>JAREIS010000067.1:0-1395000 GCA_030060385.1 Muscicapa striata striata | reverse complement strand
CTGGAGTAAGAGGAGGAAGGTGAAAAAAACTAATGAGAGAAGGAGCAAATGTTCTAGAAGACCTGTAGTGTATGGGAGGCAAAATGCAGCAGAGGAAGAAGGTCGAGGCGGGGAAGATTGGTGGTGGGGAAGGAGTAAAAGAAGGAGTAAGATGCAAATTAACTGAAGAGCAGAGAAAATACATATCCCTGTAGTAGGATGCCATGGCTGACTGAGGAGGAGGAAAAACTCTTGTGCTGCAGCGGGAGGATGTGGCTGCTAGATCTGCTCGAACAACACTTGGGAGCTGCCCACATGCTTCTCCAGGAGGCACTGATCCTGAGCATGTACTGTGGGACACTACAGTGCTGGAAAGACACTAAGTGCTTGCAATTGTGACACAAGACAAATAGATACTTATTCCTGTGTAGTAAAGAGAATACTGCTTAAATATTTAATTGTGTTTTGGTTTACAGTAGTTTACAGGTGTTAAAGCATCCAAAACATGCTCACAGAATATCAGCATTTTAAAGCTATAAATTTTTCTGGTTGATTTTCTTTTTTCTCCTCTAGACAAAAGCAAGCACTTGACAACAGGTTCCCTCAAACAATGCAGCCCATGACAGTCTCATTACAAACTAACATCTTCTCTCACAGCATATTCTCTCACATGTTGAACCAAACTACAGAGAATGTGGTAATTGATCATTCATAGGTGCAGACTGGTAGCTAATAGCATCCTCACTTACCTTCTAAACACTGAGCACATTTAAAATAAATTCAGGATGCATGCATGCGGAAAACTCAATTGCAGCTGCATCGGAGATGAACCAAAAATGGAAGCATTCAGAAGTGCTAGTGAAAAATCCAAATAATGACCCTTAGTAGATGTCAGCCTGAGAGGATAACACATGCCCTGCAATTACATTACAGAGACTCTGTCTGTGTGCTCTGTAAATACATGTAATTCTGTCCAAGTAGATGGACCATACAACTGGGTGCTGAAGCCAGGCAAGAAAGCTTCTCCCAGTGTGGCTTCATGATCTGTGTGGTGTTTCCATTTCTAGATACATCTGGACTTCATCCTCCATTGTATTACTGGTAAAGTAAGCCAGTGCAGCTAATGGATAGGACAAGTAGGATGGAAAGACAGATGAAGGTGGGTGTGCCACTGTTTATCTCCTGAGGCTGTCAAGGCTTCCAGGGCCCACTTCAACAGGGAGATATTTTAAAAATCCATGTTTTAAAAGTATTTAAAAAAACACAAACTGTTAAAAAACAGTCTATTTAGCGCCTTGTGGATACCTTAGGCTGTGCTGGATGCTTCAAGTCACTGACATTTTTGAAACTAGCCCTTTGCATTTGTCATGCTTGACCTGTGATTGCTGCTTTGCATGGGACAGCAGCATGTTCATGGTGCTGGTGTGTTACATGTGCACAGCCCCAGGTGGCCAGGCAAAACAGGAGAGCTATTACAAGCACTGCAGTGCATGGAAATGGCAATTTTATGGATAATACTATGTGGTGATTTATTAAAAGCTGTGATTCTCCAGCAGCTTTTATTGTATCATCATAAACCAACACTCCTGTACAGTGCATTAAGCTGGGTAATTCTGTTGGTTCTTCACCAGGGCTGTATATAAGATTGCATAGGGTGGGCTGGTGAGCTGAAAGTGCCATCACTCCAAATGGAACAAAAAGGAAGGAGAAAAGGCCACATGGTCAGCACAGTGTGGGTGTTTTTCAGGGCAATGGAACCCACTGGGGAAGGGTAAATCCCACTGTTTGCTACATCAGACAGTGCTGGTGGCTTGCAGACCTGGAGTGAGGCTACTTCAGCACCAGTGGCAGTAATGGCAGGACGTGTCTCTCGGGGTTTAACCATCAGGGCAGGTAATTGGAGCTCACTGGTTCCTGCCCCTGCTAACTTGCTGCCGGGCATTTGGATTGTAGCTTGACCTCTTTATGCTCCAATTTTCCCTTCGATAGCATGTGAACATTAGATGTTTTGTTGAGATGCTGTGATGCCCTTGTAAATGAGGGAATGTGCATTAGACCCAGTGGGAATGGGGTGTGCAGCATTATTAGGATGTATACAGCTCTATGTTTTCAGAAACGTTTATATTCCATCTCTTAAATATCTTTTGCCGATGGAACTTGCAAAAAAGCAGGGCAAACACTGCTAACACAGCTTTGCCACACACTGTCAAGTGCTTATAAACTCTATTTATAGCTACAGTTAAAGATTCAGACATGCAAGCACTCCATTAAAAGACCACATTAATGAGCCCTTAGAGAAAATATCTCACAAAGCCTTTTGAGCTTGTAACTGCTCAGTTGTTCAGGGCTTCTTGCTTGTTAACATTCATAAAATATAAATACTGTATACTAAACACCAGCACTTGGTGGATCACAGTGGCTTATCTGCCCAGCAGTGCCATGAGCTGCGAGGGTCGAGGCGGCTCCGCTGGGGCTGCCAGGCTGCACATGGTGCTCACCCACTGCTTTATCTGGGACCTGTCCTTGCTCTGCAAGGCTGGCTGGCAGACTGACTCGCAGCTCACTACCTGTGAGGGTAATTTCAGAGGGAGCCATCAAACCTATTAGCTGAGAGTGGCAGAGCTGGGCCTCCCTGCAGCCGCAGCTCCAGAGCGGAGCGAGTATTTGGAGCAAAATCTAATAGATAAAAATCACCGGAGATTTTTTCCTTTTTCTTTCGACATAAGCTAGCTGATGAGAAGTGTCATTTGGAAGAGAAAAAAGTTGCTATATTTGATTTGTCATTATTTCCCCATTGTCCCTTCCTGTGATTATACAGTTCCCATTTTCTCTTCTTCGCCTCTCTCAGAATTCCGTATTTCAGGTTGTGACAGATGCTCTTGCTTAAATGTTTTTGATATCTGTTTTATGTGAAATTGTTTTATCAAGTGTGCATTGTGTAAACAAAAATCACTGGAGCCCATTTAAGAATAATTGTCTGTAACCTTTAATATTGCATTTCCATCAATCCACAAGTCACAAAGCACTCGAGCAGTAGAGAAGGCCATTTCTGTGTTTATATCTGGCTCTCAGCAAGCTGAAGAAGCTGAGGTAGGGCAGGATCAAGTAACTTCTTGGATGCTATTTTCCGGCATGTTAGCAACCAATCATGTCCTTGTCTTTGTGCTTTTGGTCCTGTAGCCTTTCAAACAGAAGGTGCTCTCCTGG
The DNA here is from genome assembly GCA_030060385.1 of Muscicapa striata striata. Taxonomy (NCBI): domain Eukaryota; kingdom Metazoa; phylum Chordata; class Aves; order Passeriformes; family Muscicapidae; genus Muscicapa; species Muscicapa striata. The sequence goes on along the minus strand of JAREIS010000067.1, from coordinate 1,391,814 downwards.
AAGGAATAATTCTGCTCACAAAATGAAAAATAAGGACAGCAGGCTTTAAAAAGCTTCAGGGCAGTTCTTACTGTTCACATGTGTCATTGATTTCAGTAGTGCATTACCAGGCTTGTTAAGCAGGATCTTAAGTGCTTAGCTTTATTTTATGGTGGTGAGTACCTGATTGTTCAAAATATTAGCATCTTATTGTAACAGCAAACTGGCTTGTGCCATAAACTGCCCATTGCTGAGGCTGCAGCACCATTACTGAGTGCCTGATAAAACAGGGTCACTTGTGATCAATTGCTGATGTAGGAAGGCAGGGCTCTGATGCTTCCTGCTGCTCTCCTCATTAATTCCCTTCATCTGCCTTGGTCTGTCTCTTGACAGAGCATTGCTGTCTGTCCCATGTCCTGTGCACAGGCTCCAGTGCTGAGTTCCTCCCCCTGGAGCCCCACTGCATTTCTGTCCATCTGTGGGTGAGACTCACACTGGCTGTGCCCATAACCTGGGAGACAGCAAGAAAAATCCTGTGGCCCAAAGGGTGAATTGCTGTACTGGGAGATCTGGCTGGACCAACAGAGTCAGTACATCAGCTGCTCAGATGGACATCTCCATGGCAGGAAAATCTTTTCTTGGCTCCGCTGACCATGTTCACTGACCTCTGCTAACTAAAATGGGAGCATGATCAGATCCCCAGTTCCCATGGTCCTGTTCATGTGACAAATCCTTGTGGTGTGGAACAACTTTAACAGCAGAGTTCGAAATTCAGTCCAGAGCACCTGCCTCACGTGTTGTCCCATGTGTTGTCAGATAAATCCTCTGTGGAGCTGTGGATGAGAAAGCCACCAGGAGCAGGCTGTGCCCTGACTTGAGGGTTTGGTCAGCAAGCACAGCCTGCAGGCCTGCCCTTATCCCCTGCAGGCATAGCCAGGGTAGGTTTCTCCTGTGGGCAATTTTGGCAGAGACAACGCACGACTTCAGGGACCAAGCAGGAGAGCAAAGGCTGGGGAGAGGGTAGAGAGGTGTGGGGCACATTGGTTTTGTAACCCACCATCATTCTGAATCTGGCTGTGCAGAAGTGGCCCTGTGGGGTTTCAGCAGGGAAGTACGATGGGCTGCAGTCCTTACAGGCTTCCAGGACCAGCTGTCAATGGAGCAGGGGCCTGGGGACTTGGAGCTTACAGCAGTGACTGCCTCCCACATCCTCTGGGGTCTGAGTGTTCAAGAGGTTCATCTCTTCATTTTTGATATCTCTGTAGGAAGCAAATTCCCTCCACTGAGGAATTAAATACTTGGAACCACTACAAAGCAGATGGGTCATATCCTTGTTCTCCATGATCTCTGTGGGAAAACAAAGCAAGGTGAATGCCTTGATATCAGAGTCCAGCTGCCCTGCTGGAAGTGATGCTGGCTGCAGGCTGGCCCAGGCTTTAGCTCTGTTGAGTATGTGTATGTTAACAGTCTGTGTGAGAGTAAAAGGGAAATGAGAGGGAATTATGTGGGCAGGTGGAATGAACAAATTGGTGTTGGTGGAGGCAGGACTTGTGTGTGGGACAAAGGGGCTGCAAAGTGTAAAAAAATGGGAAGCTTCTTGGAAGAAAGCAGCTGAGCATCTGAGAACAGAAAGAACTAATAACTTACAGGATTAAGAAAATGTTTTTATTTTCAACTGATTTAGAATAAAGCACTTAAGTTCATTCACAAATACAAATCTTAACTTCTGTACCCTCATTTCCCTCTTCGTAAAATATAAATAATAGCACTTTCGTTACTCACAGGATGGTGTGAAAACAAGTTCATTCATTTCTGGGAAGCATTTGTGCTATATGGGAAGTATAGCAAAGACTATGAATATACAGCTAAAGCTGTGGGCTGGCATTGAGGCACTTGGCACCTCCCCAGATATGCCATGTATCATGCAAAAGAGCCAAGAAGAGGAGGATACAAAAACACAGGCCAAACTTAATGAGTTCTGAAATCAGGAACATGTGACTACCCTAAATTAGAAGTGCAAAAGCTTTGAACTCTCAGAAAACACTGAGAGTTCTCCACACTTCTCAGAACACTGAGAGGGACATATGTTTTCTAAAAAAAAAAAAAAAAAAAAAGGCAATGTAGAGGTAGGATGCAGTGGGGAAGTACTCAAAGATATAGTCCATGGAAATTAAGAAATCTGTATGCCATTGAGATAAAGTTCTACTTTGAATAGGGATGACCACTGTGATTGAGTGGGGGAAATAAAATGAGCAATAAAGAGAGAAGAATATGAGACTTATAAATCAGCAGGGTCAGTGCTGCAGGAACAGGTAGAAGAGCTGATTGTGAAAGAATGCAAGAAAATGATCCAAAAAGCTGAGACAGAAAAATAAGAAGGAAAAAATATGTGAACATGATGCAAGTTTTTATAAATTTGGTGTGTAAGAAGCTGCAGGTGAGCTGAGGATACAGCCATCATCTTCCTGAGCAACAGGGTGGCTACCTTGACTAAAAGGGGGATATTGCCTGGAAAATGAATTACAACTTGTACCTCAGTCTTCAGCAGGGAGAGATGTGAAGTCTGTCACAGTTTCTAGACATTTTTCAAGGACAGAGGAAAAAAAAACAAAATAAAAAAGTTGTTAACTCTAAACATTACCAGGGAATCAAACAATTTACTAAACCCACCTAGATAAAGGCCTATTAAAAATAGTGGGTTATTTACACCCCAGATTTATCCTCGAAAATAAATGTTAAAGGAATTAAATCAGCCAGGAAACAAGCTGGCTGTGGGAGAGGTACCAGAGGAGTTAAGAGGAGACACTGCTCCATCCCAGACTTTTAAAGGGAAATAATAGAAGAAGTGTCTATCAGCTCCAAGAAGCATTTAAGGCAGCTGATTATCATTACTAGACAGATAAAACTGGACACCATTTCTTTACTTCATCAAATAAAAGAAGAAAAATGGGGTTAAGAGAAATAAAAGATTTATTTTAGCATCCTTAGATTTCAAGAGTACAAGGATTCAGTGCTCTGTGGGACATCACTGAGTAAGGTGGAGATATGGGATGGAGTTTCTTGATACCAGGCTTGATTACCTAATCCAGGTAATAAATATGTAGTAATTATTTGGGGTAGGGGTGGATAATTGAGTGACATGCTTATATATTGAACTCTGTTAACACTGTATATCTGTCACTTGGAAGAAAGAGCACAAGCAATCAAAGACATCAAAGAAAGAGGCATAAGGGAGAGCAAAGAGGAAAAAGGCTTTTGGAAGCAGAGAATGTTTGCACTGGTATATGGAATTTAACCTGAAAAAATGTAAGGCTAGGAAAAAAGTCAAGGTAAAGGTGCCTTAAGGAGATAGCTGGGGCAAGTCAGCATAGGAAAAATATCTGAGGATATCAGCCAAGTTTCTGTTTGTGTTCCTTTTTCAGGTTCAGGGAATGAAAGAACTAGGCGTGAATGTTGCAACATCTAATTTTTATGTACTTTGATGGAGTTCATAACCTTAATGCTTGCATTTGCAGTGCTTGAGGAGACAGAGCTAGCCAGCAATGGGACCCAAAGCTTGTTTCATAGTAAGCTGGTGATTGCCCTGCAAGAAATGCTGCAGATCCCAGTGACACAAAGGGGTTCAGCAGCTCTTTCCTTGTAGTGTTTGCTGTGGAACAGGAGCACAGCTGGGACATGAAGCTGCAGGCACCTTTCAGCTGACTTGTTGTAACCTCCTGTCATGAAGGTGATCAGAGCATGCAGCTGGGACATGGGGATGTTGAGTTTGAAGCTTGCCCTCCCTTCCTGGAGGTGTCTCAGCCCATAGACCTCCTCTGTGACACCTTCTTGAAGTCTTTTGGATTGCTCCTAAGGAAAGCTGTACTAATTTTTGTGTTGCAGTTGGTCCACAGAGAGAGCAAGAGCTGGGCCCAGCAAGACTGTCCTACATGGCCCAGGTGCCCTCCTGCTGGTGTTCACATTTCAGTATGGCATGGAAAGTGGGTAGGATTGAACATGCTCATATTGAGGTTTTGGGTTCCAGCATTCATCTGCAGAAGGGCAGTAAGTAAGGGAAAATGGGCAGCCTTAAGGGCATGTAGATCTCTGGAAGAATTTTTGAAGGGAAGAATATTCAGATACATGGAGGTAGGAGAAATTGAAAGAAAATGCTAGATTTCAGCTTACTGCAGTAGATTATGCCAGACTGACTGATATCTTTCTTTGATTAAATTGAATTTTATGTCCTAGATAAAGGAAATGCTTAGTTCTCCTGCTTAGGAAATGTAGATGTCTGGTGAAACTGGATGACCTGAGAATTAATAAGGGAACTCTGAGACAGAGGATTATTTGGCTGGTGGGGAAATGACAGTGAGTAAGTTTCAGAGGGGAGGTAATGGAGTGCAGTTAACGGAGGAATTTCTGAAGAAACATCTCCAGGACCTTGGTACAAAAAGGAGGTGATGACATTTTCTGCACCCCCTCTATGAACAGAGAGGAAAGGCTGACCCTCCTGAGCTGATCACAGAATGCTCCTGTGTTGATGGAGGCAGTCAGGCAATCCCAGTCAGACACTGCAGGTAGATGCTTGCTGTGAGTACCTTGTTACTGTAAATGATACTGAAATGACCAAGGTACAAGGGTCTGCCAGCTGCATTCTCATGTCTGATTTCATAAATCTAGCTCCCCAAAAATTGTCAAAATCCTTACTAACTCCCAACTGTGACAAAGCAAATAAGGGATCCTAACTTCTAATCTTACTGCTGTTGGCTTTTACCTGTCTTCAAAACAAATTTTTTTGCATTTCTCTGTGTAGATTGGAAGAAATGAAGGAGTGCCAGAGCTGCTTTGCTATGGCTGCAAAGCCTCCTTGAGCACTGAACTCTTGCACGCTGTCTAGACCTTTGCAGTAACAGCCTTATACTTTCACCAGAAGATGTGGACAGCTCTTGTAGGAGATCTTTACCCCTAGTGAACTCAGGCAATAGCATGTCCTGCAAACATGAGGCCAGTCCCACACTTAAGTATTACACAAACCTTATTTTGAAATAGGGTTTAGTCCTGATGGACTTACATGGACAAAATCAGCCCAAATTTCTTAGCACTGAGGCAATTTTTACATCTGAGGGGCTGGGCTTGGTTAAGACAGTCATGCATCCTCAACTTAAAGATCAAAATGCATTATAAAACATTGCTCCATACCAACTTCCTTTTTTCCCCTTCTTTTTTTCCTCTCTTCTCATTAATTTCAATCATGTAATAAGAAAAGCCCAGTTATGCTAATTGAGATGACTCCTCCTCAAGGGCATTGTGAAGCATGAAATAATTCCATTCATTACTGACAATGCAGGGACATAAGTTTTCCCTGGAGGATCTGTTTCATCTTGTGATTTGGTGACCATACAGAACAGTGATCGGATTAGGGACATATTGTTTTAAAATTAATTGTTTGTCTGGAAGAAGCTGGAAGATGGTGAGGAAAGAGGAAGCTTAAAATTCCAGAGATTGTTTGACTCTGAGGTTCTTGGAGGCTGATGCATCTAATGGGTATTTATCAGGCAAACCCAGCTGCTGAGCCATCATTTGTCCCAGCTCTAATTTTCTTTTTAAAAGGCAGCTGAGCTGGTGTTTGAAACATGCCACAGACTGGCAGGGAGCTAAATTGATGTAAAGCTGGTCAGATTCATTTCTCCTTTTTTATTTTTGGGAGTCAGAATTTCATTTCCCTAAAATGCAATGAGTGTTTGGGCATGAGCTCCCAAGCTGTCCAAAGATCATTTTGGAAACAGAGACACCTTGCTGGGGTTTGTCCTCCCCTGTAACAGATAGCCCATACCTTGCCAAGCAAGCACTGCAGTCCTAGAACACAAACATTGGCGATTCTAGCTGAGAGGAAAAACCAATCTTTTTCTTCTTCTTCTTTTTTTTTTTTTTTTTTCTTTTTGCTGAGCTATCAAAAAAAAGCATCTATTTGTACTTTTGCTGCATTTGCAACATTTTCATTAGCAAAGGGCTGGTGTGGTTTTTTTAAATCAGGCTGCTTTTGTGTGAGGAAGTGAACCTCCTGACACTATGTCATTTCCCTTGTTTCCAAACAGCTTCTTGTCTGAGCACACAGCCTCCTCTTAACATCTGGCTGTAAAAGAGCAGGGAAGTTTGTGCCAGCCATTCCTCTGCTCTTTCCCTTGCTGTTCTTAAATGATGTTATCAAATCTTTGCTGCAGCTTTAATTTTGTTGGATTAACGTGCATACTTTTGGTGATTGCTCCTTCCATGCCCTGGATAGATTTACAGGTTTGGTGACAGCCTTCCTTAGCCCTGAAGAGTAGCTCCACTTGCAAGGGTGTGTTCATTAGCTAAGTGCAAAATACCGAGGAGCGTCAGACCTGTGCATTGTTCCATCTCTTGGGCAGCTTCTGATGAGGATTACTCATGAAAAATAATCAGTAAAATACATTGCAGATGGAGGCTATGACAGGAGAGATAACCCTGCCATTAAAGGTCCCATAATGCAAGCATGTTTCCCTCACAAAAATGGAAATGTGGATAAGGTCTTTTAACAGAGTCAATAGAGATCAATGCAAAGGCAATAACTCAAGAAATGGATGCATTAACCAGAGGGCAAGAACCAATATACTCCAAAGTAAACCATGGTTCTGGAATTAGATGTACTGAGGGGATACACACCAGGTTACTAAAAGCAATTGAAATCATAAACAAAAAACTGAAACAAAAATAATTACAGGTTTTTATTTTAATCCTGTCATATGGTAGAAACTGAGATTTGTGAGAGGCATGGGAGTAAATTAGCTTTATGATCAGGCGTGAACAACCTCTTTGCTCTTTGGGTTATCTAAAAGCCAGCCATCTATAACAGAAATGGGACTGACTTGATGGAAAAGGAGCAACAACAGCCAGGGATCATGTAGTCAGTCACCTTCTCCAGGCTGCCCTGTGCTGAGAAGAGCACAGGCTTTCCTGTTGTACACGAGTAAAGGCTGGGAATAAGTTTTGTACTTCTACCCACATGTTTTCAGAAAGAACAGCCCCAAACTAAACCAAAAAATGACAAAACACTGAAACACTTGCAGGTTTGACAAGCATTTTGGAAAGGTTTGTGCAGTTGGAAGAATGACATAATACCAAGCTAATATGCATGTGAGAGAGTCAAAATCCCCACTGGAAGAACTGTGGAAAAAAGCACAAAGGGAAGGGGAAATACTCAGTAAATGTGGCATCTGACAAGTGCAGCTGCTGCCACTGTAGGTATCCTGTGCCTACCACAGAACTTCTAAAAATAGTGTTTGATAGGAGTCTAGGCCAGGATTTGGAGTCAGATGCTGGCTTTGTGCAGCTCCCACAGTAATTGCTGGGAATGTCAATGTTTGGCAATGCTGGAAAAACCCCAGCAGGCCATAATAGAGTCCAAATACACTCAGCGTGTGATCTTCTCTGGATTTTACCTTGTCAAAGAACAGACTGAAAGCCAGAGTTACCTGGAGAGCACGTTTGCATTCCTCAGCCTTGGTATCACACCCACGGTGCTCTCTGCATGCCTTGCCCATTGCACTGCACTCCCCGTGTTTGGGGAGGTGGTGCTGAGCAGGGCACTGGTGCCACCAGGGACTGGCACTGCCAGCTGCAGAAAGGAGGAGGTCCAAAACATCTCCTTAGCTCCAGAGCTGCCTGCTGCTGGGACTGAAAGCAAAGGCTGTGGAGTGCTTTTGATCCACCTGCCTGCTGGCAGGGACTGATAGAGATCCCAGCTTGGTCCCTGGTGCAGGTAAACCCTAAGATGCTCTTTCCTCCCTGTGATTTTCCAGCCCACTGTTGAGGATGTCTGGGAGTGCATATTTGATCAGTGGGAGACCCTGCAAGAAAACAGAAGGTGTAGAAGCCAAAACACTAAAATCAGATTGTAGAGATGCAACTACACCTTTGAATACTCACTTCACTGCCATACAGCAAGGAGGAAAATCTTAGTAAGAGACACTTGAACTTCTTAAGAATCATCTCTTGGCAATAATGACCTCTCATGCATATTTATGTACAGCACTTATCTTTATAATAGACACTTGAAAGACATTTAATTCATTTTTTTGCCTAGGAATGAAGCTATGTGGAATGTGGCAAAAGCGTACCAAAGTCCAAATATTAAAATACAAAAATGGTCCCAGTATTTCCTGCATGCCAGCCAAAACCTATGTCCTGGGAGTATACTGCTCATGTACTTGATGAAGTGAGTATGTGTTTGCAAGCATATATACATACCCCTGAGAGTTAGTAAAAGCAGGTAGTTGCCACTGGACTTCAATCAGGCTTTCCTGGAAGAATTTCAGACAGGTCCTAGGGCTTGGTTAGGTCTGTAAAACCCTTTTGTTGCACAGAACTTAGTGTTATTCATTATGCACTGAAAGCAAAATCATATGACTACCATTTCCTAAGTAACATAATTATCTTATTGATTCTTATGGGGCAAAACACTACTTTTATTGTTAATTAATACTGCCAAATCTGGTTATGCAATTCTGGATATAGGAAGTTCAGTTTAATGTGTGTTTATGGGGAAAAGTCTAAAAATAAATGTTTTAAACTTTTTTTACCCCCGTTCAGAATGTGAGTATAGGTATTACTTTGTGTGATCCCTGTTCTTAATACTACAGGAAATACAACCTATTATCACCTTTCATCATGGAAAAAGAAGCATAGATAATGAAACAGAAAATGCCTTGTGAAAAACATATTTAATAAGCTTTAAGTAGCTGAACCAAAATGCACAAGGCAAAGAAACGTGATGCTGCTGTTAGGGAATCAAAGCTATTTTATGGGAGATTAAAAGAATACTTGCATAATTTCAAGGGCTTATACTTTGATTCTTATTTTATGTGAAAATGTATCAGGAAATTCTTATTCAGGGGCACACAAATAGTATCTTGTCTGTCCCATGGAAAAGACAGTAAGAAAAATCCATTACACTGTAGGACATATAATGACTTTGTGATTCTTTCAGTTCTCAGCCAGTGCCCTAATGAAATTCTAGCCTGCTACATCTGCCATACCACACTGTTAATTAGTTTTCTATTTATTTAGCAGATCTGGAAGTGGAAAGCAATCTATTGCCAGTGAATTGTTTGACTTCTATGCTAAGTAGGCTGCATTCCAATCCTCTGATGTTGAAACTAGCATGAATCCAACTTTCATCTCATTGCCATGTCAAATTAGCACCCAGCAGATTCTACATACAAAGATTTTCTTTCCTCTCCACCTCCCCCCCCCCCCTTCATTTGTAAAAGACCTTGGAAGATCTTGGAAGTCAAGAAACAGAAGCTGAGCAAATTTTCTCCAATCTCTCTCCATCCCCCTTGTATGTTACAATGGATTAAACATAGAAGGTATTGAGGCTATGCTTTGTTTATATTGAAATAGGAACATTATTTTAAGCAGACCATGTTCACTATTTGAAACAAAAAAAAATACTGATGCATATTTTGCAGCAGTTTGAGTAAAATATTATCCAGCCTAGGAGAAACCCAGAGTGCCTTGGCAAAGTTATGAGATGACTTTTGCACATGCTTTGCCATTTTCTATTTCTGTCTGAATTCTGTAATACATTGCAGCATCCAAACACAACATTGTGTATGTGACTTACTCCTGTCTTGCAGTGTCAACAAAGTCACTGGATTGTGAAAGTATAAAATGAAGCCAGATGGAATTAGAAAACAAATTGGCTAGAAATGAAGCCATTAATCCTGTTGTACTGCATTGTAGGAGCTACAGTGTGCTGGGTGGAGTGTGAAAATACAAATGTACATCTCTACTTCGGAGTTTTCCTTGAACTTTAGGGTTTTCTAAAATCTAGATACAAACTCTGAATGTGCTTTTTTGGATCGGACTGCTCCTAAAGAAACCATTGTTATACAGTTGATAAGAAAATGCTGTATTGAATTTTAGCAAAGCACTGACAAAGCTGATCTCCTGCAGTACTGTTATTTGTGAAGCATCCTTGATAAAGTTCTTATAATAGTCAAGGTGTTGGTTTTGAGTAATATATGATAAAAATTAGAGGAATACAATATATAGCACAGGACAGCAACATAGAAAATCTGGGTCCAAGAGCACACTGATGGTAGTGTTCACAGAAGAATAGCTCCTTTCAAGAGAGAGGAAATAAATCTCTTTTACTAGACCAAGTGATACTTTTGGAAAAAAAAATGTTTTTTCCAAAATGAAATTTTGGAAATTCCAAAATGAATTTCAGGCCTGAAACAGAAATAGTGAACTTTAAGTGCTGGTTGAAAACCAGTCTATGCGAGTTGAACTTCATTGTGTTAATTGATTAGATAGCTTGAAATTAATATAAGAAAAGCTTTCAAGAAATAAAGATGGCATACTTAGAAAGTTTGAAGCCAGGACTTCTTGTCTACTCAGACAAGAGTAGAAATTAGAAGATATCTGAAGGAGGCAGCAAAGATGAGAAAGGGAAAAATGTGCTAAGTTTTGGACTGCAAGAATGTGCTCTTAACTCAGGACAGAAAACTAGAAAGACTGAAGACAAGTGAATCCAGCTCTTTTACTGATTTAAATTAATGGCTGTCTTTCTGCTGTTTGGAGTAGCAGGACTTTTTTTTTTTTTTTTTTTTTTTCCAGTGATAGATATTTTCTTGACTTGGCTATTATTTCTTTAGCATGTTCTGTCCTTCCACCTTTAGGGAGAACAACCTAAAAGACTGGTAATTCTAACCCTGTGGGGAAAATATATCCCAACATTGTGATATATTTAATGGTGACAAGAATTCCCTAGTGCTTCCTGGAAGCCTCCATTCCTACAGCTCAGTGTTTCATCATGATAGAAAAAAAGGAAACAAACTGAATGAGTCAGAGTAATTTTCCTAAATTTTTTTAAGTTGTTTTCCTGTGTTTTTGGCATATTCAAAAGGACTGAACAGTACTCCTTAACAAAGCATGCCATTAAGTAAATGTTGCATGTTTATTGGTTGGGTTTGAACTTTTGATAGTCAGGAAAAGGAAAGAAAATAAGCCAGGATTTATTAATCTTTTCCAGTGTTCACAGAGCTGAATGGACTGAAACAAGTAGCTGAGGCTGGAGGCAGAAATCTGAAAGCTAAAATTCTGCTAATGAAGAACTGTGATGTATAAGCATGTCTTCCAATGATTAGGAATAAATCATGAGTTTCAGGAGCCTTAAATATACCTGGTCTGCAGTTTTTCCAAATGGATAGATTATCTGCATAAACATATGAAACAGCTGCCAGGAAAACTTCTGCTTATTATGAACTGCTCATAATCTTCCTGTAAATTGCCAGAGCTGAATCTCAGCCATAACTCCCCTTGTTTCTGCCCAGATGGGAAAATCTGGCTTTATCATATCTGTCCCTGAGTTCTTGGTGTGTGTGATATGGTACATCCTCTTCTACTGGTTGCTTCTGCCCCAGTTCAGAGGGGGGCAGAGAGCTCATCCTGCAAACAGCTGCTGCAGCACTTCTCTTTCATAGAGTTGTGTCTTATTTTCTGCAGTAATATAAGAAAAGGAGTTTGTCTAAACTCCCATATGCAACCAACAGATGCTTGTGAGCATGGATGTTGTATAATCAATGAATGATAACTTATAAAATCTTTAAACTTGCAGGAAGAATTCAGAATTTCAGCAAATTTCTGTCTTGTCTGGCTGCTCGTTTCGATTTGTTATAGGAAAAAAAAGCCAGTTGTGCATAAACTCCATCTGTTCTTATGGAGTAATGTCTATGTGGTTGGGAGGGATATTGGAGCAATGCTGTTGGAAAACCAGAGAAACTGAATATAGGATTGGGGTTCCATTTGAGGCACATTTGATGCTGCAATAATAAGCAATTCAACTTTTTGCAAAAATATTGGCAGAAAAATTTGATAAAGTGTAATGTATGCCTTGAAAGAAATGTTCAAAGTTATTTAAATGATGCCTTCATTTTGCAATGCTGTGTAATACATTTATACAAACTACAGCTCTAATCCTTGCTTATGCAGATGCTGCACTGAATTCCTTCTCTCAGTACTCAGTAGAGCAAGATACAGACTTCACTGAGAAGTGGAATGAAAGACTGAGAGTGAAGGTGGCATTTTATAACATGACTGACAACTCAGTTTAATTGTTCTTCTGGTCTGTGATACAAAAATAGAATTTTGTAAGGAGATTTAGTTGAGAAACACCCAACATATGAGTCAAGACAGTAAAATGTAAGTTTAGTTGTAGGAAAGATTAAAAAGTGTTTGTGGAAGGATAACACAAGGCATATATTTCTCCTAATTTGTACTCCTTTCTTTTCCACTAACTATACTATGTAGTAGAGGTAGCTGGGGTAAGATTTGGGCTTAAATTTTTTGGTGTGCTACAACACAGCAGCCAGCAAGATGTATTACTTTAACAGGTAGAAACAGTCACCCCACAAACCTCTACATTTCTTTGGGTCTGATGCAATTTCACAGAGCTGCGAAACAACTCTGGTGAAATCGTGTTTATGCCTGGAGATCCAAATGGGTTGGAGAGACAGCAGAGAAAAGATGGGGGAGGAGGGGAAGCACTGAGCTCTACTTTCCACAAAACAAAGGCCTCTGGAAATAAGGTGGTGCCAAAATCTCTGCATTTATGCTTGAAAGGTCCTTTCTAGTTTAGGCAAGAAAGATCCTTGTCATGACAAGCTTACAGGTGAATTGAAACCTTTGTGTGTCTGCACAACACAACAAAATAGAAAGTGGAAATAGTATAATGTCGTTTGTGTCAAAATATACACTTTGGTTGTAGCAGCCATGAGAAAAGGGTGGATATTGGTGCAGGATAAGGGGACATGTGGCACATGGAGCTGACCTAACCAACAGCTCAAGGAGAGCAGCTCCACAGGACAAGCCTGGGTAATTAGGCAGGAAAGAAATGATGCAGAACACTTAGAAAGTCAGGAACTGTGAGGCATATGGAAAGAACAGCTAACTGAGTGATTTAATTGTCTGCATTACGTGTTTGAAGTTGAAGTAGCAGGTGAAAGGAATAAGGAAGATGTAGCCACCCCAGAGGCTTTAAAGATATCTTCTGGAACTTAGAGGCAGAAGGAAGGTGAGAAAGTGAACTGTGAAGGAGTAGTAACTTCAAGTTAAGAAAAGCTAAGGATATCTATTTAGCATATCCTCTATTTAGGAGGTAAGCATGGCAGTGGAAGATTTAGGTAAGGGGAAAAAAGGAACTTGAGGATGAGAAGTGTATTACAGGGACAGAAGCATTGGAAAAGGGGGGAAATATGCCCTTTGTAGGTGGGAGAACACTAGGTCTAGTAAACTATCTATGCACTATAATAAGCCAAGCTGTAGCAGAGGATAGAGGCTTACCATTTCCCTTAGTGACCTGAATCTAAATCTACATGCAGTATCCAGTCTCAAGGACTTTATTTTGCTATTAATGGAAGCACAGATAAAAAAATCACATGGAAAGTTATAGAATTTTTCTCATCAGCCCAACAGAGTCAAAACAGGGTGAAAGTTTCAGTGATGTGTATCTGAGTATGGTCCAACACAAAAAAAGAAGTAACTTTTAAAGAAAAAGTGGGTTAACTTTTCAGGGAGGAACAGTTCTCTGGCCCTCCAGACATTGTGTGCTTTGCACTGTATTCAGTGAATGAATGCATTCTTAAAATGCCTGCAGTTACAAACTTTATTTTCCACAGCACATGCCGTCATGCCTCTGGCACTCTGTTTATCACCTCCTTACTGTGGCTGCTCTGTCCCATCCACCACAAGTGCCCTTCGCCACCACCCTCTGAATTCCTCTTGGGTCCATTTTGTTCTTTGCTTCAGTTCTTTGCATTTTTCTACTTTCATGTTACATTTTTGCTGCTGCTGCTGTTGAGAGGCACGAAAGCTGTCTGCCAAGTCATTTCCTTCTCTCTATAGCTCCTGATTCCCATAGGCACTGCTGAATGTTTCCCTCCTTTCGGGAAAGGCTTTCTTCTGCAGGTGATTTGGCACCCACAGCATTAGTTTGTTCTTTTCCTTCTGTTGCAGTTCACCCTCTGTTTCCAAGATAGAAGTGAATCCAGATACCAATGAATATACAGGTTTTCTGGCAGCAAATTAAAAAATATATAACTCCCATCTGCTGAGACTGAGGTTTTCTCTGAGAAGTGGTAAAGTCATCCCAGTAGTTTTTAAATTTTGGAAGACTTGACCTGTTTGGGGTGGTGGCAAGGGAAGATGCAGAAGAAAACTTTGTACATTCTGATCCTGGGGAATGTCTTCTCTGCATGTTCCTTTTTTTTTTTTTTTTTTTTCCCATTTACCTTTGAGAAAACAAGCTTTCCATCAACAGAACCTTTTCCCTCCAAGATTTATGAGGGATAGAGATCAGCAGTGAGAAGTACCTGAGTCAGAACATCTTTCTTTCACTATCCTTCTTCATCATCAAAGGCATTATTAAAGGCCTATTATGCATTGGCCACTTCAGCATTCTAGTGGATTGGAAGGAATTGTGCACATAGTCCAGCACCAGGTACAAATGATTTAAAACAGGCTACCTGCTAGGACGTCATGTAGTATCCAGCCTCTTTCACTGAGCACACTGTGACAGCCTGGTGGGCACTTCCACTGACTTAATGCAGCAAAACCATTGCTAAAGTGCAGGAGGGTTTTTATGTGGTATAGTCAGTAATATAGCAGTATATATAAAAAATTAATTCTCTTCTTTGATAACACATTAGAATGTCCCAGTTCATACTGCATATTTGTTAACTTTTTTAAAAGTGTTTTTTATGTTTTTTATGTCTTTTTTTTAAAAAAGGTACTCATGTCATGAAATAATAAAAAATGCTGACTTTGAGACTCAGTATATTTGATATTGTGAAGTTTTCTGGTGTTTTAAGATCTATGATTTCTGCTGCTGCTTATTCTGTGATCTTTCATTTCAGCATGTTTAAATAGCTGATGTAACAGAAAGAGTGATACAGTTGAAATATTTCTTTTGATGTTACATATCAGACACTCTTTACGAGGTACAATTTTAAAACCTTCCAAATAAAATGTCTGGATTTCAAAATATTTTTTTACTTTTATATATATTTTTTTAAGGAAATCTCCTTTCAAGGGGTTATTGTAATTTTTATCATTGTTTTGGAAAATTAGGGATGAAATCCTGGCATCACTGAATCAAGTTATTCATTGCTATCAGGTGGGCTGCAATCTTCTCTCTAGTTTAAAGAACAATGTTACCTGGTTTCATGAAGTCACTGCATTAAAAATCCACTACTGCATTTATGCTCAAATATTCTTACTTCTGAATTACAAGAACCTGAAAAAAGGTAATTATTTGTTTCACATCCCATGGCAGCAGAATAACTGAGGCCATTTATTTTCACTCAGGAAAGCTGATACTCAGGAAACCATTCTGAGAAAACCAAGTAGTATCAGTACAGATGGAAGTGAGTGTTCTCACAGGTTTCACTCATGTAGGAATGCTCATTCCCTTCTTCCTTGCTAGCAAGAAAATAATTTTAGAGTAAAGAGATCTTGTTCTGCAGCCCTGGGCTTCTTCACAAAGCAGTCATGGTATGATGTGAGATTTAAGGTTTTAAGTAATTTACTTTATTTCACACCCGTTTCTGGCTCCAGACACAAACCTTTCCCCCAGCCCTGTCCTGTGCTTGGAGACACAGTGGGTCTTCATTTCTTCCTGCAGGTCTGTCTTTGTGACAGTTTGTCTTTCTGTCATCACCTCTGAAATACAGCCAGCAAGCACTGTTCAACACAAGTCAAACACCCTGTGTCTGAACTGGAGCAGAAACCGGTATGAGAAAGGACATTGGAGTATTGTTCTTGGAATTTTAAGCAACCTGCACCACTTTTTCATGGTGTAGATGGCCAAAAGGGAGTGCAAGTGCTGTGAATTTGCTTTGCTTGAAAATGCTAAATGTATGTGCTGTGCATTTCTTTCTTCAAGGCTCCCTAAGGTGCCAAACCAGGTGAGAACTCACATGGTCATGCTGAACATGGTGCTGTCACCAGGAAGCTGCAGAAGGCAAGATCCCATTTCTGACCTCTCAGTTTCTGTTTCATGCCAAAGGTAAGAACAGACACAAAACCTCTTTAGATTGGGAGATCTGTCGTTCAATTTATTTTCTAATCCACTGCTAAAATTTAAAGCACCCAATACATTTTGCTGCTAATGTAGCCTTCTGTGAATGAAGATACCAACACCCAGAAGCTGTTTCTCAAGTCTCAAAGCCAATTATTCTAAAAACAAAGCCTTTGTTGTGTTTGACTAAAGCTAAATACATTTGAAATTCAGATTTCTTTTGAAAAGAATGGTCTGCTAATTGGTGTTGAGTTTTAAATGTTTGAGCTTGTTTATTTCTCTCACTTCCTTGAATGATGTTTCAGAAACGTTCCTGTTATTACAGTCTATTAAATCAGACTTATCAAAAAGGAAACATTTATTGATATCTTGAGAGATGTGAGTGTCTAATTAAGGTTGTGTTGCTGTGCATATTTTATATTAAATGTTTCCTGCAATTTGACTTTAATCAGGTCTGAAGGGCCTTAATAAGTGTTTGGCTCAATCACTTTATTTTGCTCCTTTCCTTGGACCAAGAGAGAAGGTTCTATATCAGTTTGCAAAGTCACATAATTTACCATCAGATGAGGAAATTCTGCCATACAGTGTAATATTTATTTAATGCATTTGTACCTGGAAATGTTGGCAGCTGGTACTAAATGCACATTCTTGATGGAACTGGTAAATCCAAAAGAAGCCTGGAGTATTTGCAGATTGCCATTTTGATGTGTGATTAGACAGATACTTTGCATACTTCATGGGTATTTCACCCAGTTTTACTTGGAACTATGACTATTAGAAGAGTTGAAAAAATATGTTTAGTTTTCTGAATTCCTGATTTCCAATTTGTGAGGTTGGCTTTCTTTGTCTTGCACTGTTGTGCAAGGTTCCTGTTTGTGCATGTACTGTTACACTCTGCTGTTTCCTTAACTACCTTTCTTGTTTCATGTGCAGATACCAGTGTTAGAGGGAAATTCACTGCCAAGATGTAGCCATTACAACACCAGTCTCAGGCATGGGTTCCATTTTTCTTATTCTATCCCTCATCTCTATTCCAAACTTCATCCTTCATTAAGTAGGGTGTTTTGGTGCTATCATTTAAATGATATAGTATTGCACCTGATCTTAAATGGTAATAAAAGCATTATCAGAGAATAGCTCTCTTTGTTTTCTCAGTGAAATGCTATCAATTTTGAGTGAAATGTCATACAATATGCTTATGTCCAGGTTTTTGGAGGAGCCATTCATAATGCAAGAATAAGTTTATCAAATTAGCTGTAACATATTTGTCAAAAAGCTGTGTAATAGATTATCTTAATTCTGCTGGCAGAGGGATGCAGTAAGGCAGAACTCTTTTACATAGTATATTTAAAAATATATATACACACATCTACTGTATATTAGTATACTGACAGATTCACACTTACAGAAAGAGATACATATATCTGTGTGGGAAGACACAGATTTTATTTTATCAGGCTTTTCTAAATTTTAGTAATCTTTTTGTTGCTACTATAATTAATATACTATGTAATAACTTTAAATTAAAGTTGTGATCTGCCTGTAATATATGGTTTACACTTAATAGGGAGAGACTACTTTTGCCAGTGATATCATGGCCCAAACAGATGTAGCAGATAAGGAGAGGAAGAAAGGAAAAATAGCTAAAGGGGCACTAACTGATAGAACTGTCCTGTGGTCTGATCAAGCTCCTGGGAATTACATGTGCACTGAGAAATTCAGCAGTGCCAGGGAGTGCATCCCAGTGGCAGTGCTGCTCAGAAGAGCCTTGGGTCATTTTTCCTCCAAGGCAAACTAACACTTTCCCAAAGACTTGCCAGGCACTGTTTGATAAGCTGCCATGCTGTGTTGGATGAAATATCAACAGTATAAACACGGCCAGCCCAGGGTGAGCAGCACTGTGGTCACAGCTTGATCCTGGTTCTGTTTGTTAAACTTTTCAGATGAGAGGCAGAAAAAAATCTGTATCAAAAGCTGACATTAAATTCAAATTTCCTTTGTCTCATTTCAGTGTCTTTCTAGATCATTACCCTTATTCAGATGACATTATTCTTAAAAATCACTCTAGTAAAGTGACTAACACAGTGTTTAAAGAACAAAACAAGCCCTTTTATCTTCCTCAGACAAATATCACAAAATGTTAATTGATTAGTTGCCACCTTTGGCATGTTTTTTTTTCTTTGACAAATGAAAAAAAACTAAAGATAGCTGATTCAATAATAAACTTCTAGAATGCTCCCAAATTAGATAATCAAGTTAATATTCAACATATGAGCATTTATATTTGCAAACTCAATACCAAATTCAGTCCATGCAGTTTGGGAACCCTAAATGATCTTTAGGAAGAAATTATGCTTGAGGTTTCTGTAAACTTCCTTCATATATTTAATTCTCGATATTGAATAGTTTTTAAAAGAAAAGTTCTCACACTTTGACAAAGAAATCCTTGACAAACAAATTAGCAATGGTTCTTGCTTTAAAAAGTCAGAAATGGAATGGAGGCAAATTATTATGTTCTGAAAGAGAATATTTATTCTTGAAATAACACTACAGGCTCCTCAGTTTACTCTGCTCTCCTTCAAATAACCCTGCAACTGTTGCCTGTATAATCTTTTGCCTTTCAAATATTCCCTCTCTATCTGTAAGCGTGAAGGTTCTGCTGGAAAGAGTAACAGTAAGAAAGCATTTGTCAAACAGAACCCTCTTCTTCTACCCTTCCCCCTTTGCACAGAGAAATTCAAACAGAGGAAGCAGGATAAGAACAATACTGTGCTTGGAGAATAAAACTCTCCCAAAACCACTTTCCTCCTTTGTAGGTTAGCACTTGTTGATATTGGAAGTAGTTTGTCTGAAGAACAACCACGAGCCTCTTGATGATTCATGAAGAAATCTGGAGTTGGTTTGTGTAAGAGGACGGAATGATATTCTGTTTTATTCTACCAGAATCTCACAGCCTTTCTGCTATGACACTTAAGCCCTACAGGAGTTCTGTGCCCAAGATAGTAAATCTTTGTGTCTAGAGGTGGGCTCAGGTTCCCTCATCAATTAATTAATGAGGGTTAAGTGTCTGAAGGATATTTTTGGAAACTAGATTGGCTGGGGAATCCTAAGAGAACTGTGCCTATGAATCTGAACTATGAATTTGAACATTGTTCTGTATGTAAGAAAAAAGTATGCATCACCAATAACCTGAGAAAATTTGCTGATCAGTTTTGTTGGGGGTTTTGGTAGACCTGTCATTTGAGAGATTTGTCTAAGAACATGTTAGACCTCTAAGCACTTTGGTAATTGTGGTTTCAGCACTTGTGACTTTCTGACTGCTAGGAGCCCTGTCTCTCAGCACAATTTGAGGCATCTGTGAGTAGAGAGAGAGAGAATTTTTGTGTTTTACACCTAATTCAGTTGTTTAGGCACCAAAGACAAATACTGTAATCCTGTACATCCAACTCACAAAAAAAAAAAAAAAAAAAAAAAAAAAAAGTTGTTTTTCAGATTTCCTTTCAGTTCAGTGCCACCCGTGGGGATACACCTCCCATCTGTGAGATGACTCTGTCACACTAGTATGGAGACAGCTAGACTTCTCATAGCTTAGGCGGGTGGCAGACTTCATTTAGAATGCTGTGATTCAGCTGTAGGAAATTTCTTTTTGTGAAGGAAAAAAAAAGGAAATTTATGCAGGATGCCATTTGGAAAGATCTCAGTCTCAAGATTAAGTGGACTCATGAAAGTACTTTCTTGAAAACACATGGCTGCACCCCACTGCCTTCAGATATGTGACTGCTTCAGAATCGGTCTCAGGAAAAAGGAATATTGCTCATTTTTGGTGTTCACCACAAAAGTTGAAAGAACTCACCTGCAATTTCCAGTGGCTTGTGTTGTGGGTTTTAATTTCTTTTTTAAATCCTTCTTGTGATTTCTGAATTTAAACAAATTCAGAGGAAAAATAGTAAAAAATTTAGAAAGAGTACAAACAGATAAAGGGGAGCTTCTATTGCTGGAAATCTTAACCCGTTTGGTAATCCTGACAGTGCTATGATTTGGGTCCTTATAATCATTTCCATAACCTTTTTTGTTTTCCTTTCTTCCATTTTTTTATCTTCAGGAGTTAGGATTTTGCATTGGGACCCAAGGTCTGGATCTGCTGTGGGACTCTGATCAAGAAAGTGAGGAATGGCTGAAGCAAAACGCCCAAAGGCAGATCACTAGGTAGGCCCATGATGCTGCCTTTAAGAATGCACTGAAAGCATTGGTGTTGAATTTTCAGTTGAATTTGTGTGTTTTCATCTTCTGGAAGCAGAGATTGTTCAGATAGGTTAGAAACCTGTGGGTGCAGACTGGTTTCAGCAGAAGCAGAAAAGCACTCAGCATAGGTGACTAGTTTATGTTGTATATTGTTTAAGGAATGTGAATAGCTAGTGCACAGGCCACAAGTCCCCTTGCTCTAGACCCTCACAGGGTGCTATTTTTTATCTCCTCTCTTTAGGAATCTTAATAGCTTAAAGGTAAGCCCCAAAGTCCTTGCTTAAGGCAAGGACTCTCCAAACATTTTTTTTTTTTTTTTTTTTTTTTACAGTCCTCCATATAAAAACTTTTTGCTATGCCTGTCTCTAACTCTTCTCCTTCTTCAAAGTTTATTCAAGTTGTCATCACCCTGATCTTTTCTTTCAACATTTATCAGCTTGATGCATTTTTTCCCCATTGGCTATTAGTCTACTGTGTGCTGTACATATATACATAGAAGGAAGTCCTGCTTCCCCTTCCTGCAAATCCACCCCCAGAGAAAAAGAGGCACATCGTTATACAGGTGTGCAAGTATGTTTGGCTAAGATAACACATAAGGGCTTCAATTTACTCAGGATAGACAAGTTCAGGAAAATTTGAAGTCTCACCAGCTGACAGACAAAACTGAGAGGTTGTTTTTCTTTTTAAAATTCATATTCAAGGAATTTAAGTACTTCAGCACTTTATCTGTGGTCACAGTTGGCTATGTAGACTTATAGGAAAAAAGGCAAGAGGGAAAAGATTTAGGCTAAAGGGTAACAGATTAAACAAAAGTGATGCAATTTCAATTGTTAAATACTAATTTTTTATTAGGTCATATACAGCTTTACTGTTTTGGGATCTGCTAAACAAAGTTGTTTCACTTAACCTTTGAGTAACACAGGCAAAGTCATTGAAAATAGCAAAATCCATGTTTTAATATCAAAAACAGTAAGTTCAGAACAAATGAAATATAGATGGCTTTATTTGATTTAATTACATATGAAACTGAATACCTAGAACACAATAAACTTATTTATTAGGACCATGTTTTATGAATTTCAGATATGCATATTGTTAATACAAAAAACTGAGTTTGGACAGAGACATTCTATTGCACTTGAAGAGCTACTATTTTGCAATTGCTTCAGTAGGTTTTTAAATGATAGCACAAAAGCACATTCTAAAATTTCTTGTTCTGCTTCCTGAATGCACAAGAATTTGCTGTACCATTTGTGTGAGCTGCAGCCCTCTCTGGCACAGCTATGTGTGTACTGGAGGATAAAAGGGGGTGGAAGGAAGGCAGAGATAATTTTAAGTTGAAGAGGCAACTATTTTTGACACTGTAGTATTGAAAGAATTAATATGCCCATATTTCAGTATTAGTATTTTAATGCCATTTACTCTTCCATCTATAAAAAATCCATTCCTTAAGTTACAATTTTGAACTAACTGTTCTGAAAATAAATTAATGTTCTAGTATATCTGGCTATAATCCCAGTATATTCTATTTAATAATAAAAACTTCTATTTTCATAAAAATCCTGTCTCATAAAAACTAAGTCTCCTGAATAAGTGTACTGGAATCAGCAAAATCATGGCAAAACCAGTGTCATTTAATTATCTGACTTGGAAGTCTAATTAAAGTATACTTAACTGCACCTTGTATCATACTAAAAAATATCATGTTTATTACTGCTGCTGTTAAAGGAAACTTGCACAGGATTGAAGCTTGATCTTTTATCACTGAAAACACAAATCCAGTTAAGACTTCAGTCAAGGTCTCATTAACATGTTTTATTTCAATTTTATTCAGAGCTGAAACAAAGTTTCATTTACAGCTGAAGAAAGCAAAGATGAAACTTTGTTCTTTCTTTTGTGCCCAGCCATACAATTTATTTTTCTCCTGGCAATGGATTTTAAATCTCTTTCCTTTTTTTTATTTTTTTTTTTTAATGGGAACTGTTTTAGTAAGCACTGACATTAGAGCTGACAATGCTTTGTGTGTTTTTTTTCTTTTTGCCTGGTTTCTGTGTCTGTGTGTGCAGGCATGCATTCATTAACGTAATTCCTCAACATTCAACAAGAGTGCATCATAAACCAGAGGAAAAAAGCCTCATAAATATTTAGATCCTCCACCTACCTTCCAAAACTAAAGTGAAAAAGAGTATTTAGTGTAGACTTGGTTTGAGTTAATCTGCATATGAACTGAAAGGGGGTACAAAAGGATGAAAAGGTGGTGGAAACGAGCATACAAACCCCATAGTCTCCAGGGGGCCATTCATCTTGCTCTTGTCAATACAATCCCAGTCTCACTGCTTGGCTGTGCTCTGCGCATGACCCAGCCTGGCTTTGCAAAGGATGTGCGAGATCAAGCCTGGTTTGCTTCTATAGGGTGCATTTGCCAGAGGAGAAGAAAAATCCTTTACCTTTAGGAAGCTGGAGAAATTTCTCTACCTGCTTGTGGTCTGCACACTGACTTAAATACTTTTACATAAAAGGACAGGTAGGTTATATGAAAAGCAATTTTAGGCAATTTAGCAATTAATGACATCATGATGTAGCTTGAAGCATTCTAGAAACCCATACTACTTGGACCAGGGGTTGTATAGATTTACATATAAAATTCCAGTATTTCTAACAAACAATACAGTCAAAAATTACAGATGAAAATTCAGAATGTAGTGTACTCTCACAATTGAACAGTCACAAAATAGTTTAGGATTCTGTAAATTGTTTTTATATATTTTAATTTTTAAAAATGATGGAAGGTGTAATACATTACTTTCTATGATTGGAGACAAATTAATTTTCAGTGATTACATCATACCACTAACATGCAAAAACTTCTGATCTACACCTGCTGTTTACAGGTATTTTTTCAGCCAAAAGGGCAAAAAGACCACTAAAGTCTATTATCTGACAGAATTAATGATTTAACAAAAACCAAAATTCTTGATCATAAACGGCCAAAACAGCATTTTTTGTTTTCTTCTGAGGACAAACTCATAATGAAATATGCTTAACTTACTTAATCAAACTCCACATCAGTCAGATGAACTGAATTACATTAAAGTTGTAAAAATACTACATGCAAAATGTTAGTTTTAGTCACATAACTGCTTCTCTTATTACACTGCTAATCTTCTATTATGGACTTGTGATAACAGAAAAGTCCAAGCACACTGTTTCAAATTAATCTCTATTTCAGTCTCCTCTTTAAATGAACTCAGCTGAAGTGGGTTTTTTTGGTTGGCTGGTTTTTGTTACCAGGCCTCCTGAAAACCCTGTCAGTGACCACACCAATATGACATCAGGTACAAGCAGGAGCATGCAAGCTGCTCTGACTCCCCACTCACTACCTGGTGCCATGCAGGACTCCGCCTACACAAACTCCTAATGAAGTACCAGGATGTATCTGTAGCCAGAGGGACCATTGATTTTGCTATGAACCTGCAAGACAGGTGCATACAAGCTTCGAAATGGGACAAATGATCAATTATGCCTCTGGTAATGAAAATCAGGTGGATAGCTATAAATAGACTACCTGGAAGGAAAACCAAGGTAGGGATGTACATTTTAATTGACTTGCTAAAGGGAAGACCACCTTCTGGCCTGAAAATTAGCCACCTAATTGGCTAGATCATGACTTCTTAAAGCCATGTAGAAAAATTCTAGAGATGGGGAAATGCTTTAGGTGAAACAGTGCCTTCCTTCCACCTCCAGCAGAGAAATGGTTTGCCAGCCTCTGATATAACAGGAACTTTACAGACCTTTATACAGTGGGAAGAAGGAAGGCTGTATAATTTGGATTACTTAATACCTGTTTTCATGTTGACCTTCTTTAATCAAAAAATTACAACAAAAATTAACAGTACCTTTTTTTCCTGTGTAATTCCCGCCACAACCTGTTGTTTTTTGAGCATGCTGTCAGACCAAGTATTTATTTGTTAATACATATACAAACACTGTTATGAAAATTGAACAGCAGGGTATACTCTCCAGGAAACTTATTTTTGCATTTCTCTGCTCTGCTAATAGGGTAACAGTTTTTTTTAGCCCTATCTGGATTTGAGATGTGCAGGGTATACACATGCTAAAACCAGAGACAGTTGCCATACCTGTTCTGTCATAACAAAAACCTGCAAAAAAGTGTAATCACCTGTAACGATTTGACAAGTTACTTAAATCCCTAAAAGGTGAAGAACTGTCCATGAATCTTTCATGTACTCATTTTTAAACAAATACAACACCATAAGAGATAATGTTAACATTTCAGTGACCACCCTTATTTATGAACTATACAGTAACTTCCATAATAAGAGAAGGTAGCCTATTAGAGAAGGATCCTTAAAAGATGCTACAAATTATAAGAAAAGTTCTAAAATACTGGAAATTTCTAATGTTCTAAACAAACAGGAATATCTAGACTCACATAAATGGATCTGTACAGAAGTAATTTGAATCTACAAGAAATGCATTTTATTTCCCTTCTCTATATTTCAGTCAAAACATTTCATGCTAAAAAAAGTAACAAAAAGTTTTAAGAATTTGAGAATGGCCAGCAGTATTTTGCCTCTACACCACAGAGAACTTTTCAGCTTCTTCCCCTGCACCTCTACTCTGTGGTCTGGCCAACACAATGGCTAGATGAATGCAAAAAACTAACACACTTCTGAAAGTCAAAGCTAGGGAATGACTCCGTTACCTTCAACAGAGTAATTTCGTTCTTGTCAAAATCCTGAACCCAAGTTGTTTTTCCAACTATGCCAAGAGCAGAAGTGGTTAGCAGAAAATGTTTCTGTATGTTTACAGTGAGATGCACCTGGTGGCTCAACAGTTTGCAATGACCACTCCAGATATCCAAAAGGTGTAGAACACATCTGCACACAGCAGGCAAATGCCATGCAAAAACTATGAGACTCAAGTGAACTTCTGGAGATCGAAGTGGAGTACCAGAAGGCAAGTGAATCCTGTCCTTTATTGTGCCTATAAACTTGTAACAGTGATTTACGAGTATCAAGCAATGAATTAGTTTTAAACAATAATCAGATCCAGCATTAGCTATGTAGGATGATACGATCTCGTATAAAGCGACTGCAGCTCAAAAGGAGCCAGATCTCCTAGATAAGCAAACAGCCCAGTGATATCCACCTTTTGGCTCTGAGCCCAAGAGTCATGTTTTACTGATTGCTATGATTTGGCCTTTTAGCTCTACTGACAGTCAAATAGGGAACTTACCATGCACCAGCCTACAAATTCCAACAAAGATGGCATGGAATTTAGGATGCTTCCTGTTTGTATGAGGAAATTCTGAATTTATCTGAGTGCTTAAGGAATAATCCTCCACACTTTTATAATGTCTTTCATATAAGCAACACGAAGCATTCAACTAGAAAGTGTTTCATGGCTTCTGAAAAGCAGAAAACAGTGAAATGGGTTCTAGGGCATATGATAATTCAAATGTATGTGGCTACTATATTCCAGGAAAAATCTCCCACACTTAACAGAAAGACTGTGGGTAGGAGGAACAAATGGGAGACAATGAGTCATTCACAATCAAAACAGAGTTTAGGCTTCCTAAAGTGAAAAAGGACCATTAGAAAATATTAAGAAATTGAACACCGTAACTTTCTTTTAGAGAAAAGGCACAAATAGCAATGAACAGATAAAAAAAGAGTCTCTGATAATACTATAGCATGGAAGCACAATGGTCTTTGTGTGGGTAATCAACAACCACTGTAGCACTGCTCTGTCCTTTGCTTCAGATGAACACTGTTGAGCAACTCTGTCTCATCTCCAGAAGCTTTCAACATTTGTACCACTTAGACCCTTTCTTTTCTCACAGCTTTGTAGCTCCACATATTTATCTTCACCACTAAAACAAGGATTCACGTTTGATAAAGACTTGGGAAATATAAAGTATTTTGAGCAGGTAGAAAAAGACTTCTAGTAAAAAAAAAAAAAATCTGGCCTTTTCAGACTGATTAATTACATTTTCTTAGAAGGTTGAGCAATACAAATGTTTCTTGCTCATTACTGCAGTTTTAAAAAAGGCTGAAGTTTTCTTATAATTTGTTTATATGTTTTCTGTCCAGTTAAATATATGCTCCTTTTGTAAGAAGTGCTGCTTTTTAAGTACTGAACATTAAGAACCATATGCAACACATCACTAGCAATCCCACAGTGTAAGTCAATATACATATGCATTCACATTTCACAAGTTAAAAGGAAAAGTTAAATTAATGCTTCAGCTGCATTTTAAATTCTATTTTGTTTTAGTCATAATTGAGAAGAATGGCTAATTTAAGTCCATGTACAAAGTTAAAACATTCATATTTCACAGTAACCAATACACTCTGGTATTTTACCAAAACATGGTGCACCTGAAAAACAAATCTCACCTGTTTCTTTAGCTGTCAGCTCTTTGTCACTGTGGTGGCAAAGTAAATCTGAAAATTTCCCAGATATGAACTATTTATTTTTAGGTTTTTAATCCTATAGTTTAGGTGACAACACTTCTCACTATGGTGCAAAGTAAAAATACTGGTTATGTATCTTACATGTAAGTATGCCTTTCAACACTGTATTTTTAGCTACATGTAGCAAATTTTAAAAAGGTTCTGAGGGCACTACTGTAGTTGAGATGATTACATCAATTAAAATGCAGAATGTTATTCTGGAAAGTTTAATCTTAAGTATCTAGTTCAAAATAGACAAAAGGAAAAAAAAATCCAAATATGTCTGAAATAATGGCCAAGATCTCTCAATATTCCTAATTTCCAGATATGATAATACTGTAGTCTTTTAAACTTGAATGTGCATTAGTTGGACTTCCACTGGCAGGTATTATATTTAGTAATGGTCAGTTCAGTACCCCACAGATCTGGGCATTTACAGTCATACAAGCTCACTGCTACTCCCACTTTGCAATGTGGGGCACAGGCTGGCTACCAAAAGGGACAGGCCAGAAGCCATTTGAAATTCCTCCTTACATCAGCATAGAGCTACACAGCTAAGGTAGTAATTTTGTGACTGCAGAAATGGAAAAGTGTCATATCCTGGGCACACTAACATGAAGCCATGGGGCTAGAAACACTGGGAAAACACTGTGCATGGTGTGTTTAAAGAAATTAATTGGCTTTTTTATTGACCTAGGAAGAGCATCAGTTACTGATAGTCGATCTGTAAAATGCACTAAAACAATGCAAGTGATTATGAATTATAAACTGTAGGAATGTTATGAGCTTAGAGGCAAAACATACCTTCAAAATACAGGATTCAAAGATGTTCTGGAAATAGTGTTGCCTCCCCCCCACATTTAAATTTAAGTGATATTATGAAGATTATAAAGTGGATAAATTTTATGTTTACAATGCAGTACCTCAGTTTAGTTTTCTCTCTGTAACTGCCAGCATGTTTTTCTTTTCTATGCCTTGTCAGATTGCTTTTCTTTTCCTCCTTCTAACCATCTTCTGGCTTTCTCAACAATGCTGTCATAAAACTGACATACCTGAGACTTCATTTTCATCTCCTATTGGACAGCAAGAAATGAAACCAATCTAAAAACTTTGTCTTTAATGCATAGAGATTTCTCAAGAGCACAGAAGAAGCACCACCCTCCCCAGACAGACACACCTTTTCTTGTTGCTAGAAGACTATCTTTTCTAGAAAAAAGTTGGTCTAGCACTTAAAGAAACTGCCTGTACAGCCACTGCAAACCCATGGAAATTATCTACTCAAAAGTGCAATCTCATAGGCAATCATTCTATGATAATCTTAAACACAGCTATAATACACTCTACTATATATTGATTTACATCTTTTCTGTGCATAACTTCTGGCAGGTAGATAAGGTGAAACCCAATACAGAGATACTCCTGCCCTCCCTAACTACTGAGAGTTACACAAAATGCTTAACATTTTATCAAGTGGAACTTAGTCCCCTCCATCCTATCCATGTAACAGTGACTTAAGGTATATGAAATAAACACCTTATCAAGAAAGCTGACAGGTACAAGATTTAGGTCAAAAGTGGAAAAATACTTTTTTTGTTTTACTTAGCATTGTCTTTTCTCCCCAGCTTAATGACTGCATAATTAATACACAACCACAGGAACAATGAGAATGTAGCTCTTCCTACTCTTGTGTAAGTGATGAATCACAAAGGTATCTCTTCTGGCTTCTTTACTGCAGACTGAGGAAGAGCCAGTTCTACCAGGAGTGATATTGTGGGTTACTACACCCTTCTTCATAGTTGTTGTACAGCTCCAAGTAACTTAGGAGATACAAATCTGAATTCTTCCAGACTAAGGTGTGCTTAAAACTTTCACCTTTCAGTTCTTCAGCAATGATGTAATATCCCTACTGGACAAATACAGGCATTAACTCTTCCAGGATTACATAGAATACGCAGACATATCCCTTTTGAACACTACATTATCTGCTTATTACTTTGAGTGACACACTACTATAGCTTCTGCTTGGAAAGTTACCTGTCAGTTTGCCTTAATGCCAAGAGAAATACGCTTTTGTTGTCAAACACAGCACAGAATTTTCATGTAATTAGTCCTTGAGATTTTTAGTTTGGCTCTAGACCTTCTTCTATTAAGGCATTCATCACTTTGCAGAGATAAATGTATTTCAGATGTCCATCTGTTTTTGGGCATGTTTGATTACAGTAGCTGTATTCTCGTACACCATGAATGGTTATATACTGAATCACATACACAATATATTTTTTTCAAGTGACTGTAATGAGTGAGTGAAGAATTGTTTATTTCCCTAAAGAAGCATTGTACAGCATATTCGTACCTTCCTATAATAGACAGCACCACAGAAGGTTCATGACATCCAACAGCCTATCCCTATGATTTGGTCAACAGAGACACTGGAAAGTAATAGCCAACACTTCTGAAAGAGCATACTTCCTCGTAGTCATTAGTCTTTGCCTCTACTTCCAAAGGTGTTATCAGCTATGAACATTATAGCAGTAATTGAATTTGCTTTTTATGATCATCACAGGCCTTTACTGTAATACACAGAGGCTGCTGCTGGCATTATCATAATGCTTCTAACTTTGAGATTAGATTAATGCAGTAAAACTTCACCTTAAAAGAGAAACTGTTGGAGGGTACTACAGGTTACATGGTACAAGAAGGGCTACCCAGATGAAAAATCAGCTGAAGATAGGGATTTCTGCTTGTGTCTAGATAGAAGTTAGGACACTGGGTAGTTACCTAAAGAACCTTACAAGACCTCAGGACCTGATTATCTTCAAACAGACTGAGCAACCTCATCTTCCTGCCCCCTCCCCTCCCCTGATATCAACACCACACAACCTCTCTCCCATATCCACAGAACCTGTTCCCCCAGCCCTGTCCTCCCCCCAGCCTTCTTCCCCACGGGAAAGCTGTAAAATTAAGAGAGTGCAGAAGTATTTCTAGTGCCTTAATAGATTAGGCTGTAGTCATGCCAGTCTTGATGGCAGCTATGCCTTCTCACAGCTCTTTAGCGCAAATTAATTCAACTTTATTCTCCCAGGAACTCTTAAAACACCCTTCTTCATAAGGTAGGAGTGTGGGAAGGTAAAGGGAGAGAGCAGAACATACCGTATGCTGAGAGGGGCTTTCAAGTAGCTTTTCTGGCTTTTACTGTATCCTTGCTAAAGAAAGATACCATGCTGATTTCCCTATTTGTAAACCAACGATGAGCTCTTGCATTTTATTAAAACACTCTGGCTTTTTTTTAAGACTTAAATCCAAAGTTTTGAAGTATTTATGGAAAAAATCAAGGATAAGAACTTTTCCTGTAATTTATGCCTAATTAAACGGGCAGCTTCATGACATAGCTTTGCCTCAATTTCTGTACTGTTCTGACTGAGAAAATAATTCAGAATAACAACTGAGCAAACCAGAGCTTGAATATTGCATTGCACTGGCATGAGTGATACTGCAAGTGTTGGTGTGCACCATCTCAGTCTCCACTAAATAAGCACAAAATACCTTAGGACAAACTACATTGTTCCTATTAGTAGGTTACTGGTGCTACTGCACAACAACTTGTGCTGGTATTTCTTACCTTGTATTGTCTGCTTATATGCAAGCACTGGAAACTCTTTATGTGCAGGAAGCAATAATGAAGTGGTATGGGAACAGCTGCATCAAATCTGCTGAAAAAAAAAGTCTCCATATGCTATTTTAACTGTGAGAATCATCAGTCCAGAACAATTACTCTAACATCATCAACGTTCATCTAATTTTAAGAGGAAAGCCTGCTGTTCAGCAGATGCCCTTAATCAAATGGAAGGATTCGATAGCATGGTTTCTCAGGGTTAACAAGAGCCTTCACTCACCAGTTAAATATTGGCAAGCAAATGGCTACAAAAATGCATCATTGTCCAGACTGGTCTACAAAAAGCAAAACGATGGCAATTTTGTTAAGCATGTAAAGTTGCATTTTAGCTTGTCACACTCTTGAAAAAAAGGTTGGAATAGAGGAAACACAATTATGTTACTAAATAGAAACCGCATTGTTTTGTCATCCATAACCATACTGCGGTGTGTTGTGGGCATGCTATTGATGAAATAAGAATCTATATTTAAAATAATGGTTTGCAACACTGCTGTTCTTTGATAACAAAGATAATATTTTCTTACTGAATGTACATTTTTTTAAGGATGGAAGCAGTAAGACTGACTTACCTTACATAAGCCATTGATTTCTACTAATGTAAACAAAACCTTGAAATGAAATAAAAACTCCACTGTCCAAATAATGAGTTCTATTTACCTGTTTAAAGGGGGAATATACAATAAACACTGGACAAAATGCAATAATCCAAGGCATTCTTACTGTTATGAGAACTACGAGTTCTCTGCATTTTTGTCAATGCACATCTTTCAGGAAAAGCACAGTTAACAACGCTTGACAATACCCAATGACACTGTACAACTGTCAAGATGATGTGTCTCTGTTTCTTTTTAGTTTAGGGAGAAGCATTGTTAATTACCACTAACCTAGCATTGAAAATATCTTCAAATACTGTGCAGTATGTATTGAAATGCATTTGAATTTACAGAACAAGCAATAGCAAGACTTTATACCTAGTCCTATGAAATATGACTGTTTTCAGCGAGCTACGTGAAGAATGCAGCAATTTTTATCCAGATTTGTAACAAAAGCTCTCCCATGCTACCGCGAACTGCCTCAAAGCCTCCTGCCAGCCTCTTGAGTGCTAAACATCGAGTAAGAGCACCGAGTAGCTGCGTGGGGAAGGAGCAATACGTACAAGGAACCGCGTCGCGCTGCTTTGCCTCTGCGGCAGCAGTGGATGGAGCACGGGAATTTTGGTTCTGGCTGCCGGACACCGCTGCTCCCGTCACGTCTCCCATCCAAACCCGCCAAACAAGCCACGGCTGATGCCGAAACGCGGCGCTGCCCTGCAAGCGACCAGGGCGACGCGCAGCCCTGCCGAGGAGGCTCGGGCGGAAAGGAGCTCAGCGGGCCGGCACCGGGGGAGAGGGCCGGCCGCGCCCGCCCGGGCAGCGCCAGCGCCGACGGGCCCGACCCTCTCCGCGCTCCGCCCGCGGCCACCCGACGCTCCCGGGGCTCCCGGCAGCCGAGGAGAGCGGCTCCCGGCAGCCGCCCTTCTCCCGCCTCGCCCCCCGCGGAGCCGGGCCGCGGCCGGCTGCCGGGGCACTCCGCCGGCTCCCCGCAGTCCCCGCCCGGCCTCGGGACCGACCGGGAATCGCTTCTCGCGCCGTCCGCGCCGCCCACCGCCCGCGCGCGCAGGCGCGGCCGCAGCCCCCGCGCACACCTGCCCTGCCCCCCACCCCACCGCCGCCACGCGACACCGGGGCTGCGCGGAGCGGCGGGAGCGAGCGCGCCCCGGCGGGCTGTCCCCCGCCCCCGGGAGCGCACGTGACGCGTCCCCGCCCCGGAGGCGCCGCGACGCGACTTTGTTTGGGAGAGTTCCGTGCGCGCGCGCGTTTCCGCGCGGCGAGGCCGGGCGGGAGCCGCACGGGAAGCCGGCTGGTCCCCCGCCGCCGCCCCGGGGCCCCGGAGCGGAAGGGAGGGAACGAGGGAGGGAGGGACAGCTGTGGCTCCGCCAAGCGGCGCTGCCGCCGCCGCCGCCGCCGCCACCACCAGGCAGCGGCCGCCCCGCCCTGGTCCCGCCCCCGGCGTGTCCCACCCCCGCGGGCCCTGCCCCCTCCCCTCCTGCCGCCGCCGCCGCTGCTGCCAGCGCAGCCTGAACTGAAGCGAACTCCGGAGCGAACTGAGGAGAAGTGAGGAGGCGGCGGCGGGGCTGAGACTCAGCAGCCACAGGCGGCGGCGGCGGCAGCAGCAGCGGCGGCGGGAGGGCGGGAGGGAGGCGGAGAGGAGGAGGAGGAGGACACACGCCAGGCGCAGCGCGGCGGCAACAACAGCAGCAGCGGCGGCAACAGCGGGGAGACACCGGCGGCGGCTCCTCGGAAGCGGCAGCCGCGCCAGCAGCGCCCGCCCGCCCCGCGCGTCCCTCCCTCCCTCCCCCGCCGCGGAGACAGGGGGCAGCGCCGAGAGGAGAACCGGGCTCAGCGTGTGTGTGCGCGGGAGGAGGAGGAGGAGGAGGAGGGGGACACACCGAGGACTGCGCCGGCCGAGGGCGCACGGAGCAGGGAAGCGGCGGCGGCGGCACCGAGAGGCGGCGGCGGGTCCTTGTGCCCGGAGAGGAGGGCGCAGCCCGCACGGGGGTTTCTACCGAGTTTCCTCTTTTTTCTTTTTTTTTTTTTTTTTTTTTTCCTGGGACTCAGCGGCGGGTCTGCGTTTGTCTCCGGATTTGAATCCTCCTCCTTCTCCTCCTTCCTCGGGGAAGCTCCCCTCCCCGCCCCCTCCTCCCCACCGCCTCCCTGCCCGCCCGGATCCAGCCGGGCGCCCCGTGCCGCGGTCGCGTTGCTCGGCAGAGCTGCTGCGGGCGCTCGCCGTCTCTGCGCGGGCTTGGAATATGGTTGGGGAAATGGAAACCAAGGAGAAGCCGAAGCCGAGCCCCGATTACCTGATGCAGCTGATGAACGACAAGAAGCTGATGAGCAGCCTCCCCAACTTCTGCGGGATCTTCAACCACCTCGAGAGGCTGCTGGACGAAGGTAAAAGCGCTCTCCCGGCCGCCCCCTCCCCCGCCCCGTCGCCCTGCCCTGCCTTCCCCGGCCCGGGGATCCCGCTCGGCCCCCCGCCCCGGCCCGGCCGGGCGGCGGGGGCGGCCCGGGGCCTGTTCCGCTCTCCCCGCTGCTCCCCGCACGCTCCCGGCCCCGGCTGGGGAGCCGAAAACAAAGGGGAAGTGCGGGCTCTCCCCGCCCTGGCCGCCGTCGCGCGGTGCTGGGGGACTCGGGGAGCGAGTGGGAGGGGAGAGACAGCCCCGGCCGCGCGGGTCCCCCGATCCCCCAGAGGATTTTCCCCCTTTTTTTTTTTTTTTTTTTTTTTTTTTTTTTGTTCTTTTTACCCTTTTCCGCACTATCTCCTTAAACCGGGGGAAGGGTAACTACAGCACGGAGGGGAGGGAGCGAGGAGAGGAGCTCAGGAATGCGCTCTGGGGGAAGGCAGGGAGGAGGGGAAGGGCTGGCGGGCGGCTGGCGCTCCCCTCCCTCCATCCCTCCCTCCCGCGGCGGCGGGGGACACGGGGGTCCTGCCGGCGCCCTGGGAGCGCTCCGCCGCCCGGCCCAGGGCCCCCGCCGGGGGGGCCGCGGGTGTTCGGTTTCGAGATTTGGCTCTTCTGGAAGCTGCTTGGACTTGAATGACTAAGGCGGAGGGGGGCTGAGCTCTTTCTTCAGCTCCAGATCTACCCCACCCCGGACTGGCCACAAACTAACTGCGATTTTCCTATATCGCTAGGGAAGCGAGCAAATTCTTCTCTCAGCTATCCTTACCTTTTAAAGAAACTGAACTTGAAGGACTCCTACGTGTGACTTTAGTGAAGGGGGAGAAACAAAAAGGATTACGAAATTGCCTGGTCTGCTTCTGCCAAACGTCCACCCCAGCCCCGCACCCGCTCCTGGCACGGGGCGAGGCCCCCCCCATAACCCCCAGTTTTTCTCCAAATAACTTTGTTTAAGGTTAAGATTTCACAAATAATTAATCACGCTTTAGAAATTAAAAGGAAAAGTGCGAGCTGGGAACTTCCTGTGTCCCATACGTTTTCCCACAACAGTTGCAGACCCACTGTGTATGAAAAATTAGGTGGAACACTTGTTCTTAGTATTTTAAATTCGCCTTGTACTCGGCTTCACAGGTTTGTTTTTCTTGTCAAAGGCATGTCCTTTCCTATGACTTGAAACCTAGGCTTTCTGGAGAGTTAGACCTGTTTGTTTAATCGTATTTGATAGCTTTGTAGAATATGATATGAACATAAATTATTTATACAGTTTCAACTTGTTGGGATTCTCTAGTATGAAGTACTGATTTTTGAGATTTTGAGTTAGGGTTCTTGTTTGCGGATGTATTCCTCCTCGCTAAGAGAAGTTTGGGAAGTTGTTGACCTCGGAAGATGAAAGAACTGGTTATATTTGGTAGAACAACTCCCCGCCCTCTGCCAAGACTGTAAAAATGAGATAGCGACTGTAGTACGACACAAAAATAGCGTGTCCAGAAAATGCTACCTTCTGAAATAAATGATAGAGGAGTTGAAAAAAACTCAAACAAAAGATGAAAACTGAAATATGGATTGTGGGAAGCATTATAATGGGAGAGTCTATTTTTATTTTCAAGACACTTGGAGTAGTTTGATTTTATATTGGAGCAAATGTGGACGTGAAGAGCAAAGCTGTTTAGAACTTATATTCTTCAGTGAACAACCTCTTCAGAATTAGTTAGATTTACAATAAACATGAAGAAGAAACTTGAACGAGAAGACTCCTTTACAGCACAAATGAGCTTCCCAGAGGCTTGATAATGGATTTTTAAATTACTGAATCTCTTCAACTTTGTGTATTTGGCCAGAGGAGGCCTGAAGCTGTTTTTTTATTTTCAGAGAACAAAAAGAAGAAAAACATTTCCCGATGTGAAAAGGACACGGAAAAAGGAATGAATGTCCGAAATACTTATATCGTGTAGTACATTTCAAAATACTGAAAACTCTGGAAGTCTGTTTGCAAAGTATTGGAGTTCTTAAACCAGGGCTCTCGAGACTCTTGCTGACAGAGTTTAAGGACTGTGTTGGAACTATTCTTCACTCTCTTCTTCAAAAGAGAAGCAAATAAAATACAATCTGTGTTCCTAAATGGTCTCTGGAAGAAGCCTGCTATCCCTTTAAGCTTTTCTGCTTTTCCTGTTTACGTTGGCAGTTGGGTGGAAGTATTGTGGAGGCAGAAAACTTTTTGGAATGTTGAAAAAAAAGTTTCATGCAAATCTAGTAAATTGCTTCAAGACTTCAGAATTTGAACACTAAGGGGCGCCAGTTATTTTTTTTTCTGAGGCGTGAGTCCGCCAGCACCTCTATTGACTCGGGCAGTAGAATTATCAAATCTGGTAGAAGACGCCAAAGAATGACAAAATACTTGTGGATTTGTGCAGGTATCTATTTGCATGGACCTCCACGTGTTGTATGCTTACAGGCAGTGGCAGTGAACAGTTGAGAAGTTGGAACAAGTGTTTGTCCCTGTAAAACACCTATCCTGGTTACCCGTGGGAGCTGTCTTAAATATATTGAACTGTATGCTCCACTGACATCCTCCAGCAAAAGAGTTCAGTAATAGCAAACTACAGGTTTGCTGGAAAAGTCTGCAGGATTTAATGTGTTTACTGAAAAGTGTATTATTTCATGGTTTCATCAGTTGTTTCCCAGCACCCTTGAGAATACCAAGTATTTGGGGCAAGTGCGTGTATATATAGGTATATATAATCTAAAAATAAAGTTAGAGGGTTCACATTCCCTCTTTGCCCCCTCCACCCAGTAATTTGATTTGCTTCTTCTAGTTTGTAGTTGTGTGCTTTAGGTAGGTGTTTTTTTGTTTTTTTTTTTTAGTTATAATGCAACCATTTTCCTGAAGGTTTTGTTTATGTTTCTTATTCTTTAGAAGAATAATATTATGATCAGCCATTGTCTTTTATTTTGCATGCTGATCAAAATGAAGAAATAAAGTCACAACCCTAAGAACTCAAACAAATAAAAGGTGGGATTGCTTTCCTTACTGGAATGCTAGGGTAGTTTTTTTATTATTATTTATTTATTGTTACATGCCAGTATTTAAAAACAGATCTTAAATGGGCTTCAGCTGTGGTTACTTCTTGTAATTGTATGCAGCAAGAGATAGAAAGACCTGTGGATTTAGGTGAACAGTACATCTAATCTGGTTAGGTTACAGAATGTCCATCTGCTTTTTCGGGGGCTATTTCTATGCTGTGTGTATTATCCAAAGTATGTTTTCCTTTCTGAACTCTATCCTACTTTTTGATCTTGGAAAATTTTAGTGCTTAACTTAGTAGATGGTCTCTGTCTTGCAGCATTTTGTTTTTGAAGATTAGCTTAAATGTAAGAAGTGTGTATTCAGGACGCTTTTTTTTTTTTCTTAAGAGCTACTTTCATAAAATGTGAAAGTTACAGTTTTGTTTAGGTTAGAGTTATTTTTCCATATGTGTACTTTTAACTTGTTATGTGTAAATAAGGCTTCTTTGGATTAACAAGGATGTTTAAAGAGCACATCATAATAACTAGGAAGCTGAATTGTTTTTATCAGACTGGTGCAAACCTGTGGGAAGAGAGGGCTTTTCCTGAATGTGGAATAGGCTGTATTTCCTGTGATTGTTTGCACCATCAAATGTGACCTGATTTTTTTTTTTTTTTTTTTTGCTTAAGCTTTTGAGATACTACCTTTTATGATGTTAACCTAGATTTTTTTCCCTGACAACTTTTATGTTTTAATGCTCCCCTTTGTGGACAGTGAATAGACTTGTACCTGTTTTCTTGCGCTGTTTTTAAAAACTGAATTGGACATTTCAAACTCCTCAGTAGCATGCTGACAGATTGAAATTGACGAGGTACTTCTCTTGCATTCTTTCAGCAGACTATGAACAAATGTGCCAGAACTATTTACTGAGATCCAAGTAGTCTAATTTTCAAATTTACATTTTGTTTTCTCGAACCTGTAAGTGCATACTCTTGCACCTGATTGGAATGTACACAGGTCACACCTGTGGTCTGAACCGTTTTCAAAAAGAGATTGAAGCGGACTTTATCAAGAATTCATTTTTCCTCTGTAACCTATACCTCAGAAGCCTGTGTCTTCTCTTGAAAAGTGTGTTGAAGGTGACTGAAAAGCTTGTCTACCTTTAAATGTAAATTAAACCATGTATCTAGCTATTGGAGATAAATCTAATTTTGTGTCAAATAGGCTGCCTCTTTTTTCTACCAGGTCTAACAAAGCTAGTGTAAAAAAATCCAAGTAGGCAATATGAGGATAATTTTTTTTTTTGTGAATGTTGCTCTCTGTTTAGTTTTCTTACTGAGAAAAGTGCATGTGGACTTGGAGAGCTTAGTGCCCAAGAGAGCACTAACCAAGAGTTTTTGTGTCAGTCTGGTTGATTAACCAAAATGTTTACATGAAGTAGGACTGAAGAACTGCGTTCTGGTGTTGTAAATGAGTTCTCCCTGGGAAGTTATCTAGTTACTTTTGTACATGACCTTATTGTTTGTGATTATGTAAATGTAGCCTGTGCTTAGCTAGGGTTTTGCTGACTTGTCAGATTTGATGGAGGGGCACTGACCACATTAGCATGTCAGTTTTTTCAGTTGTATCAGATCTTGCAATAGACCCCCATTAATTCATTAAAAATGTGCTTCTTAATGCAGTATTCCGGGATGAATATTCTTTGTGATAAAGGCCTTACGAAAGGTGTTTGCCCAGGGAGTCTCAGACTAATTTTTAAACTTGGTGTATTAATGTTAAATTTGTCGAAGCAGCATGCCACAAGAGCATTGAGTATTACTTGTTTGCTGCTTATCATTAGTACTCTTTTGAATTTGGTTCTCTAATTATCTCTTAAAACTTAATGGTCTGAGGTGTTTTTCTGATTTATGAATGTGTTGTAATAACAAGGTTGTAATGCTTCTAGAACTTGTATTCAGAAACCTTGTAAGAGCTATTTTGAGGTGTGGGTGTTTGGTTATTTTTTGGCGGAGGGAGGGAGCGGCTTTAATACCTTGGCACAGCCTCTTAAAATGCCAAACCAAAAGCTCCATTGCACTTAAGCTGTAGCAGTTTTTTTTGGTTTTGGAAAAATATTTAAAACGGCAACAGTTCACTTCTTTTTAAAATGTGTTATTTTTGGAGCTGTATCTGCAGCATTTGTATGATTGCAGTTACCTGACATGTAACTAAAAAAGGGTATTTTTAAATTCATACAAGTTTTATGTTAGTAAAAGTTATTTTAAACTCATGCTTTGAAAGTGGTTTGTTCCCTGTTGCCTACTGATAATTGTTAAAATATCTGTCTTTGGATTTATTTTTTTTTTTAAATTTTTAAATAAGAGTAACCACAGACTTAGTTCTATAAATGACTTGTTAAACTGGGAGAGGCCTGTTTGCATTCATCATTCTTGCTAAGTGCAACTTTTTTATTAAGGTTGGAATTGAGTTGCCTTTTCCTCCCCTGAAACTGAATGCATTAATTTCTAAAACAACTGTTGTCATATAAAAATCCCTTGCTATGGTTAGAAGCAACTGCCCAAGTGCAGATTAGATTAGGGAGTGGCATGCGGCGCTTTTGTGACGCACAGGGGGAAGAACTGGAGGTGTGTAGGTTTATGTTATAGTAAAATGGGGAAAAAGACACCACCAACAGAGGAAAAACTCTATAGATTTTAAGAGAGCACTAAGAATGTCCTGATTATCAAAATAAAGTTCACATACATCAACAGATAGAAAGTTGCTGATGTTCAGTGAGTGCTGTGGGTGTGAAGAGAAGGCTAGACATGAAATGGATGGTCACTTTTGTGGGTTAGTAAATGTTTTTGACCAGGTTATCTGTTTCAGTCATTCTTAGATTAAAACTTTTTTTTCTCTGAGCACACTATACAATGCCAAGTCAAGAATGGGATGCTTAAAATTACTTGAATTGTGTAGACTTTGTTGGAAGAGCAAGTCATTTGAATTGTCTTTAATTACTGTCTGTAACCATCAAGTGTTCTCCATTTTTGAAAATGCACACTGATGCAGGTATCCTATTAATTAGTTGTATTATTAGATGCTGATCTGTTGTATTTCTGTGGCTGACAGGATAGACCTGTGTTAACATTAATTACCAGGCCGTCCTGACAGCTCAGGCTGATTGAAGTACAGCAGGAGTCTGCCATGGAAACTGATGGTTTATATTTGACTGCTTATATGGAATGTTGGGGGGTGGGGGGCAGGGAGCTGGGGGAAAAGTCTTCCCAGGAAAGCTGTGAACTAATGAAATGCCCTCATTCACTGACCCTTGTTCTTTATTGAAACATAACTCACTCATAAACATAACTTCTCATTCTGGCTGTGTGAACTTTTTCTGTACTGATTTTCGTCAGAATGCAGACTATAAAAGTCTTCTGTTGATTTTTGATGTTTCATTAGAATTTAACAACCTAGTGCAAAGAAAACTAGTAGGAACAGTAAAACTGCTAGTATTTTTACCCTCACTGTGTGTTGGTTATGTCATTAGAAGTACCACACAAGCTACATTTGTGGCTTCTTAGCAGGAAGAACTGTGTCTGTGAGGGACATTAAAATTATTGTTTGAATCCTGAAACAGATAATAAGTGTAATGTTTATGATCTGAATTATATACCTTTGCTTTACTAAGACAAAAAGTGGGGTTGCTGAAAGTTAGGCAACATTACATTTTAACTTTTGACTTCAGAAAATACCCTGTATAACCTTGTGCAATGCACTTAAAGTAATGTCCAGGTTTGTGTTTCTTTTGGTTGTTTTTCTTGGAAACGTTTAATAGAAGTAGAGTTAGCTTTTTAATAGCAGAGCTTAATTTTTTTTGTGACAATTTATGCATGGATGAACAAAACAGCTGTGACAGCACTAAAGAGAAATAATATCTGGCTTCATTCGCAAAGCTTCCCCCTCCACTGTATTATTCTTGCTTCCATTAGCAAGTGGCTTTTGCAGACTAGCTGTGTGTCTGAGAACAAGACAGCGAACAAGACAGTGCAAGTTGGAGTTGTGTTACTTAAACATTTGTTGTCTTAGTTCAAAGCTAGAAGTTGCAGCTTTTCTGATCCTTGTAGTTATTTTAGCAGCACTAGTGGTAGGAATAAGTGTGATAATGCTAAAAGGGTTTTTTATTTGTTTTATTCTCATGGTTTGAAAATAGTGAGTAGAAATTGAAATTATATTTTCAGTTACTTTTCATTTGAGAATTGATTTTTTTTTATACTTGGTGTCAAACAGTAAATTTTGTTTTTCACTTCAATGCAAAAAATCGTTCTCGTGAAGGAAAATGGAGTAGGTAGCTATTGATGTTTTAATGTTTTTGGTGGTGCATAATTGAGTAGCACCCTGAAAGTAAATTTTTTAATTGATTTTAAAAATATTTTTGACTGTTTTGCAACTGCACTTGAATAGGTTTACTTTATTCCATTGTGTAGTTGGAGGGATTTTCTGAGTTTCCAGCGCCGGTGGGTACCAGAGCAAGGTTTTGATACTTTGTAGTATAATTGCAGTACTCCAGGAAGTGCCCATGCGGGAAGGTCCTCAGGATCCCCTTTTTTGAAGGGGTAAACCATGAAGTAATTGGGTGGTAACTCACTGAAATCTGAGGGTATTCATAGCTGGAACAGTTAACACTTCAGTGGTACATAACCTTACAAATGTTGAAGTTTGTTTAAGACTTGATTTCAAAAATAAAAGCATCCCAGCATGACAAAATTAAAATCTTGTTACTTTGCTGAGAAGTTACTCCTAGGTAATCTAGGGAGTAATGCATCAGAGTGGCTGCTGATGTCAGAGCAGAGGCAGGGGAAGATAATACAGTATTTTATTCTCTTATCTGGCAGATCAGTTTCGGGATTAAAAGGTCAGCTGATATTCTGTACCGGTCAGGGTTTTTTTGAGTTTGTTTTTGTGTGGTGCTGGCTTTCTTTTCAGCTGGAT
This sequence comes from Muscicapa striata striata, assembly GCA_030060385.1. Lineage (NCBI taxonomy): Eukaryota > Metazoa > Chordata > Aves > Passeriformes > Muscicapidae > Muscicapa > Muscicapa striata. Next base: position 1,350,387 of record JAREIS010000067.1, on the reverse strand, counting down.
CAGAGCTGTGATCTCACTCCCCGTGTGTGATCTCAGAGCAGCTGTGTTGGCACGGTGGCTGAGGTGGCTCGGTACTGAAGATGTAGAGCAGCGCCTTGGGGAGGGAAATGCATTTGCTTAAACATTTACTTAAAAGTCTGATGCTCCTAATTGATGTCAACTGATTGTGCATCTGGTCCGTTCAGAATTTTAAGGATGTGCTTATTTGTGGACTAGCTGACACTAGATGGAAGTCAGACTTTGCTGAATTCTTTAAACCCTTTAGCTGTTGAAATAATGAACCTTTGTGGGCTTTTTCTAATTCTGATTAAAGAACTGCTTTAGAAATCTCTGTAGCCATTAGTTGGTCAAAGTGTCCTTTCCTAGCTACGAAATACTTTCTTTCATTAATGTGTAGGAGATGGCAGTTGCTTGAAATTTTAAAAAATAAAAACAACAGATTTGCTAGCACAAGTATTAATATAACCCTAATGTTCTGGTTCGTAAGTTTAAATGGCAGATAAAATAAAACATTCAGCTCATGTTGCATAATGCTTCCATTTATTTATCAGACTTTGAAGCAGTAGCAAATCAGTTAATATTCTTCTCAATGCAGCTTAATCTAATAACCTGCAAATAATTATATTAAAAGTTCATGCACAATTTTCCATTTTTTAGATGCAGAGCAGGCCAAATCCAGTCTCTTTGCTGTAAATATCTTTGGTTTCATTGCAGAAACAGGGAGGATGAGGAGAACACAAGAAAAAAATTCTCTGATCCCATGCTGTTTGCTTTTGAGCAGTGTTGCTGATCATACTGCTTTTAGTTAGTTTCAGTTTATCTCAATTTGAAGGAGCATGAGCTGCACCCCTCCAGCATAAAGCAACATGGACAATTTCTCAGAAAGTTGTCGCAGTCGTCAACCCCCACCCAAAATTACAAAATAACTTTGCCTAAACACTCAATGTACAATCTGTTGTCAGGCGTGTTCCTGTAGCAGTTGGTTTGTGTGTTAAAGTTGAAGGTTAAAATGCTGTAATAGGCCCAGCTGTCCTGTTTAAAGTGTGGTGTTTTTGCTGCGAAGATTGGCTGTGCAGTGAGAACATGGTGTGTGTTAGACATTGGTAGAGACAAGTTGCTGATAGTCCTTTAATTGCTTAAGTATCTTATCATCTATAAAGATAAGCATAGTCAGAGAGGCTCATATACAGTCAGTTTACGAGGGAATTACTGCTGCTTTAAATCACTTGAGGCTTTTATGGAAATCTGATACTGCCTCTGAATCAACCTGAAGCAAGACTTGATATGCGTGTTCTTTTGCTTCCGCTTTTCATGTAGTTATGTCAACTTTGTGCTCAAACAGACTTGAACAAAATCTGAGCACAGATGATGTGGTAGGGATCAGAAATGAATTCTAACAAAGATTCTATCAGGATGATTGATTATATGTGTATTAAAACACTTCAGAGGAAGAATGATACTTTAGTATCTCAGGTATAAAATCAGTGACTGTATTTGTGTTTAGAAGGGAGTTATATTTGGCTGTTCTAATAACATGTTTACAGAGATATTTTGAAGTTTCTTGTAGTGGTTTTGTGTTCATTCTCTGGATAAATTTTATTTTTCTGACAAGACTAGCATAATCTTTGATGAAAAAAACAAACAAACAAACCACCAGAAAAAACATTATGTAGGGGTCATCCATCTTAGAAGGGAGAAAATGTATAACTTGCTTTCTTGAGAAAAGCTTATTGAAGATACAAACTTCAAACATTTTTTCAGGACCTGTGGCATTTGAGATATATACTGACATTTTGATGGGAAGGAAGGGGACAAGTTCTCTGTATCATCTTAATTATAGGGTTAATTGAGGTTAAATTCTGTATGGATCAAAGTATTTCCAACTTCTCATAATTAGGGTGTAGCTTCCAGGGAAGCAAGGAACTGTGTGGAAGCTTTGTCTATAGGTGATGAGGTACGTAAACTTAGTGCCTATTGATTTAGTAACTGTATGTTATTCATAACTATTCATGAAGAATCATGTTGGTTCCAGATGGGAGGTTTAATGCACACTGGGGGCACTTGGTAGTGCTGAGTTTTAATACTGTTAAGTGTCTTGAGCAAGGTATTCTTGTGTCAGCCTCGGATTAACATAGGATGAATAACAGAGCAATTCATCAGCTAGGCAGTTCTGAAGAGTGTCAGCAAGAAAGCTGACGAAGATGAATTGGAGAGAGATGGATGCTGCAGTAGATGGCTGCTCCAGCCAGCACTGGGGTGTTGAGGGATGGCAGCTGCTATTTAGGTGTGCACTGAGTAATTAGGTGAGGAGGGACCACACGCTTGTGCTCGGCTGAATGGAAGAGAAACATATCCCTTCTACAGTTCAGAAACGTTACTGGATTCAACAGCTTAAAATGACAGATGGACAACTGGTTTTTCTTTCATTGAAAAAGATTTACATCAGTCTTTAGTATTGAGAAATATGAGTTACGTTTTGAAGACAGATTTGTCTTCAAAATCTCTTGATCTTTGCAGTCTCAGCAACCTTATTTGACTTGAGAAGTGTGGATAAATTAACTTTGAGGCAGATTTAGTTTATTCTAAACTTAATTTTCCTTCAAGTTCTGTGTTAACCTTTCTTAGATCTCACAGGTTTCAGTTACTTTGTTACTTCAGTTACTAATTACTTTAAGTTTTAATTTTTTCCCCTCCAGGATAAAGAAAATAGTTGGGAATTTGAGGGGGGATTTTCTTCTGTGAGCCTAATAGCATAACTAAGTGGCTTTTGTCAGGTGCACAGGTCTTTCTAATCCCATTTAGTATGGTTTGTACTAGAATTGTTTTTGACTGCTTTTTGTTATATCAAATTGTTGAACACTTGATACATGGAGAACCATTTAAAGTAATAATATTCAAGGTTTTTTTACTTTGTTGGGGCTCTTCATATGGATTTTTTTCTGCCTGCTGACTGACTTTAGATTACAAAACCTGTACGTACAGGCTTTCTGAGCCCAATTCAGTACTGAAATCTATCAAACATTTCAGTATGTTGTATAGCAGTTATAACTAGTATAGTGTAATGGTATATTATAGCATAAATTGCTGCAGAGATTAAACTGCATTTCTAATACATTTTTCTGGATTGAGCATTTGGGCTGCTAAAGTTTTCAGCAGTCGTTAGTAACTAAAATGTGTTCATAAATAATTGGAAGTACACTGCAATGTCTCCTTCAAACTTTTACTCTGTGCTCTTAGTCTTAAATTTCGGGTAAAAGATGGGATACTAATAAAGCACATTTAAAGATCTCTTTTCTTAGTCTAGTCATGGGTGAGTAGTTTCTCATAGGACGTAATACAGTTGAAAAAAACTTAAGGTGCTATAAACTTTTATCTTTTCCCATACCCTCCCTCGCCATGGAAAGTTGGGGCTTTTTTTCCCCCTCCATGGTAAATGAAAGAATAAATACTGCTAGGAATGAAATCTGGATAATTTCCAGGTTGTTGAGCTAATTAATGAAACTTCATGCCACAGATACGGGTGCAACAGTAGGCACCTATCAGTATTTGTATAGTGAAAAAAATAAACAGAAAGAGCACAGTATATTTTAAAAACACATTACTGTATAAGTAACTGCAAAAATTTTATTATATGTTGGTTTTGAAACTGCTAAATTAAACAGATCATTATATGAAAGGAACAGAAAATACATAATCTATTTCCTTGACCTCTGAGGTGTCTTTTTGCTCAGAAAATATTACTAACTTAAAAAATAACACAACAGTTTATTTAGCCTTCAAATGTTATGAGATTATACATTACACCTATAAGAGATGGAGACATTCATAATGAGGTTAATCTTTGTACAATCTATTCAAGATTTCCTCTGCATCTAGTGTCTTTTTCCAGTGCTATTCTTTCTTGTGTTTGTCACACTGAGCCACTCTAGCCGTTCCTTGCCCATACATTTTCTGACATAGCAAAGAGTTACGAAGCAGGCATATTTCAATTTGCAGCACCATCAGCGAAACTGTGCGGTCACTGGCACAAAAAGTAACATCAAAGAGATTTCTTTCCTAAACTGAAGGGGTTGTATTTGGAAATTGCATGAAAACAAAATAGTCTTTGAAAGAGACCTTTGAGACCACTTTCTTTCTGAAGTAGACAGCATCTTTTTGTTAGCAAAGTTAATGGAGCTAAGTGAAAAGCAATATGAGTTACCAGAATGGTGTTTTTCAATCTACTGTTTTCAGACTCACTGCATATAAAGAGTTACTGCATATAAAAAAGGAAAAGGAAACCTGTTATTGGGAGATTTTAAATAGGCTACACTGAGCCTTTGATTTTTTTGGGAGCCTTTTGTTGTTATGTAAGTGAAAAAGGTTGAAGACCAGTGATTTAAAGGCATTTGCATTTTAGTAATTGTCCTTGGCCATGGGCTGAAGTAAAAATTTGGAAGAAGAAACTTAGGTGAGATCACAAAATGAAGTGGTGTTCACCATTATGTGAATTGAAACATATTTCACCTATCTGCATTCATTTTTTTTTTAGGACTTCCTGATGTTATATATTTACTGAGCTAGTGAGTGTGATGATGTTTTCCCCAGCTGAGATGTGGAGAATCTAATTATATTAATCTATAGAGTCCAGGTTGCAACACTGGAGCTCCAAAATGTTAAGATGTTAATTACCGAAAGTACATATAAGAGATGTAACCTACTCAGTTCAAATTGGTATGCTGTTATTATAGAATAATTTTAGTAGTAAACTGTCTTTAGGGCATCTGAACCTTTCAATTTAAATTCCATTAAAATAGTCAGACTGTTGTCATTCATGAACCAGGATATTAAAGCCAGTTCCAGATGCTCAAGTACCTTTAGCTGTAAATACTTCATGAAATGCTTCAGGTTGTTATCTCCCCTGTTCCCCCCCACCAGCTTTCTTCTCACAATGGACAGCTTTATGAGGTGATAGACCTGTTGTTCAGCATTGATGATAAATGGGCTTGGAGAAAAAAAGAACTTATAACCTGTCTCATACGTAGTAGTCAAGGTACAGGTCCTGCTAGTGTAATAAGTCTGTCCTTTAAATCAATCCTGAATATAAACTCTTAATTTGTAAGATCTTTTCTGGTAGATTTAGGAGATAGGTGGAAATAGTGTAAATGAAATCTATGCTGTGTTAGAAACCTGTGACATTTTGCTAAAAAATTACATGAATTAAACTTAGCATTCAGTTTAAATATTGGATGTTTAGTTTCTGTGGTGCGTTGCACTTTTTTCACTTTGGTTTTTGACTTTGTTCCTAAAAGAGACTGTTCTTCAGTGGGTTTGTCAGCTGAAAACTGATGATTCTGTAGCTACTCCATAAAAAACTTACATTGTCTTCAACATTCTAATTATGCAAGTAGCAGAGATCTTGGCTACCAGACTGTTAAAGTAAATATTAGTTTTGTTTTAATATTCTCTGTCTGTTTCTACCATGTGTGTATATAGACATGAGTACAGTCTATCTCCTGTGCTCTCTCACTCCCCCCTCCCTTTTGTGGTAGTGGTACTTGTTAATGCCTCTCCCTTATGGTAGTAGGAGGCACTTAGTGAATTATAAATGTTGTCTCTATGGGCAAGATTTAATATTAGCAGAATTACTTACTTTTTCTAATGGAATTGAAAGTTATATACCAGGTTGCTGAAGTGTAAAGCCAGAGGGGTAGAGGGGAGAATCTACTGTACTTCAATGAACTAAAATGTTCTCTTTGTAAATGAAGAACATGTACATTAGAAACTCCAGCATTATAAATCTTTACTTTTAAGTGAATTTTTTTTTGTTTTAAATAAAACTATCTGTTTCTAATATATAATGTAAATAGATTTTTATTTTCAACAGGAAGCAAAATTCATGTTTGCATTTCTTAAAATTGAAATATTGAAATTTACTTATGGAATATGGTGCATGTAATAATGCACACTTGCACATGGATTTTTTTTTTTTTTTGTGCTGGTTGTTGCCAATCATCTGATATCTATTCACGTTTTGCAGAGGCACCTTCCTTTATAATAAAACACGTTTCAGTTAATGCTACAGATTATGACAAAACAGTAATCCTTCTTTAATTGTAGTTTTAGTTAGAAAAGCTCCAATCTCAACTTTGCTATAATGGCAAGAGGTAAACACTGATGGTGCATTATCTTATCTAGTTGATAATTTAATCTAATAGTCCCGGAACTTGTTGTGCCAACTGTTGAATGCACTGGCCTGTGAAATAATGGGAACTTCAGCTTGCAAATACCAAGCTATTGTTTTCAGTAAAGTTGAGTTGAAATCTGCTTTCTATGCTGCATTGCAGTGGAAACCAATTAGTTACAGTGTGACAAGATACCATTTTTTATTGCCACAGTAGTTTCTGGTATTAGTCTGAAATGTGAGCAAATGTTCGCCAGTTTTTGTTGCAATTTAAGGTAATTTTGTAGACAAATGGTGCGAAAGAGCCTTTGGTTGTTTAGCTTTGAATTTGAGAAATCAATAGCTTCTCAGGTGATTTCTCTAATTTACAGTGATGCTAATGCCATGCAATATGTAATTTTTATTAGTCCCTGAAGTCTAGATGGCACTTTTGTTTCATTTCATTTCATGAGACCCATCTGGTACAGTGAAAAACATCTCAGTTGTGCCAGGTTTAGGTTTTTTGTGTGTGTGCGCCTGTACTTTACTTAAGTTTTAAACTTGTGACAGCTAGGTATCAGAGATTTGTGGTCTGACATATTTTCCTTGAATTTTCCAAGGCCTATAAGAGTTGACCAGAACAACATTCTTTCGAATGTTGTCTTCACTTAGCGTGGCCACATAAAGTGAAATGACTTAAGAAGATAGATTGACTGTTGAGATACATCAGCTTTGTATGAGATCCTGTTTCCTTATCTGATTACAAAATATTTTTGAAAACTGTTTCACATGGTTAAAAATGCACCTTTTGAAGTACACCATTAGTTAAGATAACAGAGTATAACTTAAATAAGCCAACGTGTGAAATTCTCATGCTGTGCATATAGATTAGTTACATCTAATGCAATTTGATTACCTTTCAGTGTGACCAGTACAGCTGTTTCACATGCTAAAATGATATGTATGTGCTTCTTTTTTTGTTGAATGCCGAAGGATAATATTTTAAATTGCTTATTACATATTATCTTTCATTGTTTTACTGTAATTTAAAGTCTCTTATTCAGTGAAGCCCAAACCAATATGAATTTGACTCCCATGCTTCGTAAAGATTTGGCATGTGGCTTTTACTTAGCTCTTACTCCTATTTGTACCTATCACTTTGCTGCTTTGTCCTTTCAAGTAGTATATATATTTTTTAAGGTACAATTTTCTATTAAATATTGCTTAGCTCAGGTAGCATTTATAAAAAGGAAGCAAAGTGACGATTGTGCCTTTCCTTTTAGTTATCAGAGGAGGACCTTAAAACATGTAGCATAGCAAGCATTACGTTTTTTTTTTTTTTTTTCCTGAGTATTTTTCAGGCTTGTCCAAAAACTTCTAAGAAAAAGTACATCATTTGGAGGTAGGAAAAGACAGTGGAAATTTCTGAAAAAAGTTTTTGTAGGAAAGAAAGGGACACTTACTATGAAAACAAAATGCATGTAACAATAAGAATTATAGAGTGGTTGCTCAAAAATGTCTTTTAGTAAGGAGTGCAAGGCGTGTGCGAAGGCCTGGTCAGTATGCGGAGAGATTTTATTCTGAGAAATGTTTTGATTAATGCAAGTAGGCAAGTTTAATGTCAACACTTGTTTTTAAACTGCTGACTTTTAGAAGCACTTAACACAGGAGGTGTAATGGTGGCTTTTACTGAAGAAGCTGAACTAAAGGTACCACCTGTGAAGAAGCTCCTCTGAGGTATACCTGCTGTTAGGGCTTTTTCAGGTGAGCGATAGGTCCTTGCATTACATTGGAGACACTAATGTCTGAATGGATGTGATGGCTGCCTTGGAATGATGCTGCTGTTAGCAGTGAAAAATGTCTTCCTTACGATTCTGGTGCAGCAGGCCGTGGAGTGCAGCACATTTTTATAATAAAGGTGATGAATTTAATCGCAAACTGGCAGCCAAATGGAAATTGCAGACCTTGATACTGGGAGAAAATTGCCTATAAAGCAACTCCTGAGAGAGCAGGCTTTAAATTTATCCACCCATTTCGACATTGAGGAGAACACAGGAATTGCAGGGTATTTTGCTTGGGCTGTTTAGTTCAGATGGATGACACTTTAGTCTTCCTTTATTTAAGAACTAGTTACAGTGTTGCATTGTTTTGGTTTTTTTTTAATAACAAAAATTTGACCTTTCTGCTTAAACTTTACACAGCCAGTATTTTGAAAAAATCAGTTCCTTTATTTGCTTGATACTTGCTCCTGTTAGAAAGTAGGACCTAATATGCATAATTAATTGAAACTTGGCAACTGCATCACAGATTTCCCCTTATGCCAGATTTAACCCTAATGTGATAGGAGATTTAAAAACCACATAGCCTTGTATTTGAAGACTATTTGCACTGAAGCAGTTCCATAAATAATTGAGCTGGTCTTGAAGTCCCACTGGAAGTCTCTAGCAGTATGTTAACATAATTTCTGATAGCAGCGCAGCATTTTTCAAAGTTGTTCGTACTGATATATTTCAGTAGATCTTAACCCCTTATGTTTAGTAGTGCCAAATGCTGATGCTCTTCCTATGTGATAACTAGGAGCTGAATGTACAAATATGATTCCCATGTATGGTGAGCACTATATAAAAAGAAGACAAAATCTTTTTTAAGAAGCTTAGTAAAAGATGGAATCCTTATCATCTGTTCATAGAAAGAATTGCAGATAATTAATTCCGAAATAGATACTTGAATTGGACACTGAACTGAATGTCCTCACCACAACACTTTTGGTCTGCCCTTTTGAGGTGATCATTCAGGTGGGAGTAAGAATGAAAAGCTTTGGATTTTGACACAGGCTTCAAGATGAACAGAGTAGGAACACTTCAAGTGTGGCATCTGTTAAGGTTATTTTCTTCAAACATTTCATTGATCCAGTTTCTCCTCTTAAGTGCCATCAGAAGTAAGGTCTGTGTTAGAATGATTCTTTTGGTTATATGATCCCTAAGGTAAAATATGGCCAAATTTGTTGGTCGCCATGAAAAGTTTTTATAGCAAGTACTTGAAATAGGAGCTGCTCATTTCTTGTTCATGATTTAATTTTGTTATGCGTTTAGAAAATCAAACCTGTTACCAGTTTGATAATCTTTTTTTTTTTTTTTTTTTTTTTAAATAGAACATCCTGAGAGGTAATGCTCTTATTGACAGAAGACATAAGGGTTATTAAGTCACTGTGTGACTGTGTTTTTAAATCACTGTGAGCCTGATTTTGGCAGTTGTTGGAAGTCTGTAGTTAATGAGTAACTCATCCGTATTCATTTGCTGAAAGTGTAGATTTGTAGCAAAATAAAATGAATGGTTGACAAGTTCTTGTCAGTCTGTTACCATATTGGATTATTTTTATTTTTCTATAGAAAATACAGAATAAAGTTCCTGCAGAATATATTTTCAATATAAATTTCTCTGTTTTCTGATCATGGAAAGTTGTGGCCTAACTTGCTTGAGAAGTTATAAATGCTGTAGCATTTATAATCTTGTTATGTTAATGTTCTAAGACTGCAGTAGATTCGAATGAGTCCATTAACAGGTTCAGATACAAGCATCCAGAGTTAGCTGGTGTAACTTCTACCCCTGTTCCTTTGCTTTTTATTGCCTTCTGTCTGGAAGCATTCAGAGGTACCTATTGAACTAGGAAAGACAAAGTACAGGTGTATAATAGAGATGAAACTGGAATGTGTTTTTTGAATTAATAGAAAAAAATGTCCAATTTGTTTACTGCAAAATAGCTTTAGGACCTGTTTTTGTTTTAGTTACTGGAATCACCTTGGAGAAAAGTTATCAAAGATAGTTTTGAAGTAATTTAGCAGCTTGATGATGCAAAAAGTAGATTCTTGTTGGAGAAGGTGTCCCTGCTTCTTTTTGCTAATTCTGATATTCAGTGAATTCTTCAGTGATCTGTTTCAGCTCAGTAACCTGGAAGAAAGCTAATCAAGCAAACCAGAAAATGACTAAGAATAGTCTTTTGCTTGATTAGTGAGTTGAATTGGCCTACTAATTCAAGTCACTAATTACTGATTGGGTTTAAGACACAGCTAAGTGACTGCTACTAAGACACAGCTGGTGTGAGAGGTGTTAGGAAACTTCGTTTTTCAGCAGCAGTGTGTTCTTATGATTAGTAACTCTTCTTACCCTTCAAAGGAAGGAGAATTGGTATAGCGAGCCTGACTTTTGGATTAATGGTCTGAATATCTAATTTCTTTTGGACTTCTGTGCATAGTTCGGGATACGTAGTCTCCTTCCAGTGTAGTGAACTTTCTTATATTGTAATTTTTTAATCTATTTTTTAAAACTGTCTTAAGATACACAGTTCTTTTCTGGGATGAGTGGTGTGTTGCCTTCTTAACTATGCAATTTTTTTTTTTTCTTCTATATAAAGTACAGGAATCATTTCATACAGTTCACTGTTACTGTTCTTTGAATCTTCCATTTGGTTTTTCTTAACCTTTTTTCTTCCACTGTTCTTTCTTGCTGTTGGTTAATATCTGTGTAGACTTAGGCTTCTGTATTGCCATTCACCTTTTCTAAGTTTGAAACTGAAATCAAGCAAACATAAAATCTAGAAACCAAAATAATTCAAGATGCTCTTAAAAATGAGTTGTAACACTGCTACAGCTAATGGAGAGGTGTAACAAAACTACCAGTAGTAGCATTTTACTTTCAGTGCAGTGTATGTATGATTAATGCTCTATTATCTTGAAACACTGGTGTAGATTGATTTTACAAGTTAATTTTTTCCTACTTTTTTTGTTTTGTTTTGTTTTGTTTTATGCATGTTTCAGGACAGAGATAATGCCTGTTTTTCACTTTATTCCACTATTTCTGTGTGTGTGTGGTGCACTTACGCACCTATTGGCCTGTCTCCAACAACAGTGATTACATTGGTGTTTACCCTCTGTAGCCACATAAAGTTGCATTCACAGTTTGGCACTATTGTCTGTAGTATATCAAAATGGGTTTCCTTTTGGAGCCTTCATTTGATCCACTGTGCTTTTCACCTTGAGTTTTAACAAGGGAAATTGGCTTGGGTTGTTTTCTTCATGCCATTTATCTGTTCTTGTCTTCTTTATCCTTTCACTAAACTGTTTTTTTTAGATCTGTGCTTGTAACCAGACATATTATGCTGTCTACTTCCACCTCATTTTTCTGCTTCCCCTTACTGATACGTAGATTTTAAGCTTTCAAAAAGCTTTTTCTTGAGGTGAAGCAAGATATTCTCTACAGTGCACAGTACAAGAAGTCTTGATATTATCACAAACTGCGATAAAAACTGTCTTTTGGCTTTCTTATTTATTTAAACTTGTGTGTTCTGTGCTGTTTGCTTACTCAGTAATCATAACCATTGTTTTATTTTAAGCATACTCTGTTTCTTATTTTCAGTTATGTTTCTTTAGGGGTCCCAATATTAATTGTTTTCTAAATGTCTCTGTTATCCTATTCAGAATGATGTGTGCTTTATTTTGAATTGTTACCGTTGAACCTTAGCATTACATATAAGAGAGCACTTTTTTTTTCCCCACTCAATTTATTTTTGTGTTGCATTGGACTTAGTCTACTACATTTTTTTGTTCCAGTCATCCTGTAGACTCTCAATCTATACTAACATTGCATAGTTCTCATAAGTATTGTTTACTGCAGCCTTACTTTACTTACTTACTTTAGTTTCTGCTTTGCTTTGTTGACTGAATTTGTAAAGCTGTTTTTAGGTTGTCTCTAGTAAATATCATATCTTAACATTTATCATTAATGAAGACCCTTAGGTAGGGTGTCTAGTTATTCCCAAGTTAAGGAATTGATCTGTGCATTTGATTGTGGGCTAAAATCAGTTAAACTGAGAGGTAATGTCTTTTGAGAAAACTTTATAAACATCTTGAAGTCCAGTTTTGTGGCTGTTGTTCTTGGTATTTCGTTGAGTTGTTTATAGAAACAAACCAAAACAAAAAAAGCCAAAAACATCATCTTCCCTGCAACTTTATATCTTCCGTGTTTTTAACCAGATATAGAATAGTGTTAGAGGCACATAATTTAGTAAAGAAAAGATGGTTTTCTTAGAGCTGTTTGTTTTTTAAGGTCTCTAAAATTAGAGCTGTCTTTTGATTACTTTTTTTGCAAGAATGGAAAAGGAATGGAAGGAGATATGAAACTGAATCTTAGTTTTATTAATTATTGCTACTTCTCTGAGAGAACAAAAGTCAGTTCACTGACTTTTGGCAGAAACAAAGTAAATTTTAGTAGGTTTCTCCAATGCAAACTGTCTGATTCACAATTTTGAAATAATTTGTTGAAGTCAGAGTAAATAGGAGAAGCAGGTTTCTTAAATACACTGGTCTCTTGATTTCATTGCAGAATGTTCTTCTACATTGATATAAACTAAAAACTTTAATTTAGGATTTCCTCCCAGTATAGGAAGTTGTGAGGAGGTGGTAAGACACTTCATCATGCAGTCAGTGGTATCTTTATGTTTCACTTTAATTTCAGTGATTACTGATCTACTGATCTACAGGCGAGATGTTGCAGGTGACACAGATTATCCCCAAAAATCTTGTGGTGGGATTTTTTTTTTTTTTGTAATTTGCTTCTTGAGGAGGAGTTGAAGGATCATGGGAGACACCTAAATAGAGAACAGAGCGCCCAGTGTTCAGTCTCCTTTTTAAGTGTTCAGTTGCAATTTGCAGTTCAGTGTTAAACTATTTTTTTTTCAAAATTTTTAGAGGAATCATGAGAGTTGATACCAAGTCTGCTGCTTTTCAAAGCTGAGAAAATATACCAGCTAAGATGTTTTCATTTGATACTGGCCACAGTAATGAGGGAAACTAATAGAATATTACTCATGTAAACTTTTCCTGTCAAGCTGAAATGCATCCACCATGTATCCAGGCTGTTTTGAATAGTAATTATAACTAGTGTTACTGGTTGTATTTCTAGTTCTTAACTACATTGTTTGGAGCTTTATAGACTTCACCTGCAGTGATTTTTTGATACTTCCAAGAGCACTTTATGGTGTGATAGTGTGGTTCCATGCTCTGTAGGAAAATCATATTGAAATAAGTTCTGAAAATGTCAGAGGACCCCAAAAAGTTCTTCTGTGTTCTCCTGTGGGTTTGTGTTTTTTGGGGTTTCATTTTGTTTTGTTTTTCTTTGTTTGTTTGCTTTTTTCCACAGTGCAATGTAATTGAAAGCAGTCAAGCTCCTTACAGATGTTCTGCAGGTCTAGTGGCAGGAGGGGATTGCCTATTCTCCTTTTGCTTTTTTCATTACCCTTCAAAGATGATTTTTAAAAAAATGTTTCCCCCTGCAGCCACTATGTGAGAACAGGTGAAAGAGAAGAGTTAGAGACAGAAAGTAGAAGACAATAGAAGCCTTAAAGGCTTTTTCAGGTTTTGGCTGCTTTTGTACTCAAAGCTTATAAAAACAAGTCTGGAATGTTTAATGGAGGAAAGAAATGAAACTTCTTCTACTCCTGCTCAACACAGTATGTGTTAAAATTTTATTTCCCTTCTGGTAATGAAGCCTCAGCTATATACCATTACTAGTTGTGCATAGCTGGGATTTAATGAGTGATGGCTCATCTGCTTGGGTGGAATATAGTTCTGGCAATTAATATTGGGAGCAGTAGTGTAAGCTGGTGTATAGTTGAGGCCTCATTTCAGTTCCATTTTGATAGCCTGTATTTAAAGCTGAAATACATCTTAGCATAGTAGGGGCATGGGGGTAGTTAGCAGGGGTGGAGAGAGAGGGCAAGGGGCAGGGAGGGATGTTTCTGTGGAATGTTTGATGCTTTGTGTTTTTTCCTAGGAGGTGGTTCTCCTTAGGATGTGTAAGATAAACCATGAAACAAAATGCAAATAGTGACTTTATAGGCAGGCTGGCAGGAGTGATGTTATCTTTCACTGGTACCAAACACTATGACACTGAAAAGAAAGACACCATTAACATGGTACCAGTAATCCTCATATTTCTAGTGCATAAATTTAAATCCTTTTTCAGTCATTCAGAGTATGGGTGTGTTTCTGAAGAAACAGATTAATTATGTAATGGAAAGCTGCAGATGTGATCTCTGGAATGTGCTATACTATCATTTATATTTTAAATAGCTCTGATACAACTTGTGATTAAGTTTGCGTTATACATTCCACTAAATGGCCTGTTCTGGTGTTTTAACTTTGCAGAACTACCTGAAGCTTCTCCTGCCAAGTGTGTGGTTTAGGCTGCAATTAAAGCAGTGAAAAACTTACCAAGAGTGAACATGGGCAAAAAAGTCTTAGTATTTTAAAACAAAATGCACTTAATTTTTTTCTGTGAGAGGTTACTAAAGTGAGTACTTTTATCATTTTGTCTGGAAGTCTGCCTAGATTTAAATGAGATAGAACATGTTTGGATTTGAGCACTTAAGTTTGAGCATAAAAAGGTTATCCTGCTGAGCATGTGATGTACCTCCAGGCAGTCTCCCTTACTGAGCTGTCTTATAGGACAGGGATGCTTTACTCCAGCCTGAGAAAGCCATGTAATTGCTGTTGCAAGTTTCTGTGAATTGGGGAATGGACTTGGAGAATGGACTGAGTTTCCTGTGTTGTAAGCAAAAACATTACTTTCTTCTGAAATCTCAACTTGTATTGAGGAGTTGTTTTTTAGACAGGAATATACTGTGTTGGAGCATGACAGTCTAATGTAGCCATCCTTCATGGTTTGTGGACTCTTTTCAAGAATAAGGTGAGAGTGAGGTTGGGTGAAAACTAGGACTAACTAAAGAAATGAAGAATTGTATCTTCCATAGGTGGAAAACGGGACCTGAGTGTGGAGAAAAGACAGTTTGGGAGTAGGAGAAAGTTTGGGATGAAGAAAACAAAGTGTATGTGTCTGCTAGAGGAGGCTGCTTTCCAGAGCCTGGAGTAAACCCAAAGTTTTGGAGTCTTGCCATGTCTTTGCTGTCAGGAAATATCTTGAAACCCAGAGGCAAATTGTCTCATTCCTTCTATGCTGCAGGACAGTATCTTCTGCTGTCAGTTAATACCTCATTTCATGTGGCACAGGTCTTTGGATGGAAAAATGCCAGCCTAGCTGACTGGTTGAATTTAGCAAGCTACCAGATAGGAGCACAGTTGTTTTGTGGCAGTGAAAGTGATCCATAAGAGGCACCCAGATGAGAACTTTCAGGCATGCCTCTTTTGGAAGAGTGATGCTTCTATACTGGGGGAGTCTCAGGCAGCAGTTCTCTGAAGCTTTACTAGGTTTTGTTTTGTTTGGTCAGGTCTTATATCATAGGGAAAAGATCACATCTTTCATTTTCTTACAGTGTTTCATGAGGTTGTTCATAAAGGTCTACTTCCCAGCAGAGTGCAATTCAGACTTTTTAGAAAATGCCTCTTGGTGTTGAACAGGTGAATGTTAACTTAGGCAGTAAGATATAGACCAGGACAGTGTATATTTACTTACATGGAAAGAAGCATGGGGCTGTTGAGGGAGATATTTTATTGATGTGATGTCACAAGGAAGGGCCTAAATATGCAGTAATAGCAAGAATTGTTACTGAGTAATAGTAATTGAGGATTGGAAGTCTGAAGAATTATTTCAGTGAGTAATGGCATTTTTTGCTATTTTGGAACCAAGAGTATATGATAATATTGTCATACTTTCCAGGATAGTTGCATTCTGCAACTCTAAAAATATTAGTAGTAGTTTATCAAGGAATAGTTACCTCTTCACATTCCAGAAGAGTGTGCAATTGTTTTTTGAGGAAAGGCTGTGGTTTTGTTTGATTAGGTTTCAGTGGATTGCTGTTGTGACAGCATACATAACCATGCCACTTGGAATCTCCTGTCAAAGGGCTAAGTTACCTGTGTACCTTTACAAAAACATCTCCAAGGCAGTTCAGACTTGGATGACCCAAATACTCTAAGGGCCATTTTGACTCTGCCTGCCTCACCTGTCAAGGCAGATCTGCCTAATGGGGGACTGATGTTCTATGCAAATCAAATACTGTGTGTAAGATGGGAAAGGAGGATGATTAAAAGGCTCAACCTAGTCTGTTTTATTCTGATTACTTCTAAAAGTGGTACTTCTAGAGTAGTACCACTAACCAAATATTTATTTCTGTTTACACAGTAGGCAGGCCAACTATATTCTCATTATTGTGAGTGAAAGCTCTGTTATGGTTGAAAGGGGTGAACTAGTTCTGTGTTGGTTGAAATGAGAATCTACCTAATAGAGCAGGTAATGCTGCAGTTTTTGAAAACAGCTGTCTGTCATATAAAGGGACAAAAAGAATGTGACTACTTAGACCTCTGAGAGTCAATGAGATTTTGTTATAGCATAAAAATACTCTTAATGGAGTTTTAAAAAATATTTTTGTTTTTTTTCTTGACAGAAATGTAACTTTGTAAGGTGATCTAAATAGGTTTTAACACACTCAACTGCAATTTAAGTTGAACATTCCATTCCCTATGTGGAGTAAAAAAAGGTAGAACAAGTAACAGTTAATACCTTTCACTGCAGTACAAGAAATGTACGTAGCAGTGTTCTTATTTCTCACTTTGTCAGAGGGTGATGATGGTAGCAGTAGTTGATTCTCTAAGGTTTTGCTGGCTCTGCATGTTTAGAATGAGTTAGTTGCCTTGCTGATTTCCTGCTGGTTGGTAATGTGTTGAGTCAGATGGCTGAACTAATGTGTGGTACAAAAGGATGGATAACAGTTAGATTAGTATACTAATATGTCACTTCTTTTCAACTTATGTTCAAGTCTGAAAAAATACTCAGCTTTAGTAAAAATTGCAATTGCCAACAGTCTGCTTTTTTAACCTTGAATTTAAGTCTCAGTCATGTGAGATTTAGTTTGATTGTTGCCAGGTTTCACTTCTCTGGAGAACCATGTTTACATAGATATATTTATCTTTTAGAAGATTATTGAGGTGAATGTATTTGCAGTGAATTCAAGCACTCTGTTGGTTTTTTTTCTCTACATTGATGAAAAATGATCAGCTTTTCAAAGCCGACTGGTTTAATCTTAAATTACTTCAACGTGATATTGAAGTTGTTTAACAGTTGTATTAGAGGAACTCAGTGACAATATTGAAGTAATTTTCTTCTGTATGTATTACCTAGCATAAATACAAGCTTTTTTAAACTCCTTTCAACACCTTGGTTAAAGTATTTAATGGCATTATTAAAAATTTTTTAGTAGTTATGTTTCTCATATATAAATTTTTGTCACTGGTTATGTTTATATAATAAATTACAATTTACAGTAAGGTAAAAACTGTTCCTATTAGCATATGTATTGTTCTTAATAGATTTTTAATGACGCTTTGGCAACTTCCTTTTAATCAGTTCTGCTTTTGGCACAGCTGTTGTCACTTTGCTTTAGCTTATACCTTGAAGAGCTTTTCTAGGAGTACCTATTTCATAAAGTTATGGAATGGTTTTGTTTGGAGGAACCTTAAAGATCGTCTAGTGTCAGCTTCCCTGTCATGTTTTAACCAAATTTCTTTAGTTAAATTTTATGCAGAGTGTTCCATGGGAAACCCAACTAAGCATTGCTCTGTTTCTTCAGCACTCTTTTAATTATTTTGTTAGTCTAGTGCTGAATGTCTGTGGTAAACTTGTCATGTCTTACAGACTTCCATGCTGTTTTTAAAAAGTTCTTCAATTGAAACATGGCTTAGTAATAAAAATTTGACTAATATGTCTGGCTGGAATATTTACTGTAGAACTAAATTTTGGGGTGTTTTCCTGCATGAGTAACTTTGATTATTTTATATCCAACTCAAGAGTTTTCAGGTGTGTTGGATTGTAGACTTTTTTTAGCACAGACGGGTAATGCTTAATTTAGGGTTGTAATTTGGTCAGCTGTGTTGTCAAGTTTCTTAAGCTACCATGGTGGTTATGTATGTGGTTAGGTAGAGATTGGGATTAAATAGAGATCTTGTTTATGTACTGACTAACTCTGGGAAGTCTTCCAAAACTTAAAAGTTAATTTGAAGTTGCACAATGCATCTTTGTAATGTAATTTCTATCAGAGCAGTGCAATAGTGAATGTATTTAGTGTTGTGGATGACTGACATGTCACTGCTGGTATTTGTTGACCAAAAATGGTTACTTTTTTAGTCCTGTGAATAAAATGCTGACAGGGCTAGGTAGTGCAGCATTTACAACAATGCTGTGTGATGGGGAGCAGTGCGTATAAAAGTGGGATTGTGTTACTGTTGTATGTGATCAGCTAAGAAAAAGTAAATTGGGAATGAGAGGCACTAGTCAGTCCCATTCAGATGGATTAGGTTCCAGCTGAAGTGATGAAAGCCATCAGGTCGGCCTCTTATGAAATTGTACTTCAGAAATACATAAAGACATTTCTTACAAGTACTGGAAGGGCTTTGTTTTTACATGCTAGCAGGTTAGAATTGGAAATGTTCACTTTATTAACTAAGGCAATTATCTCTAGCTATGCTTGCTTTCTCACATTCTAGTGTTTCTTACAGTATTAGGTAAATTACTCAGTTGATAACCAACAATTAGTTTGTTTAAATGTCACAGATACAAAACCTATAGTGCCTACATACAAGTTTCTATGATTATAAAGTGTTTTCATCAGCATCTTGGTAGCAGTATAGTTTTTTACATGTTCTTTTAATATAAAACATATAATGTTAATACTTCACAACTAATCAGCTAATAATGACTCTTTTTTTCTCTCCCCTTTATCCCATGAAGCATGCAGGGTATTGCCCAGACATCTAGTGGTTTTCAATGTATCAAGTGATCACTGTGCATAAACTGTAGAAGATTCAGTTTTGTGATGCAGAAATACATACAAAACTGTGAAAAATGGACAGAACACAGGAGGATATGCATCTTCACTTCCCAGCATTTCCTGAAATACTTGATATAAGTGACCAAGTTTTGTGTTTCTTCAGATTGCCTTTGTATGTTAAGATGTATGAAATTTACATTGGCCTTAAAACAAGTAGTCAAAGAGAGAGAAGGGGCACATAGCATGACTGTATTAGTGAATAGGTAATTATTTTTGGGTGGCCATGGAAGTAAAAAAATAAAAAAATTCCCTCACTCCTTTCATAAAAAAGACAAAGAGTACATTAACCAATGGAATGCTTTCTTGTAATTGCTGACTGTGGAGGATCATTGTGGATGGTTCCCAGAGACTGAGAAAATAACTCTGCATGTGCTCTGGGTTGCTCTTTGAAATTGATGAGTCTTATGTGCACCCTTAAATACAGGAAAGGAGATGGTGATGCTGCTGTTTAGTTTTTAGGTGGGGATTTTTAGTAGTTTTTACTTCTCAGTTCTGAGAATAAGCAGTCCTAGAGTTTAGGTAACTGTTTAATTTTAAAGTAAACTTAAAAACTCATTATTTACAAGGGTCTGTGCCACAAATTTATTTAAATTAGTTTGGTCTGTTTTAAAGGATGCAAAATAGTGTCTTGCCCTTTACTCTTACGCACTTCTTGTATTTATTGGCAGAATTGCATAGCATGGGATTTCAGTGCTGATATCCGGGTTATTTTGATATTTTGATATTAATTAGGCTGTTCTGTTCTGAAGTGCTCCATGCACATTTTGGGAGCATGTTCTTCTGGCTTTACTGGAGAGCTTCCCATTAAATACCCTTTTTCATGTGCAGAAGATTCCTGTGGAAAGTGGACAGCAGTTGATTGTGGTGTGAAGGGAGTATGGGATTGTGTGTGGGTAGAGAAGGTCCATTGCAGACTAGTCAATCTACATTGCTCACAAAGATCAATTTTAAAAAAAAAAGACAATAAACTGAGGTAACGTATTTCTTGTAAGAAAATTCCCACCTGAGGTACTAAAACCATAGAAGTTCTGTCTCAACTGAAACTGTCAAGCTGATGTTTTTCACGTGTGCCAAGTAACACTGTTGCTTAAATCTCAGAGAATGGATGGCTCCTTTCTTTAATCTTTCTGGTGATTTGTAGCTCACACAGAGTAATATTAGTGCAGATTTTCCCACATCTAAGATACTCAAGTTGTTTATAATTATGGTTACCTGACAAACATTTGGTTTATGCTGCTGGGTATGGAAAGAAAAACAAACAGACAAGAACTGTGAATAGCAGCTTGATGTACATTTAGCTGTGCTACTCGTAAATAAGGAAGAACTGGAGGAGCTGGAGTGAGTCCAGAGGGCAGCAGAGAGGGGTCAGGACACAAGTCCTCCAGAGGAGCAGCTGGGGGTGTTTAGCCTGGAGAAAAGGAGGCTCAGGGAGACCTTGTTGCTCTTGGCAGAGAGAAGGGTGTAGCCAGGTGGGGCCAGCCTGTTCTCCCAGGCAAGCAGAGACAGGACAAGAGGACACAGTTTAAGGAAAGACTGGATGTGGCATTTAATGCTGTGGTCTAGTTGGTGTGTTTGGTCACAGATTAGACTGGATCTCAGAGGGCTTTTCCGACCTAATTGATTCTATTATTCTGTAAGTATTTTGGAGCAATTTGCTGCTAAAAGGAGCTAGAGTAGATTTTTTTGTTCAGCCTGATGCAAATATGAGCCACCAGATCTACTTCAGCAGTTGTGCTGTGCTGATGGACTTCAGTTTTACAGTTTTCTCTCTATCAGCTAATTACTCATCTCAAGAAACTCCATTTTCCAGTGTTGCTCATTTGGGTGTGGATGGATAGTGTATGACAGTTGCTGTATTATGTTAGTTGAATATGCCAAGTAGACTGCTGCAAAGTTCTTTAAAGTATCCTCTCGGGAGCTTATAAACTCATTTTTGTGTTAAAGATATTTAGGTTTTTGGAGCATAGTGCTGGGTTATGATGAGACAAATACAAGAACTTAATCTCAAATGTACAGCTTTTCTTGGAGCTTACCAAGAAAATGAGGGAACTGTATTTAATCATCTTTATATTATTATTTTAATCAAATGCAGATTGCCACTGGCAACTGTAATGCAGGATTGATGGACTTTTTCAGACCTGCTCTGGCCTTTCTGACATATCATAATGTTAAATAACATAAATGAAAGTTTTAGTGAGTGGAAACAAATGCATGACTGTTTTAAATTTACCAGTTTATTATGTCCGAGTTCAGTGTCATGCTTTAGACCAAAATAGCTGATATATGAAAATTTGTCAAAAGTAGACAGTTTTACCAGCTTTGCTTGATCCTAAGTCTGTTTGTTTTTGTTTTTTTTTTTTTTTAACCCTGTGTTGGTTTCTGAAGGACAGATGCTATGAATGCTCAGGCATTTCACTGCTGTAATATCAGGGGTGGGGAGTGTAAATGCTTGCCAGCATTTTAGATCATGTACTGATGATGCATGTGGGGTACAAGTCCATGTGGCACAATATTAAAAATTACTTGTTTTTTTGCTAGCATTGCTATTTCTGCTGCATCAGCAGTAGTAGTAAACAGCACTGGTGTTAACAGTGAAGACTGTGAAAATTGTGATGAATAAAACCAGCTATTTCTTTGCCAAGTAAGCATACTAAAGCTGCTAGATTAGAAAACACATGAGTTGCAATGTTCCACCAATAATAAAGCACTTTAAAGCTTTCTGTTGACGTTTATACAAAGAGAACAGATGAGTATGCTCTATTTGGTTTTGAAGTCAGTTTGATACAAACCTTACAACTGCCCACAAAAGAAGGAGTTTTGCAGGCTCTTCTTGCAAAAAGAAATGACAGAATTTTGACACCGAGAGTGCTGACAAATTGCTGAAAGTGCTGCCCACTTATCACTGGACTGACAGTTTAATCATCGAAAGTGTACTGCTAGATTGGGCTCCGAGGGGCAAAAGAGAAGAACCTATAGTTTTCTCAAGCATTGAAAGATGAACTGAAATTTGAAATGCAAACACTGCTTCTTTTTTTTTTTTTTTTTTTTTTTTTTTTTTTTTGTGATACTCCTGCATGACTTATGTGCCATATTCTCAGGGGTGGTGTTGAGTACTTCGACGTAGTTTTTAATTTCTTCTGAGAGACTAAATGTCTATTCATTGAATGGATCAATAGTGTAATGTCAATTTGGTTTTTCTTTAAATTTTTTTGCAATGAAAGTTGTATTTAAATTTGGTATATGCTGTGTCAACAAGATTCTTTTTGTGTAGGGAATGAACTCAGCACGCTACTCATGTTGTGGTTTGAGTACGTGCTCTGTGTTAGTCTTCAGAGCACTTTCAAGAGAGATTATAATTCACTCGTCTTCAGAGATTTTAAATAAGCAGACTGTAACAGTTTTCTACTTTTTCTGCTTTTTTGTCTTCATTATTAATTATATTTTCCATATTTTTTGCAACGTTGGATGCTGTTTGACACGTATTATATAAAACTAACTGGTATCTAGTTGCAGCGGTCTAATTAATGGGCCATACTTTAATGGCATATGGAATTGATTGTCTGCTTGTATAAATTGTGGATCTGTGTTCAGTGGATTTAGATCCTACGAAGTGGTGATTTTATATCTATTATATTAGTGTCTATAACCTTATATTCTAGGTCAGGGACTTATCTGAAAAAAATTGGAAAAAAATATTTTGTTGCTTAAAAGTAACTCTAAAATGCCTAAAGTGATGATCTAGCAGCAGTTGTGTGTAAGAAAAAGCACTTTGTAAAAATATTAACTTATTGCACTCATTTTGTTGCATTAAAAAATTATACTGCATAGTAATAAAGATTGGGAAGGTGCTTGATTCAGTTAGTTCCTCACTTGCCCCCTCAGTGCAGTGCATGCTAATCACATGCATTTAAGTGGACTCACTAAAGTGGTCTCTGATAGACTGTTACTAGAATTTTTCATTTTTTACAAAGAATCTGTTGTGGAAATACTCAAGGTGCTATTTGTGCTTCAGTTTAGTGTCATAGTCTAAGAAGAAAATTAGAAGAATTATTTTTGCCTGTCAAAATATGTTAAATTATGCTGCATGTAAAAAATTTGTTGTCATTGATATTTTTGGCATAACTTGATTTCTCTGAGAGCTGAAACTGATGTTCTATGCATCAGTGAGATCCAAGTACCACGCAGATTTTTAGCTATACGAGCATAACTCTTTTTCTTACCATAACTCTTAAACTTTGAACTTCAAAAATTTTTCCAAACTTTATCATTTTTTCATATGGAAACTAGCTTGTGCTTGAGAACCTTTGAAAGCCTGGTGCTTCTCTTGGTTAAGGAAGCATGCCTGCTGGTGTTTGAAGATGATTAGGGTTTTGATTAATTCTTTATCTCTTGCTGATTTTGACTGTTGGATTGTTCCACTCCCACTTGCTGTGTATTGAAAAAAACAATGAATGATAGTTAAGGTGTTCTTCTGTTAGTTTCAAAAATGAAATTCTGTGTGTGTTGATGACTTAACATGGTCTTAGTAAAGAAACATAAGCTAAGAGTGACATCAGTTTAACTCTGATTAAATGGATGTATCTAAATTGGAATATCAGAAGATTTGTTTCAGTTCTTCAAATTCTTAGTTCTAGCTTAAACTACAGTGAAGAATGCATCAATTTAAAAACAGTAAGTCTGCTCCTCTTCCAAAAAAAACAACTTTATAATTTAGAAGAAGCTTTCATGGTGAGAAGTAGTAAATCTGTGGCCACTGGTGATCAAAGTGATTTGCAAAGTGGTGGGACAGGTCGGGTTTGAATCTTTCCAGTGATTTCCTACTTTGAATATTCTTGCAGAATGGTTTATGCAAACCCATTTTGCGTTGCAACCCACTAGTCTTAAACACATGTGCAGAGTCTTACTTCCTGTGAAGGAATAATTGACAGCTGAAAATGAGTAATTTCTTGATGGTATTTAATGGGATGACGAACACTCACATGAACACTGTCCTTTATGCCTTTAAGGGGGAAGAATACTTTCAGTTTAATGAAATCAAAACAGCACATATCTGTGGAAGGATGTAAGTAGTATAAACAGTATATCCTGCTTCAGAACATATCTTAGAAAGGTATTAGAGAGATTGAAAAATATGCTCTGTGGATAAAGGAAACAAAAGATTGTTACTTGTATAGTTTCAGGGACAGAGGAAGAAAAATATCCTCTGGACCAGAATGCATGTCATTACTACTATGGCTAACTAGGTCATGCTGTATGAAGGTGGAACAAGATAAAGATATTGAAACCAGTTTGTCTTTTCTTTTAAATTTATTTCTCTACTACCCTGCTGTGAGCAAGACAAATTTGTCATTTACTGGTAAACTTATTGCTTAGAGCGTATAGACTAAGGGTACTGTTAAAGGTGAATATTGTAGGTTTTGAAGTTCTTTGAGTTTCAGCTTTTACCTACAGTAGAGACAGATACTTACATCCTTTCAGAAACAGATTAATGCATTGGCAGAACTCACAGGTTTTAGAGATATGGGGAAGCTGCTGTCTGCCTTTTTTTTTTTTCCCCCAATCATATCTACCATTATAATTAAGTATCTCTCCTTACTAACACTCTTTTAAATCTCTAGAGTGTTACACAGCATAATTACCACCACAACATTAATGTAAAGTACCTAGAATTGTACTTAGATGTTCACTTTAAAAGTAAAGATTTCCTTATTTTTGAATCAGTTGGCTTTCTGTGAGAGGGAAGAATCAGTAAAGAATTGTAAATGTGAAGGAGCTGAAGCTTTCCAAATGAATTTAAAAAGTGTGATTCCATGAGAGACGTACCACAGAAGCTTTTGGCAAGGGACAACGTGCTTGGTAGTGTGTAAGAAATGTGAAAAAAAACCTAAATAAAGTACTGTTTACTTTCTCTTTTTTTTTAAGATATGTGAATTCAGTGCTAAAAAATAAGAAGGTACTTGGAGGATTTGACCTTCTACTTTAGCCCTGCTCCTCAGATTTTTAGGTATTTTAATGTATTTCAGGACAGAATAAAACAGTACTTGCTAGAGCTTGAGAGAGCAGAGCTTTTATCTCCTTGACCATGATGCTTTCTGAAACCTTATTAACTCCTGGAAAACTTGAAGGAGGTGCTGAAAGTACAGTACCACATAATTCTGTCAACACATGAAACTGCCTAAAGTGAGTGGCAAAGTTGCAAGATGCTCAAGAGACTGGAATCTTGAATTGGGTGTAATGGAGACCATAAAAGGAAAGGTTATGTCATCAAAATTCAATACTTTGTGTGGAGTCTTGTTGAGGCACCAGAGGTGTGATTAAACAAGAGGCAAGTATGTGAGAAAACTGCTGTTAGTCATAAAAAAAAAGTAATCTTGCAGATGTGTAGAAGGATTCAGCAGAATCTGGAAAACCCCAAGAGATATATCAACCAGAATACTTCATGAGTTGTGCATTTGTGAGAATGCTTGTGGTTGGCTGCACTAATACCTTGGGAAGGAAGATAGGTTGTACTCCATCTATAGTTAGGAGTGTGAGACTGTAGGTGTACTAGAGATTTGATCTAACTGTTTTATCATTTAAGCAGCAGTCCTTCAGTTCTGTCAAATTTAAGAAAAGTGGAAAGAGTGTCATAGATAATGTGTGTGCAGAAGTGGAGTTTGGAGTCTAGATCAGCAGTTAATGGAAACTGGGAACACGTGCCTGTTATTTAATCTGTTGCTTCTGATTGATTGTTTCTTCTGAGAAAAGAAGAAACTTTCTTGAAGGGAGTGTCTAAGACAAGAGAGAAGGTAAAATGGCAAGAAGCAGAAAAAAATGGTAGCACTTGAGGAGCAAGTGATACTGCTGGCTGCTATAGCTGACTGTCCCTGTCGTGATGTTTGTTACCATTACTGCTGGCTTGAGTGTAAAGAGAGAAAATACAAACTTAGCATGCAAAGAAAACTAAAGTTCAGGTGCCTGGTCCTGTAGTGGAGTTTTCCACTGCAATGAGTTGGTAGCTGTCTGCATTCTCCATCAAGTTTCAAGTGTGATGGCTTAGGTTTCACACAAGCCAAAATTGAAGGGCAGTCCTCAAGCCACCTCTCATACTATCTGTGTGTGTTCTGAACGTTTGGCTCCCAAGTGTCATGAATGTGGCATAGGATTATTTGCAAAGTGAAGATTAAAATAAATGTTTGTTTTCTGCTGTGAAGACTGTGATAGCCAATGTTGGTGCTTATATTCTGCATGAAATATACATTTTAAATGGAAAATTTTGGTGCAGCTACTCAGTAGCTGCCAGCTATAAATAAAAATGACCATGTTGCTACTTTGGATTCAGTACTTTTGCAGACTGCCTAGCTTGTTTCACTGTAGAGTAAATTAATGGAAAATCTGAAGAGAATGAAAGGGGAACGAAGTGTGCCAAAAGATAGTAGTATTTGTTCCAAAGAGATGTGCTAAAGAATTTCTTTATATACTGAAGTATAAATACTGCTTGTAGTTCTGAGGAATTTGTGCTCATTGCCAAAATTGTCTGTGTAGAAGGAGATGAGGATTTTTTCCTTCAGCTATGATTATATGGTGACAAAATTTGTTTCCCTTTGTAAACAGGTGTTAACTACCAAATCATGATACAGTGCACATGACTGTGTCAGTTCCCAGCAGAGAAACAACTTGTTTCTGAATATGCCTTTCAGAAATGTCTCCTTTCTGATGCTGTCCCCCACCCCACAGCTTTTCAGGCACTGAAATCTCAGCTATTAATCATTTGCCAGAGAAGAAACTGATTATGAAACAGAGGTTATATTAATCTCTTGTCTGCTGCTAGAGTTTCCTGTATTTAGATGAAAACATAAGATTTCTATTTTCAGTGTCATGTTTAATTCTGAACATCTTGAAAGCAGTTGTTGCAATTCTAAGTAAAAGACTAAAATTACTGATATCTGACTATTTTATAGTCCATGCTGTTGTAAGTCTTAATGCTTTGGGAACAATCCTGTTGAAATGCTAGTTTTTGGTTTGAAACTTGGTTAATACAATCATTCTAAATAATTCTTCAGTGATACTAAAATAAACTCATTGAGAACATTTTTACACTATTTGGGACTCCATAAGTTATGAAATGTGGATTTTCTGATTTTTATTGCAGCAATTTAAATACGACATTCAACAGATCTAGAAGTAAAATGTAATTTATTACATGTCTTTTTTTGGTAAACAAAATAAAGCCTTGTGTTCATTCTCAGACTATTGCAGCTTAGTGACATTAATGTAGATTTGAATCCAATTACCCATTTTTAACTACCTTGTTTATAACTACTAAACTGCATCTTCCAAGTAAATACTGCAAAGTGTGAGTAACACAGGTGCAAATGGTAGAAACAGTACTTAGAAGTTCACCCTTGACATTCCCTAGTGCTGTTGAGAGTTTTTCATTTCTTTGAAATGAAGTATTAGGGCTTCTGGGTGCACAGAGAGCTTGCCTAGATCTCGATACCACACTTGACTTGATTATTTTCGTTATCTCTTTGGAGGTAGTCAGTAGAACAATATCTACCAGTTTGTTGTCATACCATGTGCTCATGAACTGCACCATTAAGTTGTCTTATTTCCCATTGATGAAAGATGCTCTATTTAATTTCCAAGTGCTATAGTTAATCCTAGAACTAAAAAAGTACTGCATAGGTGCATTTTCCTTTTTTTTTATGTTAGGTACAGATTTCAAAATTTTTTTTGCTTTCTAGCTGCTTTGTTATTAAAAGAATCATAAAAGAACTGTTTTTATGCACCTTTTAAATGATGTGAGCAATCTTGTAAGTGTTCTGAGGAGATGCAGATAATTTTTACTTCAATAGCTGAATTCCATAAACAGAATGAGTAGGCAGCAAATTTACAGACATGAAAGACATTCAGGGATGGGTGCTGCAATTAAAAAAAAAAAAAAAAAAGAACTAAACCAATGAAAACCCCCATACAAAAGAAGGGGAAAAAAGCAAAACCAGAGCAGATTTTTCAGCTACTGTGATGTTTATGAGAAGAGGAAGAAAATGGCATTAAGATCTGGGAAATAATAGAGAGGATTGTCATGTTAGATTATAATCTGTTACTGTATTTAATGCCTAATATACGTTTTTCCCTCCACAGAAATTAGCAGAGTACGGAAAGACATGTATAACGACACATTAAATGGTAGTACGGAGAAGAGAAGTGCAGAATTACCAGATGCTGTGGGACCTATTGTACAGTTACAAGAGAAACTATATGTGCCTGTAAAAGAATATCCAGATGTAAGTATACCTTTTTAGTCCCTAAATTATTTTCTTGATCCTTGTGGTTGTCTTCAAGTGTAAATTTCATGTGATGCTACCCTTGGATCACAGAGTTGCTTTGGGTATTAGGGAATCAGTGTATGTTCCACTTTGCTTGATTTGCAGTGAGTGTGAGTGGAGGAAGGTTGTGTTAAATACCAAACTATTAGTATGGATTACTAAACCACAGATGTAAGAACTTAATTATCTTGTTCATTCAGTATTGTCTGTCCTGAGACACTTGTGAAGTGAATTTTAGGATGAAAGTAGTTCTTGGGATGGTGTTTTTGCCTCCTGGTGTCTTTCGAAAAGTCAGCTGCAGTATGCTTAGGAGCCCTTTAAAGACCTTTTGGAGACTGTACTTAGTCTCAATTACTGTTTGTCCCATACCTGTGTAACCAGTTCTGTTGCTTATCCAAGTGTCTTTATCTCAGGGTTGGTTGTCCTGTCCTCTCCCCTTTCCCCACCCTGCTTAACCAAAACTCATTGCTTGCCTGTCAATATTGTGCTCTCCATGGGATGTTCAGTTCCATTGTACACTTACCTTCTGAAGGAGAACGGTTTCATTTAACTAGAGCTCTTTTGAATTCGTCTGGTCTGATGTGTCTAAAAACTAATTGGGAAAAACATTCCTTTCAAAATCTACCCCAGCTACCCTAACCATTTTCATTTGTCAGTGACAAAAAAAGAAACTGTCTTCCCTAATAGAATTTACAGGTTCTGTTGCAGTAGAGGAGTGCAGGGTCCAGGGAAGGGATTTGGACATTAAAGTGTTATAAAATGGAAGAAAGTACAGAACAGCAAAAATGGAGGTAACACTTGTGTGTTTCTGTGGCTTTTCTTTGTATGCTTAATTAGATGAAGCTCTCCAAGTGGAGTTTTATAATTTCAGTGCTGCTTAGAACATACAGGCCTCAAAATAAACCTCACTGTGGCATGCTCCATTAAGAAAATCAAGTGCAAGTCCTTATTATGAACAGAATACTTAGACAAATGTCCTTTCTCCCTTTTGATGTGCTTGTTTTGCTTTGGGGTTAAAATACCTGTACTGGGGATTTCCACTGGCACTAAGGACAGCTCTCTCCCCTTGTATTGCATTTTTCTTCCAAATTAAACATATATATGTCTATATACATATGTGTACATGCATACATGTCCCCACACCAAAAACGGTAATTCTTTTGAAACTCCTCAGAATTATAGATTTTTGAGAGGAATTGTCCTTTGCAGTTGTTACACAAAGCCATGTAAGTAGCTCTGGATTTAATATTTCCATATATCTTAGAATTATATTGCTTAGTGGCTTTTTAAAACATTTAAAATTTTAAAAGTTTTTAAAGGTTTAGAGGTTTTTTGAAGTTTTAGAAGTTTTAGATTTTAAAACAAAAGCCTTTAGCTACTGAAATCTTGGTTTCATAACTTGACAATGTATTCTTTGTGAAGAGTTGCCTTAATTATTTGTTGCAGTTTTTACAGAACTTGATGCCTGCTGTAGGAGGATTATGAGTAAGAAAAAGATGTTGGATTGGATTTCCCTTAACTGTTAAGCTGCTGTTCTAGAAATCATGGCTTTAGTAGCTTAGCTTTTCACTGCCAGTTAGTTGTCAAATGTAATGTAAATCAGCAGGAAAGAGTTTCTCTAGTTACTGACAAAGTCATGATTTCACTAGCTACTGCTAGTTCTTTGTTTGCTTTGAGAAGAACGGCCTTGAAGTGGTCACTAATTCATTTTAATAAATTCTTAGGCATTTAGAAGCTGGAGAAGCTTGTGATTTGTATACATGTGACCTGGAGTGAAAAGGCTGTTGCTTCTTGGGAAGTGTTGATGGGGAGTGTGTGCTAGAAAGTGGAAAGCAGCTGCTGCTGTGGTGGGACCTGGCAGTTCGAGCTGCACTGGGGAGCCAAGCCTGGTGTTCTCTGTGTGCTCCTGTATTTATTCATTGCTCTTTGGAGTTGGAGCTGCACAGCCTCAATAATTGGTTAATCAACTGGAATATGCCACCACATGCAAATAAAAAGCTGTGCTTTGGTATGTAGGCCATTTCTAAAATCTTTTTGCAAGTTAGAAGTTAAGTAACCTGCTTTGAATTCAGGCTAGCACAGCATTCAGAAGGTGTGGAGTAAAGTGATTCCAGCTTGTTTAAAAAAAAAAAAGTGTAAATTTCACTTGTAAGTATTAATTTCACCAGTAAAGGTGAACTTGTGTGTAAAGATAAAATAGTTACCTGTGAGAGTTCACAATGGTATGTGAAACTTCTTACTCATATTCAACAATTAATTTGTTACCAAATATATGTAAGACATGCTGACTATGAGAGTGAGTTTCTCAGATAAATCTAGCTGATTCTTTCTATTGCCATCATTTTCTTCCAACAGACAATCTTGTATACATTAGAAAGATATAAAGTTAGATAAAGTTGCTCAGAGAGGAATGACCAGATACTGGTTTTCTGATGTTTATTTAATAATGTTTTTAGCAGAAGAAATATAAAAAATAAAATAATCAACAAAATGTTAGGATGTTCCAATAAACTTTTGTTATGGTAAATGTTTTTGGCTTAGTATTTTGAGCATATTGGCTAGTTGACTGTAGTGAATACTGGATAGTACTATAGTGCCATTTTGTGCACAGAATCCTCAGGTACTCGTGAGGCATAAAAATAGTGGTCTACCATAAGTTTAAACAAACTTACTTTATATATGTGTATATATAAACATACACAAAAGATGAAACAGTAAATTTTCATAGCCTGCATCACTTTGATATTACTGTTTTACTATCCTTTGGTTATCCACACAAAGTAAGGAATATATAAAACTAAATATAAAAGCTAAAATAAATATATAAAATCCCCTGAAGGCTCCTAATCTATTTTTTTATACTAGTGCATATTGAGTATTTTTAATCTAATATTTATTGGAAGGCCACAGTTGATGGAAGATTCAACTTGCCAAGAAATTGGCTGGAACAGTCTGTAGTTTTTTAAATTCTTACTCTGCAGAGTCTGAATTTCTACTTCTGTACTAGTAAGTGGAAGATATGCAAAAATCTTGCTAAGCAAGAATGAATTTTCTTTGGACTGTGGTATTAATAAGGAGAATTTTTCAATTATATAGTCACATAATGTAGTCACAGTGTGATAAATTGTGTCACTGTTGGGATGGTCTCCTTTGTGGCACCTTTTTTTTTTCATAGAAATTTGCTGTTATGCAATTAGGCCTATTTGTATTGTTTTTTTCTAGGACCTTTGAAAGGTGTTTAATATATATAGAAAGTTTATTATTAAAACTGAGATTTGAGAGACTTAGCTTTTCTGAACCATGTATATATGGTCCTGAACTTGAGAGAACTTGTGCCGAAGGCACCCAAGAAAATGAAATTCCACTAATTGTCCATATTTTGCCCTTAGGTTAGAAGTGAGTTCTCTACAGTGCAATATTTGTACTCTCATGTGAGTCTTTGGTGTTACAGTTTGAAGGCATTTCCAATTAATGGAGAAATAACTTTCATCAGAATTTTAAAAAGTAAGAAGAAAGGATGTCAGAGAAATTGTTGGGCTCTTAAGAAGCAGAAGAATGGAGGATAAGCTATTGTTTGTGGGTGAATAGTTAATAGTCTTTAGCATTTCCTATGCTTCAGATAAATTATTAATTTTCCAAAATTTCCCTAAAGAGCTGAGACTAAACTTTCTGCCTGATATCAATTTAAACAGTTTTTGGAATTAGTACCTACAAATGTTGAACTGAATAAATGTTTTTTCTATTATAATCATGGCTTTATTATTAATAAGTAGCCTGTTATCTCTGATTAAAGTGAAATTCTCTGTTGGAACTCTTCTGTGCCTCTTCAGTAAAAATGTAAGAACTCAGTAATTATCGCATCTGAAGTAGCATATCCTTTGAGTATACTGAAGCTCAAAGGCCAGCAGTGATAAACAGCTTGTGCGTACTTTCTGACCATTTTAGTTAAAACTGTTTAATTAGTACCACACAACAATGAACACAGGGACTCACTTTACTATGGGGAACTTACTGACAAAGTGTTTAAATCCTTTTTCAATTTGTAATATCAGAGTTTAATAGCATCCCTAATACGGATTAGGAAAATGATAACATCTTTATTTATTTATTGTTCTGATTCTTTTACTTAAGCTTTTCATTCCCTAGTGGTAAACAGGGAAGGAGGCTAAAAGACTTGGTCTTGTTTACCCTTGCAATTTGAAGGAAAGAGAGGATGTAGCTGGTCTCTGTACATAAACTTGGTATATAGAATAATGGCAGGGCTGAAGGAAGATTTGGAAAACGGTCAGCTCCTGATGAAAGTACAAATGTTTATGAAATAACTAAAGTCATTTGATTACTAATTTTCAGTTTTAGTAGGATCATTGCATTCTAAAAAAAGTAATGAGAACAAAAAATTTAATTTTGATTTCAAACTATATATATTTGTGAGAGGCTTTATGTGCTCTGTTTGCACATGGTAAGAGAAGAGATTGAGAAAGGGCCCCTTTGTTTAGATGTTGTTAAAAGGGAGACATGGCTTAATATCTGTATGAAGATTTTTTTTACCCTTTCTATCTAATATTTTATTAGATATCCTTCTATTACTGACCATTTGAATCACCTTTTGACAGTCTTTTTTTTTTTTTTTTTTTGTTTGTTTTTTGAACCATGCTAAACACTCAGTAGCTGGCTTGGGGGATTTGGGATTTGGTTTTGGTTGGTTTTTTTTTTGGGGGGTGGGTATTTTCGTTTTGGTGTTTTTTAGTGCAGAATGACATACATTGTCATAATTTTATTTATTATCATAAGCTGGTCAAATCTCAAGAGCATGTTTGTATTTGGAGACAAAAAGATGGAAGACAGTGTATTCCAATATATTGGGATTAAAAATGCTGTCCTTTAGTCCCTTACAGTAATCTTGCAGGCTCAGCAGTTCCAATTAACTTGGTCCATATCTCCATTTTTTTTCCCTCTTAAACTCTTCAAGAATTTAGTGCAATTAAGTTAGATGAGTACCTTGTAAATTATCCATTAATGTTGTTCTTCCCATTTTATTCTTACTAATTTTGCTGTTTGCAGATCCTGTGGTCTTCCTGTGTGTGTAAATAAAAAGAAAAAGAAGGTAGGGTGGAAGTAAGACAAGTAAAGTAAGGGCTTAGTAAATAGCATTTTCCTTGGCCATGTTCCCCTTAATATGTTTCTAAGTAAATTTGGAAATCTGGGAGTAGAAATGAGCTGTATCTGGTAGTGCTAGGAAAGTTGAGCATGTTTGTTAGGACATCATGCTTCAATGTTGATGCTTGTATTAGTAACTTCTTCAAATTAGCATCATAATATTGTACTCCTAGTTTTATATACATGTTGATATACATGCCATGTCCAGCATGTATATGACACTCCCTGCAGCAAGCAGTGGAATTTTTTTCTTTTTTAATCAGTATACAGGTCCAACTTTTAAGGGTAGGAATCCCCTAATCTGACATTACCAGCCAGTGCTAGACATTTGGGTGTCTCTCTTCACCATGGATAAAGAAGACTGTTTGTATATATGGAGAAACTAAGTGCTAAAGGAAAATGGTAATCTAGAAAATTAGTCTAAATAGTTAGTTTGAAGATACCTGTTACTTTTCTGTGGATGAAATAACTAAAATTACTCTAATAAATTAATTTTATTAAAAATGTTTAACTCTAGAAATTATAGAATTTGAGGTTGCAAGGGAAGTGTCCAGCAGAACTTTTTGAAATAGGCCTAGCAGACAACATCCATCATGATTGGTTTTGCTCCTGTAGTGCCTTTTATTATAGCTCATCTCATTTTCTGTGCAGAGTCAGACTTTCATTGGGTGATCTATTTGATCAGAGCTGTCTTCTTAATACATTCTTCCGTTTTGAATTCTGCACTTCATGTGCATATGTTTCTTTCATGGATTACAGAAATACTTGGGTGCATGGTTTCAGTTAATTATGTTCTACAGCTCTCTGATGTCAGCTTGTGCTTGCATTTGCTGAGCTGTTTTTCCTCAGAACTTTTCATTTGGTGTAGTAGCTCTTGCACAATTTAAGTCTAGGAGAGCTGGGTGCAAATACAAATAATGAAAGGTCAGCTGTAAGGCAGATATTTGTGGCATACTGATTTTGTTTTACATTGGGGTTTTGTTCTCTGAAATGTTTATTTTAGGAAAGAAGCTTTTATACAGAGATGAGGAAGTGCTTCAGCATGATATTTTTGCTTGGTGTTGTGAGGTCAGGTGCACTTGGGTACACCTGCTGAATTTGTCAGTAGTTTTTTGTGAATTAATGTCCTGTGTTCTTTAGCTAGGATTGGGGACTGCAGTAAACATGGAAGTACCTCAAGTAATTGCTGAAGCAATACTTAACAGAGCAAGCTAGAGCTCGTGTTTAAAACACATAGGTGAATTTACGAATTTACTGTTTAGCCATCAGAATCCTTAATAATTGTACTTTGTTACTCAAAGTCTGGAGCAGATCTCCCTTTTGCTTTATAGGATTTGAGAAGCACAATGTTTTAAGAAAGGAGGAAATGCAGAGAAAAACCCTTTATTGAGGATGGTGGTTTTTTCCCTTCTGATCAATTGACAAAAGGAGAACTGTAGCACTGAGCTGTAGTACTTTCCCCAGAAACTTAACTTGGCAACTATATATAATACCACGTTGTCTTTACCCACTCCCCCTGCAGTGATCAGTGAGCTTTGGACACCTATATCAGGTGCTTCTTCCTTTTCAGGAGCTCTGTAGTTTAGGTATTACTGTTTGTATAGTCAGATTTTTATGGAGTTGCCCTTGCAAAAGTAATTCAATGCTTTCCAGGCAGAGGACAGCAGGAATTTGGTAACTTCATATGGGTAAGTCAGTGAAATGCAAGTCTTAGCTAATTGTGTTTGCTCTATGTTTTGCCAGGATAAGATGGCACCAAGACCCATCTAGAATTGCTATTTAATGTAGTTTTGAGTTCCAGTCAGAATACCGGCTTTTCTTTGTGTCTCTCCTAAATCATATGCTTAGGTAAAAATCAATTTACGTGCCCTCAGTCTTGAAAGGTCTATTGTTTGTTACTAGAGTAAGTCTGCCCACAAACCTTGGAGGTGCATATTAATTAAACAAACAAGAAAAAAAAGTTGCATTTTGAGCAACATGGTTGAGTTTTTTTAAACAGTTATGCTGTTTTGAGGTTGTGCTATTTCTGAAGTTATTAATACATTTCAAGTGTACATCACTTGTCAATGAAAAGTTTTCAGTGTAATGCTGCATCTATAACATTCATTTCAGATCTGAATTTGTTCCATATTTCACAAGAACAGAGTTGTTTTGCTGTGTGTATCATTGATATTGGTCACTGTTGTCTTATGTATGAGTCTTCTTGAGAGGAAGATTGTACACAAATCCAGCTTCAGGAATAAACTTTCTTTTTAGGCGTTTCCTTCCTTTTTCCATGTTTTGTTTCACTGCTTGAGAACTGTTGTTTACCTACCTTGGTTTGGAATGCTGGATTTAAAACAAAACACAAATGCTATTTGAATAGGTATTTCTGCATAGGAGATTCTGGGTTTCTGCAGCTAATAGATATTCATCAATTGTAGTATGGATCTACTCAATTTAAGAAATTAGTCTGCTATTTTTTAATGCTAGCAAGAACTAGCTGGAACTGTTCTTTAATTTCAGTCACTTTAGCATTATATTAATTCACAGTTCTAAGCTTTTATATGTTTATTTTCTCTTTAAGAGTAGTGAATTCTATGAAGGCACTAATTCCTTTTGAAATTTGCTGCACTCTTTCAAAACGGAGTGAATTGTTTTTCTTTCCAATACACTCAATACTTTAAGAAAAATAATTTTGCTTGATGAGCAGCCAGTTACTTTTTACACCTTATTTGCACTCAGTTGTCTCTTATTCTATTGTATAGCACTTCCTTTCTTCAGGAAAGCTCATGCACCTGTCCTAATCATGTGCTTTCATCCACCCAGCATTTCAGTTGCTTAGGTTAATTAATGCTTTGTCAGAAGTTTTCTGTCTGTTTAGTGTACTGATGTAAGCTTGATCAATATCTCAGCTGTGTGGTTTATAAACACTCAGACCATGCTGACCCAAAAATTCGAGTTCGTTCTACTTGCTAACATTGTGATTTGTGGTGTCAGAGGACACTGAAGGCTCAGCCCTGTGGTCAGTGATGCAGGGATTACTTGTTCTGGGAAGATTATCAATTAAATTGTGATTTGAAATTGTTTTAAATATGTAGCAGTTTACCAGATTTTTTTACCCTGTGAATGGTATAGTAGATATTTCTGTATTGCTGTTCCATCTGGAAATGATCAGTTGTTATATTGCTAATGTATTTAAATACTGGTGATAATGAAAATATTATTCAAATCAACATCTTAAATGGTCTGGGTCATCATATTTAATCTAATTGCTCGAATTTTATAATTTGGATTTACTTGACAATTTGATTACCATTTTTAAAAAAATTAATGTCACTTGCATTAAAAGTATAGCAGAGTTGATATAATTCAATAGAAATACTCAAATAGTGCATCTTGGGCTTCAATCTCATTAGATTTTTTCAAATTATTCTATCCACAATATTATTTTGCATATCTTTTTTACTTCTCCAGTTGCAGATGTTGCCCTTTAGACTGGAAAAAATGTAAACAATGGCCTTTGAGTCTTTGTGAAGGACTTCACTTCTTTCTGTGAGCCAGCTGATGGGCAAGCTAAAGCAGGAGAGAGACCTGAAACTCTGGCTTTGTAATATAGATAGGGCTGGAACATATATATCACATATATCTCTAAGTCACTTCAGACAGGTAGGCTGACATGTAAACCTGAAGTGCATCTTAAAGCCTTATGCTATAACTCTTTGTTCTGCTGTTTATCCTGTGATAAATATGAGGTAGTTCCTCTTTTGCTGCAGTGTCTGCAGTGATGTTGGTCATCACAGAGCTGTAAGAAGTGGTGGTACCCATCTCCTTACTTCAAAATCCCAGAGTAAAAGGCGAAAGTTAGTTTTCATAAACTGCTCTTTTAGTAGATATTTTGGATAACAGACTCAATATGATTCAATGTCCAGAGGTGCTGCTATTATCATATTACTGGACTGTGATACTGCAGCTCTTAGGGCTTGGTGCTGGCTGAAGCACCCAACTGTAGTGCTTATGTGGTGGGGCTTGTACCCTTAAATACTCTCAAAAAGGTGGGCTTTTTAAGGTGTTTCAGGTGATTTTTTTGTCTTTTTATGTAGTACCTCCTTACAGTTAGAACATAGACTTAATATTTGCTAAGAGCTTTTGGTAGAAAGCATTGAGAGCAAACAAGGCAGATTAGACCTTAAATCACTAAAGGAAATATTGAGGGCTATACTTTGAGCTGTCTTCTTTGTTTCTGACCTGTGCTGCAGATTTAGGTTTGAATTTTGCAAGTTTACTGATTATGGTAGCTGTAAATATATAGAGAAGAATTTTTGTAACAATGTTTCCAGAAGGTGAATGGAATTATTATTAATTTTTCACTTCAGATATGGTCAACACTGAGAAATGTATTATTTTCTTTTTTTAGAAGAAATACAACAGGAAATAGGCATTGAGAGTATCTAATCTTACTTTCTTTTACACTTGATTGAAGTATATCGCTTAAAGTCTATAGTAGAATGAGAAATGCTACCAGTTAATCCTACTGGGTTTTGTTCTAAATTTTGGAAGGGGGATTGGTTTTGTTTTGATGAAGCAATTTAAAATTACTTTCTCTGATCTGCTTCAATATTTTCATGGCATGAAATTCTAGACCTAGTTTGGTAAATAAACCTCTAATGAGTGTGAAATAGTATATACTGTGTACAAGGCTATGACTAAGCGTGATGCTTATTTAGAAAGTGAGGTTTTGTAGTTCTGATTGTGAAATAGTCAAAGTATTTTCAATATATTTAAGGATAGAAATAGGTATTTCAGAACTTGGTTGGTCTTAAGTGAAGTAAGAATCCTGATTCACCTTCCCCTATGAATTCATAAAATTTTAGTTTGTTTCACTGTAGAGCTCCCAGTTTATGAATGAGATTTGCAGTTGTGTTACAAATTCTCAAATGTGTGTAAAAGTTCAAGGAGCAAAGCAAAAATTATCTAATATTGGTTCTGATTATAAATTACAATTTAGTCAGCTAAATAAAGCAATTAAAATCAGTCACATAAATGAAAAGCATGTTTATGTTTAGGAATGTTAGACACCTTACTTTCTCACTCACTTCAGAAGCTTGTTAAAATGCATTTTTTTCCCAAAGTACCTTGCTTGAAAATGGAAACTTTCGTCACAGCTCTAATTGGTAAGGCCTATCTTTATCCACAAAACAATACCATGCATCTTTATCATGGGGTTTAGTTGCTTGGTGAGATGCTTTACTGCTTTATTTTTAACTTTGCTTATGAAAGAGTGCTATTATGGAGGAAAAAATAGTAATTGCTATTTATATAGTACTGCGTTGAGGTCTTCTAATTTGGAAGTGTGCAATTTCTGTGTTTCCTCCCTTCCCATCTTTCAACGTGGGAAATAAATATACTTTTGCAGCTTAGAATTATAAAAGACTGAATAATTCAGCATACAATCTGTTGCCTTAAAGGATTGAAAAACTTTGTGTTAAGTTCCAGTAACTAATAAAATAAAATGAAGTGGGTACTGAGCACCTCTTTGCATAAACTCAAGTATAACCTCAAAGCCTGTTTCTACAAAGTCAGTTTTTCTTTTTGAGAGGAGGAAAAGCGACTGCATGTATCTGGTAAATTAAAAAAAAAAAAAGAATAATGTCTTTTAAGTAAAAGAATTCCATTTCGGCTTAGTATTTTTAACTATAATACCACTATCTGTAGTGGTGCTCCAACTTAAATATATCTTTCTCACTTCTAATTACTGAGAAATGGAAGTGGTCTGCAGCTAAATTGCCAACTTTAAGTGCCTTGGGTAATGTCATATGTAGTCACATCTAATTAAAAGGTATTATTATGGAAATTAGTTGTTGGACTGTATATCCTGAGGATCCTTTGTTATTGGAATATGAGTTTAATGATGTAAACTGTGAGGCTTAGAGGGCACTGCTGGATCCTACAGTTAGGTTTGGAGACTGATTTACACACAGCAAACTTGTTAATTCTCTAGATAAATGTGTCACGATTCCCAAGTAGAGCATGGAATTGAACAATTTTTACCCATCTCCTGGTGTTATTGGAACTGATGTCTTGTCACTGCTCTGAAAACCTCATCTTACTGAATAGGATGAAACAGATTATTCACTATCTTGCTTAAGCATGCCTACTATTAGATTGTTCCAGGATCTGATTTCCTGAGAGAGTTTCTGTTAACAATCTTTCAATTACTGTTTAAAGGTTTTTATGACCACTTAAAGGAGGGAACTACCAAACTGTTCTGTGGGCCTTTAAATAATTGCAAATGGGAATCTAATGATAACAGAGAGTCCCATTTTAAAACCATGAAATTGTTAATTTGTCTATCTTTACAGCTTTCTCACTTATGTTGATAATTCTAAGCAATTTAAAATCCAATTATTTCCAAAATACGACAGTAATTAGATTAGTGTTTTTATATGAACAGAACATGTAGCGTAAAAAAGTCTTTCTGAGGGATATTATTTTAGCTATTTGAAGTGGAATTGAAACTACCCAATTAAGATTCTCTTTCAACTTGTAGCATGAGGAAAAGGGTTAATGTTAAAAACAATATTAAATGGAAAGAAAATACGACTTTAGATGAACAGGAGTAGGTTTTGCCCTATTAGAAGAAACAATGTTGCTAATTAAACATGCTAAAAGAAAAAATTGCTATTTCATAAAGATCTAAAGGTAATATTTATGCAAACAACTACACCATTTATAAGCAGTAAAGATTAGTCCAGAAGTGGTGGGAGGGAGGCAAGAGCCAGAATGCTTTTTGCTTGAGTGTGTTTGACAAGGCCTGGCTTCTGTCTCTGGTAACTGATAATGTCTCAGCTTTGTTGTTGTGTGTTCTTGTAGCTTCTGTCTGCTGATCCAGCCCGCGGTGTTGTCAGCTCAGTGAGGAATGTCAGGAGGCTGGAGCAAAAGGGACATTAAATGGTTGACACTGAGGGATGGCAGTAAATGAGATGGGAGCTAAATATATAGGTTTGTGACATTCTAGCAGCTGGCTAAAGTCCTGCTGTTTGTTGCTTGGGTATACTAGCCTTAAAAAGGAAGAGAATGCATTGTAGCACTGAGAAGAAAAAAAAAACAGTTGGTGGCTTATCAGTCAGCCCGAATGACAGAGAAGGTTAAAGAGTTTGGAAGGACAAATCTTGAAAGAGTGCTTTTATTAGTAACATTAAATTTTTAATTTCATATGAGTACTTTTATAAAACTACTCTAATGTTCAGTGTAAAAAAGACATGACTGCTTTGTTTGTTGTCCAAATAAAATTACTTTTAAAATTTGCTTATTTTCTTCTGATTCTGTTACATGATTTTTACAGCAACTTATTTTCAGTGTTCTCATGCTCCATAATGGGATGCTTGGAAAC
Source organism: Muscicapa striata striata (assembly GCA_030060385.1). Lineage (NCBI taxonomy): Eukaryota > Metazoa > Chordata > Aves > Passeriformes > Muscicapidae > Muscicapa > Muscicapa striata. The sequence continues at coordinate 1,309,570 of JAREIS010000067.1, read as the reverse complement.
AGTTTGATACTTGATTAAGTATCTTGGGGTTAATGCTTAATTTAGAAAAACAAAAAGGCTTATTTTTTCTAATAGCTGAAAGCATGAATGCCCTCAAATAAGATATACACTTTATATATCTTAATCCTCATCTTCATTAGAGAGATAAAAACCACGTGATTTAAATATGATTTTATCCTTGATCCACTTTCAAAATGAAAGTTAATGTTTGGTAAATCTGTGTCTAATTGCTTAAAAGCTTCATATTTGATATAAAACTACATTTGGTTCTTGCGGTGAAGGCTGTTTGAATATAAGCTTGAAATAAGTACAGCACCTTAGTTGATACATTTGTCCTGCTTGATACTCTGCTGCTTCTTCATAGCTGAGATTTTTTTACAATTTCTTCTCAAGAACCTGTTTAGTTCTTGAAGCCAGACCTGATAGTTACCACTGTCTTATAGCTGGCTCAAAGAGAAGTGAAGAGCAGCACCTTGTCTGTGGCTCCTTAGCAAGTGAAGTGATAGTGAAGAAGCCTTTCTGTCCTCTTTTGTAGTCACAGTGTTGGTGGCATTCTGATGCTGCCTGAAAGCAGCTGTGGGATAAAGACACGGAGCTGTAATACAGGTTAAAGCCTTTAGCAGAGAGGACTTTCCCTTTTTGTTTCTGGTGTTCCTTGTGCTGTGGCATACTCTGACAGGATGGGAAAAGATCAGGAAATTCCGTATCTCCTGCTCTTAGCGGAAATTGATCTGTCCCCTTCCTTTAAGTCTGTTGGAGTGTTTGTGGAAGCGAGGTTTAACCAAGCAGCTTAGTGTCAGCTTTTACAAACCTGTAACAGTGAGAGCTGGGTCTCATTTGTCTTAATGTTAAGAGCTGGTTTTCTTCCTATTATAGGTGCAGCTTCTGCTTGTGACAGTAGCACTGTCAGTCTGGTTTTCTATAATTTTGAGACAGTCTTGCATTAATTTATGTGTTTGTATATGTTTTTCTCCTCTGTAGTATGCAAAAGTTCAGGTGGATTGTATGTAGCAGGATGATGCACCAGATAAAGTTTTCAGGCCCTGAATAAGAGAGATTAGAGAGATTTGAGCTGCTTTGCTCCGGGAGTTTGATGTATTGTGTGTAGGCAGATTGGCTTTCTTTATGTACCTCTGTATAGAGAGATTTGTGGCTGTGGAGCTGTATAGTAATTTGAGTCTTCTCTTGTGTTTAGTTCATGATGCCATTTCTGAAGTGCTGGTTCCCTTTTTTTAGTTAGCATAGCAGCTCTTCATGGATCTTCATTTTGAATTCTGTGACTTGTTTAGGCACGTGCCAATATTACCTATGTGTTACATAATAAAAAAAAAAAATCAACATAATTTAGCTAATCTAATAGACTTGCTGTTATTCCTTCCATATACCTAATGCGGTTTATAGTATTAGCTTTTTTCTGATGATTGTTTCATTCTGCACAGTAAAAAACAGAAGCACATAGCTTTTATAGCTTTGTGTTAGAGGTCAGTAATTTAAGAGTTATTCTTAAATTCTCTCTACCTTTGTAGTCTGTTATCTGACTTCCGCTGCTTCTCTTTAAAGGAACTTAAGGAGTGCAACATCTTCAGTGTTTTGAAATTTCTTGATTCTTTGATGATATAATGTACAGTCTTATGGCAGCATTAATTTTCACAAAACAACATAGATCTCCCTTTAGATTTGGTTTGCTTTCTGCCTTCCATCTGAAGGTTCTATTATCTCAATGACAAAACTGTATGGGGGAGGTGTAATTTTTCTACAGGAAAATGAAAATGAAAAAAGATTTCTTACTCAATCCTAGGACAGTAAAGCTTCTTAGCACTCACTTAATTTTGAACTAAATGGTAAATCTCTTTGCATAAATGTTTACATCTTGGGTTAGTTTTTAGAGAATGATATTGAAACAAATATTAATTAGATATGGTAATTTGCCAAATCTAGAATATTAGGATATGTATTTTTTGTTATACTGTTAGACTGATCTTCAACTCAGTCAAGGAATTGCTGAAGAAATTATGTTAGCTCTTCAGCAGCTAATCTGGGAAAGCAATGCCTTTGAGATTAAAGGTACTGCTGTTAACATAGAAATAATTTTTTTCTTTTTCCACCTGTGATATAACACATGTATACATTGTGTTTAAAAAATAAAGTAGAATCTTCTGTCCAGAGGATCTGAAAATACATTTTTCAGGAAGATTATGTTAGTGGTTCAGTGTTGTTTCAATGGATGAAAATTAAGTTGGCATCCTAGATAACACTTGGGAGACACTGAGTTTTGTATATACAGGAATTACTACATCCTGAATTCTTATGACTGTGTTTTGATGATGAGTTCTGACACATACCTGTTTCAAACAGATGACAAAAGAAAACTGTATGTGGCTTCTCTGATTAGTTGTAATGCATTCAGCCAACTATGTGTAGCTACTCAGATGGTTCCGTTACATTAATAAGAATTTCAGTGCTAAAAATGAAGCTTATTTAAATAAATATCTAGCTATTATTATATTTCATTAAATTATTTTCAATATCCAACAGAAACAACACCAACTATTTAATTTTAATTTACTCAGGTTCTCCTTTAAACTGCAGGTTTAGAATTTGGAGAAAAAAGTTGTATCCTTCAGTGTATTACTTTAAGTTTGTTTTTATCTTTTAATCTGTTCTTTGAGATTTCTTTGTTCTTTAATCAAGAAAGCTGTATTCCCCTTATTAAAATGACCTGGAAAGCTAGCCTGATTTTTCTTCAATTTATTTCATTTTTTTTATAGATCTGGTCTAATGTATTTACATGAGGTTTGTAAGGCTGTTTGTCAGTTAAACATGCTCTCAAAGCCTTCAGCTGAGGTTATTAGAGGTGAATGATGTGGATTTAAAGGATTTAGTAATTCATTCTAAATCCCAGCTATACTTTTAAAAACATTTTTTTTCCTTTTTTTTTTTTTTTTTTTTTTTTTTTTTGGGGACGCATTTTAAGCATTAGGATGTGGTCTGCTGGGTAAAAATTATATTTTATTGACATCACATAGATAATCTGGTTTGTCTAGCTTACTGCTGCAGTGATCAGAAAGATTCAGAGCTTTTTGAATGATCACTGTATCAGTGGCTGATATTCTGCTCAGTCAGGAACAAATGCGAATAATCTGTAATAATCTGTAATGGGCAAGTCAACTCTACCAGCAAAGCTAACATTGCAGAATTACAGTGTCTAAATTGTGGCACCCTTACAGGACCTGAAGGGTCCTACAAGGGAGCTGGAGAGGGTATTTTAGGATAGGTCAAGGGGGAATGGATTTAAATTGAAAGAGGGCAAAAATAAATTAGATGTTAGGAAGAAATTCCTCAACCTTACAGTGGTGAGACACAGGAACAGGTTTCCCAGAGAAGCTGTGGATGCTCCATTCTGGAAGTGTTCAAGGCCAGGTTGGATGGAGCTTTGAGCAGCCTGGTGGAAGGTGTCCCTGCCCATGGCAGGGGTTTGGAATTACATGATCTTCAAGCTCCTTTCCAACCCTAACTGTTCTATGATTTTAGGAAGTGCAGTAAATCTATATTTTTATTTTAAGATGGTTATGCTGCTGTGGTGTTGGGGCTTTAATTGCATGGTGGTACTTCATAAAAACAATTTAGTTTTTATTGTAGCAAACAATATATCTATTAAAATTAATCACCCAGTTACTATAACCTCAGTTTTCTATCTGAAATTATATGATGTACTGTTGATTTTGGCACATTCTGGAACAGAACTGGAAGTAGTATTTCATCTGTTAAATAAATTACAATGCTAGAATAGGACTCAGGGTTACCCTTTGAAAGTTTAATGCTTGTGATTCTAGTAAATAACAGAACTACTTGAAGTGACAAAATCTTAAATTGAAAAAAAACCTGATTTGTCATATTAAAAAATCCTAAAAGTTCTAATTTATTGTACCACCTGTTTTATGTTACTTAGAGAATGTCACCAGTAAGAAATAGTAGATGAGTAATTTTAAGGTAGATCAAACTGTTTGTTATAGCAATCCATCCTTTAAACCATTAAACACGTATTGCTGATGTCCAAGAAGGGAAGGCAGCAATTCTTAATCCTATACAACAAGATGCTTCTGTTCATCACTGATTGTTTACAATCTTCCTAATAAAGTTTTACTGGAAAACATAGATAAATCTGTATCAGCATTTCTTATTAAAGATTGTGTACAGTCTATGTAGGCAAGGTCTGTTTACTGACTGTCCAGCAAATGCTAAATATTGTGCTCAAGTTTTTTGAGCCAACTGACTCGAAGCATTTGTGTGTTCATTCAAGAGATTTTATTTGGTCCTGAGCATAATGTGAACAATTTAGTGTTTGAATTATAGCTTTCTAGATGAGGTGAGTTAGAGGTTAAACAGCATTGAGGTGGGCTTGACTCATGCATGCCATGAAACATAAGTACTCCAGTACTTAGAAGAGAGATTCAAGTTGTTGTTCTCCTGTTCCACATAGTGCTTAATAATAGGTTTGATAAAGTTTATGGAGATCTTTCTCTTTTTTTAGACATGCCATAGAATCTGTTCTGTACTGTTCTAATTGACTTAAGAAGCTGTGTTTAAAAACCCAGTTAATTATAATGAAATGTAAAGGATATTAACCTGTTACCAAAATTACTCCTACACTAACTGCATTATGTAATACTGAAATGTAGTTTTGGGAAAGAGTAATAGATACAGGTATTTGTATGCAGAGAACTCATTTCCTCTGTTAGGAGCCGAATTTTTCATTGGAAACTCTGCAGTGAGTAATAGGCAAAACCTTTGCACTCATGTGTTCATTTTCCTCCAGATGCTCTTTTTTTTTTTTTTTTTTTTGGTAGTATATGAGACTTCAAAACACTGGATATTAACTTTGTTGTCCTGCTGCACAAATACTGTGTTTTAGTAATGTATTACAATTATGTTCATGTCCTTTGTTTTTGCATTAATACATACTTTTACAAATGTTTTTGAACTAGACCAAACTGGTCTTATTCCCACAATAATTATCAGTTCTTTCCCATAACAAGACAAGCTATTATCTGGCTTTGATGTTGAAAAGTGATTATAGTAACTGAACTAGAACTAAAAAACAAGACCCCAAAATGCCCCCAACCCTATAATCTTTGTTTAAAATGTATGCAGTGTACTAAATGAAGATGGAACCAATCTGAGTGCATTACATATGTACATATGTAGCTATTTAATACACTAAGGAAAAAAATCTTTTCATTATCTGCTTTCTAGGATGTTCTCCTCTTTGTGACCACTCAAATTTTAGCAAATTAGAACTATTTTTAATATTTTTGCTGTAGTGACCCTTTTATTAAATGTTGGGGATTAAATTGCTCACACTTGAAGTAATCTCAGAGGTAGCTCAATAGATGTGACAGAAGTTTTGATTTTTTTTTTTTTTATCTAGCAGAAAGTGCCTAATTGAAAATATGACAGTTCCTAATTTTCTGGCAGTTGATATTCTGTATTTTATTTTCAGTATCTTAAAGGTTTTATTTTTGTGTTTAAGTGATGAAGAGATTATTTAATGATAATTTTTATGTATAAGTTGCTTACAGCGCAGCATTTCTAATTTATTACTTCATCACTTAAATGTTTCAATAGTTCTCATTTAGCTTTGATTATAGATCAGATACAGAGCAAATGTAAGGGGATATATTTGATATAAGCAGATTATATGTGTCATGCTGATAGTCAGTGCATGTGTGCTTTGGCCGTTACTTGGTTATTTTGCTTAGAAAACGTGACATATTTAGGGATGGAGGGAATGTTTCTCATGCATCATCTGTAGCAATTCTTCTATTACCAGTAGTAGGTGGGTTTGGTAGAGACTGGGAGAAACAACTTCACATATTGTCACTGGCAGTCTTAACACCTACCTAAAGTTAGTTTGTGTGTAAAACTTCTAAACGTGGTTACTATTGTCTATGTTCAGTGTATTGACAGTGATAATACCATCTGCTTTGTCAGCTTCTTCTCCCTTTAAATCTCGTCAGATAATCTGTTTTTCTTAACTATGTTACAGACTTGCCAAATTTTGCCGGAGCACATTTAATCCTCAAACGGCATGTTAATGCAATTAATTAAAGATTTCACCACTATTCTTGAAACACTGTATTTTTCCCTTTTGATTTCTGAAATATATACAAGTGACTGTGTATGTAAACTTGGCCTTCTTCTTTTTTAGTTAATCTATAATGTGGTCACTGAGTAAGTTGTGTATGGGATGGACTTGTTTTTATTTGATAGTAGTTCTTACTGCTTCAGCAAAAGCTGTGTAGCTGTTTTCTGTTGAGATAAGTGTGATGTTGAATCACTGAAAATATTTAAAAAGGCATGAAATACATCTGAGGTTTTGTCTTCATGCTAAAAGAAACTTTCTGTTCTGTTAATCCTAACCTACAAAAAATCTGTATGGAAGGAGATAGTGGCAACTGTTTCAAGTATTTAAAGAAAATATTTTGACTGAAAGAAGGAGGTGGGGGCAGTAAATGTTAGCTGAAACGTGATGTATTTAGTACATAACTGCTATTTTACCGGCAAATTACATGTATACGGGTGTAAATGCTAGTTCTCTTACCTGTGTGTGTGTGTTTGTACACTTACATGTATAGAAATACACATCACTACAGCTGTGCTTGTAAAAAAAAAGCCCAACTAACCAACCATCCCAACCCCCCCCAAAAAACCCAAAACAACAAAAAACCCAAAGCAGCAAGCAAAAGCCAATTTTTGGACACAGTTGTCATTGTGGAAATGGCTATAGGGTCATGATACACTAATGGACTAAATATTGGAAAATGTTATTGATAGATAGATAGCATCTGCAGCGTAAGGTAGGGTAAATCACCCATTTGTCATTTCTTTTTTCTCTGAAATGTTTCATATTACTTTCTCAGAAATTCATTCTCAAAGGTCCCTGCCCATAATTTTATGCTACAAGCTTTGTTTTGTTTATTAAACACTAAACTATCTAACTGAAAGTATACAATCCTATGGTTTAATATGCTCTATTTTGTTTCCTAATACCTCAAATGGTTTTATGCTTTTTTCAAGATAGAGGCTTTCAAAAAACTCAAATCAGCCGTATGTGTCAGATAATCATAAAAAATAAATCAAAGATTCAGCAGAGAGCAATGCAAAATTTTCTAAGAAATGAAGCAAAATAACCGTATTACCAGTATCATAAAACAATATTCATTTAAAAAGAGGACAATGAAAAAAATTAAACCTAAATTTACTAACTTTGGTGGGTCAGTGAAAGCTTTATTGGATTCAGAGTCCGTTCTTGTATTTGTTTTGTCAGCATAGTGGTATTATTTGTCTTCTGCTTTACTATTTCCAGTTTGCTTGCATATAAATGTTACAATTAAATACATTAGCCGATTTTCTTTGTAAAAAACACGCATGAAAATACATACTTGAATTTAATTGTATCTTTAATAAATTTATTAATCCTTGGAGTAATGTTAATCTTGCTCACAGGGAGTACTGACATTAAACAGACACCATTGTGAGTGTCACACACTTTGATCACGCTTTGTTTTGAATGCCTTCATTGTCTTGCAGTTCCTTTGTATCTCTTCATTACTCCATTTCTATGGTTGGCATTTTAGCCTGTGACTCTGTCAGATTAAGTTATCTCCTAAATGGTCTTGGAGGATGACTACTGCGATCTGAAGACATAGAAGGTTTCTTCTGAAGTGGCTAAACTGACTGCCAGTATTGCTGCTTAAGATAAAATTACCAGATGTTCTCCATTATAACATCCAGTTTTTAGTTGCTTCTTAACCATGACATATTTTAACCACTGAACCACGCAGAGTCCTGGTCTTCAGATGTTTTTTATTTGATGTGGAAAATCATATGAAAGTGAAATGAGCGGGAGATGCTGCTCTCCATAGCTTCAAAAAGCAAACCGACCGCCAGGATGTTTTGAACCACATTTTTGGGATTCTTTAGTTTGTTTAATGTATCAGTATGCAATCTGAAAGTTGATTTGACTATGGAGAAGGATCAATATAAGGTATAGTTTTTTTCTCTTGATGAAAATCAACTTTCAGCTGCTAGTTATGTCTAACATGACTAGGCTGTAAACTAAATCTGGGAAAAAATATGGATAAGGGAAGGTGAGGCCGCTTGCCCAACTGATTGAGAAGTCTGAAGTTTTTGTCCTGTTACGATAAAAAAAAAGGAAATTATATGTAAAGGTAGTTTCAAAACTGAGAACTTGTTTTCATATATGACATAACTATACTGAAGCTGCTTTCTATAGGAGGTTAAGAATTAAATAACATCATCAAGAGTGGATGGACATTTATGATTACAAGTACTCAGTTGTAGTAATTACAGCGGGTTTAATAGAATTTATGTGACTTTTCTAAGCTGGGCATCAGAAGGTGAAACCAAATGCTGGATTACCAGAAACATATAGATACATTGCAAAGCATTTGTTATGAATAATTAGTAAAGAAGGGGCTCATTTTTTTGTGTGTTTATAATATTTTTCTGAATTTAGCTGCTTATTTTATCTTTAAGTATGCGCAAAGTCAGCATGAAGGGTAGAGCATCTTTTGGTTTTATTATAATGAGGAACTGCTCATTATACTACTCCTACTACAGGAGCTTTTCTTGAGACTTTCCTTAAAATAATGTTTAGGCTGGGTATGAAAAGTACTCAAATGCACATCTTACCTAAGAAACATAAAAGCTTTTTAAAACTTTTCTTGAAGACTTGAAGAATAGCTTGTTTTGGCTTTTTTCTGGTGATAAGTAACTGACTCTGCAAAATCAATGTTTAGTAAGTCACTGGAACATTTGTTAATGAGATGGTAGAATAAATGAGTTTTTAATTGAGTTAAATAATTGTTTGATCAAATGCATGTGTTTGTGTTCTTGCTAGATTTGGATATTTCAATCAAATTGGCTTTTTTCAAATTCATTTCCCTTAATGAAGTAAAGAAAATTTTTTGTAAGTTAAATTAGTTCTTGTCACATCCTATTTTCATATTTCAAAGGAAAACACAATATACAAGAGTCATAATAGTAGTATGAAATTTAGTGCTGCTAGTCTGCCTGAAGTTCCTCAGATTTTAAAATGCATTGAAAGATCATTAAACAGTGCATTTCCCATACTGTAAAAACCAGACTTCGTTATAGTCTCTTATTAATCAGCAGCTCTGACTCTTTGGCATGGTTCATTCTTACTTTTATTTACTACTTTTGTTCTGGGTGTGGGGACTGGTCAGGACCACAAAAGCAGCTGGTCTGCTTAGGAAATAGTTGAATACAAGATTTTTTTATTAGGGGGTTTCTTATGCAGTGGACTTTTTGGGTAGGTCACCACATAGAAATTTTGTTGACTCTTGGGAGTGTCAGTTGCTGTAGAATAATCATTCATATCCCAGAGTAGGTAAAAACGTTAGGATTTGGAGCAGCATTTTTTTCCAATACATTTATTCCTGCTTAAGCCTTTTGAGTATCAAAGATCCTCATGTGCAGTCTCCTAAGATATGCTGTCTGTCTCTTTTTTTTTAAGGGTGTGTGTTTTGGATATCTTCTCAAAAAAAGGCAACACCTGTCTTACACATCAGCAAGGTCCAGTAGTGTTTTGTACATGCTGAAAACTTCTAAACATGAAAAGTGAGCAAACTAAGGGAGTGTGAGAGTGATGATGCAGAGAAACAGTCAGAGGGAGAGCAAATGAGTGTGACTGGTTGAAACTTGAGCACCTGAGCTCCACTGAACGCTTGTAATTCTTGGCTTTTAGGATGCTGTTGAGTTTGTGTGTCACCTTCTTCTGGAGGTTTTTTCCTTGGTTCTGATTTTGAGTTGAGGAAGATTTGAGTACATGAAAATAAAACTCAGGAAAACAATTGTGAAATACCACTAGTGAAAATTTTACATGCAAAAATATATTGAGTGTAGAGAGAGACATTAATGGTTGTGGAAGTGATGCCTTGGGCCAGGCTCTTACACTGCCCAAAGTGTATCCCTTCAATAAACACCCATTTTATTCCTTTTGTTCTGTCTAGTCTCTGTTCCAGGTCAGCCTTTCCAGGCATCAGTTCGAGAGAATGACTTCATTTGATTGCTTTTTCTGTGTTGTTGATGTAGAGGCAGTTAATCTTAGCTTGAGCCACTTCTGCTTAATTTTTAGCATTATCTCACTTTTCAACATGTGTGAGGTTAGATACATTGGAAGTAGTGCAGCCTTAAATTGGTCAAATTGATTTCTGAACCTCTGCTGTTTCTTTACTAGCAATTCTCTGAGAGTGAGGTGAATCCTACAGTACTCAAATGCAAAGTGAGAAACACTCCCAGAAATTAAAGGGAAATATTCTTAGCTTTGTCTTTGTACAAATGTTAGAACAAACAGTATTCCTGAACACAAGCATGTTATTTATAGAGAAACACAATGCAATGATGAGTGTGATTGGGTGACAATATGAGACAAAGAGCAAGAGAAATAGTTAGACATTAAGAATGGTCTTCTGAATTTGTCAGATGTGTCATTCTGATAATTCTGTTTGATGGTCTAGCTGGCCTGACAGGTAAGAGAAGCAGTAGCTGCAGATACAGCTGGATTCTGACAAAACTGTCTGACTTGAAGGCTTACTCTGTGTTCCTCAGTTGTGGTCTTGCTGGTCACTGCTCTGTCTCCAAAGGAGTCTGAATTACATTTTTCTATGAGTTCTGAGCTCAGACTTTTAAGATGGTTGTCTGAGGAACTGAATTAAGAAATAAATTAATTCATTACCAAATGCTTTTAAAGATGGTTTTGGTTTTTAATTCTGTCTTGAAATTACTGTGCCTGAAGTCAACAACCTGGAATTCATTACACAAATGTAGAGCAATATGCTGTTGCAGGGGTGCACAAAAGTTTCATTTGAATATAAAACTAGGGGAAAGGATCAAGGCTGAGGTTATGGAGAAGAGTATTTGGGGACAGTGAATGTTGAAACAAGCATAAGAACTGATTTTTTGAAGGAGGGAAAGAAACAACCTGGGGTGTGTTAATAAGATTGTGGTTTATAAGATGTAATTGTTCTGAGTAAAGTAACGTTGTTGAGATCTCCATAGAAGTACTGCCTTGTCTAGGCATCCTGCTTTTAGATATGATGAAATTCTAGGGCCCAGGAGAGCCAATGGGAGCAGGCAGAGGTTTGGAAGGAATAGCTATACAAAAAGACTCCAAGTGTTCATACATACAGTTTGGAAAGAAAAGATGGGGTTGAACTTCCTTGGAGCAATTTATGAAGGCTCTTTGTGAGGAGCATATCCTGAGAGTAACTTGTAAAGGAACTGTTTTAACATTTAAGAGATTGTGTTGCAGTTGCAGTTTTAAGTCTGTGATTTCTCATCTAGAAATTCTAAATAATGTTCAGATGACATGAATAAAGTTGCAGGCTTGGGTAATGCAGATTCCTCCCTTTTTTTTTTCTTTGTATCCTGTATAGTTCTATTTAATTTATTTTTATACAAAGTATGTTATTATTTGGTTATTCTTTCACTCGTTATCCAAATCAATGGAATGTTAGAGACTGCTGTTTTTCTTGGGAGATGGAGAATAGTCAGCTTTTGTGTTGGTTAAAATATTGATTTAAGTCAGCTTTGCAATATTATTTTAGCATTATTGGTGGAATAGCATAGATATCTAAAGTTGTAGTGTGCAGAAGTTGGGGAGAAAAGCAGGTAAGATACTGTTCATGTAAAGCAGTGGTACAGTTCTGGTATTAAACGTGGAATGTGTGGCATGTAGGATTTTAATAATATTTCACAGTTGAACTTTATTTCTTGTAACTAGTTCATTGCTTTATGAAGATGTAGTGAATGTTTCTTTAATTTCTTACGGTTCACAGTTTCTGTATGTTCACAAGTTCCTTCTGTGTTTTCTCCACACCCCCTCACCTCCCATAGTTTATTCAGATTTCATAATATGTCTTTGTTTTCTGAGCTTGCAATACTAAATAACTTTGGGAGTATATATTCCCAGAATAGTTTAGCTGCTGTGAAACACTGTTAATTTTCTTAAAGAACTTTAATTTGCTTGCATTCATAATTTCTGCTTAGTCTTAAATCATTTCTGGTCTTTGGTGTTTCATAAGGATTTCAAATGCGTTGAGTTTTAGTATTCAAGCCCAATTTTAATTAGCTGAGGAAATGAAAGCCAACAACTTCTTCACAATTACATTGAATAACTTTGTTTACCAGGATCTAAAATATCCAAAGCAGAGTGTTACAGTAGAGTTTCTGTTCTTTTAATTTCTTCTTTGAATGTAATGTTCAGTCTGAAATTTCTTAGTTTATCTATTGTTTGAGCTGGTGCTTCATCTTTGTGCTGCAGTTGTCACAGAGTAATGCTCTTTGTTCTCAATGCTACCATCACTTAGTGCTTTTTTGATTTATGTCATAGTTTTCAGAATGTGTGGTTGAAAAAAATGAAGGGAAAACACTCTTGAAAATAACTAGGAAATAGCATTATGTATAGTTAAATGGTGGTATTACTGTGTTGTGTGTAGGTGGGGGGCTGTCTGCTGAAGTCAGCCAATTAAACATGAAATGCTTGCTTTATTTGTAGATACTGAATAAATTATACAGCTTACAAAAAGTGATGTGCTTTTTTGTGTCTGTATATACATGTATATATAAATATTGTGTATGTATGTATGACAATACCATATTTTTTAAAAATGTTTCCCATGAAGCCTAAAATAAACATGTAAGAGGCCTCGTTTGTTTTTTCTGAAGGAAATGCCATGGCATGGGTAGATAAAGAAGAGTTATTTTGCATGCCCTTCCCAGACTGAGCCCAGCAGAACCACAGGAGCAGGGAAGGTGAATGCTGTCCATGGGCTCCTTAGCAGGGAGTAACTGAGCAGTGAGCACGGGGACCTTTCCCGAAGGCTCCTGAAACTTGTATCCTCGAAGTTGGGGTCACTTAATGTATGAGAACAGTACCTCACTCATTGTTCAACCTCAGGCATTTAGTGTGGTGTCCTAAGCCATTAAACACTTGATTCTTTTAGACATAGAAATACATCTTGTTAAATTTTAAATTAATTTTCTTTACTTGATTTTATAGAAATTACTTTTTTTTCTTTCAGTTTAACTTTGTTGGAAGAATCCTTGGGCCCAGAGGATTAACAGCTAAACAGCTTGAGGCAGAAACAGGATGCAAGATAATGGTCCGAGGGAAGGGCTCAATGAGGGACAAAAAGAAGGTAAGGTCTTAAAGGACAGTGTAGTTTCAGATGCATAATTTTGTTTTCTAATGGAGGATAAGTTCATGTCTCTCATGTTCTTACTATTATGCTTCTTTGTTATCTAATGTCTTACACAGTCTTAGTAAATAACACAAGCTGTCCTAAGAAGTAAAATGTACATGCTCCATAATTCTGCAACCAGGAGTCTAACTAGCAATTATGAAGTATTCTTAAGTAATAATTAACTTATGATTGTGTCACATTTCACAAGGTAAAGGTAAAAATGGGAATTAAATGTGTTTTTCCCAGAAAGAGCTGTTAATCTCAAACGTCTTATTTATAACTTTCTTGTATTTAATTACCAAAGTAATGATTTGTGCATGGAGTGTGTGTGGATTGGAAAAAAAAGAAGAGTTAAATGTATTTCTGGCAGTCACTTCTGTCTGAGTGAACCAAAAAGCACTGTGTTATTGGTTTTGTTTTTTGTTCAGGTGGAGTTGCAAAGTAATTAGGGCTGTTCTTGCCTTGCCCTGAAATATGCATGCTCTGCCCCTGTGAATAGGGAAGCTGTGTGATAGAGCCATCCTGAATGTCAGGTTGCTCTTGTGGTAACTCTGTTTTTCTACGTTTATTCTCTAGCTATTTCCCTTTACCTCTGGCTACTGCTGCTGAAGTTACACCAACATCTCCACTGTAGTTTTAAATATTTCCTCTTTGTTGCCAGAAATACAGTTTCTTTTGCTTCTTTTTTAGGAGAAGCCCTATCCCCCCCTCTTTTACCTTACAAGATCAGCCACATAATGCATTCTATTGATATATATGTAGTACATAAGAATTATGATAGAAAGTTAATGTCTACTCTGTTAAACATCTCTTCCTTCCCAAAGCTTATGTGTTACCTTCAAATTCCATTTAATGTCTCTTATTTTCATTATCTGCTGTAATACTGTCACTTGTCTTTTGTCTTATCCTATGCTTTCTGTAGATTTTGAATGTCCAGGTTTCCTAGGACCATGTCCAGGTGGCTGCTAGGTGTAATGTCTTCCTACCACTGTGCTTCAAAACTTGTCCTCTCATGTGAGGAGTCATCTCTCTCAACAGCTTGGGCAGGTTTACTCTCTGGGGAAGTATTTTTGGACTGATTTCCCCTATTCTCCATGCCTCTTTTTCTTTTTTTTTTTTTTTTTTTTTTTTTTTTTCCTAATTGTATTTTTTGATGATTCACAGAAGACTAGGCAGTGGGAGTTACTGGAGTTTTGTATTTAGCAAAAAGATTAGAAGAACTGAGACCACATGAGTCACCTGGGTTTTTTTAAGTTTAGTAAGGAAAAAAAAAACCTACTTTCAATAAGGACAATTGTGGCAGATCAAATAAAACCTTGTACACATTAAAAACTAGAAATTGATTCAGTCAGCACTTGAATACTCACTAGAACTTTGAAGTTGGTTCTTTCATAATTTTTAAACATAAAGTATTTAACCATTGCTAATTTAGTGAGATAATACTGCAGTTAGTGTGGAAGATATTAGAATGATATCATATTATAATGTATTTGTATACTGAACAGTATAATATAGGTTGCAAACCAGTGTTGAGTGCCAAATAATTTTCTTCAGAAAACTGATTTTCATGCAATCCATTATAAATATTTTCAGCTCATTTGCTCTCCTGAGGTGGTTTGTATTGGTCATTAGTTTGTATTTTTCAGAGCAGACTTTCTGGTGCTATATCACTATTGATGAAGTAGAAAGAATTTTATAATCCTTGATTATGATGCACACCAATAAGTTTTCTTGTAAAAATAATGATTTAGAAGCTGATTTAAGACATGGCAGTCACAGACAAAAGAAAGAATGCTTGATATCTGTCAATCTGGGGCACAAGTACACTTCTTGCTGTTGACTGTTGCCTCTTTTCCTGGTGAATTATACTTACAGATGAACTCCCTAGTCTTGCAGTGCATTTATTGATAACCACCTTTTTTCATTTTCTCAAATGGCTTCTCTCTTTGCAGATTGTACTTCAAAATGCTAATGAACATCAAAGTATAAAATACAAAAGTAATACTGTTTTTTTTCATTACAGGTTCGGATACCCTAATTCTTTTTTTAAACTCTTTCCTTTTTCTAGAGTCAGTATTGCTTAGAATACTATTATTTTTCACTGAATAGTTTTGAAATTTGGAGGAGCTAAGAGGTGCAGGTTAATTTTTTATGTGTATTTTGTAAGCATAATTTATACTTGCCAACCCGATTTCCCAGTGTTAATTATAAAAGAAAATTTATTGGTTGTGGGAAGTAATAATTACTAAAGCAGTGTCAATCTTACAAGATAGCTGCATTGTAATAAACACATAAATAAACTGTCCCTGTACTTTTCCTGCCTTGCTAGTGGTTGCAGAATCCAAGAGAAAATACTAAGACTGACATGCTGGAAAATAAACCATCCAGATATGCTCTGCAGAGAATTTTGCTTTGCTGTGTGGTCACATGAAAGAAGTAATGAATTAGGAATCCTTGTCATGTGACCAAAACTCTTGAACTGGCATCAAATCTTGAAACTTGCTGACAGATTCTCCCCAGAAAGCAGGGGAAATCCTCAAATCATTCATATTTGAGGCTCAGCTGGTAATCAGAACATCTCTCTAGGCAGCTTTCAACAAATTTAAAATCAAAACCTTAATTACTGAGAATACTGTGATTAGAGCCTAGGGGTACTTGAAGGATATTATTGGGGAGGGGAAAGGGGTTGCAGGCATTCATCAAAAACTAATGAATGTGTAACTTTATTAAGACCAAGGCATTTTTTTGCTTGGTCTGAATGCACCTTTCATTATGTAGAGAAGAAAACTAGTAACTTGCACACTGGTTAAAGAGAGCTTGTAGTGATGAGTATCCAGTGATGGTTAAGCAAAACATTTTTTTTACATCTCCCCTGTCTTAAATGAATTCTGTAAAACAGGTGTTGGCGTGCCCATAGGGAGTCAGCCCTCTTCTCTATAACACACTGCCATTATCTCACTTTAGAGGGGTGTGAAGCCCAACAGCATCAGGCTGCTGGCTTGTGGCATCCTTGGTCAACGCCGTTGGTTTTTTTCCATTTCTGCTTTTAGAGAAGAATCTCCCTAGAACAGTGTGTGATGAGAGAGCATCATTCATTTTTAATTCATGAGGAAACCATCTCATTATGATACACAGAATTTTTTTCTTACAGTTGGTAGCTTCAGATACAAGGACAGGCAGCTATGCAGTTCTGAATTTGAAGAACTCTGTGCCTTCATCCTCTGTAGCAGCTTTAAGTCTGTTGCACTTTACTCTGTGTTAGATGATTTGAACTGATTCATGATTTCTGACCTACTTTTTCCAACTTACTTGTTCCTACAATCCTGTTCACCTTGCAAGCAGAAACATAAGGTTTCATGAAAGACATGCTCTCAGTACCAGTCTTCACCATTGACTTGCTCAGACTTGTTACGGTAAATAGATAATTCCATTTCTTCATACTCTCAATTTTTCTATTTTTATACTATGGCTAAAAATTAATTAGAAAAACCCTATCCTTGGTACCTGCACAAAGTTTGAAGGAAGTATCAGAGGGGAAAAATTTATTTGTCTTGTGATCAGGATATTTTATTAGATTTACATGCTGTAGGATATTGCATATTTGCAATAATTTTTTCCTTTTAGGCCTTATCATTTGATAAAATTTGTTTTGAGCAAGCCCTTTTATTGCCACCTCAATTATGAGATGCTTAGCTTTTATATTCTGCGTAAAGTACTATGTTGAACAAAAACATGCATGTTAAATGGAATATATTTAGCATATAGGAGGAAATGAAGTTGTTGTATGTTTCAAAATGGAAGGCTGACCAGCTATCATTGTTCTTGTATTCTGGGAATAAATTGCTTGGCTAGCTCCAACACATGCCTCTACACAAAAGCATGCCAGTGGTGTTTGACAATCACACATGCCTGTGTTGGCAGGTAGTGGTTTGGAATGGCAATTTAGAAAAATTTTGTAACTAGTTGCAAAGGTGGAGGTTTGACTCTGTCAGTACCTTTAGGAATATTAGGGGGAAAACTACTTTAAATGACTGAGGACAGAGACATGTGAAAGTGAAAGCATTTTCATATTCATAATAAATGACTAGAATGACTGTCCTTTTATTAGAAAAAATAAAAATCCCTTTTTAACAATGCTGGTGGAGTTTCTGAGGGTAGGTCAGATACTTACTTTTACATTCAGACTATAATTAGCAGAATCCCATGTCGACTTCCATCCTTAAGGATGCTGTTTATTAAAATTGACCTCTAGGTACTGGAAACTGACTGAGACAGTGTGGAGTACTTCAGCATATTTGAGATGCTGGGTTCTGCTTTGTTAATTTCTGTTGCAAATCAAAGCTGCAGGTAGTTGACTGCTACATTCATTTGAATTTCCCTCAACTTCTGTGACTATCCATTAAAAGCCACTGTATGAGCAGGCTCCTTAGCCAGGATTGAGATGTGACTTATACAGTGTGTCCTGAATCTACTGCATTCAGGCTAGGAACTTGGAACAGAAAATTCCTTATGGCATTCAGAATGAAGTGTTTAAGATACTACCCTGGGAACAACAAACTTCAGCATCTTCTACAGGGACATTTCCTCTGAACACACATTTTCATAAGCATGTATGTTTTGATTAATTTCTCACACTGATCAGGCTTCAGAGACTTTTTTCATGCTTAATTTTTGGCTATTGCAATAACTGGCCTTTTATTTTTAAACTAACTGTAAACAAAAAAGTATAAATGTAAGTTATATATTCACTGTATCACAACATCACAACAGATGTTTTAGAGTATACTTGGTGGTTGATATTGCTTTGCCTTCCTAGAGGTTCATTGTAAAACATAAGGTATGCTGAAAATATTTTTGGTTGCATGTAAGCTACATTTTTTTTTTTTTTTAAGTAGTGGGTACTTTAGGAAATGGGCTTTTCTGTTCCAATTTCAAAACCTTCATTTTATTTGTAACTAGCTATTTTGAATACAGGGGGAATTGTTAAGCTGAATTTTACTATTATTATTTTTATTGAAGAATTGTTAAAGCATTGCTTTTTTCCCTTATCACAGGCAAATCACAGGTCTCTTGAGTTACATCCTTGGTAATATTTGAGCCAGTGACCCTTTCAAGAGTTTACACGATTAGCTAATAGCACAGGCAAAAAAATGTCCTCTTACCAAATTACTGATTTAATTATATCATTAAATGGTTAAGATTAGTAAATTTTAATTTTTTCAATAGAATCTTTACTAGATAGTGGTGAAGCTAACAGATGTTATTTCTCACTGACAGCAGACCCCTTTTAAGCCTGTTCCTGGGGGTTTTGTTTCCAGAGTTCCTTGAGTATTATCTTTGAAATCTTACCCTCATATGTCTTTTCTTTAAGTAAAAAATGTTCAGTTCACAATGACAGTAGTGAAGAATGCTGGCACAACTTAGCGTAGTTATGTATGGGAATGCAAATTTTACAAGAAGAGAACATTTTTCTGAAGTTTTATATACGATTTGACAAACGCTTCTTATTTGAAGTAATTTATTTCAAGAGTATTTTCATAGCAGCCAGGGGAACGCTCTTACTTTCAAGAGTAGAATGGTTTTATTTTTGAAGGGAAAAAATTAGGTGCCTCAGGACCTTAAAATTATTACAAGGCAATATTAGTCTTTCAGAAAAAATTACTGATATGTATCTGATGCAATGCATCTTTGGCATAGTTTATTTCTTACATACTTTTGCCCTTTATTGGCTACATACCGAATATATGCAGTGTATATTGGATATATTTCTACCTGAGCTCAATACAAAGTTGCAGATTCTTACTCTGCTAAGAAATGGGTTTTCCTATGTAGTGTGGAAAAAGGCTGAAGCCTTTGGCTATGATTAACTTTGCTATCAAAAATTCATTTTATATATAATTTTGTTCTGAGGGCAGTTAAATTGGTTATTGAGCTAATTAAATATGGAAGTAACTGACTTTAACAAAATACTTCTTTTTAATGCCATTAAGTACATTCTACAGTGGAAACTGTAGACTATAGAAATGTAATCAAAGCCCTGCTAGTTGAAATCAGCTTGTATTATGCTTTCCTTATATTTGTTTTTCTGTCAGTTCCCTGTGAGGAAAAAAAAAACCCTATGAGCAAGCAGTGAGTGAATCTAGATTATTTCGAAATGGGAGAAAAGTAGCATGAAGTGTAGTGGAAAAAAGTATATCAAGGGAATCCTGAATCATTGCCTGAACATCTGTGTATAAACAAGTCTGGTTTATAAATTAAAATGCTATGTCTGTTGAACAGGAATTGACTCATCCTGTAGCATGGCAGAAGTTCTCTTTCTGCAGAATTAGTCCTAAGCTTTTGTGAGGTGGGAAGGACAGAGAGTGTTAATTGTGTTCTAAAGGGTTGACCAGGTTTCAGCTCACAGCGGTTTGTATCTGGCATTTGAATGGAAGTTTTGAAAGGCTTGGGAGACTCTGCATACAGAATTGTTTTGAGAGGCTGATGAAATTGTCTGCAGACATCTATCTGCATTTTACTTTGTCTAGCAAAGTAGTGAAGCAAGTTTAAATAATGAAAATCTACTGCAACCTGAAACTTTTTTCTTGCTAACATTTCTAACTTTCTTAAGATTTAATGCTGTGATAATCTTGCTTACCAGAAATAATTTGTATTCAGGTTTGTGTTTTCAGTGTGTTTGTTTAGTATTATGCAACTGTGCTTGCAATTCAGTGTGGGAAAGGCCGCACATAGTTTGAGGCTTGAGGGAATTTTCTTGTGCCTGCATGAAGATTGAGTCTACTTAAATGTGGGAATGGAGTTAGAGCTGCTTGTTTCAGGGGGAAAGCAGCATGCCTGTGTGATTCCCGAGTAGCTGTCAGTTCCTGGCAGTTATTGGTTCTCCTAATTTTTTAGGTGGCTTCTTTAGGCCGGCAGAATACAGGCAGGTGGTTGTTTACCATAGTGGATATGGCTCCTCAGGGTCTTATTTAGCAATTTTATTGAGACTGATAGGAAGGCTCTTTAGCATGCAGTAAAAGAGTGAGCACAAAATAAGATACCACTATTGCTGAAACCAAATACTTAAATTGCTAATTGAATATTTAGAAGCTAGAGATATTTGACTTTGTGCTATTTTATTGTTTTCCGAATAGAGACAAGTAATCTGTTTCATTGCAGCAAGGCACTGGATTACTTGCCAACCATATAACACAGTGTAATTCCTAAAACAAGTGATCAGTTTGCCATTTAAGCTTGTTTATAGATGGTGACTTCCCTTAGGTTTTCTGGCTTAGTATTAGCCTTTGT
The DNA here is from genome assembly GCA_030060385.1 of Muscicapa striata striata. Lineage (NCBI taxonomy): Eukaryota > Metazoa > Chordata > Aves > Passeriformes > Muscicapidae > Muscicapa > Muscicapa striata. The sequence goes on along the minus strand of JAREIS010000067.1, from coordinate 1,288,994 downwards.
CGTGCCTAGACTTGGATTGAAATGGATCTTGTTAATCACAAGCTACACTTCTGCTATGTATGTACCATACATTAAGCATATGAATGAAATTCAGGTGGCTATGTAGATGTTAATAAGGATGTGACAGTATCCTCACTTCAGAGTTTATCCAGCTATAGTTGCAATATTTTATTGTTAGTCTTTACACTTTTAAGGTAGAGGGAGGCATTTATTGACAGATGGTTGGACATTTTTTGTTAACCTTTCATGAGGGTAATTAGCAGCTTCTGTCTTCTAATTTTTACAGTTTTTCACATCTTTTTGGGCAGTAAATGAGGAATGTTTTGATAAATACGGGACTCACTGAAGTGGATGCACACTGAATATATCTTAAAAAAATTTGCTTACGACTCAAAACAGTTTTGTTTAAAGTGTGTGTTAAGTATATGCATGGAAGGATGAAAGCTTATTTAAATGTTTAATAAGGCCAAGTACACAAATCTGTTTTTCTGTTAGAAAGAAGGTGTTACTCTTGCAGTAGTAGAACATTCCAAGCAGTGCTTGGAGACTGTTTAACTTAGTAGAATCTGATATTCTCTGTAAATTATCTGATTTAAGTGCCACAATCTTGCCATGGAACAAACACAACACACAGTATTTATACTTCCTTGATGCACTTGTTGATGTTAGAGGTTCTTGAATGTAATTTGATTCATAAGTGATTTCAGCACTATATTCCTACATGACAAACAAAATCTTGTCCTAATAACTTGAAATTAAGAAGACATTAGGCTGGTGTTGGTTATTAAAAGATCTGTGAAACAGCGACTGCATTCAGGCAGTAGCTTGCATGGGCCTGACAGAATGGTTTTACTGGGAACTGAAGTAACAGGAAAACTCTGGCTATAGGAGAAAAGTGGGAATATCAAATTATTGATTGATTCCATAAAGTGTTACAGAATTATGTACAGAATTTTATAAGAATGGATGGAATCAGTACAGGGAGGTGTCTAGTCAGTATTAAAATGTCAGGAATTTGACACGTGGTGCTGGGAAACACCAGATTGTTTTGATGTGTGAAAGACTAAAGTTTGTGGGGAGTGAACATAGGTATAGTGCTGTGGAAGGTAACCCAAAATAATTTATGGAGCAGTTACATTTTCAAAGCAAAAGCTACAGTTTTGTTTTTGTGTTTTTTTTTCCTTACTGAGTCTTACATAGAATCATAGAATATACTGAGTTGGAAGGACCTTTCACAATCATTGAGTCCAGCCCCTGGCCTTGCACAGGACACCCCAAGAATCACACCATGTGCCCAGGAGTATTGTCCAAATGCTTCCTGAACTCTGTCAGGCTTGATGCTGTGACCACTTCCCCAGGAAGCCAGAGTCTCCCTCCTTTCTTCTTCCCTTCCACCCTCCTTCCTAATGTTTCTGCTACTTTGAACCTAGGTGATCTTTTCCTGGGTTTTTCCCCCTCCCTCTTTCATTTCTTTCTCTCTTGTTTCATAAATTATATTCATTTTCCTTGATTTTACATAAGGTTCCTCTTAGTTCTCTCTAGAAATCTTCTCTACCTTTTTCCATCTTGGTCTTCGAGTACCTCCTTCTCATTGGTCATGTGCCTTATAAATTATTTTAATAAAATGAAGGTTAATTTCGGTGGTGCTTCATTTACTCTTTGAAAATACAATTAGATGGTATGAAAGTGCACTAAAATGAGCTTTGGTTTCTAGCAACACTTTATATATTTGCATTATGGTAGCAAATATTATAAACACTGGTGTTTAAAAACAAGAGTTGTAATTGGGTAATCTGAGTAATGCAGGCAAGGAAGATTACATGAGGCAGAAGGAAATAATGACACACTCCTCATGCTACTAACTAACAGTTTAAATTATTTAGCATGCATGAGACTGTCTGAATGGGAAGAAAAAATCCAACAGTAAAAATATATGAAGAAAATTATTTCCTGAGAGTGATAATGCAAATTCACCATTTTGCTTGCCTTGAAGTTACTGGAACATGAACTCTGAGTGCAGCAGCTTTTGAAGAGGTGTGGAGAGTAGATAGCAAAGTTGCTCTCACACTTGGCTGGAGGTTTCTGTAGGTAAGTTGTAGATGTGACATAAGGAATGAGTAGAAATAAAAGATTAAGATTAATTAATATCTCAACTAGAATTCCTAAATCTTTTTTGATTCCTGACGCAACTAAAAATAGGCGATGTAATTATGAACCAAAGTGTCCTTACTTTTATGCTTCATTTTACAAGTGTGCTAGTAGTATTTTTGCATGCACAAATGACAGGGATTTTTCTTCGAGAGAACAGCCTGTTGCTTGAGTGCCTTTATCTGGCATGTGGGCAGTGAATGCATATAACTTAAATGTTTGGGTGCAAATACTTCTGTAAATTATTTTACCTTTTTTTCTTTTCCTGTCTGTAAATCTGACATGTTACTTTCTTCCTAATGTTTCTGTAGTGTTCTCTGAGTTTCATGGAATTGGATGTTCTGTTATGGGATTATTTAACTATCTGGAGGGTTTTTTTTTTTAAATAGTTTTCTTCGATATTGATTTGATATTGGTATTGTGGTGATTTCTTTGTTGATTTTTTTTTTTTTTTTTAACACTGTGATAGTGAAGCAGTGGCAGCACTGGGTCCATTCTGTGGTAACGTTGCTGTGAACTTTAGCAATGGCATGTTTCTCTTGAATAAGAAAGAAATAGTTTTCTGAAAGATGGGATCCATAACATAATTAATAACAGCTCTGCCACTGCTTGTGGGCTCTTGGGAATATTTTTATAAATGTTTATCTGGACTGCTCAGTCCTGCAGCCACACAGAAACAATGCTTCTGTGGCAGTCAGAGTGATAAAGAATTGAAAATCACATTTACCTGACTTGATTCCACCTGAAGTACCTGTGTTAATTGATCCACCCAACGGACTCATTTCAGAGCCACTTAAGGTTCTGAGATGTTGATTTAAAATGTTCCTGTATTTACAATCATATATATTCAAGGGAATTTAATTTTTAGGCTATTGGGGGTCTTGGCAGATACTTTAACTGGCTTGCCAAACTTGTAAAATACACTGTTATTGATACACATTTTCAAGAGCTAAAAGCTAGTAGTTGACAAATTTTAGTTTTAAAATCAAATTTTATGCAGTGAAGTAAAGGTTTTTCTTTGTAAATAAAGTATGTTGTAGTCATTTTCCATCTAGTAGATGATCCATAAATGACCAAGCAGCATTTGTGGTGGCTGTGAGATACTCCTGTGTTTCAAGTTGACAATGCTGGAATTGAAAGTTCACCTAAATTTTGACAAAAAGACCTAGAACTTAAATCTGTTAGCTCACATTGACTCACACCAGCATGAATCAGAAAAGGTCTTAAGATAAGCTGTATTACAAACCAAAATAAGTGATAAATTTCAAACTTACGTGGTTTGAAATACTGAAGCTACTCTGGAAATTAGTGTGCAATGAGGACACGAGGATACTCCAAATACCAAAATTGTTTTTTTGCAGCCTGACTAGTGGAATTTTTCAGTATCCAGGCTTTTAAATTGTAAGTGTAATTTAGCTTGAAATGTATCTTTTTGGAATAGCTCATTTGGTGGTAAAATTAACCCTCCTTAAAAAAAACCAAAACAAAGCAACCAATAAAACCCACAAAAACAAACAAAAAACCCCACTTCTAAGAAAAATCAGATATATACAAGATTTTGCCTTGTCATCTATATACTCCTGCAGAAACATTTTGAAGAGGAAAACACATTTACTATTGATTGTGTGTTTCGGCTCTTACAGATGTCTGAATTGGTTATTGCAGGCTTCAGACCTCTTACTTGCAGTCACATATATGGCTCATGACTTAGTAGAAGCAGCTACCAGGTAGAATAAGGTGTAATGATTTTAAGTAGGTCATACTTGGCACATCACTTGTGTTCCTGTTAAACTCAGTTGCAACTGGCTGTTTCTGAAGTCGGAGTATTAAGTATTGTAAATTTGGCTGGACAATGCTGTATCACCAGTCTTACCAGATGCATAAATTGGCAGGAATGTGGCATTTTCAGTATGCTTTTTGGATCCTGGTATTTCACAGTAGTAGATACAGTATTTTCCCAGTGTCTTCTTGGAGAGCCATGTAATAGATGAGGGAGTGTTTGCAGGGGCACTACTAGGAGGGAATTATTCAGGTTTCCCTGTCAGCTGTATCATTTTTTATGTTAAGCTGTAGTGGGTAGGAGTTCAGATACACAGGTTATGTTTGCTGCTCAAACAGTTGTTTATAGTGACCCTTAGGGAAGAAGCAACAGAAGGAATATAAACATTGCATGGGCAACAGCAGCAAGCTAACAGGCAATGAGTTTTAACTTACTGGCTGGTTAAATGAGGCTCCTGTATTGCAAGGGGAGGGAAAGAGAAAATCACACTGGGTATTTAAAGGGAGAGGCATAAACAAAAAAAAAAAGGAAATTTGAAGACCCTCCAAATTTACAATAATTTGTCACGTACATACTTACCTGTTACCTCATAAATGTCAGTTCTAAAAAGCCTTTCCAGGTTTTTCTTGGATCTGACTTTGTTTTGGGGCCTACAGCTGGGCTGCAGAGCTAAACTGATTTTTTTCAGGTTTTTAAACAGACTTGAATCAGGCATCTCTTGTAATTTTGCTGCTCTCCTGACCTTGAAAAAGGATCTGTGCTCCTGTGAGAGGCATCTTGAAGGATGGTTGGTGATCATGGAATCAGCTAGGAAAACATTTTATTTACTTCAGTTACTTAGCTTGAAAGCTTAGCCTGAGGAAAGAACTGTTGCAGCTTCCCCTGTTAGTCTACTTTTCTGCACAGCTGAGTCACTGAACACATGGGCTTGCTTTTAGGGATCTTTTTTCCCCCTCCAGTGAGCTTGGAGGTGACTTTGTGATCTTTTAGAGAAACAGCCGACCACCCCCTGCCCCCATCTCATTTTATTCTTTTGTTTTAGAGTTTTGCAAGAGCAAGTTTTCAAACTGTCAGTGGCTGTCTGTAGCAGTGGGTAAGAATCTTTTATAGACCAGTCCCTGTAGTTTTGCAGTAGCTGCTCTTTCCTGGTCTTCTCAGAACTGCTGCCAAATGTCCTTTCCTACCATTTTAACCAGTGATCAGTGGATCTCAAGCCGTGGACTGCTTCCAAGTGAAATATGTCACAAAGAACCAAGACCCTATGTGTGGTCTAGATGCATGGGAAGTTCTAAGTCTACATTTGTAATGGAAGGACTCTGTGGGCCTTCATGGGAGAAAAAGGACAGGTGTCAGAATGGCTGCTCCTGCCATATAACTATACTAACCACATTATTTCATGGTGAATTCCTTTATGTGACCATATTTGTAAGATACAAGGAAAAAATAATTGATAAAAATTCAGAATCGATTTTCTATATAGGATGAAAAAATACTGATACTCACAAATCAGTGATTTTAGCTGTGGCATCTATTACTAACACATTTGTCATTAAATATATAAGCAAATGAGTTTTGGTTGATTTGATGATCCAGGGAGTTTCGATATTGTTAACAACAATTGTGGGGAAAATGCCCAAAGAAGATGATACTTAGTTCCAACTTAGTTAACCACTATCATGAATGTATTAAAGTAATTGTAAGATCGATTTCGCTCCCTGATGAGCAGTGTTCTGAGTAATGTGCTCTCCCTTTGCTTCTAAAACACTGATAAATGCAATCTGTTGGAATGTTTTTAAGACAATAGCTATTTAATGAATAGCTTGTGTGTACAGGAGAAAAGAATAAGCTTGATTGCTTACAATCTGACATTTGGAAAAGCGTTTTTTTAGATCTCTCATATTTGCATATCTAATTGCTATGTAATCAAAACTAAGTGAACTGTAGCTGCTTGAAACTAAAAAATGAAAGGCAATCATCTTTAAAGGGGGAGATATCCCACTCATATGCAAGCCTGTCTGAATATTAGAATTATATTCTTCTTGTGTTTAATTATAGGTGTCTGACTGAGCAGTAAATTTATGCCTGTGTATTAAAGGAGCGAATGTGACCCTGAAACATCAGCTTTCCTTTGTTGAAGCAAAGCATTCGCATTGAGAGAACTTAACAGTGTTGTGTATTTTGGTGATAAGGGATTGTGCCAGAGTAGCTGTTAATTACCTGCTTTGTTTGATATGGAAAGTAGTGGTTCCACACTTTTCTTCCCACCAGTGACAGTACTCAATTAAAACTTGTATTAAACAGTGATAATGCTCTCGTTTATCTGGTGTTGAAGACGTGAGGTGAAGAAAATTAACAGGATATTTTCATCTGTTTGGCGACGGCTTTGTTTTTTTGTATAAACCTAGTGACAGTAAGGAAAAAAAGTTTTGTCTTTTTTTGTGTAGTAGTGTATAGTGAGCTTTGGTTATTTTATGTATTTTTTTAATCTTTGTGACTTTTGAATCCTGCTGCTTAATAACAGTGGCTATAGTAGAAGCAGAAAAAAAAGAAACCTCAACTGCAGTGTTAGAGTTGCAAATTTGGATGATGCTTGTTCTATCTTATTCCTTTTCATTCCTCTGCATGAAGCATCTGTTGCCACTGGTCATTACTGCAGTGGTTTTTGAAAATCTGTTGTATCGTGACATGGCATCTTGCATATCTTACATGGCAGATTTTTATTTTTTTTAAATGAAATTTTTGACTGTGTTTTTCTATTCCAAGTCTGTGAAGTGTGTTTCCTAATGCCATCTGAGATGGACTTCTCTAAGTAGCAGCTATTTTTTGCATATCTGAACAGCGATAATAAGGAGGAATAAAGCAAAGAAGTTATCATAGAAGATTTAGTAGTCTTTGTTTATTTCAGATACCAGCGCTGAAGAATATTCTAACAGTAAAAATATACAAACAATATCAGTAGGCAATAAAAAAGGGTATAAAATTGTTGTAGTAACACTTAAATGTTTTTTATTTCATTCATCCAGAGAAATTAAGGAATGGGTTGGTTGCTTTCCTTATGAAATTTGGAAGGTCTGTGTTCAGCAAGCTTGAACAGCTTTATTCTGGAGTGAAAGCTGAATGTTTGATGCTAGACTAATTTGGCCAAAAATGTGAAACAGTAAGTGAAAAGGAGTAATTACTGTAGCAGCTTTAAAGCCTGTACGCGAAATTCTTTTGAGGAGCTCAGTGGCTATGGCAGTGCATGGTAATTCAAGTAGAACTTCAGAGCTTCAACTGTTAGGTGAATAGAGGTCACATGCAGAGTGAGAGTGATTGCCTGCAGTAATTAGGCACAATTAATAAAGTTTGCTCAGAAGGCATGCTGCACATACTGAACAGTTAGTGGTAATGACTGGTCTTAGAGATAACCATACACAAACAAACAAAAAAATCATTACAGATAAAAGTTTCTTTAAAAAATTTCTGAGGTGTGGAAACTTGAAAGATTTTCTTGTTTTGTTGAAAATCTCAGCAGTGTCATTGTTAAAGAGCAAAAAGCTAGGTTTCATCTTTTAGTGGAACATTGTAATATCACAGGATGCAAGCAAAGTCCTGCGAAAAAGTCAGACTTACCAAAAAAAAAGTTTTAACAGTGTGAATTGATCATGGTTTGCAGAAAGAAAACTAGAAAGCCCATCTCAGATAGTAACTGGCATGTTTTTTTAAGTAGCCTGCTTTTATTTTAAAGTAAATGTTCTTCTGGGCATATTAACTGATAAATTTAATTAAATTATTATATTTAACAATAAGTTGCTATGTGATTACTGTTTACATTTTCTGTAGGTAATTCATAAAGTCAATAAATTTAGATTTGTCCCTACTCACCACACAATTGCCCTTTCATGCCAAGTAAACAGTGATAAGCGTTAAATAAGAACTAGATAAGATGTTTTATGATCTGGCATTTTGAAGTGCAGTTATCTCTGTTTCCTTAACAGTTTTTTCCAGTTTTCTTTTTTCTGCACTGTAGAAAAACCCCATGGAGTTTTAGTTTGACGTGCATTCCGATTAGTAGACTTAGACAGTTTTTGTAATCCCAAAGCCACTCTGTTAAGGTTTCCTCTGACCATCATGCATCCAGTATAAATTCCCAGTCAATGAGTGTGTTCTTCCAGAAGGAATAGTCTTAAATGGATACACTGTACTTTTTGTTCCCTGTAAAGAAAATGAAGCAAAGCTGTGACACTTTTCTGCTTAAGTTATTCTGATTACATTTCATTGACGTTTTAAATTTTTGGGGAAAAAAGTTGTTTATGTTTTTTGAGTATTTTCTTTGTTATATAGTTAGGTTACAATTTTGAGGAACTCTTTCTTGTATTCACTTTTAGAGAAGTTTGTTTCTGCATACAAAATTTTAAAATGTTAACATAAAATTTTGAATAGGTATTAATTTGCTGTATTTTCACGTAATTTCTACGTGCAGATCTTCTTGAAGAGAGGAAAATTTCTGTGTTGGAATTAGATGCTGTGTTAAGATGTGGAAAAGAATGGAATTTTACAATTGCCTTTCTTGGACCCTTTTTGACGAGTATGCTTTCCCTTTATGTTCTTTACTATTCTTGTAGGACTTGCAGTTCCTTGAGAGGAATTGCTGTGTGTCTGGTTGTGCTCCAGAGTGAAATTCCTAAGTCTAAGACTGAATGGGAATTCTCTTTTCTAGTCTAAGATTTTGGGAGGTTTTTCCCATTTTAGAAATGCCATCTACAATGCACAAATATGGCAATTTTCTGCACTCACCCCATGGACAATTTTTCACAAATTCCACTAAAAATTTGGACAAAAATGATTTTGTTAAGTTATATGCTTGGTCAAATGGGAAAAGCTCTCTATCTTGGTAACTCTGGGAGAAAAGTTTAACTTTCTTCTACCACTAGAAAAATCTAGAATCTTGCAGTTCTCCAAATAGTCATCCAGAAGAACACTTTTAAGCATCCTGTTGACAGGGTTTATGTACCACTGAGGAAAATTCAGACCCTCTATCTCTCCCTATAATCTGAGTTGATAGTACTTGTCATATGAAATATATATACACCTGCTAAACATGCTTTTTTCTTTCTGGTGAAAACAGTCCTGCTGAAAGCATGTCGTAAAACTTGGTTTTATTGCAGAGGCACACAATGAATCATAATTTCCTGCAGGCTCAGATCCTGCCTATGTAGGATCAACAGCTGAAAAACTGAAAATGTGAACAATATTTTATTTATGGTTTGGACCTACAGACTATGTCTTACATTTGTACTTCCAGTTTTTGGCTGCATTACAATGATAAGTATTCTTTCTAGTGAGGTCACACTGAGCGCAACTACCTAAGATTTTTAAAAAGTAGATAGCAATGGTGTTGATGTTCTTTATCCCTACTGTCCATTTTTTTTTTTAGCCATTTGGGCAGTTGAGAATGAGGTTAAGGTGTAAAATTGCAAAATTTACTGTGAAAGAAAGTAAGGAGAATTTACCAGTTAGCCCTTGGTATATCTGTGCTTCAAAGCTAAGACTTTCCGTTGAATCAGATTTTGAGTGATAGAGATTTCTCTTTGAGAAAATGTAAAGAATCCATCTAGAAACAAACTTTAATTCCATGTATTAGCAGAGTCAAGTTATGATGACCTTGGATGCACTCTAAACCAATTTTTAATGACTACTGTCAGAGCAGTTCTTTTTCTATTGAAAAGTAATGGCATATGCTATATTGACGGCCAGATTAAATCATCCTGACTATTCTTTCTGGTCAAAGTCTCTGAAATTGCGAAAAAATTACTTGGAGTTAAGCTGAAGTATAAAAAGAGGCATAATGGGTAAGATGTATAGAATAAAGTTTCAGTGTTGTAAAATGTATCATCTAATTTATCAAAGTCTTACACAGATCAAAAAAAACTCTGTTATACCTATACATATGTATATAGCTATATCTGTATCTAGCTGAAGCAGACAACAATTCTGTAATCAAGTTGCATTTTATGTGTTCGGGCTTTTTTCCCCTGTATCTGGTTTTGTGCATCATGGACTTCATATATTCATATATGCTAAAATGAAAACAGCTTATTGGTAAAGATCAAGCTAAAATTTTAGCACTCTAGCACAGTTTTTCTACATGTCATCTCAGAGATGTACTTTGACACTTTGTACTTTGACTTGGCTGTTACTTTGGTCATTCTGTGTGACATGTCTGAAATAGCCAATCATCATTAATCCAGAGCAGTATTCAGCAACAAGTTTTAATGACTAAAGTAATAGGTTTTTGTTGTGTGTCTTGTTACTGGCCTTACATTAGAAAAACAGAAAAACTAAACTTACTTGAAACAGGGTTTTTTGGAGATTTTTTTGCTTGTTTCAAAAAAGGGAGTAAAGCATGCTCACCTGTGTGACCAATTTGAGATCCTGCAAGGGGGTTATTAAAAAGGAAGTGAGGCAGCACAGCCAACAGGAAATGTAGCAAGTTTGAGATGAACAAAATTAGGCCTGAAGGATCAGGAGGAAACTGAGAACAAGGTGTTAAGTCTGCACAAAATTTGACAATAGTTGCAAAAGCTTTTTTTTCCTCATGTTTATTTATCTGTGATTTTTACAAGTACATTTTCTGAGTTGATAAACAGTCTCTTGCTTTCTGCAGCTGAGGTATTTTGTATGTATCAAACTAGGTATTTGAATAGTCTGTTCACTCAGATTTTCATACCAACATTTCCAGTGGTTAATAGTGTTAAGACCCATGTTAATTACTCAGAGGTTGAGGTGAACATTGGAGCATACAGAACTTGCAGAATGCATGTAATTCAGTGTCCTGGGACTATGTGGTTGGTGGCATACTACAAAAAAGCCCAAAACAACCCAAGCTTATTCCCATATGTAAGGTAAACATTAGAAACATGCAAAGTGAAAAGCTCAGTGTGGAGCTTTGTACTAATAATTTCTGTACTTGAAGTTTCAGGTGTTTTGTGCTTATTCAGAGGTAATTTAGCTGCTCTTTGGACTCGGTGAACATCTACAGTGAAAACTTTCTCTTTTAGTGTAATTCTTTATTTTCTTAGTGCCTTTTCTTATATAAGTATGTTATAAAAACTTGTATGTGACTGTGTTTTTGAATATTTGTGGTATTTTTGTATACTGATTCATCATCAGATTTAAGAGGTTATTTGTTGGTATCTGCCCCCTAAAATGGGGCAGTGTTTTAAAACTCTATTAGGTATGTTATCCTGAATGTCATATCATGTTAGAGCAAGCTATTAAAACAGTTTATATGTATTTAAGTGCCCAAATAAAAACATCCTGTCTTGCTTTGAGACACCTCGTGCTTTTTGTATTCTTTCTTCATCCACAAATTTGTCTGTGTATTTCATGCTGTTGGTCTCCTTTAACTTTTTTATAGATGATGAGCTGTGCCTGTTTTTTTTTTTTTACTTTGTGTACACTGCATCTGCAATGTATGCCTTCTTTGCCTTGTGAAGCTTGAGTGTTGGTAGTGTGCTAAATAGTTGTATGTTATGTACTAAGTCAGTCAATTAAGTTTTAGTGCAGATGGTTTCCACCCTTTTGTCCCCATCACAAGAATGTGGCATCCTGCAAAAGTGGAATAAATCATATTAGCTCTGCCTGCAGCGTAAGGGTTGGTGGCAGAACAGGGAGAATATGGAAGTTGTACTGTGTATGCTTAGCTGAGCATGACTTGCTTTGGAAACTTCAGTTTTACTTTTGTTGAGTATTAGAGTAATTTGTTGAATAATTAAAATGTGCTTCGCTAACAGAGGGAAAAAATCCTATCAACAGCTTTCACTAATTTTTCTGACTTAGGCAAGCACTTTTTTGTGAGGGTGTCTTTCCCTGTGAGACCATATGGTTTTACAGCAAGAAGTTTGAGTATACGGTCTAAGTGTTGTTTGTGAATTACAGCAGAAGATTAATTTCTTTCAAAGTCCTGTGGAGAATAGCTTTGAAATTGATAGTTTGAGGTACTTTGATTTTTACTTGATTTCTTAGAATTATTTTCCCCCAAAGTCAGTCATGCACTTTTATTCCATAACATTTAAATAGTAGTTAATACTTTATATGAAGTAATTGCATAGGCAGAAGAGGTATCAAGTTAAATAGTTGCATATGTACTATGTGTTGCATAGTAAAAAGGGTATTAAAAACATAATTTAAAAATAAAATATTTGTTTGATTCATATGGTTGGTAATGTTAAAGTGAATTCTATACAAATACACTTTTCCTTAATAACATGATATAATGGATATTGAAGTCACCGCAGATACCTTAGATTGGAATTTAATTCGAACTGTCTTTACTTAAATTTGTGTCAAATTATACAGGATTGAAGAGGCTCACACACTCTTAAGCAGAGTAATGCCTGAGCTCTAATCATATTAGTACTCCTCAGAGGACAAAAATCTTCTCCCTATTGCAAATTATTGAAGGTTTTCAGTGAGTGGTACAGCACTCTGTTTGGATTGATGTGATGGTCAGTTCCCATGAAAGCCTCAGGACATCTGTTCTCACTGCTTCATGTGCATCCTCAGAAGTCAATTGAGTTTGTGAGTTTCCTAAATTGGCCCTGCACAATTGTCTAAGCAGCAGGGGGCGGCTCAGTGGAAGTACCAGAGTCAGGGCTGCTATTTTCAGTGACAGCTGGTTGTTAAATAGACTCAACCTGCAAACTTAAACTTCACCTTCACATTCCATGATAGAGATATATCAGCGTTTGCATTAATTTTTTTTTGCTTTAACTTCTAGCTTGCTATGTCACCATATATTTCACCCAGAAAAGAAAGAAGTTTTTGGTGAAAATAATCTTGATCAACAGAAAGGAGGAAAAAAACCCTGTAATTTAGTGATTTTTTTTTTCTTCATAGCTTTGAAACCTTTTTTTGTGTGATCTTGAAATATCATTCTTTATATGCCTCTGAGTCGCTTCTAAACGAAACAGCATTTTCTTAATTGTGGTTCATTTTTAAAGACTTTTTCCCAATATTTTACAGAAACATGAAATTTTTGCTTCTTTTCCTGGTTTTATTTAGTTCCATTTCCTATTTGTAATGCATGTGGGGCAGGGAAAAGAAATCCCTACCAAACCCCTCCACTAACCAAAAAACCACAAAAGCAAAATATATTAAAAGAAAACCCCAAACACAAACCAACTGTCCCATAACCCCAAACCAAAATAACCCCTTTTGAATTATGCCATTGGGGCATTTAGTTAAGTGCCAGTATTGTTTGAATTGGTGCCTGTTGCATGTTGCAACTGGAGAAGTAACATTCTAATTGTTGATAATGGAGAGCTGAGTTGAGTAACAGACCTGTGGTAGAGATGCTCAGGTCTTTGGCCTGTCTAATGTTGGTTTAGCATTTCAGGAAGATCATATTCCATGTGTGTAATGATAAGCACCTTCAGCCAGTTCACTGATTTGGCTTAAAATATTGACTACAACCCTGTACTGGTTGAGTGTAGTTTTTCAGTGATACATAATTTATGAGACTGTTGTCTTATAAGTTTTCTAAGGATGTACTTTGGATATATTTTTCTTATTTTTAGGCATAATACTTTTATTTTTCTTGATGACTGCATTTTTTTCATAAGCAGCATTTTAAATTTTTCTTTTTTAAAAAAAAGTTAGACTTTCCTTTCTCATATATGGGAATTACATAGTTGAAGTGTGGCTGGAAGGAATAGGAACGGGCTTTGAACAATTTTTTGGAATGGAAATACATGGTGCCATCCCATCTCACTTAATACTAATGAGCTATTAGTATTAGACTTGCCACAGCAGTAATGGGCATTAGTTAAGATAAACTATATTTTTTGCTCATTTGCATCTAATATAAATTTTAATTTTATTTTACTAGTCCTATAAGATGAAATATACTAATTTTTAGAAAATCCATTGCAGCATCTTTTCTCTTATGATAACTGCATCACTACAAGCATACACAGGAAATGTCTTACAGGCTATATTAATAGTTTGTTTCCCTTTTATAGCTAGCCAGTTCATGGATTTTTCACTCTTTTCCATTTGCAGAGAACTTCTAACAATTTTTTTTTTACTTATTTTCTTACTTTTAACCATAAAGAGTCCCCGAAAAGGACTTGAGTTTTCCCCAGTTGTTTTTATCTTAAAATTTTAAAATACAACCCCAGTCAAATTTCTGCGGTTTTCCTCTTTTTTCTTGGTTTTTTTTTTTTTTTTTAGCATGCACAATGTTAAAACAAATTTGTGTGCAAATCACGAATAGTGGTAGTTCAAGAATGCTTAACTCTGGAAAAGGATTTTGTGGTACTCATCACTCAAATGGAGGAGAACATGAAGAAGTAGGGGCAAAAAAAAGTTCTTTGTGACTTAGTTTCTGTTGAATCTTGCTCTGATTTTTCTTTGCTAGGTTGTCTTATAGCTTCTTGAAATTTCAGTCTCGAGTGTAAACAAGAAGGAATAATTTATATCCATCACAGGGTAGAAAAAAAGCCCTAATTCCAACTCTTCATGCCTCTCAAACATCTTAAAGAAGCAAAATAGGGCACAAGCCCAATTTTTTTTTGCTTTTCAGGTCTCCTTTAAGAGCAGAGACAGCCATGATGCAGCAATTTTGGAGGTAGAGGCAAGTAAATGTTTTACTTCTTGCAAACATTCCAGTAAGTTTTTGCAAATCACCTATTATTTGAGGAGACTGGTTGAAAAAGAACCTCAGCCTCTCGCCCTTTCCTAAATTTGCTTTGTATGATTCTATGTGAGGAGCAATATATTTAAGCTTTTATTGATTATTGACAGATTTCACATCAGTTGCACACTGTTGCAATATCCAGTTGGTGTAAAAATATGCAGCTCTAATATTAGAAAGGTTTTTGTGATATTAATTGTTGAAGTTTTTTATTTTGAACCGATCTAAAAAATGAAAATTTGCTAGGTGGGTTGTAGGTGGTTTTCTTCTTAGAAAAATAAGAGAAGTGTTGATTGTTCCTTACCTCCAGCTGCTGGTGTTCAAATCAGCTTTTTGGTGTGCTTACTATGGACAGTTAAGCAACCTCTTACATACTGGCACAAAACCTGTAACTATTTCTGTGCTAGGGACATTCTTGAAAGCTCACCTTGACCTTTTCCTGATGGCATCACATCATCTTGAAGGCTGTGTTAGAGGTACAGGAAAGAACTATTCATCTGTTTTGCTGGTTTTTTTTTTTTTTTTTTTTTTTTTGGACCTTCCTATTTCTTATTGTGAGTAAAACCAGACAGTTTGCATTGTTGCATAGGAGTAGAGGATTACACATTTGGGAAGTTTGGTAGTTTTGCTTAACTTCTGTTTAGGGAAGTGGGAACAAATGTTCTAATCCATGTTAGAGGGTTATAGTGGGAACAGCAAAGAAGCTAGATTTTGGCCAGCTAATGTGAGAGAAGAGTTCAATGGGCATAAAAAAAAAAATAAAATGGCTAGTTAATAAGCTGTATGGATCCAAATTAATACCTGTTCCAATTTGAGAAGGGAGAGCATGGGAAAAAGGACGTGAGAGTCAGGACCTGTCAGTTGGCAGTAAATCCTTGTCATCTCTTGGAAATGGATTTTGAAAAAAGCTGTAATGCTTGTGCTTTTCTGAAGAAGAGGAAACGTTTAGAATGAGGAAATTGACCTTTCTTCTACCTGTCTCTCGAGGATGTGAGCAAAGTGTGTAATTATTTTTGTCCTCAATTCATGTACAATGCTGTCTTATTTTCTGAGGTGGATGAAACCATTGTAAAATGTAAGAAAAGCTTCCACATAATGACCTTTTCTACCAAGTCTTACCTCCTGCAACTTTTGTAATTCAGAAGTATATTAAGTTAAACTGTAAAACTTTCATTGGATTTTTTGTGAGGGCAGATAAGCGTGAAGTCTGAAAACGTATATAATGGATATTTTAATGAAAGAAGCTTGGAACTTGTCTTTTGAAGAGCAGAAGCAGTTAGTTTTTTAAATAACTTTTTGCACGTTTCTGATAGTGTTTTGGAATTTGTTCAAAAGTTGCTCTTTTTAAAGTAGTGACTTGGGTAGCACATCAAGGATTTGCTTTGCTTCTGTGGCTTCATACTGACATTCTGTTTGCCTCTTTTAATCTATTTCTGTATTTATTAATGATATTTTTCTCTGCGTTAATATCTTTGTTAGCTGAGGGAATGTGTTAAAAAAGAACTTGAAATTTTTCATAAGTCTTAATTTTGCATATTACGGTGACTTGTAATAGAGCTGTGATAATTTGGTTCTTAGATCTTAGTTTGCACACTCATTTCACTCAAAATTATGCAAGTGAAGATGTCACCAAATTCATTATTTAATAAGATTTTAGAAAATGGCATTACTTTGGTAATCATTCGATTTTGTACATTTTACCAGAATTTGTGGGATTCAAAAAGTTATCGTGAAACCAGCTTTTTGGAAGGATGATGAGGTCTCCTAAACAGCAGTTGTAGGACTGCTAATTAAATAGGAACTTGAAGGATGCATATCTAGACATTCTCTCCTGAAACCAGTATATGTGTAAATATTGTGATATTTGACTTTGAATCAAAAATATGGCTAGTTTTCACTTTCTATTGTACTTATGTAATGAGCAGGAGGTTTATTAGATGTTGTTTTCCAATTTAGAAAGTGGACATAATTTTCATAATTCCTCCTTTACCGAAATTAATTATTTCATTTTTTTCACAAGGGTTGTGTTTTAAATATGTTGCACAGATGCTATATAAAGAGCTGATGCTAGTGTACAATATTTTAACTAAAATTTTTGTGGTTTTCAGCTCATTAAGTGTAGAAAGTGAATAAAGACTTCTAAACCCAGACCTTAAGGACAGATTCATTGAAGTTCCAGGGAATTTTCTGTGAAAATCATCAGAGTATGAGGAGTTGCAGTGTTAAAGTCATATTGCTGTGTGCTAGTGCTTTTTTTTTTTAAGTGGTGATGTTTGTTTAATTTTTGTTTGTTTTATTTTTTGTTTGTTTTTGTGGTTGTGTGGGGCATTTTTGTTTGATTGGTTTTGTTTAAATCACTGGATTGATGCTATCTGAGCAGTGAAGGGGCATCCTGAACATCCATCAATTCTGTGCCACAGGAAAGGTTTCCCTAATATATTATCAGCGGTATTCCCAAAAGCCATTTAATATCAGTGCCAATTTGGCACTCAGCTACACAGTCTTTAACTGGCACGCCTATTACTATGTTTTAATCCAGCCTTGAGAACATGTGGCACGTGCTGGAATACTCCTCATTCTGTAGTCATTATAATCAATAGAGTACTTGCATGAAATTGGTCCTAAGGAAGGTTTGGAACAATGGTCACACTTTGAGTTATCTCGGTGGTAGCTTGGTTGTGTCAAATCCCATGTAATTGTAGCAAGGATTTGAGGCAACTGCTGCAAAAAAATCTGTAATTACAGGCTGTGTGCAAGGTTTCAGTCTTAAATACTGGGAAAACTTGTGTGCTGAGATCATATAGGCAGGAGTTCTGAATTCTTTCAAGGGCTCAGCTTCAGTTTTTTAGTCAATGTTTATTGTCAGCTCAATTTGATTTTTCTGTATTCTTTGTAAAAAACTTCATTTATTTTAAAAATATAAGTTAGTTTATATAATTTGCATTAATATCTCCTGTGAAATTGCACATTTTTAAGAAGATTCCAAACTTTTATGTCTAAGTGAACTTTATTTTAGAGTTTTAATCACCATGCTGTGAATGACAAGGTTTTTTTCCTTTGGCACACCTTTGCTTAAATACATGGGACGACACAGTGCGCTAGTTTCTCGGGGTAAGCAACTGAGATAGAGCATTTGAAGTGCAAGGCAGCTGATTGCTTTGCAGGCCTAACTTGGTGTGGAAACTGAGTTTTCAGAATAGCTGACTTTTAACAGTAATTTATGTATTGCAGTAAGATTACGTTTGGCGTACGTGGCACTTACAAATGCCTGGACAGGCAGAGCGAGGGGCTCCCCACCCTCCGTGCCCTTTGGAAGTGGCTGTGTGTCCTGCCAGAGGTGTGACTGACAGCTGGCAGCTCCCTGCAGAGGGAGATCTGCCTGTGCCCTCCTTTGTGCTCAGCCTGCCACTTGGGGAATGTGTCACCCAGCCAGTTCAGCTTGCTAAACAGGCAGAACCTTATCTGACAGCAGGGCTTGCTGCTGTGTTAAGTGGCTCTGGAAAGCCCCAGCAAGAGCTGCTGCTGGTACACAGAGGAGGGAAGGAGAAAGGAATGGAGCCACTTCTCTTGTGGGAGTGGGCAGTTACCCCTGCAGCTGTGTTAAACTGAAGTCTGTGGAGAAAACCTTTTGTACGAGAAAACTCAGAATAGTTCTCTTCTGGGATTTGGGACAGTTTCTTTCTCTGAAGTGAGTGTGCAAGATTAGTGTTCTAATTATAAGCATAGACATTGTGTCTAAAGTTCTCAGTATTCATTGAAGCAGCCACTTATGGAACAGTTTGGTTTATATTTAGCATTCTGCTTTTTTGTTGGCATGAGAGGTGCGTTTAGTCCAAATGTACAGGGTAGCATTTAGCTGCTAGGCACTTTAGTCTTCTTGCTAGCTTGGCACACCTAGAGGAAGCAGGAGTATATCTTTGAGGAAATTCCCAGTGAAGATTCATCCCAATAATTGAAACAATAAAGGGGAAATAAGAAAAATACTAGGTATTATCATGTAAGTACTTGCTAAACTATTTTCTATAAGGCCAGGATTCCACAAAGCACTTCAGTTTGTTTGAGAGCTGTTGTAACACTGATTACATCCCTCGTTCTCACCTTCTTTTTCCAGTCTGACTCTGCCTGCTCTTGTCAAAACTCAGTTACTGTTCAGTTACATATCCAAATCACAAAGAACCATTCTCAAGAATTGCAATATACAGATTTTGGGCTAAAACTCTGGCACTGCAACCATGTGAGCCTGGTCCTAGCAATAAAAACAGGTTTGCTTTCCTGCACGTGGCCTCTTTCCTGTTTTTGGCTGCATTCTTGTCGCCCACAAGTAAAATTCTATTAGCAAAATGTCACAGCTTAAAGTACTGAAGTTACATGCTCTATCCTTTCCCTTCCCCAACCTGTCCCAGAACCATTCTGAAAAAAAAATCAGTGGTGTTGAACGTTTGTTTCAGCTCTAATTTTTTTTTTTTTTCCTTCTTTCTCGATTCTCTGAGCAAAACAGTTTCTTTATGGCTTGGGAAATTATTTGAGTTGCTTGAAGTTACTTAACTACTATCTATGTATGTTTGTTTTGAGTAATGAGTCTTTTTTAATTACTTTGACAAACAGCAAAAACCTAAAGATCACAATGTCCTAAAATAAAGCTAACAACATATTACTATAACAATAACTTTATTTTAATTAAAGTCTCATTTGAGTTTCTATAAACAGTAGTAACTTCTTGTTCTTAAACCGAGGTCACATTTTTGTACATATAAAAAGTAAAAAAATACAAACTTGATACTTTTTTACTTCATTTTTGGGGAAGGAGGAAATAGGGAAGACTTATCAGTTTTGTTTTCTTAAATTTGGCTTCTGTGCATAGTTTTATGCTGTATCTGAAACTTGTCTATTATATTGTGGGTTAAGAGGTGATGCTTTTTTATTTTCTTGGCACAGTGAGGATATGTTAATGTGTTCAGTGTAAGTTTCTGTTAAAATATTCAGTAGTAACATCTTTGTATACTTTTGTGCAAAGCTTTGGAGTTAGTGAAATTTCACATTTCTTGCTAGGTGCTAAACAGTCTCAGGAAAGATTGTTAATGTTAGTAATGGTGTATTATCATAGATGTTAGCAGCATGGGAAAATAGGGAAGAAAAATTCTCTCTTAAAAAAGTTTACAGTTATTTTGTAACCAAAAAAAGCAAAGGATTGGTGGAAATGTGTTGTAATTTTACATAGTTGTCTTCAATATACTCCCTTAAGACCTTCACTAAGATTTATTTAGAGGAACCTCTCTTTATGTATCTTGTATTTTTTATCTGCATGAGAGGCATGTGCAGTTTCTCCTTGAGGAAGTGCTAATGGCAGAATGGTCAGATTTTCAAGAAAAGGCTGAGCCACGGGGACTCTGGAAGCGATAGGGAAATTGAGAGGAAGGAAGTAGAAGTGTGGATGTGTTGGCATTAAAATGCAAGGTATCAGCAGCTGTTTATTCTGATACTTCCAAAAGATGACTTAGCTATTAGAATTTTTTTCTCCTCTTGATATTTCTTTCCCCTCCTTTTTTAGGAGGTCTGTAAGTTCAGTTTGGAAGAAAAAAACAGTCACTTATTCCCAATTATTAGAAAAACCAAAATTTCACAAATTTATGTATCAATTACTGTAGCATTGTTGCTTTGTAGGCTTTTAACGTAAATGAGTGAAAGCTTCTGGAATTCATGTTTAGATTAAGCAGGAATAGCACCTGAAGAGAAATGTGGGTTTATTTTGATACTTCTTGACCCTTTCAGTTTGTTCAAGATCACTTATATGTGGAGCTGTAATAAAAGAGCAGGAGCCCAGGGGTTTGAGGATGAGTTTAGCTGCAAAATAGATCAATTTAACACTGAATTCAGATTATTGGTGAGGGGAATGTTAATACATTGGCCAGGTTTGCTGTGTGAAGCAGCAATCTAGTCAAAACAAGACAGAGAAATAAAACATGGAATGGAGAAATAAAAATGGCTGAAATTCAGTAAGGACAGATGCCACAGTTGTGTGGAGCAGTTACTGTTGATGAAAGTTACATCATAGTACTTCAAAAGAGGGAAGAAAATGCAGCAAAACATATACAATTACAGTACTAGCCTAGGAGCTGATCATGGCATCCACTGAATACAAAAGTATAATTTGTTTTATGGTTTTTACTTAGCCAAGTGCTGGTACACTAGTGCTAATATAACGGAGTGCAGTTTTCCAAGTACAGCATGTCTAAATGTAAATGACATTCCAAATTGGAGTCAAGAACAATGTTTTGGGGTTGGGGTTTTAGTTTGTTCATTTTTGTTTGTTTGCTTGGTTTTCTCTTAACTATTTTAAAAAAAAAAATATTTCTCAGAGAAATATTTGGGAGTGGTATCCTGTGTAGACTAAAAGACTGAGAAACTAATGAGCAGACAATTTTTTCCTGTAAACACAGTTGAAGATATAGTGATAGCAGTTTACTGTAAACAATACAGTAAGTATTCCAAAATGTGAAATCACTGTCCCTAAGTTCCCAAATCATTGAATCAGAGGTGCCTATGATGCTTTCTACCATTAGTGTTCATTCCACAGATGAAAATAAAAGCCTCATATTAATGGGAAAGCTGAAAACTAAGATGATTACCTAGAAGCTATAAATAAGGGTACACCTCAGTATGGTGTTTATGTTTTACTTGAACATTCATAACTGCAAAAAGCTTCCAGTCCTAAGTAAAAATACAAGGACCTAACTCCTGATGAAGTCCTTTATGGTTGGGCTGGGTGATGCCTCCTGGAACACCACGTGGTGAGGTTGGTGACTTTTTACCTGAGGCAGTACTAGGATCTTGATGCTCAGTTCCTGGACCCTGTAGAAACCACTGGATAGTAACATTGCATTTTCTTAGGGTTGCAACTTCTTTCTTCAAGCATATTTCTTGACATGCTTTGAGTTGATCTGGTCCTTTTGGATGTCAGCACTTCCACATCTCCTAGTATGAGAAGCCCAGATGAAAAATCATCATCAGATTTTAGTTTAATTAAGACTATTTTGCCTGTCAGCATGAACTTTAGCAGAGTTTTATTTACCTTGCTGAGTTTTTGGGTAGAATAGAGGCATGTGTTAGCAAGGCTAGTACGTTGGTGCCCTAGTCTTCTTCCTGGGTAGAAGGAAATAAAATGGTAAATTAAAACATAATACAGCTGGAATACTGCCTAAATAAAAAACTGAGATAGACAAAAGAATATTAATGTACTTAAAAGAGTAAATTCAATAGTATTATATAGTAAAATGTAATATTAGTGACACGGTGGTTCTGCTTCAAGAGATACCATTTCATAGTCATAAAAACTGATCTAGATTTGTTTTCTATTACCTATATATATAATTTTAATATCCTGTTAATTATTTTTAAAAGATTTGAAGTAAATTTGCTTCAAACATAATAATTTACTATGTGTGCGTGGTAGATAGGTGCTGCTTGATAATAAGGTATATAAAAGAATACTTACTTTTGCCATCTTTCTTCATCTAAAGCTGAATAGTGGAATCAACTTTATACTGATTAATAATGCTCATAAACTCAGAGGCAAATAGGTTTATGCAGAAGTGATTTTATAACAGTTGTGGGTTACTTTGAAGTTAATTTCATTAGTGACTGATGATGAATGGACTTGAGTCATGAGTTAAAATACTCTTACTGCCTGTATTTGCTGATTAAAGAATGCTCTGAGGAATGTGTCCACTCTCACAGATTAGGTTTTGTTGGTGGAAGCCAGCACTGAAAAATGCCTTTTGTGATTCAGAATATGGAGGTACTTCCCTTCAAAAAGCCATCTAAAGCTAGCTCTGAACTAAGAAGACTTGCATTCAGGATTTATTGGTATTTCATTTTCTTTCAAGGGAATTTGATGTTTGTTTAGTGAGTGGTCAGTATGTAAAAGGAATCACAATATTGTGAAATGTTTCATACTGCTTATTTAGTTTTCTGTAGGGGAATAAAACCATACTTGGATTACAGTGTAACTGAATCCATATAAAATTTAATATGCCAGGAATACTGATAAAGTGTTAAAACTTTTACCTGTAGTCTGAAGTCAGAGAAATGAACAGTCTCACTGCTCTGCCTAGTTATAGTTTGTTACTTCATAGGAACTTCAAGTATCAGTATTAAAAATTGCATTCATCTCTAACAAATATATCCAGCTCTTAAGTTTATGCTGTACATTTCATGTGCTAAAGTTCTCATTTATTTCCCTGTGGATACCGAAGCATGCAAAACTTTTTTACTTTTATCCCACAGCAGTGAAATACTCAGTCTTAACAGGCTCCTGGGCTTTGATAGCACTCAACAATACAGCTTGTTCCACAAGCGTTATTTTTCACACGGGCACAACTTGTGAGAAATGTGCAAGAAGAAGTGGCTGGGGAATGCAGCCGTGCTGCCCGTTCCTCAGGGTGTTCCCTTTTTTGGCCGTGTCACTGCTGGCCAGGCGGTGACAGGAGCATCCAGCTGTGGCAGGAGCATCCAGCTGTGCCTGCAGCACCGGGATGCGGCGGCTCCGGCACTGCTGCACTCCGGAGCTGTGGCTCTGGAAGCATCCCGGGCCCTGCTTTTGGAGCACTCAGGAACCATTCCGGCTGCAGGGCAGAGCTGAGCTTGGGGCGGTGCCTGGCTGGAGGTCTCCTGAGCACAAAGCCCGTGTTGAGGCTTTGAGAACAGAGAACAGAATCCTCTTGTGCCATTTAAACATTAGGTTGTTTCATGCCGCCGGATTTTTTAGAATAGTTCTTAGAAGATGCTTTAGATAATGCCCTTTGATAATGTTTGACAGCTGCTGGCTACTTTAGTGTGTTCTGGAAGACACCCACTTTTTCAATCCAAAATTGACTTGGTGTCGGGGCTTGGTATACAATAATAATTTAAAATTAAAGACTCAGTAAGTAGCACTTATTTGTTCAACAATCAAAACGAGAAGTATGTGACTGTTAGTTTAAGCATTTGATCAGTTGTTTCTATAGGTGAAAACTTTGATCAGAAATTCTGAATGTGGACTAAGCTGCCATGTTCCCCCTGACCAGGTGCTATTCCCTCAGCATGCCTTTGTAACCTTATTTTTTTTATCAGCTTTCTGCTTGTGAACTGCTGCCATTAGAAACTCAGTAGGAGTAAAAGTCTGTGTTAATTTGCCTGACTGTAACTGCACAATTAAAGCAGTTTATCAGCAGGGGTTAGGACAATCAGTGTGTTCTGATGCTTCATGTTATAAAATTACTTCTGTTGTTCAAACAGATACTGTAATTAGTGCATCATTTTAAACTGGTTTTCTGCGGGGCTGGCATCTGATGAAAACCTCTATTTTTGGTACTTACCTAAGCACTTATTTTGTTTGCAGGCCTCATCTAAATTAATTTCAACTTCTGTTGAAATGTTAATATCCGGACTGTATCGTTCAAATACAGGTTTGGGGATGGATGGGTCGTTTTTCAGGATTTTTTCTTTGTTTTTTACCAGTCTATCCTGTAAAGACCTAAGATTCAGTTGCAAAAATGGAAGGAGGAAGCCCTAGTTTACAGTTGTTACTGTAATACTGGCATTTAATACACGGATGAGCAGGTTGCTTCATTCCAGATAACAAAGATGACTCTGTGTTATGTCCCTGGCATGTGCATAATTGGATTTCACTTGGGATAATTTCATGAGACATGGTGAGACAGTCTTTTAAGGGGCAGTTGTGTTGAAATATGTTCCTTCACCTTCTCCTTTTCCCCAGCTACAGCACTGACCTTGTGTTGGCACTCTGTGTAGCCCTTCATGGTTGTAAATTCCCTTGTCCAGCAGAAAATGAGGGGGGGAAGTGGGAAGGCATCTGCTGCATCAGCATGTGGTCTGAAAGGCTGGTGGGGTGCTGGGGCCAGTCCCAGTGGGAGCAGTAAGGGCTGCCTGGCAAGGGCACTGAACCTTAGGAAGTTGTTACACTGCTCAGGAAAGGATGCAGTAATACAACAGTAAGAGATTATCCAAGGGATTTTTGCTTCATTACATCTGGACTTCTCATGAATATGGATCAGCTGATGTGGAATTATTTGTAGACTGAGTGGTTTATTCCTTGCACAATGTTACAGAAATCTTCTGTCTTCTGGATGTTTGATTTGAACTATCTCTGCAGTAGAGAAGCCAAAAATTTAAAAATACAATTCTGTAGCTCAGGCTGGCAGAACAGTTGCAAGAACGGAAGTTTCATTAAACAATGCAAGACAAGACAGCTTTTGAAAGGTTAAGGATTGTTACATTCAACAAAACAAGACAACTCTTGAAAGGTTGGGAGTATATGACTTTAGGGCAAAGTGCATTCTTCTAAGATTCCTCTGACTTGGTTTTACCAGTTCAACTGTGTCAACAAAGGGTTGTAAAGTAAGATGTAAACTGTATTGCATGGTTGAATAATGTTTGTCTTTGACTTGCTGATTCAGATATTGTTGCATGGCCACAATACATATCATGTCTTACTGAAAAATACTAAAATTAGATCAGGACTAGAATTTATTTATAATGACCTTATTTGTGGCTTTTTGGTTAAATTTAACTTCTGTTTCAAAGTTCTTTAAAATCAATACATTAGCTTTATTTTTTTAAATTCACACAGCTTCTTTTAAACTGCTCTTTGAATTATTTTTGAAACTTTGGTATGTATGTGTGAATGTTTTCATTATGGAAAAGAAATATTCACCTAGAGCTACCATCAATTTTAATTTATCTACAGCACAATTTATTAGACAAAATGCATTGTGAGATTTTTCTAAATAGCTGAATTACTTCTCTCCACATCTTGCCTCCTCCATTTGACTGTGAGAAGTGGCTTTGAGTGATTATACCGGGTTTTATATCTTAGGATAATTTTAATTAAAGTTCTTAGAGTGTACTTGAATTAAACCTTTGTATAGTTTGAAGGACTAAAGCTATTCTGATGCCTTTTAATTTTAGTGTTCGATTTGACATCATATGAAAACATTCTTTTTTTTTACTCTATCTTTTCTGTAGTTTTTGTCATTTAGCAGGGAGACCAGCTTGTTTAATAGGTTGGTGAAAACAGATTTTAATAGCCTTTCACATCAAGATGAGTGAGAATACTAAGGTTAATTTTCAACACTTGCTTGAGCTGGTGACTTTATTTCTTTAAAAGATCCCTGCTTTTGGTACTGAGCTGGTTTTGAATCTTTTTAGTGGCCTACATTGCAGGAAATTGTATGAGATGGAGTGGAAAAAAGAGCATAGACTGGAAGCTGCACTTTTTTTATTACTATAGAATAGGCCATAGCTTTCTGAAAAAGTGCCATGTGGGAAAGTTGCTTCTGCTCTTACCACATTGCTTGCTTGCTTGCTTTCATTCTTTATTGTCTAACTAGTATTTCTCTGGCTTCATATAAACACATACTAGTGTAGTATTTTTTCTGTGTTTATTTCATTTTTTGTAATGGTATTCTGACAGTTGGAAGTGACTGAATCCTACTTCACCAGTTTTTAATTTGTCAACTTATTTTTCATCAGTTGGCCATACTGTGAAGGTCTTGGGGGTGAGAAATAAGGTTTAGATTTTTTTTTCCTAAGTAGATGATGAAATTTTTTTGATGGCATTCTTTCTGTTGATATTTTCCTTTTCCAACATTTGAATAATTTAAACAATTTCAGTCAACCTGACACTTCTTTCATTTGGGTTTGAAGTTCTTTGAAATGTATTGACTAGATAGAGAAGAGACCTAACTTTTTACTCTCTTCTAGATGAGTTTCAACCTTTCTAATGCTTAAGTTTGATTTTATAGATTCAGGTCAGTTGCATCCTTTACCTGCTTTTCTGCTTCCCCCTAAATCCCTCCCCAAGAAAATTCCTGTAGCTACACTACTTTATTTTTATGCAGCTAAATTTTGAGGACTTGCAGCAATATTTTTTTTAACTACCTAATACATTGACCCTAATAGCAAGATAAATATTGAGTAGTCCATTACTGTGCATAGGTACTCTGAGGATTAATGAGTGTATATGCACAGGCAAGAGAATGAAAGCAAATCTGTCTACAGAATTAGGCTATATTTAAGGATACTGAAATTTCTGCCAAACAAGGAACACAGTGAAATTTCATCTGCCATTTATGTTGTCCTTAATGTTCTTTAATTCAGCAGACAAGATAGTTTGGTTATAATTAAGCTTTTCTAATATTGTTGTTCCCCAAGGTTGTGGCATAAATCACTTTACTTTGTAGTTTTCTACATCTTCAGTCTCCATTTTTCTTGGTATAATTCTTCCATAAACAATTTCTATGATGCAGAAAGATTTCATGCTGCCAATTGCTTCTTGTGTATGTAATACAATTTTGAATATATGCAGTTGAATTTCTTTTTCCCCAAGTCTTAGTCAGGTTTTCTGATTTCCCTGGTGCTGGTTCTTATTTCAGTGTGCGTGCCCTTCCTGCTGCACTAACAAATGTTTCTTTCCCAACACAATTGTCATGGCAATTTCTATTACTCCTGACTTTTTCAGTAGGTAGACCTGGCAACTAGGCTGAATGGCTCAACAGTAACTACTGAAGGACAAGGGGCAATGAGAAAGTAAAGAGGTTATGTTTAAACCTAAGAAAAAGCTCTTTGTTGTTCTTGTGACTGAACACTGGTTGAACACTGAGCAGGTCTCCTGGGGGAGAGGATTGAGTCTCTGTCCTTGGAGGTGTTTAGAACCTGGCCCATAGCACGTGCTTCAATTGACCCTGCCCTGAGCAGGGGGTTTGGATTGGATGATGTTCAGGGTCCCTTCCCACCCCAAACATTTTCTTAATCTGTGGGAGTGAACTGGTTTGTCTTACCTGTGATTCACTTCAAGACTGCCACATCTTGTGGTTTCTTTGTACCAAATTATGCAATGAGGGAAGTTGTAATAATTCTTTCCTGCCCGTCTTTTCACCACTTTCCGTCCCAAAATATTCAAATGAAAACCCTAATAAACCTTTAAAATCTTGGATACATATTTCATGTGTCTTCAGAAGATACCTTCCTACTTGTGTACCAGATATATTCAATTTACCTGTTCAGGTTTTACTATAACAAAACATGGTTGAGAAAAGACATGTTGCACAGAGGATTAGTTTAATATAAATAAAGATTTTTCTTCGGGGAAAATATGTTTTTCCAAACCATTCTTTTAGGATTTAAAAGGAGAATGAGGTAGCATAAAAAATGGTAGCTTTCAAGTGCAAGAGGTTTTGCAGATTATCTCTCTTTCATGACTGTAACTCTGTGTTTTGCATCTGACTTTGTTGGAATGAATGAGCTAGTAAAGACACAAATTTCCCAATTTGGGTAAAACCAGACACATATATAATCAAATATACATACTGGTATAACATTCAACAAGCATTTTCAGTTTAACAAAAGACATTTCTTAGAAAGCTGTTAGCCCCCTAAGAAAACCATCTTGTAAGATGGAATGGGAGCACTGGATGAAATCATAACCCTAGTGTATTTAGGTAAAACAAATCAGAAGCCCATTACAAACTCTGTTTTTTCTCTTTTATTTTTTAAATATAGTGTGAAATTTTATTCTTAGCCTTTGACTTAATAAATAGCACTCTCAACAACAGTGTTTTATTACTGTACTTCATGGCTACAGAAAAGTTTATCATAGTCATACACTACTTCAGTTATCTTACTGATAAGTTGTTTATATGGTTGCTTGTGCTGTGAGGTCTCACCCTTACAATACCTGTGACCATAAACCTTACACACAACATGGTTGACCTAAAAGTAAATTAGGGGGGTAAAAAATCTTCAGTATCATTTGATTGTCCTGTATGCAGCTTTTTGTTCTCTTTTTCAACTGAATGAAAAATTCTCACACTGCAACAAAATAATTTGGAATACAGTGCCAATACTTGATGTAACATTAATCTGAAACAAGTTTTGGAGACTTTGCCCCGTATTATTTTCATTAGGAGAGAAAGGGATACAACACCATAAAGCACCTTTACATTTCCCTACGCGTGTTTAAACATGGTGCATGGTGTTTGAATGACATGGTAGCTAAAACTGCATTTAGGCACTCCTTGTCTTTCAGGAACAGAACTTGTTGCTTTACCTGGGGACGCGTTTCCTTCTCATTTGTTCCTCTTGGCCTCGTAAATTTTTTTTTTATTTGTTTTGCCTCTTGTGATATTATAGTTGTGCAGGTTTCTTGCACCTGGTGTTAGTAACTAGGACCTTTGCCATTCCAACACTGTGTCAGTGCAAGAGGTAGTTGCACATTTCTTCCTCTGCCGGTTTAGGAATCTTCTGTCATTCTTCATACCTGTGACATACTATTTTGTATACTACCTCATATTGATGTAGCTTGTCACCATTTTTTAAGAAAACAGCTCACTCATGCTTTGGATTAAAACAAAAAATATGGAATTGTTTAAAAAGTAATAGTGGAGTTTTGATCATGATTGAAAGAACTGTCTATGACAAGGTATTTGCAACTTATTTATTCAAAGATTACATTTCAACAGAGACCATGTTGTAACTCAGCTGCACTTTGCATCACATTCTCTGTTATATCATAAGTGAGAGTTATTTTTCTCTCTGTTTCCAGCTTCTGAAATTGGCAGACCTGTTGTCACAGCCACATTTGTTAAAAAAATTGGCAAAGATAACATGAAAAGCAACAAAAGACACCACTGAATCTGATAGTATGCAGTACTGGATATGTGCACATTACATACAAAGTAAAAAGTAGTTTCAAAGTACTGATTCTTTTGCATACGTTTTTCATGCATCTCTCATGGTTCAGTTTTTTTCCGCCCGTTTTTATCCTTGTCAATTCCACAAAACATTTTAGACTTAGCTGAATTAAAAATAAAACACTCTAAGGAGCAGTGCTCCCTCAGATATATGTGGATATGAGGCACTGCAAACATTTGTTGGTATTAAATCTTAGAACATTTCCTCAATGTATCTGATTTCTTGAAGGAATTTTTCATGAAATTTGGGGAAAAAACACATTTGCAATTAAAAAAAAAAAAAAGGACAAAGTTAAAGTGTGAATTGTGATTAAGGCACAAGGGTTTATCTTACAAATAGGAGACTCTTCTATTATACCCAGCTTTTAAAGTTTTAAATAAGTAGGATTTGTTTATGTGGGCCTTTTTATAGATTCAACCGTGTAATAAACTTATTTTTAGAGGCTCCATTTTTTTTTTTACTTTTTATATTATATTTTAAATATTGTCCAGTCTAAATGAGGTTTCATGAAAATTTAGTGAGCTTTTTTCACTGTTAATGAGAAAGGAGTTGGGAAGTTTCTTCTGTGTTTGTATTTCATTATCTTATTTTTGGAAGACAGGCTGCTTGAATGTGTTACTTAAATTTATTGGTTTCTGTTGTTTAAAATTGAAATGTTTTGTTTAGCATGCTTTCCCGTTCTGAAAACATTTCTGATATTTACCTTTGGGATTACTGATGCCATGGATGTGATGAGTATCTGTGTAATGTGACCATCTTGTCACTTGCCCTTCTGTAACGTCAGTATTAAAGCCTTGTCATCTCCTCCTGTCTTTTCTTCATCCAGTACATGCAGCTCTTCTTTGAAAATGGCAACTTCTGTTCCTTTTGTAGTGTTTGATTCTTTGAAACTAGTTTTCATGAGTATTTGAAAGTGATTTCTAACACTGGAGATTTGCTTTCATGTCCTTTGGCGTGATTCAGATGGAGTTTCTATGTCTGGTGTCTGTTTCACTTCTCTTCAAAAGATTGGTTGCTTAGCCGTTAGTATGTCCTACCTGTTTAATTCTTCAAAGACTCTAAATAATACTCAAAGTAATACTGTGTTTGTATTCTTATTCTTGCTCCTTTATTCAGCTGAGGAAGGTGTTCTGAGGACTCTTAAGAAACAGCATATGTATTGTAGTCTTTAAAAAGTGTAATACAGAGTAGGAGGTTCCAAAACAAAAACAAAACCCCAAAAATGATATTTTGAAGGCTGAGTTCACATGATATAAAAGTCTCTGAAGTATGAAGAAACATTGCTGAAAATAAAGTTCGTACTATTCACAGAATGGAATTTGTCTGCTGTTTGTGATTGCTTTATACAGAATGTAAGTGCTTCATAGCTTCCATATTTTAATTTTTTTTAGGAAGAACAGAATCGAGGCAAGCCCAACTGGGAACACCTGAATGAAGATTTACATGTACTTATCACTGTGGAGGATGCTCAAAACAGAGCAGAAATAAAGCTGAAGAGGGCTGTTGAAGAAGTAAAAAAGTTACTGATACCCGCAGTAAGTATTTGTGTGCAAGTGTTTGATTTCCATTTTCAGAAGGTTCTTTTGAAATACAACTAATTTACTGTAGGTGTAAGAGTAAGCCTGCACTGGGGCATCTAAAAGGAAGTTTAGATATGATGTTGTAATACTCTAGCAATCTTTAAACTTGTCTCATCCCAGATTGAATTCTTCCTTAGAAGAGAACAGTATTTTAAAGAGATGTTGGGGTTTTTTGCCAGTTTTAGAGACAGATACAGGAAATAGTTATCACCTTTAAAAGGCAATGCTGAACTGTTACAAAATAGTTTTCTTTCTTTCCTTCAGTATTAGTATTCTTCACTTTAAAGCTGGAGAAATAAACATGCTTTTATGTTTCGCTTTGAGATGATTCTGATACTGTGAGAAACTAAGGCATGGTTTTGTAGATCATCACATTAAACATCTTGCAAAGAGAAGGACAGAACTCTTTAGCATCAAAAAACTTTGCTGTCAGTATACTGGGGAAAAATAAAAGTAGAGAAAATGGAAAATGGTTGCCTTTCTCATTTTCTGATAATACAAACTGGCTTCTGTACAGCTAGATGACTTAAATCCTTTTTCAGAGAGCAGAATTGCCTTGTGAGAGCCCTTCTCTTAGATCGTCTCTGTTTTCTCACTCAGAGCAACGTGACTCAGTGTGGCTGTATAGTGCATCCCATGCCATTAACTTGTATTTTGTTCTCATCTTTACCATCACTTTTGTGCCCCTGTAAAATGATAAGAATAATTCAGATCTTTTTCAGTGATGGAAAGAATTTCTGTATTACAAGGAAAATTGAGACTTATCTTATGAAAGAAAGTAGTAGGTGGTATTAAAATGACCTACTGATTTTGGGTACTTGGTGAATGCTGATAGACTGACTGTGAGGAAATTTGTGGTAACAAATACTGTCTCTGTAAGCAGATTTATTCAGAAGATGTTTTTAGAAATTACTAAAGATAGGGAGAGAGAGACTTAATTTCTGAATTGCTAAAAATGGTAGAATATTAAGCAGGAGGTATGAAAATTGTGATTTAGACCTCTTGACATTGCACATTGTCAATTTCTGAAAGCAGAAGACAACTAGAGAAAGTAGATCGTCAGAACTTACTTACTAAAGAGACCTTGAGCACATTAGGACTGGGTTTACAGCTAGGATTTTTATATAGGGCAAAACTTTGAAACCCTTATATTTATTCTTTAGCTACTACAGAGCAAACAGTTTAAAAACCAAACTACCACATGAATTAATTTTGTCAGGTGTCTGTTCATGCTTCTGCCTCACCCTTATTGCTGAATAATATGACTAAAGGGTCAACTTCAGGATGATGGGTTAGAAACCCTCAGTATTTCGGAAGTACTGATATGTATATTCCGTGTATGCTTGTGTTATGCTTGTTTTGTGGACTGTGTGTTCTGAGCCTCAAAAAAATGTAATGCATTAGCAGTGCTTTAATTTTGAAAGTGACAGCCAGCTCTTTGTCTTCAAAGCCCTCTGCCTCGTGTAGTAGCTTAATCAATTGGGGAAGCACTGTAATACTGATTACAGAAATAATTGTTTTTCCCCTTTAATGAAAAATAACAACACAGGGCAAACTATTGTCTGAATAGAACATCACTTGAAATACGCTTTGTTCACTTCATTATCATCTTTATATATTATTCATAGGCATAAGAAATTTGGGTGGTACATACTACTTGCACAAGAGTTAAAGGTCTGTTGGCTCTAATTTCTCAAAATTATGCCTTGCTGAATGGAGTAAGTGCAGTACATACTAATGAATTAGTATATAGGTGAACTTGGGTTTGTACTACCTATTGCATCTGTTCAATTAGTATAAAAAATGGAATTGTCTTCAGGTAGTTTGAGAGCTGAAAGATTCAGTTTAGTGTTAAAAGATAGGAATTGAAAACTTCTATGAGGGAAGTCATAAACCTTCAAATAATTAGGATCAGCATAAGGAAAATTCTAGTGAATTATAACAATATGAAACTGGATGTTGGAAGATTCCAAAGATACTCCAAAATGTCTTCAACTATTAATGCTTTTCAGATAAATGTCAAATGATTAAAATGGAAAAAATTATGTATTTCTATTCTGTCGCTGTCCAGCTTGATTAAAATTTGAGACTTTGTAGGAGAGAAGACTCTGTTCATTCTTGCCATACAATGTGACAATGCTTTGGGTTTATGAGATAAATTTCAGAGACATGTTAGTGTTCTAGTGTACAGAGATGGAAATTAGTTGCTAATTTTTTGGAATGATTAGTTATTTTTGTACTCAAGATGTTAAAAAGCCTAATTACATTTTCTAGCAACAGTGCAGAAATAGGCACATTTATTAAAGTAGATTTCTATTTGAATGTACTTGAGTGAACAGAGACTATTTCAGTACTAAAGTATGTTTCTTACATTTATGAATCTGGATCATTAGTGATTTTTTTTTTCCTTGTGGATGTGAATTAATATTTTCCCTTTCACTTGCTCTTGCATTTTACCAAGATAGTGATATAGTCAAGTAGTTTATCTTTAGAAATGAAAAGCTCAACTTGAGGAAGACTGGCTGAACAAACCATTTTTTTTCTCCTTGAGGAGAAAGGCCAACATTTTTTTTTCATTATTACTCATTTGTATTTAATTTACATTTCTTAAACATGAAGCAGTTTTTTTAAATTTTTGGCTGTACTTCAAGTTCCATAGGATTAATTCCTTTCCTCT
The DNA here is from genome assembly GCA_030060385.1 of Muscicapa striata striata. NCBI lineage: Eukaryota > Metazoa > Chordata > Aves > Passeriformes > Muscicapidae > Muscicapa > Muscicapa striata. The sequence continues at coordinate 1,255,383 of JAREIS010000067.1, read as the reverse complement.
TCCCATAGTTCAGTGAGATACTGGTCTTTATCTACACCTGCAAGATCATACAGTATTACATCTTTCATGTTTTTCATCAAAAAAAGCAGAATTAATAAAGTAGACTGCAGATTTTTTGGGATCACATCAAGTTGTACTCTCCTTATGCCTCCTTCTGAAGTGAATCCTCCAGATCATTGATCTCTCTTTATTGAGGGAGCTTTGAGAGTTGTTTGTTATTTGCATGAGTGAAGATGGGTGGTTCTCTTGCAAAGGAAAGGCAAAAGGTGCTCTGGATTGATTGATCACTGCAGAACAGAAGAAAAAGCTCAGAACCCAGTTAGGGGGCATACATAATAATGAAGTATAGCATACCAAACCAGAGCATCATTAAGGGTTCGAAATTGTCCTTGGAGCTCCTGGGCTCTAGGGCTGAGCTCCTCTGCCGGAAATGTTAGGCCTTCTGCATGTTCTAAGAAGTGTTGAATAAATGTTTCTAGCTGAATGAGTTTATCTAGATATTCCTTGCATTTTACAGATGACCAGGTCTTGTTTAATTACTAATTCACATTTATGCTAGCTGTCTTAGTAAAGGATGAGGCACATATGACAGAATTCAAATTTCAGACAGATATTTTTACCCCTTTTTGTTTAGATTCCACATGTTTCCTTTCTGAGGAAAAGATCATATTTCTGTTGTCTACTTAGCTATTCCAAGTTGGTCTGGAATCAGTGTTGTTCAGATTTTTTTACTGAGTTTCTTATGTTGGGGCTGCTGTAGTTTTACTTGGTTGCTGCCTCCATCTTCTTGCAAGACAGTTACAAGACAGAATTATTCAGTGATGCTCCCTGTCAAACTCTGTATCTCGTTTGCCACTACTATGTGGAATTGTGCAGTTTTAGTTGTAGGAGATAACATTTCAGTAGAGGCTTGTTTCATTTTGCTCCTCCATTTGGATCTTGCCTGTAATTGCAGTTTTAGACTTTTCAGTTCTTGAATATCTTGAAATTTAGCTTTATGAGAAAGTAAATTTGCTGTACAGCACGATTTTTACAGATTCGAGCATCTTTTATAGTGGTGCTTGGTATCTACTTGTTCACTGTTCTCCTTCTGTTTAATCCATGTTACTAGAGATGTTATTTTGATGGTATTTCTTTTTCTAGTCACACCTATATGCAACACATCTTTATATAACCAGAGAGAATATTATGAAGGGGCAATAGTATTGGTAGAGTAGTTTATTTTTCAGTTGAATAAGCTAAAAGCATTTCTTTTTAAAAGACTGTTTTCAAAGAGTGTGATGAGGTGGGGTTTGTTTATAAGCTAAAGTGAATTTCTAATACTTTCCTTATAAGTGTGGTTGTAAATTTTCCTTATGGTTTTTTTTCAGCTACTTAGAGTAAACTGAAAGATTCTTAATTTTTACCCTGGGAAATTTGTATGCTGTGAATTCCATTGCAAAATACAGAGAAGAAATTCAAGTGTTTAACCATGCTTTAGCTTTTTTAAAAAAAGGAAGTAGTTATTGTAGTAATACTGTACATAATTTGTTGTTCTGTAATTAAGACTAGCAACAGCTTGACATTTGAAAGATATTAGGAGATCTCATTTTTTTATTAGCCATCTAAAAAGCCGCAATAAATTTTGCATGCAAGTTTGACTTCCTTGAATAGCTCTTTCTAATTCATTCCTGCATGGTGTGTTGGTTTTACATTTTTTTGCTTTCACAAGTGAGAATACAGTGCTGCCTTGTATAGTTTCCCTGTTGAAATGTTGGTCATGCTGTGTAATCCATTGTTTGCTGCTTATTCAGTTCAAGTAATGAAATTACTAAGTGTACAGTAGCAGGAAAAGGACACTGCTGTCCTTAAGAGCATTTTAGGAAATTCCTAGGCTATGTGTGTTTTGCAGCTCTGATAGGAGTCTCTTGGGGTGAGTGATCAGACAGGAAGCTCTGTACGAAGGGCATGGAGCAGCCAAGTGCCTTGGCACTGACTGCTAGATAATAACGTGGTAAACTTTGTGATGTGGGGCAGAGGTGATAGTGCCTTATTTTTGGTATCATGAAGCAGGCTTAATGTTTCCATGACTGTATGAGCTGAGAGCTGCTGCAGTCCTGCCATTCCTTCATGATTTGCTCTTCCTATATCAGAAAGCTCTGGCCTTCATCTGATGGTGTAGCAAGTCCATTTAGTGGGAGCTGGACCTCACGGGGCGATTTGCTACAGAGTCAGGCCTGGTTTAGCACTGACAGAATTGATGGCGTGGGAACAGACAGACAGGGAAAAATGGTACTGCAACAGACCACCCTTAAATTTCTGTAGAACTGTGAGTTAATATGTTCACCTGCAAATAGCATGAGAGTAAAATGTCCTGCTACAGTGAATTTCTGATTATGGCAGTGAAAAACAAAAGAGGACTGTAAGTGTTCCTCTCTGTTTGTTCCATTGTCCAGTGTGTCTGGTACTGGTAATTTCAGTAGCTTATTCACAAGTTGAATAAAGGATTATAAGAGTTGTGTTGAGCAGTCCTTAAGTAAATTCTGCTATTCATTTTAATGGTCTGATTTCCCTGTCATGCAAGTCTGAGTTTTAAAAATGAGAACAAGGATTTCTTACACCAATTCACATAGGAAGTGTTTTACATATTCTACATATTCTATGTTGCTGCAGTGTTCAATTTTTGTGTTCACATTGGTATTAACAAAATCATTTTGGGCCAGCTGTAAGTGAGAAGTAGCACTCTCCATCATTGTGTACTGTGGTGGAAACTCTGTAGACCAATGGTTCATTGCCATCAAAATAATACCTGTTGAATGGAAATGGTTTTTTTGAGACCATATTTACTACAATATGTCTTGATGATTTTCAGCTGAATTGAGGTAAATCTAAACTTACAATTTTGTTGAATTTGTCAACTCTCCTGAAATTATTGTCTTAGTACAAAGTAGAAAATTAGAATTGTTCATCAGAATGTTGTTCAGGGTGATAAAGCACTGGAACAGGCTGCCCAAATAGATTGTGTAGTTTCCTTCTCTGGAGATATTCAAAACCCACCTGGAACCTGCTCTGGATGAGGATTAGATTGTCTCATGAGGTCCCTTCCAAGCCCAGTCATTTTATGATTCTGTGCTGAGAATAATTTTGAAAAGAGATATAAAATGTGCTGTTCCTATTATGATTATAATTTGTTTTCAACTTTCCATTTTCAGAAAGTTGACAAATAAGTAAATGGTAAGTACAAATTTATGATGATCTGTGTCCTCACATGTTTCAGTTGATTGTTTTACAGATTTGGACATACAGTCATGTTAAAATATGACTATGTAAATATGTCTAGTTTTATTATCTTATAACTTAGTTCCTAGGAATTCTTGTACCATCTAGGCTTTTCTTACAGTAATGCGAGTTAGAAGCTTCTCCAGCACTTACTTCTAAGCACCTTAATCCAGGTCTTTACTATGAATCTTCTTGTGGACATCTTTGATGGCTTCTAGAACTTTAGGAGATTAGTTGTGCCTACATACAGTTACTGTTGAATGCCTCTTCCTCTTTTTTCACCTTTTTCTTCTTCTCCACCATCCTCTGTATTTGTTTATTTAAGGTGTTACAAATGTATAATTTGAAAAATAGTAGCTCTAGTTTTTGGAAAAGACCTTGGGAAACTTAGAAAATAGTCTCTTCTCAAAGAGAAACAAAGAGGCTCTGTTGCCTGAAACTCAGTAGGGACATGCTCTTCCAAAGCAGGATTATGCGTTGATTAAGAGCTCTAATTAGGTTCTGTGTGGGGTTTGTCTGTCTTCTATTTGGTTTTTTGGTAGACATAGTTGTGGAAGAAAAAAGTGGTATTGACCTATTCTGGTAATTGGTTTTGTGGTACCTGAAACTTCTTTTAAATTTTTCATCCCATTTTTATAATTGGCTTCCTTTAGTCTTGGCTGTTTTCCCAGTGCTTTCTCTAGTAGTTTTTCCTTATTTTTATTTCTTCTTCCATACTTTTGTTCTTTTTCTGTGGATGGTCCTGGAACAGAACATGTAGGTTGGGATCTTTATGTAAAATCTTGTTAAAGCATTTCTCCACTTACTCAAAAAGCAGATGATTAAGTTACGATTCTCCTCATCTGGCCATGTTAATGAAGATGATGACAAATCTTTTATTTCTGGTTACAGTTTGGTTTTGTTTGGTTGATTTTCTTTTTTGAAATCTCAACTTTATACTTACATCAAAGAAATGGTAATTGTGGAATTGTGATTCCTGGGGAGATGTAATATAAAGAGTAGGAATTTTTTACCCTGTGCTTCTAACACATTTTACACATTTAACACATTTTAGCACTAACCAGACTATATTAAGGAGGTCAGATCACTTCATGTGTGAGTCACCTTGGAGTGGTTTCTGGAAGGATCTTAGCAATTGCAAAAATTTTTGTGTGAAAAGAAAGTAAAGTAACCAGTAAACATTTCCCTTTTCCAGCCATTTAAAGCATTCTTTATTGCCAGTGTTAGTTTTGAAGTCTAGATTTCTAATTATACAAAAGTAAAGTTTATCTGATGGTTTACAGTCATCTAGTTGCTCTACATTGTGCTATTTTGACGTCAGACAGAAAATTCTAACCTGTGGAAAAGTGCCAAGGGTTTTTTGCCTACTATTCAATAGAAAACTTAAGTGTTTCTATTTTTAAACAGTGCAGAAATACTTGAGTTTTCAGTGGAGGAATAATATGGTTTCTTTTCTTTCATAAATTGTTTATAGGCTAAGACTTTAATACAAGAATGTTATGGATACTGTTAAAGCAGGATAAACATAGGGTGGGCATGATATAAGAGATTGGAGCTTATGTTAAATAGCTTATATGATTTTGGACAAGGCCATTTGTATCATACTTTATATTAAATTGGAGAGTGGTAAACTATCCTGGAAAAGGATTAGATGAGATCTTAGTGGAAAGTGGCATTGCTTGGAAAACAGTTAATAAGGAAAAGTATCTAAGATTCCATCAAGTAGTATACTATATTTCTTGTGCGTTGTTGGAAATGGTATATAAATGGTATATAAAATGGGTTTTATAATTTTTTCTTATATCTTCTGTATTTCAGTAAGTATTTTAAAAGCTCTGCCTTATTTTCAAACGTACTTTATTAACAATGATAGCTTAATGAAAGCAGCACTGCCTTTTACATTTTCATTATTGCTGTTATTATCTAATTTTTAATGTTTCTCACAACATCTGTGTATGTTGTAAATGAAGTTCATCAGTTTCAACTTTCATTGTAGAATAAAATGTATTTTATATTCCAAATTGTTTAGAAATACTGGATAGAAGGAAATTTCAACACCAGCAAATTTAATCAAGTCAGAGGTTGCTAGCATTATATCCAGTCCTTTGATATTGCAGCTTTTTATAAATGGATTGGAATATGTGAGGTTTTCTATTTGGCCAAACACAGCTGCAGACACTAAGAATTTTAGTTGCTTTATTTATAAATACAAAATTCCAGCCTTTGATAGATACTTTGCTACAGCCTCCCAAATTGTACATTACACAAGAAATTCTTTTTCATGAGACTGAAAAAATTCAAAGCCCCAAAACCACCATTTGGAGTTGGCTGTCTTATGATCATTTGGATCTGTTTTCATGAAGACTAATTTTCAGTCCTGTAACTGCATATGTTGCTGTGTCCTCATCTTAGAATCTTTTTGATTCCTTCATTCTCTAGCTTGTTGTTCTGGTTTTAAAATGGAATTTTAACTTAGGCTACTCTGGCTTTCTTGGCAGCTGTAGTAACTATACCGATACAGTTGTAGTAAAGCAAGCAAATGATAGATCAGGTGAAATAGAACTAGAAGGTGGAGTGGGGATTTATCAAACGTACACATGGACACTTGAGTGCCATGGTGATGGAAGTGGGCAAGTCCAGTTCCTTGTTTGGCCTTTTAGCTATGTTAGGCAGCTGGTGGCCTTACTTTTCTGTCTGCTGGTCTGAGGTTTCAGTTTTTAATGAGCAGACCTGTAGCTTCAAGGGTCTTAAAGGAAAGTTTTTAAATAAAGCTTGCTTACTTAGTTTTTTAGAATTAACAGTCAAAATCGTTACTGTCAATAGACATCAGATGCTTGGAATAATAAAATCTTGACTTATTGTGCAGAAGAGCTGTTTGCAGTAAAATTCCGTGTTTTATTTTGGAAGATAAGTTCTGAAAGCGCAAGGGAGCTAAGAGGCATGTCTGCATTTCTCCTGGTTTAAACCTGCTGTGGTCTGTATGGTAATACTGTGCTAATCTCATTTGTCAGTTAATGGTATCCTGGCATTTGGAAGAGATATACTATTGATACAGTGTTGGGAAGAACACTGTTTTTTCTTAATGCCTGCAAGAGCAAAGCCTGTATTTGCCTTTCAGTAGTCATTTCTGAAATTACTGGTTAATTTCCAAAGAAGCTGGTTGGGATGTGAAGGGGAGCTCCCTTAGTGATCCTTGCAATATCAACTCCTCTCCTAGTGGAACGGTGGAGAACTCTTCAAAGAGATCCTTTATTACTCAGCAGCCAGGAGGGCTTCAGGGAAATCTGTACTTCTAATAATCCTAAGGTCAATCATATTCAAGAAAGATAAACATAAAAAAAACCAGGTTTTTAAAATACATCAGGTCATAGAATATGAACTTGTTTTCTCCTATGATAGGAAGGGTACTTTAAATAAACCTTAACTTTTTCATCTGTAAAATGTGGTGAGAGTATCTTACTGTTTTTTAAATACTCTGAGAGGTAAATGTTTATTTAACAATAAATATGTGAGAGGTCATTATTGGAATGCTCTTTATTTTGCAGCAATCTGTAGTTTTACAAGTGATTCTTGGAAACAGAAGAAGTAGCAATGCTTTTATCATATAGGATTGGAGATTGCAGTGGAGACTCTGAAGGTTCTTGGTGCTCATAATAAGTTGTGCTAATAAGTGGTTCCATTTATTCCATTTGGAATTAGTTCAAAATATTTTTGTGTGTGTGTGCTGCATAAGCCTAAATTCTGTGTATTGCCAAAATATTTGCATGGAGGAACTTTTTAACATTGTATATATGTGTGTATATATATATATGTATCTTCAGCTATATTGCCTTTGTGCTACCAGTTAAACTGGGCATTAAATTATATGTCTTGTCTTCCTTACAAAGTAAATTGCAAGATCAGCAATTGTGCAGAATCAAATAGGAGTTCTGCTCAACTGGACAGCCTTAAAGGAACTTTGCCAGTATCACATGAGAAAATGTCATTCCTTGTTTCCACGTAAATCATTCTGCAGTGCTTGGGAAAAAAAGTGAAGCATGTAAGACACTAAAGCTGACAAATAGCACAATTTATTCTTATGTCATGCTTTATATTTGATATATTTTACAGTGTTTAAAAGTAATCTGTTTGTTGCCATTTCAACATACAAATGTTAATAGGTTTTAAATCATACTTTATTTCACTACTGTCTATAGGATTTTTTTTTAAAGATCCTATGTGGCTTCAGTAACATGATCCCATTAAGATTAGTAGTACTTTGTGCATCTGAAGTGTACAGACTCTTCTAAAAATCTTACTCCAGGTTACTTCTAGGAACTTGAAAGATTCACAGTTGTGCCCACCAGTGGTTTATGTTTGAAATCTGGGAATTGATTTTTACTAAAAGTTTCACATTGGCTTGGAAACTTTAGAAATCTTTGCTAAGATAACTTCTATGATGATGTAGTTGAGACATAATGCCCAACATACTTTAGGTGCTGGTTTTATCTATTTCAGTTTAGTCAATTTTCTTCAAATGCGAATCACACATAGGCTTTCAGATGAATATTAAGGTGTAGGGGAACTTAGGAAATTAGATATATGATTCCATGTCACTTAATGTAAAGCACCTGTAATTTAACACATGGCTTCTCTTTCTAGGTTCAGCAGACTCTTTCTGATGGAAGTATGTGTAGTAGAGTCATGAAGGGGAAAAAGAAAACAACTACTCCTTTTGGTGTTTTCTATCAGTCACTTTGGGCTTTTTTTTTTTTAACAAGCTTTGCTTTTTACTTTAAATTATTTCACTGAAATGTCTAAGTAGAATCCTGTTTAATTAAACCAATTTATTAGCAGGGAACCTTAAGTGGCATAAGAACAGTAAACTTGTGACATTTTGGCTTCTCCAAACAGCATGCATTTCTAGGCAAGCTTATGTACAGAGTGGAAAAATTAAGTTTTGTTTTTAGAATCAGCCTGTTGCTTATGATAAGAAAAAAATAATTTCAGAAAAAAAATTAGTTTGATAGTTGTATTTATAGAAATTAAACGTGTCCATATTGCTCTAAAAGATTAGTATTAATAGCATATGTTACCAATCCAGACAAGTAAATATTACAGTTACCAATCTAAACTAGTAAGTATCACAGTTAAAAGCATATAAATAAGGGTTTAGTTGGATTCTGGGGGAATTTTTTTTTTTTTTCCTCCAAATTATCTTTTCAGAGCTTCTCTATACAGTTAACTTCTCTTTATTGTTGTGGCATCCCTTAGATGTCTGACTAATTAGACCAGTTCTTTTTCTGATTTTGACCTCAGGCTTATGGCTACACTCTCTTAACTTTATCAGGATTATTTTTGTGTTTCTGGTGATTAAAGTTTCTTTTTCTCAAAAGCATGTGGACATGTTGCATTTATGGCAGAGAACAGTACCTGTCCTGTCTGCCACATAGCCCAGATTTAAGAGAGACAGAAAAAGGCACCATTTTGAAAGCAGGGTTTAAAGAGTTTTTCCACGTAGTTTCTTGGAAAAGGGAGGTTAATATGTGTGTCTGTGCCTTCACTTGTGTCAGTGTTCGTTGATTCATAAGTATAAATAGATCTGATAATGATTTAAGTCTCAGTTCTGCTTCCTATGAGAAGTACTTAGTGCAGTGCAGAGCTCTTCTTTTCTCTTGATACCTGAAGTGCAGCATCTTAGCGGTGCTAGTCAGAGCATGGTTCTCCTGCCCTTTTTTGTGTAGATGTGAGAAAAACATATTAAACCCAGAGCATCATCCTGCTTGGAGAGAATCTTGAAATCTTGAAGGATCTGATGCAAGTGAAATTGCTTTTCATCTCAGTAGTGATGACCTTACTCCAGAACAGTTCTTTGGTTCATTAATCTATCCACACTTGCTTTTGGAAGTATAGGAAACCACTTCCAAAACTGCTTCTGTAAACTCTTCTCCACCTTTCCACAATATTTGTTCTGTGTTGACTCGTTTAAAATACATTGTTTTCAGCAGAGCATAGCAACTGGTTTTTCTGAATCCTTGCTGAGTCCTGCAGCCTTCTCTGAAAGATGTTTTGGGAAAAGAATTCGTAAAATTATATATGAACCAGTCTGTCACCAGTCTGCCTCTGTAGTTAACATCCAGACCTCACACTCAACAACTTTATGTACTGACTTGCAGAGAAACTTCTGCTTTGTTATTTGCTGGTTATCTTTAGATAAACCAGTTGGGTTTTCTTATTCTTGAGACACCCCTTCCTCTCCCCAGTAAGACTGACAGTATCTTATGTCTTAGACAGTTGAAACAGGAGCTTCCAGAAGTCTGAAAACTGGGAGTACAGTTGATAATAAAGGTAACTTGGACCCTTTTACTGAATAATTTCATAATCAAAACCAAATTTTTTGTTGTTTTCTGGTGGCATGTGGGGTAGCCAAAAAATCAAAAGAACAAACTTGCTACAATCCAAAATACGAAGCCATAGAGAAATTTCAGATGCTGTCCAGCTGGACTGATTAACTGTTTCCAAATGGCAAAGCAAGGTAAAGAAGTGTGGGTGGTAATCTGTGATTTTATCATCACAGTAAGGCAAAGGAGCTTCTTTCTATTTGTAAACTTCCAAATACAAGTGTATAGTACAGTCTTAAGCCTGAAAAAAATTAGCAGAAACCCCAAAACGAAAATTAGTATTTTATCCTTAATAAAGTATTAGTAATAACACCAGGCGCTTATTCTTGTTTAAGTGGAGATGAGCGATATTTCTGTAGTTGAAATTTGATACTGGAATGTTTTTGCGGTAGAATAGGAGTGGCATGCATTTTTCTGTAGAATTTGTGTGGAGTATTTGGGACCATACTGCATTTAATATGCATACGTGGTGATGGACATGTAATACTCTAATACATTTACACTGTATGTGCAGTGTAAGATGCTGGAGTGTAGGTATGCCTGGAATATTCTACAGGCATATGAGGACCTTATCTAGAGCACCAATAGGCACTTAATTACAAAATCAATAGAGTTGGAAAGTATAATATACAGGCAGGCATAATTAATGCATCAGTATGGTTTTATCTCAAATGCTTCTTACATCTCAGATTAAAGTAGGTTGTTAGATTGTTGTACCTGTTGTTTGGTACTAGTCCTGACTTCACCAGCATCCTTATAAACCACTGAATTAATTGCATGTAAAACCCAGATGAAGCAATATATGGATTGCAATTGAAGCAATATTTGGATTCTTTAGTTTGGGCTCTTCTTGGTTGTTTTTTTTTTTGGAGGGGGGGTGGGGGTGGTTTTTGGTTTTTTTGTTTGTTTGTTTGTTTTGGTTTGGGGTTTTTGGTTGTTTGTTTGTTTTTTGGTTTTGGGGTTTTTTTTTTTTTTTTTCTGTTGTTTTGTTGGGGTTTTTTGTGGTGGTGGTGTTGGTTGGTTGTTGTTTTGTTGTGGCTTTTTTTTTGTTTGGGTTTTTTAGGGTTTATCTTGTTTCGTTTGTTTTTACTTTTGTGTTGGTAGAAGTTGTAGTCTGCATCACTAATTGGGCCAGATATAACTGCTTTGTTGGATGAGACAGCCTACATTTTTAATGATGTTTTTAACAGTATGGCTGCATTTCGTTAGAAATGTTTTGTGATAAAATTGTCTTTGGATTTATTTTGCCATTGCATATAGGATTTTAGAACTAAATCTCTTCTTAAAACAAATATGCAGTTGATTTAGAATATCTCAGTAATTTTTTAAGTGAAAGCTTAACTTTCTCAAATGTTGTGAATCAAACTAATGCACAATTTAAAGTCATACTTCAAAAAAGCAAGTATGAGGTGTCAGCTATTCACTTTAGATTAAAGGAGACATCGGACGATATGTTTTGAAATTAAATGCATTACTTGACTTACCATTTTAAAATGAACGTCCTTCCCTTTTGAGTAACTTTCTAAGAATGTGTCTTCCTTTTGCACATTTAGTTTTTTTACTAGTTTTGGTAAGTTTTCATGTGGAGAAAGGAAGGAAAGTTGTTGTAATGTTGTAATGTTTACTATGGATTTTCTTGCTCCGAAAGAAATGGTGGTATGACCAAAACAGACTAAAATAGACTTTTTGGGAGGACAGACCACCATCTTCATTTGCTGTAGAAGAATGAGTTAAGCCAGGGTTAGGCTTTTCCAGTGCACTGTTAGTCCAGAGACAGCAAATGTTTATTCTCTTCAGCATTGAGCTGCTGTTTACATTTCAATGAAAGAGGGAACAGCTAGGGCAAAAGAGCAAGGATGCAGTCATTAGTTTCCTTCACATTTTCCCGATTAAAAATGACAGGGGGAAAAAAAGGCTTTGCTGCAAAATCCGCACGTCCCCTTCTCAAAATAAATGACGCTGTAGAAGGGCCTGGGTGGCTTTTCAAGAATTGAGACATTCTTGTGACAGGCAGGCTGTGGGCTCTGCACATGGAGTATAATGACAGTACTCAGCAGCATTTTATGTAGTTCCTTGATCTGTACTTTGGACTATTACATGCGGTATATAACAGCAGTAATAAGATTAATTAATTCCATTTGAGAGGTGACTGAGTACCTTCAGTAGCAGCACACTGAAGTTAGTGGCTCGGTTGTCCCCGTGGCTGTCATTCCGCTGGCTTTTTGCCTTCCTCGGTGTTTGTTGTGCATGACTTAGTGGATAGGAGAAGCTTTGTGTGGAAGCCTTGGAGCCTCTCTGGTAAAAAGCCGAAATGGGAGCGTACATCCCTTCCTGTGCACAAAGGTGTTGCTGCTGTTCTCTGCCTGCACAGCCATTTTAATCTGAATGGGGAATCTGTCTGGGGACCCAGTGCAGTAATTAGCAGTCTCTTCAGAGTGTCAGAGCAGAATTACCATTGTAATGGTTTAGCAGGAGGATAAAAGGATTGAATTTGGGTCTGCCTTCCTGCCAAACTAAATGAGTTGCCATGGGAATTTTCAAATATAAGAGGCGTTTACTTAAAGCAATTTGGCGAGTTTGAATAAACTCATAAATTACGGGGTTTAGAGGAGAGATCCCTGCTTTCTCTGGCATGGGCTGAACAGCAAAGAAGGCTGTTAGAAAGCTGCTTACATTCTTAATGAGAATAAGTTGATCCATGCTCCCTTGCAGACTATCAGCTTATTAAGGCTAAACTGTTTCTGCTAAATACAGTACAGTAAGCACATTTTGAGAGACATAGTTTGCAACAAATCTCCAGAGTAAAAAGCAACATCTGATTGCTCAAACATAAATTGAATTTCCTTTGCTAGATTAGATCTATTTTCAAGTAATACTATTAAAAATGGTTCTCTGTATTGTTTCAATAAACATTAACCTGCTATTGATTTCAGCTTTCCTCTGTGCATGTAATATTTATTACAACACTTGTCAGATCTGCTTCTGAAAGAGGAGGGAGGGCATTGAGGTTTCTTTCGAAAACAAATAAGGTCCTATGGCCCTTCAAACTGTTTTTTTCCTCGGGTCACATGTAAATGTTTTCCCAGCTCAGGCCTGCCTGCCTTCTCTCTAAAGGGAGTTGGGCTTTGACCCGCTGACTTCTTTGTCAGCACCGATGCTATTGAAATGTGAGAAGATGGACTTGGTGCTTTCACAAGTGCCTCAAGTGATGAACATCACTTATGCTTGTTTAACCTTCAGCTGTGCTCAAGAAGTCAGCTGTAGTAGCTGTGCAAGAACTGAGGGCCGCTGTTTTGCTCCTCTTGTTTGGAAGCATGTGTTAGTGTTCTCCCAGCCACTTATACATAGGGTAACCTAAAGAAATAGAAAAGTTAATACGTGCTGGAATACTTTGATTCTGGCTCTAGAAGTGTATATTCAAGGACGTGTCATACTTGAAGCAGTATGCAATATTTTCCACAAAATAATTTATATCGGTTATATAGCTTAAGGCTTAAATGTTGCCTTGTGATCCTTCCTAGTACATGTCTCAAATCTTTACTCATCGTAAGTATTAGGATATGGAGGTGGAACTAATTAAAAAGAGAGCAGTACTGCCATAATGGCAGTAATTTTAACTTCAGTTTAAAGCCATAAAAATACGGTTAGAAGTCCTTGATATAATCTTACATCACTAGCAGGAATCCTGTAAATTAGCTAAGGAAAATAGTAAATTTGTGCTGGTGATTCAGTGGTTGAACAGCTGCTAAGTTCTAACGAATTCCTGAACTGTTACTAATGATGCAGCTGAAGCTGTTTGGTAGCCTCAGGGTACTGTTTCTGTGAAACTTCAGAAATATCTCCAAAGAAATTAGAAGACAGCAAGAGCAGCATTTACTCTTACTAATACTCAAAATTTTAACTGTTCATTTAAAGTTACTCAGAGTATTATTTTCAGGAAGTTGATTCCATCAGACTTGATCCCTGCCCCCACACTTTCTTATTTCTTAGATGAGTTACTGGAAGGCAAAATTTTATAATAAAATACTAACAAATATTTACAATAAAATAAAAATTTTAATCTAAGTGCTTGTGAAGTGGCTTGAGAAACTGAAACTATGAAAACTTCTACACTCTGTATTATAAGAGGGTTGCTAAATGATAAGAGGATGTTATCAGCATTAAAAAATATATATAGAAACGGCAATGCTACAGAGGACTCTCTGGGATACTGAGTTGAACTGAGTGCATCACTTAGGTCCTTAGCTACAATACCTTACAGCACCTGTGCAAATTGATGCTATTTACAGAAATCAGGCCGTAAAAAAATCTGAAAAAAAAAACCAAAAGTATATATTGGTATGACAGTTTTCAGATTTTATTCTCCGGGATTTTTTCTGTGTTTTAGAATTTTAGTTCCACAGGTTGTGGGGTTTGATTGGGACCTATATTGTATCACATCTTGTTCATTCTTCTTCTCCTCTCTGCTTGACTTGCAAAACTGATGTGAAAATAAGTGGCATTGGGAGCGCAGGAAAAGCCTAAACTGGTGGGATTTTTTTTGGCTATGCCAGATACTGAGATAGGGATATTTAAAAAGTGCTGATAACTGAGCCCTGATTCTGGGCTACACAGTATGAGTTTTGTTTTGCAATGCCTGTGAAAGATGAAGGTGGGAATTGCTGCCTAGTATTTCACTAAGTTTTTTCTTAATGAAGGATTTTCATAACCTAGAACTTACTGATTGGTCACATCAGAAACATCCTTCTCCAGGGCAGATGAAAACATACATCAGGCAAGTTACCTGATAGAAGATGAAAATTTCATTTGAAGGACATTCTGTCCTTTACCTGTGAGCAGTGTAGGAGAAACCTTATGTTTAAACTTCTAAAAGTATGGCATGCAGAAAAACACCTGGTTTGAGGTAAAACTGAGATGGGCCTGTTAGATCTGAATCTAATTCCAGCTGAAGTGTGTTCTTAGGAGCTTATGATGAGCCTGTTGCTTCATGTTGAAAGCAAAAGCCCCCTTTCTGCTTTACTCCTTAATGAAACTGCAGCTAATTAATTTGTGGGTGGGTATAATAAAAAAGCACTTACCAGATTTTTCTGTGAGCCGATTTTATTTTCTAAGTTCTAGAAAAGTAATTCTCAAATTTTCTGGAGGTTTTGGAGACAAAAATCACCTTGTTGAATGTCTCACCCAGCACTGGAGAACACAGAGGAAGTGTCAGGGGTATGCACACATAAAAGGTGGGAACACCATAATGGGGAAGAAGTGGGAAGCTATGCAAAGTACTTGTTCTCTGTCTTTATTTTGTTATATTTTGAGGGTTCTTGGCTCCTGCTGGTCCAGGAATCCAGAGAATCAAAGAAATGTGCATGCTGCTAGACCAGTAGGGATAGCAGCTGTTTCTTCTCTGGGCACTCCCTCTTTTCTAATAACCTCTCTTGCAAGTATTTTTATCCAGTCTCCGTTTAATTCTGCTTCTGCTGGGACATGGTTACTTTTGCCTTTGATCATTAGATTCCAGCAATTTTTTTCCTTCTGCATTTTTTTCACTTACTTGTAAACTTTTGAGAGCAGGTTCTTTGCATGTGTATTGTAGGTATCTGAACTCCAGGTCAGAAGTGTTTATATACTGTTATTCTAAAATTAACATTGCATGCAGAGACATAAAAACAAAATGCATAATCTTAAGTCATACCATTCTTGGCTAAAGAAAATCAGCAGCTCTCACTAGGGGTAGTTCTATGGAAGAATGTAATACATAAAAAGGAAAAAATATCAATAAGGAAATGGATTTTTGTAGAGTCCTCACACTATCAAACCAAGCATTATTTTCAATTTCTTAACTCAGAGCTTTGTAGGTACTGGATTTAACTGCTAAGGATTTAAAGTTGCTGGTATAAGGTGTAAGAATTGCCTGCCAGTTTAGGATTATGATGTTTTGGAGATTTGAAATTAGTTTTTTCTGTGCTTTTAGAACATGGAGTGCAAATACCAAGGAAGTTCAAAGATCTCTGCAAAATACGAATGTGTGAATTTAGACTAGTAGTAAATGCTTGAGTTTGTAGCCACTGTTTCTGATGCTCAAATCTGCAAGTGGAGGAGTACACTTCTCATAGTTCAAGGTAACCAAGAGGAGTGTGATCAGTACAGTTGGCCAAGAGAAGCTGTAATAGTATTTCTCCACTGAAGATTGGCATCAAGAAAGAAGAAAAACAGAAAGCACAATGATTGTAAGGAGAGAAATGGGTAAAAACTATAAAAAATATTTGTAGGAGAATGAGGAATAAGAAAAACAAAATGGAATGTTTTTATATTAAAAAAAATCATTTAGTTGTCAGGTGGTGGTTTTCAGTTGGAAAAGTAGATTAAAGTGCTGAGTTTCAGAATTACCAGGACTAAGACTCGTTTCCACATGGAGCTGAGTCAGTTGGCACACTGAGGTGTCAGCTCCCATCGCTCTCTCCTCCCTGACTGGTGAGTCTGCAGTGAGCTCTTTGAGTTTTGTAACCTGGCAGAAAAATATACAGGTTGAAGTAAGAGCAGGCTGGCATGGTTCAGTCCTGGGTACAATGATAGATACAGGAAAGCAGCAGTGAGGAAAGAGTAGGACTGTGACCACCACTAGCTAAATTGGCTTAAAGTACCACAGGAGTGCCAGTTGTGAGAGGCTTTTTACCTCTTCAGAAATAACTTTTGACTCCTTTGACAGCAGTGTAAAACCTCAACTTAATCATCCTGAACTAATTTGTAGCCTGGGAAAAAGTCTTAAGGATGGCATTTTAATTTTTTACGTTCTGGAATCGACTGTTGTATTTGCTAGGCAAACTTGTCTGAACTTGTTTCCACTGAAATTATTCTCCCCTAAGTTTTCTGTCTGATTGATTCCCATTCCATCCTCTGTTTTTCAAAGTCTTAGCTTTCTGAACTCAATCATGCACAGATGCACAGCAACTTATTTTTATACATACTGGAAACAAAATTCCATTATTTTATCCGTTCATTTGAATCGCTTCAGAATTATATGCCTTTCACACCTTTTGAACCTTTGTTGTCCTTATTTCCCTTGGCTTAAGGAAAAGGATTTCATTTGTCTCTTCCCATTAATGCTGAGTAAATAAATTTTCTTCAGTTATGCTGAGTGTCCAAAAATTTGCATCACTTTTTAGGTCGTCTTCTTAATTTTTCAGCCACATCATGTAACTGAAAGCTTAAAATACACTTTTTCTGGTTTTGGTTTTGGATTTTTTTCCTCTGTATTAGTTTTTACTCACATTAAGGGAGATTTTTACTGCAAAGTGGTATGTATAAGAATATAGTCCATAAAATTAGAGACTGTGTGAATTTAGGTATTATTTTGAAATATTCATGAGATTCTGAGGCTCAGGAGATTAAGAGGCACTAAGGTGATTTGTCTTGTAGTAGAAAATGTATTTTAAGCTGCTTGTGCTTATGGTTGTGCACCTTGTCTACTACAATACAAAAGTATAATTCTACTGTCTCAGACAATTTAATTCTTCATATTTTTAACATCTAAGTCTAAATTTGTTTCTCCTAAAAATTGGATTAGAACAATAAACGCTTAGAGAACCAGTGTGTCTCAATATTCAAACAGAAAGATGTGAAGAATTGAGTCAGAAATTTAGAAATGGGACAGTGTTGCTTGTTTAACAGGACTCAAGGATCACTCAGCAGGTGGAAATCTCATATCAATACAGTACAGAGTAGTGAGGGTGAAGGGCAAGGCACTGGTAACCGGGAATATGTAGGAAGAAATTAAGCTACCACTGGAACAGTTTGATGTTATTAAGGTGGATTAATATTTCTAATACCAACATTGCATGTTCTCTCCGAGGTCCTGCAATATGCATCTGGCATTTAAGGTTAGCTGGGAGCTACAGGGGAGATACTACACAGAAGTATTGCAGGAGTATCCTGTCAAGAGTGGTTTCCTGAGCATGACATGACAGCATTGATCTAGGATGGCTCAGTGGCTGCAGTTTGTTTCAGCCACAGTTCAGGTACCCAGCTGCTTAGAAAATGGAAAACTGCTAAATGAAGTTTTGTTTTAATATCTGATCCGGAGTCTGTAGCAAGCTGTTTAAATGCAACACTGTAACATATGCAATGATCAGCAACAAAGAGAAGCACAGAGGTCTTGAATATTTCTGTCCCAGTGTAGCCTTTAACTTGCAGTGAAATTGGATCAAATTTATTCTGTGAGTCTTGCTAAATGGTTACTTTAGTGTCTGTGTCTGCTGAGGAGGCAGATTTTTAAATTAGTGTGTAGAACTGCAGGGAAGAATGGTCAAATTAATTATTTAAGATAGGCCTGATACATACTTTTCTCATTCTAGGACAGAAGATTTACTCTTAAAGAACTTAATTGTTTTATCATATAGGCTAAATTATTGCCTAGAAAACAAATTATAATTAGTTGATTTTGGTAATGTAAGATTTTAGGAAAAAAAAGAGATTTAAAAATTCTGGTCAATAATTTCTTTGGAGATTTTCCAAATAGGTTAACCACTCCTTTATTTTGACAAGTCTCTAGGCAGGTACCTTGTACCTTGATCCCAGTACCTTCTGAACAGAAGATGATGTTTGCTATACCATGGTCTCATTTCTGTATGTGAGCTGCCATAACCTATACTTACATGTGAGAGAGAGAGAGAGAGTTCTGAAACATGAAACAAAACTGGTAGAGTTTGTTATTTATGCATGGCATCTGAATAGTCTTGGGCAGGGGAGAAACATGTAGGTTTTACTGCAGATCCCAGAAAACATTTTTATAAAAATGTTTGTTTTATTTAGTGGGGGAGGGTTGTTGGTTTGGGGTGGTTTTTTGTTGTTCTTTGGGCTTTTTAGTTTGGTTAGGTTTTTTTAATTTAACAAGTTTTAGGAAAGTTCTCTAACTATGTTAGAAACTTAGATTGCTGTGATGCAAATTTCTTTTGCAAATCGGTGGATAACAGAATGGTATTTTTATTGCAGTTTGATTTCTGTTTTCAGAATGTAAGGGGTATTTTTTTAAAGCACTAGAAATTTTTGTTACTGCTGCTGTCCTCTATTTTCAGTTATAAGTATTTGTAATCTGGTTTTAAAACCTAGCAGGATAAAATCTCATATACAAAGTGGAATATCATCAGAAACTGACTTTGTATTAATACCTTATGAAAAATCGATGGTTCTTATTTTTCAAAATCTGGGTGAGAAATACTGATTTTAAGGTACATGATTAATTCCCAAAGCCCAAAAGGTGAATATCTTCAAACATGAAGTTGGTTTAATTTTCTTTGACAATTACTCCAGCTTCAAGTTCCTTTTTTTTTTTTTTTTCGCCCCAAGAACTATGATGAATAATTAAAACAAGGCTTGTGTATGTTTGAATTATTCTGGGTGATTACACTGTAAAATTATGTGACTACATTTAAAAAAAAAAAAGTCAAATAATTATCACTTCTGTTATTCTAGAGTAAGTACAAGAAACTGAAGTCTGTTGCATGATTTTCATTATTTACTAAGAATGCACTAATCTTTTTTAACTGAAGTTACTAAGATTAAAGGAATTGATTAAAAAATAAAATCTGTTGCATGTATATCTTTACATAATATTTGCAGATGTCAGAAGTATTTTGGCAAATTGAGACTATCTTGAAAGGCTTTTGAAAATTTTTTTAGTGTTTAATTTATGTTATATAGAAACAAAATAGTGATACAAATTGATAGGCAGAACTTGTGTGCCTTCCCTCAGCTCCTGAGTGACAGCATGAATAAATTTTCAGTGCTGTCAGGAGTCAGAGAGCTGCCTTGTGTCACTTTGTGATCAAACCTGTGCTCTGCTGCCTGATGCTCTGGAGTGATGGAGGCCTCCCAGCACACACCCCTGTGGCTGTGTGTGCAGCTCAGGCTCCTCAGCAGCCAGAATGGCTCTGCCTTTCCTCCCAGAGGCAGGGAAGGTCACTGGCCACCCAGCCAGCGTGGTAGCCACAGGCTAGGGCTGTGTCTGGAGGGGAGGGAATGCTCTGAGTGCTCAGGTGTGCCCAGCAGTGGGGTGGCTCCCTGGGGAAGAGGTGCTCCTCAAAGGCCCTTTGTGCCCGTCCCTGCCAGGCAGCGCTCCTGTCTGTGAAAACAAGGCTTGGCCAGTCTCTAAAAGCTGAAAAGAAGGCTCAGTAAATAGCAGAGAAAGCTCTTGCCCTAGCAACACGCTGCTTCGAGCAGGAAGGTCATATGATTGACATATTTGTCCCCAAAAGAGAATGCACACAATTAGTTTTTTCACTTCTCTGTATTTTTTTAGCTGTGTGAAAGTGGGTTTTAGCAGCCATACAAGAGGAGGCTGGCCAGTTGGAATAACCATCACCCCCTTCTTCTGGACTTCATCAGCTCTGAGAGTTCAGGAACTGGAGAGGCATCTGTGGTGGTTTATGGAAGAGCTAATTTCGATTTTTAAACAGTATTTAAACACTGGTATTAGAGTACCAGTAAAGTGCACATGAGGCACACATGTGGTGTTAGATTCAACACAGCTATGGGCTGCTCATGCACATGTAAGCAGTTGCAAATAATTGTGAGCTTTTAGTACACGTTCACTTTTCATCAACTGTTGAAAATTACTGCAAGTATATATTGGGCACGTATCTCCTTTTAAACTTCTAATATTCTGTTTCGTTAGTTGAATTAGAAATGTAAAACTTAAATTGGTTGAATTCTTGGGCACCTTAAGGTTTAAAACAATACTGTTTCTCTAGATGGTAGCTGGATATAAAGTTCTCAATGAAACAGTCATTACATGCCTTGGCCTGAGAGGTTGTGTGTGTGCAGAAAGCAGTAATTTTGAAAATAAAACCATTAATGCAAATACTTTACAAAAGACAGTGTAGATGAAATGCAGAAACAATTTTTTATATCACTTTTAGCTGTCATGATTTCTGTTGAAAATATGAATAGAGCAGCAAGTGTGACAGTTGAAGAAGCTATAGGAAGACCACTGCTCCCTGAATACTAACATTTTAAAACTGGAAAAGCCTAACATTCATGGATTTAGTCCATATTGTAATAAAGTGGTTTATTTTAATTAGTCAGTATTACATTTTCAGGACATCTCATGCTGAAGATAAAAGTGTCTTTGAAGTTACTACTGCAGCTTGAATTCCCATGTGGTAGTGTGCAGCCCTGAATCCTGTGTTTAATGAAACACCTGAGAGAAGATACACTTGAAAGATGTGTACTAATTCACAGCAAGTCTTTGTGCTCCCTGTCACCAGCAGTTAGTTTTCTTCTGTTGCCCTAAAGAGGGACCCCTCACATTCTTTCTTGGTTACTAAATTTGATATGAAATGTCATTTTTCTTGCTATCTTTTGGGTTTTTTTTATATATATAATTTCTGGGTGGGAACAGCTTCAAACATACTGGGCATGTTTTCCATATGAAAACATGCAGTCATATGTCAGTGCCATTTTGAAAATGAAAGCCTTTGTTTATGTAGTAAACCATTAGCATAGCTGGAAAGAAAACTATGGGGCATTGGGATCTCTTGAGTTTGCAACAACATACTAGTTTTGAAACCCTTAAATGGGGTTCTCCATGTCTCCAGTCCCATTTTGGCTCCCATGTCCCCACCCAGTTCAATATTTGAGTTAGGTGTCTTTGCAGTTCAGAGGAATTTACAGCTATTTGGAGTGTATAAATTCAAACTTTGAATAGAGACCTCCTGGGATGACAGAGGGAAAATAAACGTTATGGGTCAGGCCACACTTAACTGTAAATATTTTAATTAATCATTCCATTGTTCTATTTCTAACAACTGCCTCTAATTTGTACCTGTTAGAACAAGCACCTTGATCCTAGGTCGTTTTTAGCGTTTATTAGTTAAATTGTTTTTATAATTTACTTAAAACTGAGGATTGGTTAATGAATTTGTCCTGATGAAAGTGGAATGTGTCAACACTGTCTGAGTGTTCTGGCAATGTTCAGTCTTCTCCAAAGGCTGCAGCTGGAATAAAGACCTGCATAATATAGGTCGTGTTTGCGTTCTGCTCTCTTCAGATTCCTGGGATGCTCGTGGAACTCAGGATGTTGCTGGTAGAGCTATATGTGGGAAATATGTACAAGAGGCTTGCTGGTACTATCTCATGCAGTCTGCTTATAGTTTAACTGCTGTTTTCAGAGTTGGACTAAGCAGAGAGGAGGAATTTTGAATGTCTAGCATTCCAAAACTAGAAACACCAAAAGTAAAGTGTTCAGCTTTGAGCTTGCATGTTACTAAAAATAGGTCTAATGCTTTAGATTGCATAGATGGCTTTAGTTTGGTAGGTATTTCATTTGAATCTTAATACAAATAATAGCAGATGTATATGCTAGCAAATAAATCTGAATGCATCCTGGTATTATTCTGCCTTTTAAAAACATTTATAATGTACTGTAAAATGTTGTTGGTTTTTTTTTTTTTCAGAACTTTTTGAGGTTTAGTGTGTGTATGTGTGTCATGAGAGATGCATTCCTGTTATGGAGCTATGTGAATTGCTGAAGCTCTCCAGTGTGGTGTATAGAGATTCTTATCAGAGATTTTATTAAAAACATTAAAACAGAAAGCAAGGAAAATAGGAATGATAATTAAAAAAAAAACCAAACGCAAAGCAAGTTCTGAAGTTAAGTATTGTTGAAGGTCTTATTTAACCTGTCCAGGTGACCTTTTTTTTTTTCCTTCAAAGTCCAAAGCTCTGTTATTTGAATATGAACCCATCACATCTGTCCTAAGAAAATGTTGACCTGTTAAGGTCAAGCCAAAATTTCCCCCACCCCAATGTGCTACCAACTAGTATCTAGGGATATATATACAGTGAAGCAAACTTGTAAGTTATACTGATGCTGTATTTCAGTCTGGCTTGTAAAACACACTGTGTGCCAATTTTCTGTACCTTATCTGTATTTTCTTTGTGCAGAAATGGAAAGTGGGGGAGGGAGGGCATCAGGATTCTCAAAAGTATTGCTGGTAAGCCAAGTATCATGATTAAACAAGGATATGTCAGATAAGGTGATGGGAAGTGTAAAAAGATAGGCTGCCTTTTTCCCCTAGTGTATCTTTAACATTATGACCAATGAATTTGTCAAGTGAAACAGCACAAGTCTTCTTTGCATATCATTTGAACTGAGAGCTGGCTTTGAAGAAGATAAGCAGACTCTGTTGCCCAGAAGAAATAATGATGCTAATTTATCTTTGCCTGTCTTTGTAGCCATAGCAGTGTGTGTCAGTGTTGAAAAGGAAATAGAGAAATAACTGAGCTATAGTTTTACCACCTGTTCAGTGCCATAGGATTGTTGATGATATACAGGACTCTGAGAAATATGGCTGGTCTGGAAGTCTTTGTCTCAAAAGTATTTGGGAAAGTTTCTTCTATAGCTGCCAAACTGTGACAGAAAAGACCTCTTTAATCAATTCCTCTCTGAACAAATAAAGCTATGGTGTAGGATTTCTGCTCCATCACCCTCAGAAATGTATAATCAAGGATGAGAAAGTCTTTTACATATGTTTACTAGCAACTTCTAACTATCAATATTTACATTCTGGGCATGGGAAACTTGAACGTCTCTGGCAGATTTTTTTGAGGGAAAGGGAGGATGAGATGTTTTCTTTAATACTGAGTAATAGTGTAATTTACAGAACTGAAAGCCTTTACAAAAGTAAAATCTAATCTCTTGCAGTAGGTAATTGATTAATAGTTGAGATACTCCCATTCAGAGTCTTATAAAATAGCTCTTTTCTTGGTCTTTAACATCTAGTTACCTGTCATCTTGTCTAGGATTTTGTTGCTATAGATACATCACTTTCAACAACTTAGATACAAAAAAAAAGATCTTCCAAACATGGATTTTAAGCATATATACTTCAGCATGAAGCATTCCAGTTTGTTTTGGCCTTTGTAGTATATTTTACAGTATATTGGTGCCTGAGATCTGTTGGTTTTTTTGTCTAATACATGTGCGTCTAGGAATTCGTAGTATAATGTTTGTAAGGTTTTTTTGTTTATAAATTATGAATGGAAGGTTTTTGTCCCTGAATGGAGACATTCATGTGTAAAGACTGTTTGACTGGCGCATGGTATGTTAGGAATACTTACTGATTTACAAATGAATTGCAGTGGAAGATTTTTCTTTGTCAGGGAGATGAAAGCATTCTAGAGGCCAGAGAGTCCAGCCAGTGTCACAGTGCAAGCCTCCAAGCCGCAGCTGTTGGGCTGTAGAGCAGCTGGGGACTGCGGGAAGGCAGGGTGACAGACCCCTGAGGAGCTGCACTGCCTCCTGGATAAGTAGCATAAGATCAATGACAGTAAGATATTTCAGTGGTTCTATTGCATTTTGCCAAAATTCCTGTTAAATTAGTAAATAGTAGATGGCTTATACAATGCAGATAGGCAGTCTAAAGAATAATTAAAGTCTTCGTATTTAATGTGTGTATTTCCAGGTGCTAGAAAAGTTATGTTTATTTTATGTGGCAATTTTAAATTACTTTTGTATTTGAGGAAGAGTTTTAAGTATTTATTCTTGTTCATTAGTATAGTGTTCTTCCATAACTGCCAAGCCCTCTGCTCTTCTGCTTGGAGTGCATGTAAAATTATTTATTGCCTTACCCGCATTCTGAAAAATACAGTGTGTTCTTAGAAGAATTCTCTCTACTCGAAGCAAATGCTTGAAGGGTGCATGGACTTGGACAAAATCATAGGTAGCTGGAAGAGTTCTCTCCAAGGGTGTCAGGAGGGTGCTGGTGAGAGCTGCTGTTTAAGGTGTGGAGCGAGCACAGAGGCAGCTCAGCTCTGCAGGAGAGGTTGTGAGGTGCTTGGAAGGTGAGTGCTCTTTGATGCTGAGAGGCTCCTGGTCATTTTTTCCATGAATCTGGTGGGACAGGCCTGCTGCAGTTGGCAGGGGAGGATGGAGACTGATTTTTGGCCTTTGTGTTCCTGGCTGATCTGCCCATCACTTTGCTTTGCCACCATTTTCTCTTCCCACTTGCTGCTCCTGCTCTGAGCCTGAAAAGACAGCCCTGGAACAGCTTAAAAAGAACTGGCCCCAAAGCCAGACTTCTCTGCATTTTGTGCGAAATAATGAAACTGTCTGCTGCCTTTCCTAGGGCTGGGCTCACTTCAGTTCCTGAGAATTCAGATGAAGTACAGGGATGTGACAGGATTGCAAAAATGTCATCCAAAATAAAATGCGTGACATCTGGAAACTAGACTGCTAATGAAAGTCACTAACGTCACCCAACTAAATATGAGGATCTATTTGTTATGAATGTATGGAAAAAAGTGTATCTGTTCTTCTTTTGCAAAGCAGTTACTTTAAAAGAAAATTGAGCATTATATGGGGAAAGCGCCTATGTTTGTAGAGATATGCTGAAAGCCTTCCAGCCCTGGTAATAATGAAAATCAGAGAATATTCTGAGACTTACTTGTGTGAGACTGTGAAGCTCAAGAAGCTCTGTCAGGATAAGGTATCCCAGCTATGACACAAGTGGGTGGATTGTTTGGTTTCTGAGCTACCTGAGCTGCAGTGATGTTCCTTTTGGGCCTGGCAGCAGTAGGCAGGGCAGCATTGCCACTGGCTGTCTCCACAGGTCTAGCTTATGGATCTCTGCTCTATCCTAAACACTGCCACTTGATCCTTCTTTTGTATAGTATCTTTCCTTCTCTGCTGTAATTTGTTACAGGCTTCTCAGGGTTGACAAAATCTAACAGGCCACCTTGCACCTCTGGAAACTGTTGTCATCTGCTGAAGTCCTTCATTGACATTGCACAATGAAGGCTTTTACCTTTGGAGTCTGCATGCCTGTGTGTCTTCCACCTGGATAACAAATGTATCTAGTGTATGTATGTTTTGTGTATAAATAAGAGGATAAACTGTGTGATATTCCTCAGGGTACACTGTATGCACATGAGAACCAGAGGTGTTTCGGCCTAGAAACGAAGGACTTTCTGAAGATTTTGGAATATATGAGGTTGAAGTATAGCTTGGACATTGGTAATGAAAGGAATTCATTGGAGTGTTTTATTGAAGCTCCCCATTTCATTATATGAAACAAGCTCTTACTAATAGCAGTTATATAATAAACTGCATTCTTTTTCTGTGAAACTGTCAGTATTGTCCAAAGTAGGGGAGACAATTGTGGTTTTTACTGGGCATTTGTATAGTCAGCACTATGTAGTTTGAAATTATGATTTTTATAGGAAGTTGTTTCCCAGAGACTTCATGTAGGTGGCACTTGTATTTTGAGCCTTGCAACTATTAATTCTACACTGATAAATATTAGAAAGCAAGTTACTTAAAATTATAGTCCTCACTGGCACGTGGTCTCCTTTAGGTCTATTTATTGCTAGCCCAGGTAGAGTTGAGCTACTGAGGAGTTACAGGCTGTGTGTTCACAGAACAGCACCCTGTGTCTGTGCACAGTTGGCTTTGTTAGGATTTACTGCTTCCATCTCTTCTGTATTTGTATTCAGTGAGCATTTGCAAGTAGTTGCTTACATTTACAGAATTATGTTTCAAGATACCATTTAAGGCTTTTTTTCTTTAATCTGCATGTTATATTGTACATGATAAATACAAGGAAAGCACTGGAGATTTAAGAGGATGAGAGGTTTGAGTCAATCACTTGAGCTTCAACTTAGTAATGCAAATCTGGTTTTAAGTGACCTTATTGATGTTTGCTCAAGGTAGCTTCCTTTTGGTACAAATGACTGAGCTTTGTTGCAGCTATTGTACAGGTAATGTACTGTCCCTTTAGAGATTGCCTTTGTATCCCTGATGCAACCTCTCTTTGCTTTAACAGAGAGTGCCTGCAGGAATGCCTGGAGCTAAGATAGATCTCGTGTGCCTCATTTGATCATCTGTCAGCGAAGAATCGAGAGGATAGGGCAGGGAAAAACATGTGCCCCTTGCTCTGATGCAGCTCTTGGAAGTTTGAGGGGTTGGTTACTGGTGGAGGATGTTCCAGTGGAGAGCTTGGTACCAGAGAGTGAAGGACACCGTGTGTCCCAAAGGGTGCTGTGGCTTCACCATGAGGAGAGGTGGCGAGTGACTGTTGCGAGTGTAGGGTGGAGGGGCTGGCAGGAGTTTGGGCAGCACTGGGAGGATGATAGGGTGGGTGGGTGGTGCAGGCAGTGCTGAGCACCTGGCCTGCAGAGATGGCATTGTGCAACAAACAGTGCCATCTTCTGGGAGGAGCCGGAACGATGACCTTGTGGTCAGCCATACACCTGTGCTTTGAAGTGGTGGGACTGGTTTCTGTTGGCATTGGGGTTTTTGTGTCTAATAAATGCTTTTAAAATTAAAGCACCAGAAGTCAGTGTTAATGTCTGGTACTGCAAGTCCATATCTTGCATCTCTGACTTTTGTACTAATACAGGTTCTAAGGAAAAATTTTAAGCTGTATTTTGGGGTTTTCTTTAAAAGAAGAAAAGTTCATCAGCTGCTGAGCATAGTCTAGAGAAGTAAATCTCAAAAATAAAACTTGAGGACTTGGTCTGCTTTGTTTGATTAAGTCCACTGTTATTTCCATGAGCATACTTCATAAAGCCTAGTAATTTCAATATCCTTTCTAACAGAAAGCAATAGTGACCTGTAGGAAAATGTTAAAGTAAGAATGATTGCTTGGACTTGTATCTTCTTTTGACCATGTCAAAAGTGTAAACATATTTTCTGTCTTAAAATTACTGTCCCATAAATAGTTACATTGGGAAATATTCACTGTGGTGCAAAATCTGGGATTAGGGTTACTAAAATTATCCTAGCTAGTAGAGTGTAATATTCAGCATTTACTGAAAGTCATTAATGGCATAGATCAATCACCTGAAGGTCTTATTTGGAGGAAGTGAGCAATTTTGGTAACATTAATGGAACTATATGGGAGATGCAGCGGACATTGTGATGAGGTTTTCTTGTTACACACTTTAAAATAAGTAGATACATGAATGCAAACAAAAAGCAAATGACAAAGTACAACTTATGGGGAAGAGGAAAAGATTAATCAATGTGTTAAAAAAATCTTTACTGCTAAAATAACTTCGATAAGGTAAATCCAGAACAACGAGAATTTTTGAGCCCTGGATAGGCAAATAGATTTGGAATTGGTTTTATTGTGTTATGATTGCCTAGGTAATTTACTAGCAAAGATGCAATGGAAAAATATTTTATTTTAAAAAGAAGATAAAATTATTTTGCACATAAATTCTAAATCTGTTCTGTTTCATATTAAGATTTCTAGAATCAGCATATTTGTATTCCAAAGGGTCTATGGGACTATGGTGTCTGACATTTCTGGATGGTACAGTACTTAACTATACAGTTAATTTCTAGTTAGGATGGTAATTAAATGTGTATTTCCTTTTTTAAGGATTGGTGTCAGTTTGCCCAGTCATACAGTATTTAACATACAAAGAAAATGTCTAACTTCCAGTGTATTCAGAATGTTTACTGTGTGCTAATCTTGGTGTTTATGCAAGTCCTCAGTATTACAGTTAGGACTTTCAATTTCTGGCATTCGAAAGGAATTCATTGTTGACTCATCTTACCATGTTGATTTTGAGCTATTGATAAAAATCAGCTGCTAAAAGTTCCCTTTGCAAGGGGTTGTGGCCCTTGAGCATACCTCACAATAAGTACTGTATCTGCTTAGATAAAATTCAGAAACCATTTTTGTCTTGGACTTTACCAAATTACTAATCCATAGTTTGGGCGTAAAGTATGTATAACAAGCTCATTAACTTGAAAAATACTGTTCCAAATATCTGGAAAATATTGTGTGATTAGATAAGGAAAAATGTAAGAAATCCAGTGTAACAAAGGAAGAGTGCATTGCAGCTCACAGGAAGGTTGCCCTTCTGTGCATCTGACATAGGAATTTCAGCAGTGGTATTCCATACAGGAGGCAAGGTGGTAACCTAACATTAAAGTAGGCATTAACCATCCCTCTTGGGTTTCCTGTATCATAATCCTATTTTTTGCTTGATAGAATGTAGACTAAACAAACGGTAGTATTCTTGGAAAGACTGATCAGAAAATCTCTGGTCTTAAAAATGAAATTATACTGTTAGAAATGTTTTCATTATTAACTGAAAAAGTGAGTGTTTTTCTATTGAACACTACTTAATATTTAGGCAACCTGCGCAATACCAATAGAGTAGGTAACTTCAGGGGAAGTAGTTTTTATTGAAACAAAACCAGGAGTAGTGTATGCTGTGTAAATAGGAGTTACATCCTCATCGGAATACATCTACGTGTGCCAGAATCAGCCTCAGGGCAGTTGTCAATATCCTGTCTTGAAAGCTACTCAAAGATTGTTGTTCATTTTTTTATCTGCCCCACCCCCCGCAGTCACTATCGACTATAGTGGAGCAAATTGCAGTAAATTGGTGCTTAAAATCAGTGATGTGAGTTCTTCCTCTGGCCCAATAATACAAGTTTTGTAAAGGTACCTTTAGGAGTACGTGAAAATGTATTTGAGAAAAAAAATGCATAAATTATTTTTAGCAAACACAATTTATCCTTAATTTTTATAATTTATGTTATGAACCTTTTCCAAAACTCTTTTAAGATATTTGTCAACAAGACTTAATGATAGCCAACAAGCAAATTCCACTTAATTTTATGGAAAAGTTGACAAAGCTTGCTGCTTTTGTGACTGATGGTAAGCAGGTATTTTGTTTGGTTAGAATTTGAACAGTTTTATTCTAGGTCACTTAAATCTTTTGCACTAGTGAGTTCATAATCCTGACTTCCTTCCCATTTTTTCATACACAGGCAGAAGGAGAAGACAGCCTTAAAAAGATGCAGCTGATGGAGCTTGCAATTCTGAATGGCACCTACAGAGATGCCAACATCAAATCACGTAAGCATGTCGTGAGCTCAAGGGTCAATGCCATAGAAGTGTTTGCAGGTTTTGAATCTTAAAGCTACCTTTGGAAAATGTATACGCTTGCAACTTATGTTGGAGAATGAAAGCCAGTAAGAACCCAAAAACGCTGTAGGTAGCTGTTGCAAAAGATTTTTGGGAGATAAGTTGTGTCACTTTGCGGGGTTTTTTCGGCTTGTTTCTTGTCCCTATTATTTTTTTAACAGTATGTATGGGTTGAATTATTTACAAATATATAGTATAAAAACCCTCAACCCTTGAGCAGGATTTTTCTGTTTTACAGTCACTTTTTCCTTAAAGTATGTAAAGGACAATAGACTCCTTTGCATTTTTATTTTTAGAGATTTAATTTTAAAATGTTGCAGAGGTTCAGGATACTGTGAATACATTTTTCTGTATTATATTTCTTCCTTTCATCCTGCTTGCATGTGTACCCCCAATGTTATGTTTCACCAACAATTCATCAACTGATTTCACAGCTGAGTTCACAGGGATCAGTGATGTAATGAGCCATTTTTACAATTACTTCCATTACATTTGTGTGAAAATGCTTTTGCAAACGCATGTATGCACAAGTTTACACTTGAAAATTAATTACACGCACCTACTAATGAAAGCACATACCTATTATGTGTGATATGAATTATTTTCTTCAGTTGAAAATCTAATTTCTCCTCCTGAATATGTAGTTGCTGATGCTGTTCAAAAGTTCATTTTTGCTGTAGCTGATGTCAAATGTAAGCACAGTTAAATCAGTCTTTTCACTAAGGACCTACTGATATTTGCAAATTTGTTTCTCCACACAGTCCCCATTTCAATGTTGAATATGTTTAAAGGTTGGAATGCAGTTAGGTCAATTTGAGAGTGCTTACACCAGTGTAATTATTCTGATTTGAAAAGAGACATAAGCAAGGGCTTTTTCCACTACAATGATAATGGTAAATCTTTCAGCCCTAATGAACACTATGATATTTAAAGCTAGGTCAGTTTTAAATATATGGTAGTCTCTAAATTACTGCAAATTTATGAGTAAGGTGGCTTTCAGAATAGCTTAAATTGATGTAAACTTTTGCACAGAATTTTTTTTATTAATTTGAGTAATTTCTTTGTCTGATCTGTTCCCACTGGTCTATTTTATCAGCATAAGTGGGAAGATGAAATTTTTTATTTACTTCTTGACTAGAGATTGCCACACTAATACTCATTATTTGATAAGATAATTTCAGTCTTTGTGTTTTGATTTTACTGAAAAGTTGAAGATTTAGAAGCTGCACTGGTTTATTTCTGTTTATGAAAGGAAGTAGAAATATTTGAGTGCCATTTTTAAATTATCTGAGCATTTTTGTTTAAAAAATAAAACTAATTTTAAATATGCACCAGTCTCAAATCTGAAAAACTTTGCCACATTTCTCCCTTCAGGGCACCTGTAAGTAAATTAAATTAATGTAGATCAACAGTAGTGCATAGAAATACAGAAATTATAGCCCTTTAGGATTGACTGTTACCAGCAGATGTGCTAGTGCTTAAGTTGTTGTTCATCTGGTGTGCCAACAGGCTTCAAATAACACTTAATGAAATGTGCTAGCACCACTTTAGAAAACAAACAAAACCACCACAAACAAACAAAAAAACAACCAAACCAAAATGGGAAAATCACCTATTTCCTTTAACTTAAGCAAGGCCATGGTGAGCTTCTAATACAAAGGAAGTATGTTATTTGGTAAAATTTTGTATGAAAATAAAATTTGAGTCTATTTTATTCATATTAGGGTAGGACAGAACCGGTTCATGCTTCTAGGTCACCTTCAATTTCACTGATCCTGGAAATGGGAATTGTGGGAATTTTAAGACATACAAAAATTCTGGACTCATGCAGCAGCTCTGCATAACTGAGTGTCTGTGGACTCTATAGATGCACTAAATGTTGTACTCCATATTTGATTGTGACAGTATTTTCCTTGTATTTCCTGCATGCATCTCAGTCTCATGCAGTCTTGATAGCATAAATGAAGAAATGTGGTCTAAATGGAGCTTTCGTGCTGTGTAACCTGAGAAATCTACCTCACTGTTTTACAATGGCTTTTTTATTTTGCATGTTCATACTTAATCACACTGGAAAATGGAAAGCTGTTTGCATTTGAATGGTGTGCTTTGGCACTGTGTGATCAGCGCATGTACTAATGATTTCCTTTTATTTTTCTTCTTTCCTACTTTTTCCCTTTTTTCCCATTCTTTCCACGTTTTGTACTGCTATCTCCATACTTTCCTCTGAATTTCTTTGCTTACTGTAGCAGCCCTTGCCTTTTCTCTTGCAGCAACAGCCCAGGCTCCAAGGATTATTACTGGGCCTGCGCCTGTTCTCCCACCAGCTGCCCTGCGTACTCCTACGCCAGCTGGCCCTACCATAATGCCTTTGATCAGACAAATACAAACCGCTGTCATGCCAAACGGAACTCCTCATCCCACCGCTGCAATAGTTCCACCCGGACCCGAGGCCGGTCTCATTTACACACCATACGAATACCCCTACACGCTGGCACCAGCTACATCAATCCTTGAGTACCCTATTGAACCTAGTGGTGTATTAGGTAAGACCTCTGTGCGTGGATGACTGGAGAATGTGTTGCTTGTGCTTCTGTTGTGTTTGCGAGGTAGAGGCTCATGGAGCTCAAAGGGAAAGATCTGAAGCAGCAAACTTATTTCAGGTATATCAAAACCTTCTAGGAGAGCTGCTCAAACAGTGCAGCTGTTAAACATCTTAACATATTTGGCATTCCTGAATGTGTGTGCTTAGTTTATATTAATACATTTACCAAAAATAAAGTCTTCGTGTTTGTATGAAATTAAATGGTAGATACATAGGCAAGGGAAAAAAAGCTAATGCAAGTTGATGTCTATTACATGTCATCTGGGCTCCCATGAATAACAGATTAGTTTGTATTCTCTTTAACATAATTTTACATCAAGCAGTTTTTGGGAGAGAGGACTTCTTATTTTGCTATATCATATTTGTAGCAAAACTAGAGGGAGTGGAATAGTCTTTGTTTAGTTGGAGTTTTTGTTTATTTAGTACACAACTTTCCTCAGTGTCAGAAAGCTCTAAATTATATTGTGAGCAGAAAATTATTTCAGTGAATAAATATAGACAAAGTTCTGACCAAAGGACAATAAAATTAGCAGCTTTTACTGATGGCTTCTTCTATATATGTTGCATTGAAACGTCCATCATTCGTAATATTTCAGACCACTGACTTGGTGTGAGAAGGCAAGAATGATAAAGCAGCTGTGACAATTCAGTTAAATGGCCAATATGGAAAAAGCAGTTCCAATAGTTTCTTCCTTCCCTACCCTCTACAGAATCTAAATAATATTTTCTCTTCAGTTTGTTCTGAATTGCATATGACCTTGGTGCTGCATAATGTTGATTTTATAGGACTTTGATCTTAGTTTGTTCAGTGGCAGTTATTGATTTACACAAATTCTAAACGTCTCTAATGAACACTGGACAATAAGGTTCAAAGTCAATATTTTGTTGAAAGTATTGAAAAAAAACCAGTATTTCACGTGACAAATACTTGGTGAGTTATCTGTATGTGTGCATGTTTCACATTACATACAGTAAAAATATATTTCAGACTTCTGTCTTGCAGAATTGGTGAATTAATAACAGAAATTATAGTAGGACAAAAGTATGTAGTACATCTCTCAGCTTATGGTTGTTGTCAGTTGACCCATAGTCAAAATTCCATGAGCATATGATAACATTATCATTTATTCATTTCTCACAAATATGTAAATGTTCTCCCTAGCTCCTCTACCCCCAGTCTGTGAGTCCAGTTGTAGTACATCCTGGGGTGAAGT
This sequence comes from Muscicapa striata striata, assembly GCA_030060385.1. Taxonomy (NCBI): domain Eukaryota; kingdom Metazoa; phylum Chordata; class Aves; order Passeriformes; family Muscicapidae; genus Muscicapa; species Muscicapa striata. Next base: position 1,221,992 of record JAREIS010000067.1, on the reverse strand, counting down.
CACAGTTAGAGTTCATCAAAGTAGCTGTTAGTGGTTAGTGGCAAGCTCCCCTCCTGAACTCCGTTAATAGCAAGTAAAAAATACAGCATTCTGTTATTACAATGCAGGGAACTTGGACTTCTCACAGGATTTTCTATTAAGAGATAGGAGGGAAAAATTAAAATTATTTCTAAAATGGCATCTGAAACCATTGTATATTCTCGGGCTTAACTGTGTGAGGTATATAGCCCAAAACACATCTCATTAAAAAAAAGTTACTTAAAAAAGGAAAAGGGAGCATGGAAAAAAACCCCACACTCCTACTTTAGCTGCCTAGAATCGATAACTCTTAATACATCTGCTCTATTATCTGAGCAGTTGTATAGAGTTAATTGCATTAAATTTGGGTTTCATTGAGTTTTATTTTGTTACATGCTCATTCTCATTAATAGTACTTTGTCCATTTTTGTGGTGGACCTTTAAGATGTTTTAAAATAATTCTGTTAAAAATGGCAGAGAAGTGCATCCCTATCAGTACTTTTGGGGATGTTGGTGTTGAGATCAAAGTTTAGTTGGTGACTAACTTTCAATTCCCTTCCTTTTATCTTCAGGTATGGCTTTCCCAACGAAAGGCTAAGAATTCAAGAACGGTCTTAACTGATCCTTCATCAGATCTGAATTTTAACAAATGCTTAGTTTTCAGCAGCCTTGAAAAAAGCTTGGCCTAGCAGTCAGTGACTTACTTGCACTTTTTTGCACATAGATTTAAAATAAAATAGTGCTATTAATTTGGATTAGGTCCTATTATTACAGAGTAGCTGTAATTTATGAGTGTATAGTAGTATACTGACTGCTAAGTGTTCTATATAGTGTTTGCTTTACTAATCACCTAATTCATTGCAGTTCATACTTGTTGACTTAAAGTTTAAAATCACAATCTGTAGGCTTGAGGAATTGCTTTAAAACTTTTTTTTGTGGTAGAACTGGAAGTGATCTTAAGGTTAGCAAATAATTGTCAGTATTAAAGATGGCATTATTTAAAATAGTCCTGCTGCAAGAAAGGCACTTCAGTGAATATGTGACTAGTAAAGCTTAAATGTGCTTGGGTCTAATAGATTTCATGAAATACTGTAATTTTGGGATTGTAAATGAATGGATTAAACAGGTTAAGGCCAGGATGTTTAAAATAAATGCAATATTAATCTGCACAGATAAACTTCTTTTTAAGATTAAGATTTGAAACTACTGTGCCTTAACTTGTTGCTTTTCTTAAAATGAACTTTTGTAGTTAATGATCATTTAAATCCATTTTGATAAACCTGCTGTTAATGTTTTCTGTGAATGTTTTCTAACTTTGTCTTGGTAATTGCAATTTAACTAGGTGCGGTGGCTACTAAAGTTCGAAGGCACGATATGCGTGTCCATCCTTACCAAAGGATTGTGACCGCAGACCGAGGTTAGTTTAGTTCTGCAGTTCTTGTTTGTAAGAAGTGCTTTGAGTGTACATGAGATTTGCAACACCACAGCTGGTTAACCAAATACCCTGTCTTGACCCATTCATGATTTTTTTTCTCAAAAACCTGGACAGTTAATATTTTAAAGCTTTGGGAATGCTTGCAGTTTAAAAAAAAATTCTAAACTCGACTTTCCCACCTCAATTAAATATATATGCTTTGATATATTTAACAGAAATTCTATCATTGATTCAATTTTAAAAATGAAACATCTATCTGCATCAGGAAACGCTATGAAATCAGTGCTGCAATAATTAATTTGGTCATGTTCCCTCTTTCCTCCCCTGGTTTGTTCTTTTAATTGGTGTGGAAATATCAGATTGGTGTTGCAAAATAAGATGAATGGATGGTTGCTTAATGAGAAAGAAGTAAAGGAATAAATGCCTCCTGTCTGTGTTTGGAGAAATCTGAAGATTTAGATTCCCTTTTTTCCAATAAACTTTTGAGCCACTGTACTGTATATTATGAGGAGGATGCATGTTCTCAGATACCTAACTGAATTCAGAAAGGTAAGGGCTGTGAAGATAACTTCAAAAGTTGTTTGAGTTTGAATTAGTATGGGTAGGGAAAGGGAGAGGGTTTTGGTTGTTTTGGTTTTTGTTTGGTTTTGGGTTTTTTCCAAAATCTATTTCTTGGTATTTGCCTATTGCTGCTAAAATGTGTAACCTGAAGGAGAAACAACTTTTGAAGACCTGTTGGTGAGATGACATCCAATATTTGGGCATCTCTCTTTAACCCTTAAACGGAAAGTAAATCTTCATTTTTCTCCTGTTCCTCAAGTGTCATGCCTTTGGACCCCTGAATGAAGTGTTTAAGCTTATTGAGAAAACTGATATTTTCGGTTTATTGACATTGACTAGGAAGCAGTGTGGGGGATGAATTATCCCATCCCTGCTGCTGACTCACTGTGGTTTTCAAGCAAGTCATTTAATCTCTCTGTGTATGGTTTCCCATTGGTCAAATAAGGATAATAATACTTCCCTACCTCACAGGGGTGTTGTGGGGGTTCTTGTTTTGTACAGGGCTTTGAGGATGCAAAGCATTATGTGCCAAGTATTATTATTCTGCTCTCATCCAAATCAATGTTGTGCAGGCTTCCATGATATTGTAATATTCAAAAGTCAAATTCCAGTGACAGATCTGACATCTCCAAATTTTGACTACACTTCTCATAACCTTCCATAAATTAACTTCAAGAGAGAATACAGATTCTGGTTAAAGCAGTAGAAAGGGCCCTCCTGGATATTTGGTATATTTATGTAACATTTTTATCTTTCATATGATCTTAGGCTTTACAGAAAGTGTAAAGCTGGTACAGGACACTACTTTAGTTTTCTGTAAGATTGTTTTATATCACTGCACACTATTTGGAGCCCATTGGCTTGTTCTCATTTCTTGAGAACTCTTCAGAGGGGCAACAGGATATAATCTGTTGAAGGTCATTTTAATCATAGGTTTTAATTTTTTTTTTTCAGTCTCAGTCAAGAGAAATTGGTGATAAGGATTTGGTTGTCTTTGAAAATTTGACCTGACATTGCAAAAACCATTTTATTGCTAATGGTCTTTCATGATCTGCAATGATAGTTTCAGGTGACAGATGTGGCTACTTTTTATGTAATTGAATATTACCTAAGACAACTAGTAAATACATTGATAAAGTGGGCATAGAGGTGTTTTCATGGAGAAAATACCATTTTGTAGTATATCATTGTAGTATTTGCTCAACATAGATTTAAAATATTTTTTGAAGGGCCTAGATGTTTCATCTGGGTCACTTAAAAGTAATTTAAATTAATTATTAGCATAATTTCACCTTGTTTTAAGATACAGCCATTTTCTAATAGAACAGCATTCATCTCTAGCAATATTGGAAACCCTCTGTCTTAAATAAATAAATAAATACAAGTCTTTTTCTTGTTAAATAAGTCATGCACACCTCTCTCTTAGGAAAATCATGCTGATATTTCAGAACATTATTTTAAAGTCTTATCTAAATAATCCCAGTGTGTATTAAGAAATTTACACAAAGTTAATTTTACAACTGAACTTAATTGTATTTTGAATTTTAAATCCAAGGTTATCACTGCACATACCTAAAAGTTTCATACAAAAAGTTCTTGGAAACAACTTTGTTCAGCAATAATAATTTCTTTCAATGTACTAAAATTATATTGTAGAATTAAAATACTATCAGTATTTGCCATATACACCTATTTGGTTGTTCTGTCACCAGGATACTTCTGTAGCTATGGCCACAAAAAGCAATGTCAGCAAACCGAAATACTATTTTTTTCAATGCGGAAATTTTTTTTTCTGTAGTTAAATGTCACTAAATCAATTTTTACGCTCATCGGGTTTAAAGTTGGTGTTTTGTTTTTTTGTTTTTTTTTTTTTTTTTTTTTTTAATTCTAAATTGACTCTCAGATGACTTTGTAGTACTACTGCATTCACTTTTTAAGTAGTTTTTTATTCTTTGCATAGTTTTGATTTTTTGTTGGGGTTTGGGGTTTTTTCCCAGAGATAAGCACTGCGTTTAAAGCAAGAATCCCCAAATGTGTAAATGTTTTACAACTAAGCATGTAGAATTGGTGAAGGGTTGGAAAATATAGCTTATTTTAACTCAGAATAAACCCCCAGATTATAAATAATACAAAATTGAATTTGATTCATATAACAGAGAGACTGACTGATTTAATTGTAATAAACTGTAAATGGTGTTGCACAGTTGACAAACCTGTGTGTACTGTAGAAGGCCAGAGACTTGGCAGAGGATGTATCACAGGTGTCCTGGTATTTTTTAAAGGTAGCTTGCTTTGATTTTAAACTCCACAAGAAATATTAATGCTGAGAATTTTCTCAAATGTTTTATTCAAACCAATTTCCACATAATTTATATATAAATTTTAATACCTTTTAATCAAAATTGTAATGAGTATCAAAATGCTTTAAGATTCTGTTTCTAGTATATCTGTAAAGTGGTAAGATTGTGCCACATACAATATTTATTTTATTTTTTTCTTCTTTTTGAAACAGCTGTTATAATTTAAACAAATCCCACTTAGCATGATTCTGAAAAAAAATTCAGGGAGTGTTTGGTCTCATTTAAGTTACAGTAGTAATTTTTTGTAGTGTTATGAACTGTATCCTAAATGATAGGCCACTTCTATTATGTGAAAGTAAATGAACCCATAAGAAAGATTGTTAAATCGATGGTATCTGTGAATATTACACCTACTGGACTTAATTTTATGTAATGGCACAAATCTGACTTTGCACTGAATATCTTCTTCATTTTCATCTCCTCTGCCTTAGTCAAAATGGCAACAGTACAGAAACTTTTATCAACCTCAGAATTTATTAGCTCTAATTAAGCTGTTGAATGAGTCTTAAAAAAAAATAAAAAAAATCATACTACTGTTAAGTGGACCAAGTTTGGTGAAGGAGAATGCGAGAGAATGATTAAAGAAGGAATAGCTCAAGAACATTGGGAATGATAACTTTCCACTTGAGAACTTTTTTATGTTTTACTGTAATTTGTTTGTGGTTTTGGGGTTTTTTTGTTTTGTTTTGTTGTTTTTTCTTTTTTCCTTTTTTTTTGCAAAAGAAAATAGTATTTACAGGTGGCTTCTTTTAAAATATAAAAATATAAAGCAGGAATGTATATGAAATGTCAGATTTTATTGTATTTGCAGAGTATTAGCTTTGAAAATGAATAAAGAGAGCTGTTTGTAGTTTTAAAATGCCTTATTAGTATCAATTAGATATTTTCTCTATTTTTTCATGTACTTAGAGCTTTTTAAGTATAGACTTTAAAATGGCAGGACTTTTACAGTGTTTACATGCAAGTGCATTTTATAAGTGTCCTATATGTAAAATAGTATTTCGAACGGGAAAATGCTGGCTATAGTAGCAGGCTGAGCGTTTTCCTGGTTTCCATGATGATGCCTACGTTGCTAGACTACAGTTTATAGTACTGCTTTGTATCATGAGGCCAAGAAATTCCATGTTGTTTGTAAATAGAATAAATGAAAGGCAATAAAAAATTTATTGAACAAAAACCCTTTGTTTGGCCCATAGTTTGTTGAACCAAATTGTTTCTCTAAGTCCAGAATTCCTTAGATGACTCTATTCTTTTAACAACCAGTTATTAATAATCACATCCATCATTAATAGTTGCTTTAATGCTTGCACCTGGGGAGGTACTAATGCTTAATAGCAGTCAGATACTGATGCTGTGCACTGACTGTTGTTCCAGAAATCTTCTACCCAGTTCAGAAACTGTTCATTGTTTTTTGTTTTCCAATTTCCTTCATCGACTGCTACTAACCATTAGTCGTTAGTCATATTTTATCTCTATTTCTCCTGTTAACCGGTTTTGTGGGAGTGGGCTTCTCCTTCACATGTCCAAATCATGATGGAGGGCTGTCATGATTTTATTGCATTCTATAGATGGTGTCAATCAGTATGTCAGAATTAAACATGCTTGTTTTTTTTATTAGTTGTGATTAGTTTTCATGTTGTCATTAAGCCGTCACTAGCTGGAACTAATCTCTTCTCTATCTTTTCTTTCTTTTTTTTGTTTTGTTTTTTTGTTTTTGTTTTTTTTTTTTTTTTTTTTTTGTTTCTAACCACCCAGCCGCCACCGGCAACTAACCTATGACCTTCTGACCTCTGAACTCTTCACCCAATGATGACCTGACCATGCCTGCCTGCTGATCAGTTAACTGGTAAACGCCTTTGCTTGCCTGTCTTCAGTGCAGCGAGCTGGGGCACTTGTCCGTTCGTCTTACCATCTAACAAAACAGACAAAGAAATTGTTGTCCTCCAACTCCGCTTTTTTGTTGTTCTCCTGTTTGGGTGAAAGTGGTTCTAGAACCTGCACTGAATAGTAGTAAAGCAATAAGGTCCAACTCATCCCTCCGCACTGATCATCCTCTAGTGTCCTGCCCCAAGCGAACGGTAAGGAGGCCTCGCACGAGATGGAGACAGATGTCCCTTAACTACCCGATGACAGAGGCAGTTACTGTGAGAGACTTCTAGGAATATTTTTCTTCTCAGAAAAAAAAAAAAAAAAAAAAAGAAGTCAAAGCTCTCTCTGAATGTACTGTGTGATGATGCATCATGCATGAACCTTTGGTCAGGGATGTCATTGGGGAAGGGATTCCAAAAAGTATTCAAAATTTGATATGCTGTTTAGTCACTACCAGTGCCCTCAAAGGGCAGATGTTGCAGCCTTTTTTCTATTGCCTGCCAAATTGGACGTTTTAAAGGAAAGTGTGCCATGAAATGCAGATTACGATGACTTTTCAGAACTACATTAATGCAGAGAACAAAACAGCAACACTATTAAAGCGAAATAAAAGTTGAAATTGTTTTAACCATATTTTAATCTCCTTGGAAGATTACATGAGAACAAGGTACATGCATTATGTGTCACATTACTGGGCAAACTGTTCAAATATTTTTTTTAAACCTCCCTGTATAGAAAAAATTTCATTAAGGATGTAAAAGCCATGCTTGCCTATTTGCTGTATACATGTAATGAAATTGTAGATAAAGTGTAGTGCATTGAAACAAAATGAACAAAAAAGTAGATACTTTTACTATACAAGGGTGCTGGTGCAGAAAAAAAAATATATTTTTGGAAATGTAGCATTTTATACTTTCAAGTGTTATAAAAAAAAGAAAAAAAGAACAAAGAAACCCTTTATTTCATTAAATGATTTTTTCTGGTGGTTGTCAAGAAACAAAAGACCAAAAGAGCCTTTTAGTCTTTCTTTTTTATTTTTTAAGTATTGGAATAAGTCTAAAGAAAAGGAAGTGCCTTATTTTCTTCATGGTCATTTAGTCAAATGTCTTGTATAATCAGCTTCTCCCTCAGACAAGTTACTGCATGCCACTCAGTCGCCCAGTATGTGAAAGAAGCTGTGAGGGAAGACAAATGATGAGTTGACCATATTAATTACCTGATTTTTGCCATACTAGTGTGATGTGACTTTGCCAAAATCTCATTAAGTGAAGTATTTGCTAAGTTTTCATCAAACCACACCATTATTATTTTGACCCCTCTACTTTTTAAATCATAGCAAATGCCGTACTTGTGCAACGTAAACCAAAGGGTTCTGTGATACAGACTGTCTCATGCTAAAGGAAATTACTAGCTGACAAATGTTTGTAGAGCTGGAAGTTATGTCATTTTTGTTCAGGGATGGAGAGGAGTTTTCCTGATTTTGGTTGAAATAAATATTACATCAGCTGTAGTAGGCTTCGGCATCACCCAGAAAATGGATGTTCTGCAGATAATGAAACTGAAGTGCTTAGTGAGTTTTCAGTCAGTGACTGAGCACATCCCCAGTTTCCACGAGCAGCTCCTGCAGTGGCAAACAGCACAGAAGTTAGTTACTTTTCAGCTCATCTGGGACTATTGTTAGATCTGGCCCATTTGCTTTTCTTCAAAAGATAAGCAGGAGAGGGACTTCAGCTATTTGAAGTCCAGCTATACCGTATTTTTAACCCTTGTTTCCACATGAGGTTGGAATAGCTGGGCAGTTGCAAAAGCTGAAGCTGTTGAACGCACAGTATTTAGTTCTGAAAACATTAAGTATTACTTTGTGGGGCTCCGTACTAAACTTGGCAAATATCAGGTGATAATTTTATTCCCCTCTTGTCAACTTATTCTCCTCCTGCAAATCTTCACAGCTTCCAAATGAAAGGTCAATAGTAAGCTAAGAGGGCTTACGTTTTTAAGCACCTGCATGGTGACCTCATCTAACATCTTGTCTCACCTGGAAATAATTATCAGTTTATTTACTATGCAATAGACATTCATCCTTTCGTATTCAGCTAGATTTTTGTTTATTGTGCCACCGGCTTTGTCTTCCTGTTACACATACAGTTGTGTTGATTTTATTTACAGTATATGCTGTGCCATTTTGATTTTATTTTGGTTGGTTGGTTGGTTGAATAAACTTGCGACACTCGAACATTTGAAGAGAGATTTGCTAAAACAATACCAGTATTTGATCCAGTTTCATCTCAACTATGATAAAACCTGGATGCTTTAGACATTTATCGAAGGTCTTTTACTGGGGGGGAGGGGAAGTGTATGGAATAGATGTGTGACATGTGAAAGTAATGTTTGCTCTGAACAAACTTCTGAAAACTTAGTTGACAAAATTTTGGATCAACTTAAAAAGCATGACTTTTGAAATCTCTGAATGCCTTGGTTCTCAGTATTATCATTCTTTAATGACTTTTTCTTTATTGAAATAAGTAGTTTTAAGACTTCTTTCTGACAGTATTATGTAATTTTTTTAGAGTGGGTAGATGGGAGTGTCGCTTGTATGTAACCGTACAGATGACATGTATTTGTCTATTCTTTATTATCTTAGTAGTTTCATGCTATGTATGTACCATAACCAACCTATTGCCTATGAGAAACATGTAAGATAATGTATTTACAGCCATTGTTACAAGTTTATAATGTATTTTTCTATCTTGTTTTATATGTATGTTATATAACATTCAAAAGAATTTTTTTCCTGATTGAGAAAAAAGGATACAAAATGCAAAACCCACAATTTTGATAACTGAAAAATTGCCAATTGTTTTGCAGTACTTTATTATATTGGGAGTGTTGTCTTTCTTGGGCTTTTAGTTAGCTACTGGATGAATACATTAGACATATTTGGGTTTTAGTTGGGTTTTTACATAGCTTGCATTTTAATTCTTTGGTTCTTTGCTGTTTCTATTAACCCATAGCATTATTTTAATAAATGTTATAATACCAACCTACTAACTCTGGACTATGTCTGTTTATTAACCATTACATGTTTAATTAAAATAAACAAATAAAGACGGAAGAATGTAAAGTCTTGAGTTACTGGACTAACCCTGAAGAACGTGACCACAGATAACACAACGTGACTTGTTTTTATGTTGTTTGTCAGCTGACATTCTGCACACTACTATTAAGTTGGCTTTGGTCATTCTGGCCTTTTACCTTGGGGAATAGGTGCCAGTAGAAATGGGAACAAAGTAGCATTTTTTGAGGCATTCTTCTTGTAGAGTCTCGCCACTTGCCTTTCAGCATCTGCATTACTAATTCCACACTTTCTTTTTCTTTCTCTAAAATAATTACTGTTGGCTGACAGCAAAAGAGCAAAAGATGCCAGTGTATTGGTAAATCGTGATGGTGTACAGAAACCAGTTTGATTCTTTGTTGAACCATTCAGAGATTGCAGTTTATCGCACAGTAATTTGTGATTTGTTGGTTTTGGCACCTCATTCACTGTTGCATCATGTGACATTTCTAAGCACAGAATACTTCTGGGTAGAATTGCTATACACTGAAACACAAAACCTGGGGATTTCCTTTGGCAAAAGTGCCTTATTTATGCCATGCTATTTCAAGTAACTTTTTTTTTGGTACTTCTGCTGTAGTCTATCAGTATTGCCTAGCTCAGGGGAGTACAACTTCTGTAAGCCAAAGGTCAAACTGGATCTTTTCCTAATGACTGCAGAAAGTACAAAAATACACCTTCCACTAAATTACCAAGCAACAGCCATTTCAAATTCCACAGCTGCCTTTATGTGATCTTTATCACTGTGGATGACTGAAGCAACATGAATGCAGGGAATTGAAATAGTGAAAATGCTGTTTTGAATGTACATCTATGCAATAATTTTTACAGATATGCTTCCCCTTTCTTAGAACTGCACTGTCTGAGGCTCCTCTACATTTCCCAGGTAGTTCTAGATTTGTAACCTTGAGTGGGCAGTAATTACCACTAATGTCGAGGGAGATCCTCAATGTAGATAACCTTTCAGATGTCAACAGTTTTCTTCCTTAAAATCCATTTTTTTCCTTTAGATAGTAAAAATTCAGATGAGGAGTCTGAATCTGTTCAAATTCCTCCTTTAATTTATGACATTTCAAACTATTTATCTTGTGAAATACATGCAATATAAAACTTTATAAATAGAGTTCTCACAGTATTACTAGTAATTAAGATTTTATGCATCTTTGTTTTATGGAGAAAAATAGTCTAGCTTTGATGATGTTTGTTAGTTTTCTAATGGCATGTAGTTCTTTGTTTTATAAAAATTTTAGGTAGAGATGAAATACCAATTCATTTGGAATAGTTTCACTTGTGCAGAATTTTCTTTTTTAATTAAACAGATCATGTTGATATCCTAAAACTCAGCCGCAGGCAGATGATAAGAATATTAGATATTTACAACAGTATCAGAACCTTTTGACTGGATAATGGAATAAGTGCCATTAAAGAGCAGATAATTCATATTCCTAAAGAATTTTATCAGAGGTGCACATGTAGTTTGGTGAAGTACTCTGTCCAGTATAGGTGAAACTATTCAGATGGAACAAAACTTTAACATTTTATATCGAACAATACTTCTATTCCCAGAACTACTGCTTTTCTGTAATATTGTTTATTATTTTGTATTTTTATCAATAGGTATTAACTACTGTTATAGTTTGTCCACAGTGCATTTTCATCTCATTCTTCAGTATATGCAGTAGTCGAAGTTGCTGTAAATTTTATAGTTCTTTAAAGCTGAAGGACAGAAAAAAATAGGAAAACTCTAAAATCAAAATAATATATTCCTTATTGTTGTCCACCAAAGGCGTTTCTCCATTTACCTGAGTGCCTGTCTGAAAATTTACTTATTTTATACTTTGCCTGCTTACAGGAAAAATGCGAACTGTTTTTAGAACCGAATTTGAGGATTACTTCAATATTGCTAAATCACTGAAGTTAGCTTCTTTTTCTTTCTTATTGTTCTGAGGTTAAATTGTTTTTGCATTTGAAAGATAATATATTCAAGACAATTAGATCATTGATCCAATAAAGTGGGATTTATCTTTAGGTAAATCTTTTTGATAGGTCAAAATATAAACAAAAATATAATATAGCCTTTCAAAGTAACATCTGAGCAATGCTGTTCACATCTTAAATGTTGTACCAAAGTACAACAAATTTGGTTTCTCCAAGAGTATTTTTGTGCATATTATAAAGTGCCTTCAAGAACATCCTTCAGATATTTTTAATGAACATATGTTCAGTGTATTGACAACACTGATCTTTTATTTGAACGTGCCTTTTAAAAGTGTGTCAAAAATCCACTTGTGGCAAAAGGTTTATTGCCAGATTGTACTCCATGCGGGGGACCATTACAAGGTTTTCTGCCCTGAAAATGCAGGAAACATTGAAGTGTATTACCATCCATTAAGAAATTAACTTGGGGGAAACATGAGCATATGCAACTGAGTTCTTTGTGTCTGGATAAAAATACCAGTTATCAGAAATGGCATGTTGTACAGAATGGAATCTGAGTAACACATTCCTGGGGCTAGAAGTACATAATTGTTCCTGGAGTTTCTGTTTTGTTTTAATACATTTGATGTATTTTTCTAAAACACTGTTAATGGAGTACTGTCCAAATAACATGACCCATACCATTAACACGTGGTAATCAATGTTGAATCAAACTGGTTAACAAAAGCACAGTGCTCTTCCTTCTCTGTGCCTGCGCACTAATTGCAGGTGGTGCATAGGGGCTGGGGCTTAGGCACAGCAGGCTGCAGTCCTGATTTCTTGGTGCCTGCAGTTTGGGTGTCCATCTTTGACAGCAGACTAACTGGGAGGAGTCTGCCTCCCAAGGCAAAGATTAACTGAGATCTGAAACACTTAGTAGAATTAGTTGAAAATACAGCAACAATAAAGCAACATATATACATATATGCTTTGACTTGTATTATGGCAGTTTGTGTGAAACATTTAAGGTTTTGTTTGTGCAAAATAATGTATTCTGCGGGGAAAAGCAAACATGGACGTTGCCAAAACACATGTAAATAAACACCACTTACGACTGTACATTATGTGCAATAAAGTAACTGGAAAAAGTGCATGTACTTTATCCTCAAAAGAAAACTGACAGCTCTCAAAGCTGTAGCTATAGTTTTATTTTCTGAAAAGTTAAATTTTATTCTGTATCTAAACCGCAGAATAAAGAATGTACATTTTTCACACTTAAATTTTCATTAATGCTTCTAGCAGTGTTATGGAAGATGTTAATTGTTGAAGAGGCTTAAACTTTCACGGTCGTCTGATTATCAGGGTATATTTTGCTTAACAGTTTCGTATTGCATATGCTGTTGTTTGTAACTAAATGAAGGAAATATGCATTATATATCGTAAACATGCAATACACATTTTGCATATGGGTTTGCGGATGCATCAGTTCTATGAATTTTGCAGATAACAATGTGATTTTGGTGATATTGTAGTTTTGCAGGCATAACTGTATGAACAATTGTTCAGAGCAAATAAGAAAGAGGAGTACTACTTTACTGTAACTTTAACACTCTGGCTTAGGGCATAGTTTCTGATTACTGTAGGAAATGAAGATGTCTGCCACCCCAGTGTGAACCTAGTGAGAAACACACTTTGGGGGAGAGCCAGATTATGGTGTTCTGTATTTTCCTTAATATTTATGTGATGATGCCTAGTTTTAGTTAAGGATAATTTCTTTACCAAGGTATCCTTTGCTATAAATTCCTTCCTTAGAGGAGGCTAAATGCCAGTATTCAGGTGCATTTCTTCACATCCAGCAAGGATGAAAAGTTTGGCATAATTAGTCTGAAGACACTTTCCATGATGAATCTCACCAAAACAGTGGCATATAGTTTATCTGAGCTAGCTGTAGTCTTAGAAGTTCACAGGATGTAGGGATGATGTTTGGCATGTGCCACTTGAGCAGGTAAAGCAGCCTTTGTCATCTTTGCTGTTACTCTGAGTGCCAGCTGCCTGTACCCTGTAGTCCTGGCCTGGAGTGTGGGCACAGCCTCACTTTCTGTGCTGTCTCTTGCTGCACTGTGCAAACCTTCTTCATCCATCCAGATCCCTAGAGAGCAAAATTGTGTTGACCTTTCTTGCCTCTTGCACCAAGTCAGTAATACCTGTTTGTGGTCACGTTCACGTCAAGAATTGCGTGTATAGGTCTACAAGTTAAAGGTAGATGTGGAGTTTAAAGACTAGAAATTTTTTATCAACAGACTTTATCACCAATCTACCAGCACTGTCTGTGTGTTTTGGTATGTTTATTGGGGATGGCCTGACAGCTCCTCATGGTATTACTACAGTTACTTTAGTAATACAAGCTTAACCATTATCAGTGTCAAAATAATGAGAGACTTTCATAGCAAAGAGCACAAAGTGCAGTGCCAGAAATTACTCTTTCATGTTGGCATTCAGGCTACCAGCAAAAGTAAAAAGAGACTTTATCCAACTGTTTTTATTGGTGACCCTATGAAGTTCTCAAACAGTTCTCAGACAGCTGACAGGCAGTTCCTGTTGAATTGAACTCTAACAATCACAAATAATCAGCTACTCCCTAAAAATGTGTTGCTTTTTTTTTTTTCCATGAGGTAGCATAGCATATATTTGTCCTTTTTTGATTTCTGTCAGTATTTTCAAAGTGTTTTCATCTTCAGCAATAAATAAGGTTACTACTTTGAAGAGTAAACTGGATAAACTCAGAGGTGAGGTTCAAGCAGAAAAAAACATCAAATAATGGCAACACTTCAAGACTGCATCATTTCAGCAACCTACCAGTAGATGAAGGTGTTTTCACTAAAGTTCATTTATTTGTAAGCACCTTATACAGGCAAGAGGCTAAGCAGAGAAATTATTTTTGTTGGTGGGAGTTTTTCAGAATGAATTCTATAGATTTTTCAGTTCACTGAGGGTGGCCTTTTTTAAGCAGATGGTGCTTCCCGAAGGTAGGAACTTCCCAGGTCCTCTTGCCATAGCTCAGTCATTGAGCAAACAAGTGTTCAGTGATGATTCTGATTTGCTTTCATACTTGTGAAATGAAGCCCCTTTTGTATCTAGGTATTTTTAATATCATGACAGATGTATCAGTCTGTACCTCCTAGAGCAGTGTTTTAACGGGATTTTTTTATATTGAAGTTATTTCAGTAAAAAGGCGGATTGACTGAGCAAGAATGTTACGGTAAATGCGTTGATATATGATAAAGATACTGTGATCACTGTTCTAGAGTTTCACTGTGTTATGGGTGTTAGAAATCCACAATGAAATGTTAGTGTAATATTTATCTTGTTGTCTATGCCTTTCCAATTACAATTTCCTGACAAGGTGGTTTTCATAACATTAACTTGTTCAGTTCAGAGGTAGTGAAATGACGAGATAACTGCAGATCACTCCTGTGTATGTGCCTTTTCATAGAGTACAGCCTTTTTAAGGTCTTGACCTCAGATACTGGGTAAAACATTGTAAATTTGTGATGCAGGGAGCACAGTTTTATTTGTTAGCCTATCTGCTAACCATTGAAAGTTCACATGTCACTGCCAGTTTGGAAATGTTACTGCAAGTTAATTGCTGTGGCAAATTCCATGTCTTGTTTTTAACATGGGTGCAATCTGGAGACCTTCACATGCATACAACTCTAGTAAATCTCTGGATCATTTTTATGATCTTTCATGAAGAGTGGATCCAGTACTGCTGAGGGGGCCACAAGGCCATTACTTGCATGCCCTTGTGTGACTTTTCCCATATTACCTTAGTGATTAGACAATTTTGATTCTCTCCCTGAAAGGCAACAAATGAAGCAAATCTTCAGCTTTGTTTCTGAGAGAAAATAGGAAATGTGTACCAATGTTGACTGAAAGAAGATAAAGAAGAACTAATGTCAGAGCTTTGAACCCTGTCTTGAACATTACTCTGGACTTTATATGAGCCAAGAAGAGGAGACAACCCTAAAGAAGAGCAGCACTGTCAAGCCCTGTGTTGACTGTGATGACAAGAAGTTCATCAGAGACTGTAGGCTGGAATTTTAAGTGAAGAAAATTGAAATTATCTTGGTCCTTGAGGAACTGGTTCACCATATCTCCCTGTTATCTTAAGCAAGCTTGTTAATTTCTCTGTTGGAAATTTTTCCCTTCTTCAGCCTAATTTGAATTCTTGTTCTTTTATTCTAAGGTTCTGCCCTGCCCCCTTCTGTGCTGTCTTGCATTTCATAGACAAATTCTCCCTTCATTAGGATGATGAGGTGACACAGGTTGTTCTTGGTACAGAAAGACAAGAAGCAAGAGTTCAGGTCTAGATCAGGATGTTCAAGTGTGACATTATTTAGAAAGCCTGTTTTACACATGACTCCAAGCAGATGGAAGAAAACTATTTTGATAGTGAGGGCACAAATCTAATGTTTGGAACACCAGGGTTTGAGATGAGTCTTTCATTGCTGATGATTTGTGCAGTTTTGGGCAAGACCCCTGCAGCCAAATCCACAAAATACCACCATCACCTTAAGTGATGTGGCAAGATACAAAGTGTGGTCACCAAGGCTTTTATCAAAAGGATCTTTTTCATGGTCTTCCAGAAAAGTAAACACCATTTCCTTATCTTCTTTTGTCAGTTTCAAGCAACAACATCATCCAAAAAAGAAAACCCCTGGTACCCAGAGACAATATACCTGCCTGAGTGCAGAGGGGAAAGCACTGGTGTGTAAATCCCCATCTTTCCACCCCACCCTCAGTAACCACCTGGGCAGCTTGGCTGCTTGGGTCTGTCTTTCTCAGGCATTTTCACATGCATAGCATGTATGGCTGTAACTCTGCCTTTTGCATTCCCCAGCTACCCACGATGAAAGCTACGCTTTTACTCAAGTACCTTTGGTGCTCTTGTTCTGAATCTTTGTCCCTCATTTTCCTGTCAGTGAAATGAGGTTAACAGGAGAACCCCAGCAGAGTGTGAGCTGTGGATGGCCACGTTTGAGATTGTAGCACGCTCAAGCAGTACAATGCTGAGTGCACTCCAGTATCATCACAATGTCCAAGTGTCTCACGATCTTGAATGTACTTGAGAATAAAGCATGAAAGAAAAACAACATACCTTTGACTTCTTACTTAGTCAAACCCATGATAAAGTTTCCAGAATCTTGTAGGCGAGCTGAGTCCTAGTCTCAGGCCAGATCACCTCAGTGGCTTCCTGCCAGTAATGCTGTCTCAAGGGATGGCCATCTCAAGAAATGATGGGTACAAGTTACTCCTGGGAAGATTCTGGTTGGGCACAGGAGGAAATTTTTTTACAAGGAGGACAGCAGCCATTGGAATAATCTCCCCAGAGAAATTCTCGACTTTTGGACACCTTTAAGGGTCATCTGGGCAGCGTACTAGCCCATGTCTAGACTTTGCTTTGCTAGACCTCCCAGCCTGGTATTCAGTGATTGGGTTCATAACAGTCTGAGTCCCGCAGCTCACTGGGGATGGATGGAGCTGCATTCCTGGTTTTCACAGTTGGGAAGTCCAAGGGGAGGCAAAGGGACAGAGATGCAATTGCAGGAAAGAGCACTGCTTTGTCTCTTCACCAGTTAAGTGTACACGTGGGGAGCACTGACAGCACCCGAGACCTGGGAGGACTGAGAAAAAAATGGGATTCTATTGAAAACCTGGTTGGCAGGAGTGAGATCTGCTCTGCAGTCATGTGAGGTTCATGTTGTTCAGCTCTCAGCATAACGTACAATTTTTGAAACTGAAATGCCTTAAAATAATTAACTTTGAGGCAAGAACAACAGTTTTTGCAGCTTCAGGCCTGTAGTTGTGCATAGTTACATTTGGGATGCACATTTTTCAGTGAGCTTTCAATTTGCTTTGGAAGAAGGGAGATAAATGCTATTTGTGAGAGACAACTTTGGATTTCTCAAGCAAGAACCAGGGTTAGCAGGTAGATATAAAACAAAATCATCTCATGAGCCACATCACTAACCTCAGCAAAACCCAACATTAACCAGTTTATCCCTGGTCACACTCAACCACAGGACAGCTGGCAGCCAAACACTTTTGGCCAACAGCAGTATACTGGAAGGTGGAGAAGTTGGAATTTACCTCCTCAGTCAGGACTCTTCTAAAATTCTATCTTGGTGAAGTAAATGACTGCATTTTACTAGTTGTCATGTACTTCACAATGATAATAATGAATTATATTTATTAAGTAGGACTTCCACCTGCTCTGGATTTGTCTTCAGACTTCCCTCTGTGAAGGAACCTTAAAATAAATTATTTCCACTCTAGAAAGCACCTGGTTTAAAACAAAGGTGAAGCCAATGAATGAAATAGTCAAAACAGCTGACTCCTTTTAGGAGGGAGGGAAGCAGTAAATAATGTTGCCTCAGAGCAATTTCTCCCTTGTCATGCCCTTCCCCTTGCAGTTTGCTGTCACTAATCACTGGGAGCCAGACTGTGCACGTAGAAGAATCCTTCAGATGGAGTTGGTGGGGCTGCTCATGTGAGTAATTTGTAAAGCACTCAATCAGGGCAATCAAGCCCTGTGGTATTGGACTAATTTTGGCTATAAATTCCCTAAGCAAGGACTTTTATTCTTGTCAGTAAAACAGTGGATGCAATTCTGGTGGCAGTGCTTTTTTGTTTTGGTTTAGTTTTGGTTTTTTTCCCCCTCCCCACAACTTCTCATTTCTTCTCACCTTTCCTTCACACACAGAGAGAGCACTGAGAGACTCAGAGAAGCAGCAGCTTTGACAAGCAATGCTAACATGCCTGCCTGCTCTGAGCAATTCCTTTGGGCCATTTAGCAATGTCACTCTGGCTCTCAGCATGTCTTTCAAGTCAGGAGCCTCGCTGCTTACAGCAGCTTGGGAAAGGGAGAGCCCAGGTGCAAGGGCAGGAGAAAGTTCCATGGGTGGCTGGCAGCAACAGGAGAGTCCGGTTGTGCCGGTGAGTCAGCCCAGCCACTCGCTCCACTTGCTTATTCCAGCCACACACAGGCAAGTGCAGGCAGGGAAAATTCCTGCTTTGATTGTGAGGAAAGGGCCTGCTTATGCCACCACAATAAACTCTGTTTTCCCAGAATGAAATCTCACCAGGCGTAATTGCAAAAATCCTGGGATGAAATACTTCTGCTTAACCCCTGACACATCTTGTTCTTTTCACTGGGAGAAAAGCAGTCATTCATGGTTTGGTGTTTTGTTTTTTTGGGTTTTATTGGGTTGTTTTTGGGTTTTTTTTAAATTCAATTACCAGCTTTGATGTGTCTAAAATGGGAATAATGGCAGAGAATACAATATCTCCTGTCTGCGCTGCTACCTATACACTTGCATATAAATAGCCCTTCTTTTGTTTCATGGGTTGGAGTAGAGACTGAAGAGACATACTGACAGTGCAGCAGCCCTTTTCCTTTGTAGTGGATCTAATAGGCCTGCAGTATGAAAAATGCTACTTATGCTTTGCTTTTAGGCTGAAACTCACCCTGTGCAGAGGTCTAGCAGAGGGCAGAGGCCCCACTCAAATCCTGCTGAGCCTTCAGAAAGGCTTTCCATGTTCCCCTACAGTAGGTACAAGGATTCAGACAGTTTTGCATTCTGTTCGTGGGTAAAGGCATGTAAATAATACCTTTATGACTCAGGTATGTCTTGAAATATGCAACCTGATGGCAGACAGTTCTACTTTTTTGTGCAGATATTTGTTCTGAACCACATGGCTTGTGAGTCATGAAATATTAATGGCCATGCAAATCTTCTCTTCTGTATCACAAGCTTTTCTGTGTTCCTGACCCCTGACTTCCTTTAATCATCTCCTGGGTGTGTGGTCTGTTACTATTCTGAGATATCTTGTGAACAGGGCCAGAGTAATTACTTGATCCCTGCCTGCTGCAAGAATCTTTTTGAAAAGAAAATTGATAACTTCAGAGACACTTCCTCCTTGCATTAAAATCAGCCCCACCAGCTTGCTTCACAAGATTTCTCTTTTGGTGGCCTGAATGAAGACCTGCAGTGTTCAGTGCTATTTTCATGACTGTAAAAACAGCCTTCTTGGATCTTTTAAGTTGTCACCTGCTCCTCCACAGATTAATTACAATTTTTGGTCAGCTGTTTTCTCCCCTTCTCTCTCACTCCTCCCTACTGATTTTTTCTTAAGGCATCCTTATAAATACACTGTTCTTTTGTGACTTGTTACAGGAAGGCCCAATGATCTTTCAATGAGCAGCTGTAGTGCCTGTTAGTTATAGGGTTGTCTTAGCCATCTCCCTAATAATTGGAGGCTGAATTAATGCCTGAAACATGATATTTTTTTTTAGTTTTTGTTTTGTTTTTTGGTGTTTTTTTTAGGGTTGTTGTTGTTGTTGTTTTTGTTTTCCTTTTCTTTCTCCACCTGTTTTCTAATATCCCAAATACTAAGAATAAGGATGTTACCAATGTGGGGAAATATAGAAATGCTCCTTAACTCCCTGCCAAACATAGGAGAGGTCAGTGGTTTGGTGCCATGCAGGTCTGACAGCCAAAGGAGAAGGAGATGTACAAGCAGTATGGCTGGGAAAAGAGAAGACTCCCCATGAAAATACATTTCCCATATGGGAGCTATTTTAGTAAACCAGTGTGATGGAAGTACAAAAATCAGTAGGTATTTGTACAAGTGAGCTCAAAGTGACTGCCAAGAGCATGGTGTAACACAAGGGCAATAATGACCACACATTTTAATACAAGGCTGATAAATGCTGACCTACGAGTTTCTGATTTCTGGAGCAATTTTGCCCAAGTTGCAGGAGTCAGCAATGCAGCACCAAAAACACTGCTTCTGAAGTGGTGGGTTTATACAGGTGAGGAGGTGGGGAAGACTAGCTCAGGTCAAAACATTCATTATCAGAGCAGAGATAAAGGAACTGGGATACCTCAGGTGTTTGTTATGTGCCACTTTGCAAAACCTGGGATGACGTGTGAGAATCCTTCTGGGGCTGTGCACATCAGTCCTCAGTGTGTGCAATTTCCGAACATCAGGTGCCAGCCTGGGAGGAATCCATGCCCTGGGTGTTAAAGGTGCAAAGAAAACCCACCTCACCCTTGATTTCATTTAGTGGCAGATGCCTACGTGTCTTTGAGGACATAGATGCCTTTCTTTCACACTTTCCTTGGAGCTGTCTTTCCCCCAAAATGTCCTCGGTGACTTCCAGGCCCTGTGCTTGGCTCACACAAGTGGCTGTTGTGACGAAAAGTTATTTGATGGCTTGAAGCCTGGCAGCCTCCAACCTGGGACCACCCACACAGTGACTGTGTCCTGTGCAGGGAGCTGCAGTTCCTGCTCAGGCTGGTGGAAAGCTGATGTGCCAGCAGCTGGTGGGTGCTGTGGGAGTCACTCAGGAAGCAGATGGAGCAGAGAAGCCAGAGCATCCTCCTGGCCCATCTGCAGCACCGTGGTGACCCACCACAGGGTGATCTGTAGGAGCCTAAATGGTGCTAATGAGCCCTGCTGCAGGTCTGGCTGCCCTGCAGTCTGCAAAGGTGACAATTGCTAACTCAGGTTTTGGAAGGAGGCGAGCTCTGATCAGCTGAAAGGAGCAGTGAGCAATCCTCATCCACCTGGCTTTGTATCCAAGCTGTGAGTCATTCTAATGAGCAATACCAAAAGTGCTGACCTGCCCATCTCACGCTCTCTCACTTGGGACTCCAAGCTAACCTCAGCCTTGCTGAGCCTCGGGGCTGCCTTCTGGGCAGAGGGGAGCCTGGGACACTGGTTTTACTGCGAACTTTACCAGTGGGATAAATGCTGTTGTAGGACATGTGTGCCAAAACACTCGGCATAAGTAACTAGGAAGCTTTCAGTAGGTTTTCTGTATTTGGCATCCCTGCTAAAACTGCAGAATTATTTTTGATTTAAAAATGTTTTCTTACCCCTCACCATCAAGGTTTCAGTTGCACATCACTCTCTCTGGTGCACACCAACCTGGCCAGCTACAGCTGGCTGCACTGGTGTGCAGTGACTGGGCAGAGGAGCTCATGGCATTATTGCTGTTTTACTCCATGTCTCTGTGTTCCTGGGGATAGCATGAGCAGCCTCTCCTGTCCTCGCTGCTCTACACTGTGCTCACAATGCAGTGTGGGATGGTGCCCATCCTACTTCTTCAAAATGCTGCTCCCTTGAGTTTAGAGTCCTCAATGTCCTCACTAGGCTTTAGCTCCATATGTGATACTGGGCATGGTGAAAGCTGTTTGCTTCTGGTTTGAATGCAAGGCATGGTCTGGCTTGGCTGCATGCAGAAAACTGCACAGGCTTCCCCTGGGTGCATGGCACTATTTAAAGTTTAAGCTCTTTGCTTTGGAAGAGGCAAGGATGAAGGTGAGGGCTAATAATGGAAGTTTATAAATGCAGCTGACATCCTAGCACCCTGTGTCTTTCATGCTGTCCTTCATTTACTCTCCTGGTGCTCCCTCCTCTTTTAATGCTCTGTTGTTTTTTCCCCTGTGAGCAAAGTGCTGCAGAGAGTAACTGGGGTAGCTGAGTTTGATCCATTTACATGCCTATGGATATAGAGCCAGTTGTTATTTAACACTGAAATGTGTGAAATGATCCATGAAACCTCCAGGGTGAACTATGCTAAGGGACAGACTTTAATAATCTGTGGATTATACTCTATAATACACATATATATATTATAGAGTATATATTTATAGCTCATGACTAATATGGAAATCCCTCTTGTAGTTAATAGCTTCTAGTAGAGACCCAGCCACATAACATTCCTTGTGGGTGGGTGGCTGCTGTCCCCAGCAGTGGGATGCCTGACTCTAGTCCTGATCTGGGTGTCTCAGCTAGGCTCCTGCTCCTCATCAGCTGCAGGACGACGTGGGCAGCAATAAGGGCAGTTCAGCCTAGATTACAGTAAGAGTCTGGTACAAACAAGAACTTTTCTCCTCCTCTGTTGTCTGCCTGGGCTCTCCATGTAGGTGGCTTGGTTGGATGTGAGCCCTTCAGACAGCAAAACCTGTGTGAGGTTAATGTGACTCACGCTGAACATCTCTTAAAGCCCACAGCAGGTGAGGTAGATGGTGAGATCCTGAGTCCTTTTCCACAGCCTTGAAATGGGACCATGCCTCCTCTTCTGCCTCTGAAGCCTCTCTGTCCCTCCTGCCTTTGCTTTGCCAAGTGAAAGTCCATCTGGGAGGTGGCCAACAATGTACACACACAGCCAGCTGGTTTACACTGAAACCTCATGTATTTCACAGATAGGCTGAGCTTCCCCAGTGTAGCTCACTCATCCCTAGGGTCTTCCTATCTCACAAGAACAGGGAGAACTTCTCTGCACCAAAGTCCTCATCAAAAAGCACTTGCTCAGAGGTAGTGGAAGGCAAAACAAAGTGAGTTCTGCAGCTGAACTCATATTCAAGGAATTATTTCAAGCAGTCTGTACATTGCTTCTACTTATAATTTATTATTAACAGTCTGAGAGGAAGAAAAATAATTCATTAAACAATCAGCAAGGCATTCATAAGACATTATTGAGATCAGGTCTCAGGGAAACACATGAGCTTTCACAAATATTAAGTTTTATCTACTCTGTTAACTCATTTTACATAGGAAAATGAAACTTAATCCAGCTGCTCTGTCTCTGTAGCTGCTGCTCAAGGGGAAACAAATTCAGATCCACCATAATCTGACTAATAGGTTCAATATCAGCTCCCTCTTATCAGAGGGAATGGAGCAGTTTCATCTCAGTTTCTGCAGTCTGCCCCACGCTTATCTATTCCCTGGTGGCCAGATTTCAGAGCAGACCAGTGAGAGGAGTCCCCTCCTGGGGGCTGGAAATTAAAATGCCTTGCTGAGAGACCCTTCTCCCTTGCTGCAGGCACTTAGCAGGTGCTTTCTTTTCCAGATGGGAGTGACTCGTGCTTCAGAGAAGAAGTTTGAAAAAGGGCAATTTCTCCCATAGCTCAAATCTGTGTTCTTGGTTTAGCCAGCATGGGAACAGTAAGGCACTGCTCGGTCTAGCAGCTGTCAGGAAGCCCCTGCTCTCCCTCCACTGAGGGACATTGGTACACTTGCCTCTAACCAATGCACTGCACTGTGGTTGGATGATTTGGTTTTGTTGAAAAGCTGAAGCTCACCTATATATGTTGCTTTCTAAGCCTCTACCATTTGCTTGCACTGTGCAGTGGTGATCCTGTATAGGAAATGACTTGAAAAACATCATAAAGACATTTCTGGGAGCAGTGGAGCCTTCAAAGGAAAATTCTTGGGAAGCTGGAAATATGGTGGGAGGGAAAATACAATCTTTCTCTCGTTTCAGATGAACTTCTGCCTTCCTTGAAATTCCTGTGAATTTCAAAGCCTTTGATAGTCATGAAACATCAGAGGAGCCTTTATGCTAAGCAAAACGTGTGTGAAAGCAGCGCTCTTCTGATCCTGCCAGGAGCTGCTGCACACCCCGTTCCTCTTCCTCGTGTTTGTCTTCCCCCAGCTGAGGCTGTCAATTTGCATTTGTCTGGGTGGTCGTGGCTGTGCCCTTACTCTGCTCTGTTGGATGGCACCAGAGCAAATCCCAGTACAAGGCATGCCTGCATGGCCAGGGGCCACCCCTGCTGCTCCCCTGTGGGCCAGCCTTGCTGATCCATGTTGGTGCAGAGGGCACAGCTCAGTTTGGGCTTGTCCCAGCCTTGCTGATCCATGGGGTGCAGAGTGCACAGCTCAGTTTGGGCTTGTCCCAGCCTTGCTGATCCATGGGGTGCAGAGTCCAGCTCAGGGATGTCCCAGCCTTGCTGACCAGGGATGCAGTGCACAGCTCAGTTTGGGCTTGTCCCAGCCTTGCTGATCCACAGGGATGCAGTGCACAGCTCAGTTTGGGCTTGTCCCAGCCTCTCTTTACAGGCAGCGAGGCCAGGGCACAGGGATTTCCTGGAAGAGCTCAGATGGCACCAGGCACAGGTGGCAGATTTATAGGCAGGCACAAATCACTGTGAATGCAGGTCACTGAAAAGGACAGTACAACCACCCCAGCTGGGAACTGTCCTTGGAACAGGTACAGCCTGTGGTGTGGGGTGGGGAATTTCTTCCATGTAGCAGACCCAGCCACAGGACACTGTGCAGGGGATGCCACAGAAAGCTGGAATATGATCCCCACAGGCCACTCCTGAAGAGAAGCACAGATCTCTGTGAGTAGGTCCATGCCCCCCACTTCCCACACCTCACTCCCCAGCTGCTTCCAGCAGCACTCTTGGGTGTTCTAGCATGGACTCCTTCCTGAAATGAGGCTGCCAGAGAACAGCTTCTGGTCAAGCAAAGGTGGGGAGAGAAGACCAGAGAGCAGAATCCCCAAGGGTAATAGGATTTACCTGTTTTTCAGTGAGGGTAATGGCTGTCCTGTGAAGATTGATGCATTCTTGTCTTCTTCATTCAGCTCCAGCACCCTCCCTGCCTGTAGTTGAGTTTTCTCTCCAACAGGTAACTTCATTATTCTTAAACTGATAAAATAGTGGACTATTTTCGGAGTGATGTCATGTGTTCCACAGCAAGTGAAGCTTATGCTTTCTGCTGGAGCAGTGTTGAGAACAAAATTCCTCTTGATGTGAACCAAATGTAGTTTTTGAACATGTGATTGGCACAAAGTACACAGGCAGTGACTTTCAACAAGGATAAGCTGAACTAAGGAGTAGAACAAGTTGAACAATTTTTTTTTTTAAGCTACCTTGGCTGAGCTGCTGCCTTTGAACAAGGGTGGTTAAGTCCCAGGCAGGTGTGGGACACAGCTATGTAAGCATGCACACACAAGTATGTAGGCAGAGCTGTGAAGCATGTCATGAATAGTCAAAGGCCTTGATCAATAGTCAAAGGACTTTTTGGTAAGATATGCTGCAGAAGGACAGTGTTATGACTGGAGCTCTATGAACCAAGGTCAGCACATAACTGAGGCAGAATAAAGCAACATTGTTGTTCAGTTCTTCACATGAAATGAAGCATCACTTGATAATGCTGATCGTCACTGCCAAACACAAATTTAAGCACAGCTCCTGTTCCCACCCTGCAGTGTTTATCAACCCTTCAATGGACTCACTTCTGCAGAGCCTGCAGAAATGATTTAATGATTAGCCAAGGGCCATGCTAAGGATGAAAGAAGCTATCACCTCTAATTAATCCTCACCCCTTCTGTGGACAACATGCAACCATTTTTGACTGAACTCTGTTTGAAATCCAGTGTACTGATTTCAACCCAGAGAAGAGAAAGAGTACAGTTACCTAACACATGTGCAGTAGAGCTGCCTTGACATCATGCTGCTGTTACTGAAAGTTTTACTAAATACGATTTTTTAGTCTAGGATAAAAGTGTCTGAGGCAAGTGGATGGGTGTGCCAAGAGGAAGGACAATTCAGGAAAGCTCTACTGTAAATGAAGAAATGAAAAACTGTGGGCTAGCCAGAAAGTCTCCAAGACATATTAGAGGCCTATGTCATCACCAACTGTATGGAGCTTAACAGAGGTAAGTGATGGATTCTGCATCTGGGATGGAGCAAACTTGGATGTAAGCACAGAATGGGGGAGTCTGGAGAGCAGTGCTGTGGAAAGAGACCTGGGGATTCTGGTCACTGGCAAGTTGAACCTGAGCCAGCAGTGCCCTGGCAGCCAGGAGGGCCAGCCCTGTCCTGGGGGCATCAGGCACAGCATCACAGCCAGGCAAGGGAGGGGATTGTCCTGCTCTGCTCTGAGCTGGGGCAGCCTCGCATTGAGGGCTTGGGGCAGCTCTGGGTGCCATAATGTAAGAAGGACATAAATCAATTAGAGAGTGTCCAAACAAGGGCCAAGAAGAGGGTGAAGAGCCTTGAGGGGAAGCCATATGAGGAATGGCTGAGGTCCCTTGGTCTGTTCAGCCTGGACAAGACTGAGGGGAGCCCTCACTGCAGTAACACCTTCCTTGTGAGGGCAAGAGGAGGGGCAGGCACTGATCTCTGCTCTGTGTGACCAGTGACAGAACCTGAGGGAATGGCCTGGAGCTGTGTCAGGGGAGGTTTATGTTGGATGTTAGGAAAAGGTTCTTCACCAGGATATGATTGGGCACTGCAAGAGTTCCCCAGGAAAGTGGTTGCAGCACCAAACAGCTCAAGAAGGGTTTGGACAGCAGCACTGTCCACAGCACATGGTGGAATTCTTGGGGCTGTCCTGTGCAGGACCAGAAATTGCACTTGGATGATCCTTGTGAGTAACTTCCAACTCAGAATATTCTATGATTCAAGGAAAAGCCTTCTAAAGAATCTGAGAGATTTTGGGACATTGGTGTAACTGCAGACTAAGACAGAGGTAGAGCTGCAACATCAAGTACTATTCTTAAGCAGCAAAAATCAAGGAATTATCAGCCTTGCAGCACCCAGACAACCACCCACCACCTGACTGCTGTCAGCTTCCCTACATGCAAGATCATTGCCTTTTCACAAAAGCCTCCTCTGGGGCTTCTCATTTTTTCCTAACTCTCAAGCAGAGCTTGGTTGTCTGATCTGTGTGGTTGCTTTCAGATGTTTTGGAAAAGAGGTGTAAGAAAAATGCCAGATATTTAGTAGATCTCTCTATGGAGATGGCTGGACTTGGCACCTCTTGCAGATCTCTAGGAAAGGGAAGGAACAGCCCCAGTACAGAGGGGCAGGCAGCTCCTTCAGGACTGGAAATAGGGAAAACCACACAATTTCAGTTGCAAGAAAAAATGAAGGTTTGTTTTGGGTTTTTTTTGTTTTTTTTTTTTTTAAATCTAATGTGGTTAGTTTTCTTCTTCTGCCACAGAAGAGATTTCAAAAGCACGTGGAGCTAACATGTCTGGGCACCCATTAAACTGGTAGAAATAATTTCTTCACTTTTGCAGGGCAAAGTAAAGCACAACTGCTGCTTGAAAGAAGAGCTGGTTGAAGATTGCACCTATCCTGCAGTAAGTTTTAGGGGGATGTTTTCCTTGCTAGAACAAACACAGGTTTTCAAGTCTTTTTACAGGAGAGAGATGTTCATTGTCCAAGTCAGGTTTATTTTGATTTGCATCTTTTTCTCTACAGATGCAACAGAGGAAACATCATCTGATCATTAGGCCCCATGAATATCCTTTAGCTTTGCCAAGGAAGTGGATGCAGGTGATCCACTGCCTTCAACCCCCCACACAAACAAAAAAAAAAAAAAATCAGAAATAATCTCTCTGATTTCTAGTGCAGTCAGAAAAGATCAGATGAGGGAAAAGCATTCCCTTCACTGAAAACTTCAGCAACTTCTTATTTTGCCAATAAAATGAAAGTGATTCCAGCTCTAGATTTTCAGAAAATGACCAAATCTGGTAGGTGGTATTTGGAGGAAATATTGGGGTTTGCCAGTTTTTTAAATCCCTGTATAATATTTATTATGTACATGCTTCATAATCCCATAGTAAATAACCATAAATTCCCCATTTCACATAGTTAACAGCCCATGTGCTCACTTGCACACAGAAAAATTGATCAAGGTGCAGCCTGAGGAGTTTAGAAAGGTCATTTTCAAGACTAGAGAGAGGTTGAAATTGTTGCTGCTAATCGAAGAAGGGATATTTAATATCTTTTTGACAAGAAATGCAAATAACATTAGTTCCACTACCATCCCCCTGGCCTAGAAGTGCTGTTAAGACAGTCCTTGTATTTAATAGAAATATTATCCACTGCAGTGTCCTCTGTTGTCCTGGCTGGGTTGTTCAGTGTTTAGTGGTGCAAAGTTCCCACCAGAACTAGGGATCACATCACCGCTGCAGGTGTTGCCTTTTTTGCACTTGTGCTTCTTTCCTGGGAAACCAGCTGGAATGACTGCAGGCACTAGTTCCACCTTCTCCTTCCTTCTCCCTGTGATTTTGAGCAAGTTTACATTTCCTGCCATCTCTGGATATATCTCCCTCCCTGCTGTCCTGTAAAATCAACAGACATCCCCACCTTCCCCTTCCTCTGAATGCTTAAAGACCTGGGAGCTCAGCACTGCTGCTGGGATTTCAAAACCCAGCCCAGGCTCAAGTGCCAGATTTGGGCTAAACAGCTGCTGTGTACTGTCAGATCTACACATGACAATGATTTGTGCAGCCCATTGCTGAGCCAGTTAGAGCCATTTGTTTAAAAAATAAAGAGACAGATAAATTCAACTCTTCTCCTTCTCCTAGCAAGCTGATATCATGTGCCTATCTTAAAAATGGCTTGCTCCAGAATGCATTAGAGCTAAATTATCATTTATGTTTGTCACAGGGATTGCTAATGTGTAATGAGATTTTAGAGTTAATGTTTTGTACAAAGCACTTAGCGGAGCCGGGATGAAATTGGTTCAGGATTCTGATGTGGTGTTTTAATTAAAGATATTTTCCAATCAGGGCCAAGCAAACGACTTGTCAGAAGATTTTGTACCCATAAGCCAATATACCAGTGCAATGTTGGTCTCGCTTTCTGCTTTCAGATTTTCTTCAGGGAATTAGAGGAGAGAGCCTCTCCAAATCTCATGCAGAAGAGCCTTTCTTAGCTGCAACCCTTACAGGAGAAGAAATACCTGTTTGCTTCTCAGAAATCTTTCACCTGGGTGTCAGTGGTGTGGTTCACTGCAGTAACCCCAGCCCTAGGCTGCCCTGATTTTGTTGAACTTGTAGCTGCAGGCTGGTGCAGTGAATTCACAGACTGAAAGCAAGGGAAACCCGGTGCTGTGGGGTGAATCCTTTCTGCTGTAGCAGCATCTTGAGCTCCTCTGCTCGAGGACTGCAGTTCCTCATCTCTCTCCTCCTCTGCTGTTGGGGATGGTAGCCAGGGAGGAGGCAGGAAAACTGGGGGACGAGGGTCCAAAAAAAAAAAAAAAAAAAAAAAAAAAAAAGGAAAGATTTCCAAAAATTGTACCTGGTAAAACCAGCATAATAATGGCTGTGATGTCTCTGGCTTAAATAGGCTTTAGATGTGTGATTCAATGTAAACACCAAATGCATGTTAATAGGCACAGCTTTTATTAATTGCTGTGTAATAAGGGACATTATTACCAAATTAACACATTTTCTTCTTAGCTACCTCTGTTCCACGCAGGGAACTTCAACCACCATCCGTTCTTAGGCTGGGATATCTGCTTGAAACAAAATCACACAAGTAACACCTGACATGAAGTGCAGCTCTCAAGGCTGGTGCAATGCAAACCTCTGTCAGAAAACCAGCTGCCATCGTCAGCATTTGCTTTGCCCATCCTCCAGCCATGAGAAACCCATCTGGGTAGAGCTGTGGAGGGAGACTGGGGGATGCAGGGAAGTGCCTCCTGCCGGGAAGGGGCAAGAGGGAGGTGTTTTCCTACTCAGTGTTCTCATTCTTAAAACTTCTTCCTTTCTGTTCCACCTCAACAGCTGTGACCAAGACCTCCCTTTTCCCTGCACTCCCTGGTTTTTGCCCCCTTACCCCAGGCAAGGGACAGGACACTGGCCCCACAGCCTGGGGCAGCTCCTCTGGAGGCTGTGTCAGCTCCATGGATGCAGGACAGCACTGCTGGAGACCCACCCTGCAGGGCTGTGCAGCTGTGACACCTCAGCATCATTAACTTGGATAATAGGGCTGAGCCACAGCAAACCACCCTGCATTTGGATAGTTCCATGCCGTGTTTGTTTTTGCAGTGTTTCTGACATAAACCCCTTCAGAGCTGCTTAGCTGAGAACCTTTTGGTAGTATGCATTGCATCCTGCTTGCTATAATAATAGAAAAAAAAAAACCCTCTTTATACACTCATGATTTCAAGTGCCTTTGGTTGGTCAGTTTGTTCACTTGCTTTTCTAAGAAGAGCAAAGAGAAAGCTTTCATTTTATAGACAGCTCTGATCTTTTAACATATAAATGGATGAAAGTGTTGTATTTTTCTTTTCCAGGTTTGCCCATCTACAGGTTCCATGACTGTTTGGAAACTGATGAGCAGTAGGTAGGGATTTTAATCCCAAAAGCAAATTGTAACATAATCTGTTCATTAGTTGAATTCTTTAGCTCACTATGGAAATGTGCCTGAGTGGTGTTAAAGGCTGCTATTGACTAGAATTGAGAGATGAGGGTGAATTTTGCAGGAAAAAATCTCATATTCTTACCTCTACTGTACAGTGAATACATGAATATGCTGAATATTCTAACATTTTATAGTTTCATTTTTTATTATAATTTTTTCTTTGCACAAGACTTAGATCCCAGGATCTCAGAAAATTACAAAGACAGAAGGAGACCAAGCTGCAAATTCAGGTCAGCCCCTCCTTAGTGAAATAGGATCCTACTCCATAAGACACAATGCACCCTGCAGCTTCACTGTGCACCTCTTGGCCAGCTGTGTGGGTGCTTTATCCCTGGGAACACTGACACCCACTTAATGAGTGCTGTCGACCTTTTCAGAGACAGTGAGGTACAAACATGGATGGGGCATCTTTTCCTGCCAACCCCAAACGTTCCAAAGGCATGAGTCAGATCTCCCTGTCTCGTAAATTATAAGACTAGATGAAAAGATGTTAATGAAAACACCAGATAAATGTGTTGATGTCCTTCTCTGCCATGAATTTTATTGAGTTTATGGATTTGAGCCCTCAGAGGTCACTAAGGCTAAATTTTAAGTCTTTTGTTCTTTATAAGTGATAGAAAATTCTGCTGATTCATTCAATTACAGGACTAAGTTACAGACACTGGGGAATTATGGTGAACTCTCTGAGAGGCACCTTTGTGGTGAACTGTCTGCTGCAAATCTCTGCCAGCATGTGCTGAACTGTGTGAACTAAATTCTGCAAAATGTTTTAGAAGAGCTAGACTCACATCCAGAGGGAATGAGCTAAAACTTCTGAGTTTCCTGCTCACTGCTGCCAGGGCACTGAACCACTTCACAGGTGTGAGTCCCTATTGTCAGAGATCCCCTATCCAGAATTGTGGGGTAGCCAGGAAGAGGAGATCTGGGTTGGTGCACAGCCAGGATAATGAGCCCTGAAGGGACTCCCCATTCTTCTTAGCATCTGGGAAGAAAGAATATACTCTGTAGGAACTGGCCACTCCAATGGAAAGGCTGAGGTAGTATTCACAGGATTGTTTTGGTAATGCGGGTAATGCATGAGAAAGACCCACACCTACTTCACTTTGGAAAAAGAGGGAGGGAGGGAGTTTTCTGGTGAAAAGGCACAGGGCAATGGCACCATCAGGTACACTGTGGTGTTGAGCAATGGAGCAGGGGCTTAGGCACATGTCTGTGTTGCAAGCATTGCCTTCACCATGGCTTTAGGCACCAGCACTACCATAACAGATTAAAGTCTTCTACAGCAGTCCCAGCACTTGGGTGATCAGGCTTGGTGTTTTTGAGAGGAATGATTTCACAGCAATGCCCAGGGGGTGTGTGTCTTATTTTACAGTCAAGCTTTCATCCAGCCTCTGTTACTGGAAGGTCAGTTCTCCTCTCCTCCTGCTGTCTGCTCCTGAGAGACCTGTCCCTGCCAGCAGCCTTTGACACAACTGGGATCCCTGGTGTGAGGAGGCACCAGCAGCAGCAGGGAGGTGAGTTAAAGCAGTGGGTGTAGAAGTGTTCAGGAGCATTCCTCTGCACTCTCTGCAGTGGTGTCCCTGTGCTTCCTGTGGTGTTGGGGCAGGAGAGGTTGAGAGGGATGTAGCAGGGACAGCTGAATGCAGGAATTGTCTTCCCTGGCACAAGGAGAGGCTGAACATGAGGATGTGCTCCAGGCACATGTGCGCGCATGAACCTTGAGCTGACTCCTGAGGAGGTGATTTCAGAGAGCAGCTTAAGGTGAGGATATTAGGCACTTAGTAGGTCTGAAATATGGATTAAATTTTCAGTGAGAACCTGCTTCATACTCAGGATTACTTGGAATCAGGCCATTTTTTAAGCTGTGGAGTAGTCAGTAGTCACATTGCTGAGTTGTGGTTCTGCTGGACCCATTCAGGCAAGGAAGTTTAATTGTGTGCCCTCTTTTGAGCTCCCATACCTCATGATGCCTCTGTTCCCAATGGCCCCTGTCTATTTTATCTTTATGTTCAGAGCCTTCATTTGTTGTTCGCTCCTATAAGGTGATGTTTTTCCCTCTTCTGCACTGGCTTTTTTTGTTCCAAAAGGCTTTGGTAGCCTCAATTTGAGAAAACTTTCATCTGCAGAGACAGGGCTTTCAGACTCAGGTGTCTGGCCTTGAATCCTGTAACATTTTGGGGTGCCAGCACTGTTCTGGAGGTTGCTGCCATCAATTCCTCAGTATCTCACTGCTTTAGCACTTCTGGCTGTGCCCTCTGGCAGCCTCCACTTGGTGCCTGACACCACAGTTCTGATACTGAAAGTGGTGTTTCCTGAAAGCACCACTTTGATTCTTCTCTCATTACTACTAAACTTCTTATGAAACAAGTGGTGCATTTTCCAAGCCTCTGTAGCAGGACTCATCTTGCTCCAGCCATGGATTCATGGGAAGAAAATGCCAGTGGGATGCCAGTGGTTCAGCAGCTGCTTGTGCCAGTGTGCCTGCTTAGCAAGTACAGATGGAAAATGCTGTTGTTTTCCTCTCATTGATCACTGCCCAAAGCATTTGAGACTCCAACAGATGAGCCAGAAGAGAGCAAAGTTTCTGTTCCCACAGTTTTGTTACTTTCTACCACATCTCAATTTCTTTAAAATTGACCACGCCGTATTTAGGCTTGGTATTGTAGCTGTGTTGGCCCCTCATGACAGGTCTGTTCTGGCACAGGGAGGGCTGCAGGGACCTGCAGCAAGCAGTTGAGCTCAGGTGTAGAGGGACACAGATTTCTCCAAGCCAAGAGGTTTGTTCATCCTTTAATTATGCCCTCTTTTTCCTTTCTTTCCTTGTTGCTGGTGCAGGTGGTTGGAGTACACTGTGCAGTTCTGTTCCAAGCAGATAAAGACATCTGTAACTGTCAATATCTGGCAACCCTGTCCCTCTGCCATTTTTCTTTTGTTGTTTTAACACTTTTACAAGTGGTTCCCTCTTAAATTTCCAGTGAAATGAATGATATCAACTGAGCTTGTAAATCTTTCCCTCTGAAGAAGGAGGAAGATACTGTAGGCACGGGAATGATGCAGGAGGGGCTCAGGAAGACACAGTTGCAATTAGGCTGAACAAGTACAGCAACTTCCCTCCTTTCCTCCCCCAGCAAGGTGCTCCTCTGCAGCCCACATAGGATTTCTGCTCCCAAATGTGGTTTCCTCCACACTCTGCCCTTTCCAAAAGCAGTTGAGCCCATACTGGGGTGTAACACACACTTTGAGGGTCCCCATCAGTCCCCTGGCACCTCATCAGTTCAGGGTCTCATTGCTGCATTGCTTTATCTCATTGCCTACCCAGGCAAGGTTCCCTCCCCACTCTTTGCTGGTTTTGCTGTACTAAAGCATCCCTGGCAGGAGTGATGCCACAGTGTCTCTTGCTCCACCAGCTTCAGCAGAGGTGCTCAAAGGGGACATTGCTGCCAGCCAGCCCCCTCAGCTGTGAGTCACAGCCCTGCATGCTGGAGACAGGTGATGCTCCCTCTGGAGATTTTCTGGACCCCAACACTGTGCTGGGAGCACTGCCACATCTGCGAGGTGGCAGGGGCAGTGGGATGGCTCCGTTCCCCTTCCCTTCCCTTCCCCTTCCCCTTCCTTCTCCTCCCCCTCCCCCTGCACCTCATGATGTCTGTGGGCAGAAGCACTGAACAGAGGGATGTGCTGGCACAGCTAGAGCACACTCTCAGGAGGCTCCTTAATTTCTGTTTTGGTCACGATCATTCCCCAGAAACCTTCTCTTTGTTTAAAGGCCTCTAAACTTTGCTCAGCAATTGCAGCAGGTGCCTTGCCCTTCCTTGCTGCCCATCAATAAGTGGCTTTTCCTCTCTCTGCTTGCAGTGGGCTCTCTGCTGGGCACTCATGGTGCAGGATGTCATGGAGGGCTGTACCAGAACCCCCCAGCCCTGCTCTCCTCCTTCCAGCCCTCTGTGCTTGCCCATTGGCTCTCCTTACAGGAGATGTAGGGATTTTTTTCTGAAGTGCAAAGCTGCTTCTTTTGGAAACCCACGAGTTCCCGACTGCTCACGTGGCAGGGCCCAGCCTGGCTGTGCAGCCAGGAGTGGTTTATTATGAGAAATGGTCTGTCGGCTGCTGCAGGCTCACACAACATAAATGTGTTGTCTGCAGAAACAGCAGAGCAGTGGGGAGAGGCAGGGAGAGATTAGCTGTGAGTGGGAGGGTGAAGATATGGGGAGTGGAGGTCACAGGAAGTGTGGGTTTGGAAACAAGACTAGAATGTAATGCCAATTGCCTTGTGATTTTTTTTTTTTTATTTTTTTTTAAGAAAAAAGGCAGTATCACTGACAGGTTTCAACATTGGCAGGTGTCCAGAAACTGCTTCCAACACTATTAACTTATCTGTATGAGTTCTGCAGCCCACCTCCTGTCAGCACTGCCCATGGGGCCATCAGGAGAGCACTGTGGTGGTGTTGGGTCACCTGCTTCTCAGCAAGAAAGAGGTTGCTATTTTTTGAGACTGAGAGTAGATTGGAGAAAAATCAGTGGGTCCATGTTTGACCACTGGTCAAATCAAAGCCTCACTTCAGAGTGGGAAGCATCAAAGAGGGTTTTAAGTACTGAATATTTGTCACTGACTTTGCAGGCTCCATTGCTTTTACCCCTAATCTTCCTCACTTGCTCATGCTGTGCATGCAGAGGCAGGGAGGGATGATAATGGACTTGCAGTTGTACTTGCTGTTCCCATAACAAATGGCAGGATCTTCACATAAATTGTTTGAACATGTAACACTGCTCTTATTTCTTAACGATAAGGGCTTAGGAGCTGCCCTTTTCCAAAATGAAAGAAATGAACCAAACGTTATCTCTTTGTTTTAAAAAATGATCCCTGCAGCTACAACAACAAAAAGCCATTATGATGATCCGTAAAGGTCTCACAAGCTTTTACAGGAGAGATTTTCCACTCAACCAGTCTGGCTTCACTCCTGCTCCCTCTCCCTATTCCCAACCCACGTGGTTCAAGCTTTCTAGGGCAGTTTCAGCTCCTAGATACAGCTGAGCTGAATGAACCTGGCCTGGAGGACATGTCAGAGGTCGGAAGCATCTCTTCTGCATACTAAAACTAAGTTCTATAGACTTTGCTCTGGTCCCAAGTGCATCCATCATTAATTGTATATCTATACTCACTGTTTACGTAGGTTTCTTGTTTATCATGAAATATTTGCTTCAAGGCTCTGCATCTGTTGCTAAGCCCAATAGCAGTGTCTATTTCTTATGCCAAGGAAAAAAATGTCACCATAACTTTTCAGTACCATGGCACAGATCTATCAGGTGGCTGGTGTTGGACCTGTGGCAAGCCATGGTGAACTGCCTGGGGACTCTGTCCTGGACCAGTGGACAGATTAGAGGTGAGTTTAAACTTGAAAATTTCTGAGTTTAAAGAAATAACCCCCTCTTTTATCTTGCATGTAATAGCTCTATGTTTCTGGGGGTAGTGGGGAGAAATTAAAAAAATTAATTTGAGCAGTACATACAGAGACATCCATGTATGCACATGGGTGCAACACATTAGAGTTGCACTGATGAGTGAGGTAAAAAACCATGATGATGTGAAGACTCTTTGTGACCATCCCATGACAGAGCTTGAACCCTTGGAGTGGTTTCATGATCTCTGGAACAGGAGGCTTGGAAACTTAGCCCCTTTGGTTTCTGCAGAGCCCTCCTAGCTTTAACATGCTTATGTAGGCTAATGCACACATCCATTAACTTCCCCACTGTCAACTGCTGTTAGTGTAGCTGCTTAGCACCCTGCTGGGAGGGGGATGGATGGACTCCTCCAGATGCCCTCTTGCTGCTGCTGCTTTTAGATCAGTCCCAGGGGATGCAGATCCTCTATGGCTCTCCCTGAGCTGTGTGTGGCCAAGCAAAGCAGACCATATACATGCTCTGTCACATTAGGTTTCCTATTTAACAGCACCCCATGCTATTCTTAGGTATATTAAGAGGAAATAATGGTTTTTTCCAAAGTGGAGAAGTATAACTGTTTCCCAGGTGGAGAAAAAAAGACCACTGAGGGCTTCAGAGATACAGGCTGAGCCAGCTGCAGCAGTATGAATTAGTTCCCCAGCTGTAAGAGCTGCCAGTCAGCCTTGTACCTAATCCACTGTATCATGGCTGAAACCTGGAGTCAGCATGGGGAAGTGCTGGGAGCAGAGGGGGAGTTAAAGGAAAAAGGAAGAGGGCGATACACGAATGAGAAAAATGAGACATATAAAAGCAAGATCCTCATCTGTCTGCAGAGGCCTTATGAAATGAATAGCTGGTGATAAGAACAACTTCCTTCCATGCATTCTGCATCAGGTATTTAACATGGCTGTGCCTCAGCAATGTGTTTCCCCACACAAGACTGTAAGGAGATGGTCAGCCATCAGTATTCTGCATATAGTAGAAAGCAGGTGGATTTGCTTAGCTCTATGGGTGGCAAAGAATTGGGAGCATTTTTTACTGTCCAGGCAGGAGTTAATGTATTTTTCACTATCTTCCTTTGGATGCATCACAAAATCAGCCTATGCAAGGAGAAGCCAGGGGAGCAGAGGGATCTAGAGCCAGTGCAGATGGGAGGCACAGCTGAGTGATGAAGGGTGAAGGATGCTAGGCAGGCTCAGGCCACACACGAAGGGCTGGCTGCCCTTCCTGACCCTCCCTAAGCGTGGAGAAAGACAGACCTTGCGGGGCTGTGGCTGGAAGGGAGCGCGCTCCTTTCCGCTCGCATCCGCGTGCGAGTACCGTGAAACTGCGGGGTCAGTGTCTTCTTCCAGAAGAAATCCCCTGCTGGCAAGGAAGAGAAATGGGTTTTGTTTGGCCCCATACAGAGTTGATGGGAGTGTTGTTCTCACAACTGAGCTAGACAGTTGGGTGGAAAGCCTTCCAGCTGCTGGACACCTGCTGCTGGAGCAGCTCCACCTCCACTGCTTGAGAAACCAGCCTGTCTTGGAGGTACAGCCCGTGGGTGGAGACAAAAGAAAGTATATCCAAATCCTAAGCAACTTCTGCTTTCCTGAGGTGTTGCTGCTTTGTACAATTAATTTCTGTTCTCTTGTTGACAATTACCCTAAATCAAAATGAATAATCAGCTGGCTGCAGTGCAAGGGTGTGGGGTGCAGCCAAGGGTGTTTTGGCAGTGGATGGAGGGGAGGAAGGGAGAGAGTTGCTGCATTCTGATCTCACTGCTGCTGCTTAACCTAGGTCTGTAGCAGGGAGAGGAGAGAGCAGTGCTGCCCACCATTTCCAAGTTCCAGGGTCTGAGTGCAGTCCTTCCCCCTACCCAGCTCCTTCACAGCCCAGCAGAGGACTTGCCATGGTCTGAGGCATCCACCCATGCTGGCCAGAGCAGGCAAGGTGGCTTATAAGGGTGTTCAGAGTGGATCTAAACTCCCCCAAGGAGCTGCATCAGGGTGGAGGGTTTGACTGTACTGGTCTGGCCATGGGGTGTTGCTGGGCTGCTGTCCCTGATTTTCACACACCAGCCTTGGCTATGCCTTGGGGCTGGCTGGCTTTGGTAGGTGGGTACCACAGGGATGAGAGGAGACCAGGGGCTCTGCCCCCAGGTCTCTCACCTGTGCTGGCTCAGAGAGCTCTGTGCTGATGTCTGTCAGAAGCCTGCTGTTGTTTAGGAAAGAAGTAGTCATCCTCACACACCCACAGGTCCCCTGTGTTTGCCCAGCCACTCTTCCCCAAGCTGGGGAAAGCAAAGGCTGGACAAATGTGCCTGGACTGACCTGTGGCATCCCAAATCCAGGGCTGTGCTCCCTGGGGGGAAGCTCCATGCTGCCCTATTTAGGCACTTTATATTGCTTAATTGGAGTTGCTAGGGATTGCATACATTGATCAGCAGAGCACAAAGGGACATGACAACAGCTGTCATGTGTCCCTGATTTTCCCTCTCCTCTCTGAAAGAAATCTAGGCAGAAGACTGTCTAGATGTACATGTGTTTGTTGGCCCACAGAAAAGCACACGTAGATGTGTGTTTGTGTGCCCTGGATGGCACGTCCTTAGAGGAGACACAGTGGGAGCTGTGCCCTTCGTGGGCAGCAGGAGAAGGGGCAAACCTGCAGCAGCCTCTCTCTACAGGCTGAGCTCAGGCTTTGAGGCAGCTCTGACCCCATCCTGCTCCCCTGTGCTCCCAGTCCAGTGAGCACAAACACGGGGGTGGGAGGACAGTCCAGCTTTTATTTGTTCTGCACGGTGGATTTTGCTGTTTTCTGAGCTCAGGAATGCCGCCTGCTTCTCCGCCTGCTCTAGTGCAGCTGCACCTCTCTGTCCCAGCCCCAGCTGCCACAGCTCAGCTTTGCCTCCAAACACATTCTTTTGCTGGGTGCAGTGCCTCTGTGCTCTTGGATGGAGATTGGCTTGTAGCTGTCTCTGCCTGCACAGCATCTGCTTCCCTCTGCCTTTTTAATCCTCTGCATTTTCCATAACCTAACATAAACGAGTAACAAATCTGGGATGCACTTCTCCAGCCAAGGGGACAGATCTGGGGCTGTGGCATTTTACACCTACTGGGATTTCTGCAGCAGTCCCTCTTTCTTTTTCTTTTCTCTTCTTTTTCCAATACACATCAGACTTGTGAGAAATGTATTCTTATGTCAGTAACGTTCAAAGGCAAAAAGAAAAGCTGCCAGAAGAGAGCTTTAAAAGTCTGACATATTATCATTCAGAGAAGAATTTTCAGTACAATTATTCTGGATTTTTTCCAATAAATAAATTGTACAGACTTTTAAGGGAGAGCTTTTAGGTTAATGGAAATATCACTTAAATTAAAATACATCCCATTCAGCCACCAATTCCACTGTCATTGCAGCATGTGTTTAATGTTAATGACATGCACAAATAAAAAGGAAGAAAATTATTTGTTTTATTGTGTCCAAAGCTGAGTATGATCTGTTGTGGAAAGTTAAATATAAGCCAGAGGGGGCACAAGGCAGCATTAACAGAGGCATGATTAAAATGTACTTGCAGAAGGTATATTGCACAGTACTGTGCATGGGAATGCTAAGAAACATGTTTTGTCTTGTATTTTCAATGAATTGATTTTTTTTTTTTTTTTTTTTTTTTTTTTTGTCTTGGTGACTTTACGAGGAGGCCTTCTACAGCTTACAGGTTCTTTCCCTTTGTTTTTTGGAACTTCACACAGGGGAGAGCAAATCCCAGATTCCAGCCTGGGGCAGGTTCCATGTTCACTCTTGCTCCAAGGCAACAGTGAGCAGCTTGGAGGGGAGCTGCCAAATTCAAATGATGTCTTGAGTTCTGCAGTTCCCAGATGTGCTCCCACCAGACCAGGTTTTGTGCCACCTGCATTAGGCCCTTCTGCTCCCATCTGAGCTGGACAACACAAGGTACAACTCCTTGGGCCTTTGGAACCTGTGCTTCCCATTCTTGGCAAGGCAACAAGGACAAGGGACAGGTGAGTGAGCAAAGAGGAAAAGCTAACTGGCTTCTACCTGTTTTTCCTTTTGATTTATGATTTATGCTGGATTGGGAGGGGGAAGGCAGCAGAGAAAGTTTCTACACTTTCTAGTGTGCTACTTGTCAGCAGAGAGCTCTTGGTGGGAAGGACATGAGCTTGGCTGCTCAGCCCCTGTGGGGTTTTTGTCTTGAGCACCCAGTGTGGGGCAGGTGTGAGCCCTCGGGCTGGTCACCCAGGGGCTGGGGCTGCTGCCCAGGGGAGAGCAGATGCAGCAGAGGCCTGGGAAGGAGATGAATCTCCAGCTCTGGCCCAGGTGAGAGCTGTTACATCACAGCCACTGGTGCTGTGTTGCATCCCCATCCTGGGAGCCCTCTGGAGCCCATCTGCCCTTCTAGAATCCAGATGCAGATATACCAGGAATTTTCCCTGAATCCTTGCTGGAAAGCAGGCGGGCTGCCCACCCAGGCTACAGAGTACAGCATTAAAAACACCAGTTATAAATATTGTGCCCACAAAGTTCAGGCCTGAGGTCTTTAAATGGGGTTGAGAAGGGTTTCAAGGCAGCATCTATATGGGCCCAACTGTAGTGAAGATACTTAGTGACCCAGTTCAGGCTCGAGTCCATAGACTGAAGCATTTTGTTCAACAGAATGAGCCAGCACAGGGATTGAAAGGTGAGACGGTTCATTGCTCATTGGTGTCTTTCATACTCATGGCAACATCTGTTATCCGTGTCAGGATAACTCCAGTAACAGCAGTTTAGGTGATAGCTACTTCCCACCTTTCAGATGACAAACTGGCCACTGTTGTTGAGGACACAGGATTGCATCTTCAGAAACACTTCACCCTGTGAAAAGGAGTGAGCAGGTTGAGCTGGGTCCAAGGG
Organism: Muscicapa striata striata; assembly: GCA_030060385.1. Taxonomy (NCBI): domain Eukaryota; kingdom Metazoa; phylum Chordata; class Aves; order Passeriformes; family Muscicapidae; genus Muscicapa; species Muscicapa striata. Next base: position 1,181,366 of record JAREIS010000067.1, on the reverse strand, counting down.
CAATTTCTCCTTGCTGCATTTGTCCTTCACTGAAGGTCTTAGGGCAGGAGAGCCACTTCCAAGTGGAAAGCACTACAAGACCAGGCCTTAGCTTTCCTTGAATCTGTGAATATTTTACATGGAGCCTGTTCTCCAAACTTTCCTGACTTCTCTATCCATTCAGCAATGTGTTGGGAAAAGTCCTGGATCCGCTTTCATGCCCCTATGGGGCTTGGGGAATGTTTGTAGCAAAGGGAGAAAGTACTCAGTTTGGCTCTTGAGGTGGCTTTAAGAGACCAGAACTCCCAAGCAAGTTACCAGCATATTCCTGGGTTTCTCGTGCTTACTTCTTAGGCTTTGCTATGCAAAATGAACAGTGCTTTTCTTGTGGAGACTAAGAATAACTTCCAGGCCAAGTTCCAAGGTCAATCCATTCATCTGACTTTTTCCATCCGTATGAATAACTCTCTTCAGCACAAACTTTAGCAGTGCAAATGCATCACTGCTAGAGCATGTTTAGAGAACAGCTTCAGGATCACCGAGCACATTGTAACTTGCACAGAGGCAGGATTCCCAGACAGTACAATGCAATTGCTATTTGGGCTCAGTTACCACTGTGGCTTTCCACTCTCTTTTTTCTTTTGAGGTTACTTCTTTGCCAGAGAAAAAAATATTTATTTGTCATCAGTAGCACAAGGTGTATTTTCCTGGGATTCCCTTGAACACTCCTTGCTTGTGGCCAGCTGAAGAGATGTTTGTGAATCTGGCTGTTGCTTGTTGTCATGGCTGCTTTTCTATCCTCCTGGGGTAGGGTTAGGCTTTCACTTTTTTGTTCCTTTTCTTGTCTTTCTCCACATTCACATGGAATTTTTCTTGCTTTCATCTTTCTAGCCTGCTCCTTCCTCTCAGATCCTCTGTCTTGGTTCAAAGGATCCTAGTGCCAGCAGACTAATGCCCACCTGGTGCAACCTAGGGACAATTCACTCCCAAGGAAACTATGGGCAGTTTGTGCATTCTCATCATCACCAGGGGCTTCCTGCAACGGAAAATAGCTCAAGGTTTCTAAGGCTCTCTTCTCCCACAACAAAATAAGCCTGTGGGCAGATGCAAAATCAACACATCTCTATTTGTTTTGGCCTTGAGCCCACAACTGCCAATATTGTCTTCTTTGGAAAGTGAATTCCTTTGTATTACCCTCTGCTGTTCCCCTGAGCTTGGACTGCCTGCTTTGCAGGACCCTGTCTGCTTAGTGCAGATCCAGGGTGAAATTAGTACTTTCCTGTTTTGCAAAGTATTTTTTTTATATGACACTGCTTCTTTGGCTGTGTCTGCCATTCATCACATTTTCAGTAAAAACCTCCTTGGTATTCGTGTGCACTGGCTGCTTCTCATTTGGGAAACGAGCATGGCAATTCTTCTGTCTCTCCTTGGGGCATTCTGAAGAAGCTATGTTAAATTATCACAGCCTCTGGTCTGTATGGCTAGTAGATGTGATTGCTGCCTGTCATCCAGGTAGATTTATGTAGACAGGCAATGCAGGATGTAAGATGGACCTTTTAAAAATGGGACAACTCATTGTTAACAAATGCTCAGTGGTCGCTTTGACCCAAGAGCGGGGGCAGACTCTGTGCTTTCCTGGTTTACCAGGAACACCCATAATGCCTGAGAGCAGGAAAATCTCTTAGGGGATTCTGCAGTGGTAGGAGGCATACATGCCATGAGGAAAGAGTTTGGACTCCATCCAGTGTATCTATGGAGCAGTCACTTGTAATCGTTGCTAATCCAATGAGAGTAGTAAGTAGTTATGGACTCCTGCACAGATTTATTGGTCTGAGGTGATACCAACTGGCAGAGATAAAGCAAGGGAAAATATTTACCAGAAATAAATGATGACATTTATGGAAAAAATAGAATGTGCGTTCACATCTATTTTGAATATTTTTGTAAGAGATACCTGAGAAGTCTCCATTAGGGATGTATCTTCCGAGGGGTAATAAGTTTTTCTCTTAAGCTAATATTCTAAAGGGATAGATTAAATTAAAGGTTCATTTAAAAACTATTTCTTTTCCCTTGGAAGGTGAATAATTTTTTTCATTTACACTGCTGCAGTCCATCATAATGTTTTTATTTGCATGTGTAATTTGGTTATCTAGTGCTACTTCACACTCAGTATTATTAATTTCTGATGAGTAAAGAACAATTTGAGCTCTGGCCTTTTACATTAAATTATAAATTAAACCCATCACATAAAATCTTTCCCCCATTAATTTTGACATTAAAAATGCCATGGATGTCCTTGGGGACCGGGTTCTACCCAATATTCTTGTACTTAGTGAAAAACACTCACCTAAGTGTTTGCAGAGTCCACATTTTACTGGCCACCTATGTGCCAGAGGCTCTCCTTGTGTTTAACAATTACAAGTGACTCCTGTGAAGACCTCAGTCTTCAAAGTTTTGTTGCAAAAATGCTGACCTGCTTTTCATATTCCAAGAGCAAAACTGGCTAAAGGAGAGAAATCTGGGCTGTCCACATTTCTTGCGTGTGGTTGTTACTCAGGGTCAGTGTTTCCCTGAGCAGTCAGGCAGGGATAGATTTTTATTTGCCCAGGTCTATCTCACAGCAACAGAGAAAGACTTTATAAACATGGGAAAAAATTGGCATGATAAAACTAGCAAGGAAAACTGTTTGGTCTTTTAGAACTAATATCTATGCATGCATTTAAGGAATGGTATATTGTGGAGCTGAGACAAAAATGTATTGAAACATATCAGAACTGGGAAGTGAAACATTGGGTTATGGATGGATGTATGCTGTTTCCTGGCTAAATAAACATCTTTTGTGGTTGGCTTTGGTTTATTTTATCTCTTTATTTTTCACTCTCACTATTCAGTAGGGGGTTTTGGGCTCCTTGGACTCTGCAGAGGATCAGTCATTTTCTCCCTGTGGCATTCTCAGCAGAGCATCTTTATCCTTTGTCTGTTTACAGCTGACTGGCTGTACTGAAGAGTTCTTATTCTTTTTGTTTCCTAAAATCTTAGTTGTAGAGAGAAAAATCAAAAAAGAGGGTCAACTAACTGGGCAGGTCCCTGCAGGGAACTCAAGGACCTTGCTTTTTGTTGAAAGTGCTTGGAGCTCCATGATGTTAATATTTTCCACCTGATAAGCTAGCCAGACACAAGAGGTCATGGTTAGTTTTTACTGAAACGATAGAAGTGCTTTCTTGGGGCTTGTTTGGTTTTGTGTTTTGTTTGTTTTAATACAAATCCTACCAGAGCCAGAACCAAATGACAGTGTCTGCACCCAGCTTTCTGCCAGCATTAGCACAAAATGATAAAATGGCTGCTTTGTTTGTTTGGGTTTCAGTTATTTTTTTTTCTTTTGTCCTGAGCGTAAATTCCCAGTTCTTGTCTCCTTTATTCTATATTTTCTGCTTCCCTGGAGTATTGCCACTCTGCTGCAGACAGAAGGCCATAACCAGATAAGCTCTCCCCTTTGCACCTGCATTTACTTGACTGCATTTAGGGTGGAAGAAGTGAAGAGCTCTTCACAAGGGCTGTGAGTGTAGGACAGCAACTGCATCCAAACAGCAAGAGTCTCAGCACGTGAAACAGAGATCATCTTCCCTGCTTCCAATAGCACCTGCCTGCCCTGCAAATTAATCTCTGGGAGCCTGAAAATGGGCACCCAGAAAATGAGGTACAGACAGTGGCAGTGTGTGACAAATTTAGATTAGCAGTGATCTTTCACAGCCAGCGTTGGTACTCATTTCTGAGCTCATGGCCAGCAAATACTCATTGTCATCAGTGGGAGCACAATGGGGGCTCGCCTTGCCCACAGTTACTGTATTAAATGACCTGTAACTCAAAAGGTCCTGCCTGAAATTTATTATTCTACACCAAACACATCTGTTTACAGTGATGTTTTTCTCAAGACAAACCCTGAAGAAGTTTGTCTTATGATAGTGGAAATCAGGAGAGGGAGAAAGAATAAATTAAATCTAGGTTATTTTATTATTGATTCTTTTTTTTTTTTTTTTAGTCTAAACACCTGTGAATAATTTTGTTTCAATTCCACAGAAACAATCCTTCTTTGCTAAAGTAATTTCAGATCCCATTGTTTCCAGAACAAACCATGTGCTTGGAAGGTTTTATAACAGAAACTATGCTCACCGTTGAGTAAAGAAAAATTCCCTCTTATTTCTTATCATTAATACAGGTCCTTGGCAGACCTGCTGGAGTTTCCTAGTAGTCTGTTGATGGTTCTAGTAAAGAATATTGTGACTTCTGCTGTCTCCAGGTATGTGCCTGAACTGATATGTTTCTGAAATGGCTTCTTCAAACACTGTTCCCTTGCTTTTTCAGTTAGGGAATCAAAATGGAAAGTGCATTCGCTCCTTAATATAGAAAGAAAAATGGAAATTATCTATTAAAATATTTAAAGTGGTTAAATTAGCAATCAGCACAAAGTGAGTTTGGACCATTTTTTAAAAGCAGCCCCCAATAGCAGGCAAATTACAGGTCATCAGACTCAGATCCACTCTCCCTTCTCATTTTGATGATATTTTGTGGCTCTTTCATTCATTTATGGAAATGCATCAAATTATGCTTTAAGAAAGTTAGAAATGAAGACAAGAGATGCTGCTTGTTTGAAAGTATTTTGCATAATGCAATGACTTTTAAGTTTGGGTAATGCCAGGGATTGATAATGCAGTCTAGAAGCAAATAAAATGCTGACTTATCCTCTGCAAGATTTTCATCTGTAGATAAATATCTTTGCTGCCACTGATATATGCATCTTTGTCCAGCTTTGTCCAGCTGTGTGCTGTAGTACAAAGCCATCATTTTATTCTTTAGACAGCTAAAATTCTGAAATGTATAGGCTGGCAATTTGTTATACTTAGTGGCCTGATAAAGATCTCCAAATGTTATGTGGACATATCCAAGAAAAGAGATAACATGATGATCAAAATCAACATGTGTAGGGGTACTTACCATGCAGTATTTTGGTGGGTTTTTTCTAGCCTGAAACCAGCTAACCCTTCAGACATGTATATTGGTAATAACAGAGATATGCTTTCATAACTGCATGTGGCAACCCTGCAAGGATTTTACTGCACCTCAGCAAATGATGTTTTCTCCAAAACCAGTTGTTTAGAAAATTAATTAATTAATTAATTAATTTGTGCTTCCATGAACAAAAGGAACTTCAGTTATTATTTTCCCTTGTCTTTTTGGTGTTTTGTTTAGAAGCCTGTTTTTTGTGATATTTTTTCTTCTAACTCTATTGGTAAGTATATTACCATACTCTCTACCTGACAAGTCATCTATAATACCATTCAGGGAAGAAAGATGGCTAAAGGAGTTTGGGAAAGAGTGTGTGTTTCTTTTATTTGCTGGGCCTGCTAGTCATGAGGTGTCAGGACAAAAAGGGAGATTTCTTCCCTGGTTCCTGTCTGCTTGTGGGAATTTTGAAAGCACTGTCAGAAGTGTCACTGAGCCAGTGCAAAATCCAGGGAGGGTACTAGGACGGAACCCATCCATCCCCATGTAAAGACATGGCCCCAAATGCCTTGGGTCAGCTTTTCAGGGGAGCAGGGAGTAAGTAGGAACAATGGTCCATAGCAGTCTCACACTCTCCAGGTGTGGTCTGTGAGGCACAAATTCTGTGACACTCCCCCCAAAAACAGGAGAGTGGGCTGGGAGGCTGTTGATCAGTGTCCATGGAGGTTGGGTGACCAGCATTCAACTGCTGCTGGTGAAGAAATGCTGCAGTATCCTGGGGTCAAGCACTGAATAAGAATAAGCTGAAGTCTCAATGTGCCATGGTAGCAGGCCAAAGAGCATGCCAGTGTTTAAAAGCAAACATTGCTTGTGGTAGCTTATAAATATTATACTTGTCATCTTTCCCCCTCCCAGTAGACCTAGATACTAGGCAGGTTTAACTCCATTTTAAATCTGCTATGTCTATGACTGAAATCATAATATTTATGCAGGGTAGTTTTTCAAGAAGCTTAGTGAATGTGAAAACAAGTTCCTGGGTTTTCCCCTTTCATGGAAGCAAGCTGAAGGTCAGATTTACAACATCTCAAGCTACATTCTGTGCTCATTTACACAGCTGTAATCTTGAGTTATGCCACCTAGGACAAGCAATCGCTCCAGACTTACAGGATATAACTGACAGCAGAATTTAGCTTGGGGTTGCCAAAGCTCAACAGAAAAGGAGCTGCGAGGGTGGAATTTGGTGCTCGTGAAGTAGCTTGTATATATTCAAGGAATGTATGAGCCCAAAGATTTATTAGTAGTGTTTCAGAGCATTATTGAAATTAGACTTAATTATCTGTGTAATTTGCTGGAACCAGCATTTTAGCATTTTTGATCAAGTATATGCCATTAATTTTAAAGAGATGTACCAGGCTGCTCTCAAAAAGTGAAATAAAACAATTTAAAAAGAAAGCCCATCATTTCTAAATAGTGCATTTCGTACATTTCAAAGGTTTTTGTTGGTTGAGTCCTTTTTCCCCCTTTGCAAACAGTCCATTTGAAGTCTAATCGTATGGAAAAAAGTTCACCTCACCCCTGAAGGTTACTTCAGCAAGCAAAGAAAAGAATTGTCTCCTTGTTCCCAGACTTGCCTAGCTCTGCCATTCCTCTCCCTCTTGTCTTTGCTCCAGCCCCATGATGCCACTTGGAAATGGTGCTGGCTGTCTTTGGTAGGAGGAGCAGAAGGCAGAGCTGCCAGCAATAACCAACCTGCTCTTTGGCAATGAGGAAAGTGCAAGGCTCCTGTTCAGACCTGTGCCCCATTCTCTCTGTTCAGACATGCCCCACAGGCACTGCTTGGTTTGAAGGTATCATCTCCATGCCTAAGCCTCTGTTTCTGAGTGGCTTCTTGCCAGCCTTCTGGTGCCCGTGGTCACCTGAGCTCCTGGAAAAGAGGAATGTTCTTGTGCTGAAAACAGCAGCCATGCAAAGGTGCAGTGCACCTTACTTTTCTGCTGGTTTCTGTGAAAACTTTGGAGACAATTTTTGCTTGCCTCTTTGTCATGCATTTAATAGCAATAATGATGCATGCTTCTTTCTGAAAGTGTGCTTTGAGGATACCACCATTATTGTGTACAAATAGCTTGAAGCTTACATGAGCACTAAAGTTGAAGGAAAGAGGAACGACAACACAGCCAGGTTATTGGCTGTCATTTTGCCAAACGTCTGCTCAAAGAAGCCTTTGGGTTGGGACAGATACTGTGTGGTGGTTTTTTTTGTGGTTAGCACTTTTCTAGTTCAGATTTTCTCTTCCTTTTTTTATTTTTTTTTTAATTCTTTATATCTTCTTTACCCCTGCCTCCATGGAGGTCTCCAGAAGCATGAACATGGTCAGCACGTCATTTTGGGAGGCAAGCAGTAAACATGAAGGGGGAGATGCTCTTATTGAAATGTTGTACACACTGGCTCAAATGGTGGAGAAGCATCAGCTCAGACTTTCCCAGTAAATGATTAACTTTTGTTTGCATAGAGGAGAGAGCCACAGTAAGAATGCAATTAATTACACTGGCAGCCCAGCCAGGCCAGCAGTCAGCAGTGCTCTCCCTTGCAGCTCCTGGCTCTGAAGGTCTGATTTGAGAGTAACTAATTAAACACAGGTGCAGGCTAGCAGACTTGTTGAATTAATGCAGTGTCTTCTTTTTGGTGTTCCCAGGCATTTGTAGCTCACAAAAATAGAGCAAGCACTTGGTGCTACAAATAATAATAGAGTGCTGATGACGGAGGTAATTAATCCTTTATTACTGTGGTGTGATAGGCTGCTGCTAGGGCTGTCATTCAAGTACTTCTTATGCAAAAACATGTCTCAGAGGTGAAAGAACATGCAGTAGGAGAAAGACAGGGGAGTGTTCTAATGGACTTGCTTGTGTTGTAGGCACAGATACATCTTCAGGGTTTTGGCAAATTTGTTAAAACCTGGTCAAAACTCAACACCAGAAATTCATTGCACTATATTCTGGGTTCTACCTTTGACTCACTAGGCACTTTTAGCAGGAAGAAGCCTAAAATAAAAATTTAGTCTCAGTCAAATGATGCACAACATGAAAGACAAATGCAAGGCCATAACTGTAGCTCACTGTGGCCTTTCTTTTCTCTTTTATTGCTTCCTGAACATCCTCAGTTGGTCATCATCATTAACAGGCTACTGACCCAGTGGACCCTACGTAATCACAGTGTTGCTCTTTGTGATGGTGCAGGGGGTGATTGTTTTGTTTTAAGGGAGATTGGCTTTGAGTGGAGGTAATGCACATGTCCAAGGAGCTGCAAAAAGAGCAAATACTGTTTAGGGATATTTATTTCCAATAACAAATGCTGTTCCCCCTACTGGTTCAAGTCAAACTGCAAGACTCAAGTCTCTTTTCCAGATAAAATTAAGGGTAAACTGTGAAAATGTTATCAGATTTTTCTCTCTGTTGTCATTCACTTGTTTGTAATACCCCTTCTTCCCAGACATGGGAATTTTGGGATTTTATGAGATGTCAAGCGGGAAACAACCTTCTGTGGTAGTAGCCCCAAGGAGTGCCAAACATTAAGATACTTCAGTCTCAACACAAGGGAAAACTCCAAAACACCAATGTATGTGTTTACTTTAAAGACAAGGAGTGATTTTGTGTTCTTCTTGTTACTTCATGATGAAAATGGTCCAATGCTATTAGGAATGTTTATAGTGGGAAAATAATGCCAAGTCTAATAAATGATCAGATAGGACAGACCATGTTTTATTCAGTGTGGGAACCAAACACTGCCATATTGTACAGATTTGCTGATCTGGAAGAATCGTTCTTGCCTTACAGAATGCAGCTCAAAAGCTGAGTGCATGAATATGACAGTTTTCTCTTTCTAAATGCAGAAATTTTAAGACAGAAACATTGCTTGGAGAGCTTTCTAAGGGATTCTGATCAACTTACGTAAGTTCAGGAAATCAGCAATAATTCGTTATCCTTCCGTATTTTCCAGTGGCTTTTGTTTTCCTTGCATCACAATTCTTATCCCATTAGAGACATATATAGTATTCAAGTATTTGGATGAGGACTAGTATTCTGCTGCAAATTTTGATGCTAACTCCATGGTAGGAAAATAGCTGAGACCAGTTCTTAGAGCAAGGACAGTTTCTGATTATTTTCTTCCTCTTTGCTAGTTACCTGTGGCCCTGTGGGAAATTTACATGGTGGAGTGTTTACCCTCACAGGGTGCATAAAAAATTTGTAAAAACACTTTTCTATGACCACATGTATTTTACAACAGCAAGGAACATTGCTGACATTCTCCTGGCTGTGGGTCCTGATGGGAAGGAGCTGGGCAGGGTGAGGCCCTAAATTACTGCTTAGCTTATAGAAAATTTAGTTGTGGAGTGTGTGTGTGCATAACCATGTGTTGTGCCTGTGACAAACATGATTTTTTTTTCTGAACTCCATACCTTTGAAATTTCCAGGAAGCTGCTCTTTGCTGCTGACAGTTGCTATAGAGGTGATGGCAGCAGTGAGGTGGTTTTTGTTCATGTCTTCTTGTCTTCATTAATTTCCAGTCCTTTCAGCTGAAAATATGCAATTGCTGTTAATGTGTTCAAAAACATGATGTTGGCTAGGTGGTTATTTATGTTACAGTAAATATTTGATGAGGAGGTGTGTTATTTTTAGCCACAATCACAATGTATTACTGAAATTTATAGGCCTGAAATAGGTCATCTAACACATGATCATTTGTTACCTTTACAGTTTCCTGAGGGTTTTTTCCACTTTCCCTCACAATCTGAACTGAAAAGGTGGTGATTCAGTGTTGGTATAGGTTGTTGCACATAAGCTGCATAGTGGGGGCAAACATGAAGCCCCAAATCACAGGACCCATGCTGATGGGGGGTGCTGCAGCCACAGAAGCAATAAACCCACATGGATAAGCACATGGATCTCAAAGCTGTGATTTTCATATTCCAGCAATCACTGCCGTAGGAGTGCATGACTGACAGCACAAAAGACTTAGATTTACTGTAGAGAGATGTAAATTGATAAGCCAGTAGACAGCCATCATTCTTCCTTTATTCTCTCTCTGTATCCCATGTCTTTCTCTGCTGGCATAATCAAAGCTGACACACTGCATTCTATACCAAGTTATATTTTTCATAATTATAAGACAGTACCTGAGATGTGAAGTTGTTATTCAGGAAATGGCACAAAGCTCACTGAAATACAGGTTTTCAGATTGATCCTCTGATAATATTGTTTTTCACATAGATTCTGGGTACTCAGACTCTACATCTATGTCTTTAAGCTGTCTGGGTGCTTTAAGAAGGGATAAGTACAGGAGAAAAAAATGAGGGAGCTTTTCCTTTTGTGCAGAAGAAAAAACATACAAAGCATGAGATACTGGCTTTCTTTCTCCTAACCAGTAGTTAAATCTGAATCATTTTGCCACACTGGTTCTAAAAAGTTTGTAGGGAGCTGACTTGGGGGGAAGAGTTACAAGAATTCGAGAACCAAAAATAGAGAGATCACCCACGAAGACCTAGATGAGCAACCAGCCTTCCCTCAGCTGACTGACTGGTGTGGCACACCTCTCCTGTCTTGAGGCCAAAGGGTCCTTTTCCACTGATTCATTTCATTAGTCTCAGCTGCCTCTGACTTGAATTGAATGTTTTTAGATCTAAAAGGAACACACTATGAGATATAATGGAGTTGTTATAATATAGATGCATTTGGAAATCTCATTTTTCCTCAGGTCTGAAAAAGTGTGGTAAAATCTGAATGCTTATATTGCAGCTCTTTCACCTTGAATATGTACGGTGGAATTTCAGATCCCATCTGGACCCAGTGAATGTGTGACTTGAAAGAAGGCAAATGAATGAAGCCCTCCATGCTCTGGAGCTCCAGCAGAGAGGTGCTGCAGATCACCTGGGAAAATCCCAGTGCTGTGAGTAATTTTCCATATAGTTTTATTTTTAAACTCTCTGGTATTTTAATTGAATTAATAAAAATAGCAAGGAGAAAAAAAAATGGATTTTTTTATTAAAACAGATTGAAACTAGTAGGAAAATTAGGATTATCTCACTTGATGGAGATTATTACTTTTCATCAAAGAACTTTTGTCTTGTCAATGTCAGAATTTTTTTGCACTTCCAGAAATAAACTGAGAAGACTGTAGTTATACTTAATGGATGTTTTTGTGCAGGCCTTGTCTGCTCACTGGGCTCCAAATCCACAATATCTCAAGTCTTGCTTTGCCTCGCTGACCTACAGGCACAATGACCAGAAGGCAGAAAGCAAGGTCTTTTTCTCCCTCTCATCTTTAATACAGGGAGCTTCTTATACCCAGTAGCTCCTCTTCTTAAATATAGTTAACAGGTAGTTTCAAACAGGCAGAATTTATTTTTTTCTTTGAGCAATTAACTCAGCTGCCAGAACTGGGAGCCTTTATATGTTAAATTGCTTCTGTAGTTGATGGAGAAAGATGCCTCTGATGGGAGATGTGGATCTTAGCTGTCTTTTGGAAGCACCTGGTCCTTGATGCAGATGGTACCTGATTTCAGCATCTCAATTTCAAATGTTTCCAGTTAAGCAGGATGGACCTAGAGCTGTTCATGCTGCTGGGAGCTTGCTGGGGACATGTGAGGAAAAGCATTGCTGGTCATGCACTCCTATCAAAAGGCAGTTCCCTGTCTTAGGGCAACTTAGGGAATTACAAAAGAAAGAAAAAAGTCCAAATACTTTTGGCTGTAATTAGTGAGTAAGGCAGCTTATTCTAACTACTACTAACTTAAGTGAGAGTGGCTGTCTGAAGTACTCTTAAAGATGAACCCCAGGTTACTCCCATCAGTCCGACTACCGTTTAAACCTTCTGCTTGCCTGTGCTGATTGATGCATTATTGCTCATGTCAGTGAAGCACTTTTCACCAGAAACCATCTTTTGGGGGGCTTATAAAGAGTATATTGAAAAGAATTGAAATATCTCTGTAATTTGTGCAGTGGATACATAGCTCTGTAAGAGCTGCACAATTGGACACTGCCAAATGATTTTACATAGGTCACTGAAAAACTCTTTGGAATAGCTATGCCAAATTGCTATGAGCGCAGATTAGTTTCAAACACAGAAAGAAAAATGCAAAATCTTATTACTAATTTCCTAGGCCATCCAATTCACAGGACACCCATGTCAAAAATGTTTTTACTCAACTATTTTCTTATCAGGGTCATTATGTTTCCTTCAAGGTAATTCTTAAAGAAAGGGTTTACTTCTCACTTTTTTGTCTGTATCTCTGACAGGAATAGGCCTTTGGGAGCATCTTAGGAGTGAAAGTGTAAGAACCCAGAATGTGTGCTGCATGTTTGTTGCTGCATGTTCCTTCAGAATTTGCTTTTAAAATGCATATTGGTTACAAAATAAACCTGAATGAGCCATTATACTCTGGTATGTAATTATGTATTTAGGACACATACTACACACAGCTTTAAAAGAAATCTGTATGGAAACAAATTGCATTACATTTGCAAATAGCTGAAGGTAGTTGAGCAGCAACACCTCAAGCCTTTCAAAATACTGAAGTCATTTACACTATTTGCTGAAGTAATTATCTCCCAAGTGTCAAATTCCAGTTGTTTCAATGCCTTTGCTGCAGAGGAGCTGCAGAGGTCTCAGTATAGCATAAAAGACCTGGGTTTGGCTGTCTAACAGCCTTGATGTAGATTTAGTGCTCCTGCTGATGAACCATGGCACAGCAGGACTGCTGGCCTCTGGGAGGGAACAGTGCTTGGGACTGACACAGAGGAGAGAGAGGCACCCCTGGGACAAGGGTGAAACCCAACCTCCCATCTCCCCAAAAATTAGTGAGGAGCAGAGAGTCTTGGTTGAACAGTTCTGTGATTTAGTGGAGTGATAGATTTACTTATGTGGCCAGCCTAGAGGATGGAGAACCCTCTGGCTTCTTATTTCAGGGTTTTGAACTGCCACTAGAGCAAGACAGCGCATCTCCTCAGCTTTGACAGTGTTGTACCACTTATTTTTCCTCTTTAACTGGTGCTTGGCAAAGTACCTGCCTCTCAGGGGGCCAATCCTTGGAAATAGCCGTGTGTGACAGAAATGGCAGCAGGCACCCGTAAGGAAGCTGTGTGCCTGCCTGGGCTGATGATATGGAACAGCATCAAGCGTGCTTCCCTGCCTTGAGACAGCAGTTCCTGCATTAAATCTACAAAATGCCTTTCTGTGCACAGTGCAGTTGGAAATGTTAAGAGTCACGCTTATTAGCACTGGCACATATAAAGCAGAGCTGCAGTAAATGAGTTAAGTGTCCTGAGGATTTGAGGGCTGGGGTGTTGCTTTTCCTTTTCTGGAGCTGAGTACTCCAGAGACTTTCATTAAACCTGGGACTTGGCAGATCCTCATGCTGATTCTGCCACTTATTTGTTGTTCGGCCTCAGGCTAGTCACTTAACCTCTTGCCGCCCTAATTTCCCCATCTGGAAAATTATATTTACTTACCTCTCCTGGGGATTGCACGGGGCTTAATGAATGCCCGTAAGGGATTTGAAGATCCTCAGATCTGAGATGATACAGGACTGCGAGAGATTCACTGCATGTGCAAGGAGGAGGGGATGTGTGCCCAGGCAGGAGAGCCTGCCTGCGCTCCTGGCCCAGAATCAAGCCTGAAAATCTAATCAGCAGGGGAGGATCGTACTCTCTGTTTTAGATTAAATCCTCTTCCTTGTGGCCTCTTCAGATTTGCTGGTAGAAAAAGGAGGCAAGTGCCTGAATGGGGAGGAGGGCAGCTGAGGTTAACTGCTTTCTCCTGTTGGTCCCCTGGATCTTTCTGTCAGTGCAATAACAGCTGGATCTCCCGGGGAGGTAATGATCTTCCTGGATACTTCATCTTGCTGCAGGCTATTAGAGAAGCCAGGCAGCCCTGTTGCTGCCCATTTCTTTAACAGGAAAAAATGAACCCCTGACCAAAAAAAAAAGTTCCTCTATATAATTAAGCAGCATTAGAATGAGGCCTGTGCCTTTGCTGATGAACTTCGGTGAAAGCAGATGGTCACAATGGTATTAAAAACTAAAGACTTCAGTCAAGCTTTTAATTGAAAACAATTGGACCCTGCTGGATGGTAATTACCTTGGCTGCTTGCAAATAATATCACAGCACTGCTACCTAGGAAGGAAGAATGAAGACTGAGTTAATAAGAACTGCTTAATCTGCATATAATAAACAAGGAGCATCCAAAACTATTTTCTCTGGTAGCTTCCCCCCTGCAAGAGGCTTTTAAGTGGTTAGCAGTGTGAAAAGGAACACAGAGTAGCAGAAATTGAAACGTGTGAAATGTTTGCTGGGTTTATAAAATAACTTGAAGAACCCATCTTCCTTCATCTCCCTCTTTTTAACAGCTGAAATTCCAGATGTAGCTGAGAAAAACAGCAAATTATAATAGAGTGGAAAAGCTCTAGATTATCCAGCATTCCTCCTCTTCTGAATGGCAACAGTAATGACAGGCTGTGTTTATCCTGTTTTATCTGCTTTCTTCTTCTCTTGCCTGATTGACTGGAAGGCTGGGGCCCTTCTAAACACCCAGAGTGTTTTTACCATGTTCTTAATTGGATTTTAATGATCATTAACTTAATATGCCTCAGTGTCTAACAAAGCAAATGTAGTATGTGGCATATTCTGCCTGACAATTTTCTCATTCCTCTGCCTTGTGCTGGGATCAGAGTAGGGTTAGAAGGCTAGACCACCTAAAAGGGTCCTGAGTCCTGGTGTGCTCTCTGTTTGCTGACACAACATGACATTAATACTGCTTTACAGTGTCTTCCCTGCTGTGGAGAAGGACCTGTATTGCTGTGCCTGTGCCGGTGGAAAAAACAGTCCCAGCGTTGTCTCTTTTAAACATGGGTCCTAGATGTGTATAGAATGAACCAAATCTTGTCACCCTCCATGTAAACACTATTTTTCATGTGGCAGTTCTCTTGGGTGTTGCTCTTTTCTTCCCCTATGAGCAGGCAAGATTCCTTGCTGCCCCAGTAGACTTCAGAAAGCAGCAGCTACTGCAATTTTGCAAAATTAATGAGTAGCTGTGAACTGCTAGTAAAAGTGATGCAATGATTTTCTGTAACATATCATTTTAGAAGCAATGACTTGAACTGCTTTTTCTTTTCCTATCCAAATATTTGTCTTTTCAAGGCACCAGCCAAGAGTTTGTCTTGTCTTGTCTGGCAGTGTGATGAAATGAACTTTTCCAGTGTGTTTCATCTGGATTTGATGATTTTATGCCTGCAGTTCAACTTTCATTCACTTAATGTGCTGTGATTAACACAGAGTGAGGTCCTGAACCCGAGAAAGTCAGTAGAAGTTTTCACACTGTTTTGCTATGATTTTGCTAATTTTTTTGTAACCAAAATATGCTTAAAACTTTATTGGTGTAATGCCTCAGAAACTGCTTGCTGACATAGTCACAAGACATAGGTGTATTTCACAGAATCTTTAAAACTGAAGGTTTTAGTTCCTGCACTGCTATCTAAGTTGAGGTATTCTCATTTGTGCTAGGATTTCCCTTGGTCTTTCCTCTGCTGCTGGACCCCTGGAGAAGAGGTCTGTGGCTGAGGGGCTGGTGTCCTGCTCTGTCTCCTGGCTCTGTTGTTCAAGCTGGTGGCAGGGTCTGCACAGAATTTTTCTCACAACCCTTCCAGCCCCTCCTTTATCAAAGAACTTGGTACAAATTTGAAATTAGGAAAGGCCACCTTTCAAAAGTGTCTTATGCTAGTGGTTGTGGTGATTTTATCAATTTTATAGCACCTACTTTTAACTCTACAGAGCACAATCTTATTGTAATTACTGGTTGCAGCTTTAAGGGAGCTGGTGTGGACCATACTATTTTAAAGGTATAAGCTCTATTGATCTAAAGTATTCTGAGCGATAAACAGCTGCTCAGGTTGATTAAAGCTGAAGGGAAGCCAGAGCATTTAATCAATCTCCAAAGCTGCTCCAAGTATATTACAAAGCAATTGTGATTATTGCTATTATATGACAGGCTATATCATAATAAAGAAAGAGGGATCATTTTTCTTAGAAGCATTTAGAGGTGTTGTGGTGCTTCTTCTCAGCCTGCCTCATGCTGTCACCTCTGAAGCTTGGCTAAGTGACAGAGCCTGCCACTCAAGCAGACTAATCTTGAAGGGAAAATACAAGAGCAGGGCCTTTCAGCTCCCCAGAGCCTTCTCTTCCCTGTGTCTATCTGTGGCCGACAGCAAGTGCTTGGAGAAGAAAAATGAGAAAAAAGACCAGTGTGCAGTAATGCTGGCCACATTGTACTGGCTCTGATCTTTGCATCCTGCACAGCTTGGGATGTTCTGGGCTACAGGGTATGTTTGTGCCTGTCCAAAAGTCCTGAAGGCACCTTTCTTCAATTACTTTTTTTTCTAATCACTTCTTGAACCTTCCTTTGGACAGCCTTGGGTTTCACACCATCCCATGGTGGTGCATCACACAGTGCTCTCATGTGGTTTTGCAAAATAGTCCCTTTTTGTTCTTGTTTATCAACTTTCAGCCTGATGTTTTCTTTTAGTGCCTTCTTACTCTTGCTCTTACCCTTCTTGTTAAGAAAAGCAATGGTTAACAGTTATCTCTTAACCTTTTGTATTTCATAAACACTGAGCTGTCTGCCTTAGTCTGCCCTGTTGTCTCCTTCTTTTCCAAGCCTTGTTTAGTCTCCTTTTTCGGAAGGTGAACCATTGCTCTGACCATCCCTTTCACATCTGCATCTGCTGCCCTTCTTATTTGGCTGCATGCTTTTTGTAAGGGTGTAACCAGAATTTAATATATTACTTTAAGATGTGGGCTTCTCTTTTTCAGCTGTTCAGTGATCTTATTACATAAAACATACATATGTCATGCAATATTGGAGACACAAATATAGGATTTATGAAAAGCAAGGTGCTGCATGAAATAATCTTAGATTTAAAATTCATCTTACATTGCATTCAAAATGTAAAAATGGACAGTATATTAACAGAGTAGAACTTTCTCTTGTAGAAAAAATATAATATTAAAATAAATTGACAAGTTTATTAAACAAAAATTAATAAATAAATTGACAAATTAATAGATAACTTAATTAAAATTTGTCCTGGCTGTAATTGCAACAAAAATATTATAGCACTCTGGCCTGGAGAGGATAGCATTTACAGAGGCTAACTTTTGTGGAGGGTGTCTTGTGTCAGTCCTCTCAGTGCTGTCTTTAATCTTTCCACTGAAAATAATCTAATTGTCTCTCAAAACCAGGAAGTCCATGCTGTCTGAAGGTACCTCCGAGGATATGCTGTTGGAGCTTTTGTTTTTGCTGAATGCACCTCGTACAGGCAAGTCAGACCCCCTTGGGTTAGCAGGCAGACACAAGATTCCCTTCTTTTTTTTCTCTATTATGATAACACTTTTGAATCTTTGAAACATTTGAAGCCTCTCATGACCTTCATGTGAAACCTGATGCATGGTCCTAGTGTGCTGGAGGCTGAGCCTGGTGCAGTTATCTCTGTTGCACAAGATTTTTATTGCAACAACTGTTAAATCTTCTTTATGGTGGTTTCACATGAGAGTCACAAGTCTTCTGGGAAACTTCTCCTGAGTTTCACTTTACAGTGGTATGAGAGTCTTGTGAGTCTTGTGAATGTAGGTTTTTAAGTGGCAGTTTAGGCCAGTAAATATAATCTTAATTGGGAAATCTTGATGTCCTCCATGGATGGATTGTTTGCCCTGTGAGAGGAGGTGGTGGGTCCTGGTCCTGTTCAGCTGGGGGAAGAGAGTTACAGGTAAGCCTAAGAGCAGCTCAGGTCCTTGACTTAGCTTGGCTAGAGCTAGTTTCAGTGTGCTGAATGGGTTGGACAGCTGAAACTACAGACCTAGCTGTCAGAGGTTTCCCATTGCAAAGTGGGCCATAGAAGTCTACTGGCAGCACCCTTCCTCTCCTTAGGATGCAATTTGAGGAGCATTTCCTTTGCACTCCTGCAAATTAATTTAGTGGTGCCAGCAAAGGTCTGGTACAGCTACATGGCAAATCATCAGGGGAACAAGTTCAGGTTAAAAGTAATCCTTATTTTTTGTTCATTTGTTCTAACCAGTTTCAAAATTGATTCCTCCCACGGCTCCATGAAAATTCGTCTTTGTGCCACTGAAGCACAGGGCAACAGTAGGAATAGCCTTAAGGGAGTGCTTCACCTGGTACTGGGGTTCAAAGAGGAATTTTTCAGACTGTAGTTTTACAGTCAGTTTTTAAGAGCCCCCTGGAAATATCTCCCAATCCCATGGTTCCACAGATTGCCAGCTGAAGATGACCATTTGTGAAACTGGACTTCATGCCAAGTCTGTGGCAAAAATAGACTGCAAAAATGATAAATCACAACTAGACACTGCTGCACAATACTACACTTATGCTGCTCTGCCATTTTTTGGGTTGTAATCTAACCATCTGTTAATTTGCTACAGGGTACTGAGATTCATTGAAGGCCTACAGGATGATCAGTGTTTCCTGAGCCATTTGGGATGAGCCTTGCAGCTTTTCAGGTCCTGCTGCTGTTTACATCAAGTGCACTATGACTGGCTCTCCCAGCTGCCATCCTCCATCTGATTGCCTCAGCCTCATTGCTATTTTATGACCTGAGATTGTGTCTGAGCAGAAGGATGTGAGTGCATCACCTGCTTTCAAGAAAATCAGTTTGTGCCAAGGAGGACAGGATTTTTAGGCATTGGGGCTGTCAGTTAACCTCACCTGGAAACAAAGTGTGATGCTTTGCTTGGGGTGGGACTGTCCTGCACCCCAGCACTCAACCTTGTCATTGCTTTCACAGGGATCAGAATAATTCCTGGCCAAGCTAAGACCCACTTCTGTTTATGTTCCTTTCTAAAACTTTCTAAAACTAATCTCTCTTTTCTGCACTGCACATATTTTCACATTTGTGCTAATGAAAGCGCTGGATTGTTCCAGGGGATCACATGGAAAATATCTGTGAGCTTTGGCCATCTCTCTGAAATACTACAGTCAATTTGGTGTTTGCTTTGGCGTGTTGCTGTGAAAGATTGTGGAGTGCTCGTGTTTATACGCACACAGGGAAAGAGGGCTCCTGCTCATTGTGCCTTTGTGAGGCTGCCAGACTGTCTGGCCCCATCTATTCCACTGTAAGTGAAAAGCGCCTCGCGAGCGCTCGCTGCGTGCTGGGACCAGGCTCTGCTAGGTACTCTGCTTGGAAGCTGTTCTGTCAGCTTGAAAAATATCTTTCTGCCTGAATAGTGCTTACTCCCTGTTGTTACAAGTAACATGTAAGATTGCTTGTCAGTGAAAAAATTTTTCCTTTTTCTCTTTGTTTCTTCCGTGTACTGGGCAGCTTTGCATACAGTGCATTTTGGTGGCCCTCCTCTACTGGGGCAGCCAGCTGCCCTTTGAGAACAAGAGAGGATTTTCCATACAGAAGAATGAGAAGTAATGTGTGAAAATTGGTGCCACGACGCAGCCCTGGCTGAAAGATTTGGATGTTGCCCTTGACAAAGGACTTAGTTTCCTCCTGTAGCCCACTGCCTTCTGAAGTAAGATAAGACAGAGGTTTGCAGGCTTTTCTGTCCAAAGTGGAATTTCTCTGCTGTGCGTACAGAGACATTGTCCAGCTGAAGGCTCCTGCAAAATCCCTTTGAAAAGATGAAGGATGACTCCAGCAACCCCTCTGTTAATTTTCATGTGTACAAGAAAGCTCGTTCTAAAATTTAACTATTTCCGTGAGCTCCTGCTGAAAAGTCATGGCCACAGGACCTGCACTTGACTAGTAATTATAAAATGCTTTGATATTGAACTTGGAGTCTGAACAGCAGTTTGTAGAATTCAGGTCTCCTTTTCTTTTTCAAGTGACAATAAATATTAATCTCAGATTTTCTCTTCTGGAAAGAACAGCTGGAAAACAAATGTGTATTGGTTGGAATTGCCAGGTACCTGGACCCAACCTGTAGTCCAGCTGTCCCTGAGTTCTGTGTGTAGCTGCACCGAGTATTTGGAGGAAGATGCAAATGCTGCTGGAATGGATGATTGCAACTAAACTGCAAACAAACCTGCCCACCTGTCAGCTTTTGTTTCAAGTAGCAGCTCTGCTAATTTCATCAGTAGAGTAGCTGATGCTTAACAATTAATTTTTTTTTTTTCTTTCAACTGTCAAGCTTTGCCAGCCCATTTTGCTTTACAAAATCTCTAAGTAAGGAAGATAGGTGTTTTCTTTTGTACAACGGACACAAAGGAATTAAAGGATTATTCATGAAGGTTTTAGTCTTGAATTTAGGCTGTTTTTCAACAAATATTCACTCCTGCTACGTACACACTGATACTGGGCTCAGACAAAAAGTAAATACACTTTTATTCAGTGTCAGCCATCAATCTCTTTCCAACTTTCGGGACATACTCTTGTCAGTTAGGGGCTTCTTCTTGAGAATCCTGGCCTGTTAGCTTGCACTGAAAATAGACAGGATGAGGAACATCATCTGCACAAAGCTCCTCTGTGAGACTCTGTGCAGCCCAGCCAGCCTTGTTCCTCCTAATGCTCTGCCTCATGTTGCTCCTGTGAATAAACAGTGCTGCACATGCTTAGACAAATACACTCACACGCTTGGCTTCTCACTAAAGCAGCTGAACTACCTGAGGCAGGAATAGCAGGAGCCTTCTCAAGAAAACCAGTCAGTGAGCTTCTCTGAAGGTTTTGAGGGATATTCATGATACTATGGAGACTGAAGAAAGCCTTGAAATTTCCAGTTGACTGGTAGCCTACATAAGATTATCTTAGTCCTGCCAGTGTGAGACCTTTAGGCAAAGATTTTCCCTGTTCTAGTCTTTTAGTTTTGTGGTTGGAGGTTTTTGCCTAATCTTTGGAAATACTGAAAGCAAACTCTAAGAAGGCTTGCTTCATCAAGAAAGCACCTTACCAAAGCTCTGCCTAGTACAAATGGATCAATTCCCCAGCTCAGGGGCTGTTTCATACTCTGTGCCTCCAAGCATTGACCACCCTAGCATCAACAACCAGCAGGGTGAGGAAGGACCAGCAGGCCCCTGGATTTCACTAGTGCCAGGATTAAACATTTGTTTCCACTTCTCAAACCACCATGTCTGAGGGTTCAAAACACCACTGTGCCTGCTTGCATCCCCCCTGCCAGGGCATGGGCACATGCTTCTGTAAAACCTGCCAGAGGTAAGCTGCTGCTGAGAGCTACACAGCACTGTGTGCAGCCCTGTGCATTTGAGAAGATGAATGAATCCAGAGGAAGAGGCTTTTGCTGTGCTGCTGCTATTTCAATGGGAGAGTGAGACCCTGAAATGCTCTGTTCTACTTCAGCAGCTCTAAGAGGAGCCTTTCTCCAGAGGTCTCCAGCACTCAGACTAATTGAAATAACTCCAAAGGGGTCTTCTAAACCTAATTATTTCCCCATGTTTTCAGGTTTGTATTTTCCCTCCTGTCTACACCCTCTCTTGAACAAAAAGCTTTAAAACTCCTTTTTTAGAAAGGATTCAGATGTAATTTGGATGAAGTTAATGTGAAGCCAAGGTTGATTGCTCATCTCCCTGAAACTATCAGCAGTGGCTGAGCACTGGCAAGTGTCAGACGGGAGTTCAAACATAGCTGGGAAACTTGTGAGCAAGCTCAACAAAGGGTGGGCTGGAGGCTGGGGATCACTGCTCCCCCTCCCCCCGTGTGACTTTCTCAGCTCACACTGAACCCTTTGATCACTGTCCAGCATGGGGTTATGCAGCAGCCTGGGCCGGGGCCAGAGATGTATACATGGGTGGAGGCTGCTGTAATCTTCATGTGCCCTTGATCCACCCTGTACCCTTATTTCCACAAACACTGTTGCATATCACAGTGGGGTGCATCACTGCCGGTGCTCCTTCAGCTGAAACAGGACTGTCCCAGCCAAGCACAGCTCCCTTTTCCAGAAATCTCTCTGATAGCAACATTTTGAAAAGTCTGCCTGCATTTTGTAACCATTACCCTATTTTTGCCAAGCACATTTGTATTTGACGCTGAAATACAACACTGTGATACACAATACAATAGTGCTATTCAGCACACAGAGTTTGTGTCTTTCAGAAGTGGCTGTTCTGGGAGAGCTGCACAGGCAAGCATGGCTGTCTTGGGAAGGTGTTGCTCATGAAGAGCACTGCCAGAATCTTACCTCTGGAAGCACATTCTCCAGACCACCTGCTTTAGGGCAGTATTTTAGCTCCATATTCCTCTAATAAAGATTTTAGTACTGCACTTAGTGGCTATTAAGAACTCTTGAGTCCAAGATAAGTTCTTACAGATGTGCTGCCATTATCATTCATACTTAAATGTTGACGTAGTAATCTGGAAAATGAGCTGAAACTCTTGAAGAAAAAGGCTAACTGTCTCTAAGGTAAAGTGGATGGGAATCAGCGGTGGAAAGCCAAGCTGTGGTCCCTTGTGCTTTTCAGTTGCATTTGTTTGTTTTTGCCATTCACCATCAGAAAGTGGGAGGAGGGACCTGGTTTCTCCTGTCTGCCTCTGTCACTGTGCCTTTGGATAAGCTGCCTTCAGTACAGTGGCACAAGTAGACTTTAGGTTTGAAGACTGCCAGCAACATGTGGCATGTCAGATCTTACAAAAACCTCTGATTTCTATTAAAACCTACAACAAAAGAGATATGGGTTCCACTCTTCCGTATTATTTTCTATTTATTTTGGGATAGCTAGAAGATCCTAAAGGAATTATGTCATTCCCTATCAAAATCTCTGGTTGATTCCTACAAGTACAGTCATGTATGGCCCTCTTGTTAAGGGACATCAGGTTTTCCCGGGTGATTCAGCCACTACTCCTAGCAGATCACACAAAGGATGTTGCAACCCTGCAATTATTTTTCCAATGAAAATGCTTACACTGGTTGAAGAAGATTTAGAAATCTAGCCTCTCTCTTCAGCTCCCCCTCCCCCAAAGTACTTCAAAGGTCAATGAAATGCAGTTTTGCCCAGACAGAGAAAAAGCAGTGTTGTGGCATCTCCTCACTCCTCCACATTTCAGCACAGCAGGACCAAAACAGTACACAGGTAAGAGTGTGGAGCATGAGACTGTGAAACTACCTGAGCCTGCCAGTGGTGCAGCTCAGAGTCCATCTGGAGCCACAAAGAGGGGCCAAGATGTGTAGGGGCAATCAGCATGGGTAGCAGTCCATGCTGTGCGATGCTGATGCAGAAAAGCAGGTCTGACTTGGTGCTGCTGCTGCTGCCTGGGGACCCATGGGACTTCTGCCCTTCCTGTCTGCTGCCTACAGGGATGCTGTAGCCAGGTGAGCTCAGTCCCTGTTCTGAGACAGTACTGCTTGCTGCTCTGCTATGTAAGAGCATACCCTATTCTGTTACTCTGGTGTGGTTACAGAGGTAAAAACCCTGTGTTGTAGATAAAGACAGACTATTTGATGCTCAACCAGGGGATAATCAATCTCTTTGTATCCGGTAGAAGATGAAGCTGAAGGAGGCTGGGGTGCCTTTATGCCTATTTACTTATTACTGTATCCACACTGGGAACTGTGGTGCTGCATTAGGACAGAGGTTAAATGCTTGGGGCTGCTCCCTCTAGAGTGCCCTGGAGCTCGATGTCACCTGCAGAGCAGCCCCTAGATTGCTCTGCAGCATCCATCAGCCCCAAAGATGTGGATGAGGACGTGGCCCTTACCCTGGGCCTGAACTGCAAGTCAGCCCTAAGGTGAGATGCTGTGGTGAGCAAGGATTGAGAGAAAAATGAATATGGTTTAGGAAAGCTACCTGTCTTTAAAATTATTTTGAATGTTCACATTTTTTATGCAGCATTTTAGAATGTTTCAGCTGCTCCCATTTGGAATTCAATTCCTCTCCCTTTTAATCAATAGCAGGCCTTAACAAAACAATATCTCACAGGAGCCACAAGCACACGGTGCTGAACAAAGCAAAAGAGCCACTGGCTTACAGCAACAATTGCTGCTACACAATGGGTTTTCAAAGCTCAGTATATATTTTGTCCCTACTGGGAAAACTATAACAAGACTGAATTAGTGGCTAGGCTTGCCAAAGGGAGAAATTAAAGTGTGACGACTTGTCTGACACCTTGAAGTACCTTTATTTATTTTGTGTGAGAGGACAGCATGGGGAAATAAGATGCCTATTAGGGAAAACCATTTTCTGTTGCCTTCCAAAGTGTACAGCAGATCTGTATGCCTAAGGGCTTAACCCAGGTCAAGGATCAGGAGTTCCTTCTGGTGGCTCTTGAGAGGAGCTGACAAGTGTGGGGATGCTGCTCACAGACCTGGGGAGGTGCAGGGGTGGGTGTAGGAGTGTGGTTTTCGAGGGCAGGATGGTCTGGGAGTCCCTTGTCTTTGCCAGGGGAGGCTTGGGGTTGGTTTGCAGGTGGCTGTGTGGTGAGGGAGAGAGAAGAGGGAGATACTATGTGAGAGCAAAGCAAATTCCCTTCCCCGTATGTGGCTGGTCAGCCTTGAGCTTGCAAACTTGGCTTCTCATCTGTGGATCTTGACAGCTCCTTGCTCTGGCACTAATGGGTTTCAAGAGCTCCCAGTGAGCTGTAATCACCTTGGTTCAGGGCTCAGCTTGCACCTTTACAAGCACCTTCACCCCTCGCTGTTAACCTGTGGTCTCCTCTGTTCAGCAGCTAAGCTTGTAAATTCATGTAACCAAATAGCTGTGCTGTTAACTGCCTGCATGAAAGTGAGCAACACATCCATCTTCCAGTGCCCAGCCAGCAGCCTAATGGCACTGCTCACCGTGCTCGTGGGCAGCCTTGCAGACATAACTAACTCTGGCACTGTAAAAACAATTGTTTCAGTGCTCACACAGGCCACATGGCTCATCTGGGCAGAGGAGGGAGGTTGTGCAGGCAGCAGCCTTCCCACGGGCTGTCCCTGTGCACCAGTGCCCTGTGCCATCGTCATCACATTCCATGGCTGGCTGGGGAGAGCTTCACCCTGCTGCTAAACTGTGCCTCACACCCAGAGCAGCAGCCTGCTGCCAGTGGTTGTGATTGATGTTTGACCAGTCTTTTTTGAAAAGGCAGACCTGTTTTGCTGTCTGTGACCTGAGTGTAATTTTCTAAAGTAAAGTGCTGCCAGGAGGACAGCCACTAATGAAACACTGAATGGTGCTGAGGTTTTCTGGCTTCTCTGGCTCTTGCTAAAGTCTGTGGCTTGAATCCTCAGGTGTTGAGATTGATCTTGTCATGAAGATTATCTGAATGCAGACCTGGTTTCCTATGGCCGAGTGTGGAGGAGGCTGGGCTGCAAGTCAGCCTTTGCCAGAGACCCCACAAAGGAGCTCAGCTGGGGACGCCACTGCGGGAAACAAGGCGGGGCTGCTTCCACTGTTGCTTGTGTCACCGCTTGTCACTGAAGGAGAAAAAGTGCAGCTTTCTGTCTGCAGGAAACTTAGACCTGCCACTGCAGAGATCTGGTATGTTGCCTTCCTGGCCCCAAAGCAATCACAAGCAATCAAATTGGGGAGCACACGGGCTGACCGGGGTTGAATGGTCATCGCTCTCCTTTATTTGCTGGCTGCTGACCTGGTGCAACAGGCGCTACCAGAGAATTTCTGAATTAACCGGGCACTGTCCTGGGCGGCACATGTAGGCTGCCAGCGGGCATTATTAAAGCACAGTTATTGCACTTGGGCTTGGGAAAAGCCCCGGTGCAGCTGTATTGCTAAGGAAGCTGTCCTGGAGGAAGGGAGAGAAGGAGACCGGTCCCCACTCCAAAGGCTGTTTGTTGTCCCAAACGCCGCTGGATCTAACCCCGGGGGAGGCGGAGGGTTAATTTGAGCTGCCTTTGAAAACAAATTGGAGAGGCGCACAGCGAGATGTCAGGGAAACAATGTTTATAATCTGTATCCTGCCTCAAATTGTATCGGCACCGCACTTCGGCCCCACTGCCAAAATTAGCTGCAGTCACCAGGAAGCAGCTGGTGTCCCGAGCATGAGACCTCGCATTCAGCCATCGCTCAGCAGCTTCTACACAGTTATGAAGAGAGAGCTTTTCCTGGCTATGGAGCATCACCTACTCTTTGCAGCAGCAGCAGGAAACTTCTCATTTGTGGAGGCTGATCCAGTGTTCTTAATCATGCACAGTTCCTGCTGATTTTAGCAGGAGAACTGTTTTTCAGTGCATAGTTTCAAGGAGTTCCCCGAGAAGTGGACTGTCTTCTGTCCTCTCTGAAGGAGGGTGGGGAATGCATTGCTCCGCCAATGGGCGTCATTAGAAGCGTACAGGCTATGGTACGCAGCCCTTAAATGTGAACAATATTAGGGATTTTGTCAAGCTAGGTAATATTCAATCCGGAGTGGTTGTCGATTAGCTTTGCCATCCATTAAATCCAGGGTGCTTTCAGCTTTTCATTCACTCTGCATGAATTAGTGCGCTCCTTTCCCTCATCCTTTCAAAATGAATAGCTGCTTCTCCCTCCAGTCTGGGCTATGGAATATTTGAAAAGTGGCAGTACATTAACTTCTGCCCCAGCAGAGCTCTGCACAGAAACAACTCTTTAGGTTGTTTTGTGGCCACGACATATTTCAGAGAGTTGGTATCAAAGCTTTTTGTAATTATTTAAAATACAGAGTAATCCAAACAAACAGAAACAAAGGAAAATAATTGGGAGGAGAAGGAATTCCTCTGCTCTCTGCTGTTGCAGGTTTTACTCTGACAGGCCAGCTTTGCATTCCCCAAGGTAGAGACTTTTATCCTGTCTTTGTGACTGTTTTACTTCCCTTTTCTCTTGGGGGAGGGGGAAATGAATAATTTCTGCCTTCCTCCTGTTTCTTCACCTTCATCAGGAAAGAGGAGATGAACAATGCCAGGACCCTGCTCATTTGTTACTCTTTCCCCTTCTCTTTCTCATCACCAAGAGACAGAAGAGGGAAATGACGGTAGGCACTCAATACCCACTCATCTTATCAATCTAGCTCTTTAACTGCTTTTGTTATTCAATGGCATGATGGTCTTTGGCTTGTTATTTACCATCTGTTTAATTTAAATGTATCCCCATCAGGGAGCCAAAAGATCCAGTCTCAGAGCTCTTTCGCAGGATTTGTCTAACCACTCTAAATTATTTAACATGGCTCTGAAGTGTTTGGAGGGGTTTTTTTGTGTGTGTGTGTGGTTTTTTTGGTTTGTTTTTTTTTTTTTTGTTTTTTTTTTTTTTTTTTTTTTTGTTTCCTTTTAAGCACTATGATTTGATTCAAAACATCTGTAAAAAATCACAAATGACCTTACATCTGGGCAACAGCTCAGCTCTGTCTTGAACCTGGGTAGGGTCAAGTGTGCTAGCTGTTTGAAAAGCCTAAAATTCTTGACATGGTGAAATTCTTTTCCTACTTGTTTGTTGACAGAAGATGGGCAGGGAAGGCAAGGCAAGGCAAAGCAAGATCAAAATGCAGTGCTGCTGGGTCAGAAGTGAGTAGAACATCTTGTTGCGGAAATAGCCACGAAAATGCTCCTCCCTGCATTAGAAAAGCAGCTATTTAAAGCAGGATCAATTGCCAGTCCTCTTTGCCGCTGTTGTCATTTGGATGTGGCATGTGCAAATAATATTTCCTCATGAATAAGAACTTCCAACAATGACAGCACTGCTCTGGCATATCCTCTCCCAAAGAGGAGAAATCAACTCATCCATAGAAATGGTGTCTTCCTCTGAAAAGAATCCCCAGGATCTGGCTTTTGTTTTTCCTCTAAGACTTTAGGCAAGTGAATTTTGATCCACCAATGATCCACCATCAAGGCGGTGCAATTTCTAAGATGCATCTGGACATTGGAGTTACATAGGACAGTTCTCTTTGCTAAAGTAAAAATACACGGAGAAAATGAACAAACCTGTGTGACACAGAGCAAAGCCCACTTTCCCCTAAGATATGCATAATAAAACTGGCAGTACATGCCTTCAAAAGAGATTGCTTTACCTTTAATTATGTCAGTGAGCAAAAATGCTTTTATTCTTGGCAAATCACAGTGGTGTGATATCTTTCAAGAAACTGGAATCATCAAACATAGATTTTCCAGGAGGTGAACCCATGCTTGGCTTAAGCACTCTCAAACTTTCCTCTAGTTGAGATTCACATCTGTATCCCTGCTCTACAGCTCAAGCCTGCTGCTGTTTGTTATTGTTTGCATTACTTCAGGGCCCACTTAGGGATTGTACAGAATGTTCTTTTAAAAGAAATAAATATTGAAGTGTCCATACAACATTTGAGAGAAACACACTCCTTTTGTAAGGCACTGCCATCTGATCATTGCAGAAGTACAGAAAAGAAATCTTGGGAGCATGCAGGGTGCTGAGGCTTTGGGGATAAATGTGTTTACATTATTAGGGGCTAGGAGTCATCCTCATTTCCATGGAAGCCCCTGCACCAAGTGAAGGGAGAGCATGAGACCTTTGAGGAACATTTATATGTCCTATGTAAGTGAATTTAAATAACTCACTGGGCACAGGGATTGGAAGAGATTTAGACCACCTGAGCCAGGATTTTAGAGCAAAAGATTTCTTCTAGCAAGTCCTAGAGAAAGGACTGTTGAGCAACCCTGTTGCTGAGTTCTGAGGGCTGTGAAGATACAGCAGAGTTGATGGAGATGCCAGAGATACAAATCATCCTCTTGTCTCTCCTATATTTATCTCCTTCCTCCAAACTCCTTGTTTTATTTTTATTGGGATTTTCTTTGGATTAACCCTATTAAATGCATCACTAGCACTGAAATTTGCCGATGCCAATAAACCCATCTGTTTTATTAACTAACCACAGTCTCTGGGGTGTTTCTCACTGGCTGAGACATGAGCAGCCCTTTCTGCTGTCTCCAGCACTGTGTGTCAGCCCAGGGAACAATGGGAGGGAACCCAGGAGGTCGCTGGCAGGAAGCTCTGCTTCCCTTGGATAATTAACCGACTGGGAGACTGAGGAATGAAGATAGCACATAAGACACACAGAGTACAAACTGCTGAAACAATAAACAAACAAACCAACGACCATCACTTCCTTTTCTTATATTGTTAAGGCTGCTTCCTTAACTCAGGTTGCCCCAAACCCACCCCTCAAAAAGGAGCCTTTTAGGCTCATAAATTCTTAACCTCTTCACTTCCAGTTCTTGCTGAAGGCACAAGTTAATTTTTGCCAAGGTGATGGCCAGCACAGAGTCTGTGGCTCCTCCTTGGGGCTTGCTGGATAAATTGGAGATTCCTGTTTCTGAAAGTGATAAAGGCACTTTTACCAAAAATTAAATGAACAGAGACTTAGCTTGGTCTGCATGATTGTAACACCCTGGTACCAGGACAGCTCCTCCTGTAGGTATCAGCTTCCAGGTCAGCAGGTGACACAGTCTAGCTCTGAAGAGGTTAATTTCCAGAGAAGCTGGCCTCAGAGCCAAGACCTGGAGGAAATCTGGAACAGGGCTTTGTGTCTCAAACCCAGCTTTCATATCAAGCCATCCTCTGATGTGCCATTGTTTCACCATCTCTGTTAGGGGAAGGTCAGCTGCACAGCCAGTGCTTGCTATCATCTACACTGGTGAGCATCCAATTAGACACTTCCACTGAGATCCTCTCCTCTGTCTCCAGGTAGACTTATTTGCATGGTTTTCTCCCCCATCCAAGCCATTCTTTGGAGAAATTGTTGTTTTGTTTTTTCTGACCTGCTAACACCAGAATTATGAAAGCAGAAATCGGCAGTGGCAATGCCAATCCCCACCTCCCCTCCAGCTAGTTTTTCCAGATGTCTCATTGAAGAGCAGTCAGAGATTGTTTTTGTGCAGAGTGCCATGTGTGTATTTATCCCATGGAGGCCAGTGCCAGGGGCACCCAAGAGCTGAGGTGACTATGAGGCCCACATCCATCACATATTGATAGCAATTGGTGGATCTCATTTCACCGTGTCCTCAGCAAAATACTGCCAGTGAGAAGGAGCAGCCAAGGGTTTTTGGGGAGAATTAGGCTGATCCTGCTGGAACTGGGAAAGTTGGTTTTCAACAGAGATGCTGATGTTTCTCCTCATCAGCCTACAAATTCAGATCAAGGTGGGAGCAGTGGTACTCAGGGCAGGGGCTAGTGGCCTTTCCCTAGACTGGCCCCCTCCTGGCAGCACTGGGAAAGGCTGTCCTGGGGCAGGTCCTGCCTGCTGCTGAGTGCTCCCAGCTGGCAGCTTATTTGTAATTACTTTAAATACCTGCTGTTTGTGTTAGGCACAGCAAGAAACATGGTAAACTGTAAAGGTGACATTTAATAAATGAAGTCTCTCAAGAAGATGTTTAATCTTTCTAATAAGGAAATAATCTGCTAAGTATCATGTTTAACAGTTATGAAGTAAGTCCATATCATACAATCATAGAATTATACACTTAAATAATCACAGAATCACAGAATGGTTTGGGTCAAAAGGGACCTTGAAGATCATCGAGTTCCAAGCACTCTGCTGTGGGCAGGGACACCTTCCACCAGACCAGGTTGCTTAAAGCCCCATCCAAGCTGGCTTGAACATTTCCAGAGATGAGGCATCCACAGCTCTGGGCAAGCTCTCCCAGTGTCTCACCACCCTCACAGTGAAGAATTTCTTCCTGATATCTAATCTAACTCTGCCCTCTTTCAGTTTAAAGCTGTTCCCCCTTGTCCTGTCACTACACACCCTTGTAAAAAGTCACTCTCCAGCTCTCTTGTAGCCTCCCCTTAGGTACTGGAAGGCTGCTGTGAGGTCATCTTGGAGCCTTCTCTTCTCCAGGCTGACAAATCCTAGCTCACTCAGCCTATCTTCATAGGAGAGGAGCTCCAGCCTTTTTATCATCTTCATGTCCTGCTGGGCTTGCTCCAGCAGGTCACATCCTTCTTATGTTGGGGGCCCCAGAGCTGGGTGCAGAACTTCAGGTGAGGTCTCACAAGGGCAGAGCAGAGGGTCAGTATCCTCCCTCTTGCCCTGCATGCAGATACAGTTGGCTTTCTGGGCTGCAGGTGCTCTCTGCCAGGTCGTGTTGAGCTTCTTGTCAACAGGCAGCCTCAAATCCTTCTCCTCAGGGCTGCTCCCAACCAATTCCCTGCTCAGCCTTTACTTGTGCTTGGGATGGCCCTGACCCAGGTGCAGACCTTGCCCTTGTTGGACTTTACAAGATTTGCACAGGCCCATCCTCAGATCTGCCAAGGTCCCTCTGGGTGGCATCCCTTCCCTCCAGTGTGTTGACCACACCACCATATCAAAACATAGCTGAGGCATAGTTTAACACTTGGTATTTATTTAATCCATGTAAACTTTCCTACTTAATCTAAATTGCACTTATATCCCACAGATCAAGGTGCAGTGCTGGAAGTTTTGCCAGTAAAACTGTTGCTTTAAATTCTGCAGCTCCTGGTGTGGCTGGGAGAATGGAGGTGACTTTGTACATCAGGGGGCTGCTCACAAACCCCTCAAGCTGGGTTGAGGCCTCCTTTCTCCCCTGCCCTTCTCAACAGAGGAGCTGTGGCTGCTGTTGTCCTCCCTGGTGGCTTTTTACCCTCACTGAAGCACAGTTACAACATCTGCTGCTGCCAGCTCTGGCATACCATCCCATAGACAAAATAAGGCATACAGTGAAAAACTTCAATGCTCCCTGCATGTCTGGCTGAATAGATGGGGACAGACATGGGACACCACATGGAGAAATAGTGAAAACCAGTTATAGAGATTAGGGGATGGGGTAGGAAACCTGCCACCAGTGTGGATTATCACAGGAAAGATCCTCTGTCTTCTGCCATAGATACTGGGGGATGCCCTTCAGCTCTGCTCAGAGCTGGAGCTCCAGAAACACTCTGCATGCTGTCAGCCATGGCAGAACACCCCAGATCAGGTCCTCTGCTGCCACACAGCAACTGGGGGCCTGGAGAAATAGTGGGTGGTGGGAAGGGACAAGGGACTGTGGATCCTGCAGCAGACTGACATCTGCTGAGAGCTTGTGACATGCTTTTTGAGAGGGGGGAAGGGAGGATGGAGGAAACACCTCTCCCTCTTGGGGAGATCAGCCTTCCTCTCTCAGGGAAATGCCTCTCCTTGACAGGTTTCCATCCTTAGTGCCTGGTATATATTGGCATGTTTAAGGACTCGGTGTTTTTGAAACTTTTCTACTGCCAAAACCCTCTGTGTCACAGTGTGTGTCTCCAACAGTGTGGAGTCAAGTGGAGAAGTGATGGATTTGTACATTGAAACTTCAGTGGAAAGGAAGAAATGTGTCACAAACTCTTCCTGAACCCAGGTCCTTCAATTTCAGAGGTTTTCCAGCAGCCAAAGCCACTTGTATGGTGCCATTCCTCTGAATTCTGCAAAATGATGCTGTGTTCAACCAACTGCAGAAGCAAGAGGTGGAAGAGTGGTGCTGTGGGAACAGTTTTGAAAGGAGCTGGGAAAGGACAGGTGTGCTGCTACATCAGGGAGGTGCTGTAAAAAGCCCAGTTCCCATTTTCATGTCATGAATCAATGCTTCCACCTAAATCTCCTTGCTAACTGATTCATTACTCTATGTCATGCTAACAGCAGGCCTCTGCTATGTGCCTCTTTTCACAGTGTTATAAAAAAAAGAGGGTTTTACAGTTTAATAACAGTTCAACAGTTTACAGTTTAAATTAAATAGCTTTATTTAAAGAAAAGATAGGATGTGTGCTGTTTAAGACTTTACATAAGGCATGGATGGATGGATCATCTAGAAAATTATGGAAACTCATTTTTTAGGCACTAGTAGCCCTCCTTTTTCTCTCTTTGTAAATATTCAGTGATTCTGTGCAGTGAAGATGTTCTGAGAGCCTCAAGGAACAGCACAATTAGACAAGGAAACTAGCTCCCTGTTCTCAGAGGACCAAAACACAATCCCA
This sequence comes from Muscicapa striata striata, assembly GCA_030060385.1. NCBI lineage: Eukaryota > Metazoa > Chordata > Aves > Passeriformes > Muscicapidae > Muscicapa > Muscicapa striata. The sequence continues at coordinate 1,148,512 of JAREIS010000067.1, read as the reverse complement.
AGCTGGCTGTGGTACTAAACATAATATAAAACCACCTTCACCAAGAGCCCCCAGATTCTCAAAACCCTCTGTATAAAGTGCTTGAGAGACTCTTAAAAGTATCAAAACTTGCAGTGATTGGAAAGACAGCTTCCTTCCATCCATCCATCCATCCATCCATCCATCCATCCATCCATCCATCCATCCATCCATCCATCCATCTTGTGTTTAGTGGAGTCAGGCAAAAAATAAAGGGCCTGGTTTTGCAGCCACTGCACTTCTGTGGAGGAACCTTCAGGACCAATATTCAGGTCTTACATTCTATCTAGGCCACTAGTAATAATGAGTATAATCTCAAAAACTTTAACAGCAGCAGAAAAGATGTGCCACAGTTGCACTGGTAATGGATGGAGGCAGTGGTACAGCCCAGCTCTTCCCTGTATCTGCACCAGCATACTGCCTGCAATTCTCAAGATATTTTGAAGCTTTTTGGCTTTCCCTTTCTTCCCCTAGGGCAGGGCTTGCTGTGCTGGGTGGGCAGCAGGTGTTGGGTGTTGGCAGGTGCTGAGTAACTGCTATATAATTGCATGGGCTGGGACTGCAGGGGGTTGGAGATGTTTTCCCAGCCTGGGCTCCAGTGGCAGGTAAATGGTGCTCACACCAGGTCTGGGGTTTAAGGGCACGTTGGGGTTAGTGCTCCTGAGAAAAATGGCTCTGCCCTGCTGTTCCTGGCTTCTTCCTAACCAGTGACAGGGAAGTCTGCTGCAAACTTCTCAAGCAGCTCTGGCAGCAACCTGGGGGCTGTGTGTGTTCAGAGGGGTATATAGGCAAATGTAGAATTTGCCAGAGCTGGTATTCCCACAGAGCTGTGAGAGCTGGCAGATGATTTCAGCTGCTTTCTGCAGTGTGTGTGACCACAGCAGGGTGGTGGGCAGCAGGGAGAGGAGACAGAAGTGGACCACTGTGACTTTCTTGTATTCTACCCCATGAAGACACAGCTTGATTCAACTAATGGCAGTAATTGGAGATAATACTTTGCTGAGAGTTCCCAATTTCCTTTATGATTAACCCCAGGGAGCTTAAATATATATATTTTTACCTACAGCAGCCTGTTATATGTGTGGTGAGGATTTGTGGCATTTTTCTTCATGCTTTATTTTTTGCTTTTCTGCCCTGTGTGCTACACCTCCCTCTGTGCTCCAATTCCGTGACAAAATTTGGCTTTCTCCATTCGTAGATAAATGGAACATCATGGATGGAAACTGCCACCTCCTGTATCTGTGAGCTGATAAAGAGGAAGTGTGTTTTGGGCACATGGCATGTATGAAGTCACTATTAATAACTGCTGTTTTAAAGGCATAGACTAAAGGTGGCACAGACACGTTAAGTGACTTGCTGATACCAGCTGCTAGAATTAGAAACACTTCAGGGTCTTGGTGTGGCCTGAGAAGAAGGCTTTTAAAGTTCTTGTTCTCCTGACAGGGAGATTAGCTAGGACAGCTAAAGCAGAATTTAGGTTTAGGTTTGGGTGTTTATGCCAATTAATCATTTGCTCAGATTACCAGTTCCTCACCTGAACAAGCATTAATGCACCCAGAGCTGGAATCAGGACCCAGCCAGGGCCCTGCTATTCTTCTGCTATCTGTCCCAACTATTTCACACCATCTGTGTCCAGTGAGGAGGATGCATACATTGGTAGCAGATGTAGGTGGATGTCTGCTCAGTGTCCTTCCTCTAGGATATCCCTGGATAAGTGTATGAATTTCCTAAACTTTAGGTTGGGTCCACATCTTTGTATTTAGCCTCAATTTCTGTCTCTTTCCTATGAATTTTTATAATTAAAATTGCTTGTGGCTTTGGTCTTTGCACTATTGATTGGCAATGAATTCCACAGTTTAACTTGGTCCTGTGCGAAAATGTACTTCTTTTGCTCCTTTTTATCTTGCAGCCTGATGATTTCTATGACAACTCCCACCTTTTGCATTGCAAAGATTAGTGAGTAATATTCCCTGTTGAGTTTTTAGCAGTACTTTCGATAATATTTCTTGACATTCTGCATGATTTTCCTCAATCACATATCTCTTTTTTTCAAGCTAAGGAGTCCTGTACTGTTTAATCTTTTCTCATACACCAGCTATATTGCTGATGATAATTCTATAGTTAGTAAAAAATCCAGGTACTACCATGAACTAATAAATTGCCTGAACAGGCAGAGAGAAAAATCTTGTTTTCCAACCCACAGAAGCCTCATTCAAGATAGGAGGAGGTGCAATCTAAAACGCAACTGAATAGTCTTCTAAAAATGGCTGCCTTAGCATAGTATGAAGTCTTGTGCTTTTTAGAAAACCACAGTTTTCACTACCAATTCAACGGCACAGAGATCTAACCAACAGCCCTAAAATCATATCCAAATTTAATTATTTTTGAGCATTGTCCTTTCCCTGTAAGACCAGGAATGAGAATTAGTATTTTTCGAATGCTTTGTATGCTGCATGCTCATGAGGACAAATTACACGTGTTGTACCTACAAACACCCATGGCCATGTATTTTTAATTTAACTCAGATACTGATGTCAGTAACCAGAGAGACAACACAGATGCTTTGGGTCTCAGACCCAGATGTTTTGGTCGCTGTGACAGCACCTGTGCTGACTCTGTTGGCAGCACAAGCATCCCCAGCACAGCTGCTGTGGCTGCACAGTCCTCAGAGGGACAAACAAGCCTGGTCCTCTCATGGCAGGGCCCTGGGCAGCAGCCTGAGCATGATGCAGAGGTTTATCTCCATTGCAAAGTTACCTCAGAAGCTGAGGGGAAAGCATAAGTGAAGCTGTTAATATTTTACTTCCTTTGCTCTCTGAAGAGCAGAGGGAAGAAAGACATAGTTTGTTGTTGCATAGAACAAAGCAAGTGGGGCTTTTTCTCTATTCACATGAGAACATGCAGCATAGGAAGGGACAGAGGTGAGGGAATCCCACTCAGGCACCTGTTCTAAAGTGGGAGGGAATGGCAATGGCTCAGATGTTTTGGCAGCTAGTGATATGGGGAATTCATTTAAACAGTGGCTTAGAGTAGGCTACCCTGTGTAACCAAATCTTTCACAAGGTCACTGGAGTGATTTAATGTTTCATTTCACACTTGTTAATAAGGTTAATAAGTTAGTCTTTCTTTCAGTGACTTTGCAAGTATACCCTTAAGAAAGGTAGGATAGAGGCAAAGAAGTGCTTAAAATACTCTAAGTATAACCCACATCTTTTTATTTGTATTTTCATAAACAATTTATTTCAGTCTTGATGCATGATATCTGCATGAACACAGATGCCAGGCAGTAATGTTCATGTGTATCTTCCAGACAGGAGCAGTGCTTGATAATTAGGCGAGATGTCAGTGCTTTGTTAAAATTCTTCAGGTATAATTGGTGACTTTTCTGTAATCAGATGAGTAGATAGAGGATACAGGGTTTTGCTTTCAGCTGTGTTTTGTTGTGTATTTTTTTTTTCCCCACAGGCAGGTTGTTATTATTGCTGAGAAGATGGGGCGTATAATGCAAATGACAAAATCTAGATGATGGTTATATTACCAAGAAGCAGAAAACAATCAAATGGAAAAGAGAAGCACTAGGAGAAGTCTTGACAAGGTCATAGTGCGTGCCAAGGGAGCTGCGTGACCAGGAAGATGTATCACACCCAACCCAATTAACAAGGCTATTTAAATGTGAAAGAAATCATGGCTCAGTCAAGGTTTGACTGAAAGCCTTCGAAGAAAGGTAGCCATCAAAGATTAGCAACAGAGAGCAGGGAGGAATACATATATATTTTCTCCTTGTCAGTAAAGTATTTTCCAGTCATGAGAGTGTCTTGTGCCGCATGCTGATCTCACAGATGGTGCCGTAAATCACGGCTAACTCTGAAAGTGTCGGTGGAATTGTCTGTGTGTAAATGGTATCTGAATTGGTCCCTAGCTGTGAAAGACAGGGATTGCCTTGGGGCAAAAGCACGGATAGAACTAAAGGGTTTGTTTTCCCTTCCTTCCTCCCTCCCCAGCTTTTTTTTTTTTTTTTTTTTTTTTTTTTTTTTGCCTTGGCGTCTGACTCACTTTGCGACTTTGAGCATTTTGCATAATTTTTTTGCCTTGATTTCCTCCCTGCAAAGTCAGCTGATCGTTCCAGAGGAGATCTTCAGTGGAAAAGTTTGATTATGGAAATTTCTATGGAAATGCTTGTTTATTACTGTTAATGGAAGCAATATAACAGATTAGAAAATTTTAGCTCAGTCAAGGGACTTTGAGGGCAAAGGGCTCCACAGATTCACGGGTAGTTGGTTTTTGAAGTACCTGATATCATGCTGTATGATGAAGAAAACTTTCAGCTTTGAGAAAAAAAATCCCACCCAAGAGTAAAGCAAAGAATACAATCCTGTGACTGCATGGGTCAGATTTCAAAACTCAATATAAGTTGTTCCTTGTGACTCACATGTGAATTCAATGTCAGGCAGTAATGACCACAAGCCATTCTTCTTTGATGTCTGTTCAGCTTATATTAAATTTGAGGAGGTTCTGCAATATTTCTGTAGATGAATAGAATTTTAGCGGTCTGTTACCTCAAGGAGAGATTCTGGGCTTGTCCAGCCTGTTGCACTCTTTCCCTATACTTCATTCCTTTTCCAAAAGGCACACCTAACTTTTGGTTAAAGATTGTGAAGGGTGAGATTTGTGCTGCTTGTCTATTCAGTGTCAGGAATATTCATTAAAACATGTGGGCATGTTACCACAATAATCATATTTAAATTTGAGGCACTGGATGCTCACACATCAAAAATCCTACCTGTGTACTACATAGGGGCTGATGTGCTGCCAGAAGGGAGCAAGCTGGCAACCTAGTAGCAATGATAGATCAAAGCCAGTGAGTGATGCTATCCTAATGTCTCAAATAAATTATCAAGTGCTAAGTAAAGAAAAAGAGAGCTTCTGAAATTGTGAATTTAGTTTCTGGAAAGAAAAATTCAGAAGCCTACTAAATGTGAACACATCCTTCAGCTTTCTAATAGAGGAGGCTGGGATGTGCCAGCAACAGAAGTTTTCTGGCCTTTACTATGACTCTGGACATGAAAATGGGATTAATTTTGCCTAAATGTGGCCAGGTGTCTGGCCTCCTTCCACCATCAGTGGAGAAAACTGATGTGATTTATCCAAGCTCTCTCTGTTCCTAAGCTGTGGAGGAAACCTAGTTAGACCAGATAGTAACTTGCAGACAGATAAAATTAGCAAGATGAATTGCTCTTTTACTGCTTTATATGTTTAACAAATTGCACACCTTCCCCACAATTGTATATAAGGTCTCCATTTTACACAGAGAGAGGAATGTGAGGCTGAAGTGAACTGACTTCCCCAAAACAGACAGCAGCACAAGTGAGGTTCAATCACAGATGCATCTGAGTCCAGCCTCCACCTTTCTTCCTCTACCCTAGTGCCTTTTAAGCTTATACTGCCTCCCAAGGACAGCAAATAACTATTCTATGTGCAGGAAACATTTCCACTTCCTGGGCATAAAAAAGGGTAAAAAGATATGGCTGAGTGGACAAACACAGCCAGCTCCATCAGGCAGGTTTTGAGATTTAGGATTTCTTGTGCGACTTACTGGGCTTATTACCAAACTTGGCCTATTTCAGTTTCCTAAAGTAGGGTGGAATTTTCAGAGAATTGGTTTGTGGAGAATTATGCAGTGATTTACCTGCCTTGCCTGACAACAACATTGCATTGTTGCTGTTGCTCTTTTTGCCAAGCATATGGAAGCTGAGTGCTCCCTGGCTAGTATCCAGGCATCCAAAATTGATGGGAATTGCCATGAGGGTTCTAGCTAATGGGAGACATAAAAAATGAAGCCTGTTTTATTTTTGCTTGTTTCTTTTCTTATTAGGTTTTTCTTCACAGAACAAACCTAGATATGACTGTGTGCAGCATATTTCTTCTGTGTTGTCCCCCTGGGGATGACTTACACCAAGCTGTGATCAGTTCTGTTCTTCCAGCCCATCGAGCTCATCAGTTTAGTCAACTAACTTTTTAAATGACCCTATTCTTCCTGACTTTGGAGAAAGTGTCAGGAATCTAATTGCTCTTCTGGGCATGGGATGTAATGCCAAGGTGGTGGGATGAAGGAGCAGGAGGACTCTGCCTCTCAGGAGAAGAGGTCACTGGCCAGACCCGCAGAGGTGGCTTGGGTGATGTGCAAGTCAGTCATCAGTACACAGGATATGCTTTAAGCAATGGAGCTGGTGTCTGCACAAACCAGGCTGGGATGCTCAGTGGTTTCTTATCCACAGATGTTACAGAGAAGCTTAGATATGCACCTGTAGCTAGATTAAATGTTTGTGGGTCTATCTTCTTCAAGCCATTAGAGCCTGGGGTCCCTCTTCACAGATTGCTCTATTTGAACTCTCTGGACCAAACTGTAAATTAATAGCTCTGCAAATGGAGAAATATTTTTTTCCCTAAATCACAGTTCTGTTTCTTTTTATGTTGCTTGCTAGATTAAGTTTTAGAGCTCTGGTTTTTTTTTTTTTTTTTTTTTTGGTATATGCAAAGTGAGACCAGAAATTTTTACTGTTGTACAGTTTTGAAAGCTTTTTTTTCCCCTTTTTTGCCGTAAGCAAAGCTCAGGAAATCGAAGGTGATTCATCTTTAAGCAGCAAGTGATTTAAACCAAACAATGCTTTTTGATTTATGATAATGAAAAAGATTGCAGAGTGGTGACAGGTCAGATGAAAACTCACACTGCACCGATTTTTATGATAAGTATCATTACATTCCTGCACTCAACTAATGCTGCACTATCAGTTTTATTTGTGCATTTTATTTATATTAAAAGTTTTTATTTTGAGAATTTATTGCCAGGCTGTGATTGACAGCCTTGGAAAAGGCAGTGTGCTATTCAGAGAATGGATATAAAATTTCCTCATGCAGCTCTGCCTGCATGTTGCAGTCTCATCAGGACCACAAGAAAAAACTAAAAGAACACAACACCATCTTTCAGTGGTCAGATTAAAAGTATAACCTGGTGTCTTGTCTTCTACAGTGACCCATAAGATCTGCCTGGGGGCTACCATGAATTAAAAAGGGAAACACAGGGTTTCTCCCCAAAATTTTTTTCTCCCCGAAATTTTCACAGTCACCAAGAATTCGCGGCTCAGAGATTTCCTGTGCTAGAGTCTCACACACACAGGCATGCTCACAGCATTACATTACACACACACAGAGAATACACAGTATCCTGTGGCAAGATGTTCCACTTTCTTTGTTGCGCATTTTTTTTTTTTTTCCCCCCTCTCTTTTCCTTCCTGTCACCAGCAGGTTTCTTTGGGTACTTCCCCATTTTGGACTGAAAAGGGGGTTCCCATATCCTTGGGTCTATGTCACTCTCTGGGAGGGCCATTTGGCTTCGGAATCTTTCCTTAAGTAACAGAATTTCCTTTTGTACTAGCTTCATGCCTAGACTTGACTTAGAGAATAACCATTAAAAACATTAAGCATTACTGAGCGCTAATGAGATTTTTTTTTATCAACTGATTTTTGATTTTTAAATTAAATGATGTATTTCACGTCTCTTGTGGATTTATGGCTGCTGGAAGTACTTCTCTGTCATGCTTTTAATCTGTTTGGTTGGGTTTTTTTTCTTTTTTCCTGCAACATAAATTTAGACAGCTTTTTGCTTATTTAAGCTTAGCTTTCATGAATCTACTTGATTCCAGGAGCCAGAGTTTTAAGAAATGGGTCAAGTACAGTAAAACTGAAGAAAAAGCCATAAAAGCTTGTAGCATTAGGATATTTCCAGTGTTGTAGTTGTTTTCTTTTCAGAAAACTCATTCAGGAAACATCTAAACCATGTTGTACTTAAGAGAGTAAAGCTCCAGAGAGTCACAGCTGGATTCCATGTTTAGGAAAGAAAATCAGGGAAAAGTAGGTCTGGAAAGGGACTGTTAATATCATTTGGCTCACTCCTTTCTGAGATAGGATTTCTGTGCCATTGTTTGTCCAAGCTAAACTTAAATTTTCTTCTGGGACAGAGAGATTGCAGCCTTGCCCCTATCCTAGTGCTTACCTACCCTTATTGCCAGAAAATTTTCCTAATGTCTAAACTAAGTCTCTCTTTTGGCAACCTAAGCTTATTATTTCTTATCTCACCTTCCACAGAGATGAAAAACATTTATTTGCTGGTTCCTAGCAGCAGCCTGTAGAAAAGCATTATCATGTTCTTCCTATCTCATCTTAGCATTCCCTATGCTAAACAGCCCCTATCCTCCTCTTTCTTCTCACAGACCATTGTTTCTAGACCTCTGACTGTTCACCTTATCACATTTCTATTCCCTTGTTTTGGCAGGTGTCTTTATTGAGGCATGAAAGTGGACCCAGCTGTTTCTTTGGGGAGGGCATCAAGCCTGGGGCAGTGCTGCAGGGTGGAGATGGACTATTTCTCACATCCTACTAACACAGCCTTTCTTCTTATTCCACAACAAGGTTTTATTTTACCCACTGAGGATGCCATCCTGCACCTGAGCCATGCCAGAGGGCTCTTTCTGCTGTTTGCCCATCCCTTTGTGCATTGCTGCCCTCCCACCTTCTCCAGCTCAGGACAGCATTTTGCACTTACCCCCCCATTGATGTGTTTGTGTGGATCAAGGCCCCACACCTGTCTCACAGCTTGACTGGGAGAGCTTTGGACTTGAAGTGACCCCTGGAAATGATGCAATGCAGAAGACAGGTGTTGCAGGGATCTGTCTAGGCACAATCACTTCATTACTAAAAGCACTTGAAAAATATTGGAGGTCTTGACTTCTCCCTGCACCTTACATTTTTCTTGCACCTGGTCAGTGCTACAGGAAAAAATGTATTGCTTCTCTCCCATGAGACATGATTTCAAATAATGTCCAGTAACTTGTTTTTCTTACAACTACCTGTGCCTGTGACATGTGTCTCTTTGGCCATGTCTTCAGCTGTGAATTTACAGCTTGTGTTTCAGCCAAGTTTGTTCCACCTCTGCACAGGGACTCAGCTGATAGTTAAGAGCACCATACTTGATGTCTTTGGACTGGTGTTACCACCTTTTAGGGAGAATAACTTTTTTTTTTGTGGTCCAGCCTGTCTGGAGTGCACTATAATCACAGTTCTTGCATGTCCTGGACATGGGTCCAGTATAGAGCTGAAGTTCACTGGTGAATACCAACATATTACATTCTTCACAATAATTCAATACATTTGTAATTTTTTCACTTCATGAATAGTGGCCTTAAAAATGTGTTGAAACAGCATTTTTATTGTCTTTGTGATGGTGTTGGCAATATCATAAACCTGTAATTCCTTCTTTCTTGCACTGGTCAAATCTGCCCAGCCCACTGGTGTCTGACACACTTTGCAGCTTTTAAAAGCAAGGCACTAAAATGATTTCCTCTCATCTCCTTTAAATGAGGTAAGCTGGTTTTGGCAGTCAGTGGTTTTCACCTCTGTCTGACCAGCTTTCATCAGTAACTGCTCCGTGCTTGCCTCACACTGTGGAGCACACTCTGTACTTGGCACCCCTTGCTACTGCTGTACCATGCAGATCTCCCTGGGCAGTTGATGAGTCACTTTGGTATGAATTCTCCCTGCTCCTGCAGCTCCCAGATGTCAGCAGAGCCTCCCAGAAGAATGATATTTGGAGTTTCTGACAAATCTGAAGGAATTAAGTGGGGGCCTGTTATTATTGTCCATTGCCAGGACACCATCAAACTGACACGATCTTCTTCCTACAAAAGCACAGAGCCTGCAACCTAATGCCAAGGATTAAAGGAAATCCTGAAAAATTCATGTGCTAGTACTGTCTTGCCACTTTCTTCTTGTTACTCCCTACAGCCCTCTCTCCTTATCCTTTTCCCACTCCCTCTTCAAAGAGGGCAGGACAGAAATGAGGAAGATCTGGCCAAGAGATTGAAATGTCTCTTTGAAAGGCACCTGATAAACTTCATTTAGTCAAGCAGATAAACCTGTCACTCATGGAAGGAGCATTAATGAGATCCATCTATGTGATGCTCTTTATGATTGTTTATTTGTTCAGTTTGTTTTGATTATTGCCAGGAAGACCATAGATCTATTGCATAGGTAACAGGGAGGGAGAATGGAGGGTAGGAGAGGTTTTTGTGTTTAGTTAGGGCTGCCTGGAGCATACAGGTTAAAAGTTTCATGATTTTGTGCAGGGATTGGCTGGGGCAGCAGCTGGATTACCTTGATTTAAAACCATCTTATCAACAGCTGTATTCTACAAGCCTGTCAATTGCTCAGGCTTGTCAAATTACACCATGTCATTTTTATTAGCTTGATATCTGGAGAACTATCTCAGCCATTAGGAAAGATAGTTAAAACTACATCAACTGATTTTCATGTAACATAAGGTTGCTGTTGTGTTGCCAGACACTAAAAAACTTTTTGACATCTCCTCCAGTGTATCACTTCCCTCTGAGTAGCAACTTTTAATATAAAATAGAAGCCACTAGAAATGCTATGTGGTAAAGTGCTCAGAGACTGGCCTTACTCATATTTTGTTTGGCTGCCAATAGCTTTAATCAGCGTTACCTTTTCTGAGTCATCGGTGTGACTAATACCCTTGTGAGGCCACCTAGCACAGACCTTTTCTGAAACTGCTTGTCCTTTTCCCATAGAGCTACCTCTGATCCATAAAGACAACTTTGGCAAATCCCTTTGGTCTTCCATTGTATCACAGTCTACAGCACAGAATTAAATCAAGTAAGTAAAAACATTGGTGTGTTTCCTTGGGGACATCATTAAGTGTTCTGCTGAAAGGAGAAGTGCTTGTCATTTCTGATGCAAAATAAAATTGGTTAAGTGACTTGCCCAAACTCCCATTTTGAAGCAGTGTCAGAGCTAGGATTAGGATCACTCACCTGAATCCCAATAACAAGATTTACCCACTAAAAGTAAACAAATCTCAGCTTCTCTAAACCCATCACATTGGATTTTCAGATTCAGTCTAATTGGGAATATTGACATATCATTCCAAACATTCCACTCTACTTATACCTCCCTCTGCCAGTACACCTCAGTCATGATATTTCTGCATGTATGAACCATGTTTTAATTGTCAAAAACCTTTTAATTCAGCAGAATGGCAGCTTGTTTGTAGGTATGGCAAGGAGAAGAGGCCCACTGTATTACCAGACATGGACCCTTTCTTCAGAGTCAAGAAGATTATTCAGTATCAGATCATGATCCTTCCTGTCCTTGGTGCAGAATGCAGGAGAAACCTTTCCCCACATGTAGATTGTTTGAAGCTTAAGGATATTTTAGGGAACATTATATCCCATGGGGTTCAGTTTTTCACGGAGGTGAGTTGTATATGTTAAACCTATGGCAGCCCAGAAGATCTTGTTATAGATACTCGAGGTATTTGTGTACTGTGAGTGGTTTGATAATTTCTGATAGCAACATAGGGATTTTATTTTTAACTTTAAAAATTAATTATGGTGACAAGCTGTCAACGAGCACCACGGCCTCACATGTCTAGTTGCTTTGATACAAAATTTACTCACATCTGTGTGCGGCTGTGGGTTACTAAAGCCTTTGAAGACCCATTCTTGTGTGTGTAACAGCACTGTTTTAAAAGGATTGAGCTTCATGGGAGTATTATGTTAAGTATCCTCCACACCTTTGTGTGGATGCCAGCCAGTGCAACCTTGGGGTTACTAAGGCTAACATCAGTTTACTTGTGTTCTGCTGTTAATCTATCACAGTGATGATGATACGTGTTGCATTGGCACACAGCCTCACAAAATGAGCTGGGCAAGCAACATTGAGTCGGGGGCTGCAGGAGGGTGAGGACCAGGAGAAAGTGGGAGAGGGAGACAGTCACAGGGGAAGGGACTCATAAGGATGGTTAAAGATTTCCCATTCTGTTGCTTTGTGGACTCGCACTAGAGCAGTTACATCCTTTTGTGTTTCAATATTCAAGTGATGCAGGCACTGGATACCTTGAGTGATGTCAGTCATGGGTAGGCAGTGTAGCCTGAAAGGCCTCTGTGGCACTTCTGCTGTGTAAGCTAACATAGCATGGATCAGCATTCTCTAATTTAAATACTTATTAAAGGATTACTTAATATTGTCTGATATAAATATTCATGTAAGTGTGTATATGCATGTGTGTATATGCAGATGCCACTTAAAGAAGCTCTGTCTTCAACAATACTTTACAGTCCAACAGAACACTGCAGACATGTCTGTCTCTGATTAAATAGTTTCTGATCTAGGATTACATATTTTTAACTTCTATTTAATGAGATTTCTCTAGCAAGATCTGGGAAATAGCTTTTTTTCTTTGTATTTTAAGTAACATTTATGCTTCCATATGGATTACATGACTCAGCCTTTATCATTTATAGATTACAAAATTGCAATTAAAGACCTAGATAAGACTAACAAGTTGAGCATGGCAGACAGAAGCAGTATTTTCTTTTCTCAAATGAAGTTCTAACGAAATTTTAAATATGCAAGGAAAGCATAAATTCACAGTGCAATATTGATTACAAAGAGTTAATTTGCCTAATGAGTCAATTCTGAGAAGTTCTGCAATGCCTGACAAATGAAGATTGCCTAGCTCAGTGTGGTCATGCCCTTCTGCACTCTGCTCCATCATGCCATGGAAACTGCATTATTCCTGTTGTGGATGCTAAATTATTTTTTAAGAACTAATTTTTTAAAACAGGACATTTTTTGACTGCAATTTACCCCAGATCCTTATACATTGTTTATGCAGTTGTCATTCAGCTGTTTTGTATTTTCTGCTCGTGGTGGGTAATGCTCACCTGGCTCTGTTTTAATATTATTTACAATTAAATTGTGCTGTTCTTTACTAGAAGAATATATTCAATAGTCATCTAAGACATGTTTTTTACTTTTAACTTAAACTTTCAGTACCTGAAATGCAGTAATTCTGACCAGGCAGTTGCCCTTCAATGCAGAAGGAGAGGAGGAGAAAGGGTGTGCTGTGACTGGAGGCTGAGATACACTTCTGATAACCTCCTTGGCACTTCTGTGTTTGGTTCAACCAAGACACTTGGAGACTTTCAAATTTTTGTTCTCTTGCTTTTGTTTTGTTGTTATCTTAACAGCTGCTCTCAGAATCCACACCAAACCTTATTAAATGGCTGAACTTGCTTGTTTGTTTGTTTATCCATTTATTTATTTATTTGTTTGTTTTTCAGTGAGTACAGATTAGACAGGGAGAAGGAAAACTCAGAGGAAAATCTGGTGGAAATTCCTGTAGTACAGAAGGTTTTGTGCTGTACAAACCTTTGAATTTCTACACAATTCAAAATTCTTTGAATTTCTGGCTTTGGCTCCCCAGAACCACAAAAAGCTCCAAATTAATTTATGGGAAGGGGTACAACAGAAGAGAGAAAAACCTTCAGGAAAATGTATGTGTGTGACCCTTCATGCTGCCAATTAGAGGACAGAGTTCTGCTCTTCATGCAAGTGCAGGTCCCTCTTCTCAGACCTCCTGAGTGCTGTGGACCATCCATGTGAGATGAGTTTAAAGAACTGCTGGAGTTTGACTGCAAATTTCATGTTCTTTCTCCTTCAGATGAGCACATATTTATTCAGGTTGTTTTAAATTGCTTTCCATTGATCCAGATATTTCATAGTCAGGATCTGTCATACTCAGGCTAAAATATTAAAAGGCCATATCAGTAATTAAAAATATTCTTCTTGTGAAAACTGAAGGAAAAATGTAAGCCTTAATTAAGTTAGAAAAAAATTTGAAGAGCATAATTTTCTTATTCAACAGCTTTTCCTTGACTGTATTTTGCTTTAGGCACATGCATTCAAAGATACTGTAATGCATTTGTTTGCTTTTAAAACAACTATTAAATATATTACAAGTTCTTTATCTCTGTGTGCAATCAGCAGAGCTTTCACCTTGTTCATCTTTGCTAAGTCTTTATTGCTGGTAATGACATGAGAAATTGTGGTAAGAAATTTTAAAATTGCTGGGTTCTAAAGCAAGTGACAGATGTTTCACAAAATGTATGTACATGGGATAAGATAGGTCAGTATAAAGATTTTAGCAAAGGGATGACTATTAAGTATATGTTTAAAAGGAAGTTCTCAGGTACTTAGTGTGCTGTGTAATTTTTTAATGTAACTATATAAGACCTGTCTCCAGGAAATTGATGTCTTAGATGATGCAGAGCCTCAGATGAGCACTCTGCAGTATTTTAAACCAAAATATGCAAAATTTACCACTCTTTACTCCCTCCTAACCCCTTGAGGCCATGTTTCATACCTTTGACAGCCTCCAAACACACATCTCATTTCTGCAAAACCCAATCCCAGACCTTATCTAGCCTTCTTCCTCACCAGATCAGTTTCAAAAGCAGGATGCTAATGCCTGTGCCCACACATTTTGTTTTCATAGGTCCTATCCATTTGCTTTGCTCTCAATTTCTGTTGGAAAATGGAAAAACTCACCTCACACATGAAGGAGATACTTGCTGAAATTCAGCCTAGGGGAATTTCTGAAAGCATCACCTCTTCCTTGCCTATGACCCAGGGGCAGCTGTCTTCCTTATCTAGGAGTTGACTGGAGAAAATCTGTTGCTTTTACAGCTGTCAAGTGCATCTGACAATATTTGTCCTTGTATTCATGTGCATGCTGCAGAAGGCTGTGTAAGGCAGATGCTTCATCCTTTTGTTTTCCTGATCTCAGATTCCCAGGAGGTTCAAGAGAATTAAATAAAATGTAGAAAAACTTTAGCATCGGAGGTTTCAATATTATTAAGGAGTCTAATATACTGTAATTGTTCAAGCCTTTGATGTTTTCTTGTGGGCCTGTTTCTCCCTCACCATGATTAAGTCCATGGTGAAGCTAGATAAATATGACATTTAATGCAAGCTTATTCTTGCTGCTATGGAGACATGCCTTGTTGAGTGTGTCTACTTCACTTTGGTCTGGAAAGCATGATAAGTTCAACATGGTTATGCCAGATCTTCCTAGCTCCTGTCTTTGTTGTTAATAGCTTAACATGCTTGTAAGTATAATGATTGCCAACTTAACACATTTTTCTTCATTAAAGACCTTCACCAGACCTCAGTTAATGAAGCCCTGTCATTGTGGGTTTGCAAGGGAAAGGCCTTTTACAATACAGTAAAAATAATGAAATTGAGGGACAGGGATACTATAAACTTACATCTTCTGAGGTGTCCAGGTACTTAAGATCCTGATTTTGTGTTAAGGTCTTTCCAGTGGCAAAACCATTTAGAAAATTTTTCTGTTCCTTTCCAAGTTCCACCTGAAGATTTTTTCCCTCAGCCAAAGTTTCTGTGTTTGTGACTTTTGAAAGGCTGATCATCAGCAACGTGTAGCAAAGAGAATATCCTGGCCCCATCTCCTTATCCAGCCCTTAATGAGGATGGATACCAATGGAAACTTTGATATAAAGATGGAAACAGAATCAAACTAAGAAACATCTGCTCCTTGCTGTGCATGCATAGAGGGAGACAATTTCTCACCCTGCCTAAGTTTAAGAAATGTCATGTAAACAATGTAATCAGCCCTTTTATAATTTCTCTGTGGTTTATTTGTTTGTTTTGGCCCCCCGTCTGTGTTTTTTAATGACCTCCTTAATCCATGAATCCACAAACAGCCAACAGGGAGGAGTAGGGATTAGTTCCTGAAATCAGAGGGAGGGCAAGAGCTTTGCCAATAAAGAATTAATATTTTTGAATAATTTCCATGGAGATTAATGAGAGTTTAGTGTAGAAAAACTAGAGGTATTTTGTGTGTGTATCTGTCTATAGTAGGTCAACATGAATACTAAAACCACTGTGTTCTCCAGTTGGTCACAACCTAACAGGCTGGAAACAGCACTTAATTTGCTGTTAAAGAGTGGAAATCTCTGTCCACAGGAAAGCCAGGGCAAGCTCCCATGGAGCCAACATGTCACCTATCTGCACCATGGGATCTAGGGTGTCAGCTTTATGCACTATTGTGCATAATTTTTATTCCTGCCCTCTCTACATAGGCTTTAATAAAGGACATGTTAATGAGCACTAAGTGACATTTATTATCCAGACAGCATATCATGGCCAGTTAGCCTGATGGATTGGTAGGAACATGTCTTAGCTCTGTGCCATTATTCAGTCCTTAATTAGTAGTTTTTCCTTAGTAAGTGCTGAAAACCATGCAAGGCTTTCAGATTTACCTTGTGTTATTTGTAAGGAGCAAGTGCTACTTCTGCACACTCCAGAGGACACAGTCTTCCACCAATATCCGTGAAGGGCTTTGCTCTAATTTCTCTTTTAGAAGAATTTAGTGTGCAGGGGCTGTGTCTGCATGCAGGCAGATGTAGCTGTGCTAGTCCTTTAACTCCTTTGATTTCCAAATGTGTTAGAGGTACTTTATTTCTCCAAGTATGGAAATCAGAACATGCCTCTAGTTTATACCTACAACTTACCTTTAGATACATTCATCTTCTTTAAAGCCCTAGTCCTTTCTGCTGGACCAGCACACCTCTAGTTGCATGGTCAGAGACTTGCCAAACTGCTGGAAGAGCTGAGCTCCCTCTTCTAATGGGGTGTGAACAAGGTGTTTGTCCTCCCAGAAAAAACACTGTGGGCATCTCTGGCCAAAATGAATCTCTGATGGCACGGACAATCACTGTATCAGGAAAAACCTCAAAGAGCATTTCTTTCTGCAAGCAGTGGGAGTAAAAAGGCTATAACTGCAAACTGTTAGCAACCACTCAGTGCCTTCTATCAAGTGAAAGAAAACTGTACTTTGATCCTTTGGGAGATGCATTTGGATGTAGCTAGTCATGGAATATTTAAGGGAGCCTTGGGGAGAACTTCTGGTGAGAGAGTTTACTTTGCAGCCACTACCTGTGGTAGCTGCAAACTGTCATGTTTATTTTTCCTCTCCTGGGGAGATAAAAACCATGCCTGTTTCCAGTGATGATGGGAGCTTGTCCTGTAAAACACCTTTCTCTGTATATTACTGCACTGTAATATTTGTTGGGAGGCAAAACTGAGCAAATCAGATTTGTTTACAACAAATGGAATTTGTTCCTCAGAGGCTGCTATGGTGCAGCTTCTCCAGTTCAAAATGATGCTAATTTGCTCTCACCTAGTTACCAAGGGGAGGCTCTGTGATTTCAGATATGTCACCTGCTGGAAATGACTAGAAGACTGAAAATATATTCAGTTCCTCAGGGAGTGTTTTTTACCCTTTTAAATGAGTTTTTGTGTGAAGAAGTATTTGATAGACTATCCCCAGTGTAAGATAAATAGTTTCCCTGAGTTCAGGACTAATTATCCTCAGGGACACTGAAGAGCTAGATGAGCCAGAAATAAAATGATATCTTTTTGCTGTAGTGGGAAGCAGGCATTTACCATCCTACCATACACAAGTAGATGGCTGTTGAGCTTGTTACTGCTGGAGAGAAAGTGGACTGCTTTCTCCTACAGAGCCTCCACACTGCAGCAATACCCTCTCCCTTGTGCACAGGTGCCTGTACAGCTCTGCCAGCACTAACTGGCTGTAGGTATTTCAAACTAAACAGGCTCTCAACATAGCCAGAAGAGAGAACTTTTTGTGCATGTGCCATTGCAAGTGCTTTTCTTGTTTACATAACATACACATTTAAAGCACACATTTCTTACAGAAGGGTGAGAGTGCATGGTTTTATTCTTTAAAAATCCAGGAATAAAATGAGTTTTTGTCATGTTTGCCCAGTACTTGAGATCTTTTTCTGTTTTCTTTATCTGTTAGGTTTTTCTCAGATATTTTTCATTGACACTTTGCTCAATATTTGAGACTCCAGGTTGTGACTGGAAGCAGAAAGGTAAGCACACATTTCTTGTGGTTTGGACCAAACCAACCAGAAATCGCATGAGAATTTCAAAGAAAAATTAATTTTTGCATCTTTGGGTTAAGGTGTTTTGTTTTTTCACCTCCTAAGCCAAAACTCTTAAAGTCAAATGTTGGCTTTTTTTTCACCTCTTAAAGCCAAATGTTGGAGGTGAATTTCCTGGGTAAGTACTGCAAGATCTAGCGAAATTTGGCAGAATGAAAGGTTCATTTGCTTCTTTTATTCTGGTTGAGTATCTGAGCTCTGTGCCACATTCCTAAGTTAGATCATGCCCTGTGCAAGCCTTGTTCCAGGAGAAGCCCAGCCAGGCCATGCTGCGGGCTGTGCTGGGGCAGGATGCTGCAGGGTAGAGTTCCATCTGGGGAGCCACAGGGAAAGTGTGGGGAGCACCAAGACCTTGCAGTGCAGAGGGGCAGAGAGAAGGGTGAGGGGAGAGGGCAAGAGGCAGAGCACTGCTCAGAGGTGTGCAGTTCAACCCATTTTGTCAGCATTGCTTCGTGCCAGCTTGCCCAGCAGCGGTGAGGTGTGCAGCAGGAGGTGAGAAAATCCTCAGCATGGCAGAGCTGGCCCCAGCCAGGAGGGATGGGTGCAGTCTCTTGGCTGGCTCAGGGCACATCTCACTGTGGCTGCTATTTATAGCTGGGGGAGGTGAAGTGTGATAGCACCCACAGCCCCCATGCTCACCCTAGGTGTTTGAAGGGCAAATGCCTCCAGGGCAGAGGGCAGTTTCTCTGTGAGCTCTTTCAGGTGCTACTCAGAAACTGTTTTTTTCCTAATGAAAGCTCATTTCTATCAATCTCCTAAAGCTGGGGCTTGGGCCAGAGCACAGCAGTGCTGGAGCAAAGACCAGCTCAGTGGTCCTCCACCCCACCTCCTGGGGTAGAGCAAACACATCAGCTCCTCTACATCTCTGTTTGAAGTGTTTGTTGATGAAGTTGCCAAATAGGAAGACATAAAAAGGAAAAAGTCTTAGCTTGAGCCAGTGGATTTGTGCTTAGCATGGTATATTAACTAACTGTCTGAGAGCTCAGAGTACCTCTGAGAGCAAGGTGTCCCTGGGGAAGTGTGAAAATAGGGCTTGTCTGGCTGAAGGAGGTCTTTTGACATTATCCCTTCCCTGTGCCCTCCAGATGCTGCTGCTGTCAGCACTGGGGAGCTGTTTTCCAGCATCCCAAGGATTCCTAAATTTTAAGTTGGCATTGTGAAAGCAAAGGTAGCATTCATAAATTGCAATTCTCTAAATGGAATGTTTATGACTTTTGCATTCAGAACTTGCAGTCACAAAGCTATGAATTTTCTGATTTTTGTCACATTCTGATAAGATTAAAAAACTCCACAGTTATATTTGATCCTGCTGACTGAGTTGCAGAAGTAATTGCTTGTTCAATTGGAATCTAAAACTTTGAAGATTTCATATCCATTGGGATGTAAAGTAATTTATCAATTCCCATTAACTTCAACCACCAATCAGGGAACTTTTTCTTTTCATTTTAGCAAAAAGGATTATGTAGAGCACCATCATTTTTTTACACTAACAGAAATTTCAGAAAGCAAGCAACTAAAGCTAAGCCCTCTGCCTCTTTGGAAAAAAACAATCTTTTTCTAAGAAAATCAGAACTTTGCATTTGGTCTGTAACTTTTATGAGGAGTAGCATTTAAAAGTCAAAATCTGTATGTTTTGAGACTTACCCACTTTAAGTAACTTTGATCAGCTTTATGGGCGCTTTTGGCCTTTCAAGCCTCTTATTTTTGAATATGCATATCTGCATTTATTTTGGGAGTTGCTCTTCTAAATTGCAAACATTTATTAATGGTCTTAAAATAGCTGCAGATTACGTTTTCTCCTGGCCTGCAGGCAGAAAAGGAGCACTTGTCAATCACTTGCAAAAACAAGAGCAGTGGCATGAACTATGTCCATTTCTTGTAAAGATAAAGAAAGCACAAAGAAGAAACATTTTGAAGGTTAATTCTCTGAATTTCCTACGTTAGAACCTTTGAAGGAGAGACTTTCTATTAGTCAACTGTATTGATTTCTGCCACTAAGGGAAGTGGGAGAAAAAAATATTTACCGTGCTAAACTGCTGAAGTTTTCAACCAGTTCACATTGAACACCGTGTCCTGCTGTCTTCTCTTGGTGTTCCCTCTGTGGAAGGGAAGACTGGAAGAGACACTCCAGCAGAGCAATGAGAGGGAGCTGCTCTGTGCCTGTTGTTAGCCTCCTCCAGGGAAACAATCACCTCTTCTCACTGTTAGCAATGGGTCACAAAATAATCTCCGTGATTGTGACAAATCAAGTGCTGCTCCAATTAAAAAGGGGTCATTGCTGCTTTTTGGTCTGGTTCCTCTCCATGGCCTTCTCAAGTGCTGCAAATACAGTCACTAACATGGCAAAAAATTAGTTCTAGTTGATTTGTTTCAGGCTGCTTGATATTTAGGCTGAGTTGCATGAGAAATTTTGTTGTTCTGTGTTTGGGAAAACTGGAACAAGTGTCTTAGTTTTTAGGGTGTTTTATGTGATTTTCTTCTCTCTTGTTTACAAGCATTAAACCATAAACTTGAACTGTTTGCTTCCTTAACAGAAGGCAAAGAAAAACAAGCTCACACTTTTAACTAAACTCCTAAACTTGAAGATTAATAGATGGATAGATGTATTTTATAGTGGGGCTCTACTCAGAAAAGTGGCTGGGTAATGATGGTGTCTTCCTTCCTCAGCATGACATCTACTTGTGTGCATTCAGTCAGATCTTTAACTTTATGGCTAAAATAAGTCTTGACTGCTTTTTACTCATTAGCCCTGCAGAGGCTACATAGCTAAGCAGCAAATATAGCTAAGAGCTAATGAGCTAGATTTTTCAGTGGTGAGCACTGAAGCCTCAGCAGCTGAGACTTCTGCAGACTATTGATTGCTCCTTACAACAAGGGAGTAGTAGGCACAACACCATATTTCTCAAAAGCAATTAATTCCAAATAAACCCAAACCAGCTGCCTGTGTACTTGACTTTTAAGTTTTAATACAATTCTAGGTCTGAAAAATCAAAATGGAATGGAAAGCTGGTCTTGAAAGACCAATTTAAGTTTACCCTTTTAAGGTTATAGTTTAAGACACATTTATTTTCATCATTAATAATTTTTTGGTAACCAATAGTTCTTTTAATGCAAATTAGATTTCACATTGACATTAAATAAATTACATATATATATAAGACTTCCTAGATTTGATTATTGAGGCTTTTACTGTAAGAGTTCAATGCTGAATCATTAGTGTTTGAAACTGCAGTATGTGGTAAGTTGCTCTAATAGATTTTCTGCAATGTTCCTGAAATTAGTCCATGAATTTGTAATCTTCTTTCAAATAGATAAAAATGACTGCTGTGACTACAGAAATCTGGAACGGAAACTGAAAAGAAGATGTGGTATTTCTGTAATTTTTGAAAATTATGAAAAGTATGAATGGGAGAGCATGGGGAGCTGTAATGGGAACTGTACATGCTAAGTCCATTTTTATTAATAAAGTAGTGAGGCAAATGTTAAGGGATGAGAGCTGATAAACAATAACACTTTTATACATATATAGCATAATCTCTTACATACTGAATTGATAGGTATTTTTTAACAGTACTGAATTTGTAGTCAATGGTAATGATGACATGACTGAAATACAGCTATTTCTCAATACCATTAAAGAATTTGACAAAACACCTTCAACCTGAACAATTATTTTGTAGCAACTTGGGTATAAGCATTGTCTCACGCATGGAAAGAATCTAAATAAATGGTGGTGATTTGCAGCAAAATATTGAATCCTGGAGGTGCCCAAGTGATGTGATGCTGCACTGTGTAATGTAGATTTTTTTTTTTTGGTGTTTATTAATTTTTGCAAGAGAAGTGGAAACTGCACATTAATTATGTTCTACATGGACTAAATGGGGAGGTGTAGCAGAGGATGGACTAGTCACTTTATCAGTGAGCTGGTATAATTTAGTATAGTCTAACTAAAAGTGGGAATAAATTCTCGCTGATAGGAAATTTATGCCCTGGGTTGGTATGTGGGTCTCTGCTTTATTTCTTTCAGACACTATATATCTGTTCTTATATGTCAAGCCTACTGGCTTTTTTGTTATTCTGGGTGCTGGGACACCAAATGGTACTTAAACTGCTTGTAGATGATAACTGCAAACAAAACAATTTTATTTAGGCTGAAAAGAGGAAGTGGATAAATACTGAGGATCACACAGCGATACAAAAGGGATCACAAAAGGCTGACAGGGCAGGGACAAGCTGCTGCTGAGCCAGACATTATTCTTTTGGTGTTGTATATTTACAGGGTGTGCTTGGGGCCACCCTGAGGAGAATGAGGAGGTTATAGCCACCCATGGAAAAGTCTGGTGCAAAGGACACAATCTGATATTTTGTAAGAAAATTTGTCAAGTTATTTTAGTTCTGTTCCCACCCTGGTAAGGACCCTCTGAATCTGAGGAGACCTAGTTCTCTCACAGGGCAGAGGGGGAATCAGGGGAAGACAGAAAATCCTCTGTGTAGGGTAGACATCAACATTTTGGTCCGGAGAGTGGATGTGTGTTTCTGATCCAGAACCTTCTGGAAAGGAGGTGTTTTTCTGTCAGAATGAGTTTTAAGGAATTTTAATGCCTGCACAAGAGCTCAGCAGACTTTGGGTGTGACTGGAGGATGACAGAGTCGAGGGTGACTTTGGGGAGAGCTGAGCTGGCTTTCATCAGAGTGTCTCAGGTGTCAAACATACAGAAGTTGTAGGGTAAAATCCAGCTTCTGCTCAAGCTAGCCAAATTAAAATGAGGCAGCTTCTTGTGCTCTGCATGTAGGGCAGGTTCAGGCCAGCACAAGCTTCCTTCCTTCCCCTAGATCATGTTTTCATATAAAGGGAAGAGTTTAGGAGGGCAAGTTCAAAGGCAGTCCAGGCAGGCAAGGCCGGTGCATCTGAGGCTGCCAGGAATGGTGCATGTAATTGTAGCAGTATTTATCACATTGCAGTGGAAATGAAAACCCTATAACATCTTCCATGGACCCTTAAGATGCTTGGAGGCAAGACAAAATTTTGATTTAAACCATTGGCTTAAGTTACTTAAGGCAAGAAGAATGCCTTTGAAATAACTTAGGTATGGTAACACATTTTTGACTCTTGTCTCTGGTGTCAGCATGAAGACTTTTTGGACGGTAGGAAATGGGGTGGTAGAAGTGAGTATGCAATGAAATTATAGAGGAAGTTCTTGTCTGCCAACTCCTAAAAGGCTCCATGTTATCAGTGGTTTGAGCTAATGAGATGTCTTATTTATTCCTTTAGAGTTTTTCATATTGATTGGGCCTAAATGTGCTCCTTTTACAAAAATGTCCATGAGGGTGATTAAGTCTTGCATAAAAAGTGCTATAAATTCTTGCAAGCTCTAGGACACTCTTTAGCAGTCACTCAGCACCAGTGTCTCCTTGCCAGGACCCTGTTAATCAGCTACCATTTGGCAGCTTTGAGTTAGCTCACCTACTTTGTCTATTCTTGGAGCAAGTGCTGGAGACAACTGGAGTAATCCGTGATGTCCTCTGTCAATTCAAGGCTGGAAAGTTTGAAAAATTGAGGCCATTGGGATGGGGATTGAAAGTCTTCCTCCTGCTGCTTCCAGCCTCAAACCCATGGAGAGGGAGCTGCTGGAACAAACAACGATGAAAGAGGGTGGATTCACATTTTGGCAGGTGCAGGGTGGTGTCGCCTCGCAAAGCTTGATGCACATGCACCTTGCAGTGCATGGGGTTTCTGTATGTACAGGGCAAGTTCATCCTGTGTAATGCATCCTCTGTTGTGTGTTCTGGGCTGCTAACTTGGATCTAGGGAAATGAGTGTGATCCACTTGCCCTTGATTGCCATGTGGGACAATACCTAGTGAGGAAGGAGATGTTCATGATTGTGTCAAGATTGCAATAATTTTTTTCTGGACCTCCTACGTCTGGAGTTAACTTGTTTCCTCTTTTCTCACAGGCAAGATCATCAGACTTGGCCTTTCAATCATGAGAGTGGCATTTAATGGTGGGCCTTGTCTTTTTGTTGATGGAGAACCCATCAACCAAGGTGCCTATGCCATTGGATTCACTTAGACTTGCCTAAGTTACACTGGACAAGAAATTAGTGTGCTGCCAGCACCAGCCTGATTCTCTTCTGCTTCTCTGCTGCTGCAGCATAAATTATACGGCTGAAAATATTATATGGTTCTTGGACTCAGATATATTCTCTACGTGTCAAATATGATCTGATTATTAAATGTTGCCCCATGGTCTGATTTGCTGTGTGTTTGGCACACAAACCTCTTGGTGACATTGAGTGACTTCTTCAGTGAAGAAAAGTGGATTTTAGGGGACAAATTGTATGAAATGTTTATTGGGAAACCAGTTTGAAAATAATGTGTGGAAGAATTTAAATTCCTGCCTAAAGTATATAGCAAATTTAATTTAGACTTTTTCATGTATCTTTTAAAATATGTTCTCTCTCTCTCTCTCTCTCTATATATATATATATATATATATATTTTTTTTTTTTTTTTTTTCTCTCTCTCTTGAAGACAAGACTTGGGAATTTCAAGACTTGAAACAGTTCTTTCTGTCAAAGGCACATGTCCATAAGTTGTGATTTTTGGATCAGTACGCTGCTGAGCTAGTCACGAAGGTGGTAAAAGTTTTAAACTAGCAGGGGTATGCCTGAGGCAAGCTTCAGGCATACTGGCATCATAGCTGCCTCCCTGGTTTGCCAGCAGAAAAGTGGTACCATATAGACTGATTAGAGGAACATGGACAAGGGAAAGAGTAGATCATTCCAGATAAGATAAACAAATGAAACCATCATGAAGAAGCAAGATTTTTAGCTGATTTTTTTTTTCCCCTGGGAAGGTTTTTTAGTGCTCTAATTTGAGAGTTTGCTATCAACTGCTGTGCTATTTTTGCCTGAAATCATGTGACTTGGCAAGTTTTAAATAGGACTATTCCTGGTTTACTCCCATGTGAATAATGCCTATGATATCAAAGACATTTCTTGTGGAAACCATAGATTCATATCAGGTTCTTAATTCCACACAACAAGACGAGTGAAAGTGCATTTTGTACTTTGTGCTTGATCACATGTTGCAGCACAACTCATTTGTGAAACTTATATCCAGATTACGCTTTCCAAAACTTGATGATCTTCCAGACTTCATACTCATTGATTTGGATTTATCTTAATATTAAACATCAACATATAATGCTTTGTCTGTGTAAACATACTCTTTACCTTTCATTTTCTAGCAACCACAGGGAGATTATGAACATGATGGAACCAAGTTCCTCACAGTATTTCATACTGGGTGGATAAGGGGTAATAGACACTAGTTGAAATTAAATGTTCAAGTTAGCACATAGTCAAACAATGCAGCAGGTTGTCCAAAGAGGCTGTGCAGTGTCCATCCTTGAAGGTTTTTGAGATGCAGATTGGGAGTGCTCTGGTCTGATATTGTATCTGACCCTGCTTTGAGCAGATGGTTGGACCAGAGACTTTCTGGGATACATTGCAAGCTGAATTCTTATGATTTTTAATTCTAGCTTGTTCAGTCTAATTCCAAAAGATATTTTGGACAGAGTTAGATTTCCCAAGATTAGTTTCCCAAACTGAAAATAATTTATAAATGTAGAAGAGCAACTAGAATGTTGCCATTGCTTGATGAAGGTTGTTGTTTACGAAGACATGATCATAAATCATAAGGATGGGAGCTGAACTCTCTCTGGCACATTGGATTTATACATACTTTTAATGTAGTTCTTTGGTCAGGGACTAGACTTCATTCCTTTTCATTTCATGGTCTCTCCAGAACAGCAGTGCAGTGATGATTCAGTTGTGAGCAGTTTAGTTGGGTTTAAGTCGTCGCAAAAGCAAGCCCAAACCAGGTAAGCTGAGGTTTACACTGACAACTCTCTACAGTCTTACAGTCATTCCCCTGGGACTTCTTTCATTACAAAAAAAACATCTTACAACTTTTTGAAGAAGCTTCTCATCTGCTTTTGGCTCTTTGCTGATGGTGAAAAAGTCATTCATATCCCACTTTTGAGGTTTCCCCCCCTCTCTCATTTCACTTCTGCCATTTGAGCTATGATTTCCACTTCTCTTAGCAATCCTCCCAGAACTCCTCACACTCCTTCCTCTGACCCTGTAGGCAACACAAAATGAAGCATTTGCTGAGAATGGCTTTTGCAGTATCCCAGCTGATACTTTCAGGGATACGTTCAGGAAGCCCAAAACTTCTCCAGGTTTTCTTGCTTACTTGAAAATCCCTGTCCTGAACTCCAGTCCACTTCCAACCTTCATACTTTTTTCTCCAAAGGGCAAGTTGATTCTAGCTCTTACCCCAGTGACTTTAGTGGATTTACTGCTGGAACCTGAATATCTCATTGTCTTTCACTTCTGAATACCGCTAGTACTAAGAAAACTGCAGTTTTATGAGCTTTATATTTTGAGACTGCCATTAAAAAAACCAACACTTTAGTGCCCTCTGATATTTGAGCTTTACTGTGGTATTTGTAGTATCTCCTAGAGTGAGAACAAGAAGTATTGCAGTATAGACAAAATTTGAGGTACCATAAATGTTACATTTATTTTAAATGACCTATTGCAACCCCACAAGAAAGGTATACTTAATACTTCAGTCTGTAAATATAAAAATTGATCCAGGACTATGTCCAAGGAAAGTGAGAAAGTAACATTTCTTTCTCTCAGAGAAGTTGCTTCTTGTGTGAATGAGTTACCTCTAGGCCTTACAATTTTTAAGTTTTTCCATGATTAGAGACCTTAGATGGCTTGTTCCTACTGCCTCAGCCTGCTGTTAGGGAAAGATGATCTTTTTTCTGAGCTTGACACATGGAGGGGAATACACACCTCTAAACTGTGACGGCTCCAAGTCTGAAGGAAAAGTGAATTGTCTGAGGTTGTTGGAGTCTTTCAACCCAAAGGTCTGGGGAACTGTAACTTCTCCTTACTTCATTCCAAGTATAAATAGGGAAGCTTCAATTGTTAAATCCACCTAACAACTGAGAGGGATTAATTTTTAAAGCTGCTGAGATAGGTGGAAACTTAGAGAAAATTCCCAAGGCTTTTGAGAATTGCAAGGAAGCTTGCAAATGTTCTTCATGGGAGGATTTTTTTATATATTCCTGTTTTGAAGGGTACACAAAGCAGTTGAGTTAATAATGAAAAGGATCCCGTTTAGGAAGAAATTGCTGCCATACAGCTCAACTCCTCCCTTTGTTGACCCAAGAATATGGCTGTTTTGGTCAAAAATCCCGGAGGAGTTACAGTATTTTTCTGCCTGTGCTGAACGTGTGAGGAAGAAAGAAGGCAGATAAGAGCCCTGTAGCCTTCCCTTTGCTGCTAGTGCCCTTGAGAGTCACAAACACCACTCTGCTCTGCAGTGCAGCCCTAAGTGCAGCTGGGGATGTCCCTGTTTAGGTCTTTGCCTTGTGTCACATTGGCACTTTGTGGACACATTGACCTCCAAGGATCGAGGTGCTGCCATGTGCTCACCTCCCCAGCCACAGCCCAAGCCAAGGCCAGCATCCAGGCAGCCAAAACAGCATGGGTTAGCAGCTGGGCAAATTTAGCAGTGCATGGCGAGCCCTGTGATCCGTGTTTGTGCTTCTCCTGTGGCATAGGATTTTGCCACCTCTGTTTTTACTCAGTGCTAAAATGCTATGAGACAGGGTGTACAGAGAGATGTGAAAAAGCTATTGCAGTCACTGCTTCATGGTTTGAGTCATGTCTTTAGCAGTCCCTTGGTGCTAGGAGGTTCTGTGAAAAGCAAATTAAAATAAATACAAATTGGTTGAAGAGGACATTTTATAAATGGAGTGCTGATTTCTACTTAGTTGTATTTGCAGTGTCAGGGGCAGGACTAAATAAAATAATCTTTCCTGATTTGAACTAGCAAGGTGGCTCCTTTTATGGTGCTTTTGAGCCAAGGTAGTGAAAAGTGGCTAGAAAATTTTGGTGGTCAAATGAAAAAAAAAGTGACGAGGTCTAATTTTCAGAGCAACAGTACAGATCTGTTTTGGAAGCTGAACAGTTAGGGACATCTCAGTAAATGCTGCCATCCTTTCAAGAAAACCTAGACCATAGGCTTCTGAGGAGAGGTGTCTGTGTTTCTTTTGTTTGTATATGCAAGTTGGCTGGTTAAAGTAACTACACAATTTCTCTAGGATTGCTTTTTAAGGATTGGAGACACTGTTTATTCCAAAACTGGTGCAGGGAAATGACAAAGAGCATACTTGGAAGCCAGAGAGCATAGCCAGCTTCTGGAAATGGCTGTTAGGTGAGTGGGCAGTGCAAACTCATCTGAGGAGGTACATGGGTATCCTGGATATCAGCACTCTTGTTTTTTTGTAATTAATTATACAGTTATGTGTAAAAATATTTAAGTATAGTTATGTGTCCTCAAATTAGGAAACACAATAAATGTAGATGGTATTCGAATTTTACAGTGTGCTTAATAGTCCTCAGTCAATAAGGAAATTCTGTGTTTGAGTGTTTCTGAGGGTATGCATGCACATTTAGCTCTTTCTTCATTCCATCTGGTTGACTATGTTGCTTCTTCAAAGAATATAGTGTATCTCTAAATCTTTGTTATGCCACATTTATTGTATTTGCTTTTTTAAAAAGGAAACATTCTTCTTCTAAAAACTCTGACTTTTTCAAGTCCCTTTTCCCTAAAGTTCAAAGGTGATTTGACATGCTTTAAAAGTTCTAACCAACTGTAACAACAAAAGTAAACACAGATTTGCCCTGAACTGGAATATAGAGAAAAATATTTCCATTGCAGACACAAATCTCAGGTGTATTGTGTTCTCAGCCCTATTTTTTTTTTCTCTCCTATTGGACACCTGAGGAAATAAAGGTGGTTGTAACATGCAGGAGAGAAAGATAGTTCAAGTTTATATTAGGAAAACATGGGAAGAGAAGCAGGGAGCGATTACTGAAATCTGAAATGCTTTTTGGAGAGGACTGTGACAACTTCCTTGTCACCAGCGAGTAGAATACATTTTAACTTGGTGGTTCTTCTGACCAACTGCTCCTGTAGCAAGGCAATACCTTGAATAGCAATTTTGCTCTTCTGCCAAAGGTTCTTGGGTTCATGTATTTAGAGGCCAGAGGGGCCTATGATGGATGACTTCCTAAATAAAGCAAGTAGCAGAATTCAGTTCACTGATGTCTGCATAAAGTCCTATTCATGTATAGGTTTCTGTAGATATCCAGTTTTGTTGTAAACACATCCTATAGTGGAAAATCTACTGGATCCCATAGGAAACTGCTCACATGGTTACTTCTTTCTCAAAAGCAAACATTTCATGTTGCATTTGAATATTTCTGATTTCAGCTCCCTAGTGTTTCATATCTCATTATCCGAGGATGTTAACATGTATTCAACATCAGGCTCAGATGAGATCACTGGAGCTATGGTTACCCCATCTGCTCACCCACCCCTTCCCAGAGGCTGCTGCCCACCAGAGCAGGGGTGGCTAAATGTCTCCTGAAATTACACAATTTACAGTGATAAACTGATCCTGGGCAGCAATTCACAAGAAACGAAGACTTAACTGGTTCTTGTTGTAGCCACAGGGTTTGATCTTTGGCTGCATGCATATCAATATTTTAATGTACTAGTCTGAGGTTCCTCTTATCTCCTTGGATGTAGTTATGATCAAATATCTTCCTAACCTTCTCTTTGAACAGACTGACCTCTGCAGTAAAGTGTGCCTTTGAGACCCTCAATTTTTAAACTCTTTTCTGAGACATGTTTCAACATGTGGACATGAGACTTAGATAACCATTACTGAACAATTTTCCAGCTGTATGTATTAATCTACATAGACCTCTCCTCACTGATAAAAGGTAAGCCTGTCACAAAGGCTTCTTTGCAAATAAATTTCTCAATTCTGCAAGTGTGACATGGTGTCAGACTACACAGAAAAATGTGGGTTAGGAAGCTTTGATATTTAAACACCCCATTTAAATACCACTGGGGGAAAAAAAAAGCAAATGACAAAATTAAGGACATTTAAATTACATTTTGTTTCTTTGTTTTTCACTGCTATAGTGGAAAAGTTAACAGAATACAAAACTTCTGCATTGAAAAGGCTTTTCTTTTTAAGATAAGTACTTTTTTCCAACATGCAGTTAATAGTTTAAAGCAGCATATCAGGACTGTCTATTTCCATTTGGAAGTTCACTGGAGTAGCTGTAATACATTGGATGACCAAATTAATATGTTTGAGAATGTCCAACATATACATGCAAAACCTTATTGTTTTTATGATAGCTCATTGCACAGCAGTTCAATGAAGTCAGCAGTGTAGGCTGAATTCAACTTACTTTGCTGTGGATTGGAAATCAGGAGAAGCATGGGCTACCTTGCATTGCTGAAGTAGGTGAAGTTCATTAATGTTCATTTTGGGAATGATTTAATGATGAGCAGTTGATACATTGCCAGCTCCTGGTCAGCTCAATATCAACTCATTAGCAGGTAGCTGGACTCTGTGTGAGTTGTTCTGAGACTTGTGCCTCAAACACATGACACGTATGGGAGAGTAATGATTTTATTAGAAGAAAATAGTTTTCAATATAAGAAACAATGTTTTAAAAATAAGGTAAGAGTTTGTAGAAATAATGTTGGAATGCCTTGAAATTCCTTTCCAGGTAAGCTCTCACCCTTAAAAAATACAACATGAATAAGAAGGTATGTCAATGTCTTTCTCATGCTAACACAAAACCACAATTCTTTGTAACTGCTAGAAGCTGCTTATGTGGAAGATTTGCTATCTTATACTTTAGATCTAGGAAATCAACACTGAATTTAATTTAGACTCAGTAGAGAAAAACAAATCAGTAGCACCATATCAAAAGCACAAACTACATCTGGGCTCAATCAGTTTATGTACAACATTCAACACACTTGAAAGCACACCACCCACAGCAACATCTCCCGGCATGCTAAGAGCTTCCAATGCTACCTTCTCTGCTTTCTTCTCATTTAGAGTGTGTTCTTTAAAAACAGACAAATAAATAAACTGTTTTCATGATTCATGTTTTCTATAATCTTGGGTCTGAAGCACTATCTCTACCTATTTTTTAGATATTCCTGTTTTCCTTCATTTGTTATCTCAAGCATCAAACAAGATAATCTGTAAACTCCATTTTTACTTTGCAGCTCCTGAGACTTTAGGACCCCACAGACTCACATCTCTTTCCAGATATGTTATTTGGGGATCCCAAATATCTGAGATTATATTTTAATTGTTTGTATAACCAAATCACTGATATATTGACTTTTGCCTGTTTTCATTTATCTACTTAAACAAGCAGAAAATACTGAAAGATAACAACATTGTTGATTGATTTGACTGCATGACAGTTGAGGCAACCCTCATGGGTCACAAAGTCAGCATTAGGTTTGGAATCACAAGAAGTCATCTCCAAAAACTCAAGGAGGAGGAAAGCTGTTGGTGCTGGGAAGAAATTCAATTCCTGTACTAAAGAACCATTTGTTTCGGTTTATTCACCCCAGTGACATATATGAAGGCAGTGACAGTAAATCAGCTATCAGCTGACAGCAAACTACTTCACTCCAAAGAAAAAAATAAATTGCAAACTAGGATCTGCCAGTTCCACGCCTGGTAGTTTAAAAATACTAATAAAAACAGGAAAACGTGTGTCAGGAAACTGATTTATACAAAACCTAGCACACTTCTGTTGTTTGTAATGTAAAGTTTTCCTCCTCTTACAAATGCTCCCCAAGAAAAATTCATAACCTGAAAATCTCATTATCCTATGGATATTTTGAGATGACCTTCCCCAGGTCTGGACTTTGGGGATAGATCCTGCTTTTCCTAGTCAAGTCAAAGCAGTGGATTCTTGTGTGATTTTTGCTTCTTAGGTGCCTAGCCAGCTCTTGTAGCTTAAGAAGAGAGAGCAGAAGCTGATCATGTTTATGATGCAGAGGTGTTGCAGCATCCCTTTGCAGGCAAGCCAGTAGCTCTGAAAGAATAGTGAAGACAGGAGAGAAGTGGAGCCAGAAAGTCTCAAAGACAACACACGAAGGAAATTATTGAATTTTTGGATGATTGTATTAATTTTGTGTTCCTAGGAAAAAACTACTTTCCCCTGGTGTATTGCATTTGTTCAAGTAGAGCCATTAAAAGCATGGAAATAATAATTTGTGAGGTAGCTTGTGATCCATGCTGCTCTCCCTCTTCTTCAACCTAGCTCCACTTAAGAAACTTCTTACATTATTGTAAAGTTCTTCTTGCAGCTAAGAAGATAAATGCAGCAAATCATCTCCTGTTAACAGGTAAATTACAGTCTCTCCCTACTGGAAGAGCAAACAAGTGTTTTCTGTACAAGGTAAAGTTTGTTTTCCTTGAGTTTGCACTGAAAAATGCAGATAATCTCTGTGAAACACTTTACAGAATGGAAAACTGGGAAAATTAGGAACTTAATGTTCCACTGTTTTCCAAGAATGGTTGTCACACTATGCCAGGCACTTTAGTGAAGAAATTAGCAATAAGCATTTCGGACTGTATCTTCAAGAGAATTGTATTTAACCAGCTTAGGTGTACAAAATATTTGCACTGGAGGAAGTAAAAGTTAAGTTGATGAACAAAAGGTGTGGTATTACATCCAGACAAGGTAAACTGTGCAGCTAAAGAGAGGCTATGCATTTCTACACTACAAGCCACCACTGTTTTTTAACTTGTAATTTCCTTCCCTTGAATAGTCTCATGTAGGCACCTGGGTCTCTTTTAGGCAACAGCAACTACTTCATGCTCAGGAACATATTTTAGAGTAAGGAGATTTATGCTTACATCTCTTTTCCATGCCTTAAGTGTGCAGTTCTTCTAAAATAACATAGGGTTTTGATGACGGGTGTCAATGTTTTCTTGAGGGTGTTTGATGTTGGTGTTAACCACTGTGCATACAGGGCTGCTGGCTCAGCTATAAATGATACCTGGCCATTTAGGGCCCCAGAAAGGGTATGGTACCTCCTTGTCTATCAGCCCTTGTGCTTGGCCACCCCTTTGACCTCAGCTTCATCACACAGTGCTGTTTTCTTGTCTGCTGCAGGAGGCTCTCATAATGAAGTTAAACACTGCTTTTCATGAGCTACTCTTGTTATTCAGGGCAAAGAAAGCAGAATCTCATCCAATTTCTCTGCTATTTCCTCTTCTTCCTTCATAATTTTAAACTTTTTTCACTATTACCTATCAGCTTGAGCTGGGTGGAAAATCAGCACTTCCTGCTTGCTAATGCCAGGCTTTGCTCTACATTCCAACCTTTCTGCTGGATTTGGTTCTGACATAAACTGGTAGGACAGGCTGTCACTTGTCACTCTCATGATGTTTTCCTTGTGAATGGGTTCTTCGACATCCTTTTGCCCAAAGGACAGTCAGGCACTCTACTCTTGCCTGCTCTGTTTGTCATCTTCCAGTGCTTATTGCCCTGATTGTGCCAGATGCAGAGGCAGTAACTCGCCTGTAGAAATTTGCAGTAGACTTTAACTGAGGACATGGACACAGGTATTTTTGTGGTCCAGGGAAGACATTGAACATCTGAGGTAGGAGGGGGATGATGGCACCTATGAACAAAGCTGGTGCCCTGTGGAAACCTTAGCTAATTACCTCTGGATGAAGAAATTGTCATGGTCCACTGGCCAAACTGTTGCAGGCTGCTACCTGAGCAGTTCCATGGGCTCTGGGCAAGGAGCCAGTGCAGCTTCCAGCCTTTGCCAGTCCATTAGCTGCAAGCTACTAATATGACACATCCCTCACGACTTGTGTCCTCTAAAGACAGTGCTGGATTCAGTCCCAGATCCAAGCTCCTACATCATGTGCTATTTCCAGATTTTAATTTTTTTATTAGAAACAAACTAGCAGGAATAAAAGCCTAACTATTCCTTGCTGCTTAGAAAGCACAGAGAGTTGACACCATGGTGACTGCTTTGGTGTACTGCACCACTGGTGGGAAGTGTCAGCACACTGGAAACCTCACTGTGGTGCTGATACCATGCCCCAAAAATCCATGAGACCATTCCCAAATCATCTGGAGAGAGGCCTGCTGGAGAAAGATGTGGCAGCCCCAGGCCTGCACTTTCAGGGAAATACCTCTAAGGGCCTGAACAAGCACTGATGTAAGCAGAGAGGACAAAGACCTTGCCTAGACCTCTCGTGCCTGGAATGTGAGGGTGATACCTGTGCTAATGCTTACTTGGGGGCAGCAGAAGGCAGCAGCCCCTGCTGTCCCTGGGCTGTGCTGGCAGCAGGAGGAGTAGCCTGAGGACTGGTGTGTGCTCCTTGCTGGTACAAGTAACACTAACACTTCCTAAAAGGACACCTCTCCACCTGTGTGAGACAGCCCAAAGCTATTTGAAGCAGGCACCAGCCTTGTCCAGCAAAGCCCAGACAGCACTGACATCTCCAAGTGTGGGAGGAGAAACATCTGAGTGAACACGACAGTGAAGGGTCACTGCCCCAATCAGCCAAAAGCACAGCATCCATCCCACACTGGCCATCAATCTCAGAGTGATGAGAGTCTGGGAAACTCCTTCTTTTCTCTGGTGGGAAGAGACAGCTGAACAGAGCCCTGCCAGAAGCACAGCACTGGTCAGGCTGTGGGTGACAGATGCTTGCTGGACAAGTAGAGGTTCCCTGGAGGAAACTTGACCTGTGCCAGGGTTCAGGGCTGTGCTAGAGGACCATGGCATTGGCTGGCAGTACTGCTAGGGCTCTGTTGCTTTGCTTTGAAAAGGAGAGGAGGCATTCACCAGTCTGCATGACAGGTGAAACAGTCAGAAACAGCCCTGCAGCCATCTGAACCACTGCCATGTCAAAACATCAGTAGCCTTTGGCTTTTGTAGTTTTGCTCTCTGTGGACTTGTTTGTAATGGAGGAGCAATGCTATAGTCTATAGCATTTAAGCAAATTTTCCTCCTGGAAAGCTGCTTCATAGGAAACCTCACAGCAGTGATGAGAGAAAGATGGAGCCATGTCAGCATGCTGGCTTCAGACACAGAGCTGTCACACTTTCTTCATCAGTCTTCAGAGACCAACAAAAAACTCATTCTACAGACTTCATGCCAAATCAAAGATCCTGTACACAGGCACTGTCTGTGGAGGGGCAACTCCAGCTGGGTGTGCTGTAGTAGATAGGCTGATTGCCTTCTGCATGGGCAGCAGGGGCCACAGATGGCCAGAGGTCTCTCACCTGAGGCCATTCTATTGTTAATGGTGGAAACAGCTGGATCCACTTCCTTAGGCTATTTGTTACTGTTCCTCAGCTGGCTGTCAGCCTGCAGCTAAACTGATGGAGGAACGGAGGAACGCCACTCAGTGATGCTGTGTTGGGATCCTGAGGCCCTTGGGTTGTTTTTCCATGGTAAGTAAAGCTTACCTAGCTGGGATATGACAAGAATTGCTCTTACAGTTTGTTTTGTGGCTCTGTTATGTCAATTTGGATGTTTGGCTTGTGCAATAGAATTGTTGATAATTGCGCAAATAATGTTTTAACCTTGTACAGATGTTTTGCAGTAAGTGACTATGAGCTAAAAAAGGAGGGACTTTGATCCATATGTTATTTTGGTTTTCCTGAATACACCCATGTTGTTATTTAAACTTGCATTTGGTTTTCTGGTACCTAGAGACTTTTAATATTTGGATGGGTTGGCTTATACTCAGAAACAGATTTGGTGCATAGTTTTTCCTGCATCATCACCATTTTCAGCCAAAGATAAGGGTGTCATACACCCCTCAGTTTCAGTTGACTG
Source organism: Muscicapa striata striata (assembly GCA_030060385.1). Taxonomy (NCBI): domain Eukaryota; kingdom Metazoa; phylum Chordata; class Aves; order Passeriformes; family Muscicapidae; genus Muscicapa; species Muscicapa striata. The sequence goes on along the minus strand of JAREIS010000067.1, from coordinate 1,112,787 downwards.
TGGTAGATTAGACTATAACACAGTCAGCTTATAAAGGTTATGTGTTGTGTTCAACCATTGCTCTTGTGTTGTTGGTACCCTCTGAGGAAGAAACAGACTGGCAGCTACTGCTGCTATCAGGGTTACTTTCTGCCTCACAGCTCTGTTATGCACCCAGAGTTGGCAGTTGGGTCACCAGTATAGGACAGAGAGTGCTGTAAGAAATGCCAACTTCTAGCCAGCAGAAGCTATCAAAACTCCCAGCTGCCCATCAACCAGAGTAATATTCCTCCTGTTTGCCTGGTGGAAGCTCCCTGCTTGACTCCAGCTAAATCAGGTTCCTGCGTTCTCTGCTCATGCTATTAGAGGAGATGGATAACCTCTGGTGCAGGAACTTGTGAAGTTTCTTGGTGAGCACCAGGGCTGAAGGGCAGCAGGGTTTGCTGTCCTGAGGTCTGCTCCCTCAGCTGTGCAGTACATAATTGTACTGCAGGCAAGCAGCTGAGCCTCAAGAACTGAGTAACTATTTTTGCTCTTCTTGAAATGATGTTTCAGAAAATAATAACCTATGGGAACTTAACTAGGTTATGACTACACTCTAGCAGGTGCTTTGGTATGCAGATAGCCAGGAGAAGAAAGCTTACAATTTTTTGTGCATGTATATTTCTGAGTGTAATGTTCTAGTAACATTTTTTCTGGCTGTGTGTACAATTACAACTAACTTCTTGCAATATTGTACAGTTTTTTATAAGACTTCTCTTCTATTTTGTGGTAGCTTTCCCAATTCTTACACTTGCTGCTTTGTTTGGATCAGGCTGTAATCTTTCTGAAGGAACCCAACGTCTCAGAAAACTTATAAGTCTATCAAAAAGCAGCAGTTTAATTTTATAGGCACACTTGTGAATTTAATTCTCTCTCTAAAACTTCTCTTAAGTCCTTAAAAGGTCAATCCAAACTCAAGGTGGGAAGTTTTGGTTGCATGGTCTCAGTAAACTACCTGATATATAGACACAGTAAACCAGACAAGTGAGCAGTCACTAATCCTAAAAACATGCCAAGTCACTTGCAATTCAGAAAGCCACTGCATTTAAAATGAAAAGTTCCTCTTATGATAAAAGACAACTTATTATTTCTTTATTATATTTCTTAGTCCTGTCATCTATTAGTAACTTCTAACACCTGCTAGTAAGGTCATTGGTAGTTAAACATTTTCCCCACCTCAGGAAATGTCTGTGAACTATAAATTCTAGTACATGGCTATTCTTGCCCCCCTCCTTTCTTGAAGTGAAGCAAAATATTTTTATACACTCTGTCACAGTGCTCATACAAAGAGTAATCTCTACCTTCAGGAGAGTAATGCTAAAGAGGAGCAGGACTTCTGAGGTGGAGAAAATCTGCCTACTAGTGGAGCTTGCTTTCAAAAAAAAATACATTGGTGCTATTGTTATTAAGTGTTATACATAACAACGGTATTTCTTCCAAGTGTTTCACAAAAAAACCCAAACCCTTTCCTATTTCATCAAGCAGGTGAGATGCTAAGCCTTCGTCTTGAAAAATTGGAGGTAACTGTAGAACATGTGTTAAAGATTGCTTTAAAGTGATCTTGTTATAAGTTTTTAAGTTTTCTTAACAGTGGCCTTAGCTAAGCTGCACTTCAAATTTATCCAAAAGTTTTCTAGAAAAAAGAAAGTAGATGAAGAGAATATCAGCCCAGGCAGCTCTTGAAAATATGAGGAGGATGACAATGACCAGACAGACCAAGTTACTTGAGTACTGCTTAAATTCAGGCTAAAATATATTTGCTTTACTGTTAATGCCTGTATATCACTTATTGTGTGCTCCTTTTAACCTAAATCAAAGCTGTGGCCAAGCTTCTTAATGAAGTCCTGATATCTCAACAAAACAAAATTACCTGGAATCTCTGGATTATCTATTCTTTGGGATATTCAAGGCAATTTTGTAAATTTTTGGCAATTTAAGGAAGGTGAAATTGTTACTCTGAAGTCCATGTGAGCTCTGACATTTATTTCAGTAGGGCCAGTATTTGAGAGTCCTTTACCTGAGGAGCTCCCTCTTTATGGATGGTGGGTAGCTCCCATGCTTACCTGAACCTGTTACGTGCATTATCTAACCCTGTTGAGGCTTTTGTGTCATTAAATATGAAGCATAACTATCCTGATTATTCATGGATTTTTTTGTTTTTGTTTTTTGTTTTTTTTTTTTTTTGTTTTAGTTGCTGAAAAGGCAAAGGAAGAGAGTTGCTATGGCTAAACATGAACTTTGTTGAAACCTGAGTGCTAATCCACCTTGACATGGAGGATGTCCAAGACCCTCTGCAGGACAATCCACATGCTGTAGGCAAGCCCTGTGCTTACAGTGTTAGATAGAAGCTCATTAAAGCTGTTACTAGGCAGAACAATTTAATTTGTCTTCGGTGACAAGAAAGCAGTTTTTAATGTTACACAATAAAAGGGCAGTGGATGCACCAAGGCATTTTGGTTTTACTGACAGCTGAATTAGCTAAGGTTGAATCATGAACCTCTGTATTAGTGCTGACCTTGTCTAGCTGTTAGTAAATCCTGCAAACACTTGTGGCCCCTTGCAATTAGCAGCAAGATAACCATCCCAAGTTTAAATAAATAGGTGGACATCTTCTCCCTGCTCAATACCTTTGTGTTAGAGAAGACAGTAACCTCAGCCCTGAGAGACCTCTTAGTCATGTGGCCTCAATGAAATATTATCTTTATAGTGTCTGTAATTGAATCTTGTCTCTGGGACAGAAGAAGTGAGGAAAGAGATTATGGTACATTGGAAAAAGAGAGGGAAAGTGCAAAGGGACGATGGAGAGATGCAAGAAACATGATTAATATAAAAACCACGCTGGAAAGCCCTGAAGTATTCTGATTTCTACTTTGTCTTATTTATACATCTTCCCATTGTTTTCTACTTGGTCCTTAACTCTAGAAAATGATTGCTCCATACTTTGCAATTACTAATGGCTTTAATAGATTAAACCTGTGGTAATGTCTCTGCAACCTAATAAAGCTGGGTAGTTTGTAATGCAGAGCATTAGGATTTCTGTTCTTACTGTATAGGCAAGAGGGAATATGACAACAAGAGAAACAATTCTAAGAGCGTGTAAACAAAATCCAGGAAAGACTTGAGTCTTCTGACTCAGAATAAAATGAATTTATAATAAAAATCTTCACAAAGAGAAGCCCTTATTGCTTCAATGAATGTTATTTTCTAGAGCTATTTGACAGTGTTGCTTATATCCTGGAATCTAGATAACACAAAGAAATTATTTTCATTTCTTTTCCACTAAAACATTTCCTTGATGTTTGTGTTCAGTTTTGATGATACTCTAATAGATTGTTGCACTTTTATATACAGCTTTCTATTTTAAAACCAAGAGTATCATATGTATCCTAAACCCTCACATACCTGCATGGTGTTGGGCAGGAGTGATACCCTTGAGTCACAGGAGTGGAAACTGAGACACTGAATGTGATTTCCTTGGTATGCTCCAATATACTGAGGCAGAGTTGAGAGAACTGTCCAACAGCTTTCATCCTATATTTTTTTCCCCTCCATGTGTACTGTGAAGCTGGATGTCTTCTTGAATTACTGGGATCCCTTCTGCTCTTCTTCCAAGAGGAAAAGCCTAGGTTTTCAGAAACATCTCAATGATGAGATGAATGGAAATTACTGATAAACATGTCTGTGGTTTGGCACTGTGTTTGGCTGAAAACAGAACATGGTTTGGGGATCAGGATTTTTCAGATACGTGTGAGTGATTCTTTCTACAAAAGTTTAGGAAAGTACTTGAGCTGGTCATCTAGTCTGAACCAGCAAAATGTTTCTTATTGTCCATGGAAACTGCTGTCCCTGGCTGTGCCTGCAAAGGGGAGGACTCACCCTTGCCTCAGCTGTTCCTGTGCAAATCACATGGAACAGAACAAAAAGCCAATTTGCTGGCAGGTGGGGCTGATCAGGACACAGAGTCTTGACAGTATGCTCCTACAAAGGGGGCAACTTCTGGCAGAAATTGTGGTTAGCTGGAAGTAATAGTGTTTCATCATGCCTTTTGTGTATCTGTGGCGTTTGAAAAGTTGAAAAAACAATGGGATCTTTTTTTCCCCCAAAATATCCTATATGTTATGTCTGAATGAATTGTTTCATCTTATGTAGGTCTTCTGGGCTCTTTAAAGTCAGTTTTTGACCTTTTCTTTGCATAATTCTGAGGAAGAGCTTCTAATCAGCTTTTAGGTATACTTGCTCCCTGCTATGTGTTTGCATACTGTGAGCTGCTTTCACTTCTAATTAAAATAATTGTGATTGTTTTATGAAGCTGTTTTTCAAAACCTCTAGCACTGAGCTGGGGACAGAAAATAACCTGAAAACTTCAATATGTTACACAGTGCATTTGAAAGAGCTTCTGAATTGTTTCTTCCTTGCCTGTAAATCTTCCCATCAAATCCGCTTTATATGCCCATTGCTAGGCACCAAATAAGTTACTATTATGCTTCTTGCTTTCTCTGCTGCATACCTATAAATGGCTACTGCCTTTCTGAAAAGACAAGAGATCATTTTGTATAAGGACCAACACAGGCAGGAAAGAATAGGTAAAACCATGTGGTCTCTCACACAGCTTCCTTTTGTGTCATCTAACATACTTATCTTAGCAGGAAGAATAATTTTAGCCTTTTGTGTGTGGATAAACGTGACAGGATTGAAATATGAGTCTATATCCACAATAGCTTCAATGTGTTGTCCTAGAATACTGCAATGGATTTAATAACGTGGAGACTGGATGGACAAAGACCTATTTGATCTTCTTGCATTAGCTTTACTCTCAGTGGGACCCAAAGCAGGAGGTTTCCTCTCCTCAATCTTTAAGGGGTTCTTTTACTGTTTTTGCATACTGGTCTGCTGCTACAGCACAAGTGAATGCCAGCACTTGACCTTACCTGTGAGCTGAAGGGTCAATGAGAAGAGCTAGCAAGAAGTTGTTTGTGCTGTGTTGGACCTCATTATGAGTTTGCCCCATATCCTGGAAATCATAACCCTTAATGGAACAGATCAGTTTCAGCAAGAAACAGTAACACTAGGGAAGCTAGAACACACATTTGCCTGTTGGTAGTGGGGGTGCCTGAGTTTCATTTACCCTACTGTCTACAATTTACTCATTTGGAGTAATGGTGAAAAAAGGAGGATGTAGCCTCTCCCAGGAAACACAGAAGTGCTGATTTCAATGGTTGCTTTTTGTCTATCTGTTAGGTGGTCTTTTCCATGTCTATTTTCTCTATTGGTGCTTACTAAGGAGCAATGGTATGGATGATTCCTAGCTGAACCAGGGGATTGTGGAGTTGGGACTGGCTAGTGATGTCAGTGCAGGTCTAAAACAGAGGTTTTTGGTCACTGAAAAATGCTTCTTTAAATACATAATTCCTGTGCTTCAGCTGACCTCTGGCAGTATTCTAATGATTTTCCATTCTAAGAGCCTAAGTATAACAAATTTTGAATTCTAAAAATTTCCATTCAGCAGATTCCAGTCTCTTTGCTACATTTTGTACAGTTTGATTCTTCTATTAATGAGAAAGAAGTCACTTAGCATTGTTAATTCCTTCGTCTTATGACTCTTCAAATCAAATTGAATAATAAGAACCTATTGTGTTCCCTATGGTTATTCTGGGTTATAATAGTCCTAATAGTTATTTGTATAATATTTTTTTATAAATTCTTCACCTCTACCCACAGTTTTTAATGCTTGGATGACTTGGGAAGAAGTTACTTCACCATTGTCAGGCTAACATATTTTGTAATAACAACTTATGAACTTAAGCTTTAAATACCTTGTGGCAGGACATACATATGTATCCTGTAACTATATTTAAAAGTTTTCTGCTTATTCTCTCCTGATTTTATGCTTGATGATATCTCTTGGACAGCCCAGCTGTTTGCAGGCCTAAAAGTGGAAAGTGCACATGACTAGACACACTTTTTAAAAATCACAGCTGTGGTATAAATGGATATTCATGCAGTGATTTTTGTCTGGTTGCATCATCTCAGATGATGAGTATAGGAGGGCTGAAGCTTGAGACAGGGGAATGTACAAGTATGGACCTGGAACAGAGTAATGCAAATACCACAAGAGTGCCACAGGGGCAGGGTTAACTACAAGAAAGTGAGTGGGGGTAGGGCTGCAGCCTCTTTCCTTCTCTCATTCAGTTCACCCTTTCGTGTTAAGAAGATTTATAAGTTAGGGTTTTTTGGTGTGTTTTGATTTTTGTTGTTGTTGGTTTTGGTGGGTTTTTGTTTGTTTGTTTTTTCTTAAAGTAAATTCTAAGAATATAGTAAAGTTTGGTTCTGGATGGGAAACAAAAATGAAACACCAAGTCTGCTACATGGGTCTGATTAATTTCTTAGCCTTCAAATTCACCAGAAACTCTGATCTGACATTGCATACTAACTGGGCTCTTGGAAAGCTGTGTGATCCATTTGATAATAAAACTCTAAAATAGCTGTATTTCTTTTGCTTCAGGATTTTGCTTTGAAAATTTCATGTTGTGGTCATGTCTTTTATTCTCATTTTTGTCCTGCCAGGAAAGCCTAAAGTGTAAAGATAAATGGCTTTTGGAGCCCTCAATGCAACTTTGTTAGATATCTCTATTGCAATAAGCAAGCCAGAAAAGTCTTGGAATGGTTTCTCTTCCAGTTTCCTTCTTTTGGCAGCAGTACCTGGTGGGAAGCAGTGGAAACATGAGGTTTGTGTTCCCTTTTCAATCATGCTGTCTATCTCAAGGCTTAAATGTTGTGATTCAGTTTGTTCTGCCTCTGCCTTTCTCCTCCTTACACCACTCCCTCAGGAAAAGCTACCAAACAGCTGCCTTCATTATGCTGGACCTCTGAAGGCTAGGACACCAGTACTCAGGCAAACCACAGGCCACTCATAAACAAATTTGCCTTTATGTTATAGTTGTTTGCTGTTATTTTTCTATTGTTCAGCTCTACTATGAAAAGCTTAAGAGTACTAATAGTATGATGCAAGGTTCTGCTCTGATAACAGTAATCTAGAGCAAGCTCCTTAAAGATGGCTTATGAAATAGTGCAAAATTAGTAAAACAAAAGGCTGCCTTATGTTTAGAGCTGAAATGAAACCTGCACCTTTCAATCCTTTGGAATATTTGGGAAAGGAAATTAAAAAACCAACCTTATTCTGGATTGTAGCAGACCTTTTGAAGTATTTGTAGAAAGAAAAATCTGGAAAAAAACAGCTCTGAAAACTTGGAAATGGGATCCTTGCACACCCTTCAAAGGCTGGGGTTTAGTTCATCTGAGGTTTCTGGGCTGCCAGGTTTATGATGGATGGGCAGGACAGATGTCCAAAACTCCTGAGACTACTTTCTCTGCCTGGGATTTTAGGGGGCCAGGAAACCATTTCACCTTGCTTCAGAAGCACTTGTCTACTTCTACTAATTGCCTCATTGCTTTCTAATCTTTTCTTTTTATCACTGTAGTAAATACAGCCTACTCAAAGATCTCTTTTGCAGTCCTTTCTGAAAGGAGATGTAGTTCTTCGCTATTTGCAAAACTTTAACACTGTACAGATCTATAAGATCTCAACACCTCTCGTCTAAGGTGAAAAACTAATAGTGTTTGATGGCTGACCTCCCTAGGAATAGAAGCTTCTCCAGAAAGACATCAGAGCTATTGGTTTCCAGTTGCTGCTAGCTAAAAATCATTATAGGAGCATGCAAGGGAAACCTAGTTGCACTGGCTTCTTAGCTCAATGAACATATTTCTTAGAATATTCCCTAAATTAGTATTAACCAGCATGGATATAATGTGACTGCATCTCTGGCCCTTTGGAGAGAAAGGGCTGTAGTTCATTATTGATAGGATTTACTGAGTAGAAGTCAAGTAGTTATATATCAAAAACCCCCCAACACCCCACTTTATAGTTTAGACTTATTTTGTTGTCTACCTGTTCTTGCAAGAGGAGTAGATGGTACAGGGTCAGAAAGGCCTTTCCCTTGGTAGGCAAGTGGCTTGCTTTCTCACTTTGTGTACAAATGGACTCAGTGTGTGCTCAGTCTGCATAATGGATTAATTCCATTAATCAATTTAATTCCCCATTAATAAAGTAGCTGATGATTGGCTAGCAACACCTCATGCTGCAGTCAGATTTTTGAGGTTGGAACAGAAATGGCATGTGACAGGAGAATATCCTTGGATATATCTGGCTGAAATGTGATCCTTTCAACACTTAATTTAAATGGCATAAATTTCTTGATATCACTGAACTGGGCTGTGACTTTACAATGTGTCCCAGCAGTAGACTCAGATGAGACTTCTCAGCCTTGGCATTGTGCCTCTTGCTCTGACAGTACCCTGCTGCAAAAAAGTACCCTAAGAAGGTAGTTTTTTACCATGCTGGCCCAGTTGAGTTGGTTGCTGGTAAAAAGCAGGAAGAGACAGCAATGAACTAAGACCCTCCCCATCTGTAAAAGGAGAGAAGATTGGTTTCTCCTTCACTTGGATATGCAGATTTTTGTCTGTGGGCAGCCTTTGGAATAAGGAGACTTCTTCTCCCACTTTCTCACCAAAAGAGGTCCTAATGGGTATGCCCAAGTCTGTCTCAGCAGCTTAAAAACAATATGGAAATCTGAAGGTGGTAGATAATTATATTCTATTATCACACCTTATGTTTATTTCCTGTGCTGTCCAAAACAACTAAAAGGAAAAAAAGAAAACATTCCTCTATACTTTTAAAAGAAAACTATTACAGCTGCTGGTATATCTGAGACTGAAATGAGAAGCAGCCATTTGAGAAACATCTGTAATTAATGCTCACTTGTTCTCGCCTTATTAACATTTCCCACCCCCAACATCCACACACCTACGTGTGTAGCCATCCTTCCACAGTTCATATTAAATTCTGTCTTCTGGTGAAATGCAATATATAGTAGGATAGAGAGCATGAATCTAGTAAGACTTTACTTGGTAATCCAATTGTGGGTTGTTTGTTTCTTATCCTTTATTGCTCTATTTTGTCCTTGTTGAAACTCCAATATGTTGCCTGTATTATTTTAAATTCCCCAAGTTTGATCTTTAATAGCTGGGTATGCCCAGAAGTTACTGACTCAGTTCTGTTCCTTTCCTTCAGAACAGGAAGTTTGGGGTTTCTGTAGGCTTCAATGCACCATTTACAGTCCTTGAACTTTTTTGATTGCTGTAATCACCTGGCTCTGCAATATCAGGACTTGGATGAAAGCATCCCATGAGGACCATGTAGAGTGAGTTTCTCTAGACTCAAGTTGAATAAAATCCTCACTCTTAGCTCTTACATGAGAATGAATGTAGTTGGTCTTCAACTGGTTGTTGAGTCCTTAGATGAATTCTGTCATTTTGTATACCTTTACGTTTTGTACTTTTTTGTTTCTGAAAAGCAATTCAAGTGGTGATCTAGGACATGCAATATCAGGTTCAAAAGTACAGCAAATGATGTTGGGAATTCAGATACTAAATGGATGGCATGCTGACAGTAAGATTTTGTAGATCAGTTTAAGGAAAAACTGAATTTTAATTTTAAAATAAATTATAATGAAATTGGAGTTTTTGATCACTAATTGTCTAGAAAATGATTGGACATTAGGAGACTTTGGGTTTTGCACAACAGCTCTGTCCATTGGTATCCAATAGGCACATCCCATCAATTACTTTGAGCTAAGGTTTTTGTTTCAGTCACTGAATTTACACTGTGTGGAATCAGTAAATGCTGTGGAAAAGAAGCAGAGGATAAATGCTGAAAGTGTGCCTTTGTTGTGAAGCTGAGGTAGTGCATCTTTACAATAAGTCAGTACAGCTCAAGAGATTGAGGTTACTCTGACATTACTTACACTCAGGTGGCTGCATACATGTCAGAGCTGTGCTCACTCATTTTCCAATGAAACTGAGATTTCTGGGGCTCTTCCTATCCCTGTTGTTAATGAGCTGAGCTTTTTTTGTGGTGGCTTCTCTCTCTGGTCCCACTAGAGGATAAGGGAGAAACTGGTGGCTTTGCAGTAGACTTTATTTCCTTCCTCTCTGAAATGTGATTATGAAAATGGCTCATTTGTACTTTTTCAGCTGGCCTGTATAAGTTAAAAGTTCTTAACAATACACAAGAACAAAGTGGTTTTTTTGTATTTTTTTGGTTTTTTTTATTTTTGGATTGGCAGCTGAAGCCTTATGAGCTAGTTGCTCAAGAGAGCTTGCTTGGAGAGACAGAGGCTGACTTTGATGCCTTGGCATGGATATCTAAAACAGAGGCTAGACAAAATTAAGAGAATAAAGTGGGTTTTTATTAAAGGCCTTCAATAGGTACACCTTGGGAAGCCAGAAGACTCTGAGGGGCTACACCCAAGATGGATGATGGTCACGAGTTTTTCACATAGCTGTAAGTTTTGTTTATTTACATATTGAGCTTAATCCTCCAATTACAGCTTCAGGTAATGAAGAAATTTACTCCAAGTTTGCCCCCCTCAATTCACTGTTGTTTACAACTCTTGAGGCCTGAGACAATAAGGTGACCTTGAGTTTCAGGCCTAGAGAGGAGTTGTTTTGTCTGAATAAAATGGGAGAACAGTAGCTGACAGGCTATGGAGTTTTAGTGTTATACACTAAAGCAGTACAGAATCTGAAAAATATAAAAGCTAAATCCTAAGGCATCACCTTCTTGCTGGGCAGGAACATTAGCAGAGAAACTCATCTTCAAGAGGATGGGTTAGGATTGTGTTTGGAGGAGCAAGTATATTCTCTCTCATCATGGCTGCTGGTTTTTTTTTTTTCCCCTAACTTTATTCAGACCTGTGAGTTTTGATGTTGCTCTCTCAGGAGAAGTTTTGTTGTCATTGCCTGTGACTAATTACAGTTCCCCTGCAGCCACTGGCACACACAAATTTTTTGTGAATTTTGTGCATGGATCTCACATCACATCGACAAAGGCCTCTTAGACTGCCAACCTCAGCTGTGCCCCTAGCGTACCTGCTGAGCTGAGAAGTCATGACTTTTTTGAGGATATTTTTTTCCTCTGTGCTTCATAGTTTGATGTGTATTCATTTCATGTTTTCAGGTCTTCTTCCCAAGAGCTTAAAAACTTACTAGGAAAGAAACAGGGAACATGAAAGATGCTTATACAGGTCCTCAGCTTCAGTCATGATTACACCACTAGATTAATGATATAATGAGGTGCAGTGCCACAGAGGTATGCCCACATCCATTCACCAGACTCAGTGAGGGAAGTAGACAAAAGTGTGGAGATAGCTCCAGGAAGAATGTTGCTCATCATTGTCTCTAGAGAAGCTGCCTCTGTGGGTCAACAGCTTGTGCTATGAAGGGATAGCTAGAGACTTGAAGGTGTCTGTCCAGATTTGAAGACCACCATGGTATCTCTGTGCTTGTCTCCTGCATAATGCAGCCCATGCTGGAAGTATCTTCAGTTTGAATAGATGTAGCTCATCTCCCAAGCCTGCCTTGTGGTCTTCCTGTCCCTGAAGGCAGTGCTCTCTACTGCCTCTGTTCCTTGGTGGAGCTTTCCTCTTAAACCCAGAAGAGCCTTTATCTGGCTCCTTCCTGCCCAAGCTCTGCTCCCCACTGGTGCAGCTGCCAGGCTGGAGAAAGCCCTGCACGCCAGCCTGAGTCCTGCTGTGCTGTGGTGAGGAGGAACAAAACTGGGATACAAGCATTAGGCAGAGATCTCAGTGGCACTGCTGCTGGCAGCACATGACAGCCCTTGCATGTGACAGCCCTTCTCTTGGCAGCAGGAGTTCTGTAGGCATGTGGTGGTTATTCAGACTGTGGTGAGTATTTGTTATCCCTGCAGATACAAAATAGGCAGATTACTGCTCACTGCATGGTGCTGACCTGTGCAGCTCACTGCTGTGCTCCAGATTTATGGCTTTTTTTGTTGTTGTTGTTTTGTCATTGTATTAATATTAATGTTATTTATTAAGGAATACAAAAGCAGCAAAAATCCTTTGGGTCACCAAGTCTAGTCTTGACTGCAGGCAGGCAGAGAGAGAAGATATGTTGGTCTGGAGAACATCTGCTTCTCTGACTTCACAAACACTTTGTCACATGCAGGGTGGCTTTTGGTAATGAGGGTCAAGATTCACTTCTGTCTGGAGCACAACAGTTCATAAGGACTTTGCCATCCAGATAGTCTGTTCATTTAAATGCTAATAAGATTCCTGTTCTGTTTTGAAATGTAGAGAGGATCTTTCTTCTTCACCCTTTAATCTCCTTTCTCCTGTTGTTTACAATCTTGCTTTAGTGGTTCAATCTGGCATTGCAGATAAGAAACACTTGATTTAGCCAGGGTGAAAGTATTTTCTAGGTGTACTTTTCAGAGTAATGTATGCTGGATATGAGTGGCTCAAGCATGATCAGGAGAACTCTACCTTTTTGGACTTGTTCCATCGAGAACATTGGCTTTTGTTTTGCTTCCTGGGCTCTAGTACTGAGAACAGAAGCCTATTTTACCCAGACAGGCTCTTATGTTTTACCCAGGCAGTTCCCTACAAAGAAGGCAAATGCACCTTTAAGGGCTCCATAAGTGGCCAGTGGGGCCTTGCTGCTCAAAGAGGGTAAATCCAAGATGATAGCAGCATAGTTTCTATGGGAGACTGACTCCACTTAGGAAAGGATGGTGCTTTCCCCACAGTGTTGAGCTGGACCAGAAATAGGGCAGGCTGCCTCTGTGTACCACGTGGCTTTAATGACTTCATAATAATGACATGAGCAACCCTGTGAGCATGCTGTGAGATGACAAGAAGCTGGAGGTAGTGCTGTACATGGTCTTCTCATTACGTATTCTAGATGCAGAAGGTAACGGGAAATGAGTCCAAAAGCATTTAATTTAAATAAGGCCCAGCTCTTTTACATTACTATGATGTGTGTCTTGGGAATAGACATTAGAATTGATAGAAAGGAAATTAGAAAGGTCCTGCTAATATTATTTGTTATAGTTTTATTCATTGCAGTGATTCAGAGGTTCCACTTTATCTTGGCCCAATCTCTGATCATACACATGCGTGCACTAAAAAAAGTTTCTGATATCACAGCCTCAGATTATAGCATGACCCAATGATAGCTCTATTTTGAGTTTAGGGACAACTGCTGTCCTCCTTTTCAAGTAGTAGAAGTGGTTAAACCCTTTGGGGCCTAGTGATGCTCTTCAGATGATTTTCTATATGCGTATTAGTGCCCAACTCAGAGGAACCTGGACCCTTCAGGTATCCATGATCCAGAAGAGCCACTGAGCAAGCCTCAGAAATGACAGGGTAAAAGACATAAAGGAAAGCTTTGAGCACAGCTATCTTGAGCAACCCTGAACAGACTAGAAGAGAGAGTCTTTTTAGATTGTGTGCTGATAGAAAGATGCCAGTGAAGATGAAATCTCCTGTCGTGTGACACCCTCAAACCTGGCAAATAGGACTTGATGTTCCTTGTCAGAGAGCAGAGTTTCTATAATAGATACCAGCCTTTACTGCCAAATGCTTCTTCCTAATAGAACAATTTGCAAGATACCAAATTTTGGGGAGCTGTTGAGTTCAGAGAGAGTAGCAACACAGCTGAAAGTGTTATGTAAACAACATATGTTAGATGTCTGATGTGTGGAGCTGGTTTGTTCCACACAAAGTGCTAGAAAACAGCATGGAACATAGGAGTCCAATGTCCCATTTACCAGTGCAAAAAAAGAGCTAAAAAGCAGAAAAGTGAATCTCTACTTAACTTGAAGTAAGACTGTTTTCTTTCCTTATATTTGTTTTTTCTATAGTTTTGTATGTTTTTTTCTCCTTTTAAAATTTTTTTAAAAATTTTTTCTTCTGTTGGGTGTTTGCATGAAGGAAACCAGTATGTCAGTTGTATTTGAATGAGAAGGCCCAGTCAGAAAATAAGCTCAATAATTGGGCTTTGAATGTTCTAAAACAGCTTTTGCAATCAAAAACATAGCCATCAGGCCTGAGCCAGTTGTCTAGGTACCCACCATAGCTAGAAGAGGGGTATCCCATATCCCATGAGGGTAACTTGGCCCTTTTTTGAAGGACTTTCAAAAAGAGCAAGATGGTGTGTCACCTAAAGGTGATTTTCTGTCTTTGTTGTGGAGAAATCTTTGGATGACTTGTTTATTCCTACACTTTATATAACTTTGATACCCTATATATACACCTTATGCTTACCCTTTATACAGTCAGAGTAAACTGAGAGAAACTTTGTCCTGAAGTGTCTAAGAAGCCTGTGTTTGAGAGGCTATCTGGGCAGAAGTGATCACAGAGCAGTGCTGGCCGTGTTGCTGCTGATTGAGTGGCTTTCTTACAGCCCAGCCTCCCCAGGCTTTCTGCAGCCTGGGCAGAGCCCTTTGCTTTCATGGCACCCAACAGTGAGTGACTGCCACAGCACTGAAAAGTGCTCTGCAAACTGTTATTTTTCTCAGTCTTGACTTGAGTGTTCTCAATTGATTGCAGTTTCTGCTTTGTCTTCAGATTCGTATTCAAGCGCCGTCGCGTTTGCTGGTTTCCTTATGAATCGTGCTGCTGTGCTCTGACAGCTGACTGCTGCCTTGGTGGTGGCATTACTGCAGGGCATTTGTGCTGTGCCTGCAATGACAGGGCCTGACATTCAAAGCTTGGCTTCATCCAGTTGCTTGAGGGGGGACGAGAGTGAATTCTTGCCTTCAGCTGCAGCCTTGATGCCAAATCTTTTAAGGAAGCCTGCATCTCGGATGTGAGAGCTCCCCTTCTTCCTGCTCATTAGGTGGTAGGATCTGCCACAGTGGGCTGACTTTTACAATGCCACAGGCAAGAGTTGCTGCTGCTTTTTACATTTTTACCTGGATCATTGGCATTCTGCCTCTCTGCTTTTGAGACTCGGATTATGTATTGGATTCAGAAGGAGGCTATAAGTCACAGAAGCATGCAGACTGCTTTCCAAATCAGCCCTGATTAGAGATGAAAAATTAACTTCTCTTAAACATAATATATATTTGTGAAAGTATTGTCTATCTGCAAACATTACCATTTTACCAACTTATAAGCTGGTCAAAATGGACCATTCTTTGTGTGTGCATTGTTAAACATTCCTGCAATTTTCAGTTTCTGAATGTTTATTTTCTGTGGGTGGGCTTTTTCTTTTTCTTTTTTAATTTTCTTTTTTTTTTCTGACTTGATAGAATTGATCTTAGCGCCTTGTTTCCGATACCTAGCACTTGTCCTGCAGAGGAGAGAGACAGAAATAGAATGTCAGATCCCTGCTTGGCTGGGAAGGCATTTGTTCCCTTGCAGTGATGAAGAGGGTGACAGCTACTTAAATGGTGCTGCAAGCAGACATGTGAGGGGAAAACCCAAGCCAGCTGTCATTGCAAAGACACTGTAGCAACCATATGCACCAGAGCAGTATAAAGAACTAGAAAATGGTTCAAAAATTCATGCATTCCCTCCACCCATGGGTAAAAATCCCATGTAAGTACGTAGATCTAAATAGAAACCTAGCCTGATCCTGGGCTCTTTGTGGTTACAGGCCTCCCCAGTGAGATGGCTTGCTGCCTTGCTTCTTCCATTTGCTACTTCATCCCCCTCCTAGGGAAGGAAAAAGGATTTTCTTCCTTTCAAGTTGCTCACTCTACTTTCACCATTTAAGTCTTTAATAATTCCCCATTTCTTCTTACTCAATTGCTACCCATAATAACCCATAGAAAAATGAATTTTCTCTTTTTTTTTTTTTTTTTTTTTTTTTGACTGCTGGGACCAAACACAATTATATACCATAATAATACTTTTAAACAACTTTTCAGAACTGTACTCTGGATTACTTCACTATCTCTTTTCTCATGGTCATTCTATTTAGCCCCACACTGCATGTGCTCAAAGACAAAATGAGAAATTGCTGAATACCTCCCTGTACTTTTATGTTAGCATTTTGAACATGTTAATATATTTTGAGTCTATAAGTTGCCTCACAGCTTATGTCTTTTGAATATTTACAAAGTGAAGGAACTTCTGGAACTCATATCTTTGAGCTATAGGAGTTGTGCTGAATGGGTGTGGGTTTGTTTTGTGTTAGGTGGTCTGTGATGGGGTCTGTATGAGACCCCTTTTGCCTGGCTTCCAGTAAATTGTGCACAACTTCACACATCCTCTGTGCTAATCCTGCCCAGCCCTAGGCACAAGACCAAAAGCTGAAATTCACTTCTGAGATCAAGAAATATCTAGAATGGTTTTATTGGAGCAACAAGAAGCAGAGGTGGCCAGGTACTCCCTTGTGTTGAGGGTCTCAGATGGGGGCACCTTACAGTGGGAATGAGTGGCAAATGGATTTTGGGGAAAGTAACATTCCACCATCTTTGGACCTCTGAGTTGTAGTAGAACTCAGACTGTGGCTGTGGCAGAACTTCAGTACCTGCCACAGGTGCTATTTGCAGGGTTTGGCAGTGGGACTGCACAGAGACTCAAGAAAATGTGAGCTCCTCTAGCTGTTGCTAGCTATTATCAGTGGGGCCTTGGAGCTGGTGATTTTCAAAACTTTCCACCCTCCTTCCAGTAGCTCAGGAACCTAGAGCCAGTTTTGCATCATATTTTCAGGACTGTACTCTTCAACAAGCTATGGTACAACATAGGGAAACAATTAAAGAGAGGGGTAAAAATGCAAGCAAATTGTGAATGCAATGGGAATTTTGAGATAACTGCAAAACGTGTCAGAGAGCAGTGAGCCCAAGTTCTCAATCATACGAGACCTTTGGATGCTCAATGACAGGTGGATGGGGTTAGGGCAGAGTTTATTTGTGTTATAATGCTTGGAGGTTCCAGTTGGGAACCAGTGCACAACTGTGCAATCCAGCATCAGTGCTCACAGATGGGTGCCCCCATCCCACACACAAAGGAATAGGCTCTGCCCTGGTTTAACCCAGGTGAGAATTTATCAGAGTTTCCCCTACTGTAATTACATAAGCCTAAGTAAAATATCTCTTTGAGCTTCTCACAGGCCAGGTCCTGGCAGAGGCACTGTCAATTTTCATTCCTATTGAACATCATCAGACTGTTTTCCTGATGGCACAAAATAGCTGCTCTCAAAGCACTGCCCTACCTAAATTTGCTCAGCTTGTGTCATGAGAGGAACTGGTGCATAATGGCCTGTTTCAGCCTTTTTCAGTGAGGGAAAGTTGAATCGTGGATAAAGTGTATGAACAAGGAGTTGCATGAAATCAAGGTAATCCAATATTTGCTGAGTGGTGCTTGTGTAGCTTTTGTTGGGTGGTGTGTGTGCAAAAGGCTTGCAGCCCCAGTGAGATTCTGGAGTAGTTTTGTACTATCAGGAGGGCCACTGGGATCTTGCCTGAGCAGCAGAATTTCTGTGTTGTGTTTATCTTCCCTTTGTTTGCTAAGCAAACAGAGATATTTTAAACTCTGCTGTATCCATGTGGTTTTCTCATGGTTGTGGTCTTTCATACAGAGCAAAAGGTTCCACAGACTATTTGTTCCTGCTGTCAGATAACATGCAAGGGCTGGCTGTACACAAGGAGATGGGGCTGGGGTCAGCTTGAACTGAAATTTGCACTTATTAGGTCCCTGAGTTAGGACAAACCAAAATCACTTTTAGTTTTTTGGTTATAGAATGGTGAGAAGATGGATCTGTCCTTGTAAGACTTAGTGCTAAGTACTGCTAGAAACTATCCTGTCTTGGGAGCACTTTTTCACCCTTGGCACTAAATGATTTTTTTTTAGTTCCATTTCTTAAAGCAATTTCATGCTTTGATAAAATACAGTAATTTTTCTATGTTGGATGTAGTAGAGTAGCCACTCTTGAGTAGAGCAAATATATTTTGTTGCCTCCCTGTCCTTGCTGCAATACAAAATACCAAAAGTAATTAGTCTGCAGTATGGATGAACTGATTAGCTTTTCAGTTTGGGGAACAGATACATTTTTAATTGAGATCCTCTGGAGCCATATCTCCCTCCCTAGGAAAAAGCTGGCTAATACTCACAACAGCCTTGTGTTCCTTTTTTTTTTTTTTTTTTTTTTTTGTGTGTCTTTAATTTACTATGCAATTTAACAGAGCCATTTAAGTTCACTGGATTTTATTTATCATGTGGTCTGTTCCACCTGGGCAAAATGGAACTGTGCAGAGTAGAGGTTCATCATACAGTGAATAGGCAAGCCTTTACTGATGGAGGGGGTGGCGTGGCTTGGGGCAGCATGGCAGGAGAGGAATTAGTCATCAGAACCCCCCCAGTCTGATTCTGCACTCCCTGCTCCGTCTGCAGTGGCTGCTGAAACAGCTGGATATTGCAGGGCAGCATGGAGAGGCATGAGCAGCCAGTCTGAGGGAGACCCAGGCCAGCTCCTTGCTGGTCCTGCTCTGGATTGAGTGCAAGGGGGAATGCACTTCCCACTGTGCTGGTGCAGCTTATGTGATGCCTCAGTACTTAAAGATCTTCAGATAAAAGGTACAATTAAGTTCTGGCATGATTCTGTAACTTAAGAATGGGTGAAACTCTGTTTAAAACAAAATTAATTAAATTTGGGTTTAAGTAAAGATTATTGTAAAACCTTTATCCAGCTGAAGCTTTATGTGCCAAGTTTCACTGGAGGCTATGCATTTGCATAGCAGTTTTACACACTCCTGAAATGTGTGGCTTGCAATGGAAGACCTGGCAGACTTGGTTATATCAGCATTAACAGATATTCAGTGTAATTGGAAGTACTGTCCCTTGCCAAAAATTGTATCCTAAGGGCTTAATAGATTTTTTTGAAGTTTTTCTTGTTTCCTTTGTTTGTTTGGGTTTTTTGCTTCTGGTCCTTGTACTTTAGTAGTGGAGGTTGCACCTGAATTTATACCTGGGCCATGCATAGCTATGAATTCCACCTCTTGAATCCTCTACCCATGAGCTTGGGGTGAGAATGCAGCCCTCCAATCTACGAGTAATGCCCAATTTCTGCCCAGTTTCCCAGCATGGCCTTGTGTAGGTGAGCAGTGACCAAGGACATTCCAGAACACCCCATTTCTCAGGTCAAGGAGTATGATGCCCTTTGAAAATCCCTATGTCAGGGAAGAAAGGCAGAGGAGAGGTGGGAGGGATACTCATGTTTCACAAAGTCCACAAACTGCAGCCAGACTCAAAAGTGCTTAAGTACAGGCTGACTGCAAAAGGAATTCAATATTCCATTCTCCAGAGTGAATGACGCTGATCAAAGAAGCTGTGTCTGAAAAGACAAACTCTCTCCTGTCCCCTTCACTTCCAGACTTGAAGGAAAAAGTGTAAGAGATCACTATGCTGCAGGAACTGCCAACCCTCATTTCCATGGGGAAAATACTTTTTTTCCTGCCAACCTTCTTTCCTTATAACAAAATGGTGTTTATTTTTATAAAGGGACTGCACTGCAAAACTCTCTTCAAAAAGGGTAAGACAAATACAGAGTAGGAAAAAACCCACTAAGAGCTGCTAAAAAGCTCTAAACAGAGCTGCAAATGCAATTTCTGGATGGAGGGGGAAGAATAGAACACAGAAGTGCAAGTCTGTTCCTGCCTCTGAGCTTCCAACCATGCCATGGTAGCTGTGCTTGTCCCCAGGCAGCTGCTGCTGTCAGAGTCTGGCGAGGCAGCCCCTGCTTTGACAGAGGACAGACATGGTGTTGCCTTACCCTGCTAAATGGGAAACAAGCTGCTGTGCCTTGTTGCAAGGAAAGTCCAGGTGCACCATGTCACGGTCCTGCCCACACCATCACTCCCCTTGAGGGCTCATCCTGCACACTTGGCTTTCAGCTGGTAGAGCTGTCAGTGCTGAGCACCTTCCCAGGGAGCATCCTGCTTTCCCTGCAGGGCAGCTGCTGCCTGGGAATGCTCTTTGCTGGCTGTGGTCACCTCTGGGGTGGCTTGAGTGATGTTTTCCAGCTCCTCATCCCTGAACAAGGAAGGAGAGTATAGGATATGCTTCTGTGCAGGGAGAGAGATGCAATCCTCCAGGCCTTTGGAAGGATCCTCAGAGAGGTTTACATTTGAAACACCAAAGCTGAAAATATGAAAGTGTAAAACTGCATTAAAACTACATCAGATCAAATAGTTGTAATTATAGCAAGCATATGAGACAAAGCCCATTGTAATTTTATCTCTCTAGGGACTCCACACTTTTGTTTGAGCCCTATTATTGGTGAAGTATGAAGTCTAAAATTATAATAATTAAAATGATTATAAAATCTTGGGGATTGTAATTTTTTTTTAAATAGCTGGGAACAGCCTGTTCATTACTGAACCAAAGATTTAGCTTTAAATTCACATCAGTTTAAAAGATAGCAGGAAGGGGGAGTGTGTTGATGTGGATGCAGTGAGCATGCCTGAGGGCTGGCTCCCCTTTTACCTCTCTCAGACAACAAGAGGAAGGGAGCTGTGGTGAATGACAGTCCTGAACAACGGGCTGAAAATGTCACTGCTTGAGCTTCTGGGAACCTGCTGGTGACTTCTACTTTGTAAAGACAAAGTGGATGGCTCCTGCAGCCCAAGGATGGCATGTGGGAGCAGGCAATACTTTACTTTCATTTTCTGGAAGGAAAGGCTGAGGGTGAAAAATTTAAGAGAACCACTGGAGGCATCAGCAATTGGAGCACAGGAACCCTTAATGTCAAATGCACCTTCCCTGTGTTTCTTTACATTGTGTTTTATGCTGCTGCTTTTCCTTGCTGCAAAGTCCCATCTCATTCTCATGGCAGAAGGTGGGGTTTCTCTTGCTGGGGCAGCTGCCTCTGCCAAATGTGGTTGCAAATCTCAACCAGTTGACTCTGAACTTTGTAGGCTGCCAGGGCTCAACTGGATAGCTCAAAGAGAGAACATATTGAATGCCTGATTTTCAAAATACATTTCATTTTCCGATTGGCGTAACTTCTGGGATGAAATGGCCCCAAAATGTCAACCATGTCAGTTCTGTGTCAGAAACAAATGAAAGCTGCGATGAGTGTTAGCTTTGGGCACCCATCCAAAGCTGTGGGAGAGAGGAGGAAATCTATACCACAGATTTCAAAGAGCTCATATGCCTCCTCTAGAACTCGGTGTCTGTCCTTTGCAGGATCAGGCCCACCTCTGTGAAGAAGCAGCTAGGTATCAGCAAGGGGATGGGGGGAAGAGGAGGAGAAAGGAAAGGGAATCAGAGAAACATTGATAAATTCTATTTAGTGAATAATACAATACATGTAGCAGCACAATGGCCTTTTCTGCAGGCAGATTATCCCAGCCGGAGTCTTTGCTATATTAAAAAGGGGGGAAATAAAGCACCAAAGAAAAGCAAAGGCGGGCTGTACAGCAGCAATCAATGCTGCTCTTTGTGCTGCCTGACATTTGAGGGACTTGTTATCAGCGATTGCCGGCTGCTTTGTCTCGGTGTACCTCGGCAGCTGCCAGGGCACCGCTGATAGCCCGATCCGATCCGCGCCAGCCCTGCACAGGGCACGGCTGCGCCCGGGCACCGCTGGCACCGCTGCATCCCCGGCCGGGGACAGGGACATCCCGACCGGGGACCGGGGACATCCCTCTCTCCCCTCTCTCCCTCTCTCTCCCCCTCTCCCTCCCTCTCCCTCTCTCCCCTCTCTCCCCTCTCTCCCTCTCTCCCCCTCTCCCCTCTCTCCCCCTCTCCCTCTCTCTCCCCTCTCCCCCTCTCTCCTCCCTCTCTCCCCTCTCTCCCTCTCTCTCCTCTCCCTCCCTCCCTCTCTCCCTCTCTCCCTCTCTCTCTCCCCTCTCTCCCCTCTCCCCTCTCTCCCCCTCTCTTCCCCCATGCTTGCCAGCTGCTGCTTTGTCTTTTCAAAGGAGAGGAAAAAAGAAAAAAATAAGCCAAAAACCAACAGTCCAAACAGGACCAAAATTTAAAAGCAAAAGAAGTCAAGAGACTTGGGAAGAGAAACGGATGTTTTGGGGAAAGGAAAATTTACTTATTTTTAAATTTTTCCTCTAACAGCTCAGTCATCTGCTGCTCTGGCAGAAATTCCCGTGTATATGCTTGCCTTCTCTCTCCTGCTTCACTGAAAAAGAGTGATAAGAATAATCTAGTGCTTGGCTGCTAGGTTGTCCCTTAGTGTGAAAAATGCCTGTCTAATATTTTTTATTTGTACAACGTATATACTTGTCTATGTAATGCAAGGAGCTGTAAGCACCAGTTTGCCTGCAATTACTGTTAATTTTTATGACTGGAAGATGATGAATGGGCATAAAATAAATGTTAGCTGGTGGCATCTCCTAAATCCTGGAGGGTGGATGTATTTAAAGAGAAATAAAAGCATTGCAATCCACTTCCATCCAGAAACTGTGATCTTAGGTGTACATGCTGCTCAAAGCTAGTTTAATTATTCCTAAAGTGTAGCCAGTTATTGACACGTTTTAAAGTACGAAAGCTCTGAATTTGTGTGGCCTCTTATTCCAAGAGACAGCTTAAATTATTGCCTTTACAGCTAAAAAGGTTTTGAGGTCTGTGTGGAAATGTCAGCTCATAGGTTTGCAAGTATATTTACTCTTGCTGGGTGCTAATGAAGCCATTAAAAATGCAATATGGCAAAGCTGAAGGATTTCTTAAAAATGGTCATTTTCTGATGTCTCTGATTCCTTCTGGTGAAGCATCTGGAAAACAAAGTAACCTAGAAGCACAATAATAGAGGGCACTGTATTAACTGATCAACTTTTAATGATTCTTTGCCAAAATCTGAAAGTAATTAGAGCTCTCAAAAAGCAAGATTCCAAGAGAATAGAATAAATGCTTATCTCTCTCCTGTTCAGTTGTCATATTTTAATGTGTGCACATTGCTACCTTGACCATAGTTGGAATGTTTCACATGCACATAGTGAAAACTAATGGTGGTAGTGCATTTTGAGAAAATTCAGGCCTAGTTGAAGCATAATTTTCTTCTGCAATCACTTACAGCTACTTGCATCAAAAAAAACCAAGGAGGAGAAAAGTGAGCATGCATGAGGGGTGTTGCAGAACATAAAAATCCCTCAGGAGAGCCAGAGCCAAAGCCCAGGTACCAATATATACAGCCCAGGTAACTGGTCAGCAGAGGAAGGGCAGACTATTAATAAAATACAAGATTTGCCTTTGAAAAATGGCACATTTGAATGTTACCACTCTAAATGTCTAAGCTGAATATGGAAAATGGTGAGGGGTCTTTGATAAAGCTCTGGCTGAGAAAGCATCATGTTAAGAATCTAGTTCACAGGTCAGAGCTGGACACTGTCACTCACCTCTGCAGATCCCAGATTTGGCTGGGAATTATTTGTGGAGCCAATGCTACTGTTCTGTATGAGAAATAGGAACAATTTCACTGTGCAGTGTGGAGTGATATTAAACAGAAGCTCTTCTGCCTAGCTTCCTTCATAAGTTACCCAAAATATACCAGAAGTGCCTTTAACAAATAAGTAGTGTCCAGCACTGGGTGCCTTTGCCTTTCTGCCTTACAGCACTGAGCAAGGGGAGAGCATCCCACACCCCTGTTACTCCTCAGCCTTTTGCAGGTGCAGGCAGCACAGCTCATAGAGCACAAGCTCAATGTGCACAAAGTATAACCTTCCTGAGCATTTCTCTTTCTGTGTCATTAGGAAGCTAATTCCTCCCAAGAGCATGTTTATATCAATCTAAAATTCATTTCAGCTGAAATATTTATGATTTTGTGGGGGGGAGGCAGGAGGTCTGGGTGTTGAGTGTGGTCAGATCAAGTTAGCTTCAGCTGGCAAGGTTGACACAAGTAGTAATCTCCCTGTCCCTCCTCCCGTACCTAAATGAGCATTTATTCCAAGCCCTTTCTTAATGCTGTAACATAATTCATTAGGACAGCCTTAATGAGCTGGTAATTAGTCTGGTGGGAGGGGGGTGAGGAGGGGAAATAGAAACGCTAGACAGAGAGAAAGTCGAGCAGGCTGGGACACCTTAAAGAGCCCTGAGAGAGCTTTTTGTCAACAAAATGGATCGGGCTTGCAGGCAGTAAAACTTTCAAATGACCTTCGTGTCAAAATATTAGGCAGCTATTTTTTGCTAGATGGTGGTTTCATAAACATAAAAAGTGCACATATCATTCAGAGTGTCGTAAAATTTGTCTCAGATGCGGTGTTTCCTTCCCTCCTTTTTTTTTTTTTTTTTTTGTTGCAAGACAAATATCATCTCTGTGTGGCATGAGTGGGGGATGGGGTAAGGGGAATGGCATCCAATATCACAAACTTCTGCTTAGTCTGAGCATAATGTTAATAGCAGCTCATCTTTGTTCCAATGGTTTTAAGCGCTTGATCTTTCTTGTTAGGGGGTGGATGGAAGTAAAATATGTACCATAGCATACATGCTAAAGGCAGATATTGAGATGGTGACATTTTCACTTGTAAAATTCAGGAAAATTACTTAGATATTTATAATTTATGGCAAAAGCTAGATGCTAATATTGTTCTGTGATTTAGAAGACAGATGTGGTGTAATAAATACATCAAAGACAACAGCTCATTTCTGTAGAAGTGAAGCATTAAAACAGTTGGCTATTAAAGTGCTCTTTCTTCTGTGGAGTCTTCATTTCCAAGGTTAAATTTTGACATGAAGTTGGAGGGTAAAGGGGTGACTGTTTTCCACAAGGCAAGGAAATGATTACTCGAAATATCCACTCGTTTTGCATAGAGCTTGTCTGTAAACTCCTTTCCTTTCTGTCCCCTTTCTAATGAGCCCCAGAGCAGTGGGACTTCTGTAACTTGGATAAGTAGTAGAATGCTGATAAGGCATCACTTGAGCTGAACCATAGGAATGTGCAAGCAGAAATAACCAGGGTAAATAGCCAACTTAATACAGGTGAAAAATAAGGAGATGGCAGAATGATGGAAAAATTGACTTACTGATCTGTTGTGGGGTTAACTATTTCTTTCTCTGCCATCACATCACACAAGGTAGAAATGACAAGCTGCTGCTTCTTCTCTGCCCCCTGTCTTTTGACAGTGTTTTCCCTTTGACCACCTGAACCATTTATCACTTATAAACAGCCTTTGCAGGTGATATTTTGGCAGCCAGGCCAATGCTGGGAGCCCAGCTCTTCCCCCAAGAAATTATTCATGACAGGTGATCAGAGAACTTGAATAAGAAAAAGCTAGGACTGGGCTTAACAGCCACCTAACTTAGCCAGCCACCAGCTTGTGGTTGGGTGTAATTGCTCAGAATTTAAATTGGTATCACATGAAGTATTTCTCATGTGGCTGGAAGTATCAGGGCTGATCCCCAGACTTCCAGGTCCAAGTAATTTCCCCCCTCTTTGGTGTGCCACGCAGACTTGCCTGTGGCCAATTAGTGGCAGAGGCTGGAGACTGGCTGTGCAAAGGCCATGTGGGACTGCCTGCCTTGGGGATCTGCAGTTTAGTGAGATTTGAGATCTGAAGGCAATCTTTCCCACAGAAAATGTGAAATGTAAAGACAAATTTAAACAGGGATGAGACAATGCTTGACTTTTCCTCATAGACCAGAAGAGAACAGGAAGTTTTACATAGACTTGTTTAACCCTGTGTGGTTTCACATTGCTCTTTAATTCACTGTGTGAAAAAGAAAACATTTTGGGCATTCTTTTCCTCCCCTCTCTCTGCTTTAATTATTTTTAAGTACTTTGCTAGTGTTATAGTGCTCCCTCAGAACTGAATATGGATCACAGTCACCTCTGGAGGACATGTTCTTGAGTTAATAAATGAGGTCCTTTTTAAAATTTATTTTTTAATCCAACAGAAAATAGAGAGATGCTGTAAAATACAGTGTAATATACAGGCATATATTCAGGAAGGTCCCAGATGTGATCATGGGGTAAAACATTGGTGTTGTCCTCCATTGAATCCTGCTACCTGGCTATATTAAACCTACTAATGAAACTTTATTCCATGCTTCCTTATTTTTTTTTTCTTTCTCATTTTCTTCTTTTTCTCAGTGTTTACAGAAGGTACAATTTCTTTCACCCTTTAACATATCCAGGATGATCCAGGCCCACCAATAAAATGCCAAAGCTTAGTAATGAAACTGGTTCTGTTCATTCTGTTCATAGGGTTCAGTGCAATGTTTCTGATGCACAACACACTTACAACATGACCCCCAAAAAAGTGTCTTGAAAGAAGTGCTTTTTACAGCACAGTTGAGACTTATAATGTTTTATCACATGTATAACTGGTGAGGCTGTAATCTCTGCTTAGCTCTCCTTATTTAGAAGGCTTAGGCTTTTTCTTAGGCTTTTTCTTATATTCCTTTTTTTTTTTTTTTTTTTTTTTTTTCCTTTTCTTTCCTCTTCTTTTATGGAATATGTTTACTTTTATTCCCCAAACCTTGATTTTGGGAAATTGATTGAAATTTTCTCTGCTGGGTGCCTGCTGCAGATTGAAACTCATCATTCTCAGGAAAAACATATTTTAGCAGGGTTAAGGGAAAATTACATGCTAAATTCTGGCATCTTTTCTTTGCAAAGACTAGCCAAGACTGAAAGACAGTATTTTAAGATGGGTCTTAGATGCAGAAGATATTTCTCTAAAAACAATGTTTCTTTCTGCTTTGACAAATTTAGCCAAGTTCTTCTGTGTCTGGAAATCTGCAGCATGTATACACTCAAACATTTTCCAGGTGATAGGAAAATGTCTTATGGAGAGAAAAAATAAAGTTGGAGGGGAGAGGAAGGCTGAGAGAAGAGCTCAAAGGAACTGAAATGCTGCTGGGAAGGAGGCTGGGGCAGCACATGTGGGATCAGGCAGGTTTTGAAGAATACACAGGAAATGGAGCTGTGGACCCACCTTCACCTTGCCAGACAGGAATTTATTGTCTGTGATAAAGTGTCTGAGGAATGAAGGAAGGAAGGACCTTGGTGGAGGGAGGTGTGAGGGAGAGGTTGGATAGATTAGAGCAGGTGGTCTTATGGTGTACTGGTAAATAGAGTTATCTCTGTCCATCACAGCAAATGCCTCCCTCCCTGCTCCATGGTACCTGGAAAAGCACCTCAAGTCCCTGAGGTTCAGTATTTGTCTGCTACCAGCAAATAGCCATTGCATCGATTGACAAAGCCTTCCACCCCCTCTGAAAAATCAAATTGAGTCCCAAATTAGTGGTTCCTTTTAGCTTAATATCCCTGTGACTTGCCTCTATGTACCATGGAAGTAAATTAACTGTGAATTAGTGCCAGAGCCATAAGGAACTCCCACAGAAGTTAATAGTTCTGTCTTCATAGCAGGGACTGAATAATGTGCAGCAAAATAAAAGCTAGGCAAGTACATAGAAGAATACAAACAAAATGTTGTAGACACGTGGTCTGTGCTGAGGCAAGAGCTCCCAAGGCAAGACACGATTATGTAATTTAGAGTGGTATCCTAATGCAGGGGCAGTGAGGAAAGGCTCTGCAGGCATCCTTCATTCTACTGTGTCCTAACTTGGCTTTGCCCCTGAATAATGACCTTTAACTTACCCATTTTGTGAGATATATTTATCATTGTACTTTCCACCTACCTCCTGCACAGTGTTGAGTGTCCGAATTCACTGCACACCATCCCTCAGTAGCAATGTTATTTTTCTTGCTCTGGAAATGCCAAAGCTGAACTTGCCCACATAACCACAACTCTGGTCCCCTGTGTAAACGCATTACAAGACAGTGTTTAATTACATGAGTTTACATTTTTTTATTTTTTCCCTGCTGCATGATGCTCAGAGGCATCTGGCTGTATCATTCAAAGTGTAGCCCAGGCCTTATTTACCTTGTATCATCCGAAGAGTGTGCTGAATACAAAATTATTGATTCGCTCTTGGGTGTTTCAGCTGTGCTTCCGGCAGAACGATTTGAGCACTTAATAGAGGCATGTGCATTCAAATTCACAGCACCCCTGTGAGACAAGCAGGTGACAGTATTCCCATTTTACAGATGGGGAGCTGAGTCACAGGGAGATTAAGGTCAAAGGACCCACTGATTTTTGGGGCCCCAGTTTGATGTTTCAGAGTACTTAGTGTTTTTATAGCTCGATATATGTTCAAAGCACAGCTCCCAGAGACTTCAATTACAGCTTCCAGCACTCAGCACTTTGCAAATCAGCCCCCAGGGTTTCAAGTCAGGCATCCAGAAAATGAGGAACACACAGTTAGTGACCACCTGTGGTTTATAACTTGGCCAAATGTATGTGGATTTTCATGGTAATAGCAAAAGGCACCTCTCTTATTCCTGGGTGATGCTTTTTTCTCTCATTTGAGCCAACTGATCCCTGCAGTAAAATAGAGAGTACTGCTAAGGTCTCTCAGTGGAGCAGTCCTGCACCCTGTGGAGGAGAAATGCAAGGGGACCACTGTCATTACTAGCAAAACAATACTGCTCTCTTTCATGTAGTTTGTGGCAACAGCTGAAATCTTATTTGTTAAAGTTTTAACGCGGCTTCTCACTTTCTAAGACACAGAAACTTGCCTTCAAAGCCTTATCTGAAAAGCCAAATTGTGAAAAGTTATGTGAGGCCAAAGTGTGACCTTGGACTGGGAGGTAGTGGGCATCACACTGCAGGGGTTGGTGTCTGGTCTACTTCCAGAGCTCCTAGCTGTATGCTGAAAGTGAAGGGGTGATACACTGGGACCACTCTGTACTCTGCTTCTGCAGTGCTGGTGTGAGAAAAAAGAATACTTTTAGCTGTGCTCAGTCTGGGGCAAATTGTTATGGCAGTCTGATGAAACCCATGGAAGTGGTAATTTTAATGGAGACCTCCCTGGTAGAACATAATTGTAGCTATGCAAGTGGTTTTCATTTAAAAAAAAGATTTAAAATTTGAGTAACATGGAGCTGAAATGCCCAGGCATGGGTCACTGCCTTTAATAGTATTAACAATAGAAAGATAATGGTGAGCATGGTAGGGAAGATGCATTTTATGAATGAAATAAGAAATATGATTTATTTTCTTAAAATACCTTGTTCTCTGTACTGACAGATGCTTACTACTGAATAAGGTGAAACTGATGATGAAATGATTTGCAGGTTGCTTCAATTTCACAAGGAAATATTTGAAACATCAGCATATAGAATTGTGTAAATTGAGATGAGTTCTGGTGTGGGGAGAACAGAAAGCATGATATGCTGAAGGGTGCATGTGGTTTGGACTGAGAGAGGAAAACCTGTTTTGAGAATTGGTCCTTAGGAACTCGTGAGATCCCAGAGAAACTCAAACATTATTTCAAAAGAAATCAGTAGAGCTGGAAGAAAGACACAAGACACTAGCAATGGACCACTAAGAACTTATAAGAATCCAGTTTCCTTAGAGGAGCAGTACGTGTGAAGTAATGGCTGCTCTTAATTTGCTGGGTTTCTTGTTTACTGTGAGTTCATAGTGCTGATGATGAGTCTGTTCCTTAGCAGCAGCATACTTCACTTGTTAGTTTTTTCCACTGTTCCACAAAAAAGGTGGAAGAGATTGCTAGTGGACAGTCAGATCTCAAGGCAGATCTCTTTCTGCATTGACAATACTTAAAATCCAACTTGTATGTTCATGCTTGTTATTACCATCATAGGCCTTTCAAGGCACATGGACTCTCCAGCACCATATTTATTATCATAAAAGCTTGGTTTCCTTATGAGGAGGAAAACTTAGTCCTCAGAGAAAGCAGTAGACAGATTTCTCCCTACTATTTCCAAATAATTCCCCTTTTTGTCTCTAAGTTGGAAGGAATGTTCTGAAGAAGAACATGTGAGACCATCCCTTAAAATTATGGGAAGAGAGAAAATACATCCACAAGAAAAGGAACAGGGAAGAAAACCTCTTCCTTGCTGAGCTTGGCTGAATCCTGCTACCTGAAATTACTTCTCCTAAGTAGACAAGCAGAATTTGTTCCCTGGCAATGTTCAGAGGGCATGGAAGAGAGGCAGCCAAAACCTGAAGGAAATAAAACAAGGCAAAATAAACTTTTTAGCTTCTCTTAACAGCAGTCCTTTATGGGTTGCCTTTAATAGGCTTGCATTTATGACATCAATATTTGAGCTTCCTTTCTGTGTAATCTGTGCATGAAGGCTGAAGCAAGACTATGAGTGCCTGAAAAATGCAGAGCCTAATTACAGCAGTGTGAAAGAAAAATAATGAGAGCTTGAGAATGTGACTGATAAGCAGTTAGATAATAGACTAACAAGCAGGATGTCTGTAGTCCATCAAAGGGCTAACGAAGGTCTCTATGTCCTCTGCTATTGCCTGAGGAGAATGTACAGAAGGAAAATATCCATACCCAGAAATGGCATTCAAGGATATACGCCATGGTGTATATAACTGCATGGTGATATAATGATTGGATTCAGTGAGTACTTAACCCGTGGATAAAGTAATTACTCAATTATAAAGTGCAGGCTCGATGCTGATAACCAAGTGAGACGTGCTTGAAGCAAATGTTTACCAAGGAGGTGGTGCTTGTTTCAGCTGCCCCACTGAGCTGGGCTTGCAGCCTGCAGTGCTGCCTTGGTTTCAGTGCCCCAGGAAGGCGGCACGGCCACACTGGGGTGGTCTGGTGCCTGGGGGTGGCTTCTTGGGAACGGGAAATGGAGCTGCTGCTCTTAGAGTTAATGGGGGCATGTGGCTCACATGCTCACGTGCAACCCTTCCTGTGTCACAGTAATTCAAGAGGACCTTTACTGATAACAGCTCTGCAAAAATTTTGATGTCTCTGCTGTATTTTCAGCCTCTGTTGGACTGGCTGGCTTTTCTTAGTAAACATGCAAATTCTGACCCTTTGGGGTGACCTGTTTCAGACAGGGAAATTGGGGAGCTAAGCCCTCTGGCTGGCTCAGAAAATGTCAAGAAAACAAAAGAACAAGCAAACCCACGACCAGAAAAGATTAATAAAAAAAGACATTTTGGCCGTTTGGTCATAAATAGTACTGTTCAATAGCACAAGAAATCATGCAGGCTGTGCAGGGAGACATAAAGCCACTGAATTATGTATTAATATGTCATATAAAAGGAAAAAAGTACTAAAGAAATACTGTTGGAAAAATAAATAAAACCACCATTAAAAGTGAACATGTCCCATTTGGTCAGTTATGCCAAACATAAAACAACAGAAAGCGCCATTTGGAAGTTAGCAACACTTTTAATTTTACTACTGACTTTTCCATTATAAACCATAGACCATAGGCTGAGGAATTGATTTGATGTCTGTGCTCATCTAAATCAGTAGGCTTTCAAAATATGTATCTATACCAGTATCTCTCTGTATATATGTATGAAGGAAGAGAGGAGGACAGGGTTGGAAAGCCAAGGTTGTGTGAGCTGGCCAATGCTAAAATGGAGCTGTTACCCTCTCAAAGGGACTGTTTGTGTAAAAGGAGGTGGAGCTGAAATCTGCTGGTGGTGGCCACAAGGCCAGTCCTCTCCAGCTGCTTGGTCTGCAGAGCTGGGATGTGTGGGCACGTGGAAAAGCCAGTCCTGCTTGCAGAGCCCAGGCTGTCCAGCACAGTGGGGACACTGTTCAAAAGCACCCGGGGGACAGTGTGGCCTCGCTCAGGTTCCAGCTTCAATTTCACTCTGTCCCTCAGATGTCCCTGCTTTCAATGTGATGTGACAGGTGCTGTGGCAGGCCAGCCTTGCAGAGCCAGCTATGGAAGAGTGCAGGATCTGGGATAGGGGCTGCCCACATCTCCACAGCTGGGCCTGCTCTGGCAGGGCACCAGGTGTGCCCATTTGTCCAGCAGGAGGGAGCTGGGGTGCCTGTGGAGTGTCTCCATGGGGTCCAGGCAGCTCAGGTGGGCACTGCTTTGATCCCATTAGCCCTTGTGAGCCTCTCCCTGCTGGGAAGGGCAGGGACACGGCCGGCTGAGGAGCCTCCCTGCTTGTCTTGCACCTCAGGAGGGACTACAGTGAAAACAAAAATAGGGATGGAGAAAATATTTTGCTGGCAGAAAGCACAAATGACATGGAAACTGCTGGGCTGCTGCTTCATTAAATACACTGGCCTGCCAGAACTGCATTGCAGATATCCTCCCAATGTGTTTGGAACAGCAGAGCTCCCCTTGGTCAGCTCCACTGCTCTCTGCTTGCTCTTCTCAGCCCTCCTGCCATGGTCCCAGCTCTGCTGGGAGAGGAGTGCCTGGGAGCAGGGGCAGGGACAGCTGGGGCTGGGCACGGTGCTCCAGCACTGCCTGCTCCCCTTCCCTGTGCCTTCTGCACGGGTGCAAGGCTCCAGACCGACACCTGGCAAAGCTCATCCTGCCTCGTGGGCCATGGGGATGGCTGCACAACGCTCCACTGTGTCACCTCTGCACAGGGACAGCACCTGGCTGGGCTGTGCCCATGTGCATGGATTTTCAAAGATGGTGCTGCAGGGTCATGTTCAGCAGAGCCCATCTCCAGCATCTAGAAAAACACGGAGCTTTGGTTTTGTTTTGCTTTAATTTACAGTCCTGGGACAGTGTTTCAGAGCATGAGAGGGGAGAGAATGAAAAAATAGGAGGCACGTTTGTAAATAATCACATTTAATCTGAAGGTCTAATGGCCTGCTTGCCTGCCTTTCTGCTGTAATTTACCATATGCTCTAGTACTTGTGTGAGGTTCCCTGGCTCATGTGTTGTTAGTTTATGTAAGTGTGCACAGACCTTTGGCAAATTTGTATTTTTATTATGTAGAAACTAACATTTAACTTTCTTGTTGTGTGTATGTTGTAGCATATGTTAGTGTTTATGTTGCAGGGAAAATGAATCTCTTGACTAGAAAATATCTTCTACTATTCTAGTGATTTGTTATTTTGACCTTTTTTATAATGATGTTTTGTCAATAGCAAAGCTGAGTGGGATGGACCAGGTAAAGGCTAGTCATTTGTGTGTGACACACATGGTATATCGTTTCTTCTGGGTTCTTGAGGGGATAATCACATCCAGATATGATTCAGAAGGTCAACCTGAATTGGAAGGAAATGATTTCTCAGAAGAGGGTATGAAATAGGAAGTAGTTTGTTTTTCTCTTGCTTTTCCCTGCTAGATCAAATTGGAAAAACCTATGTTTGACAGGGATGCTATGTTTTTTGTTGGGTTTTTTGTTTGTTTTTGTTTTTTTTTTTTTTTTTTTTTTTTTTTAATTTAGTTTTCTGTGTATATATGTGTTATCATCAGCCATTTTTTTTTCCAAGACAATTTTATTTTTAGCTTTTTCATTGAAGAATCTTCAATGTTTTCAGTGGGAAAAGTGTTTACATCATTGATATCTATTTTCTCCAGGGCCAGTAAATAGGGTCACACAATATGTTATTAATGGACCAAGGCCAATACAACATGATGTGATTTTCCACAATTTATGAGGAAAAAAAAATGCCTTAATGCTAATAGAAGTTTGAAGTGCTACAAAATTTGGGATCTATTTTTTTCCCCAAAAGCCTGTGTGAGAAATGAAAAAAACTTCCCTGAGCTCTATGGTACCTGGATTTGGCATAAAGCTTAAGCCAGCCCTAATGGATGGCATGCAGCCAAAGGAAGAAGTCCCTGCACTGCACTTCTCTTGTGTCCTGGGACTGAAGTGTGTCCTCTGTAGTCCCACAACTGGAGTGAGTGGGCACAGCTCAGAGT
Organism: Muscicapa striata striata; assembly: GCA_030060385.1. Lineage (NCBI taxonomy): Eukaryota > Metazoa > Chordata > Aves > Passeriformes > Muscicapidae > Muscicapa > Muscicapa striata. The sequence continues at coordinate 1,079,256 of JAREIS010000067.1, read as the reverse complement.
AGCTCTCTGACACTGCTCCCATGTCTGGAAAAGACATCTGCATGCTAAAGGGGAGAGTGGGAGAGGTCTGCCTTTTCCTTGGTTCTCACTGATTTGTTTTACAACATTCCCATGTGCTCTGACCCTTGGTTTGTTTTTGGAAATCTCTCTGCTGTATTCGTAGAGAAGTCTGATTTCATTATCTGCAGTCCTGTGACTTTGCATGCTGTGTGCAGGTCAGATTCAGTAATAATTGTCTGTAAGTTAATAGCTGTGGGTTTTTATGACCTCATGTGATGTCTCAGGCAATGCATTTGAATTCATAATGAACAGTGATAAAAGGTGCTTTTGCCTGTGACTATTTGCTTCTGCACTTGAAGCACCATGAGTGTTGCTTGTGAGTACCATGCAAACCAGATCAGGAGAATGTGGGGGAACCTTTTCAGTTCAGACATGAAATTTTCTTGGTATCCATGTTTGTATGAGAAGTCTTCCCTTTATTTCATGCAACAGAGATGCACACATCTAAAGCTATGCTCTCTGTCTTGAAAATAATGGGACAAATTACGATGAATATCAAAATATTTACTACTGCAGGTATCAAACAATAAATTGTTGAAATATGCTTTTAAGCTTGATGTGACAGTATTTACAGAAACTAATGTTTCCTGGATCTCTACAAGCCATGTGTTTCAGAACTGCTGAACATAGTATGAAAAGACCCTGACACTTAATGATTTATAGCACCACGGTGTTTCTGTACAAGCTACAGCCCAATATCTACCAAGTACAGAACATGACCTGGGCAACAGGGAACCAAAACCTCATTTAGTTATACAGAAGCCCAAATTGAACAGTGATTGAAAAATCAACAGGATCTTAGAATGAATCTTGCAGCCAGCTCAGCAGCAAATGAAAGATTTTGGATGTGAAGTGTGTGTTTTTGACCAGGTTTAGGCTGTGCTGAAGCTGGGACAGCTGGATTATGTCAGCTCCCACTCCAGGGAAGCCTGTGAGAACAGACATGTCCATAAACTAGTAACTGTTCCTTTTTCCGTTAAAAATGGAAATGTTTTGTGTCTTTGGATGCATCAGAAATTTGGGAAATAGGTTTTTGTTCCTTTCCAGATGTTTTAATTGTAGCCACCCCTTCAATGTTTTCTACTGTGATACCAGCAAGCAGAAATATTACTTCCAAATGATTTGTCAAAAATTGTAAGAAAACACAAAATTTAAAGTTCTCTGGCATAAAGCCAGACATATGGATTCTCATTAGCTAATATTTTCTGGATTTTGGTTTTCTTTCCCTTTAAGTGAAAAGTTTGTTGACCCACTGAAAATAAGATATCACGTACTTCCCTAACTGATGTATAATAGAAATATTGACACGAACTCTCTGTGTTTGATGGGCAAAAATACATGGGGGAAAGTATCTGCACAACTGCAACATCTTTTTGTATGGTGCATGTTTAGCTTGCATTCAAATTGTGAAAATATGACAATAAGCAGGAGGTTTGAATATTTTGAGACAAGAGTTTTCCTACAGTTTTGCTTTTTCTTACTTGGGTGCTTTCTGGCATGCAGCACAAAGAGGGCTGTTTACCTACAAAACTCTAGGTTATTTTGTGAGTAAAATACTGAGGAAAAAGATCATACCTTCACTGTGGCAGCTGCACTGTTCAGTCTCTAGTGCCTTCTAAGCACTTACCAGATGCTGCAAGGGTACAGCTATTAATAATGCACATATTAATTCAGCCTGCTCCTCTTGGATGTGAGTCAGCACTTTCTGAGTGTATTCCCCAAATTGGAGCCACATACCTTCAAGCTGCCTTAATCAGGGCTTGAGGGATTGGCTCCTACCTGTTTTCTAGGAATGGTTTTTTGGGACATGGAGTCTTTGCAGGACTGCTTTATAAGTGGAGATCCTAGAAACATGGAGTTTTGTTTTCCTAAAATCTGCAGCCCAGCGTTCTCCATGACCAGCTCTGTTAGCTTTCCTGCAGAAAAAATGGTGCCCTGCAGTACAAACCAATGCCTTCTGATCTCTCTCTGTTACCTGAGATTTATCTCACCTCCTGCTTTCCTTTGTCCTATCCTTTTCTTCAAAGCTCTTCGAGAAAAATGTTTCTTGATAATTTTGCTCCTCCTAGTCAGGGTCAATGCTGGTGCTCATAGTCCTGACTGAGCAATCTATTCTGAGACAGAGATGTAGACACTACTCAAAATAAAAAAAAAAAAAAAAGGGGGGGGCAAAAAAACCCCACCACAGGGCAAGGAGTTACAGCAAATATCCACAATAGCTTTAATGTACAAAAATTCTGTGATCTCGGAGAATTCACAAGCTGCACCTTGATTCCTTGATCCATGGCAGAGATACTTATCCTGTGTCTACACCACAGTAGCTAAGTTTTTTCAGAAAGCTATATTTGTTGACAGATTATCCCATGCTTTCTAAGCACATTTTGAAGAGGTTTTGGGTCGTTCTGAATAACCAGCCACATCAACAAATGAAACTGTTACATATATCTCTACTTCTGTCTAAAATATAGTATATGCTGGTACATCTGACCTAACAGGTGTCATTTAATGCAGTTAAAATGTTCCCATCTAAGATTTATTCTGTGCAAAATCCAGCTTTCTATGGAAAACAATGCATTTGAATTGTAACAGGTTGTTCCTACTTAGTCTAGCAGTAAAACCATTGCACTTACTGGAAACAGCTTTCTTTAACATCTTTAAACCAGAAAGATCTGAAGTTGACAAAGTGTTAGTGGCATCTCTTGTTTCTTGCTATTTTTCTCGATAACTGGGCTCTGGGGAAGAGTCTTCAAATCCTTAAAACAAGCTGAAGGAAATAATTCCCTGTGATTTGCACTGCTTAGTGGAATGTCTTTGCTGCTAGCTCCATACTTGGCAGGGGATGAGCCACACAGAGGGCATTGAGAACTGCTCCGTTTGCAGGACGGGCACTCGCTAGGGAAAAGGCTCTGTGGCTGCACTGGCTGGAGGAGGGGTGCTTGTCTCCTTGATGAAGCTTCATTGGCTTGAGCAAAGGTATATGTATATTTCCAGAAAAGCCTGGAAGGATGCCTGGTCTGGGGGGAAAAAGAAAAAAGCGCCTTCCAGATGCTGTTTTCTTCCCTTTCCAAGGGAAAAACTGAGGGATCCATATAGTTGATGTTTGACACGTTACACAGCAGTGTCAGGCACTAGCAGCTATTCCCTCTCCAAGAATAACTGCTATTTTTTAGCACAATGTTACTAAATGTTCCCATTTTTCCTTTTTCTGGTCCATGTAAACATTCATACCAAATTTGCTACCATGAACTCTGAATATAAGTTTGGTTGTGGGCCAGATGAGTACAGCACATATAGCCACTTGGCAACTTCAACTACAAAACTCTTGCTTAACTCCTTACTGCACTTGTGCTATTAGAAAAAATTAATCACAGTAATATTTTGCATCATGGTTGTACCTGGCAACCAAAGATCTTCAAGCATTTTTGGAGTAACTAGATTTACTCTGTTTTGCCAGGCATCTGTTTTTTACAGTTTGTATAAGACCACAGTGAATATTCCTTTTACAGATTTGAGCTTTTTCTCATTGTGATGAGTGAGCCCAGCACTTCATCCACTTGCTGGGTGGATCTTATCTAAAGAATTACTGCTGAGCAATTTTTTATCTTTTTATGGATCTTGGTCTTTTACTGATCCTCTTTACTCAGTGCATGGTAAGACCCTGGACCAAGTTTCCCAGGGAAGCTGTAGATGCCTCATCCCTGAATTTTTGAAGACCAGATTGGATGAGACCCTGAGAAACCTGATCTAGTGGGTGGCATCCTTGTCTATGGTGGAGAAGTTGAAACTAGATGACTTTAAGGTCCCCTTCCAATTTATCCATACTACGATTCTGTGAATATGTGCCTAAAATTTCCCTGAAAGTTTAAGATACATCATGAAAAGGGAATGCAGAAAATGTGCAAATTTTGAAAGTATTTGCATAACAATAGTTACAAAACCTGTGTTAAAAAACCTGAGGCCCAATCATGGTACTCCTTTGTTTTTCCTTATGTCTTTTAATGCCACGTGTCACCTTTGTGACATGTCTTCAAACTCTTGTCACTACGTGATAGTTCCTCATCTGGTAGAGCTTGAAGGAGAACAGATGCATGCAAAAAATGTGCAAGGAAAGGTTTCCCAATGTTCCTGTGTACATCCAGGGCTAGTGATGTGTTAGGAGCTCTGCAGGCACTCTCCAGGCAGCACTCCTGCTCTACCACTGAGCTGATCCTCCAGCTCTCACTGCTGAAGGATTTCTTTCATGTGACTTCTCCCCTTTTTCATCTATGGAGAGGCACACTCAAAAGACATCATTAAAAACTCTGGAGCACTTGAACATTTCTGCAAAAAAAAAGATGCCAGTTAGTAACAATACCTTGTGCAAACAGTCATGTGGGTGTGTGTGCCCTCAATGTGTATCAGAAACCTCAGAAAGCCATTCATACAAGTGCTTCTCATTTTTCCTGAAGGCAGAGAACCTACTGGCAGTTTAGCTTTCACGAATTGCTTTAAGTTGGAAAGAGTCAATGGACCAAGCTGGCTCGTGCTGTGGGTGGGTAAAGCTCCTGTGAAAGAAGCATTCACTCTCTTCATTGATTTTGCTCTTGCAGCAGCGAATTTGTTCCACTGTCCCTAGCTCATGAGACTTTTTCCAGTTTCTCTCTCTCTTTCCTATTTATGTCTTAATTCACTGCTGTCATGATTTATACTAGCAATACGATGTGCAAGACATGAAAATCTATATATCTATCATACCCCTGTCTGAATGCTGGGATATGACATTTCAAAATTATTTTTTCCGTATACATTTATCATACTTTTTTTTTTTTTTTTTTTTTCAAAAGGGACATTGTGGATTGAAACAGACTGAAGATGGCCTGACATCTCTGCTATCCTATTTCATGTACTCCATGTGGTTCATGGGGTAGAATTAGGGGCAGTGTGGTTTAACCCCAGTCAGCAGCTAAGCTGCATGTAGCCACCAGCTCACTCCCCCACCAGTGGGATCAGGCAGAGAATCAGAAGGATAAAAGATACAGAACTTGTGGGTCAGGATGAAGACAGTTTAATAGAGGAAGCAAAAGCCATGTACACAAGCAAAGTAAAACAAGGAATTAATTCACTGTTTCCTGTGGGAAGCCAGGTGTTCAGCTACTTACAGGGCACCATCATGTGTAAGTGACTTGGGAAGACAAATGCTACCACTCTAAGTGTTTCTCCCTTCTTTCCTTCTATCCCCACTTTATGTACTGAGCATGATGCCACATGGCCTGGAATATCCCTTGGGTCAGTCTGGGTCACCTGTCCTGGCTGTGTCTCCTCCCTGCCTCCCATTCACCCCCAACTTCCTCACCAGTGCAGCAGAACAAAAAGCAGAAAAGACCTTGGCTCTGTGTAAGCTCTGCTTAGCAATAACAAAAATATCTATATATTATCAGCCCTGTGTTCAGCATGAATCCAAAACCTAGCCCTGTACTAGCCAATGTGAAGAAAATTAACTCTACCCCAGCTGAAGCCAGCACAGGGAAGCACTGCTCTGTTGCAGTTCTATGCTCCTTCAGCCAATACTGTGGAGGCAAATACTTCATGATTCTTGTAGAGATTAAGGTAGGTACATTTAGTATGTTATCCATCAGTGGCAATTTGAGGTTTAGTGTCAAGTTAAATTGTTCTTTAGGGAAGAATAAGGATCTGTGCTGGTTTGTACCTGCAACTGACTGATCTTTATCAGCCTTCTGACAGTCCCACAGGGCCAACTAGTTGTAATTAGCTCATTTAATATTGATTTAGTCTTTGGACAATTAATCAGAATTAATCAGGGTTCAGTGGTGTTTTAGAGTTCTGAAAATATGTACGTAAGAGTTTGAGATTCCTGAGTGTGCAGAAAGAAACATGACATGAACACTGTCCCAGGAACTGCATGCAATTGCATCTCTTCTGGAGATTTCAAAACACGTAGAAACTTTTCAAGGAAATCTTTTGCTTCCTCTCCCTCACCATTGCTTCTCTACACAGTGCAACTCTGGGAGAGGTTGAGCATAAATAACAAAGCACACTGAGACAAACAGTTCTTAAAAATTATCCAGTCTAGTCTTAGCTCTTTCTTCTCTGGTCACTCCTGCTAGCAAAGTCCTGCCTCCCAGAAACTGTAAGGCACTGGAGCCTGAAATTAGGTGTGTGATCTTATTGTTGAAGCTCTTGTGCTTTTTTTCACACATCCACATATTGGTAGTTACACTTGTTCTTTGTAATTTAATTTTAGACATAAGATAATCTTGTTGGAGTAAATGTTTGTGTTTCTTTGTGTGTGTGTGTTTGGTTTTTAATTTTTTAAATAAAACATGAACTGTAGTGTCTAGATGCTAGGAAAGAAAGTTATAGTACAAGGACCAGATTTAAATTTGTTGTAAATACTTTTATACTTTTAATGTCTGTTAAAAATGGTGAAAATTCTTGAATAGAAAAACAAGCCCTTAATACAGCTGGAATCTAGTTAGAAATAATTTGGACTTTTTTGTTGGTTTTAATTGTTTTTTATGTGGCTCTTCTAAACACAGTAGATATCTATATTTTGTTTCTTTAGATATCTGTGTGTTTTAGAAATGAAATTTTTTCCAAGTGTAAATTAGTTTTTGAATTAGGAAAAGAAGTCAACCCTTATATTTTAGATTGTCTCTTGCAAAACTTTGTAATGTACATTTTTCATGAAAGAAATCACCTCCTCTTCTCCCCATTCTCAACTATTTTTTCGACTAAGTTACACTTGGACTGGAAATAATATGAAGAAATAATTTGTGGTTTTACAGGCAGTGTGATAGATAATTTAGAAAGAAAAAAGCTAGACATCTGATTAATGCTCTAAGAAGAAGATATATCTAAATGCTGAATATCTCCTGGATTTGCATCCATCCTGTTTATATTAGGTCTATGCTAAATACTAATTTTATTAACAGCAGTAAGTCTAAAATTCAAATATATAGTAATGTGGGGCAAGTCAATGACTTATTGGAACAAGAGTAATTAGGTGAGTAATTAATTGGACCGTGCTTGAGGGTTTTTTTTTCAATCAAAGTATTTAAACTAAATATGCTGCTCTTTATCCCATCACAATGAATTGTTCACTGAATGTATGTGCTACATTCTGCACTGACATATGGCTTCTATCTCATGCCATTAATACAGTCGTTAATATCTACAATTAATTAAATATTTTTGGTACTCTATCCCCTCCAAGTCAATGAACAGAACTGGATATAATTTGGAGATTCAATGCATTCTCATCTGTGTCTGAATTTTCCTTGGAAGTAGGCAGAGATACCCGGGTGAAGAGGCTGAAGTTTTGTTGAACTTCCTCCATTTTTTGGGTTAAAGTATCCGGACATGTAATTAAGAGTGAGGCATTTGTGCATTCTAAGCTTTTAAAAATTATTGCCAAAGATGTGTTGAGATTCATTTAGCCATAGGTCATATTGTCCAAAAGATTTAAGAGTAACTTTTAAAATTGGAGTCCTAACAATGTATTTAGATTAGATTTAATATGACAGTTCTTTGTTCTGCTAATAAAGGTCATGGCATATGAAAATTGTATTTATTGAGGATTAGCACAGATGTAGTAAATTTAGAAATCTTCGATGAAAACATTGCAAAGCATCATTTGTGATTACTGAAAATATACTAACTGCATTAATATTACCATCTACTTATAAATCCAGCAGATTTTGTTCTATTTAGAATGGTATGCTTCTGAGGCTATGGCCAGCCAAATCAATTGAGCTTTTTAATACAGTGTTTAAATTATGGCCATTTTAGAGCTGTAGGTGCTCTTACTGCAGATATACAGTCCCTTTCCTGGCCTGTGAATGGAATTTGGGTAACTGTGCACAGACTGTGGAGATCATGTACCTCAAGTGATGCTTCCCTCCAAAACACAGGTATCTCAAAGCAGACAATTCAGTCTCTTCTGGGAGCCTCTAGTGAGAAGGTGTTTGTATATTTGCACCTGCATAATGACTGTGTTGCTCAGCTGAAGTGGTCATATGCAGAAGGTTGCTACAAATTCCTTGTTCATCCTGGGGAGAGCTGAACTTCCCAGAGCTCCCTTCACTGACAGTAGCATCCTCTGTGCTCTGCAGGAAATACAATTAAGCCTTGGGGGAGCTATCAGTGGTGTGTAGTCCACAATTTTCTGTTAAATATCTGCTGGGGAAAGCCTCTGCCTGTGCTAATTGGCAAGGCAAGGCCGAGGGGAGCTGTGTCCCATTTTGGACTGTGCTAAACTGATGCCCTGTGCTCCTGTTCTCATCCCTTTGGACAATGTGATTTATGATGCAACTTGGTCAGGAGAGGCTGAGAAATTTGACCTCTGAGGCCAATCACAGAAAGATGCCTTGTCTTGAAGTCTGCTGGAAGGAAGAGGAAGGGAAGGGGACTGACTACATCTCTTCCAAAAGGTCTTTTCATGGAAGACTGGGAAATGCAAGGGTGGGCCCAATGATTTCCTCCTCTGTGTGTATGTGCAATCGTTTCAGTTGATTGGCTTTTTCGAGATATGACAGTCAGTATGATGAAGGATCTGCTTTGCCAGCACCATAGTCTTCTGCTTCTCTTTTAGTATTTTAGGGAGATAAATAAGAGCAGACTTCATAGTTATTCTCCTCTGTGTATCCAGCCAAATTTGTCCTCTGCTTTCTGCCACAATGAGAAGCCCTGTTTGTCTCTGCTGGTCAGTTAATGCCTCAGTGATAATCTGTCCTATTATTCTCCTACTATTCCTGCCAATTTCTGGCTCACCAATCTTTTTTTCTGATGACAGGAGAATTCCCTAGCTGCTGCAAGGAATTGGACAGGCAGTACACATGGTGTCTTGCCTTGAGGGCTGTAATGCAGCCTTGTAGTAGGATCTTGTAAGGATGTACTATTATAAGTCCTTATCATATTTATTTCACTTTTCATTCACATTCCTTCCAATCTTTTGATATTTAGCCTTGGGGCAGATTCAGCTGTATATCCAAGGATGCAACTTTATATTGAATTAATGGATATCTCTTTGCTGGTTAAGAAGTTAACAAAAAAAAGAGTAGGTGTCACTATTTTGCTTATGGTGGGAATTTGACAACGCACTGAACCAAGCACAACACACTTCCAGAATCTTAACTAGTTTGATTGCACCATCGACACTGTTATTTCGACAGTCCCACTCTCCAGCATCTGGCATAATTAGAAGCAGCAGCCAGCAGGTATCAGATGTCAGTATGAATTGTCTCCTGCTGCGTGAGCACTGACTATGAAATTGATTTGCTGTCTTTTTTACACAGTTTTGTAATGAAAGTAATGTAAAGTCCCAAACAGACAAATGCTGCATTTGTGTACATACAGTTAAAATAGGCGCTTGTCTGAAAATTAGAGAGGGGGAAATATATCAACAGAAAAGCAGTATGACACCTTCAGGCCGTGTTTCCTCACAGGTGGTTGTGGTGGCAGTCCCTGCTATGTTTCTGAAGAAACTGAGCTAAATCAATAGCTGGAAACCAATTTCTTTTGGGTACTTGTATGGATCAAAAGCATAAAACATGAGAAAGAAGAACCCTTCAGTGAGTGAATTTATCTCTCTGCTTTACTCACTGGTGTTAATAAGGCAAGTGAAAAAGACTCTGGAAACCAAGTCTTCAACCTGGAGCAAATTTTCCCCTTATTTGTCATCAGGATGATCAAGGCCCCCTAAGATGAAAAAAACTAGCCTGAGCAAAATAATTGGTAAATTTGTGTGGATTTACTATTGCCAGGATGCTGCCTTAGGGCACATCAGAAATAAACGACTGCCAGTGTGTTCAAGATGCTGTTGTGTAGAGCAATTTCGTGTGTATAAAGGTAATGTTTCAGCTACTGGAATCTTGACTACCAATTTGAAGAACAATAAGGAAGGATTAGACCAGGTATAAAAGAGGTGCTATCATCCCAAGCCTTGAAAAAAGCCTTTGAGCACTCCTTAGGGATTGGTGACGTTTAGATTATGGCAGTAGGAGCACAGGAGGCTGGGCTTCACTGGCAAGAACTAGTGCCTTTTCATAAGCAGAGTTACAAGTAGCTGTGAAACAACCATGTTTATGGGTCTCTTCCTCAGCTTGGTACAATACTTGGCTTTGAAACCAGAAGGCTTAATCAGCTCCTACTGTAATCAAATTATTCAAGACTTTTCAAAGAGAAAATTGCAGCAAATTCCTGTCCTAAGAAGTCAGGGTCAAAAGCCTATTTAGAAAAATCAGCTTGAGTGTTGATTACTGAATGTGGCTGCCTTTTAGACAAGCACAATGGAGAAAAACATTCCCAACATCTGGCTCAATGAGGCCCAAGACCAGTGTTTAATTGTGTTTTTGCTCTAACACCCAGTTGCATAGCAATAAGGGGGAGCATATGATACAATAATCTATATATAGGATAGGTGGGGCTGAACCTTTGACTTGAGGCCAGCCAGTCTGGTATTCCAATCTTGGTGCTGACATGAAGGCAGCCAGGGATCTTAGGCGGGTTGCTTGAAGTTCTTCCTGAATTTCAGACCCTCTGCTGATGAAAGGACTGGTCTGTAACTGTCTTGGGATTGACAGTTGTCATAATATGATCCTTTTCATACACAACCAGGGCATGGGTGCCCAGAAAAACTTTCCACCCATTCAGAACAGGCACAAGTTAATTCACAGGTTACTTGGCTTGGAGAATAGTTTTCCCATAGAAACAGAATTATACTGCAGGCTTCTTCCCTGCAGGAGAAAACAACCCTTTTTTGCAGGAAATGATGGAGGACAGCCACTTGAGCAGCTGGTCCTCTTCTTTTTCCCCCATAAGGCACAAGCAATGATGCTATGGCTCATCATGATGCTTCCTTTCCCCAGTCACCTCCCGCCCTAGGTAGCACCTTATTTTCTCTGTTTCTGAAGTTGGAAAATAGAAGCCAATTCCAACAGCAAGAAGACAATCAGATGAGAGACTCGGGTCCTTTTCCATACAACCAGAATTTCGATCAGATTATAAACCTATGCTTTAACCACCAGGATGAGTTGCAAATCCACCTGCAAGAAGGTGTTTTTATATGGATGCTCTCTGCAGCTCACTCCCCAGAGGGATATGATAGAAAGAAATCCTCCCACCTCTGTGTTGGAGCACTGTGTAGGCTTGCTCAAACAGGATGTTAGTGACTCAGACAGCCAAATTTACTGTTATATTCTTCTCCTTATTTTCTTGGGAAGGTTTCCTAAGTTGTGCAGGTCTCCAGCAGCAAGGAGGAGGAAGAGGAGTCTATTCTTATTGCAACAGAGAAAAATTGTGTGTTGTGCTAGAGAAGCTGTTGCCTTACTACTGTCTGTCATTGAAATTAGAAGAACAGGGACCCAAAACCATTTCCTTTCCTTAGTTAAGGAAGAAAAATCCCATCATTTATTTAAAGGGTGCTGTTACCAGAATCCACAAAATTTTTCGTGGTGATGTGTTCATTGGTAAAGAAAAGAATTCCTGCAAGAATGAAATGCAAACCTGGATAAATTGAACTTCAGTCTTACAGCATTACATTTATAATGCATTTAACAGATTTTTCCAAGCTATGTTCTTCCAGTCTGTTTCCTTCCCTTCATTGTTGTGCTGTGAAGGCAAATGAGCGGTAGTGCTGGACATCACGGTTTCTGAGACCCTGCTCCCACTGCTCTGCACAGCACATTGTTGTAATTTTACAGGGAATTTTCCTGCTTTCCAGTGTTTTCAGACCCTTATGAGGATTCAATAACCTGTGTTTTTCAACAATGGTTGAATAGTTAAATCCAGTATGGTTAAGTCAAGTCCCTTTCAGAAGGGGCATTTTGTCACTTTTTTCAGGTGACAGTTCAACTTTAGCTTTTTTCTTCAGTTTCTTTCTCTTAAAAGGAATAGGCTAGTTCAGATCTTTTCCTGGATTCTCTTTAAGAGATATTTCAGGGGGACTAGTGCAAGCAGCATGGTTAAAATCCTGTCTGCTGCTTGCTGGAAATGTAGTCTTCAGCTATTATTTTAGTCGCAGTAGAACTTTTGGAGCTGAGTGACTTTTTTTTTTTTAATGTTTTACCGTTTCTTTTATAGCAAGTGTTACAGCATGCACATATGATGTCAAATTCCTCTCAAGAGCATTTGATTTTTTAGAGAGATGACTATGACACAGAGGGACATGAGAACCGGCTGTTGACTCAGTCTCTCAGTGCCCTTTTGTTTGTCTGTGACCTGGTCACATAGTACAAAGAGTTTCCTGCTGAACTACATGCAGCTGCCTGGCTGGAAAGCATGTGAGAGAGCTTTATTTGTCCAGCCTACAGCCCCAGACCTTCTTGGAACAGGCTCCCATATCCTTCTCAATGTGGAGATGGGTGATATCACTGTGCAGCCTTCCAAACGATCCTGTTCTCTCTGGAGTACACCATAAAGGATCTGCAGGGCATTAAAGCCTGCATTTTGGTGAACTGCTCCAAATGGACTGCCTGAGTAAGACTCCAGGCTCCCTGGGACTTCAGAGCAGAGCCACCTATTTTTGTCAGGGAGAGCAAATGTAATTAGGGAACATAAACTGAGACTTGACTGGTTCATATCCTTTCTTCTAAAATTATTTTAACAGATTTACACTCTCCCATTATTTTCCCCCCCATACCTTGGAATCCCTTATGCTGTTATGAAAACTACTCAGCCCTGCTTTTCTAGTTTCTCATTTTTTGGTGATAGGGAAGCCCTACATATCTGTATTGATCCATCTGTTTCTTGGGATGGCTGCACCACATTGCACCCCACCTGTAGCACAGTAGGCATGCAGCCTGAGACCAGGAGGAGCCAGAAATGCTTGGGTCATACAATGGCCTGTGTGTTCTGGGGCACTGGCAGGCTGGTTGACAGCTTTAACTGCAAGCAGATTGCACCTTGCTCTGGCACAAGCTCGGGTGCCCAGACGGCAGTGGTGTACTGCTTGGCTGGCACGGAGGTTTGGCTGCACATCCTGGAGGTACCTCTGTACCACTGGGTGTCTGACTGTGCTTCCTGGGCCCAGGACTCACCTGACAGCTGAGCAGAGTCACACTCCTTGGTACAGAGCATCCATGTGTGACCCAGAATAAGAGATACAGACAGAAGGAAACATAACCTCCCACCAAATAATAAAAACTATCTCCATACTTCTCAGCAGCCTTAACTGAGAGGGTACACTTTTCCAGTACATCCACTGTTTTGCATTATCTGTCTTCTTTCTTAAGTGAGAGCCTGGTTTTGCATCTCACAATCTCCTCAAGTCATCCATACCTCCCTTTACCATCTCCTGATGTGTGGAGCACCACTCTTCCACCTTTCACATCTTTGGGTTTCTTACATCCCCATTTCAACACTAGCTAGTAATCACATGAGAATGCAATATTAGGAAATGATTTGGTATATTTTTAGCAGGGCTCAGGCTAAAATAGCAAGGAGAATGGAGGAGTGCCAGTCACACATGACCAACCAGCTGTCTATGGCCCACATTTTGGAAATCACTGATTCAAGTAGCTGGCAATAGGTTATGGAAAGTTTCCCTTTTAGATTGCTAGTTCAAATTGACCCCAAACTATACAAGGTAGGAAGGTCATCTTGGATGTACATAACATGATGTGTGAGCAATCTTCACTCACTTTCTTTGCCTTTTAATGCAAGAGAAATGTTTCAATTGGAAGTGAAATTTCTACTTTGTGACTCAGCTACAGGGGCTGCTGAAATACGGGTAGGGCTGGAATGGAGAGGCTGTGTGGCTGCAATGTGCTTCTTCCCAACTCTTTGGCACTTGGTCACATTGTGATAAGTGCTGAGCTCTTCACTCTTGAGTAGAGAGAGGGGGAATCATCTAGCAGGTTTAGCTCCATAAATTTTAATGTGACAGCCATGTAAAAAAAAAACCCCACATTAAAAATGTGAATCTTCTTCCTTTTCCAACCTCTGTCTTGCATATCTGTTGGCTAGGACTTCTAGCTTACCTCCTTTCCTGTCCTCTTAATCCATGAGTATTTTAGGAGCCAATAAGTCCTTGTCAGCTGGTACCTATTGCTATATATGCATCAAAGGCAGCTGCCTGCCAGAGTTCTGCATGCTTCCGGGGTTATTTAACTACATATATGAGTAGATCTTGCATTCCTTGTATGCCACCCATCTGTGAAATTCCCTGCACCAATTTCAACCAGGCTTGCTTTATCACATTCCTTCCTTGCCAGCCTGGCAACCTGCTCTAGTCTGTATCCTGCCCCAACGGGGAAGAGGGGACTGTCTTTAATGTAAGTTGCCTGACTTCTTATGGTTTTCAGCTTCATTTCTCTTACTGACCCTCAGACTGCCACTGACATAGCAGAAAGTGAGATTGGGACCCTTACAGCATGTGCACGGGGTTGAGTGAAGATTGACTTCCATGTGCTAACCTCCCCCAAATCCTGAGACTGATAATCAGTCAGGTCTGCTTAGGAGAACAAGATCCTATTGCCCAGATGTCATGGGGGGGAGCCAGAGAATGCCAGTGGGTACCCTGCTAGGGCTGCCTCGTCCCATTGGGAGACTTGCAGATCTGAAGCCTTTGCCCAGCTCTCTGATCTGCATTGTCTGCCAAGGAGGTGACAGACACTATACACCAGCTGTGATGGACATAGTGGAACTGAGTGATATGTGTTTTGATTGGACCCACTTTGACTCCAAAGAAAAGCTCCCAAAAACAATCTTTCAACCTCCAGGGAGGCTATTTATTTTGGTTTTTTAGGGGAATGCATTTTGTAAATCACTCAGGTGATGGCAGGTTTATGTATTTGTATGGCAAATATATGTTGTGCTATTAGTATCAAGGAAATCCAATTGAGTGTGTAGATTTTAGACTACTGACCTCTAAACAGAATGTATTTTTTGAAGGAGTGTGAAATTAACTGTTCATCTCCATAAGCTGTGCACTCTGTTGAATGAAAATGTCCTCTGTAGAGACACAGGAGATGTGAAAGGTGGGAACTGCCATTCATCTCAATCAGTGGTGCCTCCCTTCCCAATTCCATGTCAGTGCTCGGGATACTCTGCTAAGCACTGGCCCAGTACATTTTCAGTCTTGCACTTTGTGTTTTGCAGAAGGTACCAGAAAGGTGGAGAGTGCTGCCTTGTTGCTGGTTCCTATGAGGAATGGCAGTCACTATCCTCTGGAGATGGGTCTCAGGGCAACGGTTGCCCAGATCTCACTGAGGACAAAGAAGAGGCAGGGAGGAAAAGGGAGTTTGTTTACTTGCCTTGGACCTTGTTAAGACTGGAAGCATGTCTGTGTCACTCCAAGTCTTGTCCCTTTTTTCCTCCTCTGCCACCCCATTACCTTTTTCCCAGACCTCCCCTGCCTTCCTACACACATGCAAACTTCTCCCCTATCCCTGCCATACATGCTATTTATTTAGCTTCAGTGCAATCTGAGCTTTCTACTCTGTTAGTTTGATGTCTATCAAACTGCAAACTCCTTTGACAGAGGCAGACCATGACAACACGCTTCACTCCTCTTCCCGTTTTTTTCCATGATTTCCGCCGGCGGTCAGGTTTGAACTGACATCGGCTGGTTGTAGGTCAGGTTCAAAAGCATCAAGCACTGTCTGAACATCCCCTCGAGCTATCAGCTCATGTGAAAACTAGTAGTCTAGGAAACCTCTGTGACTGCACAGAATAATCCGCTTTATGATTGAGCTCCTAGGGTTGGCAGACCTCTCATTTAATATGGGGCTTCCCATATTTTAGCTTGAAATCCTGCATCCTATGGTAAAGGACAGGCTTAATAACTTCCCTAGTGTTTTTTTATTTATTTTTTTTAAATAAATCATGTCGATTTTTAGCCTGAAATATGGAAAATAGTCCCACCTTACCCTTTTTCTCAGTTTCCTTGGTTGTCTGAAAGCTGCTGCCTTGCCCTGCAAGTAGAAGTGGTTATAAGGTGGCAAGAGGGAAGTGTGTGTACATGAAAGATAAATGGGGAACTGCACAGAGAAGTGCTGTGGTAGTGCAGTGGGAACATCTCATATTTTTAAAATGCCAATTTTAAGAATACTGATTCCCATTTTATTTCTCAAAAATTTACGAATGCAACAGAGCATCTTGTGGGTATCTTAAGTGATTAAGGGAGGGAGAGACAAGAGCTATAGCTAGTGTGTAGCCACTGAAACTGGCCCCCTGCTCTCCCCAGTTTGTTGTTCAGTCTTCTCAGGAGCTGCTTACATAAATGTTCCCAAATCTGGTGCACACAGCCTACACCGCTGCCCACAAAGTTCCTAACCTTTGTGAGCATGAGGATTTTAAACCCTTTGAAGAACTGAATATTTAAACAAAGATGAGTTTCTCTGCTGTAATTGTGAGGGAAAGATTGTTCTGCTAGAGTCAGGGCACACATCTTTGGCCTGTTTAATTCAGCATCAGCTTGAATCAGACTCTGCTAATTGACAGCTGCCAAGGATCTTGCTTTTTTCCAAAGGAACCTGTGGGGTAAAGGGAAATTATGGTCAGTGGCTTAGAATTCATAATGCCCAGCTCCTGTGTGTTTTCAGTATGCAGCACTCATAAGCCATCACTTGATGAATATGGCCTGAAGTGATGCAGGCAACTTACTGTAATTTTTTGCTGTGCTCTGTTTGGATTTATTTCCTAGTCAGTCAGGTGGGACACCCTGTAGATTAAGACTTAGCACATGCATTTTGAATCTGTAGACTAGTACTTAAGCTGAAATAGGAATTCTTTATGTTTCAGAGAAGAAATGGCCTAAATTGCCAGAAATAACCGTAATAACAAACTGCTTGTTTCCTGAGTCAGGCACATAGTGCAAACAGCCGTAGTCTCGGTGCACCCTGTTTTTTAATGAAAATAACAGGGATGGGAAACTGTCCAAGAAGAGTTTGTTCCTTGGGCTTTTCTGATACTCTTCTCAAAACTGTCTGCTGCTATAAAGAAATATAATTACAGAACCATTTAAAAAGTGTGGGTCTTCTGAAGAGAAAAGTAGATGGGGTTGTATGTAAACATGGACATACAAACAGCACTTGGGCAAACCAAAATGCATGTGCATGCTGACATTTCTGTTTGCTGTGATGTTTTTGGGCGACTCGCCTAATTTTGTTAAACCTGATATATGGAATAGGACTTTTCCGCTGACAGTCCCTCCCTTGTTTGTGTGTCTCTTTCAGACTTCCTCCTCCTGTATCCTCCTTCATCCTGTCATCAGCTTCAGAAGAAATTTTCAGGGTGCTCTGTTCAGATCAGCAGCTTGGGTGGGTTTGGAGAAGTGTGCCAGGCTTCTGTAGAAGAGCTCACATCAGACACTTTCATTGCATTTCTCTCTTCAAAGTCCTTACCTTATAAGAAAGTTCCCTCTGACTCTGTGCCTTTCTTTCCAGGACCTTCTGCTTCCCCATCTCGTATTTCACACAGACTGTGAGACTTCCTTCTTTGAGCCACCAAAATGTCTATAGTGGTCTGCTTAGGCTTGTGAAGACGCTAATATAGTTCAGGTATAACTATACAGGCCTTAGTCTCTGCTGACAAATGGACAGCCTAAAATTGTGGCAGCAATGATGGAGATTGAGCAGTAATGTAGAGTGATGTCAGTTGTGTTTATCCCTGTGGGGTAAGGGCTGTTTGTCAAAGCACCACTCAATCCTAGCAGAAGCAGGGCATACCTACCTGCTCTCCCTAAGCAGCCTAAGACCTGCTCAGTGTGCACTTTGTCATGAGGAAATCTTGGCTTCACTTGGTTTCTGCCAGCTTGAGACAGGAGTTTTTACTTGCCCTGTGGTGCAGACTGTAGCAGCCAATAAGTCTGATTGCCCATGAACATGAGTTTGTGCTAGGCAAGCCCATACCACAGGCTCCCATGATAAAGGTGGTGGCTCATTCTGACTGGGAGGAGGGAGGGAGGAGCCCAGGAACGAGCCCTCCTGTCGATTGTGGTCGGTCAGCTGCTGCTTATGATGAAATGGGCCTTTGGGAGATTTCATTCTGCATGGCTGGCCAGCTGGTATGTGTTTCTGTCTGGGGTCTGACAGCCCTGGCCCTCATTTGAGGAGGGAGGGCCCTCCTCAAATGTTTGTTCTGTATCAGGCTTCAAATAGTTTGGCATCTGCTGGTTTGTGTTGTCTGCTTGACCATTTGTTGCACTAGCAAGCTTCCTTCCAATCACAGCTCTTAAACAGTCTGTTCCTCTGAATGGTTTCTGCTCTAAAAAGTAAAAGTAGATGTGTGCTGGCTGTAAATACCTGAACCTGCTCTGGTTGGAGAGGTGAGGATATCTGCACACAGGAGATTGAAACCAGCTACAAGGTTTTACTTCTGATTAACTGGTCAGACTACAATTTCTTACCAGCAGGGCATGTTAGTGATGAAAAGTACAAGTTGTGTAATCCATACTTCCACTGCTTTGCAGACAGCAGAGCTGATGGTCAGAAAAGACTGGTAGTGATTAGATCTGCAGCAGTGATTCACAGCCCAGGATTATAGTTGTTGCAATTTGCTTGAGTTTGTACAACCCAAGTATCAGATAACATTACAATTTACATTTTCCATGGAATGCTGTCTCAAGAATGTATTGATTTATACTGCATCAGATTACTCAGGGGTTGGAGAAAGCCAAAAGGAAAATTTTACTTTTTTCCTGCTGACATTTGAAAAACAGGATTACATATCTTCACACCTAGCCCTGCGTAACCTTCAGCAATCATCCTTGGAAAGTTGCATAAGAGTTACAGTTATTTAAGCTTTCCTTGAACAGTTAAGAACTCTCTTCAAATACCTTGAAGGCAAGGATTAGTCCTCTCCTGCCACCTTTGCTGCAAGCACTATGTGGGGTGAGGTGGGGGAAAAGATGGAAAATTCACCCTTTGGGTTCAGCATCACTGTCTCTGCCTCAGATGGATCCAGGTTTGCTCGTTTGCATCCCTGGACTCCTGGATGACCAAACCTGACTAGTAAAGCTGCCATCTTTAGTGTGAGTGAGCTGCCTGGGGAAGTGAGGGTACTGCTCACATGGGGTTTCAGAGGTTTGGGTGTGATCAGTCATGCTTTGCCTGCCCTACTGGTACTATCTTGGTCTGTGTCACATTGATGGGAAAGCAGTCCTGCCATTGCACAGCCTGCTGCTCCCTCCCCCTCAGTGGTACTCAGTGTGGTAAATACTACAGAAACTACACTTCAAATGTTTGGTTTCTTAAATGGTTTTTATTCAGCATTAATTTGCCCTTACTCTCAAAGGAAACAGTTTCCAGGAGAACAAATTAAATGGAGTCATTAAAAACCTTAATGTTAAAGCACCTACTTGAATGTATCCAATTTTTAGAGGAACTGAGCCTCTGTGTTCCCTAAGAAACCGTTTTGAAGCAGTGAAGTCCCTGGGCAGCACCAGTGCTCAGTAACTCCCCAAAATCAGGTCACTCTTGGTTGCATGCCTAGTTTGGTCATTGGATTTTGGCCTCGAATCTAACATGTGTGTGGAGATGAGTGGGGAGGGGGAAGCTGAGATATATATATTTTTTTTAACTTCTCAGCTGCTTTGCTTAGAAGCCACAGACTGCTCTTTGTAAGCGTGCAGCTGTGGCTAGTCCGTCACACAGTATTTTATTTTAGGATGAGACAAGCACCGAGCCAACGTAGCACTGATTGTTACTTGTCTGTCACCCCATGTTAGCGGAATTCAATGCACGCAGTGTTCACCAAGGAGATGTGGCATTAGAGACGCATATGCAGATGAAGGCTCTCCAGATGTGCTGCACTGAAAAGTTCAGAGCCCGGAGCACGCAGCAGTTACTTTTCCTCCCCTTGGAATCTGTCTAATTCGATCAGGCACCACAGACTCGATAATCTCAAAAGAAGTAATAGCCTTTGCCACAGCAGGTCACTCTCTGATGCAATGGGAGGAGACATCTTTGCAGTGCTGCGCCAGGAGTTATGCAATCTAAAATGTCAACTTGAAACATGTCCAAGCAGTACTCAAGAAATAGCTGCAGCATTGAACACTCAGGTGCTAGAGATGCTTGGGTACTTGGAGTGTATGGAAGCTCAGCAAAATTACTTTTGTCGTGCCTGAGAAAACAATGGCACTTGAAGATATTGAGCTATTGAGAGATTCAATTTGCAAGGAAGGAGATGGAAATTACCTAATTGTTTCAATGTACTAGAAGAGGAATCTATTTCTTGGTAGAGAGAACTCTTTTCTTCTTGTAATTGTGTTGTTAAGTCCCAAATCCCTCTTCAAGGAGGGATGCCATGGGTCTATTTGGGATCAGTGAGCTTTCTGCTCACTTCCCAAAGACATTGTGGGGTACATACACCATCTTTCAAGAAGGATGGTGATGTGTGGGCTCTTATAGCATCAACCTTGAGTCCTACCTTGCTTCCCAGTTTCACCTCCTTAGCATACTCCATTGCAAGAACCAAGCATTGGAACCCTGCATGGAGAATGATTTGGGGTAAGATGTAGATTGCAACAAGCCCAGATTTGATGCTCTCATAATATCAGTCTCAATTTTGCAGCATAGGCATTTTCCTGGCTACAAAAGATTTGGCAGGGTAATGAAACTGCTCCACGGGGAAAAATGTTTCTGTGATACTTGCTTCTGTATACGAGATATTACAGCAACATCTCTCACTGGAGTAACTGTATCCAAATATTTCATCTCAGGCATTTGTTACCCTTCACCAGTTCTTTTGCAGGGTGCACAGAGCTACAGGCAACATTGAATTGCTAGAGAGGAGGGTGGGGACAAAAGTCACTCTAAAGTCAGCAAAAGCCAAGAATTAAGGAAATAATCCCAAACTAAACTGGGTACAGCTGGCTCAGGAAACCAGAGGAAAAGCCTCAAAAAACCTGGATTATGGAAGCCACTTAGGAGGTACAATGGTGAACCCCAAATATATTGCAATGAATCTTAGAAATAGTAACCAACTGTGGCAGCTACTCTGTATACTGCCACCTCATTCTTGGTAATAGCTGTAGCAGAAAGTCTGATTTTTTCCTTTATTCACAAAAAAAATCAGGGAAAGGGGCTTCAGCCTGCTCCTGACAGTCTTGCAGCCCAGAGAGATGCCCATCTTTGGAGGAGGTCTGTGTAGCATTGTCTCACATTCAACAGCTCCTTGTCCAAGCTTATTTAAGAGCTAAAGGGAACTCTAGCTATGACAAACCAATTACTAAAGAGGATTTCTGGAGATTAAAGATGCCAGGGTAGTTAGGTTGCATCATTGTCAGACAGGTGCTCATGTAAAAGACACAAGTCCATAAATGTGATGTGCCTCTTCTCCCATGATGGGTTATAAAGGGATGCACTGCTTGGGGATTGAACTGCAGATAACAGGCTGGGTGACAAAGGGCTTTGTGTGGAAGGACATAAAAAGACATGAAATGGTATTTAATTCCTCAACTTTTCTTATCCCTTTTCATTGTCAAAAATGGACCTGAGAGATTTAAAACTCTGGTGGATACTTTTTTTTACTTTGTGATTCATGGAGTGAATTATAAAGTCAAGACAATAATACATATGATTTTTAATTCCAATTGATTGGCAACTCACAGGAGCTAAGCTTTTTGAATGATTAGTCTGTAAATTCATTGTCAAAATTTGTTTTCAGAAACAATCCCTGAGGCGATTAGAAACATGGGAATAAATTCATCATTAGAATGACCTATTTGCAAATAATTTCTTTAAAGAAAAAAAAAAATGGAGTTGATTTAAAGAGAAAACAACTCTCCTGTAGTGACTTATTTGCTCGTATCTGTTTCTGAGGTTTCTCATCTCCTTCCATACATTTCTAAGCCATTATGCATGAGTCACTAACGATATGATGAAACAAGGGATTTGCATTAAATAAAAATTTCCTTCATCTTTTAATGACACATTTTGTCGCTTCTGTGCTTCTATCTTTTCTTTCTACAGCAAATCAGAATAGAAAAAAATATGTATAGACTATATACCTAATGATATCCTCAGCAGTTTTGTTCCCACCAGACATCCATATTATTCATACTGTTATTTTTGAAGCTGTTACTGATCAAGATATTTTAAAATAATTCTTTTCATCAGCAACATGTACACTGTTCTAGGGACATGTTTTGGGGAGTTTGCTTTCTGTGGCAAGGTTCCTCATAAGAAGATCTTTTAAAAAATTATAATGTGTGATTTTTATTCTTTGCCGAAGTGTCTTTTTTTTTTTTTTCCCTATAGAAGAATGACAGTAACTCATTCTCTAGTTATCTGTTTATATAGTTTCTAACTGCATTACTTTCATAATGATATGCTGTATGTGCTATTCATGGATCCAAAAATACAACAATACAATAAATTAGAGAAAGATGATGATTGATTTAAGAGACCTACTATTTTTATCACACTCTGCTACTGGCATACCAGGAATGCAGCTTTAACCAGGCATTCCACTGCTATCAATATCTGTAAGATAAGCTTTAAATAACCACTGGAAGAACACTCTGGACAGCTTTATGGAGATAATAACAGCAATTAAATCATGATTCTTTGGGGAGAAACCCTTAGCAAACAACAGATGAAAATTTCTCTGTGAGCTCTCCTCAGCCACGTGTGCAGAGGCAGAGAAACCCACCACAGGGGCAGGATCAATGGGGCCCCTTGTTGGGCTGCAGCTGGCATCACACCCCAGCAGGTGTGCAGGATTTGGGCCACATGCCTCTGTCAGATCCCTGTGCTCCTGCCTGCCTGCCACCCCATCCTTCTGGCAGCTGGGGGGGACTGCCCTGCTCCTCCCCCTGGCACCTGCAGCTGTGCCAGGGCTGTGAGGCGCTCGCTCCCCTACACACAGGGACTGCTCTTTATGGCAGAGGCACAGACGGGCTGCTTGGGCATGCAGGGTATCCATGTGCCAAGGGCTCTGGGCTGGGGCTTGGGAGTGCCCCTGACTGCCCAGCCAAACAGGATGCTGAGCCTTCCCCAGGTACTGCCTTGCTGAGCCCCAGGGTGGTTTTTTTACGTTGTTTCTTTCATTCAGGGATGGATTGCAAGTCAAACAGCTACAAGTGCCCCACTGCAGTGGTGCACCACTTGTTTTCTGGTGGATTATGCTGGGCTTAAGGCATGAGCAGCTCTGACTTGCAGGCTTGAGGACTCTGCAGTGGGACCCACAGGTTTGCAGGAGGTTCTTTCTTCACAAAATGTGAGGATGAGCATGGATGTTTAATGCCTTTAGATTTTCTCCCTCTATCCTCTTTGAAAGGTTGCCCCTACTCAGAGCTAATAGCAGCAAATATGTGGTGACACATATAGTGTGTCACTAGTGTCCACCCTAGTGACAGAGAATGGACCAGCCACACTAGCACTGGCTGGCACAATGGCTGTGAGAGAGGCAGCATCCCCCTACCCTCCACACACAGTCCCAGGGGAGAGTGTTGCTGTGAACAACAAGTGCTGCATGCATCCCAAAATGCCTGTTGGACTGACACTGATGAGGCATGGTGGAGTCCTGTCTTTGCCTGGGACTAACAACCTGAGACCTTTACCTCTGGTGAGGTACTTGGCACTGTCCCTCCAGGGATGGGTGAATCCTGTCATTTGCTCTTTATTCTCCCTAGGAGAGCAGTGAAGAGGGACTCACCATCTGGTTAATCCCCCAGGTTTCTCAGCCTCTGGGTCCCCTGCTATCCCTTGCAGCCATTGTTTGAGTCCCCAAACCAATCTGCATTTCTGTTTGGAGACTTCCAAATGTGTGTCCTGCTGGCAGAGCTTGATGCCCCCTGTTGGCTTGGCACACCCTGGGCAGTAGCAGGTTCCCCTTGGTGTTAATGTCCTGCTGTTCTCCAGCATTTTATTGAGAGGTGCTGCCTCTTCCAGCCAGCAACCCGGGCTGCAGACCACTTTCTCACTGCTGCCAGTCACTGGCTACTGCATGGCTGGAGTTTGCACAGAGAGCAAGGAACAGTGCTAGGGGTGAACCCCTGACTTTTCCTTCTCTGGACACTGCACCCCTGCAGAAACAGAGAAAGAATGACAAGTTGCAATCTTGTTTCAGGCCTTATGTGAACACTGAGATGCAGAACTATGGAAGGAGAGTTTGTGAACCAGAAAAGCTTTGGTAGAGAAAGAGAGAACGTCATGAGCAGAGTGGGAATACCCCAAAAGCATGAATAGCTTTTCCTGGTGGGTACAATTACCTGAGCCATTGCTTCATTTATATTCCCTGCATACCTAGCTGAGTGCTCACCACTTCATGGTGGCCTCCCAAATGTCCTAAAAGTTGTCACTTTGCTAGCTTCCTCCAGGAATAATTAAGCCAAGCAGCTAACATGGATTTGTGGCTATCTGAGGACTGCTATTTTTGTGGGAAAAAGCTAGGCATTATGCATGTAGACAGCGAGCCAGCAGTGAAGCCAAAGTGAGGAATAATGGTGCCTTTAGAGCTTCTTTTCCAAATGCCTGCCATTAGGGTTTTAAGTTCTGAAAGGAGCTTATTGCTTTCAGGCAGGACTGTTTTACCACAAGAAAATTGGAAAAAGGAGCAAGAAAGAAGAGGGAGGGGAGAGGAAAAAAAGGAGTCTTGTATTGTATAAAAACAATTGAGACAGTGGAAAGTGGAATTGGTTACTAATGATCTGTGGCTAAGAAAGCATTAAACACATTCAGACTCCAGCCTCTGTGATGATAATACTCAGTGGGTGAGAGGAAGGCAACGTGAATGTCAGCGAAGTAGGGAAGAGCTATAGTCCTGCAGCAGCGTGGTGTGACTGCCACCCTGGTTTCTGCTCTCAGCCAGAGGGAGCCTGGCTGCTTCCTGCCCACTGGGTACCAGGGATGGAGTCCTACATCACCAACTGGCAGCTGCTTTCCTGGCTGTTCTTTTTGGGAAAGCAAACAAACAAGTTTTTGTCTAATATCTACCCGTTTCCTCTGGAGTCCTGCCGAGAGGTCATTTGGAAGTGGGTTTTAAGGAGCCTCATTGCAGCAGGGAAGAGTAGGTCTTGCTGCTGCAGGAGCTGCTGGGTAAAATTCTGTGGTTTGCATTACACAGGGGGTCAGGCTGTGTGATTGTTGCAGCAGTTCTTGCTGCCCTTAAGATCCACGTCATTGTCTGCTTTGGCAGGGCTGGCTTACAGCCTAGGGGCTGTGACACAGGCTCTTTTTTGTGAAATGCTGACGTTTTGTTCTTCCTGCTGTGACTTTAATTTATGTTGCTCAGAAGAGTCTATCTTATGCACTGGTTTCATACAAACTGCTTTATCTAAATCTCGTTTGGAATATTTGTGATGTCAATACTTTTATGGCCACAGCCTCTGTGGACACAGAACATCTGTGACACACATTTTTGCACTCCATGTCTGTGGGACATGTCACTCATCCTCTCAGTAGACCCTTTGTCCTGAACAGCTCTTCTGAGCAGTCTGTCCTGAGAGTGTCCCTGCCCTATCCCTGGTCACCCCTGCAGCCAGCAGCAGGGCAGTGGGAAGAGCAATCTTTCTGGGGTCTTTATGTTTCCTGCCTGCAAATGTGTCAGTCAGCAGTGAAGCAGGTGAAGGCAGGAGTGTCTGCTTCCCAGCTCTGAGACAGGCATGGCTGTCCTGGAGTTGCACAGGGACAAGTGCAAAATCTGGCTCACATTTCCATGTCAGCCACTGCATGCTCAGGTAGGAGAAAAACTCATGAATAGATCCCAGTAACATTTCACAGTTCACACAGTGAGGTGCTGCCAGACAGACAGGTTTTGTGTCAAAACCTCAATTCAGTCCCAAAACCTGAGAACATCTGGATGGTTTCCTGTCCAGGGCTCAGCCCTGCAAGGTGGCCAGGCTGGCTGTATTTCATGAGCCAAAAGTGAAAGAATACAGTGGTTAGGTAATGAGGCTCCATTTGGAGATTCTAATTTTATTATTTTGCAAAAATATCCTCTGGTTTGATGACTTCACTTACAGGCTGCCTTGTTTATTTGCTCTGCTGCTAAACTGTGATTTCTGAAATCACTCCCTGTTGGGCCTTTTATAATTCTCAGCTTCCCTAATAACCTTAATTTTCTGTCACAATTTTCTTTTTCACTGTTAACACCTGCTATTTTATTCTTCTTTGTTAACTGGAAAATCTTATGGCAAGCCTCTCTTTACTAAAAGTGGTTATGGTGGACTGACATATCCTAATAAAATCCTGTGCTCATATGGAGCTCAGATACTGAGGCAGTTTGAAAGATGTGTGAAACACTTTTTTATTAAAACAATGAAGAATCCTTTGTCTTCAGTAATATTGTATAGGAAATTTAACAGTAAAAAATGGTATGGTCATTCCAGTTAGACTACAGCTTTTGACCTTGCTTGTATATCTGAATTATTAAGGAAGAAAAGGAAGAATCCATTATATACAATTTTAATGTAATTAATATAAAATTTATTTAATTTTTTATGTGGTAAACAATACAACTGTATGACCCAGTAGATAGTGGCCTGTTCTTCCCTCACTAGGAGAGCATTTTTGCTGGGAAATCTTCTCCAATTGCTGTCTCAGATATGTGAGGCCTAGCTGTGCTAGTTCTCACCATGACACCAGAATAAAAATTAGTTTTTCCTTAACAGACCTGACATTTTTTCTGTTGCAGATAAAACCAGCCTGAGCTTATGTACCATACATATGTACATTTCTGCATGCAATTTTCACCATCTTGGTCTCATTTGCTCCTGTTTAAATGTACTGAAAACCACCTAACAGTCCCAGGCATCCCTCATTTTATAGTGAGGAGGCACCAGTCAGAACTGGTTCCCAAGATGGAATACTGCATCAGTGTAAATCTTGGCATGATGTCAGTGGCATGACTGAATCTGCATTAGTGGATGTTAGAGGGCATTTCCTTCTTCTTTGGAGAGTTCTCCCAGTCTTCAACAGAAATGCAGTCCCATGGGGCACTTGTTTAACTTCTTTTGCTAGCTCTGAACTAGGAAAATATAAGCTTTATTTGGTACTCTCTGCTCCTTGCAGTGGATGGACAGAGAACAGTCATTTCCTACTCGGACTCCACACCATCACAAATTTTCAGAACTATATAAGCCACACCATAGTTTATCATAGTTGGTCTTTCTCTGAGATTTTGCCCCCTTAAATATGTCCTTTGTGTCCTTTTGTTGAGATAAGGCAACCCTAACAGAAAAAAATATTCAAGATGCAGATGAACAGAGTCATCATTATGTTTCTGTCTTGTGTTTTGTTACTGGCATTTGAGTTGGTTTTAACTGCTGCTGAGCAGAGCTGGTGCTTCTGTGAAGCTGTCCATTGTAACCTTCAGCATGTGCTACCAAATGGCAGTTGTCACCTCAGAGTCCATAATTTAATTTCACTGTGAAGGGTATTTGTTCTACTGTAAGTGCAGACCTTCTGTTTCGTGTCCTTTGGCCCTGTGTCTGTCCCTGCCAGGTCCTTCCCACTTATGCTATGGCTGCTCAATTTCTTTAAAAACCATTCGTGGGAGACTTTACCCAAAGAATTTTGAACATCCAGTTGCATTTTATTTGACTGTCTCACCTGACCCATATATTAATTAACTTAAAAAAAAACTCAGATGGATTTTACAAGTCATAATATCCCACTACGGAACTGACATTGGCTTTTCCATATAGGTTGCATTCAGACACCTATTTGTCCTTTACTGTAGCCTTTACAAATTTGTGCACTAGAGTCACAATCTTGCAGGTCTGTAGCTCTCCAGATCCTCACTGGTGTCACATTTGCTAACCCTCAGTGTTCAGTGCCTAAAAATCAACATGGAAAGTTAGGTATGCCTATCAGTGATTCAGTGTTCCTTGAGTTTTCTCAGAACTCTTGATAAATGCCATCCAGTCCAGACAACTCATTAACACTTGTGTTAACATTACAACAGACTCTCCACAGCCAGTTATGTTTCAGATGGATCCTCTGCAGAATTACTTTCAAAAAAAAGCTTCTAGTGGAAATACCAGCAGTTTCTTCTACAGTGATCCTAGAAACAGAATCATGGAATGATTTGGATTTAGATGTTAGAAGCATGCATCACTAGAGCAGTGCCCTTGAGCACTTCCAGCAACGAGGCCACCCACAGCTTCGCTGGGTAACCTGCTTCAGTGCCTTACTACCCTCACAGAAAAGAATTTTTTTCCAATGTTTAATCTCAACCTGACATCTTTCAGTTTGAAGCCATTCCTCCTTGCCCTGTCATCACATGCTCTTGTAAAAAGTCTCTCTCCATCTTTCCTGTAGGCTCCTTTCAGGTCCTGGAAGGCCACAAGAATGAAGGTATTCACTCTGCTTTTCTGTGGAAGAAGAATTTAGTATTATATTTGATTGCTCCAGCCAAATGTTCTTCGAACTTTTTTCTTTTTCCATGGCCCGCCTAATTATATTTTTGCATTTAATCTGCCAGGTTTTATGATCCTTTTTATTTTCTTCATTTGGATACAGCTTCTGCTTTTTGAATGATGCCTTCTCAATTCTAATAAACTCTTTTACTTCCCAAATCTTTAGCTCACTGCTCCATCACGCTTGCTTTTTAAAATTGTTTCTCAACTTTTTCCTAACAGGCAGTGTGCAATGGAGCTCTGCTTTGATAGTCCCTGTGCTATCCATAAGGATTTTGTTCTCCCAGATAACACTTTTAGTTTCTTTTTGAACAAGTTTCTTCATTTTCATATTCTTCAATTTCCTGAAGTTTAGCCCAGTTGTGGTGGCTTTTTGATCTTTGATGCTCCAAAGAGTATATTTGATCTAAGTATGTTATGGTCATTGCTTTTCAATGGTGACTTTTCTATGACCTTTTGAACTAGAACCTACATAGTCTTTACTGTCATGATGCAAAGTATTTTGAAACCCTGAGATGAAAAGATTTTAAGGTGATAAGGAGACAGCTCAGGTACATGTACCAGTGTCAATGGGATTGATTTAAAGGCAAAATGGCAGAAGAGGTTTAAGAATATATTTTGAAGTATTTAACTGTTATGGAATTTGTCAGAGATCGGGAAAGAGGGTAGTGTGGAAATGAAATGACTTAGGCTAATATCACTGGAGCAACAGAGCTGAGGTCAGTAAGATACCACAGAGTGACTTCATGCAATATTGAGAACAAGCAGAGGAGAGGAAATGATAGACCAGGATGGTAATTTCTGGTAGCAGCATTCTAAGTGGATTTGAAGAGTAATCAAGCAATATTTTGGTTGGATGGTGTGGCATGAGGAGATAACATGACCTTTCTCCATACTAATTTGTTCATGCAAACAAAGCTGCCTCTATGCAAACTAGGTCAACATCTTGAAGGCATTTGGACAACTGGGCTCCTGTCTGCAGGAGTTCATATATTAAAAAAGGATGCAAACCTCATAAAATGTTAACGGACTAATGCATGGGAGAAATTAAGGATTAGAAATTGAGTAGTGCTGATGGTCTTGAAAATATACCAGAGTCCTGCAATGCCATATTACTTGTGCAATAATGCTTAGAAGAACCTCTCAGAAAATTAGCAGAAGAACCTCAGGTCAAAATTGTAGCAAAGGCTAATCCTTCAATTAATCAAATCATTGCGGATGAACTTTTTCATGCAAAGGGAGCAGGTAATTTTGCATTACTGTTTTGCACGTGTAGGCTTTATTCACTGAGGATATGTAATCATCAGTCCAGGCAGTACTTTTCTCCTTGCCTCCCAGCTGCTAGCTTAGAAATAAATGTGTGCAGAATGGATGTGTGTGGTAGTAGCTATATTCTTTCCCTCTGATTTATTTGGTCCCATACACGCTGAATACATCAGGCATTTGTTTAAGTGTATCTTTCTGGGTAAGTGTGGACTGGAGGAATATTGAACTTGGTATAATACGAATCTCTCAATAAATAAAAAGTCTCCCACTAAATCTCCCTTTATAAAGGCTGAGAAGAGAGATCTGTAGCATTCCACCTGCGTATGAATCGATTTCAATCAGCCTTTAGGAGGTTTCAGGCTGTGTTAGCTGTAGGATAGCGCAGCACAGCAGCAAAACTGCCCTCACATCCCTTATTGACAGGTTTGTTATGAAACATGGAATATTTAGATTGAGGACATTCATTCCAGTACTGCAGATGCCCAGCCCTGTTATCTTCATTTCAAGTCTGCTCTGGTGCTATCCACGAGCACACCAGCTTTCCCATCATATGCAACTGGACATTAACTTCTCCAGACAGGCTTTTCCTGCAAATGAAAGAGCTCCTAGCTCTTTAAGGGAGGGAGAATGAGAGGGATATTTTCTGGTTACTTTTTTTAAGGGTAATTTCTATATTTAGGAAAATGGGCCAACTTTCCCATTTCAGAATCCTCTGATTCAGACATGGACAAGGTGAGAGGTTAGAGGCCTCGTTGTTAATGAGTGAGGCAGCCTCTGATTTTTACACTAATTGAAGCATTTACATTTTTCAGCAGAACTAAAATGCAAAACTAACACATTCCTTGGAGATTTATAACCTCACAATGGATTCTCCTATCCTCTCTCCCTTAATTATCCCAAATTATCCGAACTCTCATGAAGAAGAAAGAAATTAATATTAATATTCCATTTAGAATATACGCTAAAATGCAGTAGAAAATGGAGGCAATAATAATGATAAAGAGGGTAGCTAAGATGATTTGGAATATATAATCTTTCTTCTCTTCATTGCAGCTTTCTTATACTAGAGTAAGCCAGGAAAACTTGGTCTTGCATTCATTTAGCAAAGTAATTTTTTTTCTGCATTAACTTCCAGTATATAAGTAAAAACTTAGTAAAATATTGTTCTGTCTGTTAAATGTAGTATTTTGTCTCTGTGCCTTGATGGTAAGAAAAAATATAGGGATAAAAGAAATTGGATAACTCCTTTTGAATAGTGTTTGTACATGGGGGGCAAATATACAGGTGTGACTCATCACTAGAGAGTAGACAGGAAAAACAGCTAAAAGAAAAGAGCATCTATAAACAGGACATGAACTGAAGCAGAAATTAGAGTTTAAGTTGAAGGAAAGGAGGAAATTACAGTTAACAGAAGAGGAAGCAGTGGGGTCAAACTAATCCAAAACTGGAAATATTGAATTTGTGTCTATGAACTGTAGGTTAGAGAGCGAAGTCTACTTGCATGAAATTGGCAGAGCTGTGCCACAGAGAAGGGTGGAAGTGGGAAAGGAAGAATGTCTCCTCATTTGGGTGGTGAGACCAAAGTACCAGGTGAATGTCCAGCTGGCCACTGACTGACTTCTGTTGTGAGTTACAGTTTGTGATTGGCTTGGTGGCTCCGAGGTGGCGCCAGCTGCTGTGCCAAGCTCCTTGCTCCCAGCTCTAGGGCA
Source organism: Muscicapa striata striata (assembly GCA_030060385.1). Classification (NCBI taxonomy): domain Eukaryota; kingdom Metazoa; phylum Chordata; class Aves; order Passeriformes; family Muscicapidae; genus Muscicapa; species Muscicapa striata. The sequence continues at coordinate 1,047,918 of JAREIS010000067.1, read as the reverse complement.
TACAAAACATGAGTGGAGGATTGGTTTAGTTTAGGTTTACAAGTGTCCTAAGATGAAAAACAGCCTTGAGAAATGGTCCTTGATGGTGGGATACCATTCACACTGAATGCATAAGTTTACCCAAGTTCAGCTTTAAAATTGAGAACATATTATATATCTGAGTCCCATAACCACTTCTACATTTTGTTCTGTGTAAATTTGTTCAGTGTTCCCATTCACTGAGAGAAGTCAGGGACTTTCAAAAGACCCACCACTTGTGATGTTGGCTTACATACACTGCCTTGGTGTTGCACTGTGGGCTATGACTAAAACTATGTTATGCCATGAAGTAATGTTTGATTTTTGGACAATATTTTGTGTCAAAACTCTAACTTTTAAAAAGTGAGAGGGATATGGAGTGACTCTGCTCTGCTGTGCTTATAAACCCTTTTTTTTCTCACTATCTTAGTGCAATGTTAGCAAGTTCTTGTAAGAGTGGAAGACATCAACTACTGTGAAGCCTATTTGCAAAGCTGTTGCATAGGGCATCACATATTGGGCCTGAGAATTGATTGTGAATGTGTGGACTGTCATATTAAAAAAAACCAAAAAACAAAGCCATAAAAACACCAACAGTAGAGAATGATACTGAAAATTGTAAACAGACTTGAGCTCAGCTGTGAATTAAAAAGCCCCTTTTAATGTTTCTTTTTAACTTGAAAATAGCCTTTACTGTTTTTGTAAAAATCTGTTTGCTCTCTTTTGTTTGGTCAGCTTTCAGAGGCTCAAGATGTGTTTGTAGGAAGTATTAAGGCATGGAGAAATGGTCAAGATGCAATTTAGCTGCTCAGGACTGTGCATCACTGCACAGAGTGGTAGTACTGTGTGTATGTACAACTGTAGTGTAGCTGGGGCATGCTCTGGGTTGGATATTTTGGGTCCATTTTCAGTATAGAGCTTCTGTGAAAGGAATTTGTGTTTCTCAGCCTTCTCCAACAAGACAAAATATTTGGGAAGGAACACTAGGTCCCAATGAAGTGTTTTGCTGTTTTGTTCAATATAGCAACATTCAGTCTCAGGAAAAGCAATTTTGTGATCCTGCCTCCTTGATTTTATTTAAAAGTCAGAAAAAAACCTCAAAACTCATGGCTAAAGATAGTAGTAGCTACAGGTTTTTAGTCTGAATGTGTGTTTTGAATAGTTAATAGTGAATATGTGACCTTTAAACATAATGGAATGGGGAAACTAGATTTTATTTCATTTAGCCAGATGTAACAATCAAGAATTCTTGCAATCCACCATTGAGAAACAGTAACGTGATAGATAAAGCACTGGACTGGGATTTTAATCTAGGCACTGCTGTAGAATTTCTACATCAATTTGTTGAAGAAAATTAACCAGAACATTTAGCCAGGGCTTTCTTATCTGTGAAATGAATATGATAATCCCACATTACCAGTCTGTGACAAATCCATGAATATTACTTGTATTTACTGAAGAATTTCAGATTAATTTTTTCTCTTCCTCAATTATTAAAAAAAATAACTTTCAAAAAAACCTGACTAAATATACGAAAAGCATTACATTCCATGCCTAATATAAATTGGTTGACACACGCTCTACTGTTGAATATCCCTGGATGAGAAATTAAAACAATTTTTTAAAATATTTGAACAACTGGTTGCCCAAACTATCATATGACCAAAGATATCTCTTAGCGACTTCTTGATCACTGAAAATTTCTGCAGCAGTCATAAAAAAATTATGCATCTTAGTTACATTCCTCATTATTTTTTTTCATTAAGTAAGAGATATGGGACTAAAATGACACAATTTTATTATTAAAACTAGAGTTTGATTACCAAATATTTTTATGGAGCAAAAATTTTATGTATTGTTTTCTTGTTCACCATTTAATGAGCAGCAAAATATTCTGCAAATTGCCACAGAAGAAAATAGCACATACAAAAGGATGAAGAAGGAAATAGAATAGCACATGTTATAAATTGAACAAAATAAATACAAAGTATCTCTGCATGTTTATTACATGCCTTTTTCTCTATTGCTTTGGGTAAAAGAAATACTCTGCATTTCTTTATGGGAATTAGGATATGACACTGAATTCCAGATGCTGCTTGCTACCTTTTCTTAATTTGGAAAACCAGAAATGTGGGCTTTTTCCATTCTTGTTTCCATTTCCTTGCAGTTGTCTCTTGTGCATCACATATCAAATCTGCAGTGGTGCTCATTTGCAAGAAGAGTGCCACATGTGAGTGCATGATGGTCTGATTGTGAAAGACTTGCCTTCCTTTCCTTTTCTGGAGATCCCAAAAGCAACATTTGTCTTTTAGGCTCTTTGGTATGGGTGTAACTAAATGTAAAGCACTTTGGGATATTCAGCTGTATGAAGTATTGCCATTGAAATTCAAGCTGTTTTTCTGCAGAAAAACACAAAAGGAAAAAAACCCCAAATAAACAGCAACAAAAAGCAAATAAAAAGGTTTCCAGGGATAAAAATGTGAACACTGTTAGATAAATAAAACATTATGAAGAAAGGAAAATACTTCCGAAAAACAAATCAATAAGATTAAAAAAAAAAATTATTTGAGAAATTGACAGGCTTGCAGAAATTTCTAGCTTATGAGGTATTTACAGAGAGAAAATATGATGAATCAAGACACTATAATCAAAGCAAAACCCCTAAGTATTAAAATTTTAACTCTAACTTGTAGAGAGTCCAAATCTTTTCCTCTGTGACATAAATTTGCACAGGCAGTAGAAGCTTCCAATTACAGAGTTTCTTCTGTATTTTACATCCTTGGAGATAATGTTTGTCCTTTTGTAAAATGAGTATGAGAGTCTGTCCCTCCCAATTTATGACTTCTACATGACACATTAGGACCTGGAATTATTTATAAAAATAGAAAGAAAAGAAAGTTTAACAAACTCATTAATGGATAGTCCTATTTATTCATTGCAAAAGGACACTTTTGCCATGGTGAAACAGTGACAGGACCTACCCTGAGTTGTCATTCAGCCATGGACTAGACCCTAGGTATTTATTCTTTCAGTAAATGCCCTGATAACAAGGGTGTAGAAACATAGGCATAATCATGTATTTTTTTTCTCTCCATTGATTCTAGTGGTTTGTGCCCAACACAATAGAATAGGGAGCTGCATGGAGGTCCCCCCTTCTGGAGCAGCACCCCAGCCCTCACATTGCTGATTAGCAGTTCGAGACCAAGTATCACCATATCAAACTCCTCTTTGCTCTTTTTGGAAAGGTAGCCTCTGTCTAAATCCAGGAGCACTCACCTGCTCCTCCTTTCATCCAGGTTGTTTTAGGAAGTCATGGCTCTACCTCCTTGTAGCTTTCCTCATAAGAGGTTCCCATCCCCACATGATCTTCTCCTCTGTTGGGAAGGCAGTGTTTGAAGCAGGGCAGAGGCACAGGTTGTCTTCTGGCTCCAGTTGTGCTGAGCAACTCTTTTTAAAACTTTTTTTTGATTGAAGTTTCTGGAAAGTAAGTGAAACTCTGACCAAAACAGTTTTGCTTTGCTAGAGATGTGATGTTTGCTGTACACATATTCTCCTGATAACTTAATAGTCCCACCAAAAAAAAAAATCAATAAATGTTCTCTATTATACTTCTAACTTTGTTTCAGCCTCCAATGATGGCTTCTCATCAAAATTCATGTTCTGAAGCTCCTGGATTTGAGTTAGTTTTTATAGCTTTCCCACACCAGACCATATTAACTCCCATTGTAATCTACCACTCTATGCTGAACTGAAACTAATGCATTGATGGCTCTCTCTTTACAAAATTCTCAGCTTTGGATTGTTATATGTTGAAGAACGAGGAATAACAGAAGCGTGAATTGCCTTTTAAATTTGCAGTTATCCTCTGCATTTTGGTTATTTATGCTGAAATGTCTCAAAGGCATCAATTCACTTTGTTTTAGAAGATAATTTGATGAAAATTGGGTCTTCTCCCTGGTTTAAAGGATACATATCAACAAACATTTCCATGCCAGATGTACTTCAGAGTGAGAAGTTGGACTGCTCTTTAAAGTTGGACTATTTATTAATGTTTTGCTTAAACTTACTCCGTTTGGGGTAAACTGACTCTCCTGACATTTGATAGTTTGCTTCAGTAATGCTGTGCACCCCAACTTTTTTAGTGGGCGCATGAGATGGTTTAGGTAAGATTTTGAATGTTAGTTTTGCATTTACCTTTGTTTGGAGAAGTAACCTGGTGTATTTGATTTCCTGAAACATATATCTATATGTTAAGAAAACATGTCTTGCACAGTTGCTTTTCTTCTGCCTTAGACTGAAATGCAGTAGGAAGGTGGGAGAAGGCCTCAGTTAAGTTGAAACTAAAGAGAAAAAAAAGAAATGCTCATGCACCACTGAAATCTGGATCCAGAGAAGGTAGTTTTTATAGCAGCTTTATTTTTGTGGGTTTCTAACAACCATCTTATTTAATCTGATTGTGGATGGGGGGAGAAGATGTACTGCCATGAATGCTAGTGCATGGTCTAAGCTCCAGCTTTCTTTATTGCTTCCATTATCACAATGGATCTTCATTGGCCTGAATTGCTAACATCCTTATAGGAACGATAAGACTGAGATGGTTCTGCCTGTCATTCACTGATGTGTGAATCGACAATCAAATGATTGATCAATTTCTCTGTGCTTCAATAGCTACTTTCATCCTGATTTGCTGTATAAAATGCTGCAGTTTCAGCTAAGTTTTCTAAAGGGTAAGTAAAGTAAATTAGGCAATTATACATAATCTTAGATTTAAAAATTGAAAATCCATCAGCATCACTGTCTTGAAAAGAAAATACATTTCAAAATCTGAAAATACAAAATCTTTTGTAAGGAAGAAATATCCTTACAAAAGAAAACTCCTGTAGTCCTGGCAGTCTGCATGTGAATGGCTTTCATGAATTTCTAATATATTTTTCTTTTGTTCATTTTTTCAAAAAAACTTTTGACTCTAAAAGCTTTTAAGAAGGAGAAGTTTTTAAAGTGGAGCAATAGGAAGTGCTAAATATTTTATTAGTGATTTGTGATAACATGCTTTCCTTTAATAGAAAAAAATCATGACAGTAAGCAAAATGATGAGGATTAATGTATGAAAATGTATTGCATGGCAGCCTCTGAGTAAGGTATTTATAAACAGTTTCTTTACAAAAGAAAGTATGTCAAAATAGATTACAAGAAGACTAGGAAATTATTGTAGTCAGATCAAACAGAATACACAGACCATGAGGTTTTTTTTCTGTAATATCTGCTGCATCCTAGCTGAGATCACCTAGTCTTCATCTGCTTCCCACTCTCAGAGGAATGCCACAGTGCTTTGTTCACCTCCTTGGTTTAAAACAGAGTAAAGTGAGTGATTCTTTCAAGAGTTTAATGTAGAAAAACTGCTTCATGATTTAAGTGAGGTTTCATCCCAAATCAATTTTCAGTTTATTTGGTCCTTTTTGCTCTTGTTGGTGAACCTGTGCCCTTCACAGTCTACAGGAAATCATTCCCTTTTAAACATTAATATGACCAGAGTTGTATGTTCTACATAATCTATCAAAACTAAGGAACAATGAAGAGCTGCAGAAACAAAAAAAAAAAAACTCCAAAATCAAACACCCAAATATAAAGATTATATTATATTATTCGGAGACAGAAACCATCAAAACCGAAAAGTTGAGGCAGTCAAAGGCTGAGTAATAGTTTTGACAGGCTGACTGGAAGCCACTGTGCTTTAGGCTGTGAGGGTTTCATCCAAGTTTTACTGGTGGCAGTAGAATGGCTTCAGCAGGCTTTGATTCAAACCCAATTCAGCCAATTTACTGAATGATTTCTTCATTTTTGTCACACTAGTCTTGTTGCTGAGCAGGAATGAGGAGGAAGGGGACAAGGGAGGCCAAAGGAAAGCTGACCACACAAATGTAATGTTGGAAGCATTAGACTGCATGGGGTTGTTCAGCCTCCACAAAGAACCAAACTTATTCCCATGGAAACCAATGTTCAAAGATGAATAAGTAGCCTGGCTCTCAGCAGCTCCCTTTCCTTTTTTCTCTTTTTTTCTCTCTTGGAATGTTTTGTTGTTGTTTTTGGTAAAGGGAAAGAAAGAGTCTCTTCACCTCCAAGCAGCTTGAGAAAAGACTGGCAACATTCATTCCACTAATAAGGTGTCAATTAATGCAAAGAGGAATGTCCTGGATTTCTCAGAGAGATGTATTTTTCAATAGGAGCTAGTCAAGATGTTGATGAGGTTTTGTTCCTCTCTCTTTTTTTGTTTTGTTTTGTTTAAATGGAATATACACTTTCTTGAAAAAGGGGGCCGCTAAACTGGTGTTGTAAGTCTGCCCTCACGTGTTGGATTTTAACTCTTCAGGAGGGAAAGTGTAAGCGAGCTCAAAGGAATCCACCAGATGTGTTGTGGCACCACCCCGTACAGACACTCACGTCTGCTTTTTTAAGTATTGAGGTTTAGATGCTGATGTAGATGTGGCAATGGGTTACATTCACAGGAAATACACAGAGGTATGCACCATCCATTTAATGTAGCAGATATGGGTCATTTTAATTCCTCCAGTAAGTAGATAATGAATTCAAAGGGAATGTTACAGAGCTGTTACTGATGATAACAGTGTTATCAAAAAAGATGAAAGGTGGGCTGAAAAGCATGAGAAAGATCAACCAACTTTTAATGAGTAAGGAAGGTAGTCTCAGAAATGGGAAGGGAATCCTTTGTGTTCGGTGTCTTGTGAGGGGTGTTTCTGAGAATAGGAAACACTGGATATAGTGTCATATGGGAAATGTCCAGTGTGAGTCAGCATGAATCAGTGCTTAGATGGGGCACAAGGGATTCTTGTCTTTGGAACCAATGAAGCCAGGTCTCCTGCAGGCTTCCACCTGGGCCAGCTGAGCCTGATGTCTCTAAAAGTGTCAGCGCCCACTTAAATTTTGGTATCATAAGCATCTGCAGAAGAGCTTTTCTGCCCAAAGGAGGACCTCTTCTGTATGGATCCTCTAATACCTAAATTATGATCTCATGCTGCAGCCTTTCCTTTAGCAGAGAATAAATTTTGGTTGCTCTCCCTTTCCCCTCTCCAGACATCTACTTCTATAAAATTTATAACAACATAATGTCTGTCCGTCTATTCCACTTGGCTGACATCAGCCAGTAGGCTCAAAATTATTGGTGAAACCAGCCAGAAAAAATGATTGCCTAAGCCTCATTTCCTTAGGAAAATCAGTTAAAATGTTAATATTAGCAATAACTTGTGGGTTGGAGCTACCACAGGGGGAGTGCAGCGTGGCACTGAAGCTGTGTGTGCCCAAGCACAGTCTGGTGTGTTGCTCCCATTGCACTTTTGCTGCAACCTTTCTCCTGGGCCCTGTTGGCAAACAAACCTTCCTCCAGCTGCTGTGTGGGTGAACAGTCACAGCAGAGTCCTTGGCAGGGGGGAGTCAGGGCCTCATTGCTTCTTGGTTTACCTGCTGGTTTTGGGGTGTGGACACCTGCTCACCAGAAAGGGATAGAGACCACACATCCATTTAATCTGGATTTTCCCTGGCCTTCTGCATATTTGGGATCTGCACTCAAATCAGCAGTTTGCAGTGGGTTTCAACTCCTATTACTGAGTAATTCACTTCCATGGCATTTTTAAAAAAGTCTTTGAAAAGACCTGCATGTTCTTCTTCTCCTGAATATATGTGTGTCAATTTGGTTTAATGAATCTATCTGGAGTCCTTAAATTGTTTTTTAATTTGCTCTTTTAAAGTTTCATCTTTTCTTTCTAGATAATGGTTCGTGGATGTGGAGTGTGAGAAATGTGTTTTCTGCTGCAACCTGGGTGTCCATTCCTTCACTGCTGTCTAGGGTCTTCATTTTTACCTGCGTGGTGTTCTTGCTGTATATCCTCCCATCCCTCCTTTCCCTTTCTCAGAAGAGTGCTTATTAAATTGCACTTATTTTTTCAGAGCACTGAAATGATAATCCCAGTTTAAAAAATCCTTAAAACCCCACCACATTTCACAGCATTCCACAGCATTCCATCTCATTCCATCCCACTCTTCCTTCTCCATATCCACCACATATGGTCAATGATAGTAACCTCCCTGTGATCCCTTCAGCTCCCTTCAGTGTGTTAGGAAGTTCCTTACATGCTAAGAAGGGCACACAGCCAAAGCTGCTTGTGCTGAGATTTTTTTCTGTGTGAATATGAAGCAGGGCATTGGCATTGTAACTGCTTAGCAGTGTGAGCTCATTTTCAGTATTCTCTTTATCCTGAGGTGGTGACCTTCCTATTGCCAGTCTCTCTGAAAGGAAGGAGTAAACCATGTCTTGTCTGTGTCTTCCTGTTTATGGTTTATATGTGGCTCAAAGTTCTGCCAGAAACTTAATGCCATTTTACTGCCTGGTTTTATATTCTGCCTGTGATGTAGTAATTATCAGGGTGTGACAGAGCACTTATTTCGTATCATAAACCAGGGCTGTTACCCAGGAAGGAAATTTTGTTTGAGTCATGAAAGCATGTAACAATATGAAATATTCTCTGAGGACCATATTCTGATCCTGTTGACATTGATGGGAATGTTGGTTTTGTCTTCACTGTGAGAGCCACATAATGAAAGACAAGGCATTTCTATGCCTGCTTCTATGTTATTTTTTGAGAGCCAATTCCCCACAGTACTGTCAGCACTGGACAGTTGCATACCTCAGCTGAATACCTGGTGCAGCACTAGCATGGGATTCGCACTGTGCTGAGAGCCACAGTCTTTGTGGATGTAAATTAGTGTAGCTCCTTTCACATCAGGGGCAGTGCACTATGGGGAAGTCTTGCTCTCAGCTTCAAGCTGCCATTTCCTCCTGTTTTTAGAAGGGAAAATGCAAATATTCTACACTTTTAATCCATTCCCAATAAGGGGAGGATGGGAAGAAGGAAATAAACCAATTTGGAGACTGTGTAGCAGTTTTCTAGTTCCCTACTTGTAACACACAGTTAATGCCCATGACTTAATGGGAATACACTTGCACTCAGCCACACTTGCATACGGCAAAGCAGACAGTGAAGTATTTCCACTTATACCATCACAAGGCTTCACTTGAACAGCAGAAGCACAAGCAGAAACCACATTCAAACCAAGGGCAAGGGTAAAGAGAGGGCAGCCTCCAGCCTGTCCAGGGCTCTGAACGCTGGGCTCAGCAGCACTGGTTGTTGGGCCCCGTGCATCAGGATGGAGCTCCGTGCTGCTGTTGCTATCAGTTTTTCATACATTCACTGCCTGATGGCTATTTCTTCCTTCTCTGTGGAAGAGATGGAAAAATTTAAACCCAAGTAAGAAAGTTGGTCTTTTTAGACAATTCCAGCAGACTATACAACCCATGGTGTTCAGAACATGTGCGATATTATATTATAGACATTTCTGGTTTTAAGAGCAGAATTCAGCCCTGAACTAATTTACATGATTAACATGAAGACAGAATGTCCCACCATACTTTTATAGCAGTGGAATGCAAATTTTGATTTACATTCCAACTCAGTTACTTTTTTGACTGATATCCTCCCCCTTCTTATCCTCCTCCTGAAAAAAAAGGATAAAAAAAAGAAGCATTTTCATCTTTAACTTTTATCTTAAATATGTCTTTCTGATCTTCTGCAGACTGAACTTTGACAGTTTTCAATGAAAGAGATGGCCCTTTCTGCTCCACATATCCCATAATTTATTGGCGCCTTGCACCTGTCAAATGCCACATTTCCTCCCTCTGGGAGCATGCCCCTGTTCACGTAACCCTTCTTTCCTTGTAACTAGAGAGTGAGCTGCAGGTGTCAGTTAAGCCATGAGTATTTCTTTGATCTTTCCTAGATATTTTTAATTGGAATTTTTCTTCCTAAGGATTTTTCCTGTGTAACTCTACTTGCAAATAGTGAAGCATTTGTTTTGTTTTCAGTAAGCCTGGACCCAAAACTCTGCTGGTGCACCAGTGAAAAATGGAAGTGATTCCTCTCATTTTGGCAGACCACTCTGCATTAAACCTTATCCACAAAATAGTTTTGGTCTCCCTTTCATCTTTCATTTCTTGTTCAGAAACAAGATCCCTATTTATGAATAGCCCTTCAATGAGTGCTTCAAATCCACCTCTTATTTGAAAAATAGCTTCCCAAATTAGGAGTATAAAAAATATTCACTTATATAGAAAATACTCACTTCTCTATCTGGAAAATTTCATGACACAATAAAAATCAGCTATACTGAAGGAAAAACAGATACTTACTAATTTTCTGTGATATACCCTTTGTCAGGACAACCACTCTTTCTAACTGGTACTCTGCAGCTGAAATGGAAGATGAGAGTCTAAAGCACATATTACTGGGGAGACAATTTCCTTGTGCTATCCAAGAGACTGGATGTAGCCACTGCTGGCTTTCTCTGCACAGCTGATGTTCAAACTGAAATTGGCCTCATCTCTGTGTCCTCTTTCAGAGATTTTGCCAGTAATAAATCCTAAAAAGTGCATTTTAAAAACTAACACCATCAGCCATAGATGGCATTTTAAACAGCTCAATCTGGATATGTAACGTGACCACTTTCATTTTTGATTCTGACCCTTCCTTTTCCCTCTGGTTCTCCTGTTTTTTGCAGAAAGACTCTGCTGCCCATGTGAAATGGTTGGAGTGTCTGTGTTTCTAAAATACTCCAGTACCTGTGAGGTTTTCGAAAACTATGAAGCCATTTCTGCATATATATTTTTTTTTTTTTCCTCTTATTTCTTGGTAATGCTTTCCTTTGTATGTCAGAGCATTTGTGTTGGGGCAGAGCCCAGACCATCCTGTTTCAGGCTTTTTTGTGCTGCAGCTAGCAATCCTCTTACTCTCTGCCCTGTCTAAAATGCCCCTGAACAATACTGCAGACCCAGAACAAGCCCCTTAGGCTCCCCCAGCCCCCAGTCCCACATCCCTTACCCACCCCAGCCCAGCTTCTGCCCTTCCACGAGTCAGGGGGACTACACAGCACCTACTGCCTCTGCCTAGAGGAGCCATTCAAGGTAGATTATATGTGTGTGTGTGTGTGTGTGTGTATGTATGCATGTATATTTTAACCTGTGTCATAAATTTCTGTCTCCTTCCAGTGTGACATGGGAGAATTTAGAAAAGTTAGAAATTAGTTCAGCTGTATTTCCCTATACTTTAATACCCCTCATACATCAGGCAAGGTTCCTGTAGTGTATCTTTTCTCATCTCAGCCTATTGAACTATTGTCTTAAATATATTTCTTGCAACATCTCTTTGGAAATACGTGTTTTAAAAATGTAAGGCGGATGTGAGATCTTTCTGCTATGTTTATTCAATTCTCAACCCTTCAAACACTTGAGAATTCAAATTATTCAGCTAGGCTTAATGAGGCTGACTTGGAGTGAAGTTATGTGCATAAAAGTCAAGGATAGGAGGCCTTGATGTTGTGCATTTTTAGGTGGTTATGGGGTTTTCAATATTAATGTTTATTACTGAATAGTCTGAAGGAGAGCTCAGGCTGCATCTTTTCATCAGTGCTTGCTACCAGTTACCTTGCTGCAAAGGAGCTCCTTGGGGGTGTCTGAAATGCAGAAGTTTGTTTGTGGAGGCACTGCCATCTGCCATTGCAGATCTGAGGGCTCCATGTCAGCCACTCCAACCTCAAACCTTGCCAACAGCTAAAGCTGCAAGCTCTGTGTAGGTTTGTGACACTAACCTCTAAGCACTCAGACCTATGGCTTTCCCTTTGCCTCCATTTCCCAAGTAGTAGAACGGGGAAAACAATTTTGGATGTTCAAAATGACTAGCATGAAGCATCACTGTGCTGTACTGTGTTCCCTAACACAAACCACAAATAAATGGTTTAGAAAATTGGACTAGTCTAAAAGCCTGGCCATTTTCCCATCCCAGCTTGTTTGGACTTTGAAGGTTGGTTCAAGTTTTGTTTTTTCTCTTGAATTGTCTTTGACCCTCTTTTTTATGATCCTGAAGAATATAAGAAAGCAAATTTGCTCATGGCCTTAGCAGTTTTGGGCAATGGGTCTGCAGGAAGGGTTTCTGGCCTCATGCTGGAGACCTGAAGGATTCAGGCTCCCATCCAGCTCTGGAGAAGAGATTGTTCAGACAGTCTGGCAATGATGCCATGAGCAAGGAGACATTTTAGTGCTGGTCTATATTAAACAGCCAGGGACTCCTCGCCACTAATCTTACAAGCTTCTCTGGGGCTTTTTCTGACCTCATCTCTGCTCCCATTCATAATTATAGTAAGAAAAATTTCTTTTGAGTCACCCTAAGGAAATGTTTAAAAGAAAACTCATCTTTTTTTCCTAGATGTGCCCTTTGCTCTGCTAAAGTAGCTGCTGGGTAAGGCCAAGTGCCATCCTAGCCTTTCTAAGCAGTAGATTTTGCTAAATGCATCTGTGAGAGCAGAGGAGCAGGTATCTTTTATTTTTGTAATGATTTTTATTCTGATTTTACACAGACCTTCAGATGTGCATATTTGCATATCTGTCTTTACAATTTTGAGCTGGTGTAGGGATTTGGTCAGAACATGCTGACTGCAGGAAATAGAAGACTCGTTCAGAAATATCTCACTTTAATGAAGTAAATAGCATGTTATACTGAGATCACTCCCACAAAGTTGAGTATTTGTCCTCTACAGCACAGTTTTGGGTTTTACACCATGTTGCAATATTCATATTACAATTATAAAAAATGCATAGCTGTAGAATTGCTTTGGGAATATTTTATTTCACAGTAAAAGTATGAAATTTTTAATTTTTTTATCCTCATTCTACTTGAAGGAATATTGAAGAATTTGAGAATTCCCCACAACATAAAAATTCCAACTTTTAATTAGCTTTACTAAGACAAATGTCATCCACACTTAGCACTATAGGATTTTGGAAGTAAAGTCTCACCTGTTTCTTCAGAGCATTTTGGGGAAGAATGAAAAGTGGAAGTACAGGAGAGGGAAATATGCCTGTTGGTGATTTGAACAGAAGCAGGACCTTCTATTCCAATTTTATCTATAAAACCCTCCCTGGTGTGAGACAGCTGTTGCCTCTGAAGCCTTCTACATATCTCTCAAAATCCCAAGGGTCCTTCTTTTTTTAACCTGTATTGTATCCCCACTGCCCTTGAGATCCTATATTACAGCTGCTTTCCTCAGAAGGGTTTGATAAGAATATCTGTTTTGGACAATGCCAGTGTTAGAGAATTGCTGTCAAGCATCAAGAGATGCTCTCTCTCTCCCCGTGGGGCTTTAAAGATGTTATTCTAAAATTAAAGTGTTTGGTATAGATAAGATGCTTAGGGTTACGATGAGGTCAAGAGTTGCTGGCAGTTTCCGACAAGATTTTTTTAAAAATACCTTGATCAGATCTCTTTCTGTGGTTATTTCACTTTTTCAACAGAAATATAGACAGATCAGGTAGAGAAACACCCAGGAACATAAAGGTTTAGAAAAATATTTGGAAACTATTCTGATTTTATTGTCTAATTCAAGTTGCCCCATTTTATTATGCTGGCATCCTCTGCAATGCAATGTGACATGGAATATGTGATGTAATGAGATATGCCCGCCAAATGCAATGTGCTTTGTTTTAGTCAGAATATATTAATCCACTTACTGAATAATTGACCCAAAGAGATTCTGTCAAACAGTATTAAATTATTCACTGGATTTCTAAACCAGCAGGCAGTGTCCTTTAAATATTTAAGAATAATGTCAAATAATTTTCCACACCAAAATTATTCTCTCTTTTTTTTTTTTTTTTTTTTTTGTGTTTGTTGAGGTTCCCTGGCTGTTCTCTGTGTAAGGAAAGCAGGATAATTAAATAAAAGCCAGTGTGCCCTTCAGGTGCTTTCTCACTCCCAGCATCCCAGAAGGGGAAGGAAATGCTCACCTGCTTCAGCTGTCAGGCCCAGCCAGATCCATTAGCACTTTTTATGCCTCATCCACGTGTTTTTAAGGAAATCCCAAACTCTCCAAATACCTATACCTGTACCTACACCTATTTCACCACGTAGCCTGTTGCCTTGGCTCTGAGTTCCCCCAGAGAGGGTGCAGCACAGAGGCTGTGAAGTGTCCTGCTATTTCCTACCCTCAGGCCTCATAGAACCTCTCTAGGTGTGCATTATGAGATAACAACCTTGTCGGATCAATTTTGGTGTGGAAAATAGGTTTCCTTAAAAAAGGGGCACCGGTGCAGCAGCATTGAAGTTCTACCAATTACAGTGTCTGACACCTTTCCCCTTGAAGGTTGCATGCTGAACGAGTGCAGGGTATATTTCTGGCTTGTTTAAAAAGGATGAGGACAGGCATCTGATAGCTTACCTTAATTATTCCATTTCCTCCTCCCTATATACATTTCCAAAATCTAATTATAGTGCTCATGGCCCCTGCTATCAACCAGTACCCAGATTAATATAAAGCCCCGGGAAGGACAGCTACCTCCCTTCACGCTTTCCACAATATTGCAAATCTATTCCAGCAGTCTTTTGATACTAATATTTTGATACATTCATCATTGTGTTAGCATCAGCAGTGAGCAATATTTACAGTCTATAAGCTCTTCCAGGACCAACTGTTCATATTACTCCTGTTAAGTCCATTCAATTTTCCACCTGAAAAGCCACATTTATCTAGTCAGAGTTTGACATCTATTTTCGGCAGGGGGGGGAGGAGGAGGGGGCTGCTTTTAATAACAAGTTTTATTTAATTGTATGTTTTGCTTCTCTGAAGAATACATTAAGGCAATCTGTTACATTTTGTCAATCGAGTAAGATGCACTTGGCTGCATCCTTGGGTTTATTATCTAGGTCCTGATATGGGGACATTTTTGTGCATATGCATCTGTGTGTGTTGAGGTGGAATTGCTTATCTGTTCTGTAGCTTTATTTGGACTGGAATTTGCTGCAATGTCCTCACAAGTGCAGGAATGTTGTCCAGGGTTATGGTCTGTGTGCAGCTGGGGGACAGTGGGCAGCCCTGCTTGATAAGATTGCTATTGCAAGCCACAAGTATTGCCACACTCTGCTTCTTTTAGTAAACAATCAGACTCCAAAGGCACTAAATATTCTTTATTTATCAAAATAAAGTAATAATTATTTTGCACCTACTCTATCTTAAAGGCATTTAAATCTGGCTTTAGGAGACAGCAAACCTTATGACTATGCTCAGCCACAGAGGAAGTGAAGAGCAAATGGAACAAAAATATATAGGAAATTTTTATCATCATCTTCTTCTTCTTCTTTGGACAAGGGAGAAAATTGTAGCAGCATTAAAACAAACTTTGCACCTCCTGCAAAGACTTACATAGCTCTCTGAACTTTAAATTCCAAGATTGCCATGGACATAATGAATTTCAATATTCTGACACCTTTTTCTCATACTTCCTGTGTGCAGAAACACTAGGGTTTGTGCATGGTACTGGTGTGAGAAGAGCATGTCCAAGACTCCTGTTAGCAGTCACCACATGCAGCAGAGGTGATAGATGGAGCTAATTGGGAAGGAAGTCACTGTTTTATGAGAAATTCTACATTAAATTTTGTTAAATGTAACAGGAACAAAGAAACCCATGGTAATCTCCAGCAAAAAGGAAAAGAAATTAGGGTCATACCAAAGGCTTAAGAAAATAAAAATCTTTTATTCTAGTTTCAACCTTTTAGAAAATCTGTATAGTAAATGTGCCCATATAAAGGAATTAAAAGCCATAACTAGAAGGAGAAATCTACTCTGTTATAAATGAGCACTGTGATCTCCCTCGGGTGGTTAATTTCTCTGTGCTCCAGGTTTCACTTTTTGCAACCTTTTCTCGTGTTGGTCTATGATACCTCAGGTGGGTCAAGCCCAGATTTTTTCCCCAATATGCTGCTCATACTGTGCTTGTTGAACAGGGCAGCACAGAGAAATGGCTGCTGCTTTGAGATGTAATTCCTCAAGCAGCATCCATCACTGTGGAGGATCAAGAAGCCAGGACAGATGGTGACCATGTCCCAGCAACCTGCCCCAAAGAATGTATCTTCCTGCAGGATCTTGTCAGGGTGGAGGCTCTCCTGCAGACACAGCAAGGAGAAAAGTGAAGGAGAAAAGGAAGAGAAGGGCTGGTGAAGGTCTGGATATGGTTCCACTTACTGCTTCTTTGAGTGGAGGATCACAGGTGCTGTGCAGACACCCTGCTCCACCAAAGGAATGGAAGGGGAATTTCTCCCCTTGAGCACTGGGGGAAAGCCTGGGGCTAACAGACACTGTAATCTTGTCTTGGTGGGGTTCTTACAAGTGAAATTGTGTCTTTGTGAACACAGAGGTGTGGAATGCTTTCCCAGATATGCAGCTAATGGCAATCAGAGCTAGGGTAAGAGCATTTCCCTTCAGTTTGCAGCTGGAGCAAGGCTGAGTTTCCCCTGTCGCAGGGCAAGCAGCAGTGCCTGTGGCACGCCGCTCTGCCGGTAACGTTCCCTGTGCTGGCACGACCGTGCAGCTCACACACAGCCAAGGAAATGAGGGTGGACAACTGGCTTGGCCTTGGCTGCCGTGCCAGCAGGATGCTGACATGCTGCTGACGTTGTGCAGTCCTGCAAACTAAGCTTTTTGGGAGAAAGGTTGCCAGAGCTTTACAGAAAAGCCTCTTCAACCTCAGGTGCTGCAGCAGCATCTGGCAGGGCAGTGATGTGCTGGGATGTGCTCTGTGTGTGTGCTGGGGGCTAACACCAGTGTGAAGCAAACCTCTTTGGAATGGATTGGAGCCAGAGGGGACATGCACAGCATCTCGAGGCAGCCTCAGCGAGACACTGCACTGATTAGATATTGAGGTCAGGCGCTGAGATACCAAGGTCGTGCCACGTCCTGCTTTCCTCATCCAGCTGGGACCTGATAAAATAGCAGCTGGTAAGACCACCAATCAGATAAGGTGACAATTTTCAACAGTCTCAAATTATTGTTGCAGTCAGGGAGGTCCAGATAAGATCAATCAGATGCTGGAATGATTTAGCTATTTCTGATTTCTCCCCCACCCCTTTTTTTTCCTATCCTTCTTTATGAAGACACAGTCATGTGAATGTGAACACAGGGAGAACTCACAGAATCCCTTACCATTCTCAGAACAAAATGTGAGGGCTGATTTATGGGATGGATTACTTGGAAATGGTAATTCTTGACTCTTTATGATGTTTTGTCGGAAGGTGCAGTACCCTCCAGTCAGAGCAGCTGGATTGCACTGAGGTTTTTACAAAAGGAGTGAGAGAAGGGGGGTAGTGGTGAGTACAGAAACTCCTCTAACACAGCAGTTAATAAGACACCAGCACATTAATCATGTGACAGATATTGAATCTAACAGGGCAAGGCAACAGTTTTTAAAAACAGCCAGTTAAGCTACTACCTCGTAGAAAAAGGCTGACTGAACAGCACAGGTTTTACACCACTATTTGAAATTAGAGTTGTTTTTTAACCCTTTTTATCTTTTTTTTTTTTTTTTTTTTTTTTCTCCTGTTTGAAAGTTTTAAAATGCCTTTTCAGACCTGTAAGAAAATAAGAGATAAATCATTCAGGGCTGTAACAGAGGGCTGCAGTGAGCAGGCCTTCCCCCTTGGCAACACCTTTACACAGGACCCTGCTGTGGTCCCTCTCCTGAGCTGTACTGCCAGGGCTTGACATGGGGGAAAGATTCCTGAGGGTCATGGCACAGAAGAAAGTCTCTGATGCTGTGATACATCCAGGACAGGCTCCTGATTACAAGAGACATGATTATCAACTGCAGCCTAGAGATGTGGCTCCTTTCTTTCACGTGACTCTCCAGGCAGCTTTATCCTACCAGACCATTAATACCTTGGCCTCTTTTATGACCTCCTGCCTGACCAGAAGTGACAAAGTGGGGGAATTTTGGTGCACAGCTACAGATGAGCCCACACCTCCTTGGTATCCTTTATTTAAAGGAGCTTCAGTTATTTTAATGCTGTGGTTACTGATGCTATAGTATATAGATGTTTAGTTTCATCACTAAACACTGTTTCTTATCAGAAACACTATAAAATGAAGGAAACATTACTAAATAAACCACTCACATGAGTTTTTAGGCTTTCAGCATGTGCATATGCCCTTCATATTGAGCCTTGGTCAAACTGCTTGCCATGACAAATTGGGGCAAGACCAAAGCAGACAGAGTAGTCATAAACAGAATCATAGACTTGTCAAAGTTTGAAAAGACCTTTAAGATTATCTAGTCCCACTGTCAACCCAGCTCTACCAGTGTGTTCACCCTGAGTGTGATTAAACTTCATCACTTCCCTTGGCAGTCTGACTAGGTAAAGTTTTGTCTTGCTTCCCATATGACAAATTTAGATTTCCAGGGACATGCCTCTTGGCCACTACTGCATGATGAAATGGGCCCTTAAAGTAGGATGCAAACAGATGTCACCACTGTAAATGAATCATAAGAATTGCCTTCCCAGAGGACATCTCATGTCCATCTTGCTCGTTAATCAGCCCTGACAGTGATCAAAGCCTGATGTTACAAGGGAAGATGAAAAAATAATTGTAATAAACAGAGAAAAAAATGCTTCAAGCCAGTGCTATGGGAAAAAATGTTCTCTTAACTCTGGACAAATCATTAGTAAATGGGAAGAAACAAAAGGCAAATAGGTGGTTCTACTGCTGAGAATCATAAAATGGAGTTTCATGGTCAGAGTTGGCAATAGCTACAGTAAGTGCAGCTTTCAGGGCTGGCTGTGTTTGAAAGATGAAGTCCATAATTTTTGGGGGTAGATCATTTAGGTAAGACAGCTGAATTGCCAGAGAATCACCAGTTCCAGTAAGGCTTGTGAGGAGTTTCCTTTATTTCAGTGAATACTATAACTGGTGCAACTCATTACAGCTTCTTGTGGTTGATGTGTGGAACTTTGCTTCACTGGACTTAAGAAAACCACAGTGTTTCTTAACAGCTGAACACCTGACCCACAGTTTTCAGATGTGGTTTAGTTTTGTTTTGCCTTTTAGAGGTCATAGATTGCATTTAGAGGTCTTTGTGTTTGGTTTTACAGACTTAAGAAGACATTTGATAGTAGCAGTGCTGAATAATGTCTGCATGGATTTCCTGATGCTAAACAGATTAATCCTTTTTCGTTTTAACATAATTTTTGAGCTGAAGAGGTGAACTGAGACTAGGAAAGATGTGCATAGGAAACAATTTCTCTAGCAAGTTCTGATATATTTTTCTGAAAAATAAATTTTTAACCTTATGGTTTCCCAGCTGATTGCTTTCTGAAATTTCTCTCCATGTCATAGCATCAGAATATACTGCAGGTTACAAGGTAATGGAGGGAGATGCCTAAGCTAGTTCTAACTGAGTGGGAGTTTGAAATAATGCTGCTGCAGACATATTTCTTCTGGTATCTAAGTCAATTTAGAGTGGTAGGCTATCTCCACCTCACACTGCTGTCTGGGATGTAGATACATGCTTTCAATCCTTAGTCAATTAACAGAAAATATTGACAAACACTCACACACTTTAATATTTGTTTCTCAGTGAAAAAATCCTTCCCTAAGTACAATATGGTGTATTTCACTTGTACCTGACTAAACAGAAATATAACTCACGCAGATGTGTTTGCCACCCACCTCTGTCTTTGCAAAGCTCTGTGGGAAAATCCAGGGACACACCAGTTCACAAGAGCAGTGTAGTTCGCTGAAGCTGCTGCTGCTGGCCAAAGGAAAAATCTTTGCCCCATTGAACTCACTGGTAAAACTCTTGTTGACCATATTTTTGAGACCGAAATATGTACTGCAGCGGACACTCAGCACATAAAGAACAAGACTGCCTGTTTTCTCTCTTAGAAACCACTGAACTTGGCAGCTGGACTGTCACTGTGAAAAGTGCTAAACAAATCAGCTCCCGTGATATCTTCCCACTCTAGAGGAGCACAGGTCTTTTTTCACTGTGTTGTTCTAGAATACGATATAATTACCAGCATTAAAGTACATTTTGTTTCTTTTCCTCCACATTTGACGCTTGGATTGCATTTGCTTTTAGGTGTTTGGGTTTTTTCCCCCAACAAAATACAGAAACATAGGCAAACATGAGGTTGCTTTATAGCTGCCAGAACACATAACTTGCAGAGTTTAAGCCCACCTAACTCCCACCCATACAGTCTGCATCTCATCTAGAATCCCCATCTGCAGTCCAGCACTGACTTCCTAGGAGTCCTTTCCCTGCAGACACTTGCAAGTGTTAGATAACTTCCTAATTAGCCTGAATGCACTATGATGGCTCTGTTTTAGTTGCATATCTATTCTTGGAAGCAGATGCTCTGGGGCAAGGTCTTTCTGTGAGCCAGAGCTGTGGTGCAGTGAAAGCAGCAGTGGACAGGCAGCTCACTTCCACCTCCTTCCCCAGGGGTGTCTGTGAAGTTTCTTGAAGGACCATGCTGTGACACCAGGCAGGAGGGCACAGCCCACTGCTCCAGCACTGAACCCAAAAGGCCAGCAGGCACATACTAGCTCCTGCTCCTTCAGTCTCTTCTCTTTGGCAATGGAATTCTTGTGGCTTAAACCTCAGGAAGAGAGGGAAGACTGAATCAGTGATTAAGTTATATGGATTGATTGCCCTCACATGTGAAGGAATTTAATTATTTGTAGAAATAATTAATTTTCTTGCTAGAAAATGTAGGAGTCATCTGACAACAGACACCTACATTTTTCGGAGGGAGCACCTAAACAGGACATTCAGAGTAGACAGATTTGTTTCCACTTCTGGTTAGTAGGCTGACAAATGGTCTATAAAGAAATAATAATAACAACAATAAGAGATAACAGTAATAATAAAATAAAAATTAGAGAGGAAAAAGAGATAAATGTATCTTTTAGCAACAAAAGCCACTTTATCTTTTTTTATTCTCAGACCTTTCAAAATGCCTCAAACTTTCTTTTGCTAATTGCTATGCAAATATTTTTGGTGTCTGTGCAAAAACATCTGGAAGCTTATGGTGGCATCTGGACATAAATATTAAAAGATCAACAAAAACATGATGTGAATTAGCCATGTGGATAGCCATAAAAGCCATAACCACAAAACCCTCCTCCACATCTTTGGCTGCAAACGTGGCTGCTTTCCCACTCAGTTTTAATGTGTTTATGAGCTGACATTACAAAGTGAGTGGTCATGACTAATGATTTGGTTTCTTTTCAGTTTAACCACTTTTAATCACACTAGAAATTCCCTCGCCTGATTTAATA
The DNA here is from genome assembly GCA_030060385.1 of Muscicapa striata striata. NCBI lineage: Eukaryota > Metazoa > Chordata > Aves > Passeriformes > Muscicapidae > Muscicapa > Muscicapa striata. The sequence goes on along the minus strand of JAREIS010000067.1, from coordinate 1,026,678 downwards.
GCAAATAGGATAGGGAATGTCCCTCATTCTTTTTCCAAGCCCTCTTCTAAATTTTTGGTGTTCTGTATGGAAATTTTGGTTCAATTTGCAAAACATGTGCTTGCAAGGCTCAATCTCCTGCTGGACACAGCCTAGACTTGCACCGATTTCTTTCTGTGGTGGGCAGAGTTGCTGTGGGCAGTCACTGCCCTGTGTTCAAGAACACTTGTTTTAGTGTTTTCAGGTGTTAGGCAAGCACACCCACTGCTGAGATGTGCTCTGACAAAGGAAAGGTGACTCTAAGGTCCAGCTTACATAAGGCAGCTGTAGGAAAAGAACAACCTCCATCCAGCTCTCACAAATCAAAAAGCAAGCTAAAGTGGCAATTCCATGGCTACTTTTCAGCTTATGCAGTCTGGTCTCACAACTTTTGAGCCTCTCAGATTGGCAGTGTTCGAGTCACTTTTTCAAAAGTGGCAAGGACATGAAGGCACACAAACCTCTTTGCTTTTTAATGAGTGTGTGGTGCAGGCAATCAAAGGTTTTAGAAGCTGACAGGAGTCAAGTACATACGGATTTGATAACTCAGGTTTTATTTACTTGATTTTCTCTTGGTAAAAACATACATAATAGCTTTCTGCCTCCTGAAATGAATACATGAAAGATTGAGCAGTGCTAGTATGACAGAAGTCATTTAAGTTTTCCAAAGAGAACTGGAAAATGCACAGTTCAGTGATATGGATCAGCTAAGCAGTGCTGTGTCTTCTAGGTGCCATCACTTGCTCTTATCTTTTTCACATTCTTGCTGTTTTCTTCCTGGATTTTAGCTTTGTTTGCCTCATTCATTGCAGACTTCAGTGCTATTCACCTCATTTGAAGGAGAGTGTTCAGCTGTAGGTCATGTATATCCTACTACCCAATCTGGACTGCTTATGGAGTGGACTTGTTTTTAAATGGTACTTCTGTTTCTTAATTATCTGAAGATATGTATAGTATTTCATGATGGAAACAGAAATGCTCTAATTGGTTGTTGCCCCCTCCAGTTGCTAAACCACTGGGCTATTCTGGATAGGACAAACTGCAAGGTGAACAAATTGCTCTAAAAGACTCTCAAGAATGTAAATACACAGATGTTTGTATTTGATTTCTGCCCTAATATTTAGTGAGGACTCTATAATTTAAATAAAAGGGCTCATTTTTTCCCAATTTAATTTCCTTTAAACAGTGTGGGAGTTATAAACATTATAATAATGTTACCACTTTCATATTTAAAAATATGCCCTCTAAGCATTTACATTCAAGATTTGTTTTTCTTCAGATGTGTAAATAACGCATAGCAATTTGCATCTCATGCATAAATCTTTCTCCTGTTGAATGCAAATTAAAAAATAAAAATAATCTGGCCCCCAACCCCTTTCATTTTCTTCTTTTCCCACCTCTTCATATTTACAGCAATTTAGCTGGCTAATTCTTCCAATGAGAATTTTGAGAGTTTATGTGTGTTTAAAAAATTATCTGACCGAAGTTTTCTTCCACCAAGTAAAAAGAAGCCTAGAGCTGATTAATAGTGTTTCCTTTTCCAGTCCTAATGAATGGTTTTCAGGTTTTATGCATCCCAGATGAATCTATTTTAAATGGTGTGTGTCTGCGTGCATGAATGTTGCTCTTTCTTGGGATTTATCCCAAATGAGTTTAGCTTCTCTGTACCTTGTAGGACAATATCGATGCTGGCTTAATCAATTTCAATTTGTTGTTAAACCAGAAACGAAGCATTTATCAGGATGAACCAGGAAGGGCTGAATGGACATTTCGTGTTGCTGAGGTCTCTGTGAAATCTGCTCCATGAAGTAAGTTTCTGGAGCTCAGAATTGACAGGAATCTCTTCTCTGACCTGCACTTCCCACCTAGTCTGGTTGCACGCTCAGGGTGGTTTTACTCTACATGTTTCCCGCGCCGGCTGTGCGTGTGCGCCTGCTGACGAGTATCATGGGACTCAACCCACCAAAAATAACTTCTCTAGATAGTCTTGCTGCCTTCGTAAAAACGCCACGGAAATATCTGATTGAATCATCTTGCCCAGCTCATCCCGGCTGCGCTATTTCTGCTGCAGAGCCCCTTCTGCGCGCCCGGCTCGGAGCCAGCCCCGGCGGGCAGGGCAGGGCAGGGCAGGGCGGAGGGAGCGGTGCCGGCAGCGGCAGCAGAGCAGCAGGAGCTCGGGTGGGTGACAGAGGAGGGAGCCTTGCTCGCACAGCAATCCGGGCCCGAAAGCTGCAGACAAACCCCCGGCTCGGGAGGCAGGAGCTGCGGCAGCGCTCGGCCCGAGCGGCGTTCCTGCCGCTGCTGGCCGATCCCAGCCCTGCTAATTTTAGAGTGACGAGGAAGCGCAGGGAGGTGAGAGCAGGATGGTCCCAGCTGTTCATCCCAAGGACGTGAGAGGCGCTTCTATCTGAGAGGGAAGGCACCAACTCCCATTTCACTGCACAGACTGGGAGAGCGGGGAGAAGAGAGTAAAACCTTCCCCAGATTCCTGTTTCACTTCAGAAAAGTGTTTTCAAAGGCTCATCCTCTCTTCCCCTCCTGCAGGTTATATTTAGTTTTAAGCTCTCCTGGCTGCTGCACTGATAGCTCCTTATCATTTCCACTGCAATTAACCAGAACAGAGTTGATTATGCTTTTGTCTCTGTGTAAATGAGGACCCTTCTGTCTAAAGTGAGGAGACCTTTGCTGCCTGGGTACCCTGCTTTCCATCCCCTCTCATCCCATGCCAGCCCATCCCTTCAGCATGGCTGGGCAGCCAGGCATTCCTGGGTTCACCTGGCATATGCTGCTCCTGTGTTGAAACCAGGCTGAGGAGGACTGAGGTGAAGGACTAAGCTAGTCATGGCTTTGGTGAGAGGAGTTGTGAGATGGGTGAAGTCACCATTTTAGGGGGCCTGGTAACCCACTTTCATGCTGTAGTGCAAAGGGGAGATGAGAGGGGCTGTGCTTGCTCTGCAGCATGGCCAAACTCATCACTTCAAGTACACTTCTTTAAAATCTGCTTGGATAGGGCTCATGCAATATAAACTGAGAAGAAAAATTAGGTTTGGATAGAAAAATATCATAGTAAAGAAAGCAGCTCTAGGTCCCAGTAGTCTCTTCTAATAGCCCACAGGGTGCTTCTATCCCTGCTTCAGACAAAACATCCTAAGGGCTTTGGCCCTCACCATGGGCCTGTCTGGGTCACCTTGAGGCAGCCAGGCTCTCCCTTGAGATCACTGGTCACATTGGGACAGCTTGAGCACAGAAAGAGCAGTGAGGATGTGTGACACTTTCTGTGTGTTTGGAGAGGTTAATTGAAAGAACAAACTGTAATTGTAGGAGTCCCCAGCACTACAGACATTACTGGCTTTGCTGGCTGTTCAGCATTAGCTCTTTTCCTTCCTATCCCACAGCCCATGAGCCTAGCCAGAAGATATCTTCTGTTTTTAGAGTAAGCTGTGTCTGCAAATCAAAAAGCTCTTTAAAAATATGTATTTAGACTCAGCACTGCTGTAAGAGCGACTGTTTCACAGGTTTGTAGTCTCAGGTGCAGAAGGGTTAAAATTATTTGCTCAAGGACTTAAGATACAGAGCTGAGCAGGACCTAGGAGCTGCAGTCCTTAAGGGGCCACTCCAAACCCTTGTCCATAATCCCTTCTTTCCAGTTAGTAGCAAATGATAATTTATAACATTGCCTCTTAGAAAAGCAACTCCAGCCTTGCCCTCCAAACCAACCCAAGTCAGAAATCTTCCAGTTACACTTGCTAAAACAGCAGGAAGTACTTCTGAAGGACAGACACACTATGTGTGCATCTTTTTCTTCCACCTGCCTAAACACTGGGCTGTGTGTTTCTGTTCTGGTCTAAAAGAGGAATGATGAATTGCAACTCCAGCTTACAGGGTGTAACATTTGATTTTGCTGTATCTGTGGTTAGCAGATCACATTCTTAATATGCTCTTACTTGTCAAACAACAGCTCTGCAGGCAGAGATCAAAGGAGCTGGAGAGAACACGTTTCCTTCAGTCATACAGGAAAAGATGAGAAGTAATATGATCTTGACCTCTGAAAGTCAGGGACAGCTCTGAGAGTGGGTGACATGAGCCCACTTCTGTTGATCATGTAACAACAACAAATACCGGTGCCATAACACAGACATGGATTAATTCTTTGGAGGGAGTTGTATTTTTGCAGGTCCTAACCCCTGTAAAACTAGAATTAACTGGATAAATGTATCCTGTATTGTTTGTTATTTTAACTGTTTTTTACTATTTAAACATGAGCAAAGCAAGCTGATTCTTAGTAGATTATGTTGCTAAATTTTGGGTGGAGAAGGAGCAACTCCTTGAGTGAATTACATGTTCAGATTATGTCACAAAGACTGTCTCTGCAGGGTTTTATTGCTCCCTAAGTAATGTACCGTCTGCCCTTTCCCATGAAGGTTTTATACTATCAACAAACAGCAGGGGAGTGAAAAATATCATCTGTAGGACATAGTAAACTCACAACAGTAAATGTGGCTATAAACTATAAGTAAGCTAGCACATTTACAGATGTTCATTCTAATCCAGATGCAGCTACTGTTCCTCCAAGGCCTCACAGACGTAGTACAGAAGATGCCTTGCCATGTTGCATGGAGAATTAATGAAGTCACATGATGGTGTTTTTGCCATCTTTTTTTTTTTTTTCCCCCAGCTGCTAAATTACCTTAAAAAGCACTAAATAAACACTCAATATTTTCCTTAAATAATGTTTTTTGTGTAGCAATTATTGCAGTTAATCTCAGTGCGGGTATGTGACTGTAAGTGGGAGGTGTCAATCAATGTAATTAGAAAAGATGTGCCTGAAAAACAACCTCTGCATTACAATATTGCCCCCACTATAAACACCCTACCACATGGTGTGTCCCTTCTTAGTTACACAGTGTAAGTCCTGTGTTGATTCAGGCTTGAATTACACAGTAAATCTTGTTTGTGAATTTATAGACTGTCCCTTTGAAGGCAGAATTGTGCCAGCCTATTTATTTAAAGTCCTTTTTTCACTGCAGCAGCGTGCTTGGGAGATGTAATATCTTATACACAAAATCCCTGAGTGACAGCAGCTCTGCAAGCTCATGATACTTATAATACATTACATATTATCAATAAAATGTTGCAAGATATGTCATAGATCTTATTAACATAACTTTAAATTATGGGTACAAGTTTGACCTATCTATTGATGGATTAGAAGCAAAGCTTAGATTGTTAAACAGAATTAAAAGGCTCAGGGCATCATTAAACAGACAGTTTCAAGTAAAATGTCTGTATTTCACCATAAAAAGTCAAAGCATACCTGAAATGCTAGTTGTCCCCAAGGCAACTTATAAAGTTTAAAGATACCCATAAATAGCTCTCAAGTATTTTTTAAAATTACTTTTGCCATTGCCCTCATATTAATTATGATCCAAATTTCTCCCAGAAACTTTGGCTGCCCTAAAACATTTTGATCTGTGTCGCTCGCAGTCTTCCAAAGCAAATGAGAGAAAATAATCTCTGAACTGCCAGGAGATCTAGATAGCACCCAAACCTTTGGTATCAGTGACATGTAGATGGCCTGCCTGTTGTGAGCCATTTCTGAGCTGAGATTCATTATGTCACTGGAGAGTGCAGTGACAAGGAGGCTCCAAACAGAGATTTACAAGTGACTCCTCAGACATGCAGGAGTCTATGCTGGCAGATCCAGCTGAAGACTGTACATTAGGTCACAAATGACTCCTCTGCAAATTTTCAGAGACATTCTGTAGGGCTTGTTTGTGCTTTAGGTAGCTTGACTAATTTTTATTTATGGAGTGAGTTTTGGCATCGTAACTGTGGATTCTTTGCCACATCTTTTTCTCTTTGTGTTCTCTTTGTGTTAGCACTTTGGCAGCAGGGAAAAAATTAAGGCAAGTCATTTAAGTGACTCGCCTGAAGTTATGTAGAAAAACAAGGATAGGGCCATAAACAGCTCAGAGATGTCCTGTTTCCTAACCCTCTACTTATATCTTGGAAATATTCCTTTTTTTCCAAGTGTCATTAGGATTGACTAGAGCAGGGTAAATAAGGCTTCTTCTCTCCATACTTTAATAGTTTAAAACATTGCATTTTATTTTTAGGATGTGAATTTCTGCATTGAGGGGGTAGTGGAGTGTGCTTAGTCTAGTAAGCAGATGGAAGGCAAGAAGCCCAGAAACTACTGCCTTTTTTTCATTATTTCTATAATATAATTTCTGGATCAAGTACAAAACCATGACTGAGAGAGAAAGAACTTTTCCATTGACTTGAGGGGGAATGGAGAGAGACATTTAAAAGAAATGTGTCCAGCTGATGAGTAAGCTGGCATGCATCACTGAGTCTTTAGTTTATTCTATTAGAGTGGACAGCATTTTACTGTTGATTAAAAAAAAAAAAAAAAAAAAATTGCTCAGTCCATTACACACGCCCCATAATCACAACTCTCTCTGGCTGAGCACTGATCAGTAATAGTGACATTTTGGGTAGGGTGTGGAAGGCAGTAACCTAAATAGTTTTGTGTTAATTAGCACTCCTCTGTGCTCTGGAAAACCCTAAAATTTTAACAACTTTGCTGTGCCTCAGGTCCCTTGAGACCTGACATTGGCTACAACAAAAGAACAACAGTGCCATAAGTAATTCTGCCGCTTTGTGTTTGTTTTGATTTAGGTTTCTCTTTGTTTGTTTGTTTTGTTGTAATCTCTCCTCGAGTGATAAAAAAGCTTTATTTGACAAGTCAAAAAAGTTAGGTTTTACTCCTATTTATTCAGTCTTATATGCTGAATAAATAAAGACACAAGTGAGAGCAGCTTGAGCTCTGCATTGGACTTCCCTGACTCTTTCAGTTAACTTTAAAGCTCACTGTGCTGAAAACGAATAGCATTTAGTTGTCATGAAGCCAGAATAATGACATTTTGTGCCATTATTCTAATGCATTTTTCACTGTGCATTTTCTTTAATTATTTCCATGAGTAATATCATTATGCATTCATGCCAATACAATTCTGATAATTAATTTACATGATGGCAATTTCTTAATGATTTTGATGTCAAAGTTAATAGCAACATCTGATAGCTGATCTATTTGAGCTGACATGAATTTAACTTTTAATGTATTGATGCCAAAACCAACAGCAGCATCAAATTACATTGCAGAAAAATAAATATCTACAGGGTAAAATCCTCAGTAGAAAGGTCTTGATCCTTACCCAAGGTTTATAGGTTTAAAATAAAACCAGGGCCCCTAGACATGATACCTGTCAGATTTTTACTTCCTCTTGGTTTATTTATTTATTTACACATTAATGGTATCGATGTCTCATATTTAAGAGATCAAATTATATTCTATCATGTAAAAGATGTTGTACTCTAGCCTCCAGCTTGGTGAATGTATTCCATATATTAAATGAAAAAAATGCATTAATTAAACTTTAATCTTTTTAGTTATTTAAGCATGAAGTCTAAAATGCTCTGAAGGGGAGGAATTTAGGACTGATGTCTGAACCCAAATTTGTGTCTTGGTTTGTGATTTCAGTTTGCATCATGTGGTAACAAAATCAGCAAAATAGTCTATGTGGAGGCAAATATTTTTATTATCAATAAAACAAGAAAGAGAGCAATGCAAAAAAATGTTTGAGATCAATATTTTAAATAATTTTTTTGCTATATGGAAGTGATGCATAGATAAAGAGATAATTGTATGTGCTATTATATATATGTATCTATCTTTTTAATACCGACTCATGTAAGTATTACAAGTCAATTAACACAAGATAAACCTACATTCTTCAAGTCTTTGTCCAGGAGATTTGAAAATCTCTTTTCAAGTCTATAGGTATTTTTATTTACCAGTTAAATATTTTAGTACACCTTAGTATTGAAAAAATGTATGTGAAACAAATTATGATAGCCATAAAATGGTGATGGTTGTTTTCCCTTTATTTTTTTAATGAAAAGCAAAGCCTCATTCTTTGACACAGTCACTAACATAATATTTATTTCCCCCTGCTTCATCCTGTTAAATATATAGATGAACTGTTAAAAACCATTAGAATTAAAATTGATCCTGCTGTATATCTCAGCCTTTTCCCGAACTGGCTTTTCATCAATGATATCCACCAAGGGAGTGCACATTTCATTTTATATCGTGAGGAGATAATTACACAGCCTCAATTAGACCTTTCATTGCTGGAGTAAAAAGGGCTGCTAGTGCAGACCTTTCATTTGCCTCTAAAATGCACTACCTTTCCTTCTTCAGACTCAACAAGCAAGGAGTCTGCCCCTACCCGCTGAACAGGAAGATATGTCTGATTGCTTTTAGCCTCTCCTAAACTTGTCGTCAAAACATGAGGACACATACTTGCTTGAAGCCAGCCCCCCAACATTCAGGCATGTCAGTGTCCATTTTTCTGTGTCTATCCTGTGGAGATGAATATTGCTCCATGTAGAGACAAAGTTTGTGGAAGGATTTTAAGTCCCAGTGGTGATGGTGAAGGTGCAAACGACAGCAATATCTTAATCCCTCATGTATATTCCTGGGGAGCTGTACTTGGGAAGAAGCCTGTGGGACTCTCTGGGAGAGGGACTTTGGTCAGAATTGTTGACTTTCTTGTGCAGTGTTCCATGAGTGCATATGTTCAGCTACACACCTGCAAGTTCTTGTAAATGTAGTGATGTGGTGGAGTACATGAGAAGAACGTGGATGGGAGGAGATGTCTGAGAGTCCTTCAGTTTAAACCACTCTTTGTCAGGACACACACATCTTCCACACATTTGGACATAAGCTGAGTTTATCTCAGCCTCTGGCTCTTAGAAAAACATTGGTTTGAGGCAGATACTAGTCATACAAGTAAGGACAGTGAGAGAGGAGACTGGAAAAGAGTCTGATGTGTGGAATGGGAATTTTTTTGTTATTCAGGCTTTGTCAAAGGTGTTTCCTGCTCACCCATTTGGGATGAAGATCCGTGATGCTTCCTCTAACTTAACAATTTAATTTCAGAGCCTTTTTTGGGGGGTGGAGAAAAGGGAGATTTCTTTCTCTGTAATATTACCCTATATTAATTCAATATTATTTTAATAATACATTTTTAAAATAATAACATTTCCAAGAAAGGAGTGAAATATTGACTTTTTTCCTTGGTCTGCAGAAGATATAGGTTTTAGCTGCTCAAGTTTCCTTTGGAAATAGGGTAGTCAAGAACACATCTTGATTTTAAGAATAGCTGCTCAATGAGAAAGAGTGGTGTAAATGTTATCTTTATTCCAGGTGAGTAGAAAATCTCTGAAAAACATTTCTGAGGAGTGTTAGCTTTGTGGGTTGATTGTTGGAAGGTGTAAGAAATATGACTGTGATTGTGGTTTGTACATGGAGAGACTCTCCCCCACAACCCAAATGGCTTTCTTGTGTGTGGCATTTCAGAAACCCCTATTTTTCACCTTCAGGCATGTGGAATGCCTGTGCAGAAAATACTTTTTTTTTTTTTTTTTTTTGCAGGGTTTGTCATGAGTTGGACACAACCTCTTTGGAATGCAATGTAGGAGTGTGAAAGGGAGGTTTTAAAAATTCAGAGCTGCCTGAGGATTGTGAGCATTACTAATGAAAATCTGTTTGAGTTTAATGTTGAAACTAAATATCCCATAGAACAGGATGAAATTAACTTCTTCCCTCCCCAAAACTCATAGTGAAGTTTCCATAGCCTTAAATCTGGCTCAGAAAACTTAGCCTCTGAGTCAAAAACTGCTCCCTGTGTCTCACATAAACACCCACACCCAGGCATCTCGTATTATCTTCCATTTCTTCAGCCCGCCAATTACTTGCCACACCCTGTTATTGTGGACTATCTTAAATTAGCTCTGTAGAGACTAAAACATTTATTAACTGCTCAGGAACCAGGAGCTCATCATGCTGAGAACCTCCCAGGCTTTAATTGTTGCAATAGAAGTCGTCGTTTAGGACACTGATGGTGGCCATGAATCAGGGCAGGGGCACCACCTGGCAACATCTCCCAAAGCAGGAGATGTTCTACTCATCCCCTACACCAGGGGGACATGGACTGCTCTACAGGTGGTGGGATGCATCTTGCAGCAGTGTCCCTTTGAGTCGTGAAGCCTGCTTTGGGCGATGGCAGCAACAATCCACTAGTCACTTTCTTTAATCAGGTGTGAGCGCAGAGGTGTGAGTGTGGATATGATTTAACTGCTTGGCTCTTTGTGCAGAGGCAGAGAGCACAGGTCCTTTCTGCAGGAACAGTAATTGGTCAGAAGGCAGCCTTGCTACCAAGCACAATGCTTGTTGTTTCTCTCCTTGACAGCGAGCTCAGGCTGCTTATTGACACAGACATTACTTTCTCTTTGAAAGTAATTTTATTCCCTCCATCCTCCACTGGTACATTTCCTTTGCAAAAATCATGCTGAGTCGCATTACACTGTGGCTAAGGTTGTGGGGCCTCTTTAAGGTGCCACTTTGGTGCTGTGGTTCAGAAATCTCAGACTGGACCAAGACCAGAAAAGCAAGCAGGGGAGGTGGAGGTAGTCTCTCAGTTCCCATGGCATGGACAGCTGTACAGTGAGCTTGGAGAAAAGTTTTGTGGGAGAAGTTCCACAGCACATTACATGGCAGCTTTTTAACAAGAAGGAAATTATGTCCTCTGTTATTGTTGCACTGGGATTGATTGCACCAAGTCCTGTAACCCTCTGGATATCTTAAGTCTTCAGAGCACAAAGAGCTTTCACTTTACCTGGACAGTCACTAGTGTCCATTTACTGCACTGTCCCTGTCATCCAGAGCTTTCAGTCATACAGTTTACTGACTAATTGTACCAAGCAATGTGTTTTTAACACAATGGGTATTTACAATCTGCAATAGTTATATATAAAGCCTTAAAAATATGCTATGTCTGACTACTAAATCATACTATTTTAAAGGAGGTTGTGTATATTTTTACATCCACTTTAGACTTACACACAGAGAGTATTTCCAATTGTTTACATATGTTAGAATCTCTTGCATTTAAATAGCTCATTATGCAAATATTTACAAAATACATGGATATTTATTTTTACTGTACCCTCTATTCAATCACTGAGCTAAGATTTAATGTCTAAACATTGTCTGCAGAGTCGCATGTGCAGTAATGTATTATGACTAATTATGTACTATATACAGTTATACAACAAAAAATAACAGATTCAAAAAATATTAGCCTTGCAAAGGCAAGCACTCAAATTTATGGAGCATCAGAGGTAAGGTGCAATCCTATTTCAACCCCCAGTTATGCACATGTGCCTGATACCATGGCCTTCACTAGCCATGGACACTGGTTATCCCCCAGCTGCCTTCAGCTGCAATGGGTGAGTGTGTCCCAGGCCAAGGCTCTGACCAAGGCTCCAGCCAAGCCTTGGGATCATACCAAGGCAAATTTATAATGTTTCCCAGGCAAGGAATTTTTCCTGGATTTGGTCACCTAAGCAACTGACCTGGCTCAGCGAGCTTGTTTCTGATTTTCTCACTCCAACAGCAAGAGCTCGCAGAAAGAGAATGCCCTGCACTAATTCACCTCTCCAGCTGGGGCCATGCACCAAGCGGGACTAATTTTGCATTTGAGACATTTGAAAGAGCACTGTGTTCTCATATAATCAAAGACAGACAGAAGTAATTGTGTTGAAGGGTTTTCCTGACCAGAATATCTTCCACCAGGAAATGCTGCTTTGTCAGAAGTGAAACACTTCATGGAACATTTTGTTTGTGATGATATTTTTGACAGAAAAAAATGTGAGCGATTCACAATCTGAAGAAAGTTCTTCTCAGTGCTGGTTGTTTCAATGTAGGCCTGATTTCATTTCTTTTGGTTTCAGGCCATATAATATTTATATTTACTATTCATGCATTAAATATTACCAAATCCCCTCACAATGTCCTTGGAACATTTCAATCTTGTTAATTCTGAAATTGACCAATTTGATTATTAGAAGGCTTCAATAAGTTTGGGTTTTAACAGTCATGTATTTATTGGCCCTTCTGCATGCACAGGGCTTTCCTATAATTTAAGGAAACTACAAAATTCCAGAAACTTAATTTAAACAGAATTTATAACTGCTATGAAGATGGCATCCAATCTTAAAAAAAAAAAAAAAAAAAAAAAAAAAAATCTTTTTAAGTGGATAAAGTTTTCCTGAGTTATGAGCAGCCAAAATAAATCTAAAAATTATTAAGTGATCTCAATAATAGATGGCAACTTTTGTTCTATCTATTACACTGCAAACAATTTGTCCTTGGAAGTTACTCTGAAAAGAGTAACTGTATTTCATTTTTAAAATAAGAGACTTTATACAGAATTTGTAGCACAAAGAAAAGATACTTGAAGCCAGTTTTTTTTAGAGTTAGCTAAACCACTGATTAATATGATGTATACAATGGCCTACAGTTAAAATTTCCTAAAGCTAATTTATAGCAATATGTATCCTGCATATTGATAAATATATCCTGATAAAAATCAGCCTAAATAGAAGTTATCTTAAACTGGAGACAGGTTGTACTACAGTAATATCATTTGGATAAGGACTTTTCAAGATGATTAAATTAATCTGATCTCAAATCTTTTATTTCTAGATCACAAAACATTTTGTAATTTCCTGGGTATTTACATTAATTGACAAGTCTCACTACATTCTGATTATGGGAAAACGTAAAGAAAAACAGTGATGAAGGAGATTCACGTAGACAAGTATCAGGAAATGTTAAGAGTTTTATTGAAAGGAAATTCTTTCATAGCATTTAATATTAAATAAACAGTGTTTAGCTAGTGTCTGACATAACAGATGAGGATCCTTGAATTCATTACTCGTTCTCTTTGGAGACATTTGGAAATAGGAGTGCTCACAGCAGGCATGCTCACAAGTGTAATGTGGGTAGTAAGAAATCCACCTCCATACAGTGCACTGTAACAAGGCCTTGTTTGGCTGTAGGCTTGACTGCTTTTTCTGTCAAACATTAATTGGGCTAAAAAAGATCACCCTGCTTTTCCACAGACCCTTAGCCTGAGGTGGCTACAACATCTTCCACACTTTTTGCATTTAGTTTTCTACTCGCCTCTTGTTGGGGATCTTAATAGAGAAATCGGCTTCTAATCTTCCAGGGACTGGGATTTTTGAACAACTTTCCTACAGACATATTGAGGGGCAAGAAAGCCAAGAGGGATTATGAATGGATCTCATAAGTGTGTTTATGAAAGGGGTTGTAGACTAAGTTTTCTGCAACAGCAGCCAGCTGTGGTTGGTGGCTCAGGAGTTTCTTTTGTTTGCTGAAGCAGACTTGTCCAAACTCAAAAGGACCAATGTCTTCTTAAAAGCTTCAGCTCCTTTCTGGAGGCCAGCAAAAGCTATTTAAGGCATAGGTTCCTGCTGCTAAAATCCAGGGCCAGAACTCAGACCAACCAGTCTTCACTGAAATGTCACTGAGGTCCTGTCTCTCCTGCTGGCTTCCTTCTCCTCCTACCCCCGCCTCAGTCTCATAGAGCACTCTTGGGAGAGCCGGGCAATGTACATCACATTGTCACATCTAAAACAGTGGGTGAAACATTGCATAAACCACTCTGATGAAGGCAATGATGCTTGATTAAAATATGTTAGGTGTGCCAGTCTTTACTGCAGTAAGGCTGCACCAGAGTCCACAGCTTGGAAGGCATCAACCCAAGCAATTCTATACTCTCAGCTTGCTCTGCTCTGAACTTAAGACTGTGTTTCTGTTCCCATGACCCCCTCTTCTATCACTGGAGATATATTCCACCACGCCAGCTCTGTTCCAGGTGGAAAGCCTTTAAAAAGAAAAAGGGAGGCAAAAAACAGGACACACCTGTGCATTTCACATGTGATTTTTCACCCACCTTCTGCCATATAGCTACAAAAATGTTGAGTTTATTTATATATAAATAAATGCACTTTTTCATCACTGCAACTTGTAAATAGGAAATGAAGTCACAATCCTCGAAATTATAATGGCAGGCACACAAAGACACTGTTGCTGGCACGGAATTCAATTAACAGATAGCAATCACCCTTGGGTGACTGTGTGAGGTGGAAATATACAGGCATGCTAATAAGTAATATCTTAAAGCCAAGGCGTTTATCAGCCAGCAGCCAGACATGGGCATAAGTGTGGGCAGACAGCACTGCTCTGGGATATTTAATAAAACCTGCTCTCTTCACTTGAGGATTTCTGTTTAATCATTTGGTAACATTTTTGAAACATCTAGCCTGGGAAGCTTCTCAAATGGAACTGCTTAGGTCAGAAAAGGTAGAGAGTTATTTACTGATACTAAAATAGCCAAAGGAACAGAGTGGATTCTAGGTAATATTAATAGAATGCTTTGTTGCCATCTTTTTGACCTTTTAAGTTTCTGGGGTATGCCTGCTACGTGAATCACAGCCTTATCTGGGTAAACATGCAGGAGGCGTTCATTAATACTGGAAAAGTGAATGATTGAACTGCTGTTTGAAATAAAATTTTAACTCTTTTTTGCTTGGTTGAAAGCCTAAAGCTAAAATAGTTTTCTTCTAGGCTCCTTGAACTTTAATTTGCATTGCATTTTGGCCTTTCAAAGGCTTCAGGCAGGCCAAGGTTTGTCATCAGCTGAAAGTTGTTCAATTTAAACTTTCTCATCAGGCTTTCTTTGAGCCACAGTAGTAGGGTGAGCTCACAGGGCTGTTTTGCATGGCTAAATACCACTGCTTGGAGGAAAGGCAAATCCAGGAGCAAAGTTATGAGTTTCTTTAAAGGACGGCAGTTCAACTTAGGGAGATATTTGTTAGGAGTTTCCTAAAGGAGAAATGTGAGGGATGGTGTTAGTGCATTCTTGGGTAACTCCCCAGAGTTAAAGGATTCATAGACTGAAAGTGGTTTGGAGCAGGACACAGGTGCCTAGTGATGGGACATGCAGGCAGCATCCTATGCCAGCCTTTATCAAGGGAAGCTGGAGGTGTTGGCTGTGAAGCACTGTTGCTGGTACGTGCTCTCACTGCTTTTGGTTTTACCTGGGTATGCAGTTATACCTTTTGTGGCCACTGGTTCTGCCCCAGCAGCTGGGCTGGTGACAGCAGAAAGTCTGTCTCCTTCACTCCTTCCCTGAGACAGTGGGGTGATTGTCCGTTTTGCAGAGCCTTGGTTATTTTGCTTTGTCAGAGGAGTCATGGATAGGTGAGCTGAAAGAAATGTTAAAGATGGGCAGGGACGTGCAGCAAGAACCCTCTAACAGGTGCTCTCAGTACCTGTTCCCTTTTCTCCTGGGGATTCAGGTGCCCTACAAATCAGTGGCCAGAGCCTTTGCCAGCCATTTCCACACTGCTGGCACGCAGCCCAGCCTGGGCTCTGCTCAGGAAGCTGCAAAGTGGCTCTGAATAGCTGCTGTGAAGCTGTCCCTGTGCTGCTCCTGTCACAAAGAGTTTTCAGTGCCCGCCTCACTAATGGATGGGTTTCTCCTATACAGAGTGCCAAACAATGCAGTGATACATTCAGGTTGTATTAGTGTGAGTTTAGCGTGGCCGCATTATTCATAATGGAAACAGCACAAGAGAAGGCACAGTCCATCCCAAACACGAGCCCGTAAATCCTGCGAGCTCACAGCACCGCTGAATGATGTGTTTTCACCACTTACTTAGCAGGAAAGCTATTTGCAGTCCCTCTGTGTGTAAACCCAAGCTGTCTTAATATTGCAAACCCAAACTGTGTTGGAGGAGGTAATAGCAACAAAAAAATAGCAACCAGCACATTTTAGAAAACTGAGTTGTAACTGTGGTACCAGGGCTCAGCCCCCACAGCCAAGTGAGAGGGGAGCAAGGGCTGTGATGAGTGCTCTGCTGAGTGGGCTCAGCCTTTGCTCTTCTCTGGGCTATCATGGTGGGGTGCTGTGTTTGCTCCAGGACTGAACATGGATCTGCTGTGCTGAGGAGTGTGTGTGTGTGGGGCACAGGGAGACCTTGTGCTGCTCACTTGGTTTGCTTTCAGAGAGCAGCTGCAGCAGGGGGTGTGTGAAGTATGCTGCTGGATATTAATGGCCTGAGTGTGGGTGAGCTGGTCAAGAATTAAAGATAATTGTAATTTACTGGGATGAGGACACATCACCTGCCTAACATAAATCAGGCTTTTAGGTGTCAGGAAGCAGTACCAGCTATATGCTGATTTGCTGTTATGTGTCCTTGGCAGACTGTCCCAGAGGGAGTCACAATGGGAGCAAGCAGTGGCTTGGGAGGAGCTAGGCTGGAAGCACTGAGGGAGTCCTTCATGTAGGCACTGTGTGACTGCAAGAGAGATAGACCTGACTTTTGTCTGCTTCTGCATTTGACCCAGTGACCCAGAAATGAAGGGCTGCATAAGCTGTTACCAGCCTTTTCAACTACTGCCTCTTGCAAAACTCCTGTCACCCTGCTTCCATCAGCCCTCACAAGGCCTGGAAGCTGGGCACTGGAAGCCCCCATCACCTGTGCCCTAAGCACTGTTTCTTTGATGCTGCACAGCACTCATTGAGGGAAATGTTCATTAGAAGATTCATTAGCGTTTTAGACGTGGGTATTATCAGCTGACTCAGAAGTAATAGTTCAGGGAAATTCCTGAGCAGGTTCTTGTTATTTTTGCAGATCATATTGCTTGAAATTGTGAAGACATATCCCTGTCTCTCCCACTTTTTCTCTTGCACCCATACCCTCTCCAGTGTGGCCATTAAAGCAATTCACCCAGAGAGAAATCTCTGATTTCCTAAGCATCACATCTGAAGCAAGCTCTCTGCACTCCTCCAGCTGCTTTGTTCACTGTTGGTATTAGCACTGGAAATGCTGACAGCAGCTGCTAAAGGTTAAATGTGTTTGTAGAAAATCAATAGTGTGGTGCCCCACTCTCCCTTTCCCCTCAGCTTCTCAGGGGGAAAATGGCCCCTGGATACATGAAGAATATAAGTTCCCATTTCTCCATCTCAGAACACATTCACTTATGCAAAAGGCTTAAAGGAAATCTTTTATGATCCTGGTACAGCGACACTTCTCTTAATTCAGTGCTTGGAAGAGTGACAGAGGCTTCTGGAAGTGTTGGTTATTATGCAGGGCATGTGTTTTAAAACGTTAAGTACCTTGATTGTCTCTCACATAGCTAGTGCTGTCAGCAGTTTGCACAGTGCTTTTATGTGCCTTTTTCCTCCCTGAGACACCTGTGTTAAGTTCAGAACTGATTCTGCTTCTGAAGCAATTTATTAAACATCTTCAGTGCACCACTTCTGTGAAGAGGTCAATTTGTTCTTTCTGCCTAGAGATGCAAAACTCTGGGCTTCAGTTGGTAAATGCAAGTATTAGGTGAATTTCTTGCTCTTTAACTTAATCTTTCCTTCAATCTACTCTTTCTAGAGATTCCTTCCTTTAACATAGGAATTTATTAATCATGAAATGTGGAGATATGCTACTGTATCCCTCTAGGGCAGGTGCAGTTGGGTAGCCTGGCACACACCCAGTCTGCTCTTTACCCTCTTCTGGAGGACACATTTTCCAGATGACTGAAAACATCTGTTTCTTTCTCTTATGTTCCTTTGTCTTGCTTGCAAGGTCCAGTGTGGTGGTGGTGGGTTGGCACACAGTCATGTCATGAGGTTCCTGGAGCAGAACCAGCCTGAAGCTGGTCCCTAAAGCAGCTCACACATGGGCTGCTGGATACATGTGAGGAGCCTCTGGCTTTGGTTCTCTTGAGGTGGCCTCCCTGGAGACTAAAAACAGCACTCAGGGAAGGAGTCCTGCCCCAAAACCCTGCTTTGTAATGTTTTTTCCTTGTCTTACTGCTTGAAGAGAAGTCTTCAGGGAGGTTATCTATAAATCCTCACCCTCACAGGTCCAAATGCCTCTATGTATGCTTGTTTATGGGCAGGCTTTTTATGTTTGTTTGTTTGTTTGTTTGTTTTCTTTGTTTTTAATCTGGATATTTCTGATGTGTAAATTGACCTGGATCATATCTGCACATGCTAGATACAACAGGCTTAATATTAAATTACAAATTTTAGGTGTGATGAACTGGACCCAAATAAAAATCTACTTTGCAAGGCTTCTGCATGAACTTTTTTCCCCCACCACCCATTCTTATCATTGTTCTGGGATCATTTATATTTTGCCATTCCAGCTAGGAATATGGCTCATGGTGTTTGGCTTGCCCATCAGTTCTGAAGGGAGCACATTTGCTGAAATAAAAATTGGTAGGTATTCCTAAAGTTACCTCCAGGACCTTGGTCAATCTTTAATCTGAGACAGCAGATCCTGAAGTAATAAGGACCATTTATATTGGAATATCAAATATACTAATTAAACTGTCATCCAAAGACAAGCATGGACATACAAAGTCAATATTTCCCTTGAACAGGGAATATTTTGGTAAAATCCTTATATTACTTATTACAGAAGTTATAGCTGTTTGGTAAGATTTTTATTTAATGTGATTTAATATAATTTTCTGGACTGCATTTTGCATACAGTGTGGTTGCTTTCAAAGTTTCAAAGTTTTTTTTGTTTTTGTTTTTTGGGTTTTTTTTGTGGTGGGGGTTCTGTTATTTGTTCTTCTTTTCTTTTTTTTTTTCATTTTTTTTTTTTTTTTTTTTTGTTAGACAAAGTCAGACTGCAAATTTAAGAAGCAAAACTGATTACAAAATGTACCTGGGGAGCATAAATCAGTGGGAACTTGAGAAGTAGCAGACTCTCAGAGCTAGTGATAGAGTAGTATTTTTCTTCTTTCTTTCATCATAGAAAGGGTCTATAGAAGTATGTGCTTGAATCACTAAAAATGTTCAGTTCTCAAGGTTGCTAACCAACTCGGTATTCTTAGTTTTGATTTAAATGAAATATTTTCAGCATATGGTTCATTTCCAAACAAATCAAACAAAAAAAAAAACTTGAACTGTTAAGTGATGCTTCACATTTCCTGTTGGAAAAGATTTCAGAAGTTCATAAAATGTCTCCAGCCCTTACGATATATCAAGTCATATTAATTTATGGTAGTCAATGAACAGTCAGAAATGATGGAGGAGAGAGATGGAGAGCCTATAATATTTACTTTTTTCCAGAACTGTATATCAGAGGGTTTTTTTGGTTTAGTTTGGTTTATTTTTTTGCCTTTATACACAACTCAAGCATAGCATCTCTTCTTCCTCGCTTCAGGAAAAAAAAAAAAAAAAAAGGAAAGAAGGGAAAAAAATCTACATGTTTGTATTATATTATGTTCTCCAAGTAGCAAATTCCCTCTGCCAGCTATCTGTGGGTGTGCAGCCCTTCCTCAGGAACATGCTGTATCTTCTGAGTTCCTGTGTTTGTGATATCGCTGTGCTTTTGCTCTGAAGAACCATGAATGGGGCCATTATGAGGGGCCGACAGATAATTAAGATTCTGAGAGGGCTAGGCTGCTAAAAGCGTGTTTAGTGAGGAAATTACAAGGCCAATAAAAAAATGTCTTTGCGAGTTCCGATTGTATTCTTTTCTTCAGTGGGTCTAATTTTTCAAGGTCTGGCTGGATCATGGTGAGGTTTTCTTTCATCCTTTTTTTTTTCTCTCTGCAACAGGAGCTGCGGCTGGAATGTAAGTCCAAGTTAATGAAGCAGCCTCAAAGTTGAGGAGGAAGAGAATAAACTGCAGCTCTGAGGCACAGACCATTGGAGATTCTTCTTTCAAGCCCTGCTTTGCCACTCACTGGAGTTATTTGATTTGGGAACAAGATAAGAATTCACAATTTCTGATTTGTAGAAATAACCTGGAGGAAGGAAAAACAGTCAGAAATACTAATTTCAGATACAATTTTCATCTCTCCATTTCCTAAAAGTCTTTCTCATCTCTAATAACATTAAGCAAATACAAAGCACAGATTTTGGGGAAGTTGTGCACTGACTGACAAATGCCTCTCCAAATAGCCCACAGTTCAGCACTTCTTTTTCTGTCAATACTCCGTGACCAGGAAAGGTTTGGAGCATAATTCTCTCCCAGTAATCAATCTTCTCCCTTTCTTGCTCTCTCTTTTTTTTTTTTTTTTTTTTCCTCCTAGTAAGAAATAGACCTGGAAATTCATTGCTGATTTCCCAGGAGTGTTATTCATGCCAGTTTATTTATGTATTTATTATTCAAGTGCAAACTATTGCAGTTCCTTGTGGTAAACTGCAAATCAAACTGATGGAGGCAGAGGGCTGGCTGTCACACCAAGTGCTGCAGGGACGAGTGCCAGTGCTGTGGCTGCTGCTTCCCCTAAGTGATGAGGTGTGGGGACAATTTGGCCTCCTTGGTGCTCAGGTCTGCCCAGGCCTTGGCTAGAGCTGAAAGAGAACAGTATGCCTTCACAAGGATTTAATTGTCTTCACCAGGACATTTAATTTATATTCTAACATGTGAACATAATAGTTTATTGTGTTAAAGTGTTGGAGCTGCAGGTAAGAGAAATCTATATTAAGGTTGGTAAGAAAGGGGCAACTTCAGTTTGGAGTGGGGTCAAATGCAAAAATTAAAGGTGTCTCTAATGTAGCACTTCTTTCTAGGCCTCCTTCTTCTTATTCCTGATTTTTTATGACCATTTCTCATAATTTATTCACATCCATATACACAGTCCTTTGTTACTGTGAAAAACCTACACAAAGGCAGTTCATTGATTACACAGAGGAAAAGTGAGATTCCTGGCAAATGCTTAAAGAAATCAAATTAAAAGAGTTGTCATTTTACTTTATTGACTTAGTATTGTTCCCTTTTATAGCAAAGGATAAAAATGTGATTTTGAAATGGTTGTGTTGCTTTGTGTGGTATATTGATTTCCATACAGATATGCTGATTTACACTAGCAGAAGTCCTAATTGCTTATTCGAATGTCATCTTCCCATGCCATCTTGGTAGAGACATAATGTTCCTGTATTTTTCATGTGACCTTGTCTCATCTGCAAAGCATTGCCACTCTGGGAAAGGTTACTGGTGAGAAATGTTTGAGCCTTAAATGGATTCTTAAATTTGAATAAGACCCATTTTTTTATGTGTTGAAAACCAGGCTTAGGTCCAAATACCTCAGAAACTTGAGAAAATTCAAACTTGGATCTAGACTGAATTGTGCAACTTAAATCTATTTCAAGTACATAAATAATTCTGTGTGCAAATAATGTAAATCCACACGTACGTGTGTGTGTGTAGACATAGAGGCACAACATATGTATGTTGATACATAACCACATAAATGTACATGTCTTGCTTCAGTCTCATACTTGGAAATAATAATTGACTTTCACCAGAATTCCATCAGTGTTTATTTCCTTAAAGATAATTCAAATTTCAGTTTTTTTGAAAATTTCTCTCACTGGCCAAGAGCTAGATTTTAGACATAAATGTAAGTAGAGTATTTTAAAATGTTTATTAGTTCCTTATCATTGTTCTATGCCGAGGTCAATATAGATTTCAGTTTGAGTAGGAGCATAATAAGAAGAAAACGCCTTCTGTATGGCTAATACAAGGTAAATAAATTTTGGAAGTGAGAGGTGGTGATTGGCAGGTGGAGGGAAAGGATGTTGTGTGGGATGGATGGCAAACCAGGGAATCAAAGTGTGGAAATGAAGTAGACATAGAATCATTCTGGTTGTTTTGGAGAAGATCACTGTCTGACACCTGGCTCTGCAGAGACAAAGACAGGGTGGCCTGGATTTGAATCCTTTTTTACCAGCAAATCCAGTCTTCAGGATAGTCTGCATAACCCATTCCAGCTTTGGCTCATGTCAGTTCTGAATAAGCAGTTAAAGTTTGGGTATTTTTCAGTTCCCTGTGGGCTGGCAGAGAAAAGATATGCAGCACAGAGGACTGAAGGAGATTATTTGTTTAACTTCTGCTGGCCTGCATGGATGCACCTCCCTGAAGGCAGTAGCATTCAGCCACTCTCATTCCCAGTACTGACTGGTGTACCAGGTAGAAGCTGCTGGTCTACAGACAGAAAATGTTTGTGCTAGGTACTTCAAAACCTATTTACAGAGGTTTTACATAATTTAGGAGCATAACAGAAAACTTGGGGTGCTCTGAACCTGGTGCTGGTTCCAGCTTGGCAGGAATGGCTCCAATGAATACAAGAAAAACAGAGAAAGCAGCCAAGTGTTATATGCCTCCCTAAACTCTTGTTCCTAAGCTGGTGCTAAACCCCTACTGTATTGCAGACTCCTCCTATGAGAGTACCCAAATGTGTTGTTAGCACACCAAATCACAGGAGCCAAATTTCATCAGCAGGTTTGTGGCTGAAGCAGTTTTTTATGTATGTAATTGTTTTCATATGGATGTGACATTAGAACAGGACACAAGCCATTAAAAGGGAGAAAATCAAACTTTGGCTTAATTTTGTCTCACCTATGGACATATATAAGTTTAAAAAAAATTGACTGAGCTGTTGAGAAAGTGCAAGGCTGGTGTTCTTCAGTTTAGAAAGACAGGTATTTGGTTAATGCCAGCATTCCAAAGACCTGGACAAGGCTTTGGCCCTTTGATGCAAAGTGCCCTGCAAATCCAAGGTATGAGACAGCTCCTGTCTCCGGAATTTGCCTTCTCTGCTCATAACCTGCAAGGAGGGAGGATATTGTGCCTGAGGCATTGCAAGTGGCTAACTGGAAAGCTGAAAGCAGAGCCCAGTTCTCCAGCCCAGTGCCTTGCATGATGAGCTTCACTCTGGACTGGTTACTGTTTTCGCACAGCAGTGCTCTGCTGCACTAATTGGGATTAGGTCCCCATTGCACTTAATTCTTCCTGAGCACAGAGGAGGAAGCAAACTCTGTCATGAAAAGCTCGACAGTTGTAGCTGCTTAATTGATGGGGTTATTTTAAATCCAGTCAGTTAAATTGCTACGGTCACCCTTTATTATAGCCTAGGCAATTTTATTTCAAGTTAGCTTTAATCAATTAGGAATTGATTTTAGCTAAGTCAGTATAAGAACATCTGATCTGGTTTAACAAAATTGGTTTTAGAGAAGTGAAATGGGTGCAAATTCAGCATGAGCTCAAGGAAGGCTTGCTTTCTCTTTTTGCCTGCTAATGATCAGGTACAGGATATCCCAGTAAAACCCCAAATCCTGCACAGCCTCAGCAGATCCTATCCCAATCTTAAGCCCTGGCAAAACAAAACATACAGAAAGGCAGATAATGATGGTTCCCTGAATTAAGGACTCTTGCACACATATGCACAAGCACATCCTCATCCTGACTGCCCTGGTCAGTGGAGGAGCTTTGGGAGCAACAAGTGAGATGCAAGTTGAGAGCTTGCTAACTCTGCCTGCCCAGGCTGCAGCCCCCCAGGCCATGGAGGCAGCAAACCATCTTGGCCGTCCACTATGTGCTTTTAATGCATTTGTTTCCAGCCAGTTTAGTGTTTTGAAGAGGTTTGCAAAGATGGCTGAGCTGGAGGTATGGCAAGGAAAGTGGCTGGGAGGAGGTGGAGGTAGGAAGGGTAAGCAGCAGCTCTGCTTCTTGGCAGAGGTCTGGCACTGTATTGTGAAAATGGAAATCCCAGGAGAACTGAGAATTATCAATGGCGAACTTTGAGATGTGACAATTCCTAATGATGTCTTGCTTTCAGAGATATGAAACATTTGCAAGGTTTTATTACCCTTTTGAAGCTTTTTTTTCTCCAAATGATTATTCTGATATTTTTACAATTCTGTAAATAGATACCATGTTTTTAAAAAACCTATCTTGTTCTCTTCAGTTTGCTGCTGTTGTTTTAATCATTATTGTTATGAGTTCTCATATAGGAACTCTATCACCAAATGTTGGAATCTTTCCTTTCTGTTCTCATAAATGGTAAGAATAAAGCTACTGCAGTCAAGGACCTACTATTTCTGGTACTATCAGAAGAAAAAAGCAATATTTCTGCCTAGGACTTGTTTACTTTGTGCCAGAGCCTTTCCCATGCTTGACTTCTTCTGTAGGTACAAGTAGTGTTAATGAGGTGTTAATGTGTATGTAGGCGTCGAAGACATAGATTTGCCTTTGATCAGTTGGTGTTATTTCCCTTTTTCTCTTCCTGTTCTTTTTTTTTTTTTTTTTTTTTTTTTTTTTTTTTCCTCCTAACCTCGAAAAGCTGTTTGCACTATGAAAGCCTTTTGACTTAACAGAAATTTTTCCAGGAGCTGAAAGAACTTCTGAAAATAATGTCTAGTGAAACTCCCACTGACTGCAGTGGGGTCAGTACTGCTCCTTTGATTACAATTGTTTGAAGAGCAAAAACGTACTCCCAAGGGCTTGCCTACATGCAATGTTTATACTGCTTTAAACATAGGCTTGAAACTAGTATATTGAAAGCAGTATATAAACCCTAATACAATGCAGTTGTGCTATTATCAGTAAGTTATGCTGATCTTGTTTGATCCCACAAATGCAAATTAAATCACACTGTCTCTCCCTATCTGTATTAGTATAGCTAATGAAGTATATATATATATGTATTTACTCTAAGTGTAAATATATATATATATATAAAACTTCAAAATTTTTTTTTTTAAATGCACACCTAAGGACCTAACTTGGCACAGAGACAGGGTGTGTTAGTTTCTTGGTTTATAATTATTAACACACACGAAAAAATGAAAGCAAGGCATTTAAAGTGAGAAAGCTCCAGAAAATAGAAAAATTATGCTTTCATCTTATTGATGTGGGCTTCCTTATCCTGTTGCCTTTGTTATCTCTCTTATTCACTCCTGCTGACTTAAAGCAGCATCACCTCCTGTTTATCTGAGCCTCATGAAGAAAACAATTGATTTGGGCGTGTGTGTGTGGGCTCTCGCAAAGCGAGCACGTACAAAGTGGAGTTGAAACGGTGTCCAGCTCAATGCTCACATCTCCTTCCCCAGGCTCCCTAGGCATCACTTGGGACTCTGAGGCCTGGCACAATCGTATGTTGGAGTGGAAGACTGCGTGGGTTTCTGCATGTGTCTCCCTTGGGGCACCCTGTGTGCTGCAGTCATGCCTGGCAGCGCCAGGAGCAGCCTGCTGTCCCAGGTGCTGCAGGGTCCAGCCAGCAGACAGGTCCTGCCCTGCACTGCAGCCCAGCCGTGGGCTGGCCTGGCCACACACAGCAGAAGGGAGACGAGCAGCTCACAGTGGGAGACAGCAGCAGCCAGTGTGCTGGCACTGAGGCTGCTGGAGGGCTGAACACGAGAGATTTCCCAAGATGAGAAGCTGAAACGGAAAAGGAGGCAAAGTGAAGTGAGAAAGAGAAGCTGGGGAGGATGTACGCTCCAAGAAAACTGTGATGCAGCCTGGAGGAAGCAGCCCACTAGCACAAATTGACAACCCAGTCAAAACTCTATAAAAGGCTCCAGGAGCAGCTGGAGGCTCTCAGTGATGATGGCTCTGTAGCTTTCCCTCCTGGCTGTCTACCTTTTCCTCCTGGCTGGGGTCTCATTCTCAATTCAGTTTTCTCCCACAGGCCACATGGCAGGAAGGGGAATCAGGCTTGAAACATGGAGAATTGATTTAAATCAGCCAAGCTGGGCTCCTGTTCCAAAATCCTGCTTTAGAGGATGTCTGTCTCTCCCTTGTAACTATAGAAAAGCCTGGTTTGATTATCCTTGCCAAACTTCAGTCATCCTTTGGGAGTGCTTCTCTTCCTCCTTTCTCCTAACTCCGAGAATGAGGTAGGAGGGTAGGAGAGGTGGCTCACTGCTTAAAGTTATGTTCAGGGGTTGTAAAAATGTAGAGTAGCTGGACAGGGTCCCGGCCCCCTGGGTCCAGAGGTTTCTGCCTTCCCTGCCTGTAATGACTCCAGTTCTGCTTATTTGTATTTGGAAGAACACAGCAACCCCTAAAATAGGAGAGGGGAAGTGTAAACACACTAGCAAAGGAGAAGCATAGCAAACTGTGCACAACTCTGCTTACAACTCTTATTTGTAAGGCTTGTTCCCTGAACCTAAGCAAGCCTGCTGTAGCAGAGGTAAAGCATGTGGCCCTGGAAGCATTTGCTGTTTCCTATATGAGCAACAGCTTCTATTTCTTCCTCCCCCACCCCAGTTTATATTTTGCTGTCCCAGCCAGAGTTTAATGTGCTTTGCAGTTTCCTCTATTTTTCTTTTGAGTGTGTTTTGATTTTTTCATGTTGGAGCCTCTGCTGACAAAAGGTGCCAGCCCATTTAGCAGCTGCTGGGAGACAAGTGCTCAGTGGATACAGACAGCATGGCAGTGTGGGAGGCCAGACACGACATCCTTTGGGCAGGCAAGCACCATGTGTCCCTGGCCTCTGTGCCCATTCACCCCTTCAGCTGGGCTGCTCAGAGCACATCATGGACCATGCTGATTTTTGGGATGGGAGCTCAGTGCTTTGGATGTGAAAGCATGCTGCATGTTTTCACACCTGGAAGCTCTTCAAGGAGAGATCTGAGATCTTTCCCTTTATGCGCATACATTGAACTTTGTTTGACGGGCTTCAGACTATTTTTTTTTTTACCTCATGTGGTGATTGCTTCCAATGTGTGCTTATAGAAACTGGAGATATTTACATTCCTAATTTAGGGAGGACTTGACAGATATTTGATTTGAGTTGGTTTGTTATTCCTAGTTCTGGCTTATTGCAACCACAGTGCCTACTGCTATATCTCTATTGATTGCAGACAGACATCCTGAGGGATAACTCTGTCTTCCCTTTCATTTAAAAAGGGGGAAAAAAGGCATGTCTCCAGCCCTAGTATTTGTGAAGACAGACACAAATACCTAATGCAGACTGTTTGATGAGACTGAAAGTGTATCACTGTGAGTTCTAAAACATCATCATTTATTCACCCTGACCTCTCTGTCATTCGTTGAGGTGCCCTCAACACTAATGTGCAGAACTGTGCTGAAAAGCCTGCAGAAGAAGAGTACCTGCAATTTTTTGTGTTCAACTAGCTAGAGGGTGCTGAAGTGAAACCCTGAAGGACACCCAATCTGAATCCAAAACTCTGCCAACTCTAAAGCAAAATTGCATCTGACACCCCCCTACTCACACTGCCTTATTTCTGTCCAGCCAGGCAAATTCCATTTGACCCTTGAGTTTACCAGGTTTGGGGTAGTTTCCTTGAGCCTTATCCAAAGAATAAACAAGGAGATTTGGTTTATATTTGCATGTCTAGAGCACAAGTGTCCCTGGGAGTTTCTCTGGCAGCCCAGAAGTTTTTTCTAGTAGAAAAAGGCCCTGAACATGTCCCATTGTCTCAGTAGATCAGGGGTGAAGGAGAAGTATGATTATCTTCTGGCACTAAAGATCTTGCTTCTGTCACCATAGACACTTAACCAGAGTCTGTTCCAGTTCTTCAGCATTGCATTCTCTTGCCTGACTTACCTGGGCTGCTGTTCTGACTTTCCTTTGAGACACTGCAGGGTTTGACTGCAGTCTGAAAACGAAGCTAGCTTGTACAGGTAAAAGGGGGCCAGAGTAAAATCCTGGAGCATGGGTAGGAGCAGCAATGCAACTCCTGTAGCAGGACACAGGTGAGTAGCCCAGGAGTTTACCTCTGGCCTCTCTCTAGCACGTTGCCTAAGTGTTTGTGGGGGCCTCTGATGTATTGCCCCATGCCTCCTCATTTAAAGCCAGCATGGCCAAGTTCTTAAAATCACTGAAGATTCCCACAAATGCAGGACTCTGTCTCACTGGATGAGAAGACAGCCAATCTTTATCTTTTGTTACATCTTTCCCACAGCTCCTAGAAGTGAAAATGAGGCTGGGAGAAATGGCAGACATCATACTCCAAGCCCTAAAAGTTTGCAGTTGCCATGGTACAAATCTTTTAAAGCAACAGGCTTGCTCTATTTCATTTAATGAATTGATCTGATGGCTTGTGCTCCTGTGAAGCCACTTCCTCGTGCTCATTTCATTTTCCTTCCTCCCTCTAAGCCCCAGAATTTAGACCCTTCTCATCACACTACCTGTGTGTTGGAAGGAGATCTCTGCTCATTCCTGCCAAATGAGAGAAAATCAAAGTCTGTGCTGAGCAGCAGTAAAAGAGCAATGTTGCTGCCTGGAATTGCAGCAGGAGCTCCTTCCATATTAGACTGTGTAAGTGCTACAGCAGGAAAATAAGTAGCTGAGCCTGTTCAAAAGCCTATGAATTCTTTCTTGCATTAAGTTAATTAGTGAGAAATGAAACAAGAAGCTGGTGCATGAAAGAAAAGGATTAGGTATCTTGTATCTTAGTAGCTCAGTGGAATTGCAAGGAAAAGGGATCCAACTTGTCAATGATAAGAAATAAGTGTTTTATCCTTGCGTCAATTTTGAGCAAAATTCACTGTGTTTTACCTGCTGATGGACAGAGAACATTCAGCTGCTGAGGCAAATGTGATAACAGATAATCCAGGGAAATTTGTGTGACCAACTAGTGTTCAAGCACAGTCCTGTCTGAACCACTTCCTACTGGCTGAGAAGCACCATCTAATTCCCTTCTGCTCTCACTCTAACTGGCTGATTCAGGGAGCAGGAAACTAAAAAATTGAACACACTCACTCCTCCCCAGCACTTAGCAGCACCAGGAAAATAAGGCAAACAGATGGAAGTCAATGCATCATCCAAATGAAATCCCACCCTTCATGAAAATGTGCCAGCTGAAGAGGAGATAGAATTCTTACTGGTGTCCTTTGCCATAGATAGAAAATGTGAATTTTTTGGCTCAAAGATAGCAGTGAGTGCTTTGCTTTTTTCTTCCTTTGAGTCCTTGTCATCTTGGCCAGGTGGTCTTTGAAGCTTGGGACATGCAGAAGCATGAGACTTTCCAGAGAAAGCTCCAGATGCCCTTGGCAAACTTGTTTCTCCTAAATCCTGCTTTCCTGCGTGTCTGTGTCTGGGGCTGAAATTTTCACAGACAAACTTGCAGGGTAGTTAAGAAAAATCTAATAGGCTCTTGAGCTGTATTTTATGTGGACAAGATGCATTTCCATCTGGAGTTGGGGTGGCAGTTTTTCCTTGCCTTGCTGGCAGACTTCATGTTATCATGAACAAAACTCACTTTTTGTGGGTATTGGGATCCCTTTCTCCTTCATGTGTTTCAATTGTGACATTTGGAAATATTACTCAGGAAACCTCTTGCCATCTGGGTCTCCAGCAGCCTCAACACCTGCACCAGTGACGCACCCACGTCTCTCAGCAGTAAGCCCATCTCTTCCCCTGCAGCTGTCCCCTTCAGATTCTCTGCCTCAGTCTGTCAGCAGATCCACCTACAGAAGCCACCTCATGGGATTCTGGTCAGTCCTTTTTCCAGCCCATAAATGTGACAGGAGACTTCTCTATTTGCTTAGTCTCCATTGTTTGCCATGAAGTGGAGAATGTTCCTGCAACATTTGAGGAGGCACAGATTTACCTGGAAATCTCCTCTCTTGCTCATAGGGAGCAAGAAGTTCACTTATCCTCAAAATTCACAAGACAAGTACTTCTTCAGTCTGAATTTTGAAGGGGGTAGCTTAGGGCTGCCTTTTTCCCTTCTCATCTGCAGTGCAGTCTCACTCTGCCCATACAAAAGGCTCTTAGCCTCAGCTCCAGGATGACATCTGCTTTGCTGAGCATCTCCACCAGCAGCAAACAGCCTGCTGAACAGCCCTCCTCCTCCCCTTCATCCTCTGAGGAGTCAGGTGAGGGTGGCTAGGAGGAAGTTCTTCTGCCACCTCTGGAACAGCACTATTGATCTCTTCTCAGGACTGATGGTGCAGCTGAGGTCACCCCATGAGGTACGAGTGCACACTCCTGCACTGCTGCTAGCCTGAACAGCCTGCTGGCACCTTCTCTCACTGTGCAAGATTCCTGGCCTAGTTAAGCTCTGAAGGGCTTGTTATCTGCTCCAAAATAAAGCTGGGGACTGGCAGCAAGTCTTGACTAGCTGTGCTCCTTGATCTTCACTCAGGGTCCCAAGCAGGGTAAGATAACAGGCTAAAAGCAAGTATGTGGGTATGTGCAATTTTCAATTTTATACATATTCATAATTATATGTACTATACTTTATATATGTATATAGTTACATACATATATAAAATACTTGTGTATAGTTACTGAGGAGAACTATGAGCCTATCACTCAGAAACCATCCAAATTATAACACCACAGCAGAAAGCTGGATCAACTCTACTGAAGCCAATGGAACAGTGAATCAGATTAATGTGCCATTTTCCTTGGGTAAAGAAGGATATTTACATGAAGTACAGCATTTCAAAATGGTCAAGGGTGCTTTTTAGTCTGTGAAACATTGTTGTTTAAATATATGTGTAAAATTTTCTTTTCTAGCTGGTAAGACAGTTGCTAGGGAGTTTACTAGCATGAGTGGTCTTTTCCAAATTAATTTCACACTTTAATTAGAGTAAGTGTAGCTAGAAGACAGAGAGAATATGGAAAGAGCATTAAGTTCATTCCAGTTCTAGGTTTCACAGGTAGGTATCATATGTTGAAAGGTGGATATACTATGGGAGTCCTAAATACTGCTAGCAATTCCATCTAGCTAGTGAGTTTATGTAAAATCATTGACCTTGATCTGAGGATAGACCTCTTTAACACAATCAATACAGGTGCAATCAGATAAGAACATTCTACTGTTTTATTAAAGTGCATCTAATTCAAAACTCAATAACTCTCACAAATCCTTAATCAGAGAAGACATCCTGGGAGGTATTTAGGTGAGTGATCTTATAACTCTTGCTCTCTCCTTGTTAGGATGGCATTTTACAAATAGACATGTCTGTCTCCTCTTTACCCTCCCTGCCATAATTCTTCCACTGTACAGTTGTGTTGATTATCATGCATTTATCAAGTATTTTTTGCCTTCATTTATTTAGAGAGACTGAGTCAAGTGACAGCTTCTCTTTACCCCGTCCCCCTGCATCAGTGTGGCCAAGCATACAAATGCAAATGTGGCTCGATTGCTGGCACGCTGGGTCCTGTGCTCTAGTGCTTGGCTTGGATGTGTGAAGCTATAGGAGGTGTAGTGTTAATGCATGCTCTCTAGCTCAGGGTGGCCGGGGATAATGAAGGAAAACAGTCCATGTGTGGCATTATGTGATAGTTTAAGCAGAATGAAAGCCAAAGGCAATGACTGTATTTTTAGAAATTATTTTAGATCAAAATGATGCATACTGAATAAGACAAAATAACCACATGGTAGAGAGCTCTGAGACCACTGCTTACAGTGAGGTAATTATTATTCTTTCCAGGTGATCCTCAGCATGTTCCACAATAATGCAAAACAAATTGTAATTTGGAGCAATTGAGCTGAAGGCAGATTTCTTTTTAGTCATTTAAGTTCATATATGGCAGACTGAAGGGATCAGATCTTTAGTGTAAATTTGAATGGCTACACATGCTTAACTACACCCCTGGTTCCCTGCATTACACAAAACAGCACTTAGCCAGTCCATAGAATAAAATAAGAAAAAAAAAAATCAAATTGGTTTGTAACTATGTACAGTACAGAGAGGCTCAAGAGGCTGCAGCACTGCAACAGTCTCCTTAACATATATGTCCAATGAAAAGAGAGGATGTCTGTACTGCAGCTCCTCACAGCCAGGAATCTTCCAGTTTGATTCTGATCCTGTTACTCCCTCAGACTTAAACCTAGTTATTTGGAACTTTTATTTCAATAACTATATATTATTTATTGGAATTAATTTTTCTATTATGAAAAGTTACTGTGCAGATATTTTGGGTATTCCTCACTCTATTTGTACCTCAGTTGTTTTAAGACCTAAGTTGTTTGTTATCTTGTTCAAGATAATGCCTACAAAGGACGAAACTACCAAGTTCCAATTCCCACATGCACAAATACACCAACATCTGTGCTTTCCAGGAGCAGAATTCTGTGTCTCCTATTCCAGGTAGGCCAAAGTAATATGTCCTGTGGTAGAAATAGGATTTGAAAGGGGATGGACCAAGCTGGTTGGTTGCATT
The DNA here is from genome assembly GCA_030060385.1 of Muscicapa striata striata. Lineage (NCBI taxonomy): Eukaryota > Metazoa > Chordata > Aves > Passeriformes > Muscicapidae > Muscicapa > Muscicapa striata. The sequence continues at coordinate 994,763 of JAREIS010000067.1, read as the reverse complement.
CTGGTCAAGTTCTGCTGTCTGGGAAAAACTCAGTTCTCATCTTTCTCTAGTAGGAATGTGGCCTCAGTCATCTTCTGTTCTAAGGAGACAGATTGAGGGCAAGAGTGGTGAACAGCAGAGAGCCAGGCAACCTGAAACTGGTTTGGTGATGCTACTGCAGCTGATGGCAGCAGAAGGAAAGAGCTGGTCCTTCCTGCCCACCCAACACAGTAGCAGTTGCCATCACAGTTGTTCTGGCCTGCCCTCCTGGTCACACCAAGAGCAGGAATTTCCAGGGCTCTGGTGTAGGCAAGGCAGGGCTCACAGTTACTTTGCTGTTTCTGGCTGCCTACTAACTTAGACTTGTGCTCCATCCCTACAGTCTCCACTCTTCTCCATGTCCAGCAGTGTGCTTGCTCCATGCCCTGATGATGGCTCAGTGCTTCCTGAGGCACTGCAATACCTCTCAGATACAGCATGATGCTGTCTTGTCTTAGCTTGGGTCCTGAGGTCACTGAAGAATTAGCCCTGCACAGTGCAAGACCTAGTCACTTTGTCATTAGCATCATCTTCTCTAAAATGCTGAGGTGATTTATCAGATTTCATACGACAGCTGGAATTGAAATACTGCTGAAAGTGCTAGGTATTTGTGTTGGAGTTTTTTTGGTGTTTTGTTTGTTTATTTGTTTTAAATTACTGAGCTTTTGATTAAGCTCAAATATATCTTTAAAACACAGGTTTTGAAAGATATGCTGGACAGTGTAATGGTTAAATGCAAAGGCATGCTAAGTATCTTGGCCTTTGCCACAAAAAGCATTGCTGATTCAAGACATTACTTAAAAGCTTCTGCTGCACTGCAATCTCCCAGTAGTTACTTAGCTAGCCTTTTCACTCTCCTTCTGCAAGGCTAAATAATACCCTCTTTTTATTTTTGTAATCAGAATTTATTTAATATAATCTCTGAAAGGTGTTTTTTGTGTGTTTCAACTCTGATAAATGCAGCCCAGTATAACAGAAATAAAATTAAAATTTATCTCTGCACACTTCTGTGCTGGGCCTGCAGTTCAAAAGCAGCTTTATTTTGGAGAGCTTGGGGTGGGGGAAATTCTGGTGTATGGATGTACACAACACTTTAGACAAAGAGTTAAAAAGCAAAATGCTATTTCTTAATGCTAAAGGGAGAAACAACAGTGAAAGAGACTGAAAAACTCTCCAGATGCTGCATTATATCCACAATGATATGTAAGTATTCTGTATTAATGAAATATAAAGCCATAGGCTCTGAGTAAGTTTGTGCTTTTTACTGATGTGTTTGGCTCTGAAGGATTCCCACCCCCAATGGAAAATAAGGATACAAGAGATCTAATTAAAAGCGGGAGCTTGAGAAGCACAAGACTTTAAACTCTTCTACTTAATGGAATTTGTTGTGGTACTAAAATAGTATTCCCTCCTGTCATTCTGACATGAAAAACATTAGTGAATATTTGATTTTATTGTGGAACAAATTATGGTAATAATGAGTCTTTGAGAAAAAAAAAAGTGCTCAAAATGGTACAATCTCATTTAAAATGTGCATGTATAAAATAGAGAAGATACACCAAGTGCTGTCTGCTACTTCACCAAGAGACTTATTTTATGAGCTGCATGCCCTTTCTGCATAGTGCTCAACACGTACCATTTGCCTGTCTCAACCCCACTCTTACTGGAAACTCCTTTCTTTATATAATTTGGGCATTGGGAAGGTGTGAACCATCAGATTTTGGCTCCTACTCAGCAATCAAAACTGCAAGGTCAGCTATCAGTGGGCAGAAAATTCTCCCTATCTTTCCAACTGATTCTCAGACATTATGGCATTAAAGACTGATCACTTCCACTCAAAATGTGAACAGCCAAGCAACAGTTATGCTGGATTTGTTAAATTTATTAATTTAATTTGCACTTACTCTTATAAGAATGACTGAACTCCTGGCAAGAAAGTAAGGAAGACACATCAGAGATGAATGGACCTAGAAGGATTATTTTTCATTTTTGTTGTTGTTGTTGTTATCAACACGCCCATTGCCAGAGTGGGTGCTGTCAGGAGAGATGTCTCCTGCTACCTTTTGCTTTTAATGTTGCACTGATTTTAGAAAAGCCGATGAGAAAACAGCTTTGGCTTGCTTGAGGATGAGATGAAGAGTGACTATGCTTCCAAAATCCAGCTCTGGCAAGGACACTCTCTATACCTTTGACCAAAGATCTTTTGACCTCCCTTTGACTTTTTCCTTGGTAAAATGAAAATAACCCTGTATTTGCAAGATTTATTAGCAGGAATATGTCAATGAAAGTAAGAGGTACTTTGGTACATGCTGGGATCAACAGGAAAATTTTCAGTCATTCCAGTAGGTCAGGTCACACTGTCAATATGGGAAGCTGTAAAATAAGTTTTCTTGTCCAAATGAAACCATTTGGGACATTCTCTGGGAAACAAAGAGGTGGTTGTCCTGTCACATCTTCTCAGGAGCAATGGCTTCAAGGTTTCATGGGAAGTTTCTGCAGAGGAATATACTGAATTTATATCGTAGATGTGCTGTTTCTACCTTGGAACTCTCTCTTCAGCTGACCCTGCCCATTTTCTGGAATGCCGTGGCCCTTTTAGATGTCTGTGAGTATGATTTGAGGAAGGTGTGTGTGGCAGGGGTGGGAGGAGAACTAATTTTTGCCCCGATAAACTCTTCTTTGTCATAATGCCCTTACAATGGCCTTTGTCAGAGGGCACCTCCAGGAAACTCCAAGGTGAATCTGGCTCAGCCTTTGCAAATTTCTGTGTTCATCTTCAGCATTACCACTGTTTTTCTTTTGCTGGTTATGGATGAAGATTCCCAGAAGGTTGTAGCTCAAAAAAAAATTAAAAAAAAAAAATTACTGAGTTTTTCATCCGCATGAGAGGATAATTTTATTTTTCTGTCTTAAAAATCAGAAGTATGTCTGTATCTTCTATGGTTTAGGTCACATAGTTGAACATGCATATAGGCATTATACCAGGGATACAATTTTCCTGCAGATGTTATTAAGGTGACTTTTGCTTTATTTTGTGAGCCAGAGATTCTCAATGTCACTAACTTAATGAAAAATGAATGTCAATGATTAATGTCAAGTGAAAGATCTTTTTGTTATAGCTGGATTGTCTTATTTTTATAAAAGCATCTAAAAAAAAGAGAAAAATGAAGCAGGGTATAAGTATACATTCCTTTCCTCAGAATGCATCATATAAGTCCTTTGCACTCTGTTGAGTGATTAAATGAAAATGACTTGGGCCAGCGAAGATGTGAAATGGATTTTTGTCACTGAGCAAGCCTATTGAAATGACTCTGTTTCACAGAGCTAGGAGCATGATGTTTAAATGGAGTTTGTTTTGGAGCATGGGTCACTCTGGGGCAGGTTTGCTCACATAAGCTACACACAAATGTAGGCTAAAAAAAACAATAAATGTGAGATGTCAGGAGATCTTACCAAGAATTTGCAGAAGATCTTACTCTTAAATAGGATGGAGAAAGGAGATATCTCACAATCAAAAAATTTATTATCTTCACGGTTAGCCTTTGTCCCAGCCAAAAATGTAGGACACATTTAATATAATCTCACTGTATAATGTAATCAGACTGTCTGAGGGATATCTTATGCCACTCTGATAGTCAACAATCAAGTGTGGTCAAGGACAGTCAAATTGTTTTATTGCACATAACTTGGCAAAGGCTAAGGAAAAACGTGTATGAATTTAATGGCTCAAGGCTTTTATGGCTTCCCCAATAGGTGATTTTAAAAATGTACTTCCTTGCCTTCATGTCAAATGCAAAGTGAAATGGATAGCCTTAAAAATCGTAAGTTGGACAGAGAAAGAGAAAGAATAGCATTCCTCAGATCTGAGCCTGTAAATTGGTCTAAAGAGGACCTGAAGTCCAGCAAAGAATGTTCTAGAAGACTCAGCACAGCTGCAAAGGGTGACACTGCAGGACACATGTCAATTCATGGTCAACAGACCTGATATTAGAGAACAGGCTCATGGAAATTTCAGTAACCACACAACCGAGGAAAGACTCCTGCTCTACTGCTGTAGAGGTACTGTAGATGTCCTGACCACCCCATTTAACCTTCCTTTAATGAAGTCCACAGAGATGAATCAGGAAGACAAGAGACTTACATGATTCATGTATGAGAATGAGAACAAATATTTGGTTTGGGAGAGAAGTAACAAGTTAGGGGAAAGGCGTTCCCATTCTATGGAACTGAAGTTTTCCCCCTAAATCATCATCAGACTGAGGATATCAGAAGCAAGCCAGAATTAATTTTTTCCCCCTAGATTACAAAGGCTAGGTTACAATGTTAGTAAAGTGAAACTTTGTGTGATTTAATCTTTATTAAAATTCTGCTAGCACACTAGAACTAGAAATATTGCTGATACTAGATTTGGAAATAATTATACACTGACCAATTTGCTGCACTTTTAAAGCATTTGTAAATATTCTCTTTTGTGTAGCCAGAACAATTCTTTTGTCAACCCACAGCAGTGCCCCCAAGTATAGAGATTATTTTAATGATTTGAGACGGTAAGGAGCATGACTAGTTGGAGTACAGCTACCCAAAGTATGGTTTAAACAGGAGGTCATAGCTGGTATGTTACAACTCCTGCACAAGTGCTACACAGTCTCTGTCAACTGAGAACAACTCAAACTTGATTTTAATTTCTGTTGCAAAAAGGCCCAGCTCTGGTACCCAGCCTCAGACAAGATTTGCCATTAAGTCAGTGTTGGTCAAAAAGAGAGAGCTCCTCTGGGTAGAACATGACCTGCAGAAACAACCCAACTTTTCAAAGACTGTTTGGTCTTTGACCAAACCCCATGCATCTTGTAAAACTTGACAGGCTCATGTTGAAAAGGATTTAATGCAGGATTTTATGGAAGTGGCCATTGACTTCAGAATATTCACACACACGTGAGGTAGACTCTGACTTCTGTCAGGAGATATGTCCTGGAGGCACTGCTAGAGATATTTCTCCTAGTGGAAACAGACAGGAACATTGAAGATTAATTTGTAGTCCAATTATTTTTTTTTTTTTCTAGATTATCTCTGACTTTTATCATGAGCTCAACATCTTTCATATGGTCTTCATAAATTTATACCACAGTTAAAGTTCTTTGACAAGTTTAAGTTTAAAGCAGGATTGAAATATTTTAAAGGACTTTATAATGACACGTTGGAAGCACAGAAAATCCCTTGATAGCATAAATGGATGGAAACATTCTAGAGTACAAATGAGTTAGAGATTAATTCATGGCACCTTGTACAGGCTTGGGTAATTCTATGTGTTTGAAATAGTTCCACAGCACAAGCAATCTGCTGGACAATAGAAATGTCCTCTCAGACTCTCCTCACTTCCCAGAATGAGTGTTTAGGGGAAGCAATCTTTCTCCCTTTGCTGTCCTCCTTTTTGCAGCCTTTTTATTGTCTAAGAGGTTGAAAAAGTTGAAGGACATTCCTCTGTGTACTGCAAGTTATGGAAAACATGTCATAATAAGTATTCAGAACTCAGGAAAAAAAAAAGACTGCTTCATATTTAAAATATTGTAGACTAAAAATGGCTAAATGTAGCTGGCCATAGAAAGAGGGTTTAGGATTATGCATCTGCTGGGGCAAGTAACCAAAATGCCCAAAATGTCCCATGGTAGAGCCAGGAAAGCTTGCTATATCCTTAGATACCCAGTTGATATTAAATCAGGACTTGGAAGCAGGTTTGCATCTTTTGTTTGAAAGAACAACTTGAGGTTAACAGGATATTTTTAGAATCAAAAAGAACCTCTATATGGTGTAATTGCTGGAGAGTCTTCAATTGTCCTCCACTCTACTTTTTATTTCTAACATAAAGAACAGCAGGATTGGGGATTCAGGGATGATTCAGATGCCTCCTCTTCCTCCAAATGATCAGCAAAAGCTGAAACTTGTATTTCCCTTAGGGAATAATCCTTTTATTTATGTATTTATTATTATGTTTGTAGAATAACCCTGTGAAATAGCTTCTACCTTTCTACTTTCTTTGATTGAAACCAAGTGCTGAGAAAGTCCATGTGCTGCTGAGTTTTTGGCATATTGTGATGAGCTCACTTTTTTGGTGGGTTAGCATTGGCAAACACCCACATTTCCATCCAGCTGCTCACTCATAACCCCTATCCATGGGCATGGGGAGAAAATAGGATAAGAAAGCTCATTGGTCAACATAAAGACAGGGAAATTGCTCGCTAGTTACTGTTGTAGGCAATACAGACTTGGCATGGAGAAACTTAATTTAATTTATTGCCAATTAGAACAGAATCTGGCAGTAAGACACAAAAAATACATCTCCTCTCCTCTCCTCTCCTCTCCTCTCCTCTCCTCTCCTCTCCTCTCCTCTCCTCCCCTCTCCTCTCCTCTCCTCTCCTCTCCTCTCTCTCCTCTCCTCTCCTCTCCTCTCCTCTCCTCTCCTCTCCTCTCCTCTCCTCTCCTCTCCTCTCTCTCCTCTCCTCTCCTCTCTCTCTCCTCTCCTCTCCTCTCCTCTCTCCTCTCCTCTCCTCTCCTCTCCTCCCTCTCCTCTCCTCTCCTCTCCTCTCCTCTCCTCTCCTCTCCTCTCCTCTCCCTCTCTCCTCTCCTCTCCTCTCCTCTCCCTCTCCTCTCCTCTCCTCTCCTCTCCTCTCCTCTCTCTCTCCTCTCCTCTCCTCTCCTCTCCTCTCCTCTCCTCTCCTCTCCTCTCCCTCATTGAGTGGTGCCAGGGGGAAGTTATGGTCAGAACACAGAGGTTTATTTCCTGCTCTTTTCCTCTCACATTTCTACTGTTCTTTTTATGTGGATTCTCCTTCCAGTCTGCAGTCCCTTAAGAAATACCTGTTGCTTTCTGGGCTCTCTGTGGGCTGCAGTTCCTTCAGGTGTACCTGCTCCTCCTCTGACCCTGATGTTCCCTCTGCTGTTTCTCATTCCTTTTATTTCTCCTCTGTCTCTCAGTGTTACCTTATCCCAGAGGCACCATCTGATGAGCTGGTCTGTGTCCTGCAGTGGGGCTGGTGGAGCCAGCTGGAGCTGGCTGTGCCTGCCACGGGTCAGCTCCTCATCCCTTTGCTCAGACTCATCCCTGTAGTCCTGCCTCTGCCAACAAGTTGTTGTGGACACAACACAACCTTGAGGTTAAGAAAGTAGGCAGATGTTTGTCTGTTCTTTGGAAAATGAACCGTTTTGCTTACTGCACTGGAAGTGTTGAAGATCTTTTTATGATAAACAGGAGAACTTTTTGTGCTACTGGTAACCAGGTCTAATTGTTTTAACAGTCCTGTTCAATTCACAGCATGCAGTGACTCACCCAGCCTGCACCCCTTGTCCTGCTATGTTCCAGGAGAGTTTTGTTTGTCCTGCAGCCGTGGGGATTTGGGCAGGTGGCACATACCTGGACTTCTTGGCGTTCCTTCTGAAAGCACTCCCTGCTTTTTTTACTGAAAAAAGATATAGAGCTCTTTCCTAAAACAGTGGTGCCCAAGCACCCTTGGGTGATTGTTTTAGATTCTTCATTAATACCACTTTCTGGGCACTGACCTTCTACCCAGACTGTGCTGGATTTATCTGACCTGTTGGAGAGCAGCTGGCCCACAGCTGATGAAAGAGTTGCTGTGAGGTGGGCAAAGGAGCTCCTGCCTCAACCTTTTCTTTGTGAAGACTAAAGGTGCAAGGGTGTCAATCATCTTCTGTGTAAAGGTTTGAAAAGGCTCTCAGAGCTCAGTATTTTTAGCTTTTTAACAGATTATCTCTTTTATTTTTAGAAGTAACAATAGCTCTTAGGTTAAGAGGGAGACAAAAGCCTCATTAGTTTTGGAATTTCAAATGAACTCAATAAGGCATTGAGAAGATTTTTTTTTCCACTGGAACCTGAAGAGTTGCTTAAAGGATGTTGTGAAGAGAACAGCTTAGGGGGTCTCTGTGCTCATGATATGCAAACACAAGCAGCCTTGGTGTGCCATGGAGCAGCTGGGGAGCGCACTGTGCCTTGGCCAACACAGCAGCAGCAGCCCCTCTCTGCTGGTTGAAGGCTCTGACAGAGCCACAGAGAATCACATCAGCCAAGCTGAAGCCTCTGTGCTGGGCAGGTCGAGTTACAGGGCCACAGCTGCCAGGCCTTGCTGTGCCTGGGCAGACCACCTTGCCAAGGGCCGGCAGAGACCATACAGCGTGTGCCTAGACCTCTGCTGCTTGGGATCCTCAGGAGTGTTACTGCAGCTGCAGAGTGGCCTCAGGAGGTCTCACATGTCCCACTCAAAAATAAAAAAAAAAATACATTTCTAATTTGGTCAAAATCAAAAATCTGTATGAAGCTATAGGAGATATTTGTTGATTTTTTTCCTTTTTCCCTAGTAGAGGCCTTGCTAAGGGGATGCCATCTCCTCTCCTTCTACACTCCTTCTGTTCTGTCTTTTATGCTTACCTCATCCAGATTTTTTGTTGTTGTTATTTAATTTGAGGGCTATTCAGGGTGTTATTTTTTTGAGTATTTTCCCCTCTAGGATATGATAAATCCAACCACTTTCTTGCAGATTCCCTGTATCAGAAAACTGGATCTCCACCATGATGGTGTTTGGGAATGGAAGCATTTTATTTATTTTTTTTTTTTTTTTTTTTTTAAAAGCATTTGTGTTGAAGCTAAACTTTTGATGAAGCTCATTATTGGTGCATGATGCTCATCCAGCAGATCCTGAATGTATCAGTAATTCAAATGGTTACTCCAAGAGAGAACACTTGGGACAGAGAGCACCAGGCACTTTGGAGTCTACTCAGGAGCACTGCATTTCCATGTGGCATTTTCTTGGGGAATGCTTTTTGCAGGAGCTCCATCTGCTTAGTTTGCCATAACTGAGTTACTATTGAAATCTTCCTTTGCACTCTCCATGATGTGCAAGAGAGAAAGAAAAAAAGCATAAAAATGTATATTAAAATTGTACTGAGCACTTTTCTTTTGAAACTATAATTTATAAAAATGAGTACATATGATTTTGCATTTACAAAGGTATGAAATAAATGCATTAGTTAAGAAGTTAAGCTTTTAAAGGTGGTAATTATTAACCAAATGCATTTTACAGTGTTTTAATGACCATTTTTTCACATTGTGTTAATATCCATTAGCTATGTTCATACTAGTAATGCTAATATTGTGCAAAGCCATTAGTTAGCTACAAAGTCAATAATGGATGATACTGATTCCAAGCCTCCACTGCACTAAAAGATGAATACTTTTTTGTCAGTTTTTTTGTAGATTGGGAAAGGTAACCTGAGTTTTCACTTGGATATTGTCAATGAAGCTGTTTATGGTGATTACACAGATGAATGTGGAGTCAGTTATTGAGAGCCTATGGACAAAATACTGATCTGCTTATGTCTACTTAAAAGCAGAAATTGGGTTCAAAAGGAATTGCCCTGCATCCAGAGGAGGGCTCTGAATATATATATCTCTTAATGGACTTTATCTCAGCTGCCTTGTAGATAGAACTCCTTCACTAGTAATTTCTCATTAAGAAGTTTCAGCAACACTCCTTAGACAAGATGTTTTTAAGGATAATTCTGGAATATTTAATTTGCTGCATTATCTGAATGGGTTTTCAAACCATTTATCCTGTTATTCTTCCTCTCAAATACATTCACTGTTATTTTGTCAAATATCTCTCTAAGATGTAATCATTGTTCAGGTGGTGGATTGAACTAGGAATGGTTATGTATGTGACACATTTTGCTCCTTGCTTTAGAAAAACTTTTATAAGATTATTTGAAAGTAAAATATTTTTTTATACTTATATCAGAGCATTTTATGCTACTAGTAAAATGTGTGCATTGTTTTAGAGGCTGGATTGTAAAACTAACCATATATCTTGTCAGTTGACAGAAAGAAGAAGCCTCGGTAATTGTCTCAGATAGTAACCATACAGATTTTAGTAATATGGTATCTATATTTAATTTTTAATTTATTTAGCCACAATATCTATTCTAACTTAAGGCTTACAAAATGCAAATATTGAAAAACTCTTTAATACAGAACACATTTGAGTTCCAGCTTGATATGTTTCATCTGCTTCATCTTCTTTTGCAGGGCGTTAACTTCTGGGAATAAACTGCTCTCAGCTGTAAAAATGAACCCTTAGCTCATGTGTTCATGAAATGGATTGAGTTCATTGTGGGGCTGATTTACTGTAACTGGATGCAAGATTGATGTACCCAGGAGAAACCATTCCACGAATCTCATCTGTCTCTGGAACTGCCCCTTTAATCTCTTTACCAGATTTGATTGTTCTCTAACAAACCAACAAATACCTCTACAGCAGGTGAGATTTTTCTTTCACTGAAGAACCCAGATGGGATGAGCAGAGTTATTGTGGACAGGACAGATTAAAATGTCTCAACTTAGTGTAAGCATCAGCAGAAATGGGTATGGGGCAAAACACCTTTGTCTTCTTATTCTTGCAGCAGAGGAAAGCCACAGAAGACAGGAAAAATGGAGCTGAAGGTAAAAGCCCATGCTGCATCCTCTTGCTGTGGTCCTGATGCTCTGTTTCTCTGTCCCCCTTCATGCTGTGATGTGAAGACTGACTTATGGTGGGACTTTTGCTGAGGCATAGATTTGGGCCTAGGAGGCCTCGTAAAATAAAAGCATTATGCAGCACAATTAGAAAGTTGATGCCAAATAGAGCTCTGCAGAGGATCATGAAGTGATTCCTCACCAAAGTGAACTAAATCAGAAGTAACTCCATTAAAACAGGCAGATTAAAACCTGTTTGGAGATCAGAAATAGGCCCTGTGTGGGAAAACACAAAGCACTTTAGATAATTGTGTGGAGAGCAGGGAGCAGAAAAAAAGTAATATCCTATCTGACAGGAATCTTGATAACCTGTAAAACTAGGGGAAAGCCGAGGATGTAAACATCCTGTCTTGAAAAAACAAAAAACTCCCAGACAATCTCTTGACATTTTAGGAAGACTTGATCTTCTAATGAAATAAATACTAAAGAAGACCTAACATATCTGAATAGTGCTTGTGAAGGTTGCCCAGGGAAGAAGAGCATGTGTAAGAGCAATCCTCCGTTGGTGCTGTGGAGGAAGGGACTACAGGCTTGGGAAGCCAAGGTGGAGGAATCAGAAGAACAATGATAATTTTTTATTTCATCCTGTGAAGTCAGTGGCCTGGACTTAACTTCGTTGATCAGAGAATGGTTCTAATAACACCAAGGCTGTGGGTTCAATCCAATGTGGTTCAATGTGGGTTTTCTGGCTTTCTGAACCCTACCTAACCCTAAGTGTAACACTGGCCCTTGGTTGTGGAGAGCTAGGCTGTAAGGATAGTGCAGGAGGGAATCTCCCCTAATGAACTGCAGCTGTACTGATTACCAAGGAGTGGAAACACCTGTGTCTGGCCAATCAGTTTGGGGGATATAAAGGAGTGGGATAGCTGCCTACTAGTTACAGGCACTTGTGGCTTGTGGCTTGAGGCTGAGCTCTGCTGGAGTAAGAGAAGAGGCTGCGCTGTCCTGCGAGGAGGTAAGAGATATGCAGTTGTGTAAGGGACTGAGAAGATGTTGTGTGAGGGACAATCAAAGCTTGGCAGCCAGACAAGGGACAGCTTGGGGTTAGTCAGTCATGGAGAATGAAAGGAGTCAGAGCTATGTGGAACTGCCTATAAGAAAAGGAATCAGTACAGTGTGAAGCTGCCGATAAGAAAAAGAGTCTGAATTATCAGAGAGAGGTCTATGGAAGAAGAAGTCAGAGTTGCATGAGAAAAGGGTCTGTAAAAGAATGCATGTAGAGTTTATGAATAAAGGACTGGGGGGAATGTCAGTTAAAGGGCTGAGGGTGATACAGGAAATGTCTGTCCTGACTTAACAGTGACACTTAGTGTAAACAGAAACCTAGAAGAAGCCCTAACCCTAGGCAGAAAAGTCAAAGCTGCATGGGGGTACAGGATGTTCAAAGAAAAAAGTTGTGGCGGGAGCCATAATGTTGCACTCCTGTGCTCCTCTTGGCATTGCTTTTTTGGCTACAGAGTCATTGGAGCTCTGGCCATTGTGATTTTCTGAAGCCTACTGAACCCTACCAAACTCTAGGTGTAACCTAAACCCTAGGCAGAGCAGTTATAGTTGCATTGGACTGAGTCTAGTGCCAAGAAGAAAGGTGTGAAGGGAGCCATGTTGTGGCAGTCCTGTGTTCCCCTTGGTATGTGTTTTGTAGCTGCAGAGTCATTGGAGCCCAGGGCTTTGTGGTTTTGTGAGCCCTAACCTGATGTGTAACCCTAGGCAGAGAAGATAAAGCTGCATGATTCCAAGGAAAAAGTTGTGGAGGGTGCCATGTTGTGGCACTCTTGTGCTCACCTTGGCATTCCTTTTATGGCTGCAGAGTCATCGTATCTCTGGGCTTTGTGTTTTTCGGAATCCTACCTAACCCCCTTACCCTGGTAGTCACCCTAACCCTAGGCAGAGCAGTTAAAGCTTCATTGGGCTGAGTCTAGTGCCAAGAAAGGAATGGTGGGAGCCATGTTGGGGCAGTCCTGTGTTCCCCATGGCATGTTTTTTGTAGCTTCAGAGTCACTGGAGCTCAGACCTTTATGGTTTTCGGAACCATAACTCTCGGCAGAGTGCTAAAAGTCACATGGGGGTAGAGGCAGTGCCAAGAAACAAGTTGGGTGTCCTGTGGTCACCTTAACATTCTTTTTTTGGCTTTAGTGTCGCAGGATCTCTTGGCTTTGTGATTTTCTGGATCTTACCTAACCCTTGGCAGGGTAGTTCAAGCACATGGGGTGTATGCAGGTGTCTTGAATAAAGGTGTTGAAGGAAACATATTGTGGCAGTACTGGTTTGCCCTTTGGTATGTCTTTTGTTGCTGCAGAGTCATTTGAGCTCTGGGCTTTGTGCTTTTGTGAACCCTACCTAACCCTAGGTGTAATCCTGACTCTAGGCAGAAGATGGTAAAGCTGCATGGGGGTAGTTGTGATGCCAATGAAGACATTATGGAGATAGCCATGTTGTGGCACTCCTGTGCTCCCCCTGGCATTCAATTTTATGTGGCTGAGTCATTTGGTCTCTGAGCATAATGGTTTTTTGAACCCTAACTCTCCGATGCCTTACGCATGTGGCCATTTTCTTAAGAACTGGGCTTTGATGGTTTTTGTGGGTTCCTTCCAGCTTGGAATATTCTGTGAATCTGTGAAAAATTTATTCACAAAAAATGCTCCTACAGAAAAAGGGGGATGGGTATTAATCTCTTGCAGATCAAGGAAATACTTTTGAAACAGAAGGCAAGTCTCCTGGAGTTTGATTTTGAGAAACAAATTACTCTTTCAAAAATAAACAACCCCTGAGTTGGGTTTAGTCCATGGTACTGCCATTTGGGGACCAACTGTAATCTGTTTAGGCTCATATTCTGCATTTGCAAGTACTGGAATCAAATGCTGACCGTTCTCACTAGTGCATAATTAAATTCTTATTCCCAGTTGAAGCCATTGGCACAACGTTCACTGACTTTGATAGTGCTGGATTAGGCTTTCACTGAATGTCATGAGAATTTGAAAAGCAAAATCAACCCAGATTTTGCCAAGAGCTCCTTGTCTTTGTACCATAAAGTAAAAAAAACCCCAAACATTTGCCATGAATGAAATAAGAATAAGGAATCATATTGGTATCCTAAATATTTTCCAGAAGACAAACTGAGTCTCTTGGGGGTCTATAGTGATAATAATAATGGTCTAAGTACTGTGTAGCAAAAAAAAAAAATTTCTTGGTTAGTCTTCTCTTTTGGGCACAATCCTTCTGGCAGAAATGTGTACGTTTATTTTGCTGTTGCTCAAAAGCTCCTGATGAGTAATTCCTGCTCTGCAGATGGTATATGTTGTTGATGATTTTTCAAGTCCAATTTCAAACTGCAGTGCTGTGGTTTATCACGAGATGTTTTGCTGTAGTCTTATGGCAAGAACTCTGAGAAGCTGGTTTCTACTGTTAATTTTCAAATCAATCCAGTCCCTTCCTAGGTGTATCCCTCATAAATTTGGAATTTAAAACCAATGAGAAATAGGGGTTTCTGTAGAGGAAGTTCTTCCCTTTAGAGCGCCATTCTATGTGAGGTTGGGGAAGGCTGCAGAAGTTTGGGAAACTGGTAAGACTGCAGAGATTTTTCTCAGGGAGGGTGATATAAAGTAAGCATTGTTCATCTGACAGTAACCCCCCTCCCAAAAAACCCCAAAAACCCTAACCAAACCGGAACAACAAAACAAGTTTATTTGAACAGAGTAATATTATGTAGAAATATCTAATATATTCAGTCTATTAATAAACCACAGTTAGAGATGTGTGGAATGGGAGGTGACCTGAGTTTCTCCTAGTGATTTAGGGGATTATTCTGGTGCTCACTGCACAGAAGCTTGTCAATAACTGCTGTTCCCAAACCCATGTTGCTTTGTCACAGCAATGACCTCTGGTCCTTGCTACAATTCCCTTAGGATCAGAAGGAAATTCTGATCTGAAGGAAATTCTACCAGAAAAGATGAAGAGTCCATTTCTTCAGCAATGCAAAGGCTAGGAGAAACAGTTCACCCCATTTACAGGATTCACTCTTGCCTGCTGTTGTTACAGCTTGAGAGAGGACTGGACTTTCCACTCTTGCCAGCCAATTTATATCGGTAACACTCCATCCTTCAGTCCTGTCTTTGAGTTGTCAACATTTTTCTTTGGCTTTAGTAGTGACATAATGGGCTAAGTAGGGCTCAAGCAGATACTGCATTTCTAGGGGGCACCAGAATAGGACTGCAACTGCTGTGATCACTCACCAGCATGCCAGACCTGGACTGCCCTTCTCTGGCTACAGGCTTTCTCTCTCCTGTCCCCCACTGCCCCAGTATTCCCAGCTCCCCATCCCTTGAGTAGAGGGAGTTGTCAGCCTCTCTCTTAGCCACACCTCAGTCTCCCTTTGCCTTCTGCTCCTGCCTGTCATGGTCCAAGGGTTCTGGGTACAAACTACAGGATGTAAATATGGTTATGCTTTCTGACACCTCCCATAAAACAGTAGCAGCTGTATGTTGTTTGTCAGTAATTTCTGATTACACTGAAGATTGGAAAACATGTATCCAGTCCAAATGTTTTTACTTAGTGTGTTTTGCCTTCTGAGATATTTTATCCTTATTTTTATTCCTATTACATTTCCACAGTTTTCTGGTAGGTCTGTTTTCATTTTCAGAGCGCGTGAATTTTATCTATCAGATTGCACTGGAGAAGAAAACATTTATTTTCAAATGTTTGTGGGAATAAAATAATAATGCTATTATCTACACTCTTGATTACCAGGATTATCTCTTGAATATACAGATCCTCCAGATAGGCAGATTAAGTGATCAGAAGGTTCTTAGTGTGCCCCAGGCTCAGAGTGTACACTAAAGAGGATCAAGCCTGCTTTAATTCATGTGCTGCTTTGCTAATGCTCCTGCTCTTTCTCAGGAGAATTTCAGAAATATGTTACGTGGATCCCAGTGTGGTCCCATTGAGTTGGATAGACAGTCTTTGGTTTTGATGATCAATAAACTGGGGCTGACTTGGAGCAATAATGTGTAAAGAAACATGTGTTTTGCTCATCTGGGGCTTGAGCCATCTCAGTCTTTCACAATTGTTGGCAGACCTTGAGCATCTTGTTCTTACTTGCTCTACGCTGCTAACAAATGCCTCTGCAATCTAGTGAGCATGCGTCTTTGTAGCCATTCACAAATCCAAGGTGTTTGAGGGAGCATAGGAGAGGGCCAGCTGTGTCCCTTAGGGAAAGAAAGGAAGTGGAACAAAGGCTTTTGCTAACTGATTGAACAGTTTTTAGGCAGGCAATGGGACTTGCTTATAAAGAAAGTTTCTGAGAAGCTGACATTTCTCTGTGGCCCAGCTAGCATGTAGCAATTTGAACAATGAGTATAGGAAACCACCCTGCAAATATGATTTATCTACCAGTTTTGTTTTTTTTTTTTTTTTTAAAAAAGACATGATTGCTTTCTGACTAGGGTATGTGCTCTGACTTGCTTAAGAATTTGAAATGTCCTTTATAGAGCTTGAAAATACAATAATGTAGAGATGAAAGACTCCTTTAGAATTAATGGTGGGGACAGAAATGAAGTGACATCCATGTTGAAATGCCACTATCTTAAATTGTTCTTTTCCAGTTACTGTGTTTATGAATGTGCCTGTAGCTCCCAGTCTTTGTCACGTCTGTTAGCAAATATCAGAGCTAGAAGATAACGAGAAATGTGCAGCAGTGGAGAGTGTTATAGGGCAGGAGTGAGCTTTTGACACTGAGTCTAAGAAAAAAGAAATAGAAAGGTCTTTTTACTTAAGAATATAAAATTACATGAAAATTTTGGCTTACAAATGAGAAGTAGACAAGAATAGATGAATAGATTAACTGCCTTGAAAGGAACAATGGGGGTGGATGTAACTGTTGAGGAAGGGAGGTCCTGTGGATGTGACAAAAACTTCACTGTACCTCATAAACAGAGGTAGAAGACTTGAGTTTAAAATTCAAAGTAGGAAATAATTGAAAAAGGGCTCTAGAAAGTCGAGGCAGCCAAGAAGAAATGACAGTAGTGTGAGTTCAGTAGCAGTGTTTTGAAAAGATTAGGCTGTAGTGATTTCATTGGGTAACATTCCTCACTTCTCTTGTTTCACAGGGAGGAGGGTAATCACTCATTTATTTATAACTATCCCACATGTGAGATGAAAGTCAGAGCTGGTTATGTTTGGCTCCAGAGTCCACCACAGGTATAGGATCCTGTGAGAAATCCTTACTTGTCAGACCTCTAATTTTATGCTCTGACAACATTATGCCATAGCAATAAACTCCTTAAGTCCCAGCGCCCAATCCAGTTGCAATGCCAAGCTGCCCAGTTTAATCTGACCTTCCATGAACACTGGCTTTTGGTGTAGGAACAGTGCTATGAAGAAGAGGTGCACTTGTGTGACTGCATCCTCAGAGTGAAAACACAGCCTTATGAAATAGCTTGTCTGTTCTTTTGATGGTCTACTCTGTGACCTTGCTCAAATAAAAGGAGCACACCTTCCAAAAATACTATAATGGAGGCAGAAAACAGTGTTCTATCTCAAGAGCAAAGCTGAGGGGGAAAAAAAAAAACAAACCCAAACACTGTCAAGCAGGACTCTTCTTTCTCCTTTTAATTTCAGAAAGACTTGTTTGGTAAAGCTTGGGCTGGATGGCTTTCAAATGCAAATCCTCCAGGCTACTTTAGGTGAACTTGATATCGTCTTTGAGTCAGACTAGTTTCTTAAAATGCAGCAAGACCAAAAAAGGACTTGTGATTAAGGAGACCGCACATCCTTGGTGTCCTGGAAGCATGCCAGGGTATGAGATGATATTTCAGTCCTTTGCATTCCTGAAAATGTCCTTTTGTCCCATGAAAGGCTGACATCTTCCTGTGTCCTAACGAAATGATGAGACAGGGAGGGAGGTGTCTGTCTAATGAATCAGTCTAGAGACCAGCTAGCAGGCTGCTGGTAGGGTGATTGACTGTTGCTTTTCTGGGCTCTCCAGTGAAGGGGTGTAGGTCTCTGACACTCATTTCTGTCCTCTGGCTGCCCCCTGTTGGCTTGTACACCACATCTGCAATGGACCTGGCAACCTCCATGCACAGTACTTGGAAGGGCTGGACGCAAATGAAAAGGACGTTCAAAGGAAGTCATCACTTAAATTACCAAATTCTCTTTTTGTCCCTTTTAATGTGACATAAAGTGTTGTGGGTTTTGTTTTTTTCTTTTTCGTTGTTGTTCCTGTTTTTTTCTCTTGCCAAACTCTGTATGGTTTAAGTTTAAAAGCGTGATAACTACACAAGTAAACTTCTGGAATGCTGTGCTGGAAGCTGGTGGCTGCTTTCATTTCTGCTTAGATTTACTTTCATTTCTGATTCATGTTTTCTTTCAGTGGCTTTCTTGCACACAAAATCCCCTGTGCCAAAATCATTGCTAACTTTGTAAGCATAAAATGGCTACATCTGCTAAAAATCACTCTCATATGAAATAGCTGCATCCAAAATTTCCAGACAGGAAAACTCTTCTCAGGTTGTATGAAACATATAGAAATGTGAATTCCAGGAGTTCTACCCTCAGCTATTCAAACACAAGTTGTACTGCGGTGGGTGGCAACTTCAAGTTTACTGAGGGTGAATTGAGGCATTTCTGCTGTAAAGGAGCTGGGAAAGATGCCATTCTTCTGCTACCATAACCTATCTTCCCATAGATCCTCCCTTAGAAGGACATGAGAACTCTCCTAGATTAGAGGGCCATCTAGCTCAGTATACTAGGCTGGCAGGGCTACCAGCAGATGTGTAGGGAAAGTATATCAGCACAGGGAACATAGCATGATCTTTCTTTTGGTGCATCCTCTTACCATCCAGATGCCACTATTTTTGAGGGTGGATAAGGTCTATCACTTTTATAGCTACCAATGAACTAAATGTCTAAAAGTTGCCCTGTTACTCACAGATATTCATCTTTGTGAACTCCATGCAGCTCTAGGTGCTTGTCTCTACCATTAGTATTTGACTAATATATCATAAGTAATGCAGTGAAGTAATCTCCCATTCTGGAACACATTCCAAGTCTATTTTCTCAACTAAGATCCTCTCATGCTCTTCCTTATCCTCACCATGGTATATGTGGGCAATCCACATCCAGCTGTGGATGGCAGCTGGGCCCCTTCACAAGACAGCTGCGTGCAGCTGTTTTTTCAAGAAATGCCAGGTGGTCAGTCAGTTGGCAGGCTGTCCATGTTGTTGTTAGCTATGGGCAGAAATAGTGTTCTGTAAGTATCTGCAGTGGGGAAATAGATGGAATGATGGTCCTGTTTTGGCCCTTTAAGCATACAGCAGGAGCAGGAAGATCCTGCTTCGTGACTCCGTGCTGTATGTAATGGACATTACATGTATGTAATCTCTCTGTGGTGGATCCCAAGGTATCCTGATCACAGTGGCATAGGTGTTAACCTTACCAGCTTTATCCTGTGTGACCACATTACAAGGTATACAAGTTAGAACTATTTTTCAAGTTCAGTTAGATTCCTGGGGACAGCAGCAATCCAAGGTGCAGAACCTTCCCAAGCCTCTAATTTAAAGTGATCATGAGGAGAAATGGAGCCAAGTAAGAACCTCCAAAGACTCAAGCTGTCATAAGGACCATGTCCTTTTAGGAGAGGATGCATGAGAAGCGGGATGAGCGACAGTGCTATGACACACTTTCCTATGAGAAGCACAGCCCTGCTTCCCAGGCTCTCTAGGAGTTGTCTCTGGTGGCTGTGCCAATACATTCTGCACTGCACCCTAAGACAGCTGGAGGCCGAGTAATCTGACCTACCTGGTAGTGATGTGAGACTTTTCAGCAACTCTTGTCTTTGCAAAAGACAAAGGTTGTGCTGTAAGGCAGAATTACTCTTTTGAGACAGGAAATGGATAGAAATAGGATTCAATGCTGATGCCCAGAAAAGGTAATGGAAAAAACCCCATGCATGCAATCTATAAGCATGGATTCTTTGGTCCAGCAGGTGCCAGTCTGCTGCATTTGCAGATGGTATATCAAGGGGGCCCCAATGGCTAGTTAGAGCAATTCCTGCACTAATGTGAACAGAGATTTTGATTTCACGGTCTGAAATAAAATGACCCAAATATAATTATGCAAGCTTATTAATTTATTTGCTATGGGTCGGTAACCCTTCATAGTCTATAGCAGGAGTTACATGAAGGGCCAGGGGGATTAAAGCTCAAATTTAGCAGACTTGGATTCCTATATGGAAATTGGAAGAAACGAAGCACTAAATTGCATGTTTTATGATGATATCTTATTAAGAAAAAAATTAATGCCCAACTTTGAAAACACCAAATCCATTCTGAACAGAAGCAGTATAAAAAAAGCAGCCTCATGAAGGTTTGAACTGAATGATACATAAGCAAGTTATGTCCTCCTGTCCAGTGCTGGAAACATAGACAAGTCTTGAAAGTTATGAGCTCAGGATGGCCAATATAGTATGGGATTTCTGTTTGCAGAGGGAATTTCTACAGTGGTGCCAGAGGCATTACTGGAAGATTTAGTAAAGCCAGAGTACTGCATAAAGCATGTGTCTTGGTTTTGAGACAAATTTCAGGAGAAAATGTCCTGGAATTAGTATTTCCTGTAATGAGAAAGGGTTTCAATTATTCCCTTTTCTTTTACCAATGAGAGAAATGGATGCTAGGGGGTGAAAGTGTAAAAAACCCGGTTTATTTACAGAAAAGAAAAAAAAAAAAGGGGGATGCCCACAAGGCACAGAAAAAGAAAGGAAAACATTGAATAAATGCTAAATATTGAAATTGTGCATGGCAGCCTACGTTCCTCTTGATGGCACCTGATGCTTTGTCCTCAGGGCTCCGTGAGCATTTCAGAATTCAGTATATGTATAACCCCCTTCCCTTCTCTACAAAGCAGAAAGGGGGTTACTGGACCAGACTTCTTCCATTCCCAGTGCATTAGGCTGTTATGATGTAAGGTGTGTGCATTGAGTGAATTACTATGGCCTAAACACACTGCACTATATTTGGAGGCTTAAACAAGACAAAGAGCCTGTCCTGCACAAAGTCAAAGAGGGATGAAAGGGGCCTTTAGTCTGGATGCAGCCCAACACATGGAGCCTTTGCTGACACTTTCAGGAAACCATTATATCTCTGTGCTGGAGTGGAGGAGCCACTGGATCAGTGCATAGGTCACCAAATCCATTAGGATCACAGAATGTCTTGACTTGGAAGGACCCCAAGGATCATCAAGTCTAACTCTTAAGTGAATGGCCCAGATATTATAGTATAATTTTCTCACATGCAAAGGCTGGCTCTGTAGGCCCTCCCAGCTGGATCTAGAGGTGGTCAGGATCTTCCCTTAGGGCACCTCACAAGGGTGCACTTTGATCATTGTAAACTTGATTTGAGCCTGACAGAGCAAGGGAACTGTACACCTGCCTCAACTCTTCAAACTACCTCTTGAGGGCTTTTATCTTGCATGGTAATACAACACACTACTTTTCTTCCTTCCTTCAAAACTGTCTTTATATGTGAGATGGAAAATCAAGGGAGAAGACTGTCCAGCAGGGATAAAAAATAAACCTCTCTTTTTCCTTTTTTTTCTTTTATTCCTTTTTCTCTCTACTTTTGCTGTTCATGAGGAGGATACATATGATGGCTAAGTCAGTGTCAATGATGGAGTTCATGGCTTCACCTCTAAAAACATTTCATACCTAAGTAACATTCTGGTGGCTCTGTAACACAGGTCTGTTCATAAACTTTATATTGGATAAGATGGTTAAATGTCTTTCCTCAGAAGAGGGAGCTGTGAGGTTGAACCCTTTTATGTATGAAGAATATTAAACTGGAACTCACTTCCTGTGTAAGTGTCCTAAGGTGATGGGAAAGGACTGTGCCTGAGGTGTGATAATGTTCAGCTCCTCCTCCAGAGTTACTGCCAGATTCCTTTTTTGTGGTACATACAGCCAGTTCCAAAGCTCAGCATACGCATTAGTATTTATAGAATTTTTTGTGCCATATACTGTAATGAGGACTATCCTTGATAATGGTGATTTATCTAGCCTTTTGATGAGAAAAAGCCTTGATATGGGTCATTAAATTAAATGACTGCTTTTTTTCTTTTTTTTTTTTAATGAGGGTCTGGACTACTACACATGGCTGTAATGCTCTCCTAAATTGGAGTAAAGATTATGCATTTGACTTAGGCAGTAAAACTGAATTCTGCAGGTGGCTATTTGATTGCAATTCATAGAAGTTTATTATAGAAATGTATGAAGGAATAACAGCATCACTTGAGAAGAAGCTAAAACAACCCCTGACCCTAATCTTCTCTCTGCACTGAGATGAAAACCAAAGTTATTCCAAATTAATTTTATAGAAGGAGTCTTATCAGGTCTCTACTCATGCTTGACATTTTACCAAGTTTGCTCCCTCCTGGTGCTTTTCTCACAGGACACAATGAAATTTAGCATTCATAAATTGCTCAGAGCCTTTTGTAAAATCCCAGCCCATGATATCAGGACCTTCTTTCCTTGTTCTGAATATCTTGTTACTAAACTCGGATCTTTCATCAGTCTCTAGCTGGGATCTGCTTGCCATTGCATCAAATCTCACATCTTCCAGGGCAGATAGGTTGCTGAGGCACCACAAGGCACAATGAGCAATGGGCTTTGTGGTGGTGGTGATAAGGGGCATGCAGAGAAATGTGAAGACCAGTTTATGCCTCAGTGTCTTCTGTGCAATATAGAATCATAAGATAGTCATTTATGCTGCAAAAGAACCTTAAGAGTCTAAGCATAAACCCAACACTACCAAGTCTACCCCTAAACCATCCCCCTAAGAGAAGCACATCATATTCATTAGTGGTAATTTACCTTACTACAGTAGGTAGCCCAGATAAACTAGTTTTGCAATGCCAATCTTGAGGGATGCTCAGTGAGCTGCAGTAGAATGCAGTGAGGCATGGATTGCACCTTTAGGCTGGAGCTGCTGAAGTAGCTCACACAGATCCATGCTATACCAGCTTCACCCTTTAGGGGTTTAAAGCTCTGCCTGTGTGATCTCTGCCTTCAGCACTGTGTACCCCAAGGCTGCAGATAAAGAGTGGGAGCAGGGGTAATAGCAGGCTTTGGTAAAGCATTGAGCTAAGGAATAGATGTAAGTCTTCAATTTTCCTGTGACTCTTGAGATGTTCAGTGGCACTGCTCAGCTTGTATGAAGAAAACTGTAGGAGAAAAAAATCTGACTCTGCAAGGGGAAGAGGTTGGGTTGGCAATGGTTAGGTTAAACCCCTACTCTCAGGAAGACTTCTTAGGAGAAGCCCACTAACCATGGCTGCATGGACTGGTCATTTTAAAAGTGGAGTTCTTTTCTGATAGCCTTTCCACAATGCTTTCCCCTGGAACCTTCATTTGGCTGCCAAGGGACAGCTGATGTGCTCCCACACAGGTGCTGTTGCTCCCACAGTGCCACAGTAATAACTCTTCTTCTATTGCATATCAGAACTCCTCATCAACACCTCATGGCTGTGAGGTCAGGATTTAATAAAAACATCCTAAAGATGTCTTTGGGGAGCTGGACACAAGACTATTCTAAATGCAATGCAGTATTGCAGGAAAGATGTGACTGTCTACTTGTGTGCACCCAGTGCACAATTCAGGTGACCAATAGAGACTAGCCAAAATATATAGGCTCAAGTAGATGATAGAGTGAACTTGGCTTCATGAAAATATATATAAGGTGTGCTAATTTCCAGTATGTTTTTATGAGCAGCATTTGTTTGAATACTACTATAAAATAAAATGATAGTGCCAAAATAAGAGTGCTGAAGCCTGAGGAGAAGGAGCAAAATGAGTCTACCTATTTGAAATCTTGTTTGAAACACCTTAAAAGGTCTCTGATGTCAGGTAAAATTGTAAACAGAGCTAACTCTAAAAAATCCTAGAAACATAATTAGTGACTATTTAATTAGTTTCATTTTGTTATAAAATACCAGAGTATGAAGTGGAGAAGGAAAGAATACTACCACAGTGATCATTGTGCCTTCACCTAGAAAATTACAAAGGCTGTGTTTACTTCTCTCTCTGGCCCACTCCTGGTAAGCTGGATATGTGGTATCTCCTGCACCCCGGTTTTGTGCATTACTCCTGAAAGACTTGTTTCACCAGCAGATAACTTCCATTCCATGCTGCCATAATTCCACTGATTTCAGCTAAATACTGTGAAGTTATTTGGTGATGATAGAGCGATAATTTTAAAAAATCCTGTAGAAGTCTTATGGATCCTTTTTAAATTTTTTAGGTAGTTTTTTTTTAGTTGCTCCAGCTCTTAAAAATTAAAATGATCCAATCAACAGATTGACAATGCCTTTGTCACCTTTTTCTGGTGTGTGAGAGTGGGAGGTGATGGGGTGGGGGGTGTCCCTGAGTTTTCTCTTTACAGCCTGTCTGGGTTCCAGCTGGTACCACTGCTCGCTGGTTCCAGCAGCAGGGCTAGGTCACTGCCTGTAGGATAAGGCACTTTATTTATGGTTTTGAGCCAGAGCTGCAGACTGCCAAGGAAGAGAAGGACCTGACACTGCCTGCCATTGCTGCAAATAATGATAACTCTATTGATTTCAGTGGCACAGGCAGTTTCAGAGCCAGAGAGTACCTGGCCTGACAGGATTAGTTCCTGTGTGAGGAAGGACAATTTTATTCTCCCAGCATCCCTGGATCATATGTAAGGAGTTACACAAAGAAATGCTAAAGGAAAGAGAAGGTGATACAACAGCCCTTTAGGATAGGTGATGCATTTTGTATGACATTTACTCTTTTTCATACAGGAAGAATTGAAGAACAGTGTTTCCTTTATACCCCAAACTAAGGTTCACAGCCAAGTTTTTAAATATACATATTCAAATCAACCATTTAGGAAATTCATGGCATAAGCCAGTCAACGCTCACTAACCCATATTTCCTCTAGTAGGAAAAAAATCATATCTCTGGGGACAATATTCAATTTATTAGGTTCTTGGGAGAAATAAGGGATAAGAACTGTAAAGATGAAGTTGGCAGCTAAGGCTGAGGATAAAGACTCAAAAGAAACCCATCAATTCCTGAGGGAATGTGCAAATTCCTCTAATAGACCTGTGTCATCTTTACTGGAAGCTGTTTAAACATGACTAAGATTGTGAATGTTTGGCTATACAACTGTGCCTCTGTTAGAGACTAACAGTGGTTTCAGTGGGTCAAATGCCTAACATAATTACTGCCTGAGTTCAGGGTGCTTGGGAGGGCATTTCTCATCCTTCATACAACTTCTCCCATGCCATGGTGATGAATGGCTACTTCACTTCCTCAGCACCACCAGTTCTTTGCTCACACCAGCCAAGGGACTTTCTCTGCTCCATTGAATCTGAAGGATTTAAAGTGGAGGCTTTTATCAGATGCCCACAAAATGCCTTTCTGCTCCCTGCACTTCTTCATAAACCATGACTGGTCTAGTTGTCTTTCATCACATAAAACTCCATTTCCAGGGCATAGATTCCTTGGGTCTCAAGCAAGTGTGGTCTGAAGCATTAAAATGCAAACCTCAGCATGGGACTCATGAGGATCATCTTGCTGTCATTGTCTTCCTTGGGCTTTTCACACTAACAACTGTAAGGGTTTTGCAACATTGTGAGATGTAAATTTGAGTATTAAATATTATATTTCACTGCTTGGATTTTGTTTTCTCCTATCTCACCTGTGGCTAATTTTCACAAGTTGTTGTTTGTTGTGTTAAAGATTCTGCCTCATTTTTTCCTGGATATTGCTGTCCTGGTTAATAGGCAACATTAATTATGTCAGCATGAAGAGAAGTACATTTTTTTTCTTCATATTATACATATTTCTTAACTGCATTTGGCTTGCCTCTAATCAGAAGCTGGTTTTATGTGTTCATTAAGGAATAATTAAAAAGTGAGGTTTTACTGTTTGTTTGGTTAGCTGGTTAGGTGGGGGAGTTTTCAGCAAGCAGCAAGGAAAAGTTTTCTCCATCCCACAGGCTGGCTATGAACTCAACTGTACAGGCAATACTTCTTTATCCAAATTTGTAGTTGATTCTATAGACATAAGATTATCTGTCTGTCTGTCCATGCATCTGTTCTTTGACAAAATTATTTGTTTGAAAAGGTTGTTATGAACTTTTAAGTGACATGATTTCACTTTACTGAGAGAGTTTGTCAGTCAAACGTGGTTGGTAGTGTGCATTGCTGTGCAGAATGTGGATGCTTAGCCTTCTCTTCAGCACCCAAGAAGGTCCCATATATTTGGTAGTTCATGGTCTTGCTGATTGCAAATACTTCTAAATTTACTTTCTGAGGTAATCTATTTTCCTCAAGATTTTTCATTTTCATGTGTCTTCTTGAATTTGCCAGAGAGTAAACAAGTCATACCTGCCTGGTTTTACCTCCCACCCTTCTGGCCCTCTTTCAGGACAGATACTTTCCAGTCTCTGTTTCCCCTGTTCCTTTTCTCTGATTTTTGTAGGAGTACAGAGGACGTGGAGATAGAGATGAGTGACCACACTTTCTGAGATGAAGAAAAAAATGTGGATTTTTTAAATATAGGGATGGAATAAAGTGTTTTCTTTTGTGTATGTAAAGGGAATTTGAGATCTCATCCATCCCTTGTGGAAGCACATTTTATGATCTCTGAATCTTTCTCTGTGAAGCTTCTTTGAAGATGAATATAGTTCTGTCACAGGAGTAAGTTTTGTTTCTAAGTTTTTAACTTTTTTTTTTAATAGTGTGCAACATGATATTTGAAGTCTAAATGATGCAATGGTTTCAGAGGTGATGACCATCAAAAGGTCTAACTAGCTTCATTTACAATTCTGATGCTCAAGGGACCAGACTAATTGAGGAAGTCACCTAAGTCCAGAAATGTGTAGCTGAAGCCACACATACTTGAAACCTCAGCTCTTGGTGTTTCCAGGTCATCAATGAAGTTTCACAGCATGACATAGAATTAAAGACACTCCAATACCTAGAGAATGAACCCAAGCTTTCTGTAGATGCTTCTAATGCATTTACCACTGCAAAAATCCACTCTCAGCAATGGAACATGGAGTAACGGTTTGGCAGATTTTCTTTAATGTTTAAACTTTTTATACCTTTCATGGAGAAAAAAAAAAACCAACAAAGGAATATAACAAATAATGTTAAATGGTATTACCAATCAAAATATAAAATGCTTTTATTGTACAATAAGGCAGTGATAAAACTAATAGAATAAGTCAGACATAAAAGGTGAAACAAAAGAGTATCTGGTTTTGGCTAAGGACAGGCTAATTTTTCGTAGCATCCATGCAGAGGCAGAGCCTGGAGCTGTGTGGGTGTGGCCAAGACTCTAATATTATTCCATACCATCTTAGTCATTGCCATGAGCTGAGGGGAAAGGGACATTCTTGCTTTCAGGATAAAAGGGTGTTCCCTTACAGTCATGGGAAATCATGCTGGACAAAGGATCTGTCCAACACTTTTCCATCATCCCTGGTTTGGTGACCATTTTGTATGTAAATCACCCTCTCTTTGTGTATTTTTGTTACAAATATGTTACTGTTAGTTTTCTTACCTCATTGCTGTTTCCAGTAAATTGTTCCTATCTCAGGTCAGGATCATCCCCCAATACAGTACTATCCCTAAAAGAAAAACAAACCACGAGCTGCTCTCCTCCTGCACTTCAGTTACTTTGTGCACAGTGACACAACTTGATTTTGAGCAACAATGGGCAGTGCCTTCATACCCACATAGTCAAAGCTAGGCTACAGTATGGTGGTTAGGACACTCTCTAGCCAGCTGCAGAGTGAAATGTCATCACCTTCCAACCTCTCATCCAGCATGCAAGTGTTTTGTCCTGCTGGAGATGCTGTGTTTTCAGATTAATTTAGGGTTTCTAACAGGTACAGTGTGAAATCTTATCACCCAGCCTCAGTGTGCCTGAGGAACAGGCACACTGGAGCTACTCTAGACTGCACACCCTCCAAAGTAGGAGCACCATGGGAGACTGCTCCATGGAGTGACAGTGTCAACTGGTTAGGGGTTTTCCAGAATCGGAGGGATTGCATCACTCTCTGTCACCCTGGGGCAGGAACTCTGGTGTTTGCTCTACTCCCAAGATGAAGTGAAACTCTGGAGAGAGCAGAATTGACTTGACTTCTCCCTGTCTATTCACATAACATGAAACTAGACATTGTCTGTCAGTACTTGTATTGTAGATCTCTCAAGCAGAGCCAGATATCTTTGCATTCTATACAGATACTGAGAGTTTATGTGGATAAAAGCTCCCTAAGGGGGGACCATGGCCCAGATCCGATAAAATATTCAGGTTTCTCACTTCCCACTTAAATCAATGATCAACTATTAACTGCCAAGCATTTTAGGAGTACTCCTAGTACCATGGAAAGATCAAAGAGGAGCAGGACCTTAACTTGGTAGTGAGATATTTGTACAAGGAACGAGGTATTTCCAGAGACCAAGACATACACAAGGTAGAAAAATAGACCATTAGAAAGAAAAGAGCCATAATCTAGATTTTGGAGTTAATGAAGAAATTCTATGCACTATTCTAGTGTCTGTGTGAACAATGATTAGAAGAAGAGTGAGAATAAGTGAAATCAAGAGAAATATTATTTCTAGTTTAGTTAAATTATATCATTTTTGCATAACTACAGAAAATCAATCTGAATGTAGGTTACCAAAAGAGTTGAATGTACATTAAAACACCAAAACAGCAGCACCAATGATGACAACAGTAAAAATCTTAATCTCAGATTGTTTTGAGAAACAGCATGCAATACTGTAAAAATTGATGTGGCTGGGATCACCCAAGTACATTTGGAAAAAGCAGGAAAGAAGGTGATCTGAGGAATAATATCAGATTTGAAGTTTTTCAAAAATGAGAAGCTTCTAGAGAAAAAAAGATTGAGATGTGAAATATTTGACAATTATGAGATTACTAAAGTTTTTTTGTTATTGTTGTTTTTGTTGGGATTGTTTGTTTTTTTTTTTTGTGGGCTGCTAGAGAGGTATTGGAAAGAGTCTAGGGTAGAAGTGGAGGAAAAGACATCTTATGTTTACTGCAAGAAGCATGTTCAATAAAGCTGAAGGGGAAAAGAAAGAGGGTAAAGAGAAAGTGGGGAGTGGAGAAGCAGAGCCGAGATAATTTGGTTTTGTTTTTTTTTTCCTAAGACTTACTGTGAAAGAGGAGTCAGAAGAGACTAAGCTGCTGAGGAGTAAGCTACAGGAAGGTTGTATAAGAGTTTGTGTCATGAAGTGCAGCATCTGTGGCAGGTAGATGGGCTGTAAGAGCAGGGGAAGCATCAGTGTTTGGCTGAGAGGAAGTAAAGTCCTTTCCATGGACAAGAGGATTTCTGAAGGAGCTACAAATGTGGCAAAAACATGAGGGAACAACACATGAAGTTGCAGGTTAAGAAAGCTCATTGATACTGAGGTTGACATCTCAGATGAAAGATTGAGATGTAAAGAACCAGGAGAATCCAGAGCTTAAATTAGAGGGCAAGGCTGATGGAGAGGAATTGTAGGGATAAGAGATGGTGAGAAGGGTTGAGGAGAAAAGAAGTATAGGTAGAGGATAAAGAATGTGAAAGGGATGGAGGAAAGGCTAAAGGGGAGGTCAAACTTTTCCACCACAGCCAAAACCAGGAAGGGGAGAGGGAGAAAAGCCTTCTGTAGTGAAAGGAGATGCAGACAAGAGACAGAGACTTAATCTTTGCCAGAAGGAGGTTTTAATAGGTCCTGATGGAAAATTGGGAAAGCCTGCTTCCTCAGCCCCCAGAGGGTAAAGGAGGGAGACAGAATAAACTTAACAGTATCTGTGAAGAACTTAGATACAAGGGGATAGGAATGTGCTGTAGGGAAAGAAGGTAGATTATAATACTAAAGATTTTCTTTCAAAACCCCATTAACCATATTCATAGCAAAGCTGTGAGAGATCGAAGCACAGAAAGGTTTCAGGAGACACTGCTTTAAAATATACCTGCCAGGATCCAGCTCTTAGAAAATCATTTTAATTTCCCCTGATCTTGTCTGGATAGAGTTCAAAAGCCTTTTAAATCTTGTTTTGGCCTTCTGCCTTCATAACTGTTTATTTCCTATGACTTTTATCCAACTCAAACTTCGGGAGCTATTTCACTGAGCTGTTTAAAATTTAGCTGAGACATTCTATCTTTCTTAGACCAATATCTTAAATGACTGGAACTCCATAATGGTATGAACCTTTCTGTGACAAGTGAAAGAGAATGGTGATGCTGGTTGCTTATTAAAAGCCTGGTGTCAGACAAGACAGACTGACTTATAGACAACCTTCAAACAGCTGACAGCAGACAGGACCTCCTGTCCTGAAAGCTTTTGATACAGTTCTGCATGGTTTTTTTTCATCTAAAATCAAGACCAAAAAGTAAAAATATAAAATCTGAAGCTTCATGCAGCAGTAAAGTTCTGTGAAAAAATTTGTTGTCACTCAAATTTACTTAGTCACACATTTACCTCCAAAACTGAATGAATATCTCTGGAGCCCTTGGGGCACAGCAGTGCATCTGCTGCAGATGACACTCACAGCTTCAGAGCAGAGGTTTTCCCAAGTGTCATGGCAGGGAATTGTTGGTGCATAGCAGAAGTTATGTGGAAATCCCAAGGCTGTTTGAACAAAGAAGGGCCTTCTAAACAGAGCAAAATATTTTTCTGTGGGTGTTTGTGGAAGCAGTGTTTTTTGAGATGTTTCTGCCCAAGGAAGAGCATCACTTCCTATGTAGCCAGGGCTGGGTGGTAGAGGAGGACCTTGCACCAGGGTCCTTAGGGTTCCAGAGGGCTGAAAAGCACCTGGCCCATTATACTTAGAACCAGAGTTGGAAATTAGAGATGACCAAGGAAATAGCTGTGAACTTTAAATTTTTCCTTTTTTCTTCCCTTAGTATATAAAAAAGCCCGGAAAAGTAATTTAATTTTTCAACATGGACAAATCTTTTTTAAATTGTTCATTGAAACCTGTTGTAGACCAGAAGAGGACTAATGAAATGGAGAAGTTGGAAGACTCAAGTGAAGGGAAACTCAGGAGAGAAAACACCTCAGGCAGGCTGTTTAAAATTCCAGTGGTGCTGTTCTTAACACCTATTTGTCTTTAGCGGATTAACAATTTAGGTAAATAGCACCAGGGTCAAAGAGTTACCACCTCAGTCCCTGCAGCTCTGGAGGCACAGAGACCACATAAGTTCTCAGTGGGCATGTCCACCTGATTGATGATACTGAAAGACCTGTATCAATTTTAAGTCCTGCTGGTTTTTATTTTGGCTGAAATCTGTATAAAGGAACTTTCCTGTTGGCACTGTGTAAGTTTATTGAAGCCAGTGAGTTGGTTTATAATGAACTGGAACGTTCACATTAATGTTATTTGCACCAGCCCAGGAAGCAAAAGATGCCTAAGGGAGGGTTTCACAGTTGGGGAGGTTCATGGGAGACTGTCTTGCCATCAGGAATCATAAGCTCACCCTCCACAAGCAAATACACAACTTGTGTCCAGGGCTGATTGCCCGTTTGGCTGCTGTTCAACCACAGACTGGCCTAAACCACCCACGAAATCACAGCCTCCAAAGCTTTCCTTGGTCTTTGGGTTTTACTACATAGACAAGGTCTGAGACCTGAGGTCCCCTGCTAAATGGAAGCAGAACAAGATAAGGTGTTGGAGTCTTTTTAAGCAAAAGAAGGAGGAGGAAATACTGCCTCAGGGCAATAAATGTCCATCACTTTATCACATAAGATTGGTTAGAAGTATGCTTAGTGGATCATCTTTGTGACAGGAACTTTCAGAAGAACCTCAGGAGCTCTGGAGCAGATATCTCCTCATCAGGTCAAAAGGAGAGTTTCAAGTTTTGAGGCCAACTGCAGGTGGTTCTGCATGTGTTGATAATTTTGAAAAAGGGAGGATTTGTGTTTGCCCTCTTAAGCTATGGCATAAAGGTTTGATGTGGTTTTATCCAGAAAACAGCTAATGTGGTGAAAGTACCGCCCTGCTAAATCCTGTCTTGAGACAGGGAGCCTGTGTTTAGTACGAGAAAGCCACAGAGTTTTCCTGTTGAAGCATAAAAAGCTGTGTCTTTTACCATACATAAGAATTATTATACAATAAAAGCACATTGTAGACAAGGTTTGTAAGTTTTACCAGATGAAAACTTACTGAAGTGAGCCTTATAGGGGGTACAGGGCTGATGTTACTGAATTTACCCTATGGCAAAATTACAGCACATTGCCTGTGCTGTGCTTTTACCTCTGGCTGCACAGGAATGTTGCCTGGCTGAGGGTGGGTAACAGAAAGGATTGATATAAAGACAGTTTAGGTAAAGCCAGAACTCTTCTCACTTGTTTTATGGGAAATCAAACTGTCTTGGTCTCTGCTACTATAATTGCAGCAGGATTGGGAATTCGTGCCATATTATGTATCAGCAAAATAATTTTGGTGCAGCAGGGGTGCAGCTCAGGCAGAAGGAATTGAAGCCTCCACGAGGGTATTGCTGCTAGCACACACTAGTGTGTGTGCAGCATGTACATCTGCATTCTTAGATACACTAAGAGCAAAAACCCTGGCACACTGAGAACTTAGTGGGAGCCAAGCTGTAATACCCAACCTCTGTGCAAGGCTGTTACCTTATAATTTTGCCTCAGGTCAGGCTTAGCCAAGCCTGCAAGCATTTATCCTATGAACAGCAAGTATTTCATGGAAAGCAGGAAGCAGACCAGGTGGGCTTGCTGGCCAGGGGACTGATGGTTTTATTTACAAGGAGTGAGTGCCTATGGAGTGCTTTGCTCTGTATTCCCTTGCTGCTTACAAGTCCGTCTGGTTTTTGCAAAGGAGCTCTCAGGGCTTGTTGCTGGAATCCTGCATGTTGCTGACAACAGGGAGGTCTGGGATGGTGGGCCACACCGGTTTGAAGGATGTCAGCTTAGCTGCTGTTCACTCAGTACCATGGGTAAATGCACTAAGGAGCCTTCTCCTTCTTTCACTTCTCCACTATTTTTTCCCCCTTTTGGTCATAGACAGAGGAGCCTTTGAAAGCTTTTGATAAACTTATGTAATTGGGTATGTTTTCCAAAGCACGTCTCTGTTCTTTCCGAGGGCTTGGCTAAGAACATTATTCCAATTCTTCTCTAGGCCTTCAAAAGTGCCGATCCTTTCAAACATGTGCACTGTGAAGGATTACAAATTTGTTTTTCAAAGGACCCCAAATCCCTGCTGCTTTCATCAGTTCCCCTCCTTGAGCTCCCAGTTTTCTCCCCTCACCCCAGTCTCATAGCCTCAGCTCTGAGCTGCAGGATGCTGACACTCTTTCTCCTGTCCCTCCACCTCTCATTTTTTCTTCTCTTTTTCAGCTTCCCCCACTGCCCATACTCCCCATTTTTTTTTTTTTTTTAAATATGAAACAAAAGTGTGGAGAAGCATTGCCATGGCAGCAATGCTGCAGCAGGCCCTCCCCTCTGTGTGCATGTGAGCTCTAAACTTTTCATATAATGGCCTGAAAAGAACAGGAAGGGGACAGCTTGGGGCGGAGAAAAAGAGTGAGGGAGAGTGCAAAAGCAATGAAAAGTGGGACAAAACCATTGGAAATGCATTCAGGCTGACATCACCACCCTTTCCCACAGTGGTCATTCACTTAGGAGGCTCCAGTGTCCATTCACTGTCTTAAAGCTAGCTTTCTAGAGCCCTGGGAGACCATCTTTCCCGGCCTGAATGCCTTTTTTGTTGTGAAACAGTGAACTGTTTCTGAAACCCTGCATAAAGGGCTGAGTAATTCACTGCAGTTGCCAGGAAGTCTGAGCCACTTGTGAGCTAACAATAGTTAACTTTATCTGCCGGCCCAAGCCCCCCTTCCAGCTGTAGGTCCTGAATTCTAATAAGGGCTTTACTCATGCCTCTGAGGTTATGGTAATATTTTATACATCTTTTTTCATTAAGACACAGTCATAGCTACTGTTGAGGCACCGGAGGCAAGTGCTGTCAAATGATGTGGGGTGGGGAGGAAAGGAGGGAGAAGAAAGAAAATAGCTTTTTACATCAGACAGGCAGTTTGGTCATTTTATACTAGAAATATAAACTTAGTTTGGGCAAAACCAGGGATCATAATTTTTTAAAATTCACATTACAACCCCCAGAGTCAAGCAAGATGTTCTGATTGTTTTCTAGCTGTGAAACAACCTCAGGTTTCCATAATTTGGGGTTGCTGGTTTTATTTTTTACTCTCCTCCTCTGTCCCTGCACTGCGGGCATGATGGTGACAAGTGAGTGAATCATGAAGGAAATAGATGAATCTGTTTGGGTTTCCCTTTTAATCCAGATTTGGATGTTGATGTGCAGAAAAATTCTTCACAGTGACAGCACAGCTGTGTATAAGCAGTGACACAAAACAGTGATTCATGCAGTGGTTCTGCAATGCTGATAATGACAGTGTGTCTTTGAAAGATGTGGATCATCAATTTTTTCTTTACCTTCTGAACTAGTTGTTTTCCTGAGAACCAAAAAAAAAAAAAAAAAAAAAAAAAAAAAAAAAAAAATTCAAGTGGAGTTCTCAATTGTCCCTTTGGCCTCCAGTGTTTTGAGGAAAAAAAAGAAAAATTGCTTATTCCTCACTTTTAAGCAAATGATCACTCAGAGTGGAATTTATTTCAGAGCATCACTGTGACCATTCCTGTTCAAGATAAAAGACAGCATAGCTTGAACAACTCTTCCATGTCTTTGGTGTCTGTGCCTTATTTGCTATGCCTTAAGAAATAGCATTAGGAATGCCTGGATGGAAATAAAAGCACATATTTCAAAGTCCCACACAATACTTTATTAATGTTTATGAAAAGTGATTGAAGGATGCGTACAGGTTCTGTAAAACTAAACCACAGAAGAGTTCCTGATGTATTCTCCTATCACAGCAATACCTTTTCTTTGTCTGTACTCATGACACCAGCTGATGCCAGAGGGAGCTGTGTGTGCTGTGGATGAGGTCACTGCAGGGTCACTGCATAGTAAACAGGTTGCTTGGCTTTTTGGTTAAGTTCAAGTATTGAATCGCTTTCATATCTTCCCTCCAAGTGACCTTTACTGGAGGGAATACCATGCTCTGATGGAGTGACAGATTTGAACTGGCCCTTTTACTGCCTGACAGCAGTGTCTTCTGAACTCTGCTGTGGGTTTGTCTTGCTGAGAATGAAAAGCAGCTTTTGGCAGGTGAAGGCTTGTGAGCCATGCATTGTGTGTGCATACATAGGTGTGCATACATCCACTCCTCTCCAAAATTTTTCCCTAATCCAGATGAACTGTGAGGGCAGTCAGATATCAGAATTGATGCAGCCCACAGGAAGCAGGCAGAGGGGAAAGTGGGGATGCTGGAGAGACGTTTTGCAGAGACTTTTATTAATAGTGAACTAACTGTAAAGTCATCAAAGCTACCCCTGTGGCCCTGACTGAAAGCTCTGATCTACTGGTAGTGTGGCTTTCTCTCAGCATGGACTGCTTCTGCTCTTGAGCTGAAGCTGACTGCGTTGCATTCTGACAACCCATTTAAATAAAATTAATCTATTTGCTCCTTTGAGGGGGAGGGAGTATAAATTAGAGGGACTAAGAGCATATGATGGAGAGAAAAGGAATCCAGCTTTCTAATTTACAGTGACCTTCAGGGTTCACCATAAACCTTTACTGTTCACAAATGAACATTCCATCTCATTCTGTATATAAGTTTTGAAGCATGAAAAAATCTGTCCACTTTTTTAGATGTCCAAGTGCAGACCAAGTACTTTTGAAAGTTGTGATCTGGACTTAAAGTTTGTCCCTTATATATTTAATTTGTCAAATGTGTCTGTATGATGCAATCCCTCTCTAATCACCTCCTCCCTTTCAGAGCAATGTAAATGCTCCAAGCTAGTACATGCCTCAACTAGATGCAATATGATTTCATTCTATCACTTAATGGGCTATGTACCCACCAAAAAGTGCAATATTGAAGAAAGACCATTGAATTTGGGTGTGATAGAATACCAGGAAAAAGTCAAAACAAAACCTGAAAATTATACAGTAGCACTCCTGTATTTCAAACTGATAGGCATGACTTTTTCTGGAAAAAGATAGTGACTGAGAATTTTTTTTTTAATTTCTTGATAACCAGGTCAATTATCTTACACCCTGTGCTGTGAAACCTCAAAACCTCAGCTGTGGAGTCACTTGGGATGGAATGTCTCCAGGCTTTTATGTTTCACTTGTGCTTTCAAGTTCCATAAATCAGTCTCTTTCATTTCAGTGGCCTACTCAGCCCCTTTTGGCTCCCATTGCTTTGTCCCCTGCTTTTAGTGACTTCTTTTCCCTATTTTTAAGCCTAGCCTCTCTTTCCTTCTGTTCTGATGGACCTTTCTCTCACTCTCAGAGTTCTCATTACTTAGCAGGATTCTTTATCCTCTTCTGCCACCTGGACTGTGTCTCACTTGTTCTTGCTCACTCCCACTTCAAAGGCTTCTTTGTTTCCAGGCCTCTCCTGCTGGATCTGGATTTCTGTTTTATTAGAAAGTTCTGACTCAGAAAGCCTCAGCATCCTGTGAAGGACCATTGTAGCTCCTGGCAATGGTGTCCTACAGCCATAGAACTGCTTAGAACTACCTTGGAATCCAAAACTCTGGGGAGGACAAATAGATTACAGCTCACTCAGAGCTCGGCTCTTCTGACAGAAGTTGCAGGTTTGCCTTTCCATGAGATTCCTGTATGACAAGATCCAATACTCTCCACCCATCTGTGGCTTGGGGACAGCACTGAAGCCCAGAAGCTGAGCTGTAAGAACATACTAGCTTTTTTGCACTATTTTCCATCAGACTTCAATGGCTCCCCAGGGTTTTCTACATCTGGCTTAAGAGAAATGGACTCTGAGGCAGAAATGGCAGGGGACTCTTAGCCATAGTACTTGACACTGAGAGCCACTGTTTCTCCTCACTCTCTTCCTCATACAAGGACCAAGGAAAAGCAAGTGTCATGAAAGCTATAGGAGAGTTTTATACACGGAAAAAGGAATGTTTCACTCTGATAGTTCTTAGCTAGAACCCCTCTTACAAGGAAGGTTGAGGCAGGACATTCTTTTACATCTTTAGGGAGTAAATATTCTAAAATAAAACTGCACAAGAGACAGTAAAGCCAGTGAAAGTCTGTTATATCCAGCATTAGCATACCAAAGTCACTGGCATGAACCCAGCATGTGGAGTTTGTCTGTTCATTAGCTGGATTGCTCTATTTTGATGGTGCACTGGTTTAGCACTGATGTAACACCTTCACAGTCAAACACTGTGAGCCTGGTTTGAAAGACTGTAAGCATTTCCTTCAGGTGGCCAGGCAAGCAAAGCGAAATGAAAGCTGCTGGTGGATGACAGGAATAAAAATACAGCATAAGAGAGTGTGATATTTCTCAGAGCCACACTGGGAATGCTGCAGGAATCCTAAAGAACACATCCAAGCTGAAAGAAGAGAGGAAGAATTTTTGGTGGGAGGTGATGCAAACAATTACTGTGCAAGCACCAAGAACAGGTCTTGGTTTTTTTTTTTTTTTTTTTTTGCTTTTTTTAATTGCTCAGGGAATAGATTTGGCAACTCTGTTTTCTAGTTTTTGGTGCTCTGTCTGTGTAACACTACCAGAAAACTTGATGCACTTAAGAATTGAGCCACTGATCCTTCATTCAGAAACCTGATATTTGTCCAGCTAGTCTCTCGATTCATCTTTGCCAGTGAAGTTTAATTTCGACTGTATGTGTGTGTTTATCATTTCTGAAGCAGGAAATATTAATCACTAAATCTGATTGGTCTCACTGCTGCTTACCCCAGGGCAGCTTATGAAAACTAGTGTCAGTTGACACTGTCATCCACATGGCTTGATAACTAAGAGCTGAAGATAGGCTATTTCCATTTTAACTAGACAATAAAGCAGAGAATCTGATAAAGGCTGAGGTGGGGCAGGGAGGTTTTATGAAATGAAGTTTCTCATTGGTGTCATACCCACCCTATCACTGGAAATGGAGCTGCCTATGCTTATCCTTTTCATGTTTTTATTAAGAAATATCAGCAAAAGACAGGAGAAGACTGTGCAGCAAACTGAGAAAATTAGGGGGGGAAAGGCTTATTGTTATATAAATGTCCTTTCCTCCCACTTTTGCAGAGCTGCTCTTGATCCTTTCAAAGCAGTCTCCCTTTGAGACAAGAAGATGCTGTTAGCTGGAATCATACAAAGAAGAAATTACGGCAGTTAGTCTTTTATGTTAATACTTTAGTCCATTAATGCTATTATTACTTATCTAGCACAAACTGAATGCTGGAGGCTTTTC
Organism: Muscicapa striata striata; assembly: GCA_030060385.1. NCBI lineage: Eukaryota > Metazoa > Chordata > Aves > Passeriformes > Muscicapidae > Muscicapa > Muscicapa striata. The sequence continues at coordinate 956,821 of JAREIS010000067.1, read as the reverse complement.
AGATACCAACTTGGTGTCCCGGTGTATAGTGTAAGGGTGATGTATGCAAGGTGATGGGTGAGCTGGGTTCTGATTAGTGCTGGCATGTACCTGAGGAGATGGGCACTGGGCTCCTAGCTCTGCAGCACTGGCTAAGCAGGCTGAACAAGATTTTAAAGTTGCTCTGCTCTCAGCTTTGAGGTATGAGGCCTGATCTCTTCTCGGTGCGTTACTTTCCCGGCTGGTAAAAGAGAAGCTGCTGTGCTTCGTCGCTGTGTGTTTAGATTTCAGGAGTCACAAAACATAACTTCCTGTGTAGGTAAGGACTACTTAGCATACTGGGACAGGCTCTCATTAAAGGCCTTCGTGCACAGCTCAGTAAATGCATTTCTTTCTCTGCCAGAACACCTTTTCATTTTCTGTACTTGGTTCCACAAACAAGCACTGAAATTTCACCTGTATTATTAAAAATGCTCTATACCATTTAATTCCAATTTTTTCAATTCAATTTTTTTTTAAATTTGAAACATGAATATTTTAATTTAAACAGAAATGGAAAGGGGCAAGCCAAGCATAGGGGAAAGGCTTGCAATGCTTAAGATGAAGTTTATTGTAATTTCTTCCATTTTTCCCCTCATGTACTCCTTTGGAGAGAAGTTTGAATGGAAAATCAGGCAGTGTTAATTCTTGATTTCTCTGGTTACCACTGTAGAGGAGAATTCATTACATCTAATTGCCTAAGCAATTTCCTAAGCAGGTAGTACCTTCTGCCCTCAACAGACAAAATTTTCTAAGTTAATGCACTCACCTGTCCTCTAACAAAATCTCTGGAAACTGGAGATGAATTATTGACCTGATCCAAAAGGTCTTCACCATTTTCCGTGGGAGGACTGAAGTTAAGCTCCTCGTAGGGTTACTGCCACACAGTCACACTTCAGCAGGTTAAAAACAGGGCAAAAAGGGAGAAGTAGCTGGGTCTCTTCTGAGCCTTCCCACCTGCTCCAGGCATTGCACATGCCAAACAGAGGTGACACAAGAGCAGCGGGAGTGAACTCCTCTCTGCTTTTTGAGGAAGATCAGGGCTGGTCTTGATGAACAGAAAAGAGGCTCTCCAAGTGCCCTGGGGCATCCTGTGGCTTCACAGACAGCAAAATACTGAATAGGGATGTGTTTACAACACAAATGATTGCAATTCTGAGTTTTACACAGCCCTTTCTGAAGCTGAATCCCTGCATGACATGCTATTAACTCTGACATTAAAGACCCTGAGACCCAAAGCCTTCTGTAGGGACAACTGTGGGCAGTCATCTCTCACTCCTAAGCCAGTCCCCTTGGGATTAGTTGCTGGCATATGGGGGAGCATGGGTTGGGTGGTCAGTGGCTCTGACCACACCACCTCTATACAGATCTAGGAGGTACAGACATAATATAGAGCCTGTACTTAGATTGAACATCTCTGAAGTCTTTGGGTATATAGTGCAATCCAGGCTTTGTTTTAGCTCAAACAAACATGTTTGGTTTGCCTATGGCTGAACTGTAGTGTAGTTTTACCCCAGTACCACTGGGTTTATGTGCAGGTTGATGTGTCTGTGTACACACAGGCAAAGGCAGAGAAGAGTTCTGGGGAAGGCAAGCAGTCAAATGGGGAATTCTGTGTGTTGGGAGCCCACACAGAAACCAGATATGAATAAATAAAGGAGTGCTGGCTTATGACTGTGCCAATTTCTTAACCTTTAGGATCATTAGTGACTTCTCTCTTCCATTGGGAAAAAAAAATCCAACAAAAAACCAGCAGTTCCTGTATTTTTCTGAGACACAAGCCAAGCATTTAGCACCACAAATAGGCTCATAATTTGACAGGCAAAATGCCTGGAAAAGTGAAAGCAGATTTCTCCCTCCAAGTCCCTGAATATCTTAGTGATCCTGTACTTGGTTTTCAAGTGCTGTTTCCTTTTTGTTTAATCACAGGTTTGGGTCAAGCCACTCTTCAAAATATCATGCTCTGTCCATGTGCATTTTCTTAACCTTAAGTATGTTCCCAGTTTCCTGCTTTGCCAGCATAAACAGGCACCACACAGAAATGCCTACACATGTCCAGAGCTGTTGCTGAGTAGCTCTCACTTTTAATTTACCTCCCATCATCCACGTATTTTTCCCCTTATGTGCAAATCTAGCAGCCACAGAGTTGGCATAACAAATATTCAAGAAGCTGTATTTGCTGTGAAACTCAGCAAAGGGAATTAGCTACAGTATGTGAAAAATACCTTTATAAAGAGCTGAGGCTGGTAAAGGCCACAACCAGACAGAATGTTCAAGCCTTTCGAAAAGGAAGTAATGCTGTGTCTTACCCAAGAGACTTCCAGCCAAGGAGCCCAGTGGATTCTCAAAAGGGCTGAGGAAGAAGGTGGTACTCCAGGATAGGGTTTGCCTGCCTCAGGTTCCCTGCTGGGTATAAGCCTTTGGGGTGCTCTCTTGGAACTGATGTGAGAGGATTATTGTTCATCCCCAGCCTCTCTGAAGGACCAGTTCATTGGGTTTCCAAGGGCTTAGGTTATCTAGGGAGGTGGTTCAGGAAAGACAGTAATGGAGTATGGGGCTTTGCTGCCTTGCTATATGGCTGCAGCTGCATCAGAGAAAAGTGATAGTTGCACTTGCATCAAGTTGCAGTAAATGAAATTCTGATTGAGTATGGGGAAAAAAGAGCAATGTGAGAATGGTTCAGCACTGAAGCAAGTGCCCACCAAGGCTGTGCATTTTCCATTCTTGGACAGCCAAAGCTCGACTAGACAGGCCTCAGCAAGCTGCTTTAAGTTTAATTTAGCCATGCTTATGTGGGGTTTGGACTGGAGACCTTAAAGCCCCATAAAACTTAAATTGTGCTGTGATTCTATGAGAGAGAAGGACAAGATGAACCTCCGCTTTCCACCTTTCCCTTCTCTTCCTCTCCCATCTCCTCTCCTCCCTCCCTCCCTATCCATCTTTTGGATTAGCATTTGACTACTTTTCTGCTAGGAAGGAAAGTTTTGGAGGTAATTTATCACTCCACATACACGCCTGATTTTGAGGAGAAACCCACATCCCAGTTGGCAATGTTATGCAAAGATGTCAATATTAAGTGACTTACTGAAGACCATGCAGTACACTGGCAGCAGAATGTGACTCTGACCTAGTAGTGGAGCACTAATGGTTTGTAGCTAGAGGATTCACACTTCCTTTGGTCCCTCTGGGGAAAGGAGAAGGACATTTCTCTGGGCAGCCTCTGTGAGGAGCCTGTCATCACGGTGAAATGCCCATTGTGATTATCCTGTGTAAACCACCTGAAATTCAAGTATAAAAGGGCAAAAAATGAACTTTAAAAGTAACCCCTTCCAATCACATTAAATGGAGCAGGATGGCATATTTCATTTTGTTTAATAGTCATTAGGGAAAGAACGGACTCCAGACTTTCCCATTAATTTTTAATAAAACCTTTATTAATTTTCTTAAATAAAGGTTTTAATGTCTCATACCTACTTCTTGAATTCCAGATTAACTCATCTTCTTTATTATCAGCTTTTGCATTTGCGGTCTCTTTTTAATTTTTTTTTAAGTTGTTTTTTTCACCCTCTTCTTCTTGCCAGTAAATTGTAGAGAAGTTTTCAGGCTGCAGGACATCACTGTAGTCGGGACAGCTGTAAGAGTGAGAGCTGCACGCTGGTTGGGTTGCGAGCAGATGAGGAGCAGCACCGTGCCATAATTCATTCATTAATTAACTGTGCCATAATGAGATGCATGGCTGAGGTGACTGCTGCAGGAATGCTTTAGGGAGTAAACACAAAGCCCGAGCCCTGCTGCCATGCGGGGATGCCCGTGTGCTTTCTGTGTCCTGGCTTGTGACAAGCACATCCAAAAGAGCAGGGAAGGAGCAGAGGTGCGGTGGGGCTGCCCCAGCGTGGCACTGCCCAGAGCTGCTCTGCTTTCCTGCTTCCCCAAAAAGATTTTCTTGAAATGAAGGATAAGTGCCTCATGATGGGTCACCGGGGTAGAGGGGGGGTGGAAGGGAGATTTTTTGGATCAGTGTTAATTTTTGTATTGCAGAAGAATTTGTAAGCATATTCTTGCCGCTCTGGATTTTCATTTTTCCTCCTTCCTTAAAGCTGTGAAATTTTCTGAATTGTGGAAAACTCAGGTTTTCAGGTCAGCAAGAAATCTGTAATGTCCAAGATGAAATGGCTGTGACTTTTCCCAGGATTAGTTAGTGATATGCCACGTTCAGGGAATGCATCGCCTGCACCTTTGAAGCTGAAAGATGAAGTCAAGGAAATAGTTCTGGATTTGCCTGCAAGTAACAGTGGCTTGTTTGGCTAAAAGCTTTTCATAAGGAAAATCACAAATGATTTCTGAAGTTGATTATATTATTCTGTCACAGAGAAAGGGGAAACTACATGCCCACTTGTCTTTCAGGAGATGTGATTAATTCCCATTGATTTAATCACTACTGGGATGTGTGTCAGGTGAGGGTAGAGTAGGACAGGGAGGAGAGAGGTCCCAATAGCAGGCAGCCATTTATGATTATCTCTAATGATAAATTTTCCTCACTGGAAGTCACTAAAAGGTCTTGGCTACAGGATAGTGTTCGTACACCTATTTTTTCCTGCTGTAAACAAGAAAACATTTTACGTACAGAGTAAGGGAATATGGATTGTCGTGTCAGGTCTCCAGATTACTTCACTCATGGTAAAGCGCTGCAAGTCTGGATTTGAGAGGTAGCTGGTATCATGCTGCAGGGTCTCGATACAGCAAACAAATCTCTGCACAAATGGAGACACCTTCCCTGTGACAGAAGTGCCACTGCCTACACAGCTATTGGCAGTTTGCAAAGCCCATGTAATCGGTCACAGGGATAAAGGACAGAAATATTTTCTGCTGATTTCAGGATCGTCCTGCAAAGTCATATGACCAGCCTCACCAATTCAGCCCTTGCATGTTCCCTTCTTCTTGAGAATTTGCCTTTCTTCAAAAAAGAACAATATCTGTCAAGGACAACTAATCCCTACTGCTTGCTCTCAGGGGGTCCTTTCATGTGTCAAGAAAAGACCACAGCTTAGTGAAAGTGGGCTGATGTTCTAATTTTGTTCTTCTACTTTCCTTTTGTCTCACAATCTGTTTAGGATTAGAAATGTACTTAGGAGATGTAACTCTCTTGAAATGGAGTTTCTGTCAAGAAAAACCCCAAAAATGTCATGACAAGGAACAATCTTTAAAAGTTTGAAACTTTTTGTTTCAGCAGTCTTTAATGGAATAGTGCTTAAACAGCCCATGAAATTGCTTTGTTTTGACGTTTACCAAATGAAACTTTTGGACCTTTTGTGTCAAAATGGCATTTTTTATTTCAAAAGTGACCTAAACTAGAAGGAAACAAAGTTTAACAAGAGAACTAAACACTGGATAATGAAGCACACATTTCATTTTGATTGAATAGTTTATTCTGAGTTACCTAATCAAGAAACTCAAAATAATTTGCTGTAATCAGAATGGCATTTTCCCAATTTGTCAACAGAACAAAAAAAAAAAAAAACAAAAACAAAAAAACAAAACAGCAGAACATGACAGCATAGCAAAAGAGCTGCCTAAGATGCTTCTAATTTCTGTGGTGAGTGGGAGCAGGTCAGTTGCAAAAACACAACAAACAGCTTATCCAGCCCCACAGCTTTTGGTGATGTGAGAACTATAGCTGCAGATAGTAAAGGGAACATTAAGAAAAATTAGTCTTCAACTAAATTTCTGAGCCAAGAGGCCCTACCTATAGCCCCCAAGTCTTTTTAGCTGTTGTCTTCTTCCAGCGAAACACAGCCCTAAGAAGTTTAATTTTGTTGCTGAAGCCTTGTGTTACTGACCTGGTCGCCTTAGCTTCCTTTGAGCTCTTACCACATGTGCCTCAGTGCTGTGGCTGCCCATGTGCAAGGAGCCTGGGGGCTAAAAATACCCACTACAAATGTTATGGCACAGCAGCAGCATTTTTTTCCCTGTATGAAATCCCTCCATGTGGGTTGTGTTACCATTCCACCCCAGCTAGCACATGCCGTCTGGGATTAACTGGCCCATGAATCTCAGCCCTGGCGAGGACCAGTGCAAACACAATTCTGCCCACACTCCAGAGCTCCTCTTGAGGGCATTTGGGAGCTCAGATGTGCTCTTCTCAGGTGCCTCTTCTAGGGGTTGTTCCTTACAGGGGTTGGCATCTATTTTACTTCCCCTCTTCAGGTGTAGCCCAGACTTGGCAAGGGGTGGCCATCAGTGTCCCCCTCCCCAGTCCCCAGAGTGACTTCCCCCTTTCAGGCTCCTGGCATTTGAGCTCTGTTGTAGCTCCCCTGCTTAGTGCTGTCACACAAACTTTCATATGAAGACTTTTCTTCTTCTCTTCTTTGGAATTCTTTCACATTTTGAAGGGATGGGAAGGGATTTTGATGAGGTAGAAGAACATAGAGCAGGGAACAAGTGTGTAGGAAACTTAACTCTGTGTAGGTTATCCCATCCGGACACTTTGTCACTCCAGAGACTTTGTCAGACTTTGTCACCCTGTAAATCTGGTGCAGTCTTACCAGCATGAGTAGAGGTTCCTTTTATATCTGTGCATGAGGTTAACATTTGTAATGTAATGTCCTTGCCATTGTGCGTGTATGTGTATATATATATATATACGTGTATAAAAGTAGCCATAAATGGTTATAAACCTATCAAGTTCAGCAACTCTGTGAAATTAAGAACATACATGTCACTGTGGTAGCTTGGAAAAAAAAAAAAAAAAAAAAAGTGAGGAAATGTGAGGCCTTTCAGGCTATCCTTTCTATCATTTCTTATTTCAAGACTTTCTGTAAACAGGGTGGCAGGAGGAACTGGGTGACGAGAAGATTGTGATGAGGTATGGGGCCCTTCAGCCTTGTCTGTCAGGTTGAAGTGTGACTCTATCCAGCAGTGCCTGCAGCTTTCTTCCATCAAGAACAGTTTTTTATTTGTGTTATTTCTTCTGGACAGAGACCCCTCGCAAACTGTCAAACCTTTGTTCTGAGCTGAGGTTCCCTTTAGAAAGTTTGTGAATAGCATATGGAAAAAATGGTATTTCTTTCTTTTTTGTAGTTAAGAGCCAAGGTAAACTGGCATCAAGGGCACAGCTTCACTTCCCCTGCCCTGTGTAGTGAGGGCTTTGGGATCCTGGATATATTTGCAGCATGTTTCGTGGACACTATCACTGGATGTATAAAAGGGCAGTTTATTCCAGAAAAAGCTCTGCTGATAGCATGGTGCCTGCAGTGAACCCACAAGGATGGCTGGATTATTAAGGGATGTAAAAAGAGCCTTTTAGAAGTGTCACTCCTACACACTAGGGTACAGCAGGAGGTGCACAGCAGCGGTCTGTGTGTCTCTCACAGCAGGGACTGTTGGCACAATGGCTTCTGTTTTTGCTGCCTGTTCAGTATTATTTGTTTTATGTTGATACTGTCAATGCACTTAAAGAGATTATATATTTTTCCCATGGCATAAACAAAATGACTTGCATTTTGCAAGGAGAGTAATGGTAATGAGAACTCAGGCTTCAAGGGGAAATGATAGTAAGGTTGACAGCAAGGAGAAATAAATCTTGTACATTCAACTTAGTCTGAGCTGACTGTCATTTCCTTAAATAAATTAATAAACTCAAGTCCCCATGTTCTTACCTTATGAGGATGGGGAGAAGAGGGAAAGAGCTGTGACCTTGTAGCAGGCAGTGTTTTTAGTAGGTGATCTCTTGCCATTAGCTCGAACCAAGCTTCAAGCAAGACATGAGTCTGGTGGCTCTCCTCAGGCCGATGTCAAACCTTTGCCCTTCCCCTTCCATCTACTACCTTGCAGCAGCTCAGAGCTAGACAGGATTACAGACAGAGGATGATGTAAGGACTCCTCTGAAGCCAGCTGGGCTTAACAGGTCACTTCAGAAAACATCTCTGGCCCTTCTCCCCTACCCACTGTCACCCCTCCCACCCCTTGCTAAGTGTGCAGCCATGAGCTAGACTGAAATAGGGAGGGGGAGTCATGCTATTAATAACTCTGAACCTCTGCTCCCTGGAAGATGCCGAGCATTTGTTTATCCTTTGTTCCCAGGGGACAACATACTGTATGCTACAGCCATTTGTTGGTTTGGTGTTTTTTTCCCACCCAAATACAGAACAGTGGCAGCTGAGCCCCTGTATGAGAATAGCATTAAAATGTGTAATGCACCATAAATAAACAGAAATAGACAGCCAGGAAGCTGTGGTAATCACTGCTTTGATGTAGCATGAATTATGATGTGTGTACATATGTGAGCAAGAGTGCGGGGGCGGGGTTTTATGGTTTCATGTTTCTGGCTGTGCTTGTTTTGACTCAGCTGCTGTTGCCCTGGGAAGAGAGCGAGCCCAGCCTGTCATTTACCTATCTCCACCTTCGCACTGACAGCTGTGCATATCCTTTGGCTCAGAGGAAAGGGATCTCATCCTCCACTGCCTGTTCCCTTGGAGTCCCTCCCTCTGCCTGCTCTCTGTCCCCTTTGCCCTGGTGGCAGGGCAGAAGGGGTAATCCTGGCTGTCTCCCAGGACCGGGGCACTCCTCCTGCAACCTAGAGAGGATCCTCTTACATCCTGGGCTTCAACATACCCTTCCAGGAGTAGCTGATTTATGTTTCTCGGGTCTGTACTAGGCTGTTGGGGTTTTTTTCTTTGATTTCCTGCTGCTGCTGGGATGGTGAAAAAGGGAATAGTTGTGTTAGCACAGACAGGTGAGGTTATTAACAAGCCAGTGTCATGCTTCCCTCAAGATACCGAAATTAAAAAGGTAATTGTTTCAGCCTAGTGCTCTGAGATCAGTAAGATACATACAGTAGGTGGAAAGAGAGGAAGCCAGCAGAAAAAAATGTATCACGGGTGTCTCCTTGTTGATTATCTCCTATCAGCTTCCCAGGGACTCTTTCAGCTGGCACAGCAAGCTGCTTGTTTGGAATTATCTCCTGCCCATCCCTGCTACAGCAGCAAGACAGCTTATTAAAACAGCCTAGCTTTCTTTTTGTGCTCTTTGCATTAATTTTTTACCTGGAGCCAATAGCCTCCCTCTGAAAAACTTGTTTGGTCTGAATAGCCACAAATGAGTCTAACAGTGTTTAAGTGCTGCTCGGGTTCAATGAATTCTCTGACCTTATGATAATTTCGGTGTCACAGGGCACCAATAAATGCCAAAAACTGTCTGCCAGTCCGTAACTAGCTGCATCACCTCCGCCGAGCGCTGCGGTGCGAGGCCAGTGAATGAGACTGGAGCGGCAGCATCCCTCCGGGCCCGCTTCTCCACCGCATCCCTCCGCATCCATCCCCGTCCATCCGCGCCCTCTCGCGGCTCCCGGCCGGAGAGCGCCCTGCCATCATCCCGCCCTGCCATCATCCCGCCCTGCCATCATCCCGCCCTGCCATCATCCCGCCCTGCCATCATCCCGCCCTCCCGGCTCAGCTCCGGGCGCTGTGCTCCGCCCTGGGCTCAAAACATCCACTGAAAGGTTCATTCTTCTCATGCAGGAAGCGCCATTGCCTAGCTGGGGTCAGGCCGGGAAAGCTCTGCTGAAAAGCAGTTGTCTCGAGCAGGGAAAAGGTTTAAGAACCCAGAAAACTGGGGGCACTTAAGTACCTAAACATTTTTCAGCCGAGTCAGTCAAGTCTGGCAGGCTTAGATAGTCCTAATGAACTGCTGAGCACGGGCAAAATTTTCTCGCAGTAGTTGGTTACTCGCAGTTTGGTTACTGGTGTAGAAACTGAGTGAAGGAGAGGTTTTTAGCTCCACAGTTTCAATAGGAATTTGGTGTCTACATATCTCCGAGCATCCAGAGGTGTATTTTTCCTTATTGTTGTCACTTAATACACGTTATTTTATTGTAATTTTAGTGAAGAGGAAAGGTTGTACATTGAAGTCTTTCTGCATATAGAGACTGCAATACATAAAAGCAGGAGGCAGCCCTGCAATTTTTCTCTAAGGAATAAAGGTGCACCTTGGTGGAGCTGAGTTAATGCTGTAACTAATCTCTCTCTCCCTGACTCGGCAAGGAACGGAGGGATGTGCTTAACTTTATTTGCAAACTTTAAGAAGTTTGTGAAACAGATGAAGCCTTGTTGCTATGTGGCATAGCTGCACACTAATGGATGCATTAAAAAACGCTGTCACAGCGCACCTATATTGCCACACATGGTAATTAGTCAAATTGCAAGACAATTATCATTCCAAGGCTGAGATTGCTGACTTGCACTAGCTTCACAAATGCTAGGAACACCTTCCTCATTCAGAACTAGCAGGCCTAATTCTATGTTATGTTGTAGCTCCATTGCCCTCCAGCAACACAAAAGGCCTGAAGAGGCTAGAAATAGCCTCTGGAGAGCAATCTCTGACATAAGATGTTCATCCCAGCCCATCTGTTGGCATACCACAGCTCCTCAACACTAGCTCACTCCAACTGTCTCACAAACCTCTGCCTGGGGCCCTTGTTGGGAAGGGGCCATGTGTCTGACATGTACATGCAGAAAGCACTGCCTAGCAGTAGCTCAAAAGCTGCTTATGGTCCTAGGGGCTAAATTAAACTCAGTTCAGGAGACAATAATAATTCATGAAGCGCCCCTTCCTGCACTCCTATGTGCCAAATCGCATCTCCTCCTCCCCTTCTGTTCAGTGGCTGTCCCCAGGAGATCCTTGCTAGCCTTTTCTCCTGCAGAGAGGTTGAGTTGGAGCAGGGGGATGGTGCAGGATCGGGCAAGGAGCCAGTGATGGTGTATTTTGGAAATGGTGGTAAGCAGGAGAGGGAAGGGAAAATCAGGCGGTGGTCCTTCATCCTCAGTGAGCACCTCCATGCACAGAGTGGCAGGATGAACCCTGGGAAGCCCATGGTGAGCCAGCTCCTGTTTCTGGAGACAGCACAGTAAAGGGAAGTCTCTGCCTCCATTCCAGTGTGCCAGCCCACAGTGAATGGGCAGAGGGCTTTGGGCAAGAGGTGGGACTCCTTGTGTGTTAGAGCCACTAACCACTCCCTGCCTTTTGCTCAGGACAGAAATGCTCTCCAGTCTGGTCTTTCAGAGCCTGTGGCTCTGTCCTCCTGTGGGAATGGAGCTGTTTGTTCTCTCCCACCATGGGGCAGTGATGGCCCTGGGCTCTCCAAAGCTGTTGCTGAGGTGCAGAGCAGAAGGTTGCTCCACTGTCCACCCACCAAAAACCAACAGTTCAGACACTGAGTGCCCATTTCTTCTCCTCCTTCATTTGGATGTTGCCCTTAGCATAGATCCTACTCCTGTTATGAACAACATTTTCAAAACAGAAATTATATAATCATGAGAAATAGCCACTGCCCTTGACTTTAGATTTCTCTTCACTCATTGTAAAGATAGCACTTGATAAACTAACAATACAAAATAGCCTCTCCTAAGTCATGTCCCCTTTTATATTAGCTTTACAGGCTCAAACCACCCAAGAAGAACACAAGGGTTTTTAATGTTCTTTCTTGATCAGAGCAAAAGATGAACATAAGGGGATTCTGCTGTGCAAGAATTATTTGACAATGCAAGCCTGATATAACAAATTATTCTGCTCATTTCTCTAAGTATGTAAAGCATATGTAAACCAGCCCAAATGTCAGTATATTCAGACTTCTTAGAGTTCTTCTTTTGCATTGCAGAAGAAAAATACATTTTATTAAATGAAAAATTATTGACACTTCTGTTCTCACCAGCTGAAATTAATGGAAGGTTTGTCATTGTCTTAAATGAAGTGAGAATCACACCATTGCAGTCCTGTTTAGTGTCATAATGTTGTCAAGCTGCCAGTTTCCTGTTGGCATGTTAATGGCTTTTTTAATGATATTTACAGCAGATAAATTATTTGTATAGTGATTTATTCTATTTTTGCGATTAATTGCAGTCATTGAAATATGTTTTATCTTACACTGTGGTTTTTTTTTAATATGGTGAGGCCATTATATTTCCATTTTTGTGGTATTTGGGAGCTTTATATTTGCCCAAAAGATGTGAGCATGGCAGTTAATGACTGGATGTAAATTCAGTGTTCTGCTTTCAGACAGTTTATGACATTCAGTCAGTGTCTTTTCTGAGTAGAGGTTTACATTTTTAAGTCTGTTTTTTTTTTTTTTTTTTAATCCTCTGACTTATTATTGCTAGGATTTCAGATAAATCCAGTATTTTTACATTCCACATATTTTGTTCTTATTTGCTGTGGGTTTTTTTTTTTTTTTTATTTTCAAGGAATAACAAGAATGAAATGTGTATATAAAACGATACATCATAAAACACATCACATTTGCTTGAAGATACTGCTCGCATGAAAATATTAGTTGTTATAAATCCATCTCCAAGAGAAATGACTACATTTCTCTGCATTCAACCAGCTGTTCATTAAATGGAAATATACTTTTTTCTAAATTGTCTAAATTTTAAGGTCATGTATCTCCTTGTAATGGCTCAGTCTTTGACAGAGCATTCTTCCAGTTTTGGAGCTAGCTCTCAACATACAGTCTTTTCTACTGTTTGTGTGCATGCAGATGAAATTTGTATTCACAGAGAGAGCTAGATACAGGCTTATATCCTTTTTCCCCTGAAGATCTACTCTCCCACCATTTAGATGCTTCTGCTTTTGAGGTGTGGAAGCGCATGTGAATCGCAGCAATTGAAAGAGCATCCAGAACTGCAGATTTCTAGTATTCCTCTGTCCTTCATATTTTACACTGCTCATTGGTCTCCTGAGCTTGACAGAAGCTTGGCCATTCATAATGTGCATACCTAAATCTAGGAAAGCTAGAAAGCATGAAAAATAAGGTGTGCTACCCTTTGAATAACTGCTTATAATGTGTGGAGGGGAATAGAGCATTACATTGTGGGGAGCTTTACTAGAGTTCCCAGGGCATGAAGTGACTGACCTTAGAATTATGTCAATACCACTGGCATTGCAATCCTGTTCAAAGGTTACACTGGGCAAAGAGCTGGGCCTCTACCTAATCAAAGGCAGCCTACCTGCTATAACTGAAAGCACTCATGCTGATGCAGGCCACACAAATGCAAAAACACTCCTAGTTCTGGCTGTCAACAACCTGTCTATAATCAGTCTAGTGTCTGGGTTTTATTTCCTTAACCAATGTGGGTGTTTTTGTGGTTTTTTTTCATAATAAATATTGTTGAATGACAATTTACCCCCAAAAGTAAGATTAGAATTTATTAAGGAATGCTGTTCTATTTAGTGGTTTTTAAATGAACACATAAGTTAATAGATAAGCTTGTTAACAACTCTGAAATAAAATTAATTTGTTGATGTAAATTGTTACTCAGCAGGAATTTCAGGTCTCCAAAATAGTTGCAGTTTTAGTCACTGACAGTCACTGTGCCTTAAATAAGTCACTTAGACAAATTCCATGAAACAGCTTTTAGATGTTTTTATTTAATGTCAATATTTTATATTATTCTGGTGGTTACATTTGCTCTTCTTTCATAAAACTACTTCTCCTAGACACCAGACTTGTGGGAAAATTGGAAAGAAAAACAGAAAAAATAAATCAGTCTAAAGCAGTCTAAATCATCAGCCCTGTATCATAGGGTTAAAATTCATAGATGATAATAAACTTTGCTAAAAAATAAAGCAAGTTCAGCCATGTGACAACAACTTTTGTTTGAATGTCGTAGCAAATGGGTGATCTCTGAGTTATAGAAATGAAAGATCAGTCATTCAAATAACAGTTGTTTTGACTCACATAATTAGTGGCCATTAATACCTATTTCAACAGACTGATAAACGTTTATTTACTTTTGCATCATGTCCCCAGAGCAGCACAAGGCAATGTCAACACACTCATGTGTCTAGCAGCAGAAAACACCCACACTGAAATCAGAGGTGTCATTGCATTGGGGTTAGCCTGGGTGTCACTGGAAGGATGCTCTGCATATGATCCTCAGGGCATAACAGCTACCTCTGCATGCATGTATGATTTCTAGGCAGATCTGTCCAATTTATCCCACACTCCCAGTGTGCTGCTACTTCTGCCCAAGCTGGTTTCCTCAGTTCTAGTACAAGTGTGTTGGTGCCTGCTGACATCATGACTCTTGGCTCCATGAGCATGCCCATGGAAACAGATGCACCAGCCCTTCCTTGTTAAAATGCTTGTGCAAGATCTGCAAAATTTGTGCAGTGGAGACCACTGATGAAAGATGTATTCTGTTACTGTAAAGAGCAAACCACAGAAGCATGGATGCAAGTACAGGAGGTGCAGCTTCCCCTGTGCTCTGGGGAGTGCAGTGACTTCCCTGCTGTCCATTCTAGCTTGCTCAGTGGCTTACCCACGGGCAACATGGTTGTGCAGATCCTTGTTTGTGAAGAGAGTACAAAAGCCTCAAATGAGACTGATTGCTAGAGGGTGGGATTTTCCTGATACACATAGCTGACCTTTAGGAATTGAACAGGATCCAAAATCACATGAGATTGATCTAGTCATATGTCCAGTGAGTGAAATGGTGTGAACTCAAATGCTGCTCTTGGCTGGTGGGAACTTTCTATGAGGATGAAAGGGCAAGAAATAACCTTTCTATATATGACATATATAGAAATAACTTGTTCTTTTTAAAAATTATTATTTATAATTCATTGTTTTTATTTTATTACCAGTAGAATGTACGGTGAAATAAACGATTCATAAAGTTCATCTTCCTTTATCTCTGCAATTCTTTCTTGGGCTCACCAGTGATATAATTTATGCTTGTTTCTCCATTTACTGCAATTGCCCTTTATCAGAATTCAGGTAATACTTTGCTGGCTGACTCTGATAGCTGGAAGTAATGCGAAGAGGATATTTTTAAAGCAGATTATTACAGGGAAAAGAAAGATTTTCTATCACCATGATGGTGTTTGCAAAGGGGATCTGAATTTTCTTTCAAACAATACTCTAACTGTTTAATCCTCTCACTTCTGTGAATATTTATAAATACAAAAATCTGAGTTGCCTTTCCTGTCACCCCAAAATTAAACATATTCATAAGGCAATATGAAATGAAAAAACAGTTTTGACTTGAGAATTTCTCCCCTTGGTAGAGAAGCAGATATGAAAATAACTTAAATAATAAGCTGAATAAACTTGATTTAATAAGCTTCAATGTCAGGGTCGTATCTGCACCTGGTGCTAAGAGGGATCATATTTGAGGGTGAACATTCTGTTTTCTTCTGGTCTTAAAAATCTATGAAATCAGATCTCTCAGTTCTGGAAAAGTGCAGCACTTTTTTTCTTAACAAGCCAGAGCTGCAGGAAAGCATGTCAGACCAAGTCCTTTCAGGGTACCTTGAAGGACCTGGAGGTAACACCATGTGGTAACACCATGGTGGCTCAGTCAGTGGGAATATTGCTAATGTTATACTTGCAGAGTTCAAAGTGGCCTTTGAAGGCAGCACAATGAGAAGTCCTCAGTATTTTGGGGAAACTTCCTTCCCCAGTTGCTGCTGGCAGGATCCTATGGGTTGGAAACTGGTCTGGCTGTGAAGGTTCAAGATGAGCAGCTGCCCTTGGGCGTGTTTGCATTTACTTGTATCTGAATTTGTTGCTCTGAAAAATATGGAGATGTATCCAAAGCTCAGCATCCCAGCCCAGGATGAAGAGGGAAGTCAGCAGGGTGCAGGTGGATGTGGCCAGCCCCTTGCTGAGGAGGAGAGGCTGTGTGGCTCCCATCCCAGGCTCTGCACTAAGAGCAAGGACCTCTGGACAGAGGCAGTGCTGGCCACCTCCCTCTTCCTGGCAGGCACCAGTTTGCAGACATTATCTCCAAGCAGCAGGAGATGAGCTAAGCCAGATGAAATTTGGCCAGTTCAGGTGATAAAGCACTTTGCTGCTGCAGAGCTCATTATGAACCTCAGAGCCCTTTCTGGACCTGGGAGATAAACAAGGGAATTCATTAAATGCATTAGCTTATTAAGAGTGACTGACTTACATTCAAGATTTAGTCTACTTCATTTGTTGCTCATCATAGGTAATTGTAGATGATTAAGGATATGAGGGCTATCAATTTTCCAGATATTGGGTAAACACCACTGTCCTTGTGTCTTGTCCTAATTATTTAGATTTATAAGTTCTGACTTACACTGACATACAATATTTTAACTTTTTTTTTTTGGTTGGTTGTTTTTTTTGTTTGTGTTTTTTTTTTTGTTTGTTTTGTTTTTGGTTTCTTTTGTTTTTTGTTTTTCCTGCAACTGGCTTGTAAAAGAGAGAGAAAAGCAATCTTCCAAGAAAAATTCCAGCACAGCAAATTTCAAATCTTAGTTCACTTCCAGTTGCAGAAAGGTTCTTGGAGTTTGAGGTACAAATCCAAGAGTCAATAAATAGCTAGTTGTTGGAGCAACTAACCCAAAACCCTGAAAGGAGGAAAAAAAAGGTTTCTCAGAGCAGTGAATGGGTGCTGGGTCAACCTTTAAGTATTTGCATTATCTGAGCAGAACCTAAAATATGATAAAAGTTAATGATGATCATGTTAAAGCTATGAAAATGGAGGACATGAAAGTGAAGAGAAATAATTAAAAGGACTGGAGAAAATAATTAAATGCTTAAAAGGAAGCATGTTAAAACAACAGAATAGAGAAGGCTATTAGAAGTAAAATACTCATCCATTTAAATGTGAAAATCCTGTCCAAATGTGGAAAATAAAAGACAAGTTAAACTCATCCTATTGAACATAGAACTCTAATGAGGGAAGCCAAAAAAAGATTTTGAAGAGCAACTTCCTACAGGCATAAAAGTGACTAATAAGAAGTTTCTCAGAAACAGGAAGCCTTTTGGAAAGTCAATGGTCTGAGAGATGATTAAGGTGCAAATAGGATACTCCAGGAAGCAGTGCTGTAGTGAGAAAGCTAAATGAATTATTTGCATCAGTGTTCTCTTCAGAAGAGGTCATGAAGGTTTCCATACCTGAACCATTCTTTACAGGTTCAAGCCTGAAGAGCACTCAAAATCGAACTGTCAACAGAGAAGATTTTCAGAGCAATTCAATAAAATGAGCAGTAGCAAATCTCAAGGACCAGGCAGCATTAAACTAAGCATTCTAAAGAAGCTAAAATATGAGACTGCTAAACTGCTAAACCACTAATTTTTGAAATCACTCTTGAAAGCAGAGAAATGGAAAGTTGCAAATGTGATGCTATTAAAAAAAAAAAAAAAAAAAAAGTTTAAGGAGCAGAACAGAAAAACTACTGACCAGTAAAATTGATTTCTGTACCAGACAAATTGGTAAAGATCATAGAAAATAGAATTGGTAAACACATCATTTTGTAGAGAGCAAACATGCCTCACAAATCCATTATCATCCTTTGGAGGAGTTAATGAGAATCAGACTAAGAGCATGCTGCCTGATACACAGTGGACCTGGCTTTTCACAAAGTGATTCACATCACCAAAAGGTCCTTAAAGGAATTAAACAGTCATGGGATAAAAAGGAGGTCCGCTCACATGGTTTGATACATGACTAAAGGAAAAGTAACTAAGATTAAGGATAAACTGCCATGCTTACAAAGTGGAGAAATGGGACCCAGTGGAGAATGGGACCCTGCTGGAACCCATGCTGTTCTGAATTAGGTTTGATACAGGAATGGAGATGAAGCCAGGATATGCTCCAGCTTCTAGCTTTCAACTGTTTTTTGGTCAGGAATATGGTTTAATTTGAGTACAGACTGAACAGGTGGGTGCATAGACCTTTTATGATCAGAAGACCATTGCCAGGCTTGTGTTGTTGAGATATTGCGGGTTTGCAAGCAGGCTTAAAGAGAAAGGAAGAAACTCTTCCATTCCTGCATTAGAAACTGCAGTAATGGCAGGCATCAGGGAATATGTTGTGTATGCCTCGAACTTGACAGAGCTGGCAGATATTCCTTTTGTGTATGTCAAGCAAATGAAATGCTAATATTGACCCACCACCAGTGAAGATAGTTGCTGACTGAGGATGAGAGAAAAGAAGCAATTTGCCAATCTATAGACCAAGATGTCAGAAATATGATACTAGAACAAGAAGCAACTTTTTATCATTGAAACATCAGATTTTCACAAATTATTACACTTAAGCAGTTTTATTACTCTCTTGTATGATTTGAAGCTCTCTATATGTTAAGTTTGGCTATCTGAGAAATCTAGGTATTTTTTTACTGCAGGTATATGGAGATAGTTGATTGTCAAAAGCTAAGTGGTCACAAGTAAAAATTATTTTCTCTACTTTGATTAGGGAGCCTTTTCAGATCCTCTGAATCCTTAACCCATGAGAACCTTAGGGCAAAAACAACCTTTGTATTGGCAGGTACACATTTATGTTCTTTTTTTTAATATTAAATAACTGCAACATTTCTCCTTTAGAGATATTATGGTCCCATTAAATGAGATGTTGTTCCAAACTTATCTTTCAAATAAACTGCACTATAACTGTTGCATACAATGATCGTAACTCTGAACTACGAATCTATTCACAGAGTGCATTGATGATACTTAAGGTTATATTTCTAAGCCTTTTGCTTGCATAACGGCTGTTTTGGGGCATGGTAGTTAGTGTGGTTGTGTAATTTTTACTTCCAAGTAACAAAACAGCCTAACAGCAAGTCTCTTGTGTAAGAAATACCTATATCTCACTTTCAGTGGAGCCATGAGTAAAGAACAGGTAAATAAGCCTTTGTATGGTTTGGTATGGCTTGCATACATATATACTCCCATATCTTCATATGTACTGCACATCTTGGCAGCAGGACAGGCTGTAGGGTATGTGGCAGTTATGTGGCAGGTACTGCACATGTGCATTGTGTAATCTACTGGGGAGAATTCCTGTATGGAAAAATCTTTTACAGACATGAAATCAGTGAAACCCAAGAAACCACAGCACAACACTGTCAAAATAGCTGTAAAAATCTACTTTCCTACTCTTAACATGACAGTGAAGTTAGTGGAATTGAGGAATTTAATTAGATTGTCTGCTTGTGCTGTTTGGCACTGCCTCGTATTTTGTGGAATAACCGGCCCTGCCACCAAATTGCTCCAAGCTCTGGTTAGAACAAATCAGTTCACATCAATTCACATGAAGGGTGCAATGACAGGTTACAGCACTGAAATGTGGAGTTAATGTGCAAGGCAATGCCCAATCTGATCTGACAGTGGGATATAGTGATGGTGAGCAGCTGTCAACAAGGACTCCAAGTGCATGGAGACAGAATGCCCAGAACATCCAACAGATTCTTCTTTTACTTATCCTCCTTTTGTACTGATTCACTAAAATTGCTTGCATTTGCAAGGATACCAGGAAAAAAAATTAGGTCAAGTAGCACAATATTGTTCCTAAAGTACTTCCATTGAAATGGGTAAAATGATATCCACTTCTGTCTTTCAGGTCGAAATTCAGCCCATTATTATTTCTGATGCAATTTGCATAAAATGAATTAATCAGTTGACAGGTTTAGAGTAGGAAGAGATTAAAAAAACCCCAAACTAAATCTGTTTCATGATGTTCCCAAATTTGCTTTAGGCTGAAATAAGCTTCTGTGAGGTTTCTTTCTATCCTTTCTTTGTTTGTATAGTCTTCCACAGATACCTGTTACCAATTACTGTTGATAACATGGTGCTGGAAGAGCTGAATTTTGGGTTGAGCTGTTAAATCCATTCCTGTATGTATGGTGAAAGGCCAACACCTTCCCCCCACATACATTTCTGAATCAAGACTAGGATACTAAAACCATATAATTCAATTCTGCTTACCTTTCTGAGAAATTAAGGAACTACAAAATGACTAAATCAAACAGCTGCCTGAGCTGATATCACATGGCTGAATTTTCCACCATTCTTTTTCTCTTAGTATAGTTGTTAATTTCTGTCCCAGCAAGACTACAAATGAAGCTCAGCCGACCAGGTGGAAAGTGAGAATAAGAACTGAGTGGAAATCTAGGGAACAGGACGTTTCTTCTTCTTGGACAATGCTCTTACCATTTTTGGGATGAGGGGAACATGTAATAAATACAAATCCTTGTTAATGTAGCCATAAAGTTTTACAGCTAAAATTAAAAAGGTCAAGCAGTGCAAAAATCAAATTTTCTCTAGGTATCTTTAACTTGGGTTCATTCCACTGCTGGAATATTTTCTTTTCTATTTTACGTTGTTAAATGTATCATGTAATATATTCCTCTTTGTCGTTAAATGTGTATGATAAGTACACAGGGCATGAATTGTGGTAGAAGTAACTGTTGCCATGGGAACTTTGACTTTTGCATATGCCAAGTTTGAATCTGTAATAGTGAAATCATGGGACTGCAATGGGTGGGGTGTGGCACATCCCTCTGACCCAGCCCTTGGAAGCAATCCCTTCTTATGTACCTCCCTAGCAGCTCCATGCTCCCACATCTGATCTGCTGCAGGTCCCTACATCAGGGTGGGGAAACATTGGACTGTTCTTCTGCCTCTCTTTTTCAGAGTCCATTGAATTTCTCCCTGATACTGTCCATTTACAGCTGAGCCTCTAGAGGCTTGCACACAGGATCAGATCTGACCTATGTTGACTTGTTCAATGAGTTCATTAGCACGTGTTTAGCAACACTTACCAGCTCTTTGGCAATTCCAGGTGCATTTTAGCCTCTCACAGCTACAGTTATGGACCTGTTTTATGTTGTGAAGAGCAAGGGTATTTATTGTATGGCAACTTCTACTGGACACAGCCAGAACCTGGAACAAGTACTCCAGGGGCTTGAACAAAGTTATTTGTTCCCTAAGCATTTATGCCATCAGTTTCCTAGAGAAATACAGTGCACAGAAACATTTTTCCTTTAGGCTCTTTCCTTAACCTAGTCCTAAAATGGGAATTGCTGTGTTGCTGAAATTCTGATGCGGCAGTGTTTGTTTACTCCCAGATACACCTCAAACCCTGAAATATCAAAAGCATGAAATAGATCTGCAGAGTGAAACATGTTCGTAGATAACAAAACTGTTCATTTAGTCAGTCTCTGAAAATGCTACTCACCTTAGGGGGATTTTTTCCAATATCCTTTTATTTTTTTTTCCTTCCTGTGGCCCAGAATCTCTGGCTGAAATACAGCTGCTCCTGAGGGATCTCAGCTTGAAGTGGGAAGAAGCCCAAACTCTGTGTCCATCGCACAATTCTGTGGGCCTCTTCTGACAGGAGATCCAAACAGAAGTGATATAGGGATAAATTTTCCCAGGGAAATGCCAAGCCACTGTTCAGGCATTTTGATAGAAGCTGGTGAGGTGATAGTTCCACAACCTCTGTGTGTATGAGCCACTTTGTTCTCACCATTTTTCTTTCCAGTGATTTTTCATAGCTTTAAATTCAGGAGGAAAAGACATGTGGGGCGTGGGGTGTGGAGAGAGAGAGAAGGAAAGAAAGAAAAAAAATAAGGAAGGAAGGTTGGTCTGTCTCTCTTCCACAATACACACAATTATCAAAGGAAAGTGACAATCAACAGAAATTAGAAGGTAGCTTCCCAAGCAGTAACATTATGTGACATCACTTGATGAACAAAGAGTTTATTCTTTCCCTCTTGGGATGATCACCCATGCCAAATATTCTGGCGTGTTCTTGAGCCTGCTATTCAAATAATATTCGCTTGCTAACAGGAACATTTGTCTGTGGGTAATGCTCTGAGTTATACTGCTGGGGTTTGCAGGGCATGAGAATTTTCAGTGTTGGAAAGAGCATAAAAGGCCACCTCCTCTCTCTGCAGGCAAGCAGAGACTCTGCATTCTCTTCATGTAGGCTCTTTGTCTTTAGTCCGGAGATCGTCTTAGATCCAAGTCAACCAAACAAAGGCTGATTATCTCACCTTTAAATGGAGGGATTACAGAGGAGAAGTTGAAGCTGTGTAACTGAACTCACACATGAGCCACTGAGGGGGATAACCCTTCAGATGAAGCAGAGTTGAAGGAAAAAGGGAGGGGGGGGGAATTTCCAAGTTGAAGATTAATGCCGAGCTGTAGCTCCAAGCCTGACATTTGACTCATCATTCATTGTTATTTGTATCTGTATAAAAAGAGAACACAAATAAGTAACAATTTTAATTTGTTCTGTAGCAGCGAACCTACTTTTTCCTCTAAAAAGTTTGCCATAAGGGAAACTTTCTTGAGAAGCATTAAAAAGAAGAAAATGCCAATGTCAGCATTGACATCTTTATCTTTTCTCTTCCCACAGCACCACAGCACATGTTTTGGGCTTTTTGTTAGCAACATATATTTCCTCTTACTTCTTGTGGATGCCTTGAAACTAAATGGGCTGCAATTAAATTCTTGAAAATACCCTCCCTGGAATGGCTCTCTTCTACGAATACTGTTGAACAGGTCCCAAATTAGTAAAAAGAGATGCTCAGCAGAATTCAGGTATTAATCTGTGCAAAGGTAATTTTGAGCAACCCTTTAATTTTCTCAACTCTTCTTTACTTATGCTGGTATCCTGAAAACTATTTTTCATCTTCACTGGTTAAATACTGTCAAGACAAAAATGCTGATCACAGCCTGGGCTTCCTGAAGGAGGTTTGGTGGCTCCTGGGTAACCCTGGGGCACAGGAACACATAGCCTTTCTCTCTGTCTGACCACAGTCTCTCTCCACAGTCTGTGTGGGGGTAGTTTTGGAGTTATCTCAGCATTAATGTGCTCACAAAGGGTTTTCCTGTGCTGGTACAAGCTCCCTGAGTTGCCATGTTAGCAGAGAGATGGAAGCCAGGTTTTGCCTTCAAAATACACCAAAACTGAAAGCAGTTTTCTGGCATGACCACCTTAGCAATGTTTTGATTTTGAAATGGGTATGTCATTGAAGATCGTATGGATTGAGAGTCCTGGAAGAAAGATAAACTGGATTCCACAGGAGCTTTTTTCTGTTCTCTCTCTAACCTACAAAATTTAATACTTGGATCTGTAAGTGCTGAAGACAGGTTTTTCACCAGATAACATATATGGAAATGGGCCTGATTCTGCTTTAAGCTGGTACAATATCAAGGAGGTGATCCTGATTTATACTCAGGTAACTGACAGGAAAATCAGTTCTATTATACCCATAAGAATGCTTGTATTTTAAAAGGGCTGGAGTTTTAAGCTGTCATTTCAGCCAAGACAAATAGATTTTCTTGTCATCCATCCTCAGAGTCCATAACAGCTCAGAGCTCTTCTAGATGGACTTTTGAGTTGGAGGAGGATAGCAACAAGCTGTGAAAACACCAGTGTCTTTCTAGTATTTTACCTTTTCCTCTGGTCTTCTTTATATCATCATAAACTAGATAAAACAGCAGTGCACAGCATGAGTAGCATTTTGATGTCATTCAGGCTACCAAAGAAATAGAAGATACAGCTTAGTTCAAAGTGCCAGACATGCGCTGGCAAGATTAACTTACAGCAAAGTCAGAAATCTGAGTAGGTTTGAATTATGCTCCTCTATAGTACAAAAAAAAAAAAAAAGAAAAAAGAAAAGAAAAATATTGCACTGTGGAAATGATAGTGCATAGGGGAAAGAAAAAAAAAATTCATTCTACTTTAGAGATAGCATCAGAGACTAGCATTAAGACAAGCTAGTGAGAATATCTAACACTGGCATTAGCAGAGAAAGGTATTTGTCTTCCCAAGTCAGGCCAAATTCTACTTTTTTAATTGTTGTGGAGAAATACAGATTTACACCTGAACCAATAAAAGCAGGATGAACTCCTTTACAGCATGCAAGAAGAGATACAGGTCACTCTGCAAAGCAGAAGGAAAGAGTGCAAAGTAATTTGCACCACCAAAACACATTTCCCCCTCCAGTATGAAGCAGTGGGGAGCAGCAATCAAAATTGATTGTTCCAGTTAAAATTCTACATCATGATGTTACTGAAAAAGTAGCGTGATGAGCTCAGCTTTTCTACAACGTGTCACAGAAAATATAGGCAGGAGCCTGTTAAGATTAAAGAGTTCTTTGGCACATCATACATTTTCTTGATTCATTGTACATCATTAAAATTTCTTTTTTTAAATGATGTTTTGTTCATTCAAATTAACTCTTGAAGGAAGTTTACTTCATTTGGGTCTTACCATGGAAACCTCTTATGTATTTGTATTTCTAATGTGGATTTCTAACAGGTCAGATCTTAGTAGCAGATTAGACAGGTATGATAGTCAAGATGTATCAATAGCACTACTCTTTTTTGGTTTTAGCAGTCCACTTATACCTTTTCTGTGCAGAAACCTCAAATATTTATGTAAATATGTAAATCAAGGTGATAAAAATGATAGAAAACCTTTTTTTCCCTCCAGCTCCTAAGCCATAATTTTATGTTTTACTGCTGATTACAGTGACATTAGATAGTCAGTAAAACAAGTATATCTGCATCACACAGTGCATAAACAGCATTTTGGATGACTGTCTGAGTTATTTCAAATTTTTCAGTGGCATGATATTTAGAATTGTACCCTTTCTTAGAAATCCCTTTCCTTTTTTGATTTCCCAATGGCAGTGGCTTTTATGAGTAAGATACTAGACCTGTGTAATCAAATTCATTACACTGAAGTAGAAAGTCTTTATTTGCTATTAATTTGAAAATAAATTGTGTCACTAAGTCTCTCCCTTCATTGAAAGGTAAGCACTTTGTAAAATTAATTAAAGTGCAAAGGTGCGTATTCAGTTGAAGGCTTGTGCTGTTCTCGAAAGTCTTCTAAATATGCTCACAACTTCTCTGATCATTTTCAGACTTATGCTCCCCCCATGAATCCTCCATCTCTCCCTTCTACCCTTACCTTAGGGTTTGCCTTATGCAAGCAGGACAGTGAATCTGCCCAGCTCAAAAATGAAAGCAGGTTTGGTTTTTGTTGGTTTGTTTGGGTTTCTTTTTGGTGTTTTTTTTGTTTGTTTGTTTTTGTTTTTGTTGGTTTTTTTTTCTTTTTTTGTTTGTTTGTTTGTTTGTTTTGACAATAGAGTTTCTAGTTGGAACTCATTCAAACCCTTGCTGAGTTTTCAGAAGCCAGTGACAGAAATGGCTTCTGGTTCATGGCTGTGTTTTGTTACCTTTCAAAATATTTGTTTTTGTAAGCTCTACTGTTGTAAGCTATGTCAGTGTTTACTAATTGCAGATGCCATTATGCAAGGTGTTGATCTTCAATATGAGCAGGAGGAGTCTAACATCTTGGAAGATGCCCATAGCATCTTTCAGGATCATGTCCAAACCCTAGAAACAGTCTTACTTCTGCTTTCACACAAACCATGGATGCTGAGAGATCTTTGATGTAACACTAGGATTTCATTTTAATTTGCCTGTATTTTTTATTTATTGTAATGATTTGCTGTTTGCTGAAAGTCCAGTAAGATTTTGCCTTATAAAGTTAAACCTTTCTTTACCATTATATGGTGTTATTGTGTCAGGAAATGAAAACATTCTAAGGTTACTTTCCAGAATACATCAAACTGTAGAACAGAACTGCACATGGGCTAATTATTTCATTTGATATATAACCAGGATGTCAGCCTCTGTGAGAAAAACAGAAATACCTCTACTTATGCAAAAATGTTCTGGAGATCAGCTCCAGTAGACCCATAAGCCATTTCAGAAGAAAAGTAAAAATTATTCTCATCCTTAGCTAGTAGACTCCTCTAGGGAAATTATGAAAATACATGAGTAACTGTCAGCCCAGAAAGTTGATAAACATAGCAGTTCTTCAGATAGACACTGATTTTCATTCTGGTAAACAAAGTCATGCACATATTCTCCAAACTATCTTTAAAAAAAATACCTCTGTTGTACTCACAGATACCAGTTTTCACCTTAACCATGGAATATTTCCTCTCTTTAGAATCAGTCTGGTGTATCCCAAGCTTAGTAGCAGTAGGACCACAATTAATGCCCTTGAATTTAACCACTATAAAAAGAGGATTCTCCGCTGAAGTACAGTTCTTCCCCTCATATTCATTTTGTACAAGGTGTGTTTCCACTGGGGAGATACTAGTAAGGCTGTCTTTCATAGTGCAGCAGGTAACATAGCCTCTGGAATGTGCCTGTAATCCAGGACAAAACTTCAGAAAGGGCACCTTAAACCTCTGTAGGATTATCATACTCACAATATTCCTAAACTCCACCTGCATGAATGATAACAACTTTATCTGTTGCTTCAGGGAGAGCCCCATCAGTGTTTTTCTTGTAACATCCTCATCTGCTCCAGAATTTGGCTCTTCTACATCCTGGATTTTCCCTTGACATTGGTTGGGGTATTTGTACCAACCAGCCTTGACATGCTTGAAATGAGATTGATGGTGACATCCCCATCAGAACTAGATGCTGTGGAAGGTGTTCTTTTGACAGGGTTTCATATGCCTGAAATCTTGTCAGTGTGGCCAGTAAAGAAGGAATTCATCTCTGCTGGGCACATTTTTGTAATAAGCTGTCTCAGCAGGATTCCTGTCTCCATTCAGCTTCCCAAAACACAAAAGCAAAACCACAACCAACCTGCAGATCTGTATATGTTCTGTTTAACACCATGAATAAGTAAGAGGTCTCAACACTTCTCAAACATATGTAGGGCAAATATTTCTCTTCTGGGTAATGATAGACTTAGAGTTTATATACTGAAATTGTATTTCTCAGTACTCAGGAAAACTTTTCACTGTTGATCATACTTCTTAAATTGTGCCTCTGAGATGAGATGCAAACAGCAAACTATGTCAAGGTAAACACATATTTAGGCACAATTGAAAAGAGGGCCAGTGTTTGGGGGAAATGATCATTTTAAATTATGATGTGCCATTGGCACTGATCTGGGATATCACACCAGACTCAGCCCACCTGCTCCTGAGATTCATCAGGCTGGTCCTCTTTTTCATAAAATCACAATTTGTATTCCTTCATAAGACTGTTATCTAATATACATATTTCAGTAAAATCACCAGTTCTTTGAAACTCGGGGAAGCTTAGGAAAAATCATAATGGCTTGTTTCTTGCTCCTAGATTTTTCAAATGTGCTTGATTTTCTTCTCCAGCACCCAGAATGCACATCTTATTTTACTACTAACTGTTAGTCAGAAATGAGCTTTGTTTAATTCAATGGGTCTTTTTACAAAATGTTAGAGATATAATAGACTGTTTTATTGTATTTATACTATGGCATAAATATTTTTGCAGGTGTACTAAAAAACAGATTGCTTCTCCCCCTCTCTGTGGCTTCAGAGAAAGTTCTCTGTATTTTTCTGAATGTAGTAGTGCCTTATTGTTTCTGAGGCCAGTGGTTACAGACATAGAAACTTGCACACACACACACACTTGCAGATGCAGTCATACAGATAGACAGCTTTACAGAAACTTAGTCTGCATGTAGAGGCCTGGATTAAAGGACCTTTTATACAGATCAAAAAGCCAGAACAAAAAATAAGTAGTAATTAATAGAAATAAAAGTGAATAGAAAAGTTCCAAAGCGGTGTAAATTCTGAGAAATATTCCCTACTAAGTCAAAACTAGAAATTAAGATCTACTTTATTTTTTAATATCTCTTATTCAGAAAAATAATACTGATGAAAATGTCTTGATTTTGAAATTACACCTTTTGATTTCTATTTGCTAAAATCTTTTTGAAGAGAATTTACTTAGAAGTCAACACTGTCCCAGAAATAATCCCAAACTGAAGAACACATTATTTCCTTTAGTGAGGCTGAGACCTGGGGTTGAGGACATAGTGCTGCTTTCTGGATTAGGTTTCTGTACAGAGTTAGGATTTCTGCCTGAAGGGATACCAGAACGGGGATGTCTCACTGCAGGCTGCCCCTGGCTCCGTGGCTACTGATGGCTTGATGAAAATGCACACACACTGTAAAGAGCAGATGGTGGAAGTCCATGCTGTCCCTATCTTAAAATGCCCCATGCATGTGTTTTGACCTCATGCCTGATGTTTTTATTTATGCTGCAGTTCAGCCCAAGAGCGAGGACTTAGGGAACCACTTGTCCCACAGTATAAGATCCACTCACAACACACAGGTCTAAACCTCTCCTAGATTAGTTTTCAGGAAGAAATCCAAGTCTTTCTCTTTTTCTGAATATACTCTAGCACTGGATTACACCTCTGATGAGGTGGTAGAATTATCCCAAACTTTGCAGAGCTGTCAGGGACACACTGACAGAGAGGTGCCTCTGTTGCCTCAACTTAGGCTATACCAAACCTTTGACAAGACACATTTAAAAGGATGTGCCAGCCACACTAGATGGGCATGTATTAGTGAGATTAGTATGTCATTGTGTAGTGTTCTGCAGTGGTTTGAGGTGTAGAAATGGTTTTTAGGCATCAGAAAAAATATTCCCTGTTAAGGCAACTATGGAATGGTACAACTTTTTCAGAGTTTGATTCAAAGATCACAAAAGTCAATAAGAGTCTCAGTATAAGCTGAGAGATTTAGACTTGGCTCACCAGGTGGGTTTTCTTCCCTCTGTCTGCTTGGATGTAAATTGAACAAAACCGTGGGTCTTTTGCATTGGGAAATCTATTCTCACAGCTAGAGATCTTTTCTGTTAAAAAAGACTAAGCTTGGAAGAGGAGAAGAGGCTGGTCTAGAGAACAAAACAAATGCTGCACTTTTTGTGAAGTTTTCAGCAGTGCAATGAATGTTTTCCTTTTGTTGGAGTGCCAAATATGTGGTCTAATGCACAAAGCAAAATATGGCCTTCTGCTCTCCTTTACTAGAGAAAGCTACCTGTAAGGTATGGCACTTCTTGTTTCTTGGAAGCCCTGGCTGTATATGAAATCAAACTCCAGACCATATCTTTAGTGTAAGAGTAATGTGAGAATGTTACATTCAGAGACATGGTGGAAAGTCTTGATTTCACATGAAGGAGGATCAAGCTGAAGTGATCCCGTGCTAATTGCTGTGATATTGTGCAAGTCACCTTGAAATTTCTCTGTAATGCCATTTTGTTCCATCAGCCAAGATAAAGTTATCATGAACTGTCACAGCCATCTTTAGCATAATTTTTGATGACTGTGCATCATTGGTATGTATTCCCAGAAAGTGTGAAGTATAATAATTAATAGGCTTGATTCCACACTACTGAAGTACCTAGGAGGATTTCCATCAGCTTTAATGAAAGTTGAAACATGCCTTAGCTGAACTGTTTGGGGAAGGAGAAGCTTTCTAAATTATATATTTCTTTAGCTCTGCAAAAGGTTCTTTGGGGTCACTGTCTGCTCTGGGTGGAACACACATTTCCAGCCATAACCAAAAAGAACTGCTCATTTCACCTGACAAGCATGTTGGCAAGGTAAGGAGACAATAAACTCCATCCTCTCCAGTTCTCAGGCTATTTGTTCTGCAAAATCCAGGGAAAAAGGACATAGTTTGTGATATAGGCAAAAGCTTAATAACTTACAACTCCTGCAGTCCCAAAGAAAGAAGAAAAAATGCCAAAGTCAAGGATGCCTACTCCTTCAGCTGTTTCTTGTTTTTGTAGCAAAGGAGCTCCAGCCCAAAGGGATCATTTAATAGCAACTGGGGGCACAGGATCCCTCTATAGAAACCACTGATAAAAGCAACAGTAGAGTTTGGGTATAATGAGTTATCAGGTAGGATTACGGCCATATCTCCAAACAAAAGAAATGCCAATAGTAATAGCAAAATCTAACAGGAAAGAGAAGACCTGTATCTACTCCTCCTGAAGAAACTAAGATTTTTTTGGCAAAGTCAAGGAGAAGAAGTTCAGCCTCAACACATGCCTAAATTGAGCTGATTCCATCTGCCTCACCCACAGCATTGTGCGCTCCCTCAGCGAGCAGCAGGGATGGAAAATTTGGCAAGACTTCTCCCTGCCTCTGTTCATCCCACCAAGGTTGCCTCAGTCTCTTCCACACTCATTTGCAAATAGCCAGCTCCCCTGAAAGCCTCAAGTGTGTCTAGACATTGGCTAATCCCTTCCCTTGTGCCAGCTGGGTGACATCAGCATACTGAATATTGCTCCAAACCTCTGCACACGCCAGGTCTCTTGGCACATATCACCAGCGCCTTTCCCACGCTGCTCTGCTGGAATCACTGCAGACAGGGAGCACTGCCAATGGCTACCTGTTAAGGTCTCTGGAGTGTGAAGGTGACAGCTTCAGACAGCACTCATGGGGGACTCTGAATAAGTAATCAAACCTCGTGGTCATGGCTGTCCTCCTCAAGGAGCCACTGTGGATTCTGTTTCTTTGTCTCTACCTAGCAGGAGTTAATGTAGATATTCCAAACTTTTCATGTCACTGTTAATTTCCTTTTGAGGTCTATAAACTTTGATCCTGTCCCAGTAAACCCGAGGATTCAGGAAGTTACCACTTTGCACAGCAGTAAATTCAGTGATCTCCTGCCACCTGGCTGATTGCTTACCACTGCACAAGGCTGTCAGCATCAAACAGGCTGCTGAACACTTACTTCCAAAAAGATATTACAAGTTTGATGACATTCTCGTTCTCAATTATGTATGAAAGAAACAAAAGGGCTTGTCAGAATAAAGCCATTTGCTGCATATTCAGAAATACCTTTAATTGTTGCATGGCACTTAAATACTTAGAAAATCTTGAGATCAATAGATTGATCTTACTGAGTCATCTGTCTCCCACCTATTCAAATGTTCGTGCTCAGCATTGTAATTATCTCAGCACCTTTAAATTAGGAGTGTCAGAAAATCACAGTCACAGAATGGTTCAGGTTTGGAAGGGACCACTGGAGGTCATCTATTCCAACCTCCCTGCTTAAGCAGGATCCCCTAGAGCATACTACTCAGGATTGTGTCCAGACAGCTTTTGAATATCTCCAGACAAGGAGACTCTACAACTTCTCTGGGCAGCATGTTCCAGTGCTCAGTCACCCTCACAGTAGAGAAGCTGCTCCTCATGTCCAGACAACCAAAATGATGTCTGCATCCCTTTTTCTAAATAAGGCTGTTCTAGACCTCTTTGCTGTGCAAAGTGCAGCAGGGAGAATGCTGCAGAGGGGAAATGCTTGGGAACAACACCATCAGCTTTCACAGGCATGGGGTGGGTGTCTGCCCTTCTGCTGAACCGATAAAGATTTCCTTGTTTTCCAGGAGATTGTGTTCAGGCAGTGCCTGCAGTACTTGTATGTTACACAGGAAAATGGAACTTGCCAATGTTTGCTCAGCACATTGATCTGTCTTTTAGTCCAATGTCCTGGCTGCAAACATTGACAATATCCAAACCTTTCAAAGATGAAAATTCCCCACAATATGGATCCTCACCAATTGTGCAGCACTGCATAATGAGATAAAATCTCCTAGGTGGTCATCTATCTGGTCAATTCATGCCTTGGGGAATGAGATTTAATTGCTTTTCATATTGTCTGTAGTTTAAAAATATATACTTTGTAAAAATGATTTCAGCTTTGGTCTTAGTCCACATTGGGAAGTGGTAGACGCTAGCAACATCATTCAAACACCACCTTCTGAGGGGAGCTAATTATATTTTAAATGTATACCATCTTAGTCCAATAAATAAAAGCTGACTTATACATCTGTGTGACAATAAAATGAGATTTTATATAATCTTCTGCATCATTAGACCAATCAAAAGTCATACATAGAGATGACTGAACACTGTGGTTTACAGTATTAACAAGTTTGTTACCCCTTCCTTTTTTTATATCAGGTTCTCAACCCTGGTTATCCAAAATCTCCAAAGTAATACATTTTAACAAACAAAATTAGGCAGGTGTATCATCCATTGTGGGATTTGAACCCATTGTCACTGGGGAGAAAGCTGCAATTTAATAGATGAAGATGTCAAACCTTGTTATAGAAGCTCTTGTGACTGCATATTTATTACAGTGTCATAGGGGTCCCTGGCAAACTGAAAGATTTCACTGTTTATTCACAGTGAAGACACTTAATTAATGACTAGGCCTAATCAGCCTGTTTTATTATTTACAGGGATTCCAACATGGCTTAGCTCAACTGATATGCAAACAAACCACCCTCAGCCTGCTCTAATTAATAATTCTGAACCAGGCTCACAGAGTGGCACTGTCAAGTAGCTCTTTGGTGATTTACAACACCTCCTCCGTGAGATTCACATTGCTGCATGCAAATGAGCTGCCACCCCTGTGAATCCTTCATTTTAAAATACAATGTGCCATCTTGTTGACTACAGGAATGCCCTTATCTTCACACATGACTTAATGGAGACAAATGCCTGACTTGGGCAGGTTTGTGGAAACCTTCATGGACACACACCTACACAGGATGTCATTTCAGAAACGTTTAGGAGATGAGGAAGAAAAATCCCCTTTTGCCTCTGGCACGGCTGCTGCTGCTGCTGCTGAATTCTCCCACCAAGTTGTCAGCCTTAACTTCCCCAAAAAGAGAGGGATTACCCATTGTTTTGCACTTGCTAAATTATTTTATTTTATATTGCTGCTAAGTAGATGAAAGGCAAGAAAAATTTGTCAGAGAGGTGGAAAGTTGTTTTGAAATAAGTTGACTCCAATGTCACACATAGGTACTCCGTGATCTCACTGGATGATTACATGCCATAGTGGTCTGAAGATGAAAAGGAGCAGGTTTTTTTCTCCAGGAGGTTAGGGAAAAAATCACCATAAATATACAAATAGGAATTAATAGAGAGTAATTTGCATCTACAAGCGATTGAATAATTTTTCATATTTTTAGGTGATTTTTGTATTCATAGCTGAGAAACTGAGGAAAAGAGAAGATCAGAGAAGGTCAGGAAGATATGCTACCAGCTGGGATAGGCAGCAGTGGATTCATACCAGCAGACCTAACTTTCTCTGAAAAAGACTTCTAAATACAGAAGGAAAACATTATGAGTGAAGCAATATAAGCCAGATGAAAATAGCTCATGAGTGTGAGTCATCTCACTTGTGACTGCTGTCCTAGTCCATTGTGAGCCACACTTGAGAAACATTGTGTAGCAGCTCATCAGGAAGAGGAAAGATCTCCCTCAAACCTATTAAACGAAATGCAAACCCAGTGGTACTTAGCACCTGCCACGTTTGTTCAGCTCAGGGAATGCATGTGGGCTTGGGTCTGAAAGATGGAACTTCTGTACCAGGAGCACATGTGCACACACCTATGGTTAGCTAGGGGTGCATGTGTTCCCAGGCAAAGCTGGCTTTAGTTCAGGGGCAGGTGCATTAAATTGCTAATGCAAAATAAACTGCCTGTTACACAGCACACAGCTCCCCCACCCTGGAAGGCAGGGCAGATGTTTCTCCAGGCTCCACGTTGCACCAGGCACCTCATCCTTCACAAAAATGGGACTGAAAGGAAGTAATTATCAAAGGCTCACTGTCAGTTTGAAATGATGCTCCCTGCACTGGTGCCACCAAGGTGTTTCCTATTCAGTAATCTCATTAATGAGATGGATAATGGAATGGATTGAATTTATTAAACATGGGGATGATACAAGCTTGGGAGAAGCTGCAACACAGTGGAGTACAGGATGAAACCTCAAGTTTATCATGACAAATTGGAGAAGTGGTCTGAGAAAGAAAAAAAAAAAATCAATTAAGTCGCTAAAAGTAAGTGTGGAGTTCTACATTTAGAGTATTGTACAGAAATAATGAACCACACTAGTACAAGGTAGGAAATTAATTTCTCTGCAGTCATTCCACAGAAAAGGATCTGGTCCTTATAGTAGACTGAAAATGAGGCAATATTAGCTGCAGGGAAAAAAAAAAAAAAAAGAGGAAAGGAAAGGATCATACCTTTCTAACCTCAAACTGCTAATGATTCCAGGCCTTTTGTCCAGAAGAGAGAGTACTATTTGAGAAATACTCTCATGTGTCACTGAAAACTTCCTTTGTTTGTGCTATTGATGGCATAGTAAGGGTGGCTTTCTAGAACATATGAGACAGACTGAAATACCCCACAAGAGCCAAGGGATAGCAGTGAAAGATACTTGTAAAATAAAGGTATTGAACAAAATTACAAATTGCATCAACATGAGAAAAAAGACAAAAATATAGAATGAGGAAACTATCTATACATACAATGTTATTTTTATTCAGAGGCTCAGAAACACTTAAAATAAAATATGTGAAAAGCATTGAGGTTTCTAGGATTTTTAAATAGCTTTTTCCATCAGTCAACTTATGGACTGAGTTTCCTTAGGTTTAGAAAGGAAACAGGGCATAGCTGGATAAAGCAGACAAGAAAATGGACAATTTATCAAAATGCTATGCACTCAACTAGATAAAAATTATTAATTTGTAACCTGGCTATTACAAACTGTCAAGCCTTAGGTTGGCAATTCTCAAGTTTGAAAATGCAATTTGTAGTCTGCAATATTAAATGAAAAAGCCCCTCATTGTGTCAGTCTTCACTAATGTTTGTAGATGTAGCAGGGACTTCTGGCATCAGTGAGCCTCCTTCTCAGTTATTATTTTTCATGGCTTGCAACAAAGCTGAGAAGGAAGCAGAAATGCAAAGATATCTCTTCTGCTTGAAGTTTTTGATATTCTGAGACACTGGAGATGGCTACCTAAACCCCCAGTCAAACTCCAGGTCTGTCATGCTCAAATTATGGTCCCTGGACACAGCTGTGTTCCTTTGAGAAGACAAGACCTGAGAGGGTGACATGGGCATTTCTCTACTGTCAGGAATGTCCTATATCCAGAAATAGAGAGGCAAAACTTTCCTGATGTTTTTCATGAAGAGGTTAATAGCCATAGGTCCTCCATATCCCATGACAAAGGCATTTCCACTGGTACCCTCTACAATGGATAAGTGGGAGAGTAAAGGAGGAGAGAGGGAGCCTTTCTCTTGTGTGACTTTGTGATGGGTCCTCCTACAAACTGGTGAGCTGTATCTACTAAAGGTTTGGGCTGTCAATGGACTCATCAATTCCTCTTGCATAGTTGGTAAATGATTTATATCTAGGTATACAGACTAGGTAAAAGGTTGCAATATTAACATAGCTTGCATTTCTAAGATCTGCAATTATGTTGTAAACATGTTTAGGGTCCTTGTTGGGTATTAGTGTCAAGATTTACATGCACAATTTAAAAAAAACAAATAATTGTACTTTTATACACAGAAGACAACAACCAAGGTGAAAATGAGCACTTTTCTACAGTGCAAAACGTGACATGGCAGCTCTAGTTTGTGTTAGCTTTTGCAGGGATTCTGGGAGCTTTTAATACTTCACAGAAAGGCAAAACTCTTTGGTGTGTGCAGGGATGACTACTTCCTTGGGAATAATAGATCTAGCCCCACCCAGTGTTTTATAAAATTCTCTAAAATATTTTTTATCCATTTTGCCATATCAGTGCTGTATATGTGTTTAACACACATACTCAGTATGAGCTCAAATGCTTTTTAGTTGGTGGAGATCTCAGCATAAAATTTTTGTTGTAGGTGTGCTTCCGTGCATGTTTCCATGATCGCTTGTGCAAATAACAGTGAAAGTTTAAGGGAAGACTCTTGCATAAAACAAGGATAAGCAATCTAAGGTGTTCAATACTCACATAATATTAGAAGTTACAAATACCTAATCGTTACAATGAAAACCAGAAAATTTAACTTGAAAAGATTGCTACACTTTTTCCACTGAAACAACAGACAATTTCAGAATGAGATTCCCTGCCAAAAAATTGGTGCAACTACACTAGTTTTCATAAAGCTGTTCCAGTTAGAACCAGTATGCTTGATGTATGCTGGAGGAAGTGGTGAGGTAGAGAGCAATTATTCTTAGCTCTTATATAATTTCCTACATGAATACTCATCTTCTAGGTCCTCACACAGATAAGAACGCTCTGTGTGAAAATACCCTCATTTAAACTTTTAATTCAATATATGAAGTATCAGAATCACTTTTTCCTCCCAGGCTGTTACATATCTGATATGATATGTAGATATACAAACATATGTATACAATAAGTGAGACAGATCTCATTAAATTGTGTTATCTGATTATAGTAAAAGTTAACTTCCAGGGAAAAATCATATTTAATAATATACTAGTTAAAATATGTAATGCAGTTTCCAAAAATAAAAGGACACTGAATCTACAGGAAATTCTGAGTTAAGGTTTTCTCTCTCAATCTTTAAAAATCAGTTACTCTTTTATACATAAAATTCAATATTAGTATGAAAAGGAAAATTACATAGCAACCACAACTGAGACTGCAACAATTCTGTATTCTACTTTTCTCTGCAATGCATGATTATAGTTGCATGATTATGCTTAATCATTCCTAAAGAAAAGCTGTCTTAAAAGTTATATTCTTAGGGAGCCTTTCAAAATTGCCTATGTAAAAATATTAAAAATAATCACCCAAAGAAATGGCTGTATCTGCATAATCCCACAGAAGATAACAATGCATAAAATGTCTGGTGAAATCACAAGATAAATTTGAGAATTCCTTTCATAAAGATCAAAAAAGTGA
Source organism: Muscicapa striata striata (assembly GCA_030060385.1). Taxonomy (NCBI): domain Eukaryota; kingdom Metazoa; phylum Chordata; class Aves; order Passeriformes; family Muscicapidae; genus Muscicapa; species Muscicapa striata. The sequence continues at coordinate 920,443 of JAREIS010000067.1, read as the reverse complement.
TAATTTACATTTGCTCTTTCAAATGTAGCCAAGATCTCTATTTTTTACGTGATTGATGACAATTTGAATGTCATTTCTCAACTACCCATAATGAACTGAGCAACATCTGGCTGTCCTTTGGAGGGATTGCCTAGAGAATGGGGAAGGACTGAGCAGCAAAGCTTGAGAAGGAGACAGAATCTCTGAGAAAACCTTGTTCTCTGAGGGGACACTTTTTGATGACCAGCTGTCCTAGGTTACAATGTAAAGATGTGCCCAAAAGTTTCACCATCTGTTGAAACCAGGTGGGGCAGTGATTCTTATCTCTGTGGGAGATATTATCTGCTAATGAGCCATCTGTTAAAAACCAGATGGGGCAATGTTCTTTATCTTTACTATGACCCACCCTTCCTGCATGAACACATCTTCTGTTAATGGGCCATTGAGTCCCATTGCATGACTGATTACATCATTACATCATCCCATTGGGAGATGCTCCACCCAGGGGGAGGAGCAAAGCCTTTCCTACCTAGATAAAAACTGAGATTTGGAACATCAAAGCAGCTCTTACCCACTAGTTTCCAGAGGACCAGTGCTACCAGACCTTTCTACAGGATCACTACTTTGACAAGACCACTTCATCTGGACTGCTGCCACCATGCTAACTAGTGGGGTGTCAGGTTGTATTCTGACTCTGTCATTGGTTTTGGTGTTTTTTTTTTTTTTTTTTGTACTATTGCATGTATTTTATTTCTCTCCCTCTCTCTCTCTTTTTTTTTTTTTTTTTTTTTTTTTTTCCCATTAAATTGTATTTCTGACTTGGAGTCTCTCACTGGTTTTGCTTTCAAACCAGTATGCCAGCCAAAGAGCAAAGGCTATAAAGTGATGTTATCAGAGTTCAAGGAGCTGCCAGACAGAGCTGGCAGAGGAATCACAGAGTAAGATCAGGAAGGCTTGAAAGTGGGGAGGAAGGAGCAAGCAGGAGGAAGAGGGAGGGAAGAACAGGCTCTAACAGCTCAAGACACTAATAGAGCCATGCTGAGATGGAGGGCAGCATTTGCACAAATCAGTCTGTCAGCAATGGGCAAGTAGCCAGATAAGTAAGTCCTTGTCTCCTCCCTGGCATGGGAAATGGTTATCAGACCTGAGTGACTGATGGGTGACTTGAAAAGTGCTTCAGAAGATGATGCACTATTAATCAGAAAAATCTCTGTTCAGGACTGCTATACCAGGTGTTGGGGCACTATGAAGCAGTGCACTTCAGCAGGTCTGTGCGAGTGGCCAGCATTCTCAAAGCCTGGAGCACGCTTGTTGGATTGCTGGCAAACAAAGGCAAAGTACAGGTCTTTGTATGGAGCTCCAAGAACAGTTTATTGCCTCAAAGGGGGTCCGGGGACAAAGACCAGGACTTGTTGAGAGCACAGGGTTAAATATGGGGAAGAGGGGCTGGATCTGAGGGTGTGCAGGTGGAGGGTTGTTAATTACCCACCTGGTATTTGACTGTCCTGTGAGGAATTGAGTGTAAATTGCAAGAAAGAAGCTGGTCACAGAAATACAATGACAGCTGCAGGTTTTTCTAAGTCTCACCTGTGATGGAAATCTATCAGAAGAGAGAGTGAGAGAAATCTTCCTCCCTGGGACAAGTGCCTTTTGGCTAAGGAGTTGAGAGACCCATGATCTTCCCCACTGATAATGCTGCTAATTGACATGGGGTGTGCTTGTAGCACTCTGAAGCTGTTGCTTGCAGATTAGATTTAAATTACTATCCCCAGGACAAAGAGCAGACAAATTTTTCACTGTTGTGCCCTGTGTACTGTGAAGCCTTTCTTTTCCTTTCAGAAAGGCAATATTTCACATGATGTTGTTGAGACCTTTAAGTGGCAGAAGCGTTTGAATCCCAGCTGGGAAAACATCTATATGTGAAGATCATATAGGCACCAGTTTAGTTTGTGATTTTTAAAAAGAGTTTTCTCTGAATAGCCAAGCGAGAAATGTGATTTTGCACCTTTAATGAAGACAAAGAAATAAGGTGCAAGGTCATTTCTTCCTCAGCAAAGGAAGAAGATAGAAAATGTGAGAATCTCTGAAAAATCACACAGCTGACAGTGACATTGCTATTGTGCTGGCTCCCAGTCCAAGTAAGGTTCAATATTGGCTTTATGAAGATAAGTACAATGAGTTCCCTGGAGAATGGAAGAGAAATAATAGGCCAAATCATCTATATATCTAGCTTTGGACCTAGCTAAAGGACATCAGCAAATTTTGCCTACACAGACCTCATTGGAGTGCTATAAGATTAGGATTATACCTTTTGGGACATGTCTTTAGTAGATGACAATTATGACTCTTTGATGGATAAAAGAGGTTAAGTCTATAGGGAGTACTTGGCTGTGGATATTGCTGATGTTGGCACATTGAATACATCTTAAAGCACACACTGAAGTGTGCAGGACTCTGAAACATATCTCACTCCCTTTAAAATACTGGATCAGCCACAAGGCTTACAGGAGGAAGAAATTATCTGGGATAAGACCTGGGCAACATCTCCATGAGATTTTGAATGATGGGAGTTATCCCTACTTCCAGAATCTATGGCTGGTCCATGGACAGCCCAAAGAGGACTAAAGATTGAGCAGGACTAGGACATGCCATCTGTGGGAGATGGGTATGATACCTGAAAACAGCCCTGAAAAGGTGAGCACTAAACTGGAGTGCCAGAGGAGTTTTTAAATGTGATTCATTATCAACACTGGCATCAAAACAACATAGAACTGAATTTGAGGGTAATGGAGAAAACATGATTTAGTTACTAAATTGATAAATGTGGAGGAGGAAAATACTGTGGAAGGAAAGATCTCATCTCCTCATACAGAGCACAACTGGTTTTATTAAGACTATGAATGTCAGTCTATTTATTTATGCATGTGTTTTGCTAAAGGGTAAGTTCAGATAAGTCAAGGTCTTCTTGTTGTCATTAGTGGTATATTAATTGAAATATTTTGTTTTGCTTCTGTTTGCTGCCTGGATTATGTGTCAGAGAGCTGTATGCTTGTGCCAGGATGTTTGATGGGACATTGAATTAGCTCAGCATTACAAGACAGCAGCATCCACCGCTCTTAAATCTTTCTCCTACTTTCAGTACTTCCTGCTACATTTGCCTAAATCTGCCCTTCCTCAAGGTATTGACACAGAAAAGCAAGTTTTGCAAAGGTTATTTCTCTGCATCTAATAAATTCTAAACCCTCTAAATGCCTCATTCTTTAGGTGAGTTTTCTTTCCTCTGGTTTAAAGAGAGAAGAAAAAGCATTTCAGGAACAAGATCCCTTCTTCTTCTTTTGTGTGGTATTAGTTTTCTTCTTAGAGTAAATAGTTTCCCTAATAGCTCTATCCCACACAGGCACCAGCAAAAGAAGTCTTCACTGCTGTTGAAGATAGTGCATCTTGAATGACTTGGTACCTCCTGCTATGTTTGGCATCTGCATGTCTGAGTGGAGAGATTTGGGAATGTCTCAAGGAAAGGAGTTTAATTTGAAAGTGCCCATTCACAGGGTAATTAGATCTGAGTACCAGAAAGCCAGTTCTGCCTACCCCAGAATCATTTCTGCAATAGCTGACCTCTTTAGGAAGGAGTTTGTTCCCATTTCAACTCTCATCTTGTTCAATTCAATTGTAGTCTTGATGGTATGGTGAGCTCAATTAAATATAGCAGGTCTCCAGTTTTGAGATTTAAAAAAGTGTTTTCAATCAGGTCTAAATTGCAGTTCAAAGGAATGGACCTCAAAACTTGCCACTGATCTGGGTGTTCAGAAAATATTGCCAGAAGTCCTGCAACCTTCAGCCACAGTCAGCATCACATATTAGCATCCGTGGTCCATTTAATATCAGTTTTTTCCTCTGCCTTCTTAAGGGAAATCTTGCAAGGTGAGACTCTACTCATCAATCAGATGAGCTACTGGTGTAAGTGTAGTCGTATTCACCTTTAATGAACCTATACAATTCTACCAATGACCTGACTTTCAACTGCATTTAGATATTACAGTTTTCTGCTGGAAACAGTGACTTTTGTCAGTGGAAAGTACAACTGTAACAGTTATCAGACTGTCCTTGACTTGGAGTTTGCTTTTTGGAACCAATGGACTCTCAGGTCTCTCATATAATCCAAAACATTGGATTTTGGTGGTGGAGAAACCATGAAAAGAAATGGAAGTAGGTGTAGCATGGGAGTTGTTGCATATATGAAGATGTGTTCTTGTGAGAAGCATCTGAGACACGTACAGGCCTCGACTGACATCCCAACTAAAATGAAGTCAATGATAAATTTGCTTTTGTTTTCAGCAGGAGAAGGTTTTAGTCTCTATCTTCTGTATATCATCCATTTTAGTCTTCACTACATTTTATGGCTGCTTTTATTTTGAGAGAATATGTAGCCAAGCTTTATATCCATGTTTTTCAGGCTAGCCACACAGATTGTAGAAAAATTGTTTTTGTAAAATTAAAGAATATGAGTAGCCAACATAGGAAAGAGGAAAGAGTAGCCATCTCAGGAAAGAGATGTTAGAATTGTGTATTTAACATTACTGTTTAGTTAGCCAATCAGATTAATGTTTCTACAATATTTTCACATCCAAAAAAGCCACACAACCCAGTTTAATATTGATCAAAATATCATATTCCAAAACAAATATCAATATGTAGACTGGAATCAATGAAAAGGATTAAGAGAGAGGATTGTGATTCTGAAAATCCTGTGCACAACAGTGAGATTGTTCTATCAGCAATGAACTTTGCTAACTGGAGTATGAGAAGACACAGAACTTATTCAGTGCTCTAAAAGCAAAAGTCTCCAGAGGGCAATGACAACTGCTGAAGATTAGAGGAAGTTTTGGGTCTTGTTCCCATAAGCTCTAGGAAATTTTTTGAGCTACACTGTTAACCCTGACCTCTAAGATATTTTTAATGGCATTTTCTTTGAAATCAGTGAAGTGTTACTGAGCCTGACCAGATGCCCAGATCTAATGCTGCAGAAGAAAGAACTGAAGAATGCTGAAGAAGAAAGAAAGAAAGGGCCAAAGAAACTTAGGAAGCATGGAAGGACCCTACTTTTAAGGAAGCTCCTTTCTTTAAGTGAGATATTCATGGGCTGTCTGGGTTTTTTTAAATTCCTGGTGAGAAGTGGAAACAACAGCAGTGCAGGCTATCAGGAGAGATGTTGGCCCCTTCACAGCAAGCTGGGATTTTTTTAAAAGGTCTAAATTAGGTCAATTCAGTATCTATATAGGTCAGGAAGAGATGGGTCTGGTTGTGGAAGGCAATAAGCAGCATCATGCTGAAGGAAGGACAACATGAATTATTATTCATATGCTTTGAGTAGAAGGGACTGGAGCAGAGAGGAAAGGGACCTATTGCAGATTGTTTCTCTATGCTCTTCTTTTCATCTTTGTTTTTATGCTCTCCCAAATAATGTGCTCTTTGAATCAGCCTGTTTGATTCACTGCTTGTAAGCAGGGAATGTTTTGCTCACTAAGTGTTCTGACAGTTTGATTTGGTTTCTCCCTGGTTTTGGATGGTGTCTCAAGATGATCTTAAAAATGGACATCTAGATGCAGAACCTGGTGCTTGCTGCTGCCAGTTGGGGCTTGGCAAATGAGCTACCCAGTTAAGCTGTATGCATTAAATGAAGCTGTCACCAATGTGGCAGCCAGCTATACTAAATGTCTAATTAGAAATCCATCCAGTAGCTTTAATTCCAAAGAATATTTTACAAATACATTCTAACACACAGGAAAGCATTCACCTACTGTAATGAAGTCACCTCTGGGATGCGACATGGGAGCTGTAACTATGTGAAACTGCAGGAGGAGAAAATATATCAGCAACATACAGCTAATTCCTCTCATTTTCTACACAATACTATGCCAAAATTTCTACAGCTAAGCAAATAATGTCAGACAACATTGTATGGCATCTCCTTCACGTGGGTGGCAACAAGCAGCATAGCATAAGGGTTATTATAAATATTGTGAATCTGTTTGAAAAAAAGTCTCTTGAGTTAATGTTCTGAAGCATATCAAGTTAATATGACTATTAAATTTTTTTAAATACCTTTACAACATCTTGAGAAAGAGCCAAGGAAGTAATTTTTCTCATTTTGTAGCATTTGTCATACACTGAGGTCTGCAGGCACCTAGAAATATCCTTGTGAATACTGGCAGGTCTGAGTGAAGACTGTGGAAGGAAAATTGCAAGTATAGCCCTGTGAAATCCTCTGTTGGTTTCACACAGGCTTTCTAGAGTGGTCCTACTAGTCTCAGGTCTTCATCTGCAGGCTTCAAGTAGATGCAGTAAAAATGAATTTTCTTTGGGACAATTTTTTCTCAACTTGCTATTGTCAACACATATCCCAAAAAGTGAATTTCTACAGCTTACTTACTAGGGCCTCTTAGGTTTTATCCAAGAGGCCTTTTAACCCCTCTTCTCAGATCTTGTAAATTGTAAGATTTTTCCCAATAATGACTGCCAATCCCATCCTTGTTGTACATTGTGAGGTGAGGAGGACTGCTAGGCTTTACCCAAAGCCCCAGGGCTACCTCACTTGCTTTCTATTTCTCTGTAGGAAATGCAGGGATGGGCTCTGCTGCAGAAGTGCCTGTGTTACCATTTTTAACATCTCCCTCTGAGGTGAATGTATTACTTTGGGTTCCTTCTCTGGTTCTTCACTGTCTGTGAGCTGGGTAAAGTCAGTGAAGTCAATAAAGATAGTTTTGTGTTAAAAGTCTCAAACTTTACAGTGTCCCAAATGCTGATTTTATGTAAAGTTAAAGAAAATGGACAGTCAGTGATAAACATAATAGTCAGTAGTATAAATCAAATGATAGCTCTGTCTTTTATGGCCTTTGCTCATATAGATGCTGGGTCAGGGAAAGGAAGGAAAAATAATATTGTGGTAGAATTGGTTTAGAACATCTTTCTTGATTAACACTCACATGTAAATGGCATTTAGGTAAAGTTGCCACTTGCCCTCTAAAAGTATGTATTCTCATTTAATACATGTATCAGCAGTACTGGAGCACAGTGGTTTTGCTGGAGCCTTGAAAACAGCCTCATCTCTGAACTGAATGGCTGGTTTTGTCTCCTTTAAGAGCAGAAAGATTTTCATTATCCAGGGGAAGAAAGAAGTCTTTTCAGGGAACAAGACTTTGCACCAGGTTCTCTGCCAGGAGTCATGGGGTTTTTGGGTGACCTGGAGAGGCCACATCACATTGGTAAGCCTAGCAGGGGGTGAGGGCTGAGAAGACAGGGCACCTCTCTGCAGCTCTCTGCAGGCACTGGCATCCACATTGCCATGCCAGACAAGGTCACCACAGGCAACAGGTTGTTCCCTCAGGGGACACAGCATCCTCCTTTGTTCCCTTCCCACTTCTTCCATTTACTTTCACCACCTGCTCCAAACTCCTCTGACAGTCCCAGTTTAACACCCCTACCTCTGCAAGTCTCCCTTTGCAGGCAAAAGAAGCAAACCTGAACTCTCTCCTGAGCCCAACAGCACTGCTTATTAATCAGCCAGACAGTTCATGTCTGAGGGACATAAGGGCATTCCTCCCGAGGGGACAACATGCTGCTTCCAGGGAGATCTCTTCCACCATCTGCCCACATCAAATCTAGGAAGCAGGATATTGGAAAGCAAATTCAGCACAGATGTATAACATGTGAAAGTCTGTTGACTTCAGGGTATATTTGTATTGCATTTAGCCTCAGGAATCTAAACCAGAGACAGCCTTTCCTCCCTTCCCTATTGCCACTGATGTAGATGTCAGTAGACACATATTGTGACAGCCAATTCAGATTTCAGTATGATCATCAATGGAGTTGCATTATGTTTTTTCGTTTGTTATTTGGTTGTTTGGTTCTGCAAGGAAATAGTTTACATGGCAATTATGAGACAGGCAACCATTATATAAACTGTGTTATTTCACCAAATTGAAATTCTCAGTCACCTGTGTGGCTTTGGAGGGTCACTAAGCTCTTCATGCTCAGAAGATGTATATCCTTAATGCATAACTTTTGCCAAATGTTCTTAGAAAAGAGTTTCTAAATGACTTCTTACTCCATGTTGCAAAGGGCCATAAAATATCAGCCATAGCAGTGTCATGCTATGAGAGTTGGGCTGTCTCTGGGTTTGATGTACAGAGTGTAGGAGGTCTTTGTTAACTAATGCTAGTTTGGAAGAAGAATGAGGAAGACTGCAGTATCTCCCCTCTCTTAGGCCCTCCCTATTAAAGAAGAACCATCCAGCAGACAGCCCCTTCTTAGGCAGTACTTAAGGAAAGGCTCCAGTCTGTGCTCACTTAGTCCACCACATCTGAGTCTGTGCGCATTTACCTGGTGCAAATTGTTCCTCTTTTATCTGTCCCTCTCTAGGACAGAGAGATGTTTTAAAAACAAATGAGGGAGAAAATAAGACATTCTTCCACATAAGCCTGTCCTGAAAAAGGCAAAAACCCAAAGAACATGTGAAAATGTTGTATTGTCAGATACACTTCTGGAAGGAGCTTGATATGAGAGTGCTAAGTATGGCACAAGCATTTGAAAAAAATGTACCACAAAGTCTAAATTTAAGCATGAATATGAATGGAAGGGTTTGGTTTTTTTGGGTTTGTTTGTTTGTTTTAATACATCCTGAACGTGCTGGGTTTTCTTTGGTTAGTGCCCACTGAATTAAAATATGTGGAAACTAACTGGGAAACACTGTCTTTCTATTATAGATTAAACCCCTTTTCCCCTGTAATTAAAGAAAGTGCTTTTTCCACTTCAGCAGCCCTTCAGCAAAAACAAAGATAGAACTCAATATTCTTGATAGATCTTGGATAAAATGAAGACAGGAAAGAAAACCTTTCAGACTGGTTTTATGGGCTGGAAAGAAACAGGACTGCATATCTTGTCTTACTTCAACTCTTAATGGCACGTTGTGACCTCTGGCAGAGTCTGCTGAAGTCAATGGAGTTGCACCAGGGATTGGTACCAGAGCTCACAGTCTGAAACTGCAAGTAAATGGAAGGCCAGATATTTTATGCATATTTTTCCACTGTTTTATGTTAAACAACTTCTTGTATATTAAAATAGAAGAGGGAAGGAGTATTCCTCTTACATATTTTCCTGCAGGTTCCTACAAGCACAGAAATGTTGTGGTTTGGCAGATATCCAGTGTGGTCTCCCAGAAGACCAGTGATGAGGGGCTTTGGGGGCTCACTGGGCAGAGCAACTGGCCTTGGCTGTTTCTCACTCAGGGGCCAGGAGGAGGGGAGCCAGGAACCAGAGTGTCTGTTTCACCATCTGCAGATGGGCACATGGTCACACAGTGAGTACACCCTTTCCAGTGCCTGGGACAATTTAGCTCATACTGAATATGCACTAGCTGTATATGCAGTCTATTTTTCTGCCTGTGTCTCCAAAATTTTGGGGTTTCTTCATATGGTTTTTGTCTGACGGGTTAGGAAAGTGACACTTGAGCTTTAAGAAAAGGATCAAGAATCCACAAAAAGAGTTTAACTTCCAAAGTCTGTATAATAGCAATACTCTGGGCTTTTAGGGGGAAGTGTGCCATTACATTTCCAGAAACATTGGGAGTGGCACATTGCCTCAAATAACTGTAGGAGACAGAAGAACAAGAGTGAACTTTCAGTACCTGAGATTTATATGTCAAAAACACCTCAGCCCTTGTACATGTTTTATGAGTGTTAAAATGAAAAGTACAGTACCTATGTGTCAGGTAGTGAATGAGCAATACTTTATAAGAGTTAGCTCTTTGCAGGCAATTCTTGAAATTCCTTAAATCCCTGAAATTCTCAGTGATTGCTCCAGAGGGGTGTGAAATCTATATCTGGACTTCAGGCTGAGTTTCAGTTGTTGGCTGTAATTACAGGGGAATTTTTGTTGCCAGAGAGATCCTAGGAGGCCATAGGGAAAAAGGAGTGAAAAGAAAAAGGCAGTTGTATTTTGAAGCACAGTTATTTAATAAACATGTTTTTCCAATAAATAATAAATAAGTCTGGGAACATCTTCTGCTATGCTGTGCCAGTGGGGGTAAGCCTGCCTTTACATATGGAGGCTTGGCAGAATGGCTGCTTGACTCACCAGATATACAGCATAAAGTCTGTGAAATGCTGAACGTGCCAAGTTGAGAGGCAGATTATGTCAGTTTTGCTCCCGATGAGTAGGACTGTGCTCTGCACCTGATGTTTGAGAAGGAAACTACTACACAACGGAAGAAGGTTGTCAATGTTGGCCAAAAATAAATATGGCTTTTTTTTTTTTTTAAGTGTTAACGTGGGCAGTTTCCTTAGAATGAGGAGGTTTTTCAATGGTCTTTGAAGACTCTTTCATTTCCATTTGTTTCCCACGTTATTTGGTTCCCACGTGTGTCTCATTTTAAGCAAGAACCTGCTTGCTGCTAATCTTTTGCAGCCGTATTCTTAAACACCCTGCATAAAGCACTTGTCAAAAGCATGCTGTTCTGGCTATATCAGTGCACATGACCACACAGAGATTCATTTTTAGAGCAGGATGGTACTCCAGGAGCTGTTCTTTCAGCTGCGTGCGTGGGCTTAGCAGAGAATGTGCAGGCTAAAAGAGGAGGGAGGGCTCAATTAACTGCCTTCAGGGTTCTAAAGTACACCATTGCACCCATTTACAGCAAGTGTCTCTACAGTTTAAAAGGAAATCTTTTCCACAGTTTTATTCAAGCTCTTGAGTGGGATTTTATGGAGAATTAGATCTGTGGTTCAGCACTTTAAATATCAATTTAAGTTCTAATTTTAACATTACAATGTTGGGTTTATTTCTACTAAGATCTACAGCACCTTTCCTTAGGACTCCTTATTCCTGGTAAATGTAAAAGACTATTAAAAGAAAGCATGGAGAACCTTTTTTAAAAATTATGTACTGCATCTTCACCTGAGGAGCTGAGGTGGGGAGGACAGAGGTTCACCCAATCTGAGTGACTTCATCATGAATGGGATTCATCTTCACTTGGGATGTTAGGATGACTTTCTGGTCATACTTCAGAAAGAATAGAAATACAGCATTTTGAATAGCATTTATTTTTCCTTAATGGGATATATATAGATATAAACTGAGTTCAGACTACCTTTCCCTGGGTCCCAGGTGGAGAAGACATCTGTCTTTCCTACTTCATCTCTTCTCTTTCCTTAGAAACACAAAATCCAGTTAGGGTCAGTACTGCAGCAAAGAGTGTTGACTTTTACCGGGTCTGCATGTCAGGTTCCTTCATCTATACTTTTTCAGACAGTTTCTAAAGTGTCTTTGCAAATGTGATGATGTGGCCTTTTGTTTGCATGAGGTGCTCAGAAAAGGAAACACCTCAGTTAATGATCATCCACTCACTCTTGTGCTCAGAGGCTCACAGGTTTGGGCCTTTTTCTGACAGCAACTCTTGCTATGGGAAAAAAAAAAACAACAAAGGATGTTTTTCGTGCATATAGGAGTGTTAGTTACACTTGGATTGAAGGGCCTAGGAGATTCTTTATATTCAAAGAGCAAACACCGCCACTATCATTATGAATTACTATTCCTGATGAGTCTAATTCTTTTTACTGCCACTACAGCAGATGCTCACATCTCTCTCCTCAGTGGCCAAATCAATCTTTCCAAGCTCCCAATAAATATTCCAGGAAGAATACTAGATTTTATAACAGCATTTCTTGGCCTTGGCAGTAGAAGATAGAGCTGCCCCTTCAAGTCAGCTTTTCACACAGCTTACCTGCAAAGCCTAAGGGACACCAGACAGGGATCCCTTGCTGAACATTGTTGTTATACAGGCAGATATTCACAGTGGCAGCCTTTTTCCCTGTTAACATCCTTCAGTACAATATTTTTCTCTCTGTAGCTATGTCTCTTCTTTCAGCTTCATCCATCTTCAAGTGCACGAGCTCTGTTGTGGTTAATTATAAACTTCAGGGGCTTTTGACATGGAGAATTTCTCAGAATACAAACCAAGTGAACAAATAGGCATCCCCTGATAGAACCTGGAAAATAGAAAGCCTAGGGAAATAAAACATATGGGTTGCTCAAAGCAGTAAATCTTTAAAAGAAGTGAGATTTGTAATCTCCCAAACTAGGTAAATTATCTGCTAATAGATTTCTTCTTACTTAATTTCTTTCTTGCTGTCAATTAGCAGATTAGCAACTTTCAGCTGCTTATCATCACCAATGTGTCTCCTAGAAGGGCTGTTCCTATTTTCATGTCTCTTCCTGGAAATTCTGTTCCCTATGGTCTTGTTTTGTTACATAATGAATTGCAGAAAACTAGGAAAAAAATATTTCCCATAACCTTATGGCTTTGTGACATTAGCTTCTACCCTTCCTTTAACTCTTCTGGATGCCTCTTGGATCTCATGTTTCCTCTGCTCATGTATTGACTCCTCTTTTCCATTGCCATGAGAAACAAGAAGTCTTATAGGGAAAAACAGAGGTACACCCTTATTTGTTAGGAATTAACCTAAGGACAATTGAAAGGTACATGAAAATGGGCAGTACCAGCCCCAGATTATCAGTCTGTGTTGGTGAGTCTGAAATAGAGTGGGACAGGTAAACCATGGAGCCATTTGGCTAGGGGAAGCCATTGCCAGGTGACTGAGTCAAGCCCTGCTCATAAGTGAGTTTATGGTTTCCTATGCACTAGACAGAACTATCTCTGAAATACCTGGGGATAAAATAGATGGATGAAATGTTGCCTTTTGGATCCCTTTCTTGGTATGTATCTTCCATGTTCTCCTGTTTTGAGTGCTTTTCAAGGCTGCCTGCAGCCTTGAATTGGCTTTTTGGAATGGAGTTTGAACAAGACTGAAATCAAGTTAAAAATGTAATGAGATTCTGAAACAGTTGAGTTATTCTTAAGGTTTGCTCATGCTTAGCTATCATGCCATTTATAGAACACTTGTAGGGATTAGCACACAGCACACCAAAAGAAACCTGTATTTTATGAAATAGTGTGCTTTAGGTCCCACAGTTGCTGCAAGGAGATTTCCTCCCCCAATATATTTTTGTTTTGCTGTACTTTCTTTCAGTCCAAAGGAGGGTGGGGGGGAATTTGCTGGCACCAATATTGTGTTCAAAAAGTAATCTTACAGAATGTCCTCCTACAGCAGGAAAACACAGCTCACACAGCAGGTGTGGTTTACAGGGGCATGACAATATGTGAAGCAAAAAACATCTGAGTCCCCTCTTTATAAAGATATATCTTTAAAAAGAAGAAACAGAATTGGAAATCAGAGAATGAATTCAAAGATTGCCTAAGCAAGGTTGGATGGGTTCTTGGACTAGTGGAAAGTGTCCCTGCTCATGGCAGTGGCGTTGGAACTAGATGATCTTTGATGTCCTTCCCAACCCAAACCATTCTATGATTCTATGACTTCTGCCACTGCCAAGGCCTATGTATCTGGAAAGTCCATTAAATTTTGGATGTGGGGCAGCTGGATGAGTACAGGCACATAGTGTATATCCAGTGGGTTCTCATAAGGGCAACTCAGTGCCAATTGCAGTATAGTGCAAATTTAGAAATATTTTTAAGTTATCAGCAGCCCAAAATGAATCATAACTCCAATTTAAATATATAGGCCTCTTATGAGATATAAAGACTTTCTTGTCTAAGAATTAGATCCACAAAAGGCTGCATACTGAGAGGTGAGCAGGGCCTGAAACAAGAGAAGTGGGAAATTGCATAGGGGAGGTAGTGGTAATGCTTTTTAATTCATGGAATGAAGAAAAAAGCCAGTCTGAAATAGCATAAACCAACAACAAGTTACTCAATAATTTCAAAACCTTCTCACCATCCAAAGTCTCTTTAAAGGGGGGCCATTTGAGTCTTCACTGTCTCAGTCTGTTGCTGATCAGAATCCCCTTCCTTGTATTCATCTTCTAAGAGTGATAGTCCTCTTCTGTGAATTAGAGAGCTTGAACTCTAAGAAGGTGTATTGCCAAATCTTGTGGGGCAAGATCCCTCTTTCCCTGCAAAAGCACAGCTCCTTATACTCCTCAGGAAAGCTACAGAGGTCAGTAGAATAAAGGCCAGGCCCCCTTTTTTCCTGGGTCCAGAGTAAGACCCACTGAAATGAACTTTTCCATACCAGCATAACAACGAGGAGGATAGGTTATATATACATCAAGTGTCCTATCTAAACATCTAATTAAATTTTTAAATATAATAGCAATACATCCATATTTTTAAAGCAGTAGATTTTGTGTGGTTTCAAAGTTTTTTTGTTCAGTAATTCAAGGCAAAATAATGTTTACAGAGCAGATAAAGGCAAGCAGGAAGCTGTAAGTAATGGATGTCTAGAAAAGCTGTCTTAAAAACAAGTGTACCTGTGAGGAACAATTGGCAGACTACTGGGACTTTTATGGATAATTACATTACCCAGGCTCTCATAATGTCAGATGCAATATAATAAATAGGCTGCTCACTTTGTTGTTCCCTATAGTCAGCTAGAGCTATCTGGGAGGCAACTCTCCATTTTTCTGGTTTATGTGAAAATTATGCCTTTTTGTCAGGAGCTCCTTACTTTGCAGAACACCACACCCCCCAGCAGTAAATTGATTACACCAAACTGTCAGTGTGGGAACACTGGTGCTTGTGTTGCTCTTGCTCAGCCCTGGCTCCTGAGCCCTGAGCTTGCCACAGTGATGCTTGCTTGGGATGGACCCTACACTTGAAGGTCTTAAACACACCAGTCAGCATCTCTCATCCTGTGCTGCCCTCTGTGGTTGACAGTGGTCTGCACCTTGCAGAGGGAACTCAGGATCTCTCGAGACTGAGTATTTGCTTTGTTCTTTTCCTGGAGAACCAATGAAATTCTGCTGGGATTTTTTAGGGGTGAGAGGTGGTTTGGTTTTGGGTGTTGGTTGTTTGGGGCTTTTCTATCATTTTGTTTTGAGGGAGTTTTTTTGTTTATTTTGGAGGGAGGTTGTTATATGTTTTGGGGTTTTTGTTTGTTTGCTTTTTTTTGTGTTTTTCTGGTTGATTGGTTTTGGGGGTTTTTAAATAGTATAGGAATATTAGTAAAAAAAAAAAAAAAAAAAAAAAAAAAAAACAACAAACAAAAAAAAAACATACGGAGTTTATATGTGTTTTGTCCTGCTCTGAGCACAGATAGCTCCTCAGGTCTTTCAGGAAGGTATCAAGGGAAAACAAATGGCAGCTCTTGAGCTTCTCTGAGGTAAGGATTGTTTTGGAAAGGCAAATCTCAGGCCTGTGCTTCTCATTGTATCCTCCCCTACATGCCCCAGTGGTGGACACCTGTGATAAAAAGTTGTTGCTGGTCAGCTGGGCTCTCCTCACCTGGGTGCTAATAGCAGACTCCTGAAGGGATGCCCATCCCTGCAGGAAGGAAAGGGCAGCATCCAGGTTCAGCTGGAGGTCAGCCAGTACCTGCTGAGGCTTGAATTACTGCTCAGACAGGCACACACAAAAGATGTTACTGCTCTTGGGAGCAGAGGTTGGGGTAGGTTTTCTCTGTAGTGCTCCCTGTTCACACAAGACAGGGATGGCAAACAGACAAGCACCACTTCCATGGTCTTTTTCTCCCAGCTTGTCCAACATGGTCATGCCATCATAAGGTGAAGGATCAGCTCTTTCCTATCAAGTGTCTCCTCTCTTTGAAATTATGCTGCTGAGTCTGATGGATTAGAAATAAGATGGACACTTAAGCATGGAGTATTTCACTGCATTTACAGACACAGCTTGAAGCAAGTGGATTTTTCGAGAAGTGGGGTGAGGAGAGTACTGGTGAGGTTTTGTTGATTTGTGCTTTTTTCCCGCTTGTGTATTTTTTATTCCTCCCCACTCCCCATCCCAAACCTACAAGCCAGGTGCTGGTGCATGATAGACCTGCAAACAGAGAAATGCCCCAGTTTGCTCGATATTTACCAGGAACAGAATCTTGCTCTAGGCATTTCTAGTTGTCATTTAAGGCAGAGAGCAAAATAAATGCAGCCATCTTTCAGAGACTGCTTGAGGAGCCAGTCATTTTGTGTTGTAATGACATGTGCATTTAATAAAGATATAGAGTATTCTAAGGAGAGTAAAACTGCACTCTTATCTTAGAGACATATAGACATTAAGAATGAAGATTTCATTTAATTGTGGCTTGCTGCTGTGCACAATTTACCAAAATGGCAGTAAACTGCTATTGAACTGTAACATCTAAAGATGTCTAAGTGCTTGGATAATTTGTGGTTTTTTCCTCCTTTGGAAGATTGTAATAAAATAGCTAAAAAATAGGAAGAAAATATTGCATTGAGGCCTGCAAAGTGAAGAGGGAAATAGTCACATCCTCAAGGCCTCTAATACAAACATCATCCCCAGGAGAGGCACACCTTGACCCCCTTATTTTGCCATTACAAATAAATAAAATGATGGGCTTGTATCCCAGAGAGATGCAGTTCAGGAGTATTGGTGCTTTTGTAAGCTTGTGAGCCCTTTAAGAAAGTTTCCATAGGTAAGTTGTGGCCCTAGATTTCCCTAATTGGATTTCACTGGCCTCTTAAAAGTAGTGTGTGATCCCTTCCTCTCCTTAGCCCCCATTCCACAGCCAGAGATAAAACCCAATGGCTGCAGTTGCACAGGATTTCTGTCCACAGTTGAATCCCTTTATTGTCACTTGATGCAACTCTGAAGATCTTGGCTCTGCTTGGGCCAGGGACCTCTCTTTGATCCCTGCCCATTAGTGGAATCCCTTGGGAATCAGACCAACACCAGCTTGCCAGTGATGATTATCTGACTGAAACTCCTGAGCCCTTTGGGACTGGCAGAAGCATTTGCACAACTTCAGTGTCTCCTATGGGGCCTTTGGCTCAAAATGACTGTGACAGGATGTAATTTGATGGAGCTGACAGGACTCTGAGTACAAAATGCAGAAGAGGCACTTCACACCCTGGCATAGCAAAGAGACCCTCAGCTGATGATGAGAAGGAATGGCAATGGTTTCCTCTGTACAGAAGTGGTGCCAGTGGTAGCTCCAAGAATTGGAGAAGATCCAAGCAAGCATTCAGAAGAGGATGTTGGGAGGAGCATAGACAGTAGAAAAGAAATGGGAGAAACCAAAAGGTAGATTCTGTGAAAGGAGTGCTGAGTTTTATTCAGACTTTTCTTATCTGGGAGTGTTTTTGTTTGTTTGGTATGGGGTTTTGTGGTTTTTTTTTTTTTTTTTTTTTTTTTTTTTTTTTGGTTTTTTGTTTGGTTTTTTTGGGGTTTTTTTGGGGGTTTTTTGGTTTGTTTTTGGTTTTTGGTTTGTTTGGTTTTTTTTTTTTTTTGGTGAGTTTGATGCAATCTGTGGTAATATTTGTGTCCATTTGGCATGGCAAGCACTGGTCCCAGCTGCAGAGATTTTATTTGGCTAACCAATGGTCTCCTGTTCCTTGGATGGGTAAATGAAGGATACCCAGCAGCCAGCTGTCGGCAGGGAGGAAGCATGGGGAGCAGAGATTTTATAGACTGCAGTGTCACAACATCAGTGTTGACCTACCTGCTTACAGAGACAAAGAAAATTGGCACTTGGGTAATGTTTATCAAAGGTATTGTGTTGGAGCACAATCTCAGGATTGTGGATTATTCTTATTAATAGAAAGTGTAATCTACCTCGAGAAGATAACAAATAACTAAAGTTCATAGCTATTATTACCTCCAGATACATTCAATGTGAGTATTTCACACTGAAAGTTATCTTGCATTCATGTAAATTACATTGACTAGAAAATACTAATGCTCTCCCCAAGATAACAAATGTAAATGTAAAATATTCTAATCTAGTGGTGCTAATGTGTCTAGGGAAGGCTTATTACACTATGAAATTTAGATGAGTCACAGAAGTGGAATGTTGGGTGAAATTACCAGGTAATGATGTCTTCAGCTGTGTGCCCAGGCAGGAGGATGGCACTATGCCATGAGAATCCCTCTTTCAGCCATCATCCAGAGACAGGACTGTCCACTTTCCTCTGGATTTGCCAGAGGGATCAAGGAAACACCATAAATTCTTTCTTTTATTTCTCCTTACCTTTGGAATTTCATTTTGTGGATTTGTTTTGCTATTTGTATTGAGTTGCTCATCTCTGACACATCTGCCAGCAAGGAATGAATAAATAAAGCCAAATGAGCTGAATGACTTGTCTGAAGAATAGTGTGAAATTTACTTGAAAAATCATTCAGCAGTTGTTTGAGACAACAACAAAAAAAAACAAAACAAAAAACAAACCTGAGGAAAGTCAGTTGCATATTTATAGAAATGTTCTCAGCATCTTTCAGATTGGTCTGCAGTGCCTCTCCCATTTGCCTACATGAAAGTGGGAGAGCTTGTAATTTTTGCCAGGCAGCTGTGCAGCCATCCAAGGCTGCTCCAGAGCACAGGGGAAAGATTTAAAAATTATTTTTATTAGCTTAACATGCTACTTTCTAAAATGAGTTTTTCACTTAGTTTACCCCAGGGCCTGAGAGTTCAGAGCTCACACCCCCTGGCCACATTGTAAAGTAAAACAATGTCCTGCCAAACAGCTGAGGCTTTCTTTGTGTGCAGCTTGCTATGTTTCTAGTGGAGGTGAAAGGTGTTAGGCTGACATCCTCGGACAATAAAGCCCTTCACCAGTTTGTATTGGCTCCCTACAAGGTTTCATACCAGATTCACCAATGGACCACATTGCTGGCCAAAGGGGCTACCCCAGAGATGCCTGAGTAATTCTGTTAGCTGCAGCTTACTCAGTCCTCTGCCACCTGGAAACTCATAGAATTGTTAATGTAATTTCTGGTCATATTTTTTATATCATAGTCAGAATCTGCCCAGGACTGCACTGACCCCATTGGGTGTTTCACAAAAACCCCAAGCAGCTGTCAGATGGTGACAGTGTGCAGTCACTGCTGAGCTTGGCCAGATTTGAGACAATAACCTTGAGAGCTAAGGCTCAGTATGGATTTGCAGCCCTGGTGCACAGGAGACAAAAATATCGAGAGGCATAGAACAAAACGACTTTCAGGTAAGAATGAAAGGCAAGTGCCATGAAGAATGAAAACATTGATTACATTTCTAAATGCTCACTTAGCAAAAATTATTGTCCCCCTCTCTTATTTCATGTTCAAAAAGTCATGATTTTCTGAGCTCGGCCTTGGATGAGAAAATACAATATTTGAATTTTCATATCAGCAGAATGGCAAAGAACAAGGACTGAATCTTGGCTTGTTGAAGTCAATGGAGTTTTGACATTGATATTCAATTGAGGCAATTTTCTTCCTCAGGCACATTGTAGATCGAGAATAAAGGATTAATCCTCAGAATGTTTTTTTTTTTTTTTTTTTTTTTTTTTTTTTTTTTTTTAGTAATCTGCAGTTCAGAAAATATAGTTATCAATCTGGGACTTTAACCAAAAGGAAAAGGTTTACAAGCAACTAAAGCATGTTCTTTCAAGATTTACAAAACCAATAAACTAGCAAACCCAGTATTTATCCATGAATAACTTTAGCTAGAAAAAAGGATGAAACAGAAAAACAGACCTGACATTATTTAAAGGATTTGTCCACAATTTTTTTTAAACACTAGGAAAAACTTGCTTTAACAGCAATAATGTTTTCAGGGTTATTTATATGGGTTTCTTTCTGAAAAAGCTGACTCCTACAGCAGACATATATAAAAGAAATAAAAAGAACTTTTTATTTCTTTACCTTTTAATCTTTATATTATTTTTTGCCTTGAATCATCAGTCTATCCTTCAAACTTTTTTGATGTCATTAATGGTGGAGAAGAATGAAAATGTGATTCTTGAATATTATGTTCATTCTTAAGAGCATATTTTTTTCAAATAAGTTGTATTGCATGACTATTTTTCAGTTTTAGGCTCTTCACAAATACCATTTACTTTGAAGAAGCCTCTAATCCTTACTTCTCTCATTTCCTCTCTCTTACTGTTTTGACTTCAGAGAGGGAAAGAGGTTTCTTCCTTCACATTTTCCTTGACTGACCCATAGAAATGATGCATGATAGAAGCTTTGAAAATAAGTATGTCTGTTAGTGCCTTTGAGAATTAGTCTCTTTGTTCTTATGGCTGATGTTTTTGTTGCATAGCCATGACCTGTTATGTGTTTTTATTCTGAAGATTCAGTTTCCTTCCCTTATTCCACTGCAATTCTCAAAGTCTGGAGTAGAAGCACAAAACTTGAGGAGTGGACCCATGAGAACCTCTGGAAATTCAATAAATCCAAAAGCAAGTTGTTGCAGCTGGGTCAAGGTAATCCCAGACACAAATACAGACTGGGAGAAGAACTCATTGAGAGCATCCCTGCAGAGAAGGGACGGGGTGTTCTGGTGGATGAAAAGCTGAGCATGAGCCAGGGCTCATGCCCATGAGTGTACTCTCATAGACCAGATGGCCACCTGCATCCCAGGCTAGATCAAAAGCAGCAAGGCCACAGGCTGAGGGAGGTGATTCTCCCTCTACTCTGCCCTTGTGATACCCCACCAGGAGTACTGCATCCAGCTCAGGCACAAGAAAAATGGGGATCTCTTGGAGTGGGTTCAGAGGAGTGTGACAAAAGATGTTGCTGGAGTGCCTCTCCTATAAAGCCAAGCTGAGACAGCTGAGGTTGTTCAGCCTGGAGAATGGAAGGCAGCAGGAAACCTGCTTTTTGTGCATGTGTCTACATGTGTAGGCCTTGCCCTTCCCTTTGTTGAACTCCATGATGCTTGCAATGGCCCATCTTTCAAGCATGTCAGGATTCCTCTGATGGCATCTCTTGCCTTCAGCCTGTCAACTGCTCCACACAGCTTGGTCATCAGGAAATTTCCAGAGGACATGCTTGATCTTGCTGTCCATGTCACTGACAAAGAGCACTGAGATCAATAGATAACATTTTGATATTCATCAGCATCAATGCCTTTCAAGCTCAGTAAGAATCTAAACACTTTGTTCCAAAGAAACATTTTGATACTGGTAACAATCAAGACCTGTAACTAGTGAGCCCTTTTAGTATGAATAGGCATTGAGACAATCAATTTTGACATATATCTAAAGATGTTTATAGCAATTGGTTCTTACCATATCAATGTCAGTAGGAATTCATACCTTCTCATCTCAATAGGCATTTATTTCCTTCAGTCTAAGAATTATTCTTTTTCATATTGGACAAATCAAAACCTAAAGGTAACAGCATTTTTAGGCTTCAGTATCTACTGATTCTACAGAATTTTAGTGATTGCCTTGTAATGTACTAGAATTAAGAGTGATAATGTGTGCTCCTTAGCTAAATAGTACTGCAAATTGGTATTTCCCCAAAACTGAAGGGCTTAATAAGAAATGATGGGAAATAATGAAAGGTACTCTTAGAGTAAGAAAATTACAGAATATATTCCAGTTAATAATAATTTTTTCATTGAAAATTATTATCTAAGTGCACATGAATTTCCTGATAAGCATCAGTGTAATTGTTAAAGATCATATAACATAATAATAATTGTAATGTAATTAACCACTGATCACTCAATTTTTTTTTTCATCCATTTTGTATGTGTATAGGTAGACAGAACAATTAAAAAGTTATAAAAGAGTTCATGTTGATTTGCACAGCTCTGATTCAAAGCAGAGTAAAATCCCAGATGGGCAGCAAAATTAAAACTGCACTGTGGCAAAATAAAAAAAAAAAAAGTATTAACTTTCATTTTTTTTGCCCTACTTTTTCTGAAAGCCTTTAAATTAGCTGCTACTTATGGTTCTAATACAGAGCAAAGCATTTGTTATCCACTTAGCAGTGCTACTCATCTCTGCTTGGGAAAATATCAATGTTAGTGCACTTCCACTAAAAAGCACTCAAGAATTTTTTTAAAAAAGAAGCCAACAACTAAACCAGAAACAATTTAGCTTTGATCTAAAATCCAGCACTTGTATATAAAAGAAATTTAACTTGAAGGTTACTAATGCATTTTCTATGTCTCTTCTATTTGTAAAGAAATAAAAATAAAGTCACTTCATAGCAAATGCACTTATTACTTCCTCCTGTAGCTGTGTCCTTTTCAGGAGGACCTACATTTCTTGCTATTGTTAAGATTTGCATTTGCTGGGCTTTACTGACAATGTTTCAGTGAAATAATAATGAAATAGCACAACCTAGCACTCACTAGTTGTTTTGGAGGCAGTGATACTGTTCTTTTATACATCATTAGAACTTGTTACTGAGATGCTGAAAAAAACTATAAAGTCTTACATACCTAGATATACAAAGTGGTGAGAGAATTGGGTCCTGAAAAATGGCATCTTCCACAACTGCAGGACTTTGTAGGGGCTCAGCTCTTTCAGGCTTCAGTCAGGTCTCAAGCCACATCTTTCTATGCATGTATATTATTCACTAAAATAATTGTTTTGTTTCCAAATTAACACTGAGTTTTGGAAGTATTTTCTTTGTCTTTTTTTTTTTTTTTTTTTTTTTTAAGAACTGTAAAACTGCATATGATTGAAGAAAAAAGGCTGAAATCATCTCTTAGGACTCTCAGAGTCCTAAATCTTGATCTGGGATTTTACTACGATGTACTTCACCATTTTTGTTTATTTCACTGTATAAATTTATCCTTTTAATTAAATTGTGTCCTTGATAAAACTTTTCAGCTTGAAGGTTTTGGTTTTCCTAATATGTTACAGGAAATGTAGCTTCCTTCTCATTTTCCCCTCTGCTTGCATGCTGACTGGGAGAGACTGTGTGCAGTGACCCCGATTTGTGGGCTGTGAAGGCATGCTTTGCTCCTGGGTCTCACCAGGGACGTGCCAGCAGGCAGCAGTGCCAGGCACTGCATTCACACAGGCTGTGCACATTTTCAGGGTGCTTCCATGAATGTGGTGAGACATCAGATATCAGCCTTAAGTCACCACGAACTCAGCAATTCAGATCAAGATGAGATCTGTAGTCATCTGTCATCCTCTCCCAAAACCTTTTCTTCAGGATCCTTTTTATGTTAAGGTACCATGAAGGGAATGTGCAAGCCAGTAGCTTACTATGTTTCCCAGGGAAGAACTTATTCTCTGTGGTTATAACGAGATCATCAGGGCTGGTCCCTGCAAGATTAGCTAACAGATCTGCCTTCATGCTTAAACAAAGTGAGGTTTGTTTTTTTCCCCCTCATTCACCAGTGCCCACTGTAAATTGCACATCATCCTTATTCACAGTCTGTACAAATAATATCTCAAGCAGATGTGTATCACTTTGAATCCTGAGTGGCCTGCTCCTCTGAGGATATTACCTGTTACCTATTCCTCTGAACCATCCTATATCACTCATTTTGTCACTTGCTAATTTTGACTCATAGTGTGCTCCAAGAGCATGAGTAAGTCAGGTTGTATGCATATTTTATTTTATTTGAACTAATAAAACATGATCTGTTTTCTCTCCCTGGATACATTACATGGCAAAGCATAAAAAAATCATAAGTAATGAATTGAATATGGTATCTGAATGCCCTCTGCAAGGTTTTCCCACCATGTCAAGGATGCCTCTCCATTTTCCTGATGCATTTACAGTTGTTTTTGTTCTATTTGTTAGAAGCTGTGGCAAAGTCTGTACAGCAGAAAGGTAGCCAGACTCCAGCACTTGGATGTGACTAAAGGAGAAACTGTTGGCTTCAATGACCTGTTACTGAATGTGCATGTCTAGTAAGTCCCTTCTGCTTTACAGGTCATAAATAATGCACATCCCTCAGGTGCACATTCTCTACCTTGTGTGCTGTTTCAGAGTGAGGTACACATATATATAATACAGAACATGTTATGAAAATACCATCTCTAGCTGATAAAAATGGGTGGCTGTACTGTGGTCAACATCAGAAATCCAATCTAAGTCCTTCTGTTTAAATATGTTTGCAGACACCCGTCAGTCTGGATCTGGGTTGTTTTTTTTTTTTTTTTTTTTTTTCCAGTGGTACAGAAGCATCCAAATGAATGCACCACAAGTCTTAACAATGCACATGGGCACAAACTTTCTAACAGGTGAGTTGCCTTATGGAGCTGTAACAGGTCACACACATCCCCCTTCCTGCCATTGGCACGAGGACACGATATCTCTGAGCTTAGCAGTCCACAGCCCTCAAGGAAGAGGAACAATTCCTCCAGTTCATACTCTAGGATCTCCCAGCAAGAAAGCCCATAGGAAGTGACTGACTTCCTTGCCTTCAGCCTATTTGCAAGGGAATAAAGATAAATACCTACCCACCAGAGCTAACACTGAAGGATCCACATGGTCATGTGAGCTTCATTTGTTGTTCCAACGAGAGTTGTGGAGTCTTACTGTGGCAGACATCACTGTGAATTGACTGTCACACCAGAGAATCAGCTACTGTCCTTTGTGGAGCTTGGGAACCAGCCACTGTTAGGTGCCATACAAACACCTCAGGAAAAAAAGTCCCTGCAACAACTACCTCATTCCACCGAAGTCATCATGTCACCCAAGGCACAAGTCATGTTATGCCTACAAGCTGAAAACCACAGCAGCAGCTTTCAGCTTTTAGTGCTCCAAAATTTTTATTTCTAGTTAAATAAAAGCAAGCTGAAGTTTTCATCTCAATGAGGCCTATAATTTTGTGGGACCCAGTGGCTGCATTTTTCACAGGGTTGTAGAAAGGGAATGAAATCTCTGGACAGCACTTATTATCCATTCTCCTAGGCATTCACTCCTTATTCTGATAAAGATTAGCCCTGGGCTTTCTGATTATTGATCTCAGCCAAAAGGCAGATCTCTCAGATCCAGCAAGTGTTTCTGCTAATATGTTTTCCTTCCAACATTAATACTCTTTCTAATTTGAACCTCAAGAAGCAGCAATAAATTGCAATATGTGGCTTTAGCTTGTAAAAGCAGAGTGGACCATATGAATATGTGTTGAACAGCTTGTCACAGACTGCTGCAAAATCCAATTATTTCTGGGGTTATTATACCTTCTTTCACTGCATCTATTCTAACTGGGGGGAGGGGGAGGGAAGTAAGGCTGAACGTCCATACCAGTGTTAGAAAAACACTAAATCTCAAATGATTATCTGAGATGCAACCAGACTTGCTTTTAGTATCTAATGAAATGCACTGGGTAGTTTGAGCTTGTTATCTAAACTGATAGGCAGAAAATACTGATGTATCCATGTGGAAGTCAATAACTACAAAAGTTACTTTTAAATACAGTTATGTATCTTAATTGTCTTGATTGGGCCAAGTTCTGGCTTCTTCATTGGGTGGGACTGTTACAGACTTGTGATTCTTCTGGTGGGCTATTTCTTTATAGACATCACAACTGTGAGTGTTGGCTCAACCCCCCCTACAGAGACCTGCCAGGAGAGATGGGTCTGTACCCTGCAAAGGGAAGGTACAGAAGGCACAGCCTTGCACTCGAGGTGGGGCAGAGGTGGTGTTGGCTCCAGACCAGGATACCAAACCAAGTCCATTGCTGGCTTTCTCCAGGCACAGGGCATGTCATCTCTTCCCCAGATACATGTCCAGATACATGGAGCTTTACTCCATCTCAAGTCTTAAGCAAATCCATGGTGAGTACATAAAAGCAGGATAGAAAAGAAAAAAACAACATTGAGCTTGCTGTTCAACAAGTCTGATACAAAAAAAGGAAAAGCTCTTTTTTCTGTTTTTAACTTACAACATTCTGAATTAATTCTGAAATATACGGAGGAAGGTGTTACATCCAATACAGACAGATTTAGGAAGCAAATCACACTTTGGCATACATAGTTTATTATGTGCACTGGTATTGTTAATTACTGTGAATTATTTGCTTATTGCAGCTCCTTGGAATTTATGGGACAAAGAGTTTAAACAAATCTTTTTGATCTTTTAATGGATTTTATAAAGGCAAAGGTAAGAAAAGCCCATCTGTATTTCTACATATTTGAACATTATAAGAATTGAGGTTTTCTTAAGCTGTTGATGTAGAAACAAAAAGGAAATTTCATTTGCATAAGCTACAGAGCAAGTATCAATCCCAGTATTAAATGTTGTAACACGGCTCTGTGAATGATAATAACCCTTTGTTTCATTATAGAACTGACATCAGTTTTTCTAGATGATACTACCAGAAATGTTTTGGAAGCAGTTAGTGTTAAACAAATGGTCTGGCTCTTGGGTGATATTAGCTAATCAGATATAAACGAGGGCATGAAAAATAGGATAAAAACAACCTAATTTGTAGACTGAATATAAGTCAAATGGCTTTTGCTTGCCCTTTATAGTCTGAAGGAGTTTTCTCAGAAACAAGCTAGCTAGATGAAGAAAGAAGACAGTGACATTTGTCTGGATCTGATGATTGTCACTTGAATTTGTATGCACCATATTCAACTTTTTTTCTTATTACGTAGTTCAAGTTTGCAGTCTTGAAGCAACTTAAAGGTTGGAGCTAGCTTCTGACAATGGGCTACCAATTCAGCTTGTGGCCACACAGCCAGCCTTGAATTAGCCACCTCTAAACTGAAGGCACAAGGCCAAATCAGGCTTTTACAATTTCTGGTGTGGAATGGAAGTGGCAGTGGGCAGAAACAGAAACACAGAGGCTCTATGTGAACACCAGGAAACCCTACTGCAAGTGTGACCAAACACTGCAATATGTTACCAGGAGGATGTGGAGTCTCCTTCCTTGGAGATACCCAAAGGCCACCTGGACACAGTCCTCAGTAACTTGCTCTAGGTGGCCCTGCTTGAGCAAGAAGGTTGGACTAGAAGACTTCCAGAGGTCATTTCCAAACTCAGCAAGTCTGTGATTCTGTGAGGAGGGGTAGGGGCTCGGGGAAGAGCCTGCCTCATTTTATACTGCCTGAGAGCTAGAGATATATAATGATGTAGCCAGCATGCACAACTAACCCAGATATCAGCAGGTCTGAAGCACAAGCTTTTGGCAGAAGCAACATTTACTGGCACAAGCAACATCCCAGCAGTCTGCTACCCTCAGCCTGCCCTGCTCATGCCCCAAGACAGTCCAGCCTACAATCTGCAATCCATTACAGGATATTTTTTAGCAGAAGCAGAACTAGAAACATATTCCTATTAGTGACAATTTTTAAAAACTAGAGTAACTACAGTGAGTGCTTATCTTGACAAGGTTCAAAGGGTTACTAAAGCTTTTCTATAACCTGTAATTGGTAACATACTTTCTGCAGGCTCATTATACTGCATCTGTGAGAACTGATTCAGTGGTAGACTTGGTAGTGAGAATAATGCTTGGACCTGATGATCTTAAAGATCCTTTCCCACCTAAAAACTCTATGATTCAATGATTTTGTAGAATATAACAAGTTCCCTTCATGCTGAATCTATGCACACTGCAACAATCCCTGTCACAGCACAAGGGGCTGCAACCAACAGAATTTGTTGCTGACATTTCATGGCAAGCTGAGTTCAGATTTGTTGTTCAATGCAAGAAATTGTTAAAAAAATTGATCATTGGGCAGATGTGACCTCAAATTTAGCTTATACTTCAGAATTTTTTTCACATATTTATGTACAATTCTAAGGAGAGAAAGAGTATAATCTATGGAAAGATGCCAAATTGCCCATTAGATTGTTAGTGATTAAATGGTAACACCAACCCAATTTCTTCATTCCTCAGATCCTGTGCAAGCTTAGTTTGGATTCCTGACAGCTATTTTCATCTGATGATGATAGATATGATAAGAAATGTCCTTAAGCTGGTCACATCAAAAAACTTCATGGACCGTATGTGGCATCTGATATATGCACCTCATCATCTTGGGACCTTCCACACATCTAAATCTGATGCATTTTCACATTGCACTCAGCATGCCTTCCATGCAGGAAAAGGCTGTGAGTGTACCTCAGAGGTAGGAAAAAGGCTAGAAAAATATTGCTGTGCTTGTACTGTGCTCTGGTTTCCAATTTCCTTCATGCCTCTTGAGTTTGCTTCCACAGACAGCTGTAGTTTCACAGTGATCTCCCATGAAAGTCCTCACATAGCTAAACATTATAAATCCTGCCTCTAGACACTGAATATACCTGGGTTCAAAGAGAGACAGGCAAATTAGTATCTTCTCTAAATTCATACAAATCATGGACACATTAGGAAGTCCACGTGATATGTAACTACTGGTGATAGGCAAAAAAGTAACTGAGGAAGAAAATTTAAATATGAATGTCCTACTCCTTTTCCCTAAGCATCTGCTGTTGGTTACGTCAAAGGCAGAGTGGTGGCTTAGCTGGCTCTTTGGTCTGACCCAGTATGTCTGTCCATGCTAAAGAGCTTCATTTATTCAAGGTTTTCCTTACTTATGCACTTTGAATTATTCCCTGGTGAATAGGTAAAGGACCTTGGTGCCTGTATTAGATGACTCAAGTTTGAAAGTATGCCTCTTCTGCAGGAGCCTTGGGAAATGAAGAGCCATCAGAGCAGAGGAACAGATCTGCTCATTTTAGCCTGTCAACCAGATGAAAGTATACAGGAAATGATTTATCCTGGCTTTTAATTGGTGGCATGAGATATTCCTTCCCTTTTTAAGTAGTCTCATGCTCCTCTCCTTGGATGTGCTGCCAAGGAGTATGAGATGGGGCCAGAGTCCTGGGTCTGTTTCTGTGGCTCAAAGCTGCAGAACCATCACCCATCAGAGCATCACCCAGAGCAGGGGCTGTGATGTGTCCTGCCTCTAGCTGGTGTGTCAGCTCCCACACCTGGGCCAGGAACACGTTCTCCCAGGGATGTGAGCTGATAAATGTCATCTCCCTTCTTTGAGGCTACACAGCAACAAGCCAAAGTTTTCCATCACTGGAAATTCAGATTTAGATATCTGAACTTGAGTGTTTGTGACTCACTCCTTTACAGGAACTATCTGTGAGCAAATTTATTTAATATTTATTAAAAGTTAACATCTAAAGACAATGAATAGGAAAAATTTAACCAAGATGACTTAGATGACATTATTCTGGGAATAAAATTCTGCTCAATTGTGATTTGTGTGTTTAAATAGAAAGACCTTTAAATCATGGTTAATCTGATATAAATTATATTGCCTATTCAAACACCGCAAAATGTCGAGGCAGGCTCCAAACATCTCTGATGTAGTTTCAACCGTGGAGTGCTCTTTTTTTCCTTTAGGTAAAGGTTTATTTTTTAAATTTGCTTTCCTTTTGATTGTTTTTACCAACAGAGATCATATTTTCATGTCCTTTTCTGAATAAAGAAAGAAAAAAAAGGCCAAATTCTCATATTGGCAGCTGGGATTTCTTGGGGGAGGGAAAAATAAAAAAGGAAAAGAAAGGTAGAGCTTTCCATGGAGAAAATATGGTGGCAAGATTTCTCATGAGCATTGAAAAGAGTAAAACATTAATATAAATCT
The DNA here is from genome assembly GCA_030060385.1 of Muscicapa striata striata. NCBI lineage: Eukaryota > Metazoa > Chordata > Aves > Passeriformes > Muscicapidae > Muscicapa > Muscicapa striata. The sequence goes on along the minus strand of JAREIS010000067.1, from coordinate 891,103 downwards.
GACAGTATAGTTCTCTGAAATGGAAAACTTTATTTTCTAATGTTAACTGAGGGGATCAGGGGTTTGCTTTTGCACTACGAGTAGTCCCCAGAGAGGGAGGAAGGAAGGAAGGAAGGAAGGAAGGAAGGAAGGAAGGAAGGAAGGAAGGAAGGAAGGAAGGAAGGAAGGAAGGGGAAGGAAAAAGAAGGAAAGACAGAATAATTATGCTGGTTTTATTTTAGATATGAAGACCAAAGGACAAACCAGTTCCTAATCTTGACAGGTCACAAATAACATAGGAAGAGAGGAAGAAAAGGGAAAACAGCTCTTCAGCTCTCCTGGAAGCAGCTATGATAACATGATAGCATGAGACATGGAGACTTTTTCTTCTGTCTCTCTTTGCCTGGACATATCAAGCTAGCCAGTTGCCTGGAGAGCAAGATGACATGTGCCACCTCAATAAGCCTGAGTTTATATCCATATTTTTTTAGTTTATTTGGTTACATAGATTAATGCTTATTGTTAAGTCATTTGCAGAGTATTTAAACACATGACAGCACAGCCTTAGCTCTGCACAGCCTTAGCTCTCATACTATGTTTGTATAAGCTGGAAAATAAGAATAATGAGTCATTTTAATATATTTGAAGGGAAGAGGAAGACAAAGGTGTCTGTTTCTGTGGCTTCTTGGAGACAGCCCTGCCACAGCCTTGACTCTACAGGGGAGAGGATGTCCTGCTTTTAGCAGAGAGTGGGTGATTCCTCTGCTGAGATTGCTGCTGTGGCCAGTACAGCAATTAATGTCACTGAGGTCAGAAACCAGGCATGAGGTGGTAATGACTTTCAGTTGCCACTGACCTGCCTGGATCCTAGCCAGAGACCTAGAAATTGAAATTTTTGCAGGCTGCTAGCAGTCCCTTTAGCTGCCTTTTACTTTACATATTTCAAGCTGTGGAGCAACAGAAGATGAAAAAATCAAAGGCAAGCAGATGTTGCAGGGATGATAGAGGCAAGAGCAGTGGGAAATTGGTTGGCAGGTAAATGATGTGGAGAGATATAGATCTAGAAAGGAGTAATTTCAGATGTTTGTCTGTCACTGTTTTTGGTTGTGCACCCATCCCACATAGTTTTAATATCAAAAGATCACAAGCAGTGTTTGGTTCTCAAATATATAGGGTGGTTTGGTTTTTTTTAAATGCAGCTGATTTCCTGATTTGCAAAGGCAAAGATTTTTTGGTTGGCAATTAGTAGTGCTGTGGTGAGTCACTCCCCTACTGGTGCTTACTAGCTCCCTTTCTTCCATAAATGCTTCTAAGAATAGCTGCTAGAGAAATAACTTTCATCTAGGGAAATAGCCCAAAATAGCAAAGTATCCCTAAAAGTTATCAGACTGATTAGTCATTAGCAGAATATTAAACTGCAAAGAACAAAAGCCTGAAAGTAGGTAACAAATGTGTTTCTTGTCAGTTTATTTTTCACTATGATTTATGCTTAAAAAGTGCAACAATTTCAGTAAGTTCATGTTTCTATAGAAAGGAAGTAGAAGGTTGATTTACTTAAAATCCTTTAACGCCTTGCTAAAATCACATATTGGCAACATTGTGATTACAATCAAATCATTCTGTCAGAAAGAAAAGATTTAAGTTTCATTATGTGCTGATCCTGATGGTTTGGGCTTGGTTGTATTTTTTGTTGTTTTTGTTTTTGTTTTTGTTTTTTTTTTTTTTTTTTTTGAAAAGCAGTAGATGGGCCAGTACATGTATGTCCCATGTGCTGAATTTTACAGACAGCTATAGTGCTTTAATATCTCATAATAACTCCAGTGGCACCAGCAGAACTGGCAGAGAAATTTTGCCTGAAAACCCCAACACACCAGCCCCTTTTCAATATAGTATCAATGAGAGGAAGGCAGAAAGTGTGCTTTGTGCAGCTGAAAGAAAAGTGCTCAATGGACTAAACTTCTGAACTCAGCTCATCTAGATGCAGTTTTGCATGGTCCTCTGCAGCTCAGTAGGCTTGTCAGCCTCTTTAGGTTCCATGCTTTAGATAGCAGAGTTGATTTGCTATCATGGTATTTGGCAACTGGCTAATCTCCAGGGATTTAAAGCCAATGACCTTTTATGTGGCACTTTTGCTATTTTATGTAGTGCCTGAAGAAGGCTTGAAGGCATATAATAGGTATAGATTATTTATTCAGTCAACCAAGAACTTTGGGGTTCTCTCCTCTTGCTCTGGGCTGTCACAACTGAGAAGCTCAGGTTATGCCCTCATGTGCACTGGGGTCTCAGTTCACCTACGTGTGAGTTCAACTCTCCCTCCTTTTACAAACAGCTTCTGAAATCCAAACACAGTGTAGCCCCATCCTTTTCTTAAAAAAAAAAAAAAAAAAAAAAAAAAAAAAAAGGTTATAAAAAGTAACTCAAGAAGTAACTGAGTCAAAGCTGCTGATGCCATGAGAAAAGCCTCTTAGACCAGAGGAGATAGAGAAGTGGCAAATGAACAAACGTGGGCAAACACACAATGAAGGCTAGGGAGTGGCCCATGCCATTTTCCCTGCCACCTATGATCTACAATATGTATGTCATGTTCCCAGGAACCTGGCAGCAGGGAAATCAAAGCAAAGAGAAAGATGCACTTGTGAGCTATCTCTCTGTGTTAGTCTCTCCTCTGAACATAGTCTGAACATATTGTTGACCTGCTTAGGATGGCTGAGAGTGGTAGCAGCACAAGTTGTCATGAATTGCTCAGTTCACCATCCTGCAGCTTGCTGTCCCCTCAGGCACGCTTCAGACACAGGCTGGCACCATCCCAGTCAAGCTGAAAGCAGAGTTTAATTTCTAACATAATGATTTATTCATTGTAGTGTTGGACAGAGGTACAGACTGACAAGCCTGAAGTTTGCACCTTGTGGTGTTTTGAAGGCAGGTTTATGGTTCTGTGCTCCTTCAGCTTGGCAGCCTTGTTCACTGGCTTACATGCTCAGCTAGGCTAGCTGATTATTGCATCAGTTTGGTGCTTTGCCCCTTGATTCCTTAACCCCAGTGCCTGCTACTATGACAAATTCTCATATGGTGTCTACTCACGGACCAAACGTGGTGCTGTCCTCACAGTTTCTTCTGTGTAAGATCCTGATACAGGAATGCATGCAAATTTGAAAATTAAGGACTAGCAGGACTGTGGTTAGTAGGTGATAATTTCCTCCAGAAAACTGAAGGACTGGTCATGGCAAGGGCACATAAGAGCAGCAGATATGCTGTAATGTTTAAAAAAAATTATGATGGGACAAATAGCATTTGTTTGAAGTGCCAGTGGCATCTATCCCAACTAGGGAATATTGTGTTATATCTAGGGAGTGAAGGGAAGTACAGTCAAGGTCATTCATTCCATCAGATTTTGTATATTGGTTGTATAATGTAGGCTTAATAGGACCATGAAGTGCTGCATCACTGTTACCATTTCATCACAGTTCACCATCTTAAAACTGGAAATTAAGACCTGTCTCTGCATTATCCCTGGGGTCAGCACTGACATATTTATTCTCTTTTAATTAGTCACAGCCAGCTCCAGGCTGGGTCAGGGGAGGCTGGAAGGGAGAATCTCAGAATGAGCATTTAAATCTTGCCTTACTGCAAGGGGATGAACAGAAGGGTATCTTTGACTCTCTGACCTCCAACACTGTGTGGACTCTCCTAGCATTAATTCCCACTAGAGCATCTGCTACAAAGGGATATGCACACACTATAAACTCTCAAAGAGGAAAAGGCAGTCTAGGAACGACAACAGAACATGTGTGTAATTTTAGGTTTTGTTTCAGACAAGGTAGGCCAGGCAGGGTGTGGATACACTGCCCCTTCCCATTCCCACTATTTTTGTGGGAGGTTGCCCTCACACAGTCAGGCACAGTTCCACTCACAGATTTGTGCAGGTGCAGAGGTCCTGAGGCTCCTCTCCTCAGTGTCACACAGCTCTCCCCTCTCACCATGCCTGCAGGGAGGAGCCACAGCACCCACAGGACGTGAAGGGGAGCAGTGTCTTCAGCTGGCATAGCAGGTGCTGAAAAGGCCATTTTACTTACATTATTGCATCCATTATAAGGTCATCCCCAATAATGATGTCATATGCAGCAGATTCACACTCTGGTGGAGGGGAAAGGACGGGCGAGCACATTAAAAATACTGAAATCCTCTGTGAATTTCTGTTTGGTGTGGCAAAGAGGGAACCAAGTGGAAATTTCCCTCTGTGCTTTTCTCTGCACAGAGATAACTTTAAGAAAAAAATTAAAATTAAGCACTACAGTGATTTGCAAAGGTAATTGGAACATGGCTTTGTTTTATGTCCTCAAAAAACAACTAGAATAGGAATTTTTCACCAGTTGGAGGAAGATGATAATGAACTATTGCAGTTATCTGAAAAGAACTGACAAGATTTTTTCAGGTTTTTTTTTTTTTTTTGTTGTTGTTTTTTTTTTTTAATTGACAGTGTTTCTGTCCATTTTATGTTTGCTTCTTATAAATATTCTGGCAGAAAAAATTAGTGTCAAGAATGTACTTCAGAACAGTCAATATTTAAGTTTTTACTGATAGCAGATTTCTTTCGCAGACAAATAATTATTCAGTAGAGGCACAGAAATACCATGTGAATAACACATTAAATCCAAACTCATTTGATTGATTTTTCTCCTTTTTTTTTTTTTTACTTTTTTTTATGTTTTTTAATTTGAAAACCTACAGAAAGATGTTCACAAGTAACCAGCAGATTATGGAAATTATCCTCAGAGTAAGTTAAAATGAAAAACAAGGAAGGAATATTCAAACAGATTTGTGGACAGGAAAGAAATGGACTACATGTTCAAGTTAACTATTTAAATTTTAATTGCTGGAAATTTAGTTACTAAATTTACTGGTAACTATAAATCTATCCATGTCCCAATGTACTGTGTATTTTGAAATTATTCTTCCTAGTGTTTACCAGAGAGATTTTCACTTAAAAAGAAGTATTATAAATGAATGCAGGGGAAAAAAAATTAACCCCCATAACCATTTTAGTGACACTGCTTTTTCATAATTTTAAGCAGTGACTTCTAAGCTACACTTTTTCTATAGTTATGTTACCATTACACCACCTTATCACTGCTGCTCCACATGGTGCACTGGACAGGCCACACTCTCTGTGGGTTTTCCCTGACCATATGTGGCTTCCAGTGGTGTAGTTCTATCATTACCTCTTATCTTGTAACTGAGTGCAGACCTCACAACAGCCGTGCTTCCTTCAGCAAACTATTCCTCCCCATTCCCTTCATCTTTCTAACCTTTTTACCAATTTATTTGGTTTTTTCTTTCTACTGTATTAAAACAAGGCTGAGCCACTGATTTCTCTTTCTTATTTGATGACTCTTCCTGTTGAGTTGGAAAGTCTTGACAATGTACGAAAAGCTACTTCAGGTGAAGAGAGGCTTCTGTACATAATAGCACATCATGCTATTTGTGCCACAGAGGCTCTTTGGGCCCTCTGCAATGTAGTTTCTACAGATTATGTAAAACAAACAAGACATTCAGAATTCTAAAACACGTGTGGCTTGCACTTAAGTTAAAATAATTCACCTAAGTAAATTAATTGAAGCTGCCAATTTCAATAAATATATAGAAATTTGAAAAATTAAAAAATCAGTTTTATCTTCCCACACTCACATTTCATAAATGCAGTCACCTTCACATTTTATCATGTGTATTGCATGCTACTTTTCTGGCAAATAGCCTGGAATTTAAAATTATATGTGAGCTGCTAATTAATTTTTGGCTCTATAGATCCATTTAGAGGACTGGCTATTGAAACATTGCTCTTATCCATCCAGTCTGTAACTAAACTGATTAGCTGTGTACAGTGCAGTCAATGTCAGCACTGAACACTATGAATTTAAAGAAGCAGCCTACTTCACAGCAAGTGAAGTAGGGAGTGAGCTAATACAGCTAATACAGCTAGTACAGCTAATACAGCTTTGGGATGGATAGCAGGAATTGATGTGATTTCTGGTCTGAAAATTTTTCTGACTATTGAAGCTCTTTGTGCTTTTCTGCAGGTTACCAAAAGGACAAAAACTTTAAACAAAAGTTCAAGTTCAATCTCTGTTTGACTTCCTCTCTTAAAACAAGAAAACCAAGCCTTTTTTTCAGTTTCACATTGTAGTTCACCCTTTGGTGTGAATTTGCCCCTCCCCATATTCCTGTCATTGTCTCTGTGATTTGGCCTGGGCGTGGAGGGGTTAGAGAAACAACTTGAGAAGAAAACCCTAGGTAAGCCAGACAATATTGTACTGCCCCAGCTCCACAGGGACACATTGAAAGTCAGAAAAGGAGAAGTTTCTCCTGCTTTTCATAGAAAAGGGTCACAGAATCATTTAGGTTAGAAAGGACCTTCAAGATCTTTGAGTCCAACCACAAAGATAACACTGCCAGGTCTGTCAGTAAACCATGTCTCAAAGGACCACACCTACATGTCTTTTAAATACCTCCAGGAATGGTGACTCAACCACTTCCCAGGACAGCCTGTTCCACTGCTTGACAACAATTTCAATGAAGTTTTTTTCCTAATGTAAAACCTAAATCTCCCCTGGTGCACCTTGAGGCTATTTCTTCTCAATCCTTCATTTGTCACTTAGCAGAAGAGATTGTCCCCCCCATGACTACAGCCTCCTTTCAGGCAGTTGCATGGTGTGGTAAGACTTCCCTAAGCCTTCTTTTCTTCAGGCTAAACAGCCCTAGATTCCTCAGCCACACCTCATAAAAACTGTGCTCAAGATGCTTGTCCAGCTATGCTGCCCTCCTCTAGACTCACTCCAGCACCTCAATGTCTTTCTTGTAGTGAAGGATTCAAAACTGAGCACAGGATTCAAGGTGTGGCCACAGTGCTGAGTACAGGGGGATCACTGCCCTGGTCCTGCTGGCCACACTATTCCTGATACAGGCCAGGATGTCATTGGCCTTCTTGGCCACCTGAACACCTTCTGGCTTAGTGGCTGTCAGTCAGCTCCTCCAGGCCCTTTTCTGCCAGGCAGCTCTCCAGCTGCTCCTCTCCAAGCCTGTAGCACTGCATAGGGCTGTTGTGACCCAAGTGCCTCACCTTGTTGGACCTCATACAACTGGCTTTGCCCCATCCATCCAGCCTGCCTAGATCCCTCTGCAGAGGCTTCCTGCCCTCCAGCAGATCAACACTCAGTGTCACCTGCAAACTGACTGAGGGTGCACCTGATCCCCTCACCCAAATCATAGATAAAAGCATTAAACAGTAATGATTCCAGAACAGAGTCCTAGGGAACACCACCAGTGACCAGCTGGATTTAACCCCATTTACCATAATTCTCTGGGCCAGGCCATCCAAACAGGTTTTCACTCAGAGGAGACTATACCCATCTAAACTATAAGCAGCCAACGTTTCTGGGAGAATACTGTGTGAAATAGTGGCAAAAGCTTTACTAAAGTCCAGGTAAACAAATCTTTCCCTCATTCAAGTGGGTTACCTTCTCATAGGCGATCAAGTTAGCCAAACAGGATCTGGCTTTCTTTCTTCCTCTCCAAAGTGGCTTGTTGCCTTATGTCTGTTTGACCACAAAATTAATTAATTCAGAGCCTGACCTCCTACCATATTGCAGGTAGGAATCAGAGCTCAAATACTTCCTAATTGTCCTCAATTTATCTCTGGTTTTCTTGTTGGAAAGCTTTTATTTCCATGGAAAATGTTATGGTTGACTTATTCCTGCCTCTAGTCCAGGGCTTCCACAATCTCCCGTGCCACTGAAGTCAATAGGAGCTTTGCTATTAAATGAGCTGCAAGCCGGAGGCAATCCATAATTAGTAAACTCCAATTGCTACATGGAACTCACTCTGTAGCAGCCACCAAATTATTATTCTCTTCTAATCGACATCTGACTAAAGACTGGGATAGAGTATTCCTGAGCACTTCCTGATCCCAGGGAGGTTAATCAAATCACAAATGCTGCTCTTTTATGTCAGAAATAGGGGATAACATAAACCCCACAAAATTTAAGCTATATAACAGGTCCAAAAGAGACAAAGCCATGGGTGGGTGAGTGTCTGCTGTGGCCAGCACAGAGTCAGTATCACCAAGGCTGTCCCCACATTTAGCATGAGGAGCAGCAGCAGCTCAGAACTCCTCCACCACCCCCCGCTGCCACAGCACTGTCTGATCACCTCCTGCCTCTATTGCATCTGACTAACAGCCAGCTGCCTCAGCCCTGTGCTCAGAAACCTGGCCAAAAATTCATTTAAACCAAATGGGCTCTCGTTACCCTTAGAGTCCTCTTGCTGCAGTACAGCATGATGCTGGGACTAGGTATTATTTTGTTTTAATCAGTGTTGCTGATATTTGAGAGAGAAGGAGAGAGCGTGAGAGGATTTCACTGCAGCCTTTAATGTGGCTCTAGTGAGATGCTGTTATATATTGGACTGTGTCTCAGTATAGGGGCTTGTTTGACAGGCTCTGTCATCATCTACCTCCAAGATTATCATTCATGCTGCTGGAAAGACAACTTTATTGGACTAAATATTGGCATGTGTCTGTGTGGCCCACACAGGTAAAGACTCTCCCTGGGCCGTGTGTCTGAGTCACTGTGCGTGGGTGTAACAACTGCACTAGTTATTATTAATCTCTCTGAAACCTCTTTACAGTGATTAAGGGAGTACTGTATGAAAGCAATCTGCTTTGTGGGCTCTCGCCAAGGAAGACCCACTAAGCAGATTTTGTTGGATCCTTCAGCCAAACTGCTCTTTTCTTGGCAACTGAAATGTGCATCAACATAGATGTAATGTCAATTTCCAGCATTTTTGTAATGTACTTTATTCAGATTATTTGGATGCTACACAAACCACTAATTCAAATCACAATATTTAACATTGCCAGTCACTTTTCTGATGTGCCAATGTATATAAATAAACCTGAGCAGGAGACAAAAGGTCACATTTAAAAGATATCTAAAAGGGAAAAATAGTGTGTTCTTTTTGCCTCCAACCCACTTTTTGTGAATAAGAGACTTGAGTGAGGGATTTCACTCAAGAGATGAATGGCAGGTATATGTCAGCAGGTGATGGACTCCTGCAAACCATGGCCAAACAGCTCAGCAAATTGCCAGGGATCTGCTCAGCTTTTCTCCAAACAGGGCAGTTGGGGATGAGAAGAGCCAGGCTCTCACTGAGAAAGCCATGAAGCTGAGATCATGTGACAATGGCCTGTGGCTACATGGAAGTCCTGGTAACCCTGGTTTTGGATGAAAATAATGATCACACAGAAAGCTTTAACCTATGTATATTACTAAACAAGGCTGGTTTAGTTAACCTGAATCAGGAGAAGACTCTAGTAGGTTTCACCTGACCCATTTTCTTTGAGCTGTGGTATCTTCTGTTTACTCCTGTAAGGAGTCATATATGTATACATAAATCTATATTTTAGAAAAGCTCAACCTTTTTTCCCACACTCATTTCTAGTAATAGATTAAAGCCTGGGTTTGCTATTGTACTATGTGCCTCATGACATCTTGAGCTCACATACCAGAAAGTGACTGTCTCTAAAGCAACTAAGCAACTTTGAAAGGCTAAGCAAAGCAGAGTAAAATAACAGCGAACTGAAGTTTTTCTGTCTTTGCTGTCCCAGGAGGGTTAGGCTGGAGAAAACCAAGATGCTCTGAAGGAAGCAAAAAACAAGAATGAAAAAGAAACCAGTCTCAAGAAGGAAGGAAAAAAAAAATACAACCTTAAGCAGAATGTCAAATAGATATTTGGAGTTCAGAGTGCTACACCATCCTGACTATACTCAACTTTTACCACCTACAGCATGTTTTATGTCATCAGCTTTGTGTCATTAAGTAAAAAATGTTGAGGTGATGTGCCATTTTCTTCCCTGTAACTTGCATTCACTACACACCATGTGGTCATCATTTCAGTTTCTATTGCATTAAAGTACTTAACAGAAGTTGGTCCCTTTCTGACTTTATATATTCAGTGTATGTGGGTTGTGTTTTGGGTATTTTTGGGTTGGGCTTTTGGGTATTTCCAGAGAGCAAGTGATCTAAAATACCCAGGTAGCCTCTTAAATGCAATTCTTCCATCTAGAAGACAAACAAACTACCCCTTAAGAAACCAGGAAAGAACAGACACACAGAAAACTCATTACTAGCTTAATAGGCTCCATGTCACCGTATTATGGAATCACAGAATGGTTTGGGTTGGAAGAGACCTTAACAAACATCCCATTCCAACCCTCCTGTCATGGACAGGGATGCCTTTCACTAGACCAGATTGCTCAGAGCCCCCTCCAACCTGACCTTAAACACTTCCTGGGACATTAACAACTTCTCTGGGGAGCCCATCCAGTGCTTCACCACCCTTACACAACTTCTTCTAATCTAAACCTGCTCTCTGCCAGTTTGAAGCCATCCTCCCTTGTCCTGTCATGCTCCTGTAGGAAGTTGCTCTCCACCAGTCTTGTGGGCTCCCTTTAGGTACTGGAAGGCCACAGACAGTCACACTGAAGTCTTCTCTTCTCCAGGCTAAACAGTCCAAATTCTTTTCCCTTTTCCTCACAGGAGAGATGCTCCATTCCTCTAATCTTCTCAGTGGCTCTCTTCTGGACTCACTCCAACAAGTCAATGTCTGTCCTGTGCTGAGGGCCCCAAAGCTGCAGATGTGGGCTCATGAGAGCAGAGCAGAGACAAAATCCCCTCCCTGCTTTTGATTCAGCCCAGGGTATGATTGGTTTTCAGGCTGCAAGTGCACACTGCCAGGCCATGTCCAGCCTCTCATCCACCTTCTTGGCAGGCTCCCTATCCATCATCCCCAGTCTGTATTGATAGTACAGGTTGCCCTGATCCAGGTGCAGCACCATGACCATGAATCTCCTGAGACTCCCATACAACCACTTCTTGAGTTTGCCCAGGTCCCTCTGGATGGCATCTCATCCTTCAGGTGTGTCAATCATACCACTCAGCCTGGTGTCTGAGGGTGCACTTAGTGATGTCATATCCTTCTGCCTTTGTGTACATAACCACAAAATGACATTGACTAAATACATTTACATAAAGAGGGGTATTTGGCTGTATAAAACTGTGCATCCTTGAGGGATTTTCAAAAAGAGTTATGTAGGCAGGTATCAGCCTGCCTCTACAGCAGCAGAGGACCTATCCTTGCTTTACCACATTTGATACAGTTCCAGTTATCCCATTTTAGTTTCATCTGTTTTGTCAATCTGCACCAAGAGGCTTCATAGTGAGGATCTTGCCCCTCTCTACTGCCCACAGAGTGATGTACAATCATTGGTGCAGCATGGTAAAACAGCTTCTCCATTGTGGCTCTGGTCCTTGCAATAGCAAGCAAAACAATTTTGGGCAAGCCTCCTTTCTTCCTCCTAGAACATCTGCAATGTCTAAAACTAATAAGGTCTGTTGCTGGAGCTTTGAGCTGATGATATTTAAATGAAAGACAATTTTTAACCTTCAAATACTGTTAAAGAAATAGGATGATGATGACTTGACCAGAGGAAAAAATTCAAATACAGGTATGTGCATTAATGAAATAATAGTATCCAACACCAGTCCTTATGCCTATTAATGGTGGAGGAGCAGGGGAAGTGTTAATGACCCCTTGACCTCCCAAGTAAATCCACACTTGAAAGGGAGGGGATTAAAACGTCTTAAAAATCATGTGCTAGAAACTGAGAGCGCTTAACATTTTCCTTATGCTGATGTCAGATGACTTTCCCAACCCCTGTATTAGTTATACATAACTCCAGCAGGTTAAAACTGAAGTACATGGGTGCTGGTATGTTAAGGTAATGGTTCTTGTAAAAATCTTTAGGTCTCTTGACTTGGCATGGCTCCACCTTACTGCCTTTGTCCAGGGGACTGCTATGGAACATCTGAATTGTCTACACAGATTTCATGATCCTCTTTTCCATTTTCACCAATTTTCCTCTTTGTGAGTGTGGGAGTACATGAAACATGTGATCATCCCAGTGGAGAAGGCTCTTCCAGCTTTACAGACCACTTGTACTAGGCTCAGTCAGTTCTTCTTCCTGAAAATGCAGTAAGAAATCATCCAAATTACCAGCTTTTCTTAGAAGCATGAAAACAAAATTAAAAAGAGGAAATACAAGCACAGCTGTAACCTACCTGGTGAAAAAGGAGAAATATAAAACTCTACCAAAGAGTATAAAGAAAAAGAAGTTCAGTGTGGTAAAAAGGGGAAGATATAGTAATCAACATGCTAAAATGATGCGTGTTAACGATTATAAGGAAATATTTTATAAGATACAACAGAAATAAAATAAAAAATAGATGTTCAATTTATCTAAACCCATAATCTCTCAAGACCAAATCCTTTTGCATGTTAAAAGCAAATGTCTTTGTGACACCAGTAAAACCTTGTCTGATATTACAATAAATATGAAGAGGAAAAAGCATTACCCCAAAACATCAGCAATCTGCCTCTGTTCCTGTAATAAAGTTATTACTTCTGTGACTAACAAAAATGACTGAAGATTTTTACAGCCACTCTGTCTGCACAGCACTCAGCTGCAATGAAATTGCCTTCTTACTCCAGAGAGACACAAAATTTAACTTGTAGTCATCTGAGAGCTGCTTGCACAGTGCCACATTTGTACTGGGGAGAAAACAAAAGAACCAAATCAGGCTCACATTTTTTTGTTTACATGCTTTCAATTCTTGTAAAATAATATCCACCAAAGCTTGTAAAATGTAATTTACTACTTTATATCACTTAATACACACACACACACACACACATACATATATATACATATATATATATATATATATATATATATATATATATATATATATAAAAATAATGATATTGAATTTATTATATAAGTACAAATAAATGATAAATTTGATTGCTGGAGAAACCCCTCCATTGCCATCCTCTGAGTCTGAAACCAGCTGCTGCTTTCTCACCAGATTGGAGACAGATTCAAATCTTGCCCTAAACATATTTCCAAAGCAGCATCAACTACTCCAAAGCCTTTTGGGGAGCTCATAGCATGTGTTTCTTCCTTGTGCTGTATAAAATGGTATATCAGCTTGTGGGCTGTTATGGCTCACTGAATGGTACTTCTGCCATCCACAGCCATGGCATCTCACTGCATGAATATTCTCCCTGCAGGAAAAGCAATCACCTGTAGGCTCTGGAACAAGTTTGCAGAAAACCAGCATGATTTCTTCGTGGTGGGGGACTAGAGCACTCAGCTACCATGGGTGCTCACCAGCACACTAAGAGAAACACACTTTTTTTTCAAAGCCTGGCTGCAGAGTCTGAACCAGGAAAGGCTATGGGCTGAGGCTGCATTGTGAAAAAGGACTGTGCAAGTCAACAGCTTAGAAGACTAAACAAAAACTGCTTATATTTTATGCTCAAACTTTTGAGTTTGCCTTAAAAGCTGTTTTGTTCCATTAGTCTATTTTCTTTTTTTTAGTGGGGGTCAAAATATTTTCAATATAAAAGTTATTTTCCAAACAGAAAAGTTATATTTCCCTTTGATATACTTTATCTGCAAGGTGTTTACATTTCTGAATAAGGCACTATAATATATAACATGTCAGAAGCAGTACACGTCTCAGTAAGGCTTCAGGACAACAGGTGGATGAATTCTTCAAATCAATCTAGAGATCATTTTTAGGATGCTAAATATTTTTCCAGTTTGAAAACTTATTGTGTTTTGCCATACGTGCAAGGGAGATGAGGGACTAATAATGGCTTAATAGCCACATTTTTTACAAAAAGCCTTCATCAACAGCAGGAAAAAGCCCCAGACTATACAGCACCTTAAAGACTCACACTATTGTAAATTGTACATTTAACAGAATAGAAAGTAATTGTGTCTCTTTGACAACCATCCATTTCAATATTAATAATTCTCAAAAAGTCATACAGGAGTGGTTTATCTCAAATTCCTTTGAACAGCTTCTGTACTGTCTTGCCACATAAGACTTGGCCCACTCTGCTATGCAAGCACAGAGCTTTTGTGAGGAAATTGGTATTGCTTTAATTTCTTTGTGTGCTGACATCGCTGCCTAGTGATATTCTTCCTTTTACCCAAGGGCATATACATCTCATCTACCCCAAAAAATCATATTACAACAGGACCTCACACATAATTTGAATAGAAGACACCCTCTTTAACAGAGTAAAATTAAGCCCCATTTGGACATTTGGAAGGCATTCAAATGTCCAAAGGTTTGAGGAGTTGCTCCTGCAGATTATGTGAAGCTTGAAAGAGTGTCTTAGTGTCTCTGAAAGAAGGATGGGGACAGCCCTGGAGCACTGGGTTGTGTGCAGCCAGAAGGCACCAGTTCCATTGCTTCCCCTGCTGCCTGGTGAGGAGGGACCAAGAGCACCCCACAGGTACAGCAAAACATGATAGAGAGGATGTTTTAATGCTGTGAGCACAGACAAAGCGTGAAGAGTCTCTTTATGCCCCATACCCTGCTCTACACCCGTGCCCAGATTCAGCTCCTTTTCACCTCTCACTCTTGCAATGCACAGTAACTGTGACAAAAAGTGGAGGATCCTGCAGGACCTAAGCATCACTGCTGCTAGTCTGGGTTGTGAAAGCAGCCAGGGGTTGTTCTTTCCAACATCTGAGGGAGATACAACACTGTCATGGAAAATAAGAAGATCCTTCCAGCTGCAAAATTTCAAAAATCCCATAGGACTTCCAACAGTTTGTTTTGCTATTTTTGAATTTTTGGGTTGTTTTTTCTCTGCATTTCTAGCTTTGTTCTCAGAGCATTTCTATAATCCTATATAATAGAATCTGTTTGAGTCTCTTGCTGTGTTTCATTTGCAGCTGTACGGTGTACATAGCAATTAGCTGCTGATGTACTGTTATCTGGTCTCTAGTCTTTAGCATGCTTTATTGTACTTTTCACTCTCCATATGCCATAGAAAGTCAGTCAAAGTCCTAATCCCCTTACACAAAAAGCAGCTTTGAATTGTGGGGCCTAACACATACTGAAATCCCTGATGAACTTTCTGTGCACTTGCCCTGGTGTGTGAGGGTTTGTGCATGTGTGCACATGTATGTGTGTGTGCCTGTGAGAAGTCAAGAGGGGGAAAGCCCTGCCTCAAATCCACCTGAGCAATACAGGACAATGTATTGTTAGAGATTTTGGAAAATATACTAAAATATATTGAAGAAACAAATTTGATTTGTATCTGCAAAAAGTTATTTTTTCCTGAATGTGAGTTTTCATAATAAGTATGCATATTCTTCCACAGCAATGTAAGCAAACACCAGCAGAGCCCCAGCCTTGCCTTAATTATTGTGATACTTTTTTTGTGCCTTGTAAACAACTATTTATTGCCATGTTTAGATCAAGAAAGTGGCAACACAGAACTGTGACTGATTAAAAATTTCAAAAATTGGGAAAAAGTAATATTAGAATTTTAATAATGAAGAATATGGTCAACACAATGACTTTCATGAGCAAGGTTCTAAAGAAAAATATAATACTCAAACAGACACATGATCAGTAATTTGGATGAACTCCTGATCTTGCTAAAGCAAGTAGTATAATTAATTTCCTAAAGTGACTTGTGAAAAAAAGAAATATTTCACTGCAGCTTCCACGTATTTGGGCAAGATTTTTTTAAAAGAGTTTTAGTATACCTATTGTTTTTTGGCAAAATTAAAACCTTTCTCTTACAACACAAACTGAAAATAAATATACTTTTGGTGGAATCCAGGATTTTTCTGGAGTGTGTGATAGAGATAAATGTAAACAAAGTAAAGAAATTTCAATAAAAAGAAATTTAAAAGACATTTTGCATCAAGCTCTCTTTCCATTGTCTCCCTTGACAATAATTTCACAGTACCTTTACTTTCTGCTAGTGTATGGCTGTGACATCTGAGGAACTTCAGCATCCATATAGGCTGAGGTTTCAGTGCTGCCTTTCCTGCAACAAAGCATCTACTTCATGACCTGCCCATGTTACTAACAATCCATGACAAGGTGAGGCAGTGGAGGTGCCTCCCTGTGTTCCTGTGAGCAGAGTGCCAGTGCCAGAGGAGCTCCTCCCTGGCAGCTTTTGGAGGGCAGCTCATCATGCTCACAGACTGATGAGCATTGCCACACTGCTCTCACCTCCACACATAGATGCCAGGCAAGCACTACAGCATTTAGGTTTCACAACTCTTCTGCAAAAGGAAAATGTCTGTGCCACCTTGGATTATAAAGGGTAAACTTTAAGGCAGGAGTGGCTGCAGTACAGTTGATTTGGCTAAAGAAAGCCATCCATAATGGAGATGCCTGCTACAAACATGGCCTTCCTGAGGTTGCCAGAAAGAAGCTGTTCCCTCTGAGAGATATTTACCTCATCCTAAAACAGGAATGATGTAAGTCTGATGCACTGTGCTCTAGACATATTTTCTTCTCTTAATTACTGGTTTCTAGAGGGAGATAGGCATGACAGTCTCAGATATAAAGTAGAGTCATTTGTGGGGAGGTGACCCTCACATAATTTCCACCCTACATGCTGAGCTCATAGAAAGCTTGCACTCCAAGTGAGATTTGCATCAAGGTCATCCAAGTACCAGACACACGCTAACAAAAAAAAAAAAAAAAAAAAAAAAAAATAGTCCTTTGGAAATACAGGGCACAGGTGTGAACAGACCTCTATATAGGCAGAGTGGCATGTTGGGAAAAAGAAGGACAATGGGAAGAGGGGAAAGAGAAGGATGCTATTTTAGCATAGGACTTCCCTCAGAAACTCTTGGAAGCCTTCACAACAGGGAAATCAAGTCTCCTCTTTCAGCCTTACACACAGCACAATTCAACGTGTGCAACCTGGAAGCCAGGGTGAATTTTCAGTAAAACTTCCTACAAAGGAGGAGAGACTTAAAACCCTCCTGGCTGTTATCACAGCAGCTTAGTTTCAAAAACAGGGAGTGAAAGAAAATCAGGGAGCCAATATTTAAAGGTCCTTGAGACTCTCTTCTGTCTCTGCAGTCCTCAAACCAGAATGGTTGGAGAGACTTTGTGGCAGGGAATTTGTGCTGGGCACAGCCTGGCCACTCCTCTGCACACCCAGGCAGTAGGGATGGTCCTGGGCTGGTCCATCCATGTCTAAAACCAGGCACAGGTTGGCACTGTTTGCAGATGATCCATGTACCCAAAGTCATTTCTCACCTCTAAATCAGTATCCTGGGATGTTGGCAGAAGATTGCCATGCTGCATCCTCCGCCAGTGGTGTCCAATGCCAGCAGTACTCAAGTGCCCTCAGGAGCATGACTTTTCCACAGGCAATGAGAGGAGAGGGTGAGCTTTATTATTTTGTGTCTGTAAGAAAGGTTGTTTGTCATACTCAGGTAAGGCAAACACAAGATGTTCCTTAGCTATATGTCACAACATATGAACACAAGCCAGACACACAAGAATGTAAGACCCAGCTTTGCCTTTGTTGCTACTCCCCATCCCTTTACATTCTGATAATTTTTATGTAGATAAACATTGATTTTTTTTTTTTTTCAGTCACATTTCCTAGTTTCCTACTGTTTTTTCTTCCTGCCTTCCCTGTTGCCAAAAGAATGTACAATTCTGCAGATGGATAAAACCAATTTTCAATTGCAGACAACTACAGAAAACACCTGCATGGACCCATCTTTCCCCTTCTCAGCCCAGGAGAGCTGACAGAAAGTAGGAATCATGCCACGTGTTTGTGTGGCCATGTCAAACCTACCAGGATCTGAGGCACAGCACAGAGTTTGTGCTGGTTCTGATATTCCCTGGGCAATGAGGCAAAAGGCAATTACACCAGCTTGGTCCCCATCTCACAGAGTGACAGACCATGGCTCCTGGGAGCCTTGCCCTGCCTGGGGTCCCAGGGGTGTTCATCACTCTCTTTTGGGAGCAAGAGAAAGGTTGAGGAGATACCAAGGGCCACCCACCTCTGAGCCTTAGGTCCTTCCAGGCGCTCCAATTGCTTCTGATTTTGAAGGCTTTTCCTACCATCACATCTGCCTGCCTTCCTGCCCTGTTTTTCTTCTCTGCTCCTTTTCTCTCCTCGTGCACCCTTCCAGCACCTCCCTTCTCAATAAAATGCAGCACAGGGAGGCAGAACAGTCTGGCATTGGCCTTTCAATATATTTAAATACCAGCAATTCACTGAGCTGGAAAATTGTAAATCTGCAATTTTATTGAAAAAGGTGGTCACCCTGTTCTTTGGAGCCATGTTCAGAGACAGCAGCATAATTAATGGACCTTTATGCAACACAGGAGCGAAGAATGGCGAATTTATTAAGACTTGTAAGAAAATATTTTTAATTTCTAAGAAACCAGCTTTCCATATCTAGTTTTGCTTATTGTTACATGAAAATAAAGGCTACTTAAACCTTCCTGTGCTGGTGAAAACTCTGTAGCATATATATTTTTTTCCTTTGAACTAACACAGATGGGGACAGCAACTGGCACTGAGGGATTACTAATGTCTTCTAACAGTGTGCATGTGGTGCCTTCTCTGCACCATGTCTAGACACCTTCCTAGCATTTCATGTAACAGCATTTCAAACCAAACCAGAGACAGACCAGTGCTGTAAGCACAGCTCATTATAGTTATGAAGGGCATGCTGGGAAAGTTAAGCAAGGCACTCAAGCCATAAAAAGAGCTTTCAACTGGGCAATATAAAAGGGGAAGCACAAGCCACCAAAGTGGAAAATAAAGTTGAAAGGTTTCAAAGGTAGGACAGGAGTCTCTTACATAGAGGGGGAGTAGACATGAAATGAAAGAAAACTTTTCATCATCTTTTTTAGAAAATATGGGTGGACTGATGTAGATGTAGTTAATTATGGCGGTGCTGTGAATTATGTGAGCAAAGAGACAGATGACATAACCCCAATCTAGAGGATAAAAAGGCCACAGAGCTGTACAACTGGCCACAGAAATATGGAAGGTGTGATGACAGATGAAGCAATATGGAAGGTGTGATGAGAGAGGAAGCACCATCTTCTTTGTGGAAGCCTTTTTGAATTAAGGACATGGTATGAACTTAGAGTGGAGCACCTACTCCAGAATACAGTTTAAAGTGCATATCTCATTATTCTAAGAATACTTTCTCCAAATTAGCAAAGCCACTTTCACAGGAATGTGTCTTCCAGAATAAGTCCTTAAGCAGCTAAGCTCTGTAAGGAAATAAGTACTCTGCAGAGAGGATGGGGAATGGAGCAGCTCTAGAGCAAGCTCTTGGTCACTGGTGGCCACTTCCCTTTCCTAGATAATTAAGACTTCCTAACACCCAACTGAAATGGTTGGATGGAGCCTGACACTTCAGTGCTCTTGGAAAGAGTTCTGCTGAGTAGAGATAACTGAAATGCCAGGTAAAAACCAGACTTTTTCCACCCTTTTTGTTCCCCTTATTCTGGCAGTTCTATCATTCAGCCCTGAGCCACGTGCTTAATCCCTCATTTACATAGCCAACCCTGCAAACATTGAGCATAACTGAAAGGGTGTGAGCTATCTGTCAAGAAAACTATTAATTCAACCCCATGATATTTAAAAATATCTAGATATTTAAAAATATCTAGATATTTAAAAATAGAAAAGCATTTCAATTTACTTCCCTACCGATACTGAGCTGCATTTATGAATATAGTCTGTGAACTAAAACAAGATCATCTGCTGTGAGCTTGAAGAATCAAATTATTAAAACTTGTTATGATCTTTACATAAATATTTGGGAAATGTATATACTAATGTTATATTTTGTCAAGGCTTCTCTCTCCTGTTAGAACCACAGCCTCTACAGATTCTTATTTTCCGTGTTCTCAGTAGTTGCATATGGTTATAGGAAATCAGGCCTGATGAACCACAGGCACTTTCACACTTTCACACCCATATCTGGGTGCAGCACTCGGTGAGAGGAGCCACTCAGGCATATGGCCTGTCATAAGCTGGGCTCCAGTGGCTTGGAACCTCCTGCTTCAACAGCTACTTGGCCATTTGTTTTCTTGCTGCAGGACTTTGATTGTTTTCCTCCCTTTAACAGAATGATGGAAGCAGCCAGAGGGTTTATGTACCACCTCTACCAAATGTTACTCGTATTCCAGCAGCCAGGTAGAAAACAGGAGATGATGAGGGAAAGGTGCCCACCAGCTCTGGAAGTCCTGAGGATTAAAAACACATATCCTGCTGGAAGAGAGACTAACATACATGCAGTCAAAACTTCCCAAACCAGCTGAGGAGGCTTTTGGTGATCTTTCAGCTGAGGCTGTCAATGTGGCAACTGGCAGTCACAGTTTTCTCTCTTACACCAAAACTGTGATAATTATTTTTTACAAGTATATATCTTCGGTAATTATTACTGAATATAGTTTGGAAGCACATCAGCATAAAGGTATTTCAATAGTTTAATCAAGCTCAGTGAAAAATATCACTTACAGTAAACAGGAGACAAACCCAGTGCAATGACAGAATAGGAAATAATGCTGGAATTTTTCAAACAAATCTGTGAAAAAACATAGGCCTTTGAGCAATGCAAACATACAACAGAAACAAGCAAGAAAAACTAAGCCTTATCCCTGGTCTAAAGAGTGCCAAGTAGTATAATTTCTGAGGAGAATTCAAGGGGACTTCCAGTAAATTAGGCCTGGTTTCCTTCCTCTCATGCCTGTATCTTAAGCACAGGAGCTGATCAAACGTTTATTGCTACTGAAGATACAGGACAACAACTGTCTTGCCTTTTGAGCCCCAGGACAGCACAAAGAGAGTTCTACATTTGTCCTAATTGGAAGAAACTGAAAAGTTTTACATTGAACTGTTTTGCAACAGAGAGGCGAGCTTTCAGCTGCAGTGAATTATTCATGAAATAGTTCTGCTTCCCACAGAACATTTCAATTTTTCATTGAAAACCTGAGCAGGCAAACCAAGAAACTGCATGAAATACTTCAATTCTGAAGAGGCACCACAGCACTCGAGAGATCCTGTTCTATGTTGGGGACTTTGTGTCTACACCAAACTTCATTTCCAAAATACACTGGCCAGGCATCAGTGCTGATGTATACCTTCCCAGCTATGTGAGAAAGGAATACTCTTAATTATGGAAGATGAAAAGAAGTCAAGGAGTCATAACTGTGTGTTTATTTGTTGTGACTTGATAACTTCTATCACCTAATTCAGTCATTGTTTCCACTGGATAGGGAGGGAAAATGCATGAAGAAATGGCAATGTGGAAGAAAAATGGGCATGGATCCTTTCAGCCTACTCAACTGCAGCAGCTAGTTTGTGTAGGAAGTGAAGCAGAGCCCTCCAAAAATGAACAGGAGAGTCACTGAAGTATGAGAAACCAACAAGCAGAAAAAGAGGCCACTTGGTCTTGCTCAGTGACAGCCATAGGATGTGTCAGACAGCTTTTATAGACATGTCAGCTGAGCACCCAGTCTAAAAGCAAGGTGTATGTGTGAGTGAATATATAGTGTGAAGGTGAGCTTACACTCAAATAGGACCACCAAAAAAGTACAAAGATTCAGAAGAAAACTCTTTGATATCCTCAAGCAAAAATGATGCATTGTCAAGAAAAGCAACTTAAAGCCAATTTCTGACTGTACTTTCTTTCTAGAACAAATTGGTTTTGATTTCTCCAACCAAAATCTCAACTGGTCTAAATAAGTTGATTTCTGTAAAATTTATGCCCATTTATATGTTGAGCCTCTTGCCCTTAGAGAAGTGGCATATTATCTAAGGCAAAAAAATACATCCTTTGGCTGTGTTTAAATTTCTGTTCAAGCAGAAAATACCATGAGCTGGAAGCTTCAAAAGTGACAATGCTTCCTCTCAGCTATTAAAAAAACAGAGGTAAGAAGTCAGTTTCACTCCTGAGATAAAAAAAATCTGGCATTTAATTTTGAAAGTAAAAAGGAGTCATCTGAAGCAAGGTGAAGACTAAGGATGTTAATTTAGGAGAGCTAGTAAATGTATGTGCAAAAAGGATCAGAGATAAACATGCAAAAGGAGTTTGACATATTTCTCAGAGGGAGAAGTTATGAGTGATTGGATATGTTTGAAACTTGGTGTGATGACTTTCAGAACCAAAAGATCAAGAGACTCTTGATCAAGGGAATCTAGGAGAGGCAGAAAGAGAAGCATGGGTGAAAAAATATGAGCCCATAGCAAAATACCTTTCTCTCTGTGTTTCAGGCCCTTTTTCTCTGTGGTGGGAAGAAAAGGTCAGAAATACATGAGCACATGTCTTTGAAAGCTGTGTAGCACCCACTGATAGCATCAGAAAAAGTTTGATTTGGGCTCTGTTTGAGGAACAAGTCCTGATCAATTCTCATCTGAGCAGTCCTCATGTACTCATCCTTCTGTACAAGGAAAACTAATTGGTTAGCTGATCAGATAAGGAAATGCCAAACAGGATACCCGATTATAGCAGAAAGCTGATCTATGGAATTAATTAGCTTCTTGATTCTCTGAGTCACATAGAAAACTGAAGAAAGATCAAGAAAATTATTAGATGCTGACCAGGAATTTACAGGATTGTTTTGACTGCTCCCAAGGCACAAAGTTCAGCAGAGCTTCTAGGGCTGCTCCAGAAAAGCCTGGTCTCCAGCTTAGTGGGCAAACTTGTCTGCAGACAACACGGGTGACTTGGGCACTTATAGGAGCTCAGTGACCATACACAGAGCAGCACAGAGATCCACAGCTACCCTGCCTTTAACCATTCCTTTTCCCTAAGGAGTGGTTATGCAGATACTAGCTGTAACAGCAAAGAAGTGCCTAACATATCTGGAAGGGCATGCACCACCTCCATGTCCTCCTTGTACAAGGCTGGTGCTGTGCATAGGTGCTGCCTGCCTGGCTGACACCTGTTGGCTGTGTCTCCGTGCCAGGGTTCACTGGCTCAGCTGCTGCAGCTGCCCACAGCCACTGCTGTGCTCATCTTTGGTCAGCTGAGCACAAAATGCCAATTGCTATTGAGGCAGGCAGCAACACCTCTTTCTCCAAGACACAAGTGCTGGCAACTGTTTTAAAATTCCGTGTTGAATATTTCCCTGTGCGTGTGTGTGCATTCTGTTACCTGCAGTATCTGCTTAGAAGTATTAAAGCAAAATGTCCTTGTCAGTTTTGTCTTTTTGTATTTGACAACTGCTGATGTCATTGTACTTTTGTTTGTAAACGGAAGCCTGTTTGCTGCTGAGTCACAGAAGAAGGCACGACATAATAAATATAGCTCCTAATCAACCCAGAAAGTTGTGGATCACTAGAATGACAATCAGAAAGGGAGTCTTTTTTAAAGCAGGGATAGCAGAACAGAAGGATCCTGTTTCCTGTGCAGAATTCCCTGTCACTCACATGCTTTGAATGATGTGGGTTGCATTCCCCAAAACACAAATGTGAGTATCAAGAGCCAGTACCCTTTATATGGAAATCGGAATAGATGAAGCCCAGCATTCCCCATATAGGCCCACTAATGCAGCTGTCTGCTGGGAGAAAATATAAAATGCAAACCAGGAAGCTGAAGCACAGAATGATGACTTTCATACCTGTGTTCTGACTTCCAGAGTGTTTATCCCTCATCCTCCTTATTCCTCAGTCTTTCAAATGGCTTCACCAAGGCATGAAGTATTTGAACCCTTTCTGCATTTTTACATTTTAAGAAAGTTGTACTATTGCTAAAACCAACACATTTCAGATCTACTGGGAGACAGCAGCATCACAGGAGCTGACTGTGTACCCACATCATGTTGGGTCATTGCTACCTGATTCTCTGAGACTGAGAGGACATGTCCACACAGTGTGTGATGATGGAATTCTTAGAAAATTGGCAGGCTATGGAGGCCACTGAGGCATATGCCATCCTTGCAACCACAGAGTCAGATGAAGTACTAACTATAATAACATTGAGCTAGTGAAAAGAATAACCTGAGAGTAGGACCCTACTACGCTGTCATTGTGGAAATTATAGGGCTGTCCAGCTGGTAGCTTGAGGGATGGAATAAAAGAGCAAGATGTCTCTTCCTCAATATGAATTAATTGGATTGGACCTCTTGAATGAGGGAACGATATGATTTGGTGATCTCAGCCTTTTTAGAGACACCACGTAATCTTTCAGTGTTCTTCACCAGCACAGTACAAAATATTATCCTCAACTCTAATGTCTTAAGAACAGCTACCACAAAGTCCTGCATGTCTTCATGAGAGAAGTGGTGCTGCTGAAGTTCTGTGGAGAATATCAAGAGGGATCATAGGGTTCTTCTGGAAAAGGCTGGTCTAAAAAACCCTAGAGGTGGATCAAAGCACAAGATGTGCTCAAAATGATCCCTGGAATTAAGCTCTCACTATTGAGAGAAGTGTCTTCATGGGTGTTCTGGCTTGCAAACATTCTCTGTTTCTCATGGCCAGGCTTATTTTGCTATAAAGGATTCACTGAAGCAGACAGCAAGGTAATGCACAGAGACTTCCCTCAGGTCACAAAGAGAAGAAAGTATCATTTCCAAAACTGTAGCTGGCCACTCACCATGGTGGAAGGCTGTAGGGCTAATGTAGACCCTTTTGCATGCATAGCCAGCAATGTAGTGCCTTTGAGAGGCTTATAACACCTACTATTCTCAGCTTTCTCCTTTCCTCTCTCTTTGAAGTTGCTTCACATACAATACAGTGCTGCTACTTCCAAAGTCCATTCCCCTGAGGAAGACCAGAAAGTCATTCTGGTTTTGCCCATTTTATTTGCATCCATGGTAATTATTCAGGCAGTAATTGAAGGGACTTTGAATATTTATTAAAACTACATCAAAGGTGTAGTACTGTTTTTCCTTTCTGCATGACCCACAAGGAAACAAAAATCCCCCAGATAGTTCCATTCAAGTTCAGGTTATTTAGTCCCACAGATTTCATCTGGGTATTTTTTTCTAAAGTGGTGATAAACTGAGTTTTGTTGTTGTTCATGGCTAATTTAGTTCTCTGCATGTGTTTCAAGCATTTTTCTAAGAAGTCACATTGTTTGTAATGATGTTAATGGTGAAGTTTCTTCACCAGCAGCCCCTCTCTGAGGTCCTGCACTGTCTGAGGGGAATGGTCCCAGACTCACAATTTTTTTGCAGGCCAAAAGGTACACTAGAGCTCATTATCTCAGAGAAGAATTCCAGAAGGATTGAAATCTGCAAGTTTGCTCAATGTGAGCAGCAAAGAGAGGCTGATCCCCTGCCAGGCAAGAAAGTTAAAGCTATGAGAACATCAGCCTGCTAAGCCACTTGACTGCAGACTAAGCAGGGATAAACCCATTTTATTCACTGCAACATGATAGCTTCGAATAGATATTCAAAATATATGTCTGAAATTATTTTTTCTACTCACACTCTAAAAAGGTGTCATTGCCTCAGTGCCAGTGGGGCATATTACATTATATACATACTTTTTTCATAGCTGTGACATTAATGGAAGAATAAGCACAGTATTGACAGCTGATCTACCTATTTCTTTAAGAAAAATCCATACATTGATTAGAAAATCATCAGCACATACTGGCCTCATGGCTTTCTAACTCTTTCTAATTCTTAAAAATATGCATACATTCTTTAAAAAAATAAATAGAAGTAGGGTTTCGTTTTTCAGTATGAGCCAAGATTTTCCTTTGTTATAGGTTATGGCAGCAAACTGAAATAGATGTCATTTTGAACTCAAAAGGGAATTAAAATTCCAGTAATTGAAAGTTTTTCTGGTGTCTGGTGCATCAGGGACCTCAGTCTACCTTGTCTGTGCCTTGATATTTTGGTTATAGTTATTTGGCAAAATCCTTTTATCTTTCATGGCATAGAATGAGAGTTCAGCAGAAACACCTACCATTGTCTGTTTACACCTTTCACAGGGCCTGGTGTTGGAGAATTTCATGAATTTATTTCCCTCTGACCCAACCACACATGAAAAACAGAGGACTTTGGCTGTTCCAATAGCATGTCTATTTTGTTAGAGTACTGTTCTTTCCTTATGAGCATCAGTCTCAGTCATAAATGGGGTTCACTTCATGTTAGTGCAGATGTGGAAAAAGCAAGGAGGTTTTATCCTTGGTATTTGGTTTTACTCCTTTGAGATAACCAATCTTTCTGGTCTAAGCTGTCTTCCAAATAGTTGGGATTCATTAACCTGTGGAGCTGTCTTTTGTGCTGGTGCCTCATCAGCCTCTAGAGCATAAGGGATTAGATTTGACTAGACATTAAACTTTTTAAACAGCTGTGACTAGTGGAGCTGAATCCCACTGTAGGTAGCATCCTTTGCCAGTTCCACTAGTCAGGGCTGGTTCCAACTCACTTGCTCACCCTGCTGTCTCTTCTGTACACTTGCCACAAACATTTAATTCTATATGAGGCACATTCTTTCTACAGTTCCATACTGTATTTTCATAGGTTTTGCTGCCTGCACCAACGGAAAACTACTAAAACCATTAAGTGCTTCATAACAAGCAGGTGTCAAAAAGAAATCTCTCTTCTAAGTATCCCACTTGCTGCTGGCAGCTATTACTTGCACTTACAAAGCAGATAACTAAAGCTTTTTCTAGATGTCTCCCACATTTCTAAACTACCTCCTTCCTGGTGCAGCTGTAACTTTTGCTGTCCTGTTCTTCCACTCGGGGTGTTTTTCTTTTCACATTACTCCTGTTAACGTATCTTGTTGAGCAATTACTCAGGGCCAAGGCATCTGGCAGAGGTCTGCTGCTGTCAGTGCCTGTGTCCCAGCTGACTGGCACCTCGTTACAGAGGTTGCACAGGGCTGAACTTCTCTGTCTGCATTGTGGTCCTTGCTTATCTGGATTGGGGAATGTTGTGTAAGACATTGCAAGCCTCCCCTAGAGGCTCCCTCCCAATTGCTTGGAATTATTATTATTTTTTTAATTTGGCTGGTTGTTTTGGGTTTTTAAAAGAGGCAATAAGAGGATGGCAAGTACTCAGATCTTGTCATGATATTCAGAGCAGAATCAGACTTCAACCCAAGAATGGGGTATTCGGGTGACAAGTTATCTGTCCTATGGTGTAGAAAACATCATTTTGGGGATTAAATATACAGACTGGTATCAAGAGTCTTGTGACTCTATAATACAAAACTTTTGATTTTCTGATGCATGTTATGCGATGCAAATCCAAAAGGATTCAGTTGATGTTATTTCAGAGGGGTCATTATTAGATGCTGACTTTAAATACAGTTGTGTTTTGACAACTTAGAGATAAATCTTATGCTTGCAGAAATGATGGGTTTACACATAGTAGTGTAAATTATTTTGATGTACAGCAAACCTTAGTTGCTATTCTAATCAGGTTGCAATACATTTGATGAATAACTCCAGTCCTCCATTTACACCAGAGCATATAAAATTGTCCTCACGCGTGTGCATATTTATACTTATAAATACACATGCACCCTAATGGTGCATACAGGTATATTTATATGCACACCAAAACTCTATTTTATACACACAAGTACGTATGAAATTATATACACATAAGGAGAGGAGGAGTATATCAATCTGTGACCTACAATGAAGAATTACAAATTGAGTAGAGGATAAATAAATTTTTTTGTTGTTCTTTTGATGGGTTACACACTCTGTGAATGGAGCTAAAGAAAAGCATAATTTGCAGCACAGAAAGGAAATGGTTTTGATGTTTATGAATCACTACTGTCAAATTTGTACAAGTAAAATACAATAGACTGGGTATATATACACAGCAGCCCCCTTCATGTTTAAAACATTCTAGAGAGCTTAACAAGTGATAACCTAAGATAAAGCTGCTGTTGGGTCAAAGAATGAATTAAACAAGTGTTGCCTTTAGTCTTGACATGAAAGCATTTACAGAGCCAATGTTCTAAATCTCTGCTGGCGGAATATTCAGAGGTGGAAAATGATAGAGCACTTAAGATTCACAGGCCCTTTCAGCTATGGATTTATAATGATATTTCTGTAGAGCATTTGTAGAACACAAAACCTGACTTGGGCAGTAAGGAAGTAATACCTCAGCTGTATGGATATGTAAGGATATGTAGGATATGGATATGTAGGGCCTGGAAATTAGATGTGCAGCTGGAATTTTAAGAGCTAATGAAAGCCTGAGAACAGTTTACCTTCTGGGGATGAAGGGAAACATCATCTGACTTTGTGAACCTTCCCTTCCCCTTGCTGCTTTCTTAAATTTACGACTCAAGGCTTTTTCTTGCTTGTACATTGCAGGTAAACTTCATCATTATGCAACTGCCAGGCTGAAAGCTCCTAAATGGGTATCACTGGTGCAATGGTTCAGTGATAGTTTGTCCAAGAAACTACATCCTTCTATCCTTATTGAATCAGCCTGAACCAGGGAAGAGGGGAATTTCCCTCTGTGTCCAGTCACAGAATGTGGCTGAGCAGTTTATTGTATTGCTGTCACTGTATGGATGGACACCTGCCAGCAGAGATTTAGAAAACTGGAAAGATCTGGATGCCGCCTCCTGTACAGCATCAAAAATCTGACAGATGGTCATGGCTTGCAGTTGTTCCTTGACCGATCCCAACAATTAATCCAGCTCTCTGGTGTGGGCCATACTCTGTTATAATCTTGGTCTTACATTATATTAGAATGAAGTATTTGTCTCTTCTTGAACCTCAAATGTGCTTTTAAATAAACTGCATTCAAAACTCTGTTTTATGTGTAAAAAGCCTCCAGAGTGGATAAACAACAAAGAGGAAACTCTGAGAATGTTTAGAATTAGCCAAGACTCAGGTCCCAGACAGAAGCATTTCATCATTATAAATTTTTCATGTGAAGTGTAGAGCTATAGAGTAAATTGTCCTTGACCCAAATATGATTTTTTGAACAACGTGTTTCAGGATCATTCCAATGAGGAGTGAAAGTGGATGAATTTGAAAGAAAGTGTACTTCAACTGCAGACTTGCTATCCAAACCTTCTTGGCTGCCCACGCTCCATCAGTGTCTTGACTTTTGTCTTCCCTTCTGTAAGCTCTATAAATGCCCAGGATTCTGTATTCCTGACTGAACACAAACCTCCTTCTGAGCATCTACAATCTAATGAGATTCTAAAAACTATGTGACCAAACACTTGTTATAGAGTACACCTTGCCCATAGGGACAGGATCTGACACCAAACAAAACAGACAAGCACCTGTATTTCCTATGAGACACTACTGGTTAGGAAGGGGCATGCACAGGGTCTGTGCCCTCGGCATCCTGCCAGAGACCAAGAACATGACTGTGTGCTGTGCAAGCAGCCCTAACCTTGGCAGGACATGCTAGGCTGAGCACAGGGTCTTTCCCCTGGGCTTACTGTACCTGCACAGTAAAAGGCAGTATGAGACACCAATAGAATCAGAAGAGGACTCTAGCAGTAAGGGCACTCACCTGCACTCCTGGAGATGTTGGGAGTTCAGGCTCTCTCACACATAAGACAACCTCTGGACAAAAAACTGAACTTTACAAATCCACTCCTTTGTGTAGATCCCAGTTAAATCCCAGTTAAATAAAGGTGCAATAGCACCTTTACTCAATGCACCATTTCATTTTACCTTTATAAATGGCTTTAAGGGAGTTTACCTGAAGAACAGGCACTTCCTAAGGATTGGCAGCTGATGGCAGTAACTCATTAGCCCTGTAGGTGAAGGAACTGCATCACACCTCCTACCAAGATCACTCCTCCATGGTACAGAGCCAGCCCCTCCATGACCCTGCTTCCCAGTATCACTAGATGTAAAAACTGCTTAAAAGGCTGCTGCTAATATGTCCTGGAGGTTAATTGCAGAAGTCGGGAAAGCTGATGTTTGTCTGAAAACAAACACAATATACATTTGTAGTGGGAAGTTGTAAACAAGGAGGCATGCTGGGTAGGTAGCCTCAAGCTAGCAGAATTTTTAAAAATCTTGAGACTTGTCTCTGCATTATTTATAGGCTGGAGAAGATTCATTGTTTGTGAAACAACAGGAAGCCTTTGTGCTACATCTATCGACAAACTGAAACCTTCTTGGAGTGAAATTTGCTTTGATATCCTGGAGAGATTTCCTCCTAAATTCTGAGTTTCTTAAATATGCTGCTCTCAACACGGCTCCTTCTCTCACATGCATATTCTCTTGCTATGCCTTGTACGGTGTGTGCAACATTTCATAGTGAACCAAACCCCATGTGGTGGGAGAGAATTATCAAGGGTGCATGGTATCTTTAAAGAGAAAATTAGTAAAACACTGATTCTTATTAACTCAAATAAAAGCAAATTTCATTAAAGTGCTAGCAAAGAGTGAAAAAACTGTTATGTACACAAAGTTGGTGTGCTCTCTGAAGAACCCAGCATAAGCTAAAGATACTACTTTTATAACATTATCAGAAAGAAGGGAACAAAGCAAGAAAGGGTGCTGAAAGATTAATTCCTCCCCCAGGAAAACAAGACAAAACACTGTGTACTAAGAGAATAGTCTGTACTCACTGTGATCCTTTATCCCTCGTGGCAATGTGAGAGCAGTCAGCAAAGGCTCAGTGGGCAATATTCCATTGCATGTAACTCTTCTGAAGTCCAAGATAGCACACCAGATATTAACACAGCCCCATATCAAAACTGGGTCTGCATTTTATTTATTGTGATTTATTGAACTGCAGTAGCCCCTAGAGGCTCTTAGTAGGACTGCTGTGCCATTGTGCTCCGTGTGCTAACAGAAAAGGACAATGGCAGAGCACTCGGGCCCTCACTTGGACTTCACTGGGGTCAGGCACAAGCTCAGAAGTCTTCTGTATTTTCTGTCCAGAGATCAGCTTCGTGTCCTCTTTTGTATGTATCACTGAGTGAGGTACTCTGATAAAGACCCTCAAAGTTTGTGGAGTAACTACTACACACAGCTTGCAGTTTGCACCAGCACATCCTCACCTTTTGTTGCAAACAAAAACTCCTTTGCCAGAGGGAAACAGTGACCCTGCCATGTTGTAGATGGGCTTCACGGCAGAGATCTTCTGTTAGCCAATCCCAAGAGCTAGGGAAAAACAACAACAACAACAAGAACAAAGATAAAAAGGCAAAGCTAGCAGTACAGCTGTCAGAGAAGCACTGGGATAGTCAAACAGGAGCTTCAGTCATTCCCTCTGAGCTGGGAAGAGAGATATCTTGTCATGTGGAACTGTTAAGAGAAAAGTAATTAAAAACTAAGGAAAAAAAAAAAAAAGGATGCCTTTCGAACAGGTGTTTTAAATTGATACTTATTTTTCTTTGTGCATGGAAATTTTTTCTTTTTGAGGGAGTGCTGGTGCTGCTTCTTTTGCTTCGCCTAAGTCTTGAAGCTATAAAATTGCTCAAGAAAGGATCTTCACTACTAAATAGGCTTTATACAATATGAAAATACCACTACATACTACAGGGACAGGCAAAGGATGGAAGTAGATATGACAGTAATGCTGGATCCCTGCCCATTAAATATATCTGAAAACAGCCTCTGGTGCAGCTGGCACTGGCTAATAGGCAGTTTAACTTTCTCAGCACACTGTTGAGTCCTAAATCTGCTTTGAGCACAGCAAATGGCTCTTCCCTCCACGGCATCCTGATGTGCTTTATATAAGTAACTTTCTTTTTATACTAGGTTTCTTCAAAGGATGTTAAATAGTTTAGAAAACTTTCCACAGCTCATTAAGGTCTTGCAAAATCAGTAAATATATTTTTAAATTATATTCAATGCAATCATTGAAAGCAGTATTGCTTCCATCACAGAGATTCATCCCAAGGTGGATTTGTTGTAGTACATTTAAAATCCAGGGGAGGTCTGAAATTCTAAAACAGCACTACTCAATCAGTTGGGAAAGGATGTGCATGACAAAATCACATGTATCAAAAGAACAGCAAAGAAGGCTCTTGTTTTAAGAAGATAATCTTCAAAAATAAGAATGACCTGTAAAACCAAGTCTTTCTGATTAATCTAGTTTGTCTGAAACAAAGAATCAAGGAATTTTGGCAAGAACCATAATTTTCTCCATAAACCAAAGACAGAGCCTTTCAGCACATGGCTGTGTCCTGATCCAAGGGGATTAGGGCTTCCTAGTCACCTGCCAACATCAGCTCTGCAGAGCTTCCCTCAGTGGCTTCTTCTATTTCAAGTCTTTGCCTATCAACACTTATTGAAGCTGGATGGAGCTCACGCCTCAAAATATTCAGTTACAGCAATTTAGTGCCAATTTCTCTGCTGGCTGTGACATGAGGTCCTCAGAGGGAGATGTAGAAGGCACCTCTTTGTATGTGTTTTTCTCAATAGCAAGCCAAGACTGGTTTCCTGGTCCTCAAAGATAAGTACTCAAAGAAGTGAACATGACAAACAGGAATGAACAGGAAAAATCATCTAATCCAGTCCATGGGAAGGTTGTAGTTAATGAGTAGGAAGTGTGAAGGGCTTCAAGAGTAGAGTCTGATTTAGCAGTGTTTGTTAGTGTGTCTCTGCTGCAGACCTGGTATAGGCACATATGAGATTAAGGAGATAGAATATAATCCAACCACAACCACATTTTTATGTAGCTATCTTTTCTTTTCATGCGAAGAAATCCAAATAAGCTCACTTTTTAACATTTTAAGCTCTCTAGTAGAGGCTCAGCAGTGGCAGGGAGGCAGGAGCCCCTGTCAGTCTGCTGGGGGCCAGACCACCCTGCTAGCTGTGGAAGGGAGCACACACACTGCCTGGCAAGGATGCTCCTTGCATACATGCTGCACAAAGCCCACTGCATGCTCACAGACCAAATTTTGTATCTTGAACCACAGGCTCAGCCAGGTGTTTGTTCTTGCTGGGAATATGATTATTCAGCTTTTCTTTGGGTTTGATCTCAGGACCGCCTGCACAAAGGTAGGGGCTCAAGGCAGGAATACTTAGAGGCTTCACTTATATAAAAACTGGGACAGAATATAAAATCACAGAAAAGGTAAGCAGTACAGATAATCATTTATCACATCAACATGTGAAATGGGTGATATTAGTAGCATGCCTAATACTTTTGTTAACTCAGAAAAGATGCCCTGGAGTGGTATTACTAATGACAGCACTGCATTGTTATGTAGATGAAGCTTTGAGCCAAAAAGTGGAGCGGTACTATTCATACTACCTTTTTGTCAAACTAAGACAAATCTAGCCTTGCTTTTAGCATGTCTGTAGGACAACTTTTTTATCCATAAGTTCCAGAACAATTGGGGCTACCGTTCTGCTGGGTATGACCAATATAAATTTAGCAAGAGCAGTTGCAACACACTTAGAGATGTAGGGACCAACTTAGGATTCAGCCTTTCTGGATCCATTTTCATCTGCCTACCACAGAAGGAAATCTATCTTGACATAGTTTTTGCACCTAAACTGAGCAAATCCTAAATATTACAGTTGTACCACCACCACTACCCTAGTGCCTCTACTAAACTCCTTAAATATAGTTCTTTCAGAGAAATGCTGAAACAGGAGCAGAAACCATTTCCTGTAGTGTGCACCTAGAACTAGCCCAGAGCTAAATAAAATATCTCCAGCACCAGGTGAGCACTTAGGACCTGCACAGCTTCCAGCTCAGAGGGAATTCACAGAGCTCCAAGACTGTGCCAATTGATTTGGTAGGCCTCTGCAACTTGAAGTTGAGAGCAGCCCTGCACTATGTAATATAATAATGTGTTTTCCTTGGGAGTTTAAATTTTCCTCCAGCCAGGCTCTGTAGCTAGTTTGCACAATGCAATTAGCAGAATTTGTTGCTGCAATTGGAATCTGCAGTAGTGCTTCAATCAGGATATGTGAGGCACAATCGAATCTAATTCTTTTTTTTTTTTCCTGACTGTATGGACTCCTCAGTGCTAGTGCAAGTAAAGGATTGTAAAAATCCATTTTTATCACCACAGTAAAAGCTCTGCCTATGAATACATACACAAAGCATGCCAGGTGTAAAAACAGCAGCCATTTTACACGGTCACTTCTAGAAAAGTATTTAACTTCACAGAGTGAGAGAATGCAACATGGGACATTTGTGGATTTAATTCAGGTAAATATCTTCTGTGATAAAGTAGTGGGTGTAATCCTTAGAGAGGGTTTCTATGATTTTAATCACTGCAGTGGAGTGGTAGGACTCTGTGTGTAGACAAGTGATGTAGGCAAGTGATCAAATAAATTTTGAGAGCCTGTTCTGAGCTATCACATTCCTATGTTCTCACTTTATACTTCTTGCAACCCTCCACAAATTAGGATGAGTTATAATGTTAACTTAGATGAAGGCAGAATTTGCAGGTGGGGCATGCAGAGAGATTTTGGGTGGATCTGCAGCTCAGATCCATTCCCTCACTTCTGACTTGTAAATAGCAAAAACATTTGTTATTCCGTTTTCAAAGACAGCATGTGTTGGTCTATCACACTCTGTAAGCTGGCTGTCAATAGGAACTTCTGAAGCCACCCACCCCTTCATAGCTAGAAAATACTAAATAGCAACTACCAAAATGTAAATGCTTGCTTTTTGTGTTTTTCAGGAAACAAGAAAGAACAAAAAATTTGAACATTGCCTTTTCCAACAGACATTCTTTTATATGCTGAGACTTACAAACTTTTTGAATATTACCACCTTCTAGCTTCATTCACTATATCACCATTAGCTTTGTGCTCTGAATAGCATGGGTAAATTATTGTGAGCACTGTAGTTAAATTTTTAATGTTGCCTTGGTTGCTAATCCAGTGCTGACTGCTTGTTCCTTTGCATTGTGTGGCTCATTGCCTTTTGTCCCTGTCTTCCCAGGGTACCATCTCTAACCAATTACCTAGTCTGGTGCTTTCCTCTTATTCTTGCTAGCTTTTCCTTTGGCATCCCAGCAGTAGTGCTAATAAAACCTGGATTGGACCTGGAATAGGGAAGCTACATTTTTATCCGTGGAGCAAGCCCAGCTCAGTCTGGAGATCAGTAGGCTTCCCTGCTTTGCCATGTCAGATCTTGGCTGAAATACTGAAGTGGACTAATTAATGCTATTTTTGTTACTGTCACCTACACCCAGGGAGGTAAACTCATACCACACAGCTGAGGTCATGCTATCAACAATTCCTTGTACCCATGCAGGCCCTTCTGGATTGAACCAGCAACCCACAACTGATTCTATAGCCTGCATAAATTCCTAGAGCTATCTAACAACTTTGCCATGGATTGTTTCAGCACTGTCCAAAATAAGTCACTTAAACCACTGGAAGGATCCAGCTGGCAACAGAATTTTTTTCTGGTGGACTATTCCGAGTTTCAATAATTCTTGTTCCCAGTTAGAATAAAAACCATTCCTAAAATAACCATTTCCTACAACTGCCAATTCTTAAAAAAAAAAAAAAAAAAAAAAAAAAAAAAAAAAAGTCAGTAATGGATAATTTAAAAGTATTCTTTTTTTATGACATTCACTGTTGTAATTGTACATCTTTAGTATACCTAATATATTATACACAGATAATATATAGGAAATGTTCATGATGCTTTAAACAATCCATCAAAATGCCCCAGCATTGTATTGTGAATTTTCTCTGTAAAAAGTAAAAAAATTGAACTTCTGCAAAATACTCTGATTTATGTAAAACAACATGTTTAATGGAGAGTTGGTATTCATCTACTGCTACCAGTAGCTAGAGGCACCACTGTGATACAGTTATTTGGCACATCATAACACACTTGGATGTTGGTTTTGTTAGAAATATCAGCTAGTGTCTTAGTTAAAATTCAAAGGTTAATCTGACATACCCAGAGCATCAAAGGCTACTTACTCTGTGGGTCTGGATCTTCTCTCTTTTCTATGGTATCCTCAGGCTTGATTTGACTGTTCTCTGGCTGTGCTGGATCACAGAATCATAGAATGTTAAGAGGTTGGAATGGCCCTTAGACATTACCTAGTCCCAGCCCCACTTTCATGGGCAGAGGCACCTTCTACTAGACCTGGTTGCTCAAGGCTCCATCCAATCTGGCTGTGACCACTGCCAGGCTGGGGCATCCACAACCTCCCTGGGCAACCTGTTCCAGTGTCTAACCATCCACACAGTAAAAAATTTCCTCCTAATATCTAAGCTAAATCTTCCCCCTTTTCAGCTTGTACCCATTACTCCTTGTCCTATCAACAGCTCCTGAGAAAGAGCCCCTTCCTGGCTTCCCTGTAGGCCCCCTTCAGACACTAGAAGGCTGCTATGAGGTCTCTACACAACCTCCTCTTCCCCAGGCTGTACAGACCCAACCCTGGGATTAGCTCAGCTGGCTAGAGCATGGCACTAAGAGTGTCAGGGTTGTGGGTTTAAACCCTGTTCAGGCAATGCACTTGGGAATTTGGCTCAAAGGTCCATGTGGGTCCCTTTTAACTTAGAATAGTTTGTGACTCTTCCCCAGTCATTGCAGATTACATTACATCCTCTTATCAGCTTCATGGCCCTCCTCTGGATTGCTCCATGTCCTTCTTATGTTGAAGGCAGCAGAACTGTGTGCAGTACTCCAGGTGGAGTCTCACAAGAGCAGAGTAGGGGGCAGAATCACCTCCTTTGACTCCTGCCCATGTTGCTTTTGATGCAGCCCAGGATGTGGTTGGCTTTCTGGGCTGTGAGCACACTGCTAGCTGATATTGAATTTTTCATCAACCATCACCAAGCCTTTCTCCTTAAGGCTGCCATCAATCACTTCTTTGCCCAGCCATAGATGTGTCTGTGATTACACCAGGGACACCATTGTATTTAGAGAGTTTTGGCCATATTTGAGGGAAAAGATGTTATAGTGAAGCACTAAACTGTCTTACTTGCTTTCCTAGATAATGATATTATTCCTTGGTAAAATTGGGAAACAAAAATTAGCAGTCTTTGCCAAAGTGAGGACAGCTAAATTTCCAGGAAGGAGGACAAGCCACATCTTCCACAGCAAAGAGCACAAGGCTGGCTATCACCACCATCTCTGCTTCCACAGAAAGCTGCTCCAAGCAGCCCATATTAGCCCAGCAGAGGCAGCTCTCTCTCCTCACCAGCCTACTTGCAATCCCTCTGGGGAGAGTTGGTCTCCTGTCCACTCTTGGCAGGAACTTCATCAGGGGAAGCTTTTGTACCAAGTGTGTTGGGCAAGCCAGGCTGCTCCATTTCTGATTTTGACCTAAAAAGAAAATTAGCAAAAGGCAGCAGACAGATGTATTGCCTCCAGCTACTATCAAAGATCCCCTGCTTGACATCTGTGTCCATGCAAAGGTCTTTGCTGTAGACATTGAAGCAGATGCCAGGCCTTCTTGGATCTTTTGCAAGACAGAAGACCTTTAAACTTGACTGCCTGCTATGTCTTAGATGCACTTCTTTATGATCTTGTCTCTGTAACA
The DNA here is from genome assembly GCA_030060385.1 of Muscicapa striata striata. Classification (NCBI taxonomy): domain Eukaryota; kingdom Metazoa; phylum Chordata; class Aves; order Passeriformes; family Muscicapidae; genus Muscicapa; species Muscicapa striata. The sequence goes on along the minus strand of JAREIS010000067.1, from coordinate 853,801 downwards.
ATTTGCTACTTATAAAGTATGATAGCACCAGTAAGTCAAGTGGCTCTTTGCTTTGGCTTTTTTGTGGAACATCTGTCATGGGAAGCCCACTGCTTTCAGCAATCTTGTCAGAACAACTTTCTGTGCTGGAAGAGAGTGAGGAGAGCATTTACTTGTAGAGAGGCAGGAGCAGGGATTCATCCCAGAGGGAATATTTGTTTTGCCTACACCACAGAGAAAAACCATTCTTGAAAAGAATGGCTTACAAGGAATAGTTGAATGAATGGTGAACTAAGTTTTCCTCAGACAGACAAAAGCAAATGATATTTGTTATATCATAGTCAGTATGTTTTGCCATCTGGTAGCAAAGAGTTAATTCCCATCTGTGCTGACAGTCCAGGTCCAGAAGTCATCCTGATCTCTGCAGCAAAAGCCATGAAGAGCTTCTCATTGGTGCCAATGAGAGCTCTGAACTGAGGCTCCTCAGTAGCCCATTATATGCCAGGTCAGCTTAGGACAGGCTAAACAAAAGATCTGCTTTGGAACCTGAAGAGGGAGGAACATTTCTTTGACTCTCTGTTTCTTAAAAAAGAGCAGACGGAATGTTATGACAGAAGGAAAGGAAAAAAAAAAAAAAAAAAAAAAAAAAAAAAAAAACCAGAAAACAGAGAGAATTCACTAGTACATAGCATTCAGTATATTTTGGCTAAATTTTACAAGAAATCTGAAGCAAACTGAAACACCAAGTGCCATCAATGAAAAAAAGAAATTTTTATCAATGAAACCTCATGATTTAAAGAATCATGAATTCTGTTTGCATACCAGTTTGTGTCCCATTTCCTCAAATTTGTATCTCTTAAGTGATACAGTGAAAGATACAGAATCCTCAGAAATAATGAAAGCTCTGCAGATTTCTTGGCTGTCTTTAGAACAGACTTTGGAAGGCTGAGCAGAAAGAGTGAGACCTTGTCAGTAGCTCTGTGGAGAAAAGACAGCAATGAACATTCACCCATTTACACATCAAAGAGTTCATGCAAGAAATAAACACTTTAAAATGTTCCAGCACTTAAGGATTTTCCATCAGAGCCCTAAACAACCACAAATTCAAATCCATAGGAAAACCAACACACTATATCAACAGCTTATAGAACAGCTTTTCCCGCTTTCATTACACTTTTTTTTCTTTCCATCCCTAAATGTATTACAAAAATGAAATGCATATAATGTTCCTTTTTTCCAAACTTTTTCTTGCTTGCTTGCTTGCCTACTTTCTTTCTTTCTTTCTTTCTTTCTTTCTTTCTTTGCTCATAGTTTTTCAAAACTCAGCCCAGGTACAAATGAAAAAAAGATCATGAAAGTCTGTCACCAATGCTTACTAATTTTTCTTAAATTAAGGATTGTCTTGACAGAAAGACTTAGTAAAAACTGAGATTTGACATACAGGGGTTTTTTTTAGAGTAAGAAAAAGATAAAATTTCTAAGAGAAAAAGAAAAAAAAATCTTTATTTCTGAAACATTCATATGAATTCCCTGACATAAAAGTAATTGATAACTTCTGTTTTGATGTTTCTCACAACATTACTGAAAGGTCCAAGAAACTTGGTCATTAAGTGAAGGCCTCATTTCATATTCAAATGCCAAAACATCCCCTAGAGTATATTTCCTGTGATAGGCTGCTCTTTTTACACATATAGTTATCAGTGACACCTGAAATATGTGACTACAGCTTTCAGTCCCTGAAGTCAGTTTGTTACAAGTATGCATGTTGATAATGGCAAACATGCATTTATATCTTATTTCCCAGTGCCCAAAATGCACCTTAGTGCTTCCCTATAAACAGCACTTAAATGCAGTTAATAGATGGTAGCAGCTGCTTTGCCATTAACTTCTCTTGGGCCAAGAAGCCAATGCAGACTTTAATTATGCAGGTCATTGTGGAAAGCATTCCCAGAGCCAGAAAGATATGTCCTGCTTATTGGAAATTGTGTGTTTTCACATATCTGAATATGAGCCAGGGTTTTTTCCCCTTGCTATGAGGATGGATCATTCACATTTGGGCCAAGACATGGACTGGGAAATTTAATTAACAGTATACCCAATTCCTGTTTTTCTGTTCTTCAGAGTGTTTTCTTCTTTTCTTTTTTCTTCTCCTTAGGGAATAAGAATATCTTTTGTCTTAAAAATAACCTCAGTTTTCCAAGACCAGCTAATCTGGGTAGCTTGGTGAGTTTATTTTCTAGAAAACAATGAAATGCAGAGCGCAAATGGAATTGCTTTAGCAGCTAGCAGGACAGAATCTGTGTGAATTTCCCCCCACTGTCTCAGCTGTTCTCACTATATGCCAAATCACAGTTTCAGATGGCTGAAATAGATTAATCTCTCCAGTCTTTGATTTGGTTGCTACAGAACACTGTACTTCACAAAAAGAAAAGATCCTTCCAGTCTAATCCAAATTCCAGAGAATTTGGATTTACAGATTAAAAGCATACAAAGTTTTGGAAAACAAGGGTATATACAATCAAAAGACATATTCCTGTGCCAACTAACATAGCTCCTATCAGAAGTATTTTTTTGGGAAAGCAGAGAGTATGATCCCATGGTTGACTTAGAAGTCCCCTCACTCTGATTTTGCACTGATAGGAAAAAAAAAGTATAAATTTGAATCCCTTAGTGTCAAGTATAAGCATTTCATTAGTCCAATCTGAGTACATTTCAGCCTTACAGATTTTATTTCTAAAGCATATCTCCCTGAAGTGCTGACTGGCATGTGAAGCCCTGTATGTGCCTTTCCAGTCCCATGGCCTCCTCTGCAGCCCTCCTTTGGGATAACTTAAATACTACACACCACAGAGGCACTGGGAGCTCCCAGGTCCCTCCTGTAGTCTGAAACTCCAGGCTGGTGATGGACAGCAGCAGTCCTCACAGCACTGCCTGGTGACACAGCTGGTGTCACTCAGGAGGCACACAGGATAAAGCATGCCCTGTCTTCACCAGCTTGTGGAGGATAGCTGGGCATTAGAGAACTCCCAGAACCTGGGACTTTAACAAACTCCTCAAGATGAGAGAGGAGGAGTGGTGTTCCGTGAGCCCTCCTAGACAGAAACTAGAGCACCAGGCAAGAGCTGCAATTGCAGGGGAGTAGTGTGGACTTCCCAGTGGTGTGTATCCTTTGGTTCAGGAAGCATCACAAGTGTTTGTCTCTGCAGACCCTTCTTGCACAAGCTCAGAAGTGTGCCCCTTGAGTGATGGACTAGTTTCACTTCAGCATCTACAAGCAGCCCACATCCAGCTCCAGTATGTCTCTGAAGTTTGTCTACTGGCTATGCAGCATGTGATTTTCCCAGATATTCTGGGTTTTGGGGTGGTTTGTTTTGCAGTGTTCCTTCACCAGTTCCATTTCAAAAGGTTCATCTCAGAGCCCTCAAATAAGAGTGACTTCTAATTACTATCTATCCATACTGGATTTGAACCAGTGACCCAGATATTGGATTTGAACCAGTGACAAAGAGATTAAAGGAACCATTCCTGATCCCATGACCCATCTCCTGAGTCCAGCAGTCCCTGAAGAATGTGATTCATTAACTGAACTGCTTTTGCTGACTGTATTTTCCCAGTGCCTCATAACCTACAAGAAATTACAATATTTTTCCCATTCTCACTCTGTGTATGTCAGATACTTACTTACTCCAGTTATTTTCCTAGCTAGCCTCATAGGAACTGTGTAAATGGCATTATCAAAATTGCATCTCCCTGATTCATTATTTCCAGTTTTATAAAATAGCTGAGTTAGTAAAGACACTATCAAAGGGTTTTTTAAATAAACATGCTTAATCTTCTGGAGATTAAAAGAGATAGTATGGGTGACATATAATGATTATTTTACCCCAAAGCCATCAGAAATACAACGTACAAGAAAAACACATCAAACAAATAGGCACAATAGAGAGCATTTCAATGAGAAGATAATCATACTTCAGGATTTGCTTCAACTTGGTGGCCTAAATATTGCCCTATATGTATAATAACATGAAAAAGAAATACTAAAAACCTCTAGATTTATATTCACAGTCTGCTTAAAAAAAATGAACTGCAACTACTATCAATACTCATTTATTTTCAAATTAATCCTTAGGAGTTCAATCTGTCCAACAGGCAAAAATAAAAATAATTTAGGAAGCTAGAAAATAAAAAGCAAGGTGATAAATTTGTGTCATCATGCAAATTTTGATTGATAAGAATAAAATGATTAGGCAATGTGTCTCTAACCAGATATCAAGAAAATTTGACTGTCTGATTATCTTAATATTTTTCACAGAAAATGTATGATATGCAGAAGAAACACATGGCCTGCCAGTGCAGAAACTCATGGGAGGCAGCATAGATTCAACTTGGTAGAGAAAGAGTTCATTTAATAAATCACAAATCCTTCTGCTGTTCATCCTGGCTGCAAAGGGATGGCTGATGCAGAATAAGGCACGATTTTCATACAACCGTGCTAGACTACTAGATACAGAGATGCTGTTTGGTTCTGTCCAGATCCTCTGTTGGTGTAACTGGCATAAATCAACTGAAGTTAATTGAGCTATGCAGATTAACCCTGCTAGCTGGGACAAAATCACATATTCATTTACAGCATTCCTGAGAAGATAGAAGGGAGTTTTAAGGCATACCGTGTTCTTTGAAGTTGGGGACCTGATTAACTCTTTCCAGCAGATGCAGCCACTTTGTGACTAATGGCTTTTCCACTGACTACATATGTGGACTCATATTCCATAGGGCCCAAGCTTCCTGCCAGATTTTCACTGTGACAAGATCTCATTTCTACTGTGTAATTATTCTGTTAATTAAGTTTTCACACATTTCAGTCATGTGTACTGTGACATTTCATCTGCCCCCAAATCATTCTACGAGCACAAAGAGACAAAATAGGAAAAAAACTTAAGAAATGGTATCTGTATGTATAATTACAGTAAAAATGTGGATCATAGCTCTTGCCAGCTGATTGTCCATATTGCACCTGACTAGCACATGATCTTAGTAAGACCCAATGTTTTCCAAACAGCTGAAACCAATGGCCCAAAAGAGCCACGGATTACTCAGAATGCTTGGGAAGAGAAGAATTTTTTCTGATCCCACTAAAAATGGCCTAAAATCCACTCTCTTTGTCTGTCCCTCCCTCCCCAATCACTTTGCTTTAATACATTTTTTTGAGACAGCTTCAAGCACTGCAATTTCAAATCCACCCCTCTAATAATGTTTGCTTACCTGGTGTTACAATGAAAACCTCACCTCAGGTAAGGAACCCTACCACACATCCTCTTATCAGTCCCACCTATGAACAGTGTATGCTGTGCTCACATCAGCATCAGGAGAGAAGTTAAGTAGTTACCTCTCTTCTGCTTGTAGCTTCAGACAATAGATTTAAACTCTCTCTTCTTTCAGCCCAGGCTGTAGGACAAATGCATTACACAGCAGCAGTGGGCAGGCTCACAGCTGCTGCTAGAAAAGCAGTGGTTACTGAGACTGTTTCACTGGGCCAATGCTCAGGTCTGTTTAACAGCTAAGAACATCAAGATTCATCACTGCTGGGCTGCAAGAGTTTCCCTTGTAATCAAGTACAATATTGACATTGATGAGTGTTGGGTCAGGGCCCTAAATTATCCAGATGTATATTTAGGCTTAAATACAGGGAGGACACAGGAATATTACTTGGTTTAGTTCAAAATAATATCAAAGTTTAATTTTGCTGTTGTTCTGTATCTGTATAGTACCAATAACTCTTCTCAGAAGTAGTAAAATACATCATACCTTTGATGGCACGAAAAAAAAAAAAAAAGAAGCCAGAAAGAATACCAGTTGTTTGATATTCAAACACAACAGTCACATATTTGCATTGACATGAATGAGCAAGATTTCTCAGTCATTGCAATGGGAGCTTGCAATGAGATCTAAAGGTTTATTCTACTGCCTTTTTAAAAGACTGCCTGCAAGGTACTTTTTTTTTTTAAGCTTATCAATATGTATTTTGGAATTTCTTACTTTTATGTTTAACATATCTTTTTAAAAAGGGAGCACAATCACTTTCTAGGGATGCTACTTAGATATACAGTGGTACAAAAAGGCAGCCAGAGGCTGGGAGGAAAGCTTTTGAAAGCCCACAGGGAAGTAAAGTGGATCTTTCTGCAAGTCAGTCCCTGGTATCTTCCCATTATACCCAGCTGGTGTTTATTGTGGCCTTTCACAGGTGCCAGGTGGTGCCCTGGACTAGGATAGATCAGTGCCAAGGACAAGCCCAATACTGTATAGTATCACAGTCACTCATCAAAATGAGATCTCCAACATCTGTTTTTCCCGTCAGAAAGCTCATTTATCCCACCTTTTAACCAGGCACCACTTCTCTTTTGACTAAAGCTTAACCTAAGAGAAAATCTGACTACAAGCTGAGGAAAAGAATCCTACCTTTTTGTCAAAGAGTGGTTTGTTCTTGATTTCAAGCATGAGGCAGTTTGATCCTAATAATATTGTACTGTAACCTCCTCTCAAATTAGGACATTAAGAATTCTTCCACTTTTGTTTCTGCAGGTCTTCAGCAGGTGGTTCTGGTTTGAAATATGATTAGCAATCTGTACAAAACCATGGAGCTAAGAATAAAAGAGGCAATTAGGGTTACATTCAGGTGAGCACACCACTCTAAAATAGTAAGGATTTTGATAATTATACAGTTCAAGGATAATACCTATCAGTGTCTCCCTTGAGAATCTTCAGTTCATCTCCTGGTCTTTATTTCTAATTAATCCTTGAATTCTTTTGTAGGTTAATACAATTAACAATAGGGATAAACTTGCTGTAGTGTATAGCCAATTAGATTTATAGAGCTTACTTTTCTTTGCTATGACCATCAGGGGTCTGAGGAAACCCTCTTAAATCGGTCTTAATGTCAGCATTAGCCAATGACATGCACACTCAAACACTTCCTTTTAACCATGCCAAGGGTACCAAAGAGACAAATTCAGTTTTATTGAATATTTTTTCAAAAGACTACTACAGAAACCAACATTTGCCACCCCTGAGCACTTGCTATATTCTGATTGCACTGTGACCATCCAAAATGAATGTCAGCATGTCCTTAAACACATAGACTAATCTTGCAAAAACTCAGGCTTGATGAATACATGAAAATAACGTTTTCCTCACAGAAAGTAAAGAAAGAAAGGCTATGTAGGATGAAACTCCATTTGGCATGATATTGATTTACTTTCTCTTTGCTTCTTACCCTTATTTTGCCAGCCTGCTGCTGTTTGTAGATTTTCCAGGTCTTAACATCTTTGGATGTCAACCAAAACACATGCTCTCACTGCTGCAATTTAGATTTTCCTTTTAATCACCTACAAATGTATATTGAAATAAAATTTTAAAAAAATTAAAACAGCAAAATGAGGTCAGCTATTCTTATAAGAAGAATTGGTTATGCAATACAAATACTGAAAACTCAGAAACAAAAGAGTGATTTTTAATGGGTTTTTGATTAAATCTATATTCCCACTGTCCTCGGTTGTTCTGTGTCCATGTCTTCTTTACTTCCCTCCTTTATTTTCAAAAATGTCTAGAGCTGTGAAGGACTTAAGAGGTAAACATTTTAATCTATGTGGTTATACATTCAAAATGTGTGACTGCAGAGTGGAAGCCTGAAATGAAAGGGCTTATTAAAAACATTTTTTATTCATACAGCACTAAGAAAAGGCTTCATTTGTTCATCCCTTGACTGTCTTTTTCTTTTCAATTACCTCTTCTAAAAGGAAGTTTAATATCATTTCTGGATTCCTGCAGGTCTCCAGTTAAAAAGAAAACTAGACAAAACACTTTCAACTTCAGGTAGGTTTTCTTCTGACTTTCCCATCATGTTACCCATTTGCTAATGAGGCAGCTGGTATGTACTAACTTGGATTGAGAAAAGCTAATTTTTGTGTGGGCCAATAAAGCTTATGTCTCCTAGCCCTGGTGCCAATCCCCCAGCCAGGGCTGCCTGATACCAGGGTCTCTTTCCTATCTAAGACATTGCACCTGGGCTCACTAGCAGAGCATGCTGTCCCTTCTGGGGCTGTCCTGCAGCCCTGCCCTTCAGTGTGCCCCACTGCAGAGCTTGCCCAGGCTGTGGGTTGTGCCCCACTGCAGAGCTTGCCCAGGCTGTGGGTTGTGTCCCACTGCAGAGCTTGCCCAGGCTGTGGGTTGTGTCCCACTGCAGAGCTTGCCCAGGCTGTGGGTTGTGTCTCACTGCAGAGCTTGCCCAGGCTGTGGGTTGTGTCCCACTGCAGAGCTTGCCCAGGCTGTGGGTTGTGTCTCACTGCAGAGCTTGCCCAGGCTGTGGGTTGTGTCTCACTGCAGAGCTTGCCCAGGCTGTGGGTTGTGTCCCACTGCCCTCACCAGCCTGCCCCAGTGGTGGGGGTGCAGCAGGAGGGCACACAGGAGCTCGGCGTGATGCTTGGGCAGGCTTGATCCTACTCTAGGGGGTCTTTTCACCATTCTCCTCTGTTGTGCTGCTCCTCCCATGGTTTGTGCTCCCTAAGTCCACAGCAGCATTCCTTGTTTTTTTTTCAAGACACCAGTATGTTCCTACACTGACTGTTGTAATGAAATAAACAGATCTGATTGAACAGACCACTAATTGTCCCTTTTCCTTCTGAGATGGGACGCAGCACCCCAGATTTTGTGAGGCTGTCACAATGAAATGAGGGCTTCTAAGCTGAGACAAGCCCCTATTGAGATAGGAATGCAAATTCCTAGCAGAATCTGGCAGGAGAGCAACAAAGAAAGGAATACATTCCACCTAAATGAGTCTTCTTTCCAGTCACTCTATGTGAAGGACTGCCCTATGAAAATGGTTCAGAAGATTTAAAACAACTTGCAGTGAAGCAGGTCATGCACTTTGGGACCGATTGAAAATGTATGGTGCTCCAAAATCTAAAATAAATGAACACCAGATCTTTCCACCATTCTTAGGCCTAGGCTAGTGTCAGAAAGCAGATGAGCAGAAAAAGAGGAATGCCTCCAGATAGTTTTGTATAGATAGTAAATGATTCTTAACCCATCATTTCAAACTGAACATGCAGCCCAGGGCAGAACTTTCTGGCTATTCAAAGAAAGGCTTCTCCTTTTACTGTAACACTGGAGCAGATCACCAACATTAGTTAATTTATCTCCACACTCTTTCTGGTCTTGCTCTTGTGTTTACATGACACTGACACTAATACCAGTTTACACATGTATGACAGGAGATCAGCTGTATTTCAGCTTGGGGACAATGTTTCTGGTAGCTGGGTTTGCTGAATGCTAACTAACACTAGCATAAAACATTTCTTTAAAAAATGTTTGATAATATGGTGTTTGCTGGCATAAGAGTAAATGGCACTATTCTTTAAAATCATAATTATTGGTAAACCAATTGTCAAACAGAAGCTTCTTAACTTCCAGGAAAGCCAACGTAAAAGAGAGAAAAATAGGCAACTACAAACTCTAAAAAGCAGTAATCATTCAGGTGGTGCCGTAAACTCTTCAAAGGCACTTACCTTATCCTTTTTAAAGAGCTGTAAATGATCTCCTGGAATCCTGGATCTTTGCTGAGATTATTCAAGACTTCTTGGAGAGACTCTGCCCTGGAAAAAGGAATATTTGTTTTGCTCTGCAAAATTTATTGTTTCTTGTTTCCTACACATCAGAAGTAAGAACATTCCATTTAGGGAAGAACCATATACAGTTGGATGTTTTCAGTACATCTCAATATCTTGCTGCTCTTCATCCAAAACATAACTCTACACTTGTCTGGCTTGCCAATGTTGCAGCTTTCTCACCTCTCCCAGAAATCTCCATAATCAGTCTTTAAAATGCCCTGAGGCACAAATAAGGGGACAGGGAAAAAAGCATAAAGCCTGATTTGTGATGGGTTATTTTGTTTCCTCTCTGATTATGCTTTGTTGAGTTGTTAAAGGGTCTGTTATGGGAGAGCTTTTGAAAACTACCTGGCTTTACAGAGACAGTCCAGTTTTTCTCAACAATGGACTTTTTGCAGTAGGGTTTGTACCTTGAATTAGGGAAATGAGTGATTAAGCAGCATTTTCATGGCTCTGGAATTTTCTCTCACCTTTTCTTCCTGTGATTTTTCTGAAGTCTGATACTTTAACAAGTAACCCCCCTCCTCCTTGCAACTCCGAGAGCTGTTATTTTTTAACAAAGCCAACTGATTGCTGCCAGCCTCCTATTTAGAGGCTATTTGAAGTATTTATCCCAGCATATAACATTGTCTGTAAAGAAAGATGTAGCTGAACATGGAGCAGGTCTGTTTCATTGCCTACTCTCTCTGCAGCTTTGTTTAATACTCCCTTCCTCTCGAGTCTGGTGTGCTTAGGAAACCCAGATTCAACCTTTTGTTCTAGCAGAGATCTGACATGTCCAACATAAGAAAGAATATCCTTCTTGTCATCAAGCCATGGGCTGGGCTGGGCCTGACCACCTTTTGCTTGTCCTTTTTCATGCAGACAAGGGGGGGCAAACACAAGGATAACAATACCACAGAAGATAGTGCTACCATTCCTCTGCCTTAGTTGCTCATTTCCAGATTTTCTCATGGGTTATCACAGTGCTTATCCTGCCACATAAAGATATGGATCACTGAATGAATCCAGTTAATAACTGATATGCTATAAAATGAATAAAACTGGGTAGATTTTCCACCAGGCTATTGTTAATGAGCACTGGTTAAACAGAATATTTGCTTGTGGTGGGTTGACCCTGGCAAGACAACGGGTGCCCACCAAAACCACTCTATCACTTCCCACCTCAGCTGGAGAAGAGGAGAGAGAATATACCAAAAAGTTTCATGGCTCAAGATAAGGGCAGAGATCACTCCCCAGTTACTGTCATGGGCAAAACATACTTGGCTTGGAGAAAAAAATACTTTACCTACTACCAATCAAATTAGAATAGGATAAGGAGAAATAAAAACGAATCTTGAAACAACCTCCCCCTACCCCTCCCTTCCTGCCTACCTGTATTCCTGATTGGGGCATGGGGGCTGCAGTCAGTTCATCACAAGTTGTCTTTGCCATTCCATCCTCCTCAGGAACAGAACTCCTCACAATCTTGCCCTGCTCCAACATGGGATCCCTCCCACAGAAGACAATCTTCCACAACCTTCTTCAAAGTGAGTCCTTGCCACAGTTCTTTATGACCTGCTCCAGCATGGGACATTTCCATGGAGTGAAATCTTTCAGGAACAGGCTGCTTCAGTGTGGGTCCCTGTGGGATTACAAGACCTGCCAGCAAAATTGCTCCAGCACAGGCTCCTCTCTCCATGGATCCACAGGATCTGCTAGGAGCCTGCTCCAGTGCAGCTTCTCCTTTGGGCACCCATCTGGTCCTGCACGGGGTTATCCAGAGGCTGCAGGTGGATCTCCACTCCCCATGGACCTCCTTGGGCTGCAGGGCACAGCTGCCTCACCATGGTCTGCACCACAGGCTGCAGGGAAATCTCTGCTCCAGCACCTGGAAGAAGCCCTGACCCTCCTTCTTCACTGAGCTTGGTATCTTCACTGTTGGTTCACACATACTCTCACTCCTTTCTTCTTTGGCTGCACTTGTTTGCAGGTTTTTTTACCCCCTTCTTAGGTACTTTACAGTGAGACACTACCACTGTCACTGATGGGCTTGGCCTTGGCCACTGGCAAGTCTGTCCTGAATTCAAGACTGGCAAGTCTGTCCAGCTGGAGTTGACTCTGCCAGACGCAGGAAACCTGAAACATCTTCTGTTAAAAGTCACCCCTGGCATCTCTGCTGCTAAAACCTTGCCACACCAACAGAATAGACATAATTTGTATGCTTAAAATGACCTTTCAATTTTGGTAAGAAGCTTATTTGAATAGTGCCAGAAAGAATGAAAACTGAACCTTGTGACTAAGAATTGCTTAAAGAAGCCAGTCAGAGAATGATGATATCACCAAAAAATTCCAGCACCTACTTGTTAACTTGACATTCTGTGTCATTGGAGTTCCATGTTTACTTTGCTATGTCAGAACAGAGATAAATGACACTGAAACATCAAATTAATTGCTTTTCAGTCAACAGTCCATCTGCTAGATTTATTGGATTACTCATTAGCTGACCACTGTTTCTAGAAGATGTTGCTTTCTAAATTAGATTCAATTAGTTGCAATTATCCTAATTTGAACCTAAGACCCCTCTCCTCAAGATATTATCCACTAAAAGAAAATAAATTTTGACACTAATCTCCATACATTTTTTAATGCACTACTTCTGCATAATTCGAGCAAGAGTACGTCATTACGCTAATCTCAGACTCATAATACTATTTTCAGACACACAAATCTGAGTCTACATTGAATGAGGAGGTAAGATTAGTGTGTCTCATTACCACACATAAACCCTTCTGCAACTGTGTTTTACACTTGGGCATTTAAAGTGGCAACCTTTTTGAAAGGAAGAGAGAACAGTTTAAATACCGATCAAAGAGTTTGACATAATGTAGTTTGAACATTTTGGCAAGATCATCAAAAATGGAATTAGTTGCTGAGTGATGGCACAAATGTGGTACTCTAAAAGATTCAACATTTCAGGAGCTTATCTCATGCTCCACTGAAATTCCTTAATGTATCTACACTGAATGCTGTGATTTCAGAGAAATGAAAATTAAGACTTTGCATGCTTATTTACATGCAAATTATTGCAAAGAAATTGAATTACCAGTTCTTCCAAAAAATTAATTTTGGCCAGATGTTCTTGAGCAAGTTAAATAACTATACCTGTGATGTGTTCTATGCAAAACCAAGGAAGTTTTATATCAGAGATTTTCCAGAAAACTCAGATTATCACCTTATATCTCAGGGTAAATGGATTAAGATTTAATTTTATGGAAAGGATTAAAAACTTGTAATAGATCTTGGTGCTTAAAAATTAGGCATGACAGCATTTATATTCCAAATGCCAGATTCCAACAATCTGTCTGGACTCTGTAGGGGGGACTAGAAAGTAGCAACAAACTAAAAACATGGAATCTTCTCTTGCTGTGGCACCATGCACCAGTAGTGCATGCACCAGCCTTTTCTTAGAATTCATTCATGTCTCCGGCCATTCATTCATTTAACACCATTCATGCATTTAATGACTGGCAAAAGGAAAAAAAAATGTTTTTAGGTAACAGTGGTGGTGATGACAGTGGGTGCATATTGCTCACTTTGCATTTAACACAAAACATGGAAACATCCTATAGAGTAAGCACTGGTCTCCCCTTTCACTGTTGTCCTCCTTTTCTCAACTCTAGCATTATGTTCCTATTTTTCCATGCCTTTCTCCCTATCTGTCTTTGACTCTCCATAAATTTCCTGGATTTCTCCTTTTTGCAGGAAAATAATTTCAACATGACATGCAGAAAGTACCTCTTACTCTCATATGGTATTTAGGGCACCTTCCTTGGAAGTGGCAAATGTAGTTTTGAATGTCCTCTGATCCAGGAGGGAGTCAAAGCCAATTCCCTGTTCTAACCATGAGATACTGCCTTCTCACCATTGAAATTAAGCTGTAGTTTGTGTTTTGCATGAACCCAATGCTCCTGGTATACCCTAAAGGAATTGTGAGAATCTCTATTGGTCAGAAACGCTGGAAATGCTGAGATTCAGTTTCAAATTTCCCTCACAGATATTCCTGTTTTCCTTCTACCACTGAGACACATTCTCATTCCAAGTATCACACAATGCTGTTGTCTTTTGAAAAGCTACCAGTTCATTAATAATTTCTAATTAACACTGTGGAAGACCAAAAAATCATGTTTAAGGATGGGGAACACATTGCCAAAGGAAATAATGAGAGATTTTTTTCCCCTCAGCTGTTTACAAACAAATCACAGTAAAAATGAAGCAGGATTGCACACTGTGTTTCACCTCAGAGTGGATGGAAACATGAATAAATGAAATCACTTGAGTACACTCACCCAGGAAGTACAACTCAAAACTGGAAAATTCAGCAAAGTTGAAGTCCCTGGTGGTGCCTTGGCCCCCAACACTTGTCTCCTCTGCTGGACTGACCTTTTCTGAACCAAAGGAAAATTTTCCAATGCTGAGTCAAAGATTGTAAAATACAGCCCAGGTACAGAGAGATCCTACTTCTAGAATCCATTTTGAGTTTCAGGCATAGTTATGGTGGGTGCTGAAAGATCAACTGCAGCCTAAGATTCAAATTCTAGCCTCTCCCTGTTTCAGGAGCAGGGAAGTTAGTTCAGACTAGACTTCACCTGGCTAAGATGACCCAGTTGGGGTGGCTGGTGGTGTGAGGGGGAGTGATGTTCTCAGTTCTGCCCATGCTCTGTCCCACCCCCTGTGTGCACCTGTGTGGGAAATGACATCCAGTAATGACCCTCTAAGTCATCTCTGCTTGCTGCACTTACTACATCAGGAATGAATGCACTGGAAATGCTGCTTGCTACATGACACCCTTTCCCTTCCTTTGCTTGTGCATCACTCTTCCCTTTCTTTTGGAGCATGGAAGAATCCCTCAGATTGATACTGATAAATATGAAATTATATAAACTTTGCAATCTGTAACATTGAGATATCTATAGAAACACATATATACATATATATGTTCTTATTATTGAAATGTTTTTATTTATTCTACTTAATATTTCTTTTGCATTGTACAGGTTTCTAAATCTATTCTCAAATGTTTTTTACCTAAGTCTCAATGTCACCTTAAATTCAAATGTCAATGTATTTGTCCAGGCCTACTTGCAGAACCAGCCAGCTGAGAAATGGAGCACGAATTCATTAGCCAATCATACCTACCAGAACTGACCTTACAACCTGCATGAATCAAAAGGAAAGTCTTAGCTTGGCTGACTTCTGTAAAAAGCAGAGGCTAACCTGCAGCCAAAGAGCAAGATTCCCAAAGCACAAAATGTTGTTATCAATCATGTAACATCAACTCAAAAACAAAGAAAAGAAAAAAAATATAGAAATAACTCTCTGAGACTATTTCAGTGAATTTGGCAGTTGCTTACTGGCTTAAAAAAATAAAGGCAGAGGTAGCCTTTATCAGTGTGGAACTGTAGAGTCACATAATGACAGCCTACGGATTTTCACTCCAGAGAAGTAAACACTTTACAGCATGAAAGAAATTGCTGTAGTGACCCAGGGGAGCTACCAATGTTTCTTGGATGAGGACAATTAACCAAACCAATATAGTTCATTTTGCCACAGGTTTTAGATGATCTAGAAAGCAGACTACACACTTCGCCTTAGTAGACTTAGGTACTGCAAGAGAAGAAAATTTCCGTAAAGCCCCACAGCAGCCAGGGCTGCAAATGAAAGGCAGGAATAGATTTGCATAGATCTTCTGACCCACTGAATTTCTTTCAGATGGGTTCAGCAGGGACCAGCCTAGACCAGCACAGGCCAGCACTGCCATACACTCCAGTTGGCACCTCTGTCACCATGAGAGCTGTGGAGAGCCAGGTACAGCTGTAATCACCTGCATGCTGTGCCTTCCCTCCCTGGAAGGGTCTCATGATGTGCATGATCTGCATCCAAACAGGCTGTGTCTTAAGTAAATACTAGCAAAAATTAAGTATAAGTAAAAATTAAGTAAATATCCATACCACAGGTTGGGAAGCAGAGGTCTGTGGCTTATCCCTGCTTATATAACAGGACATTCATGCAACTAGTCTCCAACAACAGTTCCTAGCACAGCTGTGCTTACAATGGTTTGAGAGATGACTATCTTTGCAAGCCACCCACCCTCAGGAGTAGTGAAGGAGGAGAAGCACTCCTGGCTGCCTCAGCAAAAAGACCCACAGCATTCAGGCAGGTGCACTCCAAATCTGTGCCATGGTGGCTGAGACATGAGCACACACACATTATAACCAAGCTGGTTATAATGGCAGTGGTTTAGTGGTTTAGGCACTTGGCTGTGCCAGGGAGCTGCTGCCTGCTGCTGCCCTGTGCTGGTGAGGACAAGGCTGTGATGGATGCACATGCCCCATGCTAGCCACACAGCACACAGCAGAGCTACAGCAGCAAAACACCACTTGCACAGAGCCTGTGCCTTTGTCAAGAGCATTTCTTTCCTCCTTTTTAACTAGATGACAGGGACCAATTAAACTAATGAGCCTCACAAAGTATTTCCCCTGGCTAACAACAGCCTGTATTAATGTTTGCAGAAGTGCAGCATTTGGGCCGTAAGCTTTCTTATTAGATGTTAACGCTTTGCAAGATGCTTAAACACCCTGAGAAATTCTCCATTTTTGCCAGGTGTAACAGCCCCTCTGATTTCCCCTAGCTGATTGTATCCCAGTACCCTGGAGGTGTGGGCACCCAGGCAGCACAGCTGTCCCTGCCCAACTCCCAGTTCCTCATAGAAGAGCCATAGAGGACTATATGAATCCCAGCCAGGCATTTTCTCTTCTGTGAATAGAGCCCAATTTTGCAATTGTGTCATCTCGTGTTTTTGTTTGTGGAATGTTTTTTGGTGGTTTTTTTTTTTTTTTTTTTTTTTTTTTTTTTGGTTTTTTGTTTTTTTTGTGGGGAAAGCTTAAATTAAAAATATAATCCATTTCAGTTTAATCTCGCTCAACCTGCTAAATCAAGTTTGGAATGAAGGATACAGGTTTACTCTTTCAAGATATTGTGTTTTATAACTTTCGTAATAAAGTATAGTGAAAAAAATTTCTCTGTTGAACTTGACAAGCTTCTGCTTAGAAGAGAAAAAAAACAGGTAACTATTGACTTTGGCTTGGATTTTTCAGCTTGCTCTAATTACCAGTCTTATTATATTCCTGTAAAATGCCAGACTTTCAAATGTGTTGTAAATGCAAACAGTGAAGTGAAATTAAACATGGCTATAACACCAGAAAAAAAAAGAGTTTATTAACTTTTTCAGTTCCTATTTCAGTGCTCCATCAAGCACATGCCATATTGCAATGGTTACCGGCCCTGGAATTTAGATCTAGGTGTGAATCTGCTTGCCTTCCAAATCAGGGCCTTTGCAGAACTGTGGCTGCCTTCCAGGCCCATTGCTGAAGCTAAAACCAAAGTACCATTGAACATTCTAGACTCAATTTTTGTAACTTGTGCACAATTTTAAACTTTTTTCTCCCCCCTTATTAAACTCTTGGAGTGATAAGCAATCACCACTGAGGTTGCAAGGCTGTAACAGATTAGCTACCTCAGGCTCTACAAGTAGACCTCTGTTGTAACTTTTTTATGACTTGGGTCTTTATGTCATTATTACAATGTGCTTTGGTCAGCATTGCTGCCAGGGAAAACTGCCTGGCCATTTTGGTGGGAAGTTAATACAACCATGATCCAAGGCTCCCCCTTGGTCCTTGTCAAAGGACCAGGTGAGAACCAGGATGGACAAACCAGCAGACACACAAGAGGAGCTCTCCATTTATGTGGAAGGAAAGCACAGAGCACTTTCAGAATACTCTAGCACTTTATGCAAGAAAACCAAGCTAAAGAGAACAGAGGCAAGAGCTCAGCATACCCTTGGATACAGGCACATCCACACACTTCCAAAAGGGCTATGATCAGACTGAAGGTGGAATAAGACAGGAACTTTGCTCTTTTGATGAGGCTTGTAGCTTGTGCAGTTAATAGACTAAAATCAACACACTTCTTCAGAGCAGGAGCTTCCAACTCTGGAATAAAACAGTAGACTGGAATCAGGTTTCAGACTCCAAGGACGCAAAAGCAATATGAGCAAGGCACCTTAGCAAATTTAAGAACTGCACTAATCACTCCAGCTTTTCATCTTATCTTGAGGTGCTTAAGTAATCCTCTATTTAATCATCATCCTTTCCTTGTTTCACTACTGCTCAGCTTTAGACAGAGACTTCTAAGCACTTTGAGAGATTGCTGCTGGCAAAACATTACACTGGAATATTCCCCAGTTGTCCTCACCTGTCGAAGAAAGGGAGTTAGGACTTACATAGAAAGTGCTCAGCTCTTAACCAAATAGATCATTTAGAAGTCAATGAAAACATCTAAACCAGACAACTGGCATTCTGGGAAGCCAGATGTCTTTCACACCTGAAACATGTCAGTATCACTGCAAACTCTTGCATTTACATATCACTTCATCTCTAAACACAGCAGAACATGTAAAATTATTTAACTTCATAATCTCTACATTACCTCATCTGTTGTGAAGATATTTACCAAGATTCTGGACCTGCAAGGGGTTACCCAGATGACATTACTCTGACACCAATGGCAAGAGTGTCTTACCACTTTGGTAAGACTTTAGCAAGACTTATAATGTCACAGAGAACAGTGATCAGTATAAAAATTTTAATTTCAAAAAGCAGCTTCATTCAGGACATGTCCTTAAATCTGAGCATTTGCTTTTCTGTTCCAGGAACAGGATACAGGGCTCCTGATTACCAGTCATTTGCTCAAAACATTATTTTTTAAATTAAATATAATGTTAAAACCTTGACGGCAATAGTTCTTTCAGCTCATTCTAAAGAGTGATTTTATCTTGCATTTTGGTATCGCTATTGAAATCAGTAAGAGTTTTACCATTAATTTCAGTATGATAAAGATCAAGCTCTTAGTACACATACTAAATTTTAATTGACTAAGGTAGAAGAATTAGGCTGTTGTTTGCTTTGCACTCACCTGAGCTTTTTTGCAAAACAAAACCTTTCATTTTACTTCAGTAACTGCCAGCTGTTCTGAACAGTGTGTGCTTTTCCATCTAAAAACTAAATATAATGTCAATTACAAAAACTCTCCAAAGGCATTTGCCAGGCTTGAGACTTCTTTTAACAGACAGTCAGTAACAGTTTCAAGTTGCTCACAACATTCTGAAACCAACTACAGGCACTGATTGCCTTTATTGAAGAAAACAAAATGATCACAATTATATTATATTGCATTCTCTTATACTTGGAACTGGAAATTGGAGCTGTGCTGAAAGGAACTGATAATGCACAGACTGATTTAATATACAGCAATATTTGAAATTAAAACCCAGAAATTACACCCATCATCTTTATTTGCACATTGGTCACTTAATAACTTTTAAAGATCATGCCAAGTGAAGACAACTACATGCTGTAGCCCTGCCCCAAATCCCAGTTTGGGTAAACAATACTCCACCTGTGTTTTGATATGACATACTGCTCTCTTCACTTCAGCTTACACACTGCTGATAAGCATTATTGAATATGAGATCTTTGAGATCCTGTCCTCACATCACAGCTGCTGAGGTCCTCCTTACAGTAAAATAACACCACATTGCTGCTGTCTAGGTAGCTACACTCAGTTACTTCAGGCTGAAAATTTGACTCACTGAGTTTATAAAATACTGAATCTGGTGTAATGTAATAGCAATAAGAGCAAACAAATGACAACTCCCTCCCCCACAAAAAAAAAAAAAAAAAAAAAAAACACAACAAAAAAACCAAACCCCAAACCAAACAAAACGAAACAACTCTTTAAAAAAAAAAACCCCAAAAAACAAAACAAAAACCAAACCAAACCAAACCAAACAAAAAAAAAAAACCCCCAAACAAACCCAAATCATGCTTTCATAGTTACTCTTGCTGAAACTCACTACAAAGAAGATGTGTTCCAGGTGTTTTTGGGAAGATAAACATTAAGAGCTTGATTGCAAAGCCAGTGTTTGGGGTTTGGTCACTAATCACACTGGAAATCACAGCTTTAGCAGAAACTTGGTGGAGAAAGCTTTTTCAAGCAAAAATTATATATCACATATATTTGAGCTGTCATCCTCAGAGCTCACTAGCATATGAACTCCCTGAAAGACAGATCAATTTTGAAGCAAGCTTACACAAGACCCTGCAGCTCTGCAGGGCATGGAACACTTTCTGCATGACTCAAGGGGGTACTAAAGGCACCAATCACCCTGCAGGTGTGTTCTATATTAGAGCATAACAAAACTATGTACAGGAGGCTCTACTTTGAGCAAATCACTATCCCACAATCTAGTCTGAACCTTTACTCAACCTGTGTATCTCTGCACACACACACACACACACACACACACTTGTAAGCTCTTGTCAGCACACTGGGGCACAGATCTACAGCATTTATCTTTTTGTACTGCAGAACAGTGTACAGCATACAAAGTCTTTTCTGATTACATTCCTTCCTTGCTTAACTCAGCTCTTTCAAAGGTACATTTCTTCCAAAATTTACATTTCTTAGCACATTTCTATATTAAGAAATCCCCAAAAAAACCCAGAAAACTCACACCCCAAGTGAACCCCAAAACCTCAGAAAGACAAAGCCTCAAACACACAAAACAAAAGCAAAGAAACCCCCACTTTGTTATAAACAGTTGATTGAAACTGAGGTAGGAGAGACCTGAGAGCAACAAACAAATTCCCTCCATTTCAGAACGAAGTGAAGCCTACAAATTAAGAGAGGATTCTCCGCTGTGTTCTGGTGCATTTGTCTGATATCCTGCCATTCCTAGTGCTCCTCCATATTGTCCCTGCTGTCAGTGGGGATAAAGAGGCAGCAAGTAGGAAAAAACACCTCATCTACTTTACAAATTTGTGCCACAGAAAAGGTTTGATTGATTTTTAAAGGTGCTTGGCTCTCTCTACTGGTCACCGAGGGAGATGAGATAATTTGCTTTGATGATCAACATCATCAAATTTTACCAAGTTTCTGAGGGAAGACCCACCCCTTAAAAGACTTTCTAGAAGGGTCACTGTTGAGATGAGCCTAAATTTCTTCCAGAAGGCGGTGGACAGATATATTACATGCTACAGCACACAGTCAGCACCACCCCTCAGCTCTGCCTTCTCCCTTGGTGGCTCTGCCTGAGAAAGGAAGCCCAGTAAGATTTCTTGGTTGAGATAACATTTCAGTATCTTGGCCATGAGACTGGGACCTTCAGAAGATCACAATGTTAAAAAGAGCCTGTTTGCACTGTTTCATGAAGAAAGGATGCAGAAAGGAACAATTCTCTCTTCAATATGTTGTTTGTACCTTAAAATAAGACTTGTAGGAAGGCCTTGCCTACATAATTGATAGACTGAGCTATCAGAGGTAAAAATTGCACTCTTGGTTCCCTTTCAACACTTTTTTGAGGGAGGCAAGAGAGGGAGCCTTCAGAATACATTGGCTGTGAAACTCCAATGAAGTAATTTTTTTTCTTATTATTATTCAATTTGCTTTATAACTTACTGGTTTGGGATATATATGCCTAGCCTCTGCTTGGAAAGAACAAATAGTATATGAGGTCAACGAGGAAGAAATGGCTTGTATAATGTTGTTTCCTTTGATTTCCTGCAGAATCCCTCAAATCTCCCTCTTCAAAGGTATCATTTGTTATTGATCTCTGCTGCAGCAGAAAGCATATCCTAGCATGCCTGCTCAAAAAAAAAAGCTGAAAATTAGAGCAGGGTGGTAAACAGGAATCTCCTTTTGAAAATCAGGCTGAGATTTTGCCATTCAAACTTGGTCTTTATCCAGTAAAAGAAAGAGAGGAGAAATCCCATCAGCAAATGTTTAAAGCCTGCATCTAAGATGCACAAAAGCCAGCCTGAAGTCTCTAGCTGACCTGCCCACAGCAGCTTTCTGAACCTGTATATTGCATACTTTTACTTGCAAATCTCCAACTCCCATTGAATCTGTTATGGATTCAAACACTCTCAATGCCTCCCATTACAACTTTTCCACTTAATATGAAAAATTAACTACTTCTTGGCCCAGAAATAGCACTTGGATTTGATTTTTCATCTTCCAAATCACAGGTAAGAGGCTGAATCACCTGACTGTGTTTAGTGCAAACTCCAGAAGAGATTAAGAGAAAAGGCTGAATACAAATTGCTGGATAAAGATATTGTTTGGTCTTAGGAAGATCCAGGTAAAAAAGTTCTTTTTTGTTTTAGTATTTTAATGCCATTTTATTACTTTTCAGAACCTAAACACTGGAGTCCTGATAATGTTGGAGTGAGCCCATATCTCTAGCTAAGTATCTAGGACCACATTGAAAAATGTTGTGTTTTTCAATGCTTGTTCAAAGTTGAAGAGAACACGATACTAAAATGTTGTGAGCCACCTTAGTGCAGTTTTGAGTAGCCTCCTCTGGCAAATAGCATATTTATAAAAATTTGCACAGAGCAATACACTGTGAGCTTTTTAGCTAATGGCAAAAATTCCATCAATCCCAGAATTTACACATCACTCTTCTGTGTCCAGCTTTTAACAAATGGTTTGAGGGAGTAAAGACATTGTGAAAGGAACCATGCAGTTTATCCAGATGTCCCAAGACAAAAAGAGAAGAACAGCAATTATCATCTGCTGGTGCAGTTTGTTTTGGGAGGAATTTTTTGAGCTGAGCTGGGCTGAAGACAGACAAGGACAGGAAAAAATACCCATAGTAACTTCAAATCCTGACAAAGTGCCTTGGGGAACTTTTGTACCTTGATGAGCAGCATGAATTTTAGAAGGTTTTGTGTTTGTTGTTTGTCTTGCTCAAGATCCCTTTGGATTCTGGTGGCTGTGGTTTTATTAAAACCTACCCTATTGTTGTGAGGGCTCCTGAGCTGATGGCCTTGGGTTGAATGCATGCCTTTACAAGTGGCTTGAAATCACTCACTGTCACACTGACTCTTCTGTTTCATTTTCTGCTTACTGAGCACAGAGCGGAGATGGATGCTTTCACTGAGTCTGTCACCTGCAGAGCCTTCGAGGGAGGGCCCAGAAATAAACATGGTGATTTTTCTTTCTGTCCTACTGATCCCAGTGGAAGTCAGCATTTTCCAAATCCCCATAGAATATTCTATGGTTAAAGGAAAGGGTTCACCTCAGCTCTCTTTTTGCACGTTAACAGCACATGCATGCTTTTTCAGTAAAGCTACAGTACAGAGATGGCTCTTTCACTTGAAGGTAACCAGAAGTGAGGCACATTGTGCCATTTCCCATGTCACTTCAGTGTTTTCCCCCACACTGCACTTCCAGAATAGTTCATATCCACCTGTCTGACAGTGGGAACAGAGCCTCACTCAGTGCTACCTTTTCTTTAGTTCCTATAATTTTCCTTTGAATCTGCGTGATGCCAGTGATCAAAGCTGGCTCCTTTTCTCTCTCTGCATGATCCTATCAGTGAATGACCCAGGGGTGTGCAGCTGGCAGAGCACACACCCATCGGGTGGCTCTGTGAAACCCAGAAAAGCCAAGAACTTCTTTAGCAGACTTTCATCAGAGGGCTGTTAAGTTCTAAAACAAACAGAGAATAGCAGCTTTGATTTTCTCTGGGTGTGTGGAGTTAAAGATCTGAAAGTCTACAAAGAAAATAAAAGTGGGAGAGCCCTTCAAAGATGGAAAGAAATGGGAGAACAAAGATGATTTCTCTTAAAAATGTCGAGTGAATAACCTGTTGCTCTGGATAAGACCTGGTTGGGAAAGAGCCTCTCTTTACTCTGACATGCTCCTTACCAAAAAGTGCTGAATCCATGGTACCAGGGGTGCTGCTACCTTTATGTTTTGCCCTCACTGCTGAGTGGTGAAGTAAAAACTCTGTTCCAAATTTTTAAACCTAAAATGCAGTCAGAGGGGCAAGTTTCCCCCAGGGTTAGGATTACCTTTTCCCACATATTCCAATCCACAGAAATTCTAGATGTTTCCTTCATAAAAATTCCTCTTTCTGAATACTTTTTTTTTAAATTTTCTTGTTTTACAAAAAAATTCATGGATTGTAAGATCTTAAGTCCAAGATAAGTTGAATTCTGTCTGTCCAAAAAACCACAAGCCCTTCACTTTTGACATTAACAAAAAAGAAGGTAGTTTATTTTCTAACTTGCTCTTTTTCTTCTTCAATATACCATCTCCTTCTGAGGCAGTTGCTATGATTGTGATGCAGGGTTTGTTAATTTAGAGGTTTCTTTTTGGTCATGTATTTTTTTATTAAGATTAAGATAAAAGCCAAGAAATACTACAACACAGGTAGCTTCCCAGTCTCTTCCCACTTAAGTCACCATTTAGAAGCAAAAACCTAAAAATCTTATATCCATTCATATAAATTTCTGTGTCCCCTAGAAATATTAACAGTTTTAAAGCTGGTCTTAGTCACAGCAACTGCATAACTGACCTTCTCTTACAGCAAAGGTTTTGACCTTTTTCATAAAAGTAGTTTTTAAGTAGGGAAAAAGCTCATCATATTTAAATTATAAATTACGTTATTGGGTAATACCCCACTTTTTTTTTTTTTTTTTTTTTTTTTTTTTCCCCTCTGGTAAAGGAAAATCTCTCTTTTAGTCATCAGCAACCAGTGGACATGTTCATAGTTTCAGACTAAAGAATGCAGCTTGCTGAAGTTCTGGAAAACTTGAGAGAAGAACAGTAATTGGTACACAGACAGAGGAATGAGAATCATAGAATCACAGAATCATTTATGTTGGAAAAGACCTTTAAGATTATCAAGTCCAGCCATAAACCCAACACTGACAAGTCCACCACTAAACTATGCCCCTAAATAACATCTACACACCTTTTAAATACCTTCAGGGATGGGGACTCAACCACTTTCCCCACTGCAGCTTTTTTCAATGCCTAACAACCCTTTTGGTGGAGAAGTTTTTTTTCTAATATCCAATTTAAACCTCCCCATGCACAGCTTGAGGCCATTTCCTTCCTGTCACTTGGTACTTGGGAGAAGAGATTAATCCCTACTTGGCTACAACCCTCTTTTAGAAGCTCTAGAGGGTGAGAAGGTCCCCTCTGAGTTTCCTTTTCTCCAGGCTAAACAATTCCAGCTTCTTCAGCTGCTCCTCATCAGGGTTGTGTTCCAGACCCTTCAGAGTTGCCATTCTCTGAACTAGCTCCAGCACCTCAATGTATTTTTTTGTTTTAAGGGGCACAGATCTGAAGACCAGGCTCAAGGGGTGGCCTCACCAGTGTCAAGCACAGAAGGACAATCATTGCCCTTCCACAGTGCAGAAGCCAAAAATTATGTTCATTGCAGCTATGAAGTGGGAATAAAGATAGAATGGAATGAAAAGTTGTTGCAGGAGATACCTCTTGGGTCACATCGTATGTAGAGCAAGAGAATGGTCAAGATGGAGTTTCCTGACCATTTAGAAATCAAACTCTGCATACAATTACTTTAAATAGTTCCAATATTTTTGCTTCTATATAGTTGCCTGTTACCTGTTTGTTTCAGTTACAAGAAAAAAAAGAAAAGCTCCTGCTTCAGCTCCTGCCATAGCTCTCTGCAGCTGTGGAAGAGCAACTATAGTCTCTTTTCCTCCATCTATCACTGACAGAGTTGTCAGCTGAGTCCCCAGCTGCAGATTCTTTATTGGTGGTGGTAATGTGAGAAGCAGAAGGGAACACAGCTTGACCTGCAGCATCCAGGCTATTGGGTTCCCAGGCTATATGGATTCCTATTTGGAAAAAAAAAAAACCACCTTTATTCATAATCTGAGCAAAACTGATAATGAGACAATAAAAAACCAATGGGGAGCCCCTGCAGTCAACCATAAGGGGTTTCATCTGACTCCACAGGATAGTAAGGAGCAAAGAGATAAAAGGAGGGTTTAGTGGGATCAAATCCAATGGGATTGCACAGCAGGTTTGTACTTCTTATATGGCAAAATATTTCAGGAAACTGTGGAAAATCATCAAATTATTAGTGTGCAGCTGGTATAAGAAAAACAAAGATTGGACATAGATGAGACATTCCCCCTTGCTGCTCACCTCAAAAGATTGCCCTTTTCTGGGCACACTAGAGGAGCAAAATATCCTTCATGTAGTGAGGTGCCCAAAGCTGGACACAGTACTCGAGGTGAGGCCTCACCAGTAACTGAAAATCCTTTTTTCAGAGATTTGTAGTCATTATGGACAAATGGTTTCCCACTGTATAAAATACTATATGTCCTGAATAATGACTTGCAGTGCAGTGTCTAAGGAAAAGTATTCAAGAAGTGCACACTCTAAAGCTGCATCAGAGGTTCTGAGTGATTTCTGGTGTGTCTGCATTAGCATTTTCATTTGTTTTAGCAAAACTTTAGTATGTTTTGTTTCACACTGCAGAGCTGTCCTGGCTCTGAATCCCCTGCAGAGGAAACTAAATCAACAGCTGCAAGAACCCTGTGCTCATAGACTGTGAGGGCAAATATCCCAGTTTGTCCTTTTTTGGGGGGTCCCTCCCCAGAGGCACCAGCTTGAGATATCATTCTGCTGCTGCCCATTACAAAATTAAAGTATGAGAGACTGCTATGGGAAATCTGGGGACACACCATTAAGGAAACCTGGCCTGACTGTGTAGGGAGTCAAGTGGGGCATCCATTGCCTTACTGGAGCCACTTGCTCAGAAGTGGCTTCAATCCCAGCAGCTAAAGCCAGTGGTGGTGGAGTGTGACTGCCAGAGTGTCTCCTAAATGGTCAGACAGAGAAGTCTCCTTAACAATTTGTATCAAGGATGCTGTTAAAGACCACAAACATGCCTTAATTTGCAGTATAAACATGCCAAGAGCATTTACAACCATAATTTGTTCCTTATGCCTGCTCCACATTTTCTCCAGCCTTCCTTAGACTAACACAGAGGTAAATTCCCTACCACTTTAGTGCCACTTCCTTACTGCAAGCATAGGTAACTCAGAGTTTTGTTTTAAACTGAATGTTTGGGAAAATGGACTTTATGCTCATAGTTTCCTGTGTTTTGGGCAAGTCCAAAAAATCCTATGCATTCTTTTTTTTCCAACTCTTTAAAATAAAGGCATACTTTAATTCTTCTAAATCTCTGTAAAGAAACCAAAAACTACCATAGCAATATTAAAGCAGAACGGTATCTCAAAGACTTAAAGTTTCCCCATGAAAAAGTTAACATATTGCATCTTTCTAGTTCTGTCCAAAAACTGCTGGTAACAATAAATCCATATTTTCAGTACTGAAAGCTTTGCCCTTGCTGAAAGACAATAGCACAAAATTGTTCCAAAGTGAAAAATATTTCAGGATCTAATAAAATAACTTTTTGGTTTTCCCATGAACATTGTGGAGAGCTACTTTCTTCCCATTTAATCCAGACAGTTTTCCCATTTCTCTGTCAGTTCAGAAACACACAAGATCAATTCACATCTGGTGCAGGATCTTTCTACCCACTGTGTTTAATTTTTCTGGGCAAGTCATAATTTAAATGCACAAATAAACCTCTTTCTTTCTTCATCTATGTTCCAAGTAACAGGTACTTTCATTAAAAAGAGTATAGGTTTTTCTGGGTAGCTTGCAACTTTAACCTAGAAATTAATTACAGGTAGTCACTCCTGCTGTCAAGCCACCCTACACTTCCCCTGCTGAAGCCCAAATCACACAAAATCCAGTTAGAGGCTATTATAAAGCCATGTTTTCATCTCCTCATTGGTGAATGTTGTTTATCTTTTTCAGTTTTAACCAAGTCCTTTATCATTTTGAGTGCCTCTCTAAGTCACCTTGAAATCTTCCCTTTTGCAGAGAAAAATCCATCAGCATTTGCCTTTCCTCTCTTCATTTCCCCTGAACAAATATTACTCATTTATCTCAAACTGCCTTTTTTCAACAAGTCTCACAAAAAGTCACTCGAAAAGGTATAGCACAGATGTTCCACAGGAAAATCTTTGTTCAAAGATTTTTTACTTCCTTCTCATATTCTGAACTTTCCCAGAGCTATTTTGAGGGCTGAGGTTCTGTACTACTGTAGGGATATGTGTGTATATATATATGTATGTATATTAATTGTGTCATAAATCTTTAAGTGGGTTCTTGAATGAATTCCCTGGAGATTTCTCCTGGTGACTGGCCCTAAGCATTTTCCATTCATTACATTTTCACTGCCATAACCTGCTAGAAACCTTCCAAGTTAGTTAAGACTTAGCTTAAGGCTCCTTTCACCCATGGCTGTCTCTAAACAAATTATGCATTTTGAACTGCAAGGTGCTCCCTCCTGACAGCCATGCAAATTGTTTCTAATACTATAACTGCAATTGGTGGTTAGGAAGAAATTCCATAATTGGTGCTTGTGATCTCCTTTTGTACACAGTGAGCAAGTGGCACTTTCAGACAGTAAAAGTCTGACATATATTTGGAAACTTTCAAAGATGTCTTTTGGGAGTTTTGCTAATTTCCATTCTCTTTCTCCTTTCAGAGGGCCAATTTGTGCACCATAAACATAGTCATCACTGCTCACTGGAGCTGGAACACTGAGTAAAAGCAGGAGCTTTCTTGCACCTGTGTTTTTCCTGTTTGCTTCCCACAGAAGAAGCATGTGAAAATTGCTATGTGCATACACACCATACTATAGGTACCATTTTAAAAAGCAGCTTTTGGATACTGTCTGCAACAACCTTCTGTGTGTGGTGCAGAGATTCGTTACTTCTTACATCACTGTGTGGCAAAGATACCACATTCTAAATAACCACCACCATATATACAAGCACAAAAAAACCTGGATATAATTATAAATGCCTATGTAAGATTAAGAAGACTATTTTGACCCCAAGTAATTCCATTTCAAGAGTTTGAAACTATATTACTAACACTTTACAGGTAAGAAAACTAGGCAAGCCTTAGCAGTTTTTGCTGGCATCTTATTTGGAAGAATGAGACTACTCCATCCTGTAGCTTCCCAAAGAGGCTGGGCAGGCCCTTAAAACACACAGCAGTAATGCAGACTGGGGCTGTGTCAGATGTCACTCAGATGTGTCACCTCTCTAAGGATCTCTCAAAATTTCCACCACATGCCTGTGGGGCCAGTGGTGCCCACCACTGCAGCTGGAGGGAGATCTTTGTACACTGCCCCACAGGTACCCAAGCTGCAAGCTAAGAATAGCTCTTGTCATTGATAACTTGCTGAGCTCTTTATTGAAGACTGTCCTGGAAGGAACCATTAATCTTCACATAATTTCCGTTCTGGAAATGGAAACCTATTCTGAAAAAGGAGGTCATATAATTTTTCATCATATGGCTCACTTCAGTCTCTTCCATTGAAACATAACTGTTTCTTAAGGCTTTACTTTTCCTGCTTTTTTGGCTTCTTTAGTGTATGCACACCCTTTAACCAAGTTAAAAGATTTTCATATTCCTTAAATTTGAAAAGAAAACAAAACAATAAGCTATCTATTTCTTCTTTTCTCTGATACTGTCTTTTAAGGAGATAATCTCATCTTCTAAGCTGCTTGTTCAAACAGTTGTCCATTATTATATGTCCAAAAAGACTTGTGATTTTGTAAATTGCAATTTAAAAAATGGCAGAAGAAAGCAATCCTTTAAATAAATACAGAAATAGGTTCTCCTATTTAGAGTGCTCATAGTTATTATCATGAGCAATGTCCAAGTTGTTAAACCCCATCTGAGATCAGAGCTCTCACCTTACACTTCTTTTATCTCTGAAGACCTCTCTGATATATGTGTCCTAAGTGCTCTGGGGAGGTATAGAGGAATCTCAGCATAGCCTGACTACATTAATTATCTTGAATTTCCACCAACGGATCTATGCTGGGGAATGAGCTAAATTTCATAACTCCTTTCACCTTACAAATCTCATTATGTATTAGGAGAGCAAAGCAGGCTTTAAGTTTAGACCATGTTTCCTTCTCAGGAACCTGCAAGGTTCTTTGCAACAAGAAGTCGAATGGGGATGACCCAGAATCCATGGCAGCAGATGATTTAGAAATTCAGCTGATGTCTGGTAGCAATGGCTGTATGAGATTCCCAGACCCTAGATGAAAGGCTTCTACTAGAAGCAATACTTGCCATTATATTTTTCCAATATTCTTCTTTTCACAGGTTTTTTAACATCCAGTGAGTTGTGTACAAATGACACTCAGAAATTAAATCAATTTTAAGTACAACTGAGGAAATGCAATCTTTAGCTGAGCAGTATTCATTACCTGTGTTTTTGGTACTACCACCTGACAGTGAATCTGGGTCCTAGGATAAAATTTGAAGCCATGAATCTTCTGGTCAGGAAGATAACATCTGTAACTCACATATCCATTTAGACCACTGCTTACATTCTATTTCTCCTACATTCTCAGTTTGCAAAGTCTTTTTCCAGACCTGTCAAGACACTTTTGAACTGGGTTCTCAGCAACCTGGTCTAGTGGAAATTGTCCCTGCCCATGACATGGAACTGGAGCTAGATGATCTTTAAGGTCACTTTCAACACAAAACATAGATTCTAGCATTCTATGATTAAAGCAGGACATGGCACAGTGTCTAATCATGTCTGGCATTCCAGTCATAACAATCTTATCTTTAAAAACAGATCCTGAAGAGCAACTAGATCATGAGCACAGCTACCAAGGTTTGACATAAGAAAACTTGCTTCTCCCTATTGACTTCTCAATGGTTTACCTTCTAATAATTTCCTACAATGCTAACCATTGAATACTTTACCAGTACCTCTAAATTATCTCTAAAGTACTCATTATTTTCCCCCTTAGATATTTATACACTGAATTAAGATCCCAGTAGGACATGTATGTCCTTACTTCTACTTGCTGAGATTTTTAAGTCGCCTCTCTCATCTGTTGACAGATGCATGTACCATAATGCAAGCAGGATATTAAAAAGCTAATTTTTTTCTTTCCCCTCTTTAAATATCTTGGCTTTTTTTTTAAGGATCAACTTACTCCAGTGGCTCTTTTGTATTTCATTATGGGCTTGCAGCATGTTTTTTTAAGCATGACATGGCAACACAGCTTAAAAATGAGCATGATCTTTAAGACCTTTTCCAATCTCAACAAGTCTATGATTCTAAGAATGGCCATGATGAATCTGTTCTTTAAAAGAGACTAATCCCCCATTTTGTCTAATTTAGCCTTTCTGGTTATAGGTTTTTTTTGTTGTTGGCTGCTTTTTTTTTTTTTTTCTGTTTTTTGTTTGTTTATTTTTGCTTTAAGCTGGTAAATGGCAAAATTATGTAGGAAATTTCTGGAAAAACAACAATTCAAATAACCAGATCTCATATCATGCTTATAAAAAAAATACTAGAATGGCTAGGTCAATGTTCATATCCTAAAGTAAAGTGACTGTCAAGTGACTGTGTGCTATAGGGAGAATTCAGTTTCATTTGGGCACTAGTTTGATTTCCACTAAGAAGAGTTGGTAAATCTCATACTCTCCTCCTCTTCCATCAGGAGAATGTGAGATACAAACTAATGCTGGTCCATCCACTATCACCTCCATGCTGGGTCACTACTGTTACACCTGTGCATTGTGAAAGCAAAGTTCTCTCTTTGTTGTCATGTCATCAGTTCACCATGACAGCACATAACATGCTAGGCTTATAGATGGAACTATCCAAAATCATGGGAAATGCTGGATCAGCCTCAACAGTGGTTTCCATTTACATCAACAATTCTCTGGTGTAAAAGTGCAATGGCTGCCTTAGATTTGATTTGAGGCAAACGGATCCTCATCAGCAAAGCATTTGACAAAATGAAGTTAAACATAGTAATAAATGAAGGAATCAAAGAACAGATAACAGTGGTCATGTTGAAGGCCATCCAGTCAGACATTCTTGCTCAAAGCAGATCCACTAGAGCAGGTCATGACCATGTCCTGCCAGTTATCAAATATTTTCAAGGATGGAGACAACTGCTCTGGGCAACTTGTTGTGATAAGACACTTTAGTAGGATGGCTCTCTATGTTTGCAAACATGAGCAAATAAATAGATCAGGCATGGGAACGATTTCCAAGCAGGTACATTCATCTTCTTCTCTGGGAAACTATCCTCACTGAGAATATAAAACTCTCAGAGAGACTTTAATAGAGATTGTATGGAAATGCCATCAGCAATTTGTTCCCAGGCCTACAGATCATTTGCAAAGTTTGTTCCACTGACTCCCCATTCACAGTTCATACTTTGACACTTTGTTCCACAATTCAACCTCTTTCTTTCTGGACGATTTGCAAAATTCTTCATCCCACCACAAAGTCTAAATAGGATATTTTACACTATGTGAAGTATTCTCCTGGTAAACATTTGTGCATTTCAGGCTGGTGTTTGCTGTACCCAGTAATAGAAGACCCTAAGCACTCCAATAATTGTGAAAGGCAGACACAAATGGCTTGCAAGCAAAACCATTAAATATGAATTCATACTCAAACATGAATAAATATTCCCAGAAAAAACTGGTCCTAATCTTCACTGAGTACTCACTAATCTATGTTTGGAAGCTTTATTGCTCATGGTCCTTTCTGGCCATTGCATGATTTTGAAAAGCAACTTGCTTTTCTTCTGCTTGCCATAATTTATGCAGACAAGCTCTCTAACAATAGCTGTAGGTTTGCCTCAAGTTGCTCCTACCTCATTATTTCCCACCCAGAGACCTTAGGTCTGCCTTAGCCTGAACTGTTAACACAAAAGAAAAGACAGTCAGACAAATACATGTGTAGACCTATGTAAAATTTACCTAAACTACTGAGTGAAGATTAGGCAGTGAATGCTCTTCTAATCAACATTAACAGAAGCTGCTAAATGTTCTGTGCAAACTTAAGCCTAAGTATGGGTATTTTTGACATACTTGGCCAAACTCTCCATGAAGAGAGAGAAAGAGCATGGAATGAAAACGGTGTTGGGAGCAACTGCTGCATTATTTGCCATAAAAACAATAGCAACAACTTCACAAAAGGCAGGAAGATTTCTCTATATTTAAGGGCTTATGAAAAAAAAGAAAAAAGAGACAGAAGGGGACTTCTTTCATTATTATGCTTCTCAGAACACAAGTTGCAGAGGGCATTTTTAGAAGGCTTTAACTGAGTACTCACTAATCGATGTTTGTTAATGTCAGTTACATGACTTTACTGGCAATGTTGACTGAGATCATTGAGTTGAACTAACTAAACTAACTAAATGGGAATTGACACTTTTTTTTCTGATTTCTACCCATAGAGCATAATAACCATGTAGATCAACAGCACTCTCAGAGAAACAGTGAATAAACCACATTTGATATTGGCTGCATATTCACAGAGGATATTCAAGTATTGTCCTAGACTGTCTAAATGTTTTGACAGCACAACTGAACCGGAAATTGCTTTAGGTTAGCATGGCTTGTACAATTTCACATTTCCCTCATTCTGGTAATTTTGCAAGTAAGCTGTTTTCCTTCATTTCTTATTGAAAACAATGAGCTTTACACCTTCCTTTAGGTTAAAAAAAGCCCTACAGTGAGCCATCTCCTTAATATTTGGATCCTGGCATTTCTGTTCTCAATACAAAATAGGAATTACAGACATGTCTTTACAGGGAAAATCATAGAGACAATTTGCATTTTGGAGATTCAGAAAAGCTGGATCTTGGAAGGTGATTGTTTCCTGGCCAGGCAGCACATCCCTTATTGAGAGAACACAGGTGAAGAGGAGACATAATTTCACAGTTCTGTTATTACCTGTAAAAGCTACCTGTAGAATTTATGTGGCCAAGTTCAGCTGTTGAAACACATAGAGGTCTAATTGTAATTTACAGCTCCATCCTGGTGGGACTGAACCATGCAGTAAGTCAGTCTGTGCACAGATGGGACTTCTGTCTTGCATCAGCTGCTGCAAAAATATACTTACTTTCTGTAATAACCTTACCTTTTTCCTGAGTCCCCACAAGACAGTGAAGAAATTGCATCTCAGACACTGATCTTGCTATGTGAACAAGTCCTGAGTCTCCCATATTGCAGACAAAGTCTCATGAGCTCCACAGACACTGGAGCTGAATTCTCTGCCCAGGTAACCCTGTTATTCCTCCTCATGGCAAAGTGCTGTACTTTGCTTCACATCCCTGCTGTGCCTGCAGGTGTGGGCACTCCTGATCTTAGGCAGTTTAGCCTTGCAAATTGAAAAGACCAATTACCTGTTCTCTTGTTCTTCTCTTGGCTTTTTTTTTTTTTTTTCCAGTGCAATCTTACTTCATCTGTTTAATTCATCAAGGAAGAGAGAAAGGGAAGAAAATAAGCAATTAATACATTGGAAACGTAAAGGAGAAGGAGTTTTTTTAACTTTTAAACTTTTTAAAACTTTTTTTAAACTTCAAAATACAAGGTGAAAAATACTGAAGGGAAAAAGTAAATCCAAATCACATAAAAAAACCTCATTGAGGTAGGCAAAGTATTTCTTTTATTTATCTTATTATTTAAATAACACTTCAAAGTGTAACTTATTCCTAGAATTCATTGCTGCAGGAAGTCCTCACCTGACTTTTAAAGATTAGTTATTTTGAATTTGAGAGCTTCTCAAGAATGAATCGCGTTAGTTGCTATGCAAGTTCACACTGGTAAAAGAAAATAAAAAAAAAACAGTGATCTATCAGTAATCATGAATATGAGCTTTAAGACTTTCTACAAAGTTGATTTTTGAGGCCCATTGTGTAGATCTATTTCAGATCCTCTACCATTTTGCAAATAAAGGAATTTGACCTCTTATCAGTTTTGCTGCTAGAATTGTGTGCTTATTTCACATGCTAAAACATCCTAAGAACATTTTTACTGAGTATAATAATACAGCAATGTAGCCACAGTAACTGGTTTTTAAACTGTAGAAAAAGATGCCTAAATTAATTTTATGAAAACAGTACCAGGTATCAAACATTATTAAACTAATCACGCATTTGCATTATCATTCAAATTCACTTTAAGTTATGCAAATATAATTTTAATACCCTAATCTATATTGCTCTATTTTAATGTGTTTGTTTATGAAATCAGAGACATGGAGGAGGCTTATAGTTTAAGATTTCAGAGCTGGGTACATTTCTTTTTTACTGGGTAAAAAAAAAATTCTAGGGTTTTATTTTCCTTTCTTTCTTTCTTTCTTGCTTTGTCAATCACTTTCATATACTACTTTAAAACAGTATATGATCTTCCCTTCATTTTAGACTCAGAATAATTTTTTTCCCTGTCTTGATCTAATCTAGGTTTCTTTGTATGTGAATACATGGTAAGGAGGCTACACACTTTTCCATGGTTCAAGGAGACAAAAGCCTGAACTGGCATAATGATTAGTCTCCAAAATAGCTTCTCCTTCAGGTCCAGAGGGAGATAACAGTCCAGAAAAACTTTCATTGCAGGTGTCTACACTGTTTGCTTTTGTAGATGAATTTAAGGTAGCCTTTTAGGTGGGCAGTATTTAATTACTCTATGGATGACTATCTTTATTTAAAAGGAAAGACGAACCATCTTTTAAAAAAAAATATTTTTAGTAAGAATTTCCATGTTCTGTTAAGAATAACATGTTGTGTGTGGAAGACAATCAAACAAAATGCAAGCCAAAAGCCTTCTTGGTAAGAGATTGGAATTATACTTAAAATAAAGCAATGGAGAGGATGAGACCACTTTCATTTTTGTATTATAATTACTTCTCTTCCAGTTCCTTTAAATTCTTCTGGAAGAGTCTGGAAATTTCCCATGAAAATAGAAGTTTAATCTAAAGGACATTTCTTTATAGTATTTTACTGTATTTTGGATCATGTCACTGACTTTTATGACTCGACATTTATGATAAAAACAAAATCCAAAATTTTAACCAAGTCCAGACACTCAAAAGATCAATGTTCACTGAGGCCACCTGATGGGATTTTTATGCCCTTGCTCTTTATTTATAAGAAGTAAGAAGCTGCAGACTTTGTACTCTAGCTTGTATTATTCAAGCCACCAAAGATGGCAGATGTTTTTAAGCTGTAGTTAGAAAGATAGCATAGACTGAAATGCTTGTTTTATTATTATTATTATTGCATTGATGCACACAAATCCTTTAAGAAGAATTTTAGCAATTGTTCTATTACTGTATGTCTCCTCTCCCCTTCAGATGAATTATTCATATGTTGTTGTCATAGCAATCCTTCTTCTCTCTGAAATGTTTAATAACTAGTCCTGACTCCCAACTAGACAACGAATCAAGGTGTAACAGAAGCTTTATTAACTAATGTGCTTGTGGCAGAACATATTGTTTGTCTTCAATCTACACTTACCTTGAGCTGTTGTCAGTCCAGTCCAGTGCTATTAGTGATGACAGCAAAGATGCCTGTAAGGAATGCCCTTTACATAAGCTGATTTCTTGGATAGCATCCATCTCTTTTGCAGTGATAAGCATCTACTTTTTCTCTATTCTTTCCAAAACAGTGGCAGGCAGACACTGCTCTCTGCAGAGCACACCTTGCTGTGACAGATGGGGATGTAGGATTTAGTGGACATTATGACTCACATAAAGCATCAAGTCTTAAAAGGGAAAAGGGTGACAGTGGCCTTTTCACTGTTTTAAGCCTGTGTCTACATTGCTCACCTGTGCTGTCTTACTCTTTAACTGTGTCCCACAGTGCAGACCAAGTAGATGTTGATCTTACTTATCTATTTGCCCCAACCATTATCTTGATTGGCATGACTGATATTTTGCATCTGGGCTCTGTGTTGAAGAACATCATAACCTTTCCATCTACCATACTCCTGAGGAAGAAAAATCTGAGTGCAAGAAAATATTCAGAGATTATGCAGATCTGAACTTTTCTACCATTTTTAC
Organism: Muscicapa striata striata; assembly: GCA_030060385.1. Lineage (NCBI taxonomy): Eukaryota > Metazoa > Chordata > Aves > Passeriformes > Muscicapidae > Muscicapa > Muscicapa striata. The sequence continues at coordinate 817,303 of JAREIS010000067.1, read as the reverse complement.
AACAGTTCCTTTGGGGAATATTACACAGACAGAATAAACATTTAACTTTTAATTTTCCCAGCATAAAGGCTGGAAGGGATCACAGGGGGTCATCTAGTCCAACCTCCCTGTTAAAGCAGAATCATCCTAGAGCACATTGCACAGGATTGTGTCCAGGTGGTTCTTGAATATCTCCAGTGAGAAAGACCACACTCTCTCTGGGGACTCTGTTCCAGTGTGCTGTCATCTGCACAGTAAAGTTCTTTCTCATAGGAACTTCCTGTGCATTAGTTTAATCCCACTGCCTCTTGTCCTATTGCTTGGCACCAGCAAGAAGAGCCTGGCTGCATCCTCTGGGCACCCACCTTCAGATACTTAGAGACACCAATGAGGTCCTCTCCCAGTCCTCTCTTCTGGAGGCTGAGCAGGCCCAGCTCCCTCAGCCCCACAAGACAGATGCTCCAATCCCTTGATCAAGTCTGTAGCCCTCCACTGGACCCACTCCAGAAGCTTCATGTCTCTCTTGTGCAGAGAAGTCCAAACGGTGGTGTCACCTTATCCAATTGAAGACCTAAAGTAACATTAGAGAAGGCATTTTCCCTTTCTTTTTAAAATGTTGGAAAGCTGACTTGGGTGATGGCCAGCAGCTGGGATGATGCTCAGCTGAAAGATGGAAGAGAGGAGAGAGGGAAACCTGGAGTGACGTCCTCCTCACCTGCCTGAGTATTCTGGAGCATCATCCTCTTCCTCACAGCCTCCTTCTTCAGCCACTCAAGGTTTGGGAGTGAGAAATACTGTTTTGGGGGGGAAGAACAACATCTGAGTATGTTGGCTTGGGGGTCCTCCTGCTAAATCCATCTTTAGAAGTCACCAAGCATCTTGTGAACATAACCCCCACAAAAGACTGATTTGGCCACTTCCTCTGCTGCTACTTTTTTTTCTAGCCCTCCTCTTCCTCCTACTTCTCCTCCATGTCTTCTCCTCCTCCTCTATATCTCCTGTTTCACTCCTTGGAATCTCAGCTTCAGTGGCTCCTAGCCTCCAATCCCACTCTGTAAGAATGCAATTCATTCCCTGCACATTTTTCTTTGAGGCCAGCTATAAGATACTTCAAAACTGATTCTAGTTCTCTCTAGGAGCATTCTACAGTCATGTCATTCAGTCTATTATTCCCCTGACTTCATAGTTTATGGGAACCCTGGCACACCATTCCTAAACCTGAGAAGGTGGCACTGTCCAAAAGAAGACAGTTGTTTTAGTTTGGTTCAATTCAGTGCAGATAGCTTTATAATCCCCATGAGTGCTCACGTTGCAGTTTCACGAATATCCTGTATGAGTTTCCCCTTGGCAGAAACAATGGACACTGTTGGTTGTTAAGCTGTTGACATAGTGGAACTCAGCCAGAGCTGTAAGCTGTGGATAAGGGGTCTATAGGTTATGTCATATTATTCTGCAGTGTTCTGAAAGGACAGTGAAAGGCTCAGCTCATGGTGTCAATATTGGCCAAAATCCATCTGACACTCAATAAAAGCCATGTTCCAAAAATTCTGTGTTTGGCCTGAAAGAGATAAATCAGTTAATGCAACAGTCTATGAACAGTATTTCTGGATGAAGGACCTGACAGAAGTGTAAATCACTAGAGCTTCTGATGATGATTCTAATTCAGGAATAGCAGTCTATTTTCTTGGAAGAGAGTTCACGGGAATAACAAAGGTTTATATTTCAGGACACCAGCTGCCTTCATGCCAGAGCAAGGCATGTGGGATGAATGTCTTATTTTTGTCCAGCCTGCTGGGATGACAAAACCCTTGGCCAACAAGGATTTGCTTCCAGGGAGGGATATGGAACTAGTTCTGCTATGCTGGCACAACTTCCATGAGACAAAAATGTCATTCAGGGAGGTGGTGCCAGAAGCCAACAGACAACCTTGTTTTGTTCACTTCTACTTGCCGTGGGTGTAGGGGAGAAAAAGAGTGACTTTGCCAATACAGCTATTAGAAAAACTGCTGGGGAGACCAACTGTTATCCCAAGAGATGGCCATGGGGACACAGCACCTTTTCAAATTTATCCTTTCATATTTTCTTTTGGCTGTCATTACCTTATTTTACTACTTTACCCTGGATTTTGCCTATAATTTTGACAGTGTCTACACATGAATTATTATTTTCAGTCAGGAAAGGTCCAGCAAGCTTCTCCAGAGAAAGTGCTGTCCCTCTAAAATTTCTCATTTGATTTTCTGTCCACATGGTGAGTGGTACATTCAGCATCATTTACTGATCCACAAGTTGGTGTGTATATTTGATTTAACAAGTGGTTTATCTATTCAGTGTCCTGTTGAAAAGGTCTACTGAGTCCTTTCCAGCCCTCTGAGACACAAATATTTAATTTAAAGCAGAGCATGCATGGCTGAGTTGGGGAATATTTTGTGACACTAGTGCTCATTATATGTGGCCTATGCCAAAAACTGCCTTTTTAAAATATTTTGTCGTAAATCATCATTTGCTGTTATGCATCTATTTTACTTCATGGATGTGAAATGAATGGTCTCTGGGTTAGACTGAATTTGACTTTTGTAGCTCATTAATATCAAAAGAAGTGAGGAAAAATGAGAACGATATTTAAAATAATTCCTCTGGCTCAGAAAAAAATATTGAAAAAGATGCAGAGGTTTAAAAAATTATTTTCTTAATTTAATAGTTATTTCACGTTCCATGCAAAATAGAATAAATAATATAGTATGCAATATGTAGCTGTGTGTCAATTTTAATAAATATTATGTTGTTTTTCTAAATCATGCAAAAATACAGATCTTGCCTGGCAAAGTGTCCTAGCTTGTGTGTTCCCTGGATGAATTCAGCTAGTCTACCTAAACCATCTGTCATTACAAGAAGACAAGGTAAAGTTTTGTTGGACTAGGCTTACTAGAAGAATAAACCTTTTCCTTCCAGTCTTGTCCCCTAATTTAGTTTTTTTTACCCCAAGATGACTCATGCAATAAAGTGCCAGAATGGTTTTGCAATTCAACTCTTGCTCCTGTCCCTCAGCATTCTAACACTGCTTTCTAACCACTTGGTACACTGAATGGTTATGAGATTTTTGTGAACCAGTGAATTAAAAGGATATTTCTCATGCTTTGAAATAAGGTTTCCTGTTTCTTCTGTGGACCTTTCAATATCTTGTAGGATCACTATCATGGGAAACTACTACAAGTAATCACCTTTGCAGTCTGTCAGATGCAGTCCATCAATATCTTGGCCTTTGTTAATCCTCCCAGACAGTTGCAAAGCTGTAGGACTGAGGTCAGAACTGAAGGCTGGAAACAAGATAATCAATGGTTTCATATAATTTTTTTTGGTACCTGTAGAGATGTGAACACAGGTCCACATTAGAAAACAGCCCTTCTGTGATGTAAAATGCCTTCCAACACACACTTCAAAATATCTGTTATCCCATTTTTGTTTACAGGAACCAACAAAGAATTAGAAATTCCTCCAAAGAATGGGCTACTTGCAAAAGTAGCATAGAGAAAAGCACCACAGGCTCAGTGCCTTTGTACTTCAAACAAACTCATATTTTCCCAGCCTGAAGGAGAAGCCCCCATCTGTAGCAGCCCCTTACCTACATATGCTGGTTTGGGCTGGGGTTGAGTTGATTTTTGTCAGAGTAGCTGGTATGGGACTACATTTAGAATTTGGGTTGGAAACAGTGCTGGTAACACAGGGATGTTGTAGTTCTTGCTAAGCAGGGCTTTCACACTTTCACACAGACTTTTCTGCCTCAGCCAGAAGGCTGAAGATGCACAGGGAGTTGTACAGGGACACAGCCAGGATTGCTGACCCCAAGTGACCAAAAAGATGTTCTGTAACATATGGCATCACCTTCAGCACATAGAGGTGGGAAAAGAAAGAAGGTGGGGGCACATTTGGAGTGAGAGTGTTTGTATTCTCAAGTAATACTCCCTGCTTTCCTGGGGATGGCTGAACACCTGTCTGCCCATGGGAAGCAGTGAATGAATTCCTTGATTTGCTTTGCTTGCTTGTATGACTTTTGCTTTACCTATTGAACTCTATCTCAACCCACAAGTATTCCCTTTTACTTTCATATTTTCTCACCCATCCTGGCAGGTGGAAGTGAACAAACGTCTGTGTGGGACTTAATTACCAAGTGGAATTAAACCACTCCACCATGGAACAATCTGCTGAAAGAGATACCACTGTTTTTGGAAACAAGTGTGTCTGGTCCAAAATGGAGATGTTGTACACTGTTTTTCAGGATCTTTTCTGAAAACTTACTAATCACTTGATAGAAGAAACCATATCACTGCTGTTAGGGAAGACAGATGGTAGGAACACCTTGCTTTTGTTGCCATTTCACATATTCATGTGGTATAATTTAAAACTGCCATCTCTGGGACAGCCAGAACTCAGCCTGCAACAGCTGCGTGGACAATTATCAGCATTAGTGACTCTAATCCATGAAGCTTTGCCATGGGCTCTCAAAGAGTCAGTTGTAGGAAGACAGTGTCACTGGTTATATTGCTAGAGGGCTGTGGGTGTGCAGCCCTCAGCTCTCCTGTGCTTTTGGAGAGCTCAGAAGCATGCTTGAGCCCCAGAAGAGGTTAGCAGCAGCAGCAGAGGACAGCAGGAATGCCAAGATGCTGCTGAGTGCTCTTGAGCCCAGGACAGCTGAGCTCTCGAGCTGTGATTGCCTCTTGGACCCACCTACATACCTGTCCTCCCACAGAGTTCAGATACAGACTTTCTTCTTATTTCCAGTAAAGGAAATGGCTGCAGTCAGAAATGTATTCATAAGCATAAGCTTTAGTCTTCAAGTCCCTCCTGAACTGACTGTTCTTATGACTTCTGCCTGCAAGACCTCTGCTGTCCCTTCACCCTTTCTCTTGCCTCAAAGAAAAGCTCAATGTTTTATACTTCTGAGTTAATGAGTCAGTCTGCCTGACCTGACTGTCAGGATGAATCAGCAGTTAGCTCTGCACCTCCATGCCACACCAACACTCTCTCTCAAGTGGATTTGGCATCATTTAATAATATTTTTTCTGTATTAGTCCAGTGGAGATTCTCTCATGCCTTAGAAGTGTGAGTTGATCATTAATGCTGTTTCACTTGAGGTGGGTCTCATAGTCCAGCTTCAGCCTAGGTAAAAGATGGATTTTGTTTTTTATAATATCCTCTGCTAACAGCTACTGGTTGATGGGTAGCTTTTTCTGTTCTTTTGCATAACTCTGTAAAGAGGATTCCAGAGTAGAAGCCTACTTTCAAAACAGATTCCTAATTTAAATGCCACATACATTTACTAGAAAGCATATTTAAAATTAAAACTTAAATACTAGCAACTCACATCCATACCTACATTTATTATAATTCATGAAAACATTTATATTAAATAAACATTAATATCGCTATAGTACATGTGAACTGGTAAAGACAAATCTCTGAACCAGGTAATTCAGGAGTTATGGAGTCCTAGATCTGAATCTACAAATGTTTTGAGTGAGTTAAAAAGCTATAGACTCTTATGGAACTGCAGGGATAATATTTTCTGCATTTTTATTTGTTTAGTTACTTGTATGCAGTGGCTAATTTATTCATAACTGAGAAAATTTTGGCTGCTGAAAAATAGGATAGTTTATTATCCCTCTTCCAATCCATAAACATAAAGAAGGTGTAACAGGATGAGATCTGGTAGTCCTAAAATCATGACAGACATCATGACAGAAACTATTAGTACAATTTGTTAACCGTGGACAATACTTCCTTTGTTTAATGAATCAATTAGTTTCAAACCTAATTTCAATAAATGAATGCTTTGCCTAAGTAACCTTCTATTTATGGTGGTTTAATTTAACTAAAACAAACAACTTTATAAAGTTAGGTTTGCCCTTTTAATTCATTTGCAAATTCCATCCAGTTGCACCTTGACAAGAAACACAAATAGGAGCATTATCATAAGAGGGTAAATAGTAAGTGTATATATCATCGTTTTTCTAAATTACTTTCTAATCACAATCCAACTGAATGTATTTCAGGCTATACCCTGACTAAATGCATATAATATATTCACCTCACTAAAATAAGTACTTTATTCAGCAGACAAGCTGTATTTACGTGAAAATCAACACCTTCCCATGGTTACTAATCAGGAGGGTTCAATTTTCCTTTAGGAAGGTGACTAATAAGTAAAAATGCAAACCAAAATTAAAATTGATTATTTAAAACTGATTTTCCTGTTTTCTGGTTTAAATGATGATTAAAATTGGTAATCCACAGTAGTCAACACCTGCTTTCTATTAGAAACACAGCTTTAATTGTTTTTCTGTGGCAGAATACATCACAAATGAAGAAAAAAACCACTTGTTGTGATAATCTATCTGTGTGGTAATTTTGAAGCACAAAGGACCCTTTTACTGTGCTGGGGAAATTTTCCAGACTGGAAGTGAGTGGGTAAGCATCCCTTAGGACTGGCATGAATCCAACATGGTACATTATGCCATAGACTTAGGGTTAATTGTAACCCAGCTTTAAGATCACTTACATGTATGTAATTCTGTAATTACCTAGAGCTCTTTGTAACATTAATATAACATCCTGCAGTATTATTCACATTTCTCTCATTACCATGGATGCTTACAAATACCACTGCATGTGGAAAGCTGCCAAATTCACTTGAACCACTGAATTTTCTGTCCATCATTCCATTTTCTTGGCAAACGTTCACAAAATAGAGGTATTTTCCTGTTGGAATAGTGGGGCTTGGATACAGGAGAGCTTTGTTATGTGGAACCTTTTACTTCTCTGTCCAAAACTCACACAGGGGTCCACAGAGACCTCAGTGTCATTGCACTCAGGTGCTGCAGAACGAACTCTTACCTGTACTACTTCATGGGAATTCTTCTTTTTCCCAGTAGCTAGCCAGCCTTGGAGAAAGACTTGCATCTTGGCTTTTCTTGAACAGAACAGAGTAAAAGAGAATGCTTTAATATTGGGGAAAAGAACACACAATATCAAAGTGTCCCAGTATTTTCCCATTGCTCCCAGAAAATGATGAGGAGTCTTGCACCAACCATTGAAAGAAATCACTGAAGTAATATCAGTGTTTGTCATGAGCTGCCATTACATCACAGCCATCTGTACCCAATCTGTACTTAAACTATTCCTTCATTACATCAATCCCCCTTCTACATCAATGCACATCTCCTTCTTTGTAGGAGATAGTCCGCTTAAACAGGGACTCAGATGCAATCCACTGAAGTAAAAAGAGGAAATTACACCCTGGATATTAGCTGCTTTAAATTTTCAGGAAAAAAGTTATTAACATTTAAGTAATCTTGCACTCTAGGCCATTCACAACTGTACTTCAAAACCAAGTAAATAAGAGGCTGCTCCACAACTTGCATCTGAATGCAAGGAAAGACTAGCATGTGGTCTCTGCAGCTCTTTTGTCCACATGTACTTATAGAACAGTCTGGGTCATAAATTAAAAGGCAGCCCCAAGTGTCCTTTGCAGTGCTATTTAGATGGATGTAATAAAAATAGTAATGGCTTTTGCAATTATCTGTCTTGGTGTACAAGAAACATAAATGTTTCTGAATGTCCTGTATGTCTTACCATATCTAAGAAAATATTCAGAATAAGAGCTATTTTGTGCAAACTGGTTCATCACCAGAAAATTCTGCTTTTTCCTCTGTCTCTTGTACCTTCATATCCTCAGTCTAATGTTTAACAGAAATCTAAAAGAAAACTGGAATACTCCCCTGATAGAAAATTCTAGTATTTTGATACTTGATTTGTGTAGAAATACCTAATGGGGGTACAGGAACAAGTCAAAAAGAGGGAGACAGTGATGCCTAGCAAGAGGACAAGAGGCAACTGGCATAAACTTATAGACAGGAAATTAAATGAGAAGAGTTTACTGTGAGGGTGGTCAAACACTGGCTCAGATTGGTGACTGGTGGTCAGCTACTGGCACAGATTTCCCAGACAAACTGTGGAGTTTACAGCCTTTGATTTGTTCAACACCCAACTGAATTTTACCTTGAGCAACCTGTTCTAACCCGGACCTTGTTTCTGACCAGAGATTTCTAAGGGTCTCTCCCAGCTTCACCTGCTCTATGATTTCCATGAAAATCTCAGCAAGTTCTTAAGGTAACAGAGCAAAATATTCCACTGCAAGATTTACAGTTGATATAATCATATCAGTATTCTTGTACGGAATCTAACTGAAAAATTTGTTTTCAATCTTTTTGGTATTAAATTACAATTGCCCCTTTACTTGTTATTTTCTTGGGGTAAAGTATTGCTGTTTTTAGCTTCCTTTACCAATTCATCCTTTATTTTTGTATCATGTGTCTTGTTAACATATGGCACAGCTAAACTATGGGAGAAAGACAAAAGTGATTGAGTACCCACACTGTAATTTGAAAAGCTTGAAAAAAAATTCTCTGTGAATCAAGAGTAAATATTTTTGTTTTGTTCAAGAAGCTAAAATATTTTAAATTCATCATGGAAATTACTAAAATTATATAATTTCAATTTTCCTAATAGAAGAAAATTAAATATCTGAAAAGTTATTCTATTCTCTGTACTTTGTAAAGACTATATTTTCTTCAGAAAAAAAAACCCACATAGATACAAGCTACTAATAAGAACAGGGATAGCAAAGTGCAATGGGAGATTGTCACAATCATTTCTGGAACCCTATTGCCTACTGTGTCACAGAAAAGAGATCACCTCAAATTTGGTAACTCCCACAGAGGCCTTTGAAGAAAAATATTGGGGGTGGGGGGTGTCAATATCCCTACTATCTCCTAAATCTCCTAATCCTACTATCTCCTGAAAGAGCTTGGTTATGTTGTACATAACAGAAGTTAAAAGCTAATAATAAGCTAGATCATCTATCCCATCTGGCAGTTCATATGCAAAATATTTGTTCCTGTCCGCACTGACATAAAATCTAAGAGTCAGTGGAGAGTACGCATCCCAGAGAAAAATGACAATTCAAATAGCTCCACAGCCAGATAAGTTGTCACAGTCCTGTTCCCTGCTCTGACACTTTGCAGGATGGCACTATCCCTTCTGCTGTAGTAGCACAAGGAGGCCACCCCAGTCAAAGCAATGCAGCACAACAAAGAGAAGATAATCTTTCAATCTGTTCCATTCCCTGAACAGCAACTGCACATTCACAAGGAAGTCAGCAGGACCACAATGCTGGGGAGCACAAGGAGCAATGACAGCCTCAAATAGATCAGCCTAAGTGGCCGCTGAGCAGCTCTGTCTCACAAAACTGTGTGTGTGTTGTGCAAGGGAGACCTTTATCTTTTCAAAGCAAAGAGCTGTTAATTAACGGGGCAAGTACTGGCACCTGGACTAAGTGAGAGATCTGGCACCTCTCAGGAAATTATATTTAGTTCAGTTAAGAGAGAAATTGTGCAGAGGAAGATTAAATCTGTGTGTACCTCCTGGAGGACTTCAGCTGGACTATAAAAGCCTGCATCCACAAGGGGTTTTCTCCACAGCAGACAACCCCAGGTGTTAAATAAACACAAGTCCAGGATTCCTATATGAGAAAAAGCTGCAGCAGGTTAGTTGAGCTGTGGACAGACCCTCCTGATTGAGTTCTCTGGGAAGGCAAATGACACACAGATCCTCTTCTTCTGCCTTTTAAAACTGTGCTGCTTACCTTGGATGTGTGCAGTCACAGCATCTTCCTTTTACCGTGCCTGAGTCATTCATGATCTCGGGGCTCCAGCACAGCAAGGTATTTCTCACCCAAAGGCATGGCCAAACTCCAAACTGTGACACAAAACACCCACATAAGCATCCCTGCTTCCAGCCTCTTCCCTGGAGAGAGCAAAGGGCTCTGCCCTGCAGAGCAGCTGCTGCTGCAATCCTGATGGCACGCTGTGTCTGAGTATTTTTCACATCCTTAATACACAGTATCTTTTTCAAATAGTAGAATCTCTTATCTTCTGTGTTCATAAACATATACAGTTTTCTGGAAATGGAATAAAAATCTCTAAGTACCTCAGAGAGACAAAAAAACTCAGCAATTGATCTTCTGTGACATTTATGTACACAACTAAAGATCAGCCACCATATATTAAACATAACATACATTGTAGAAATATTTTATCCCCCTGATATTCTTGAGGAATAAAGTGCTTCTGAGGACAGGTGTGAGAAATGAAAAGTGTTTGGATTGTGTAGGGAAAGATGGTTCTGAATAACATTAAATTTTAATAACTTGTGAGTTTTGTCATCAGCAGAGCAGCAGTAGATGTGAGAAAGTAGGAGTAAGAACCACATGGAAATCTTTTGCACATATCACTCCTGTTTACTTTCAGTTTTTCTCCCACCAATCTTTTTGAAGGATACTGCTGACTCCAAGTCTTCTCCTGTCGTGAGTCACATTGTGTTGATCACCTGCCAGCATCCAGGACATCTCCAGGCAAGCAGCATATGCAGTCTGAGAAAAGATCTATTTGAAAGGAAAAGCCAGCTCTCTTTTTCTTCCAGCAAAGCAAACAGAAGTAGTTATGATTTCTCTATGGCAGAGCTACCTAATTAAAACACATATGCCTTTTTTCACTGCTTAATAATAAAGAAATACAGTACTGGTCTACTTCCTAGTAGAAATTAAAAAAAAAAAATAGGTTTGGTTATTGATTGTTCTTGCATAACCAGCTGCTGCAATTATCTTCTCTCATCCTGTTAATCTAAAGAGAAAAGCAGGTAACTGTCAATTACACACTACTGATACAGGAAATCAACACAACATGGGATGTGATGTTCAGTTCCCACAGCTGGAGTTCACTTGACCAGTTGTGCTGAAGATCAGAGCAAGCTGACAATTGTTTAAACACTTGTTCAGCTGGTCAATTATTCACAGGAACAGCAAGCAGGAAAATGGTTTCTGCTAGTGTGAAGTGTGCGTACACATCTATCAATGGCTTGCAGTGAGATCTGTGGCTATTGCTTCCCTCCTCTGTGCTCCTGATTTCTTTCCACTCCTGGCTCTTTGCTAGGCCAGGTTCACATGGTCTGAGAGGTCTCCTGTTGCTGTGTAATGTGGAGCACGAGACCTTTGACCTCAGCTGAGTCCTCGAGGTTCTGCTGTTCACAGTTAAGGAATAGCTGCATTTTCTTCCCTGTTGTAAGCTACAATATCCTCCCTCCCTTGCAAGAAAGATGCTAAGATGGAGTTCCAGGTAGGTTAAACAGTCCCCACCCAGCCATGACCCATCTACACAGCTTGGGGCAGCCCACTGAGACTTTGGCCCAAGGCAGCAGGAGATGAGCATCTCAGCATCTTTTTATCAGTAATTCTTGAAAATCAGAGCAGGAACACTAGTTTATCTTTCATCTCATGGCCCACCTAACTCTCTTTTAAAAAGCAGACACTCTAGGCTGCATTGTTTGACACAGATTTTTGTAAGTTCATTAGTGTTACAGTGTTCAGTTTCTGCAGTGTAGACAACCAGAGACAAAACAGCCTGAAAAATCTTTTTGAAGACCTGTTTTGACACAAAAAATTCCTATTAATTCACAATAATAATTTAATGCAGTTTCACACCTCAGCAGAAAGTCCTGTCATTGATAAGACCGAAATCTCACTCATGTTTGTTTGAAGGTTTTGCAAAGCTATTTACCTTTTAAATTTATTATTTAGGGAATACTGTAAACACAAAAAATCCTTAATGAAATACAGTAGAACACAAGGTCTCTGGCACCTAAAGACCTGTGATCTACTTCAAATACAGTACATGTAACATCAGTTTAGATGCAAAGGTGTCAGTTATGTGGGAAATAAAATGCACAGGTTTTCATTAAAAGATAAAAAGACTTTGACTCTCAGAAGACCTCCACTGATTTTCTTTCCTTTGAAATCATGCAAGGATACATAACTCACAAATGTTTTTACACTAAAGCATTATTGCAAGCTGGCAGTGTGGTACAATTTTTGCAACATTGCACTGAGGCCAAAAGTTTAGCCTATTAAAAAGAAGAAAATCTCTACTGAGGCAAATTTCATATTTAAGTGTACTATGATTACAAAGCCAAATAAAAAAGATTCCTTATCCTACATGAATACTAGATTCAACACTTTGAGAGGAAAAAAATGTCCTGCATTTGTTGCCCTGAAAGAGTGATTTTATGATAGTAACACGTGGAAGCCGCTGTTCTGACTGAACTCCTCCACAAAGCTCTTTTCTTCTCTAGTCTCTCCAGACCTGTATCATTGTGCATGAGAGTTCCTCTTGCTAGAGGTTAGGATTTGGGGGTGTATATGTGCTGCTTCCTTTCTTCAGACTTTTTTTAATATCACACCACAAGTAATATTAACTATTAATTGTGAATGTACATCACACATTTAACCCTTAAAGACAACTTGTAGGTATTACAAGATAATATGTAATATTATATATATATATATATATATATATATATAAAATATATATTTTATATATATAAATTATATATATTTTTTATATATATGTATGTATATATATATATATACATATATATATATATATATATATTTTATACAGTATCATCACAACCAATGGGAAAACTGGAAAACTGTCACATCCTGCAGAACACAGCACAAAAAGGAAAAAGCTGAGACAGAGAAACTGTTCTAATGAGCTACTCCCAAATCAGAAAAAATACATTATTGAGTGGCCTGATATTATATGAACAGCAATATTACATTAAGAATTTGGAAAGGCGAAATCCCTTCACAAGACTGAAAAATAAATATGGCAAATTACTTTTGCCAACATATTGCTATGTGCTATAACTGGAAAAAACAGACATCAGAATACCAATGGCTTCACCTCTCTGACATATTATTGAGAAACCTTTTTGTTTGCATTTAGATAAAAATGAGATTTTTTTTTGGAAATGCTGCATTGTGCTCACTCTTTAGGAGAAGATTTTCCTGGAGTTCATATGAAATAGCAGGTTATTAGGAATTAAGTTGCTGTGAGCTCCAAAGGTCACAAATATTTCAGTACTTCATTCAAACTAATGATAGGCACAGCTACAGACAAATATATTTAAAAAATACCCAAACCCAAAACAAACTCCTTCACCTTTCCCTGTCTTAGAAACAATAATTTTCATTTTATGTTCAGTAATGGTGCATCTTCAGTGTTTTTGCATGAGAAGTACTGCTTGTTTATTTACTTGCATGGACACTGGCAACCAGCTTCTTCTCATTAGAGAAGCAGAGGTGCAATGCAATTCTATTAAAGTAATTTAAGTAACTATGGATTCCCACTGCTGTAATGTCCACCCTGCTAATAAAAAAAAAAAAAAAAATCTACTTGCCTGTAGATTTTTATCTGTTCTTTAATGTTTAATTGGCAGAAACATATATCTTGAAGAAACCTAAACTATAAGACTAAATACTTTATAAAGAGTCAGCTTTATCATAAATCTAGCAATTATTTTGCTGATCATCAGTGCACAATTACATGAATGTACAAAGATTTAATTTTGTTCTTGCCCAGCAGTGGGAAGTTTGCATGTGAATGAGTACTGCAAAGCATTACTACACAACAGAAAATGTATCAATTAGGCTGTTTCAACACAACCTGAAGACTGTGATGCAGACCAACACAATGTACCTCATATAGCTGGACTTCTGACCCTTTGTGACAATAATTAGGCTGAACATAAAAATGTAAGCAGGGAAGGGAAGGACACCCGAGATATCATTTTGTATTAGTCTTAGTGCATTAATCTGTGTAAATATAATCTTCTTTTCTGTATCTGTTCACCTTTTTTAAAAAGATGGTCTGTCTGAAAAGTAGTAAGCTTTAGGGTAGTTACACTGTACCAAATATTTTGAACAAGACCCAGTAAAGCATTATTTTTCTTGGCAGAGATCCAAAAAGACAGTGAATCTTGTTCTTGGCTGTCTGGCATGGAAACAATCCTAATTCAAAATTTTTCACATATTTACTGTTGCATGTATACCTCTTTGCTTTGCTCTTTCAAAGCCATCTACCCATGAAGACAAATGACCTGTTTGCCTGGGACCAGCTGTTTGACCAAGAGAATACTAAGGCATCACACCTTTATAATAAAATTTGGATGCAGAAAAACCTAATTGTTAAACACTATGTTAGATGCACACCCCAGGAGTTGGGACCAGTCCTAAGAGAGATCAGGGATTACTCTTCTGATCTTGTACCATTTAAAAAGAGCAATAATTTACTCCTGATATGTATTTTCTGCCTCCCTGGTAAATTGTTATAATCAGTTTCTCACTCTAATCCTTAATTTTCTTAATAGCTTCTTGTGAGAAACTCTGCCTTGTCCTAATGCCATCTTTTTCATCAGCACAATTAAGATTAAATTATTAGATTTAATCACATATTACTCACATTACACAGATTTGGATATCATTTACAAGGATCCCTATCAAATCTAAAAACCTTACCAAAATCAAAAACAGGCTTGTGATTTTTATAAGTGATAACATTTAAGGCCACAGGCAGCATTGTCTTGGCAAGGAACATCACTAGGCACCAACTGGCGTTAAACTTCCTGATGCCTTGAGCTTCTGACCTTGTGCATTTTGACTGGCTGCCCATTTTGGTGCTTGTACTATGATTAATGAGGTTGTTAAATAGTGGGAGACTATGCAAAGGTGATGAATTTTGAGAATTTCAGACTTCAGAGAAATCTTTGAAATTTGACTGACAGCTTGCTCTTCTGGGAGAAAAAAGTTAGTAACCAGAAACTGTCAGGTTAAGACATGACTTGCACAATTTATTTGCTTTGTGACCTCCTTGAGGTTCATCACAAAAATTATAAGAAGACAGTTTTCACAAAATTCTGCTGCTCATAGCCAATGGTTTTAAAGGTTTAGATTTCCTGCTGAAAGAATGATCTATAGGTATAATGAGAAAATCAAACTGGAAAAAAGTTTATAATCTTAGTTGTAAAACCCAAGGACTTTTTTACCCCTTAATTTCCTCTCAGAACACAAAATAATAGTGAAAATAATATTTTTGCAAGCATCCTCAAAGGACAGAGTTTGTTAACTTGTTAATATTTATTGTGTAATGGAAGAACAATCTTCATTCTTTGTATCAAACTTTGCATCTTAAAAACAGCATGTAGATTTTCAAAAGGAGTCATAAAGACCAGGTCTAGAACTACTTATCATGTTTTAATGTCTCCTTTCAAAATAACATCAATCATGACATCAATACTGAACTATTAAGTGTAATATGTTTTGTCTGGTACTTTCATCTCCTATCATGGTTACATGGTCCACTAGTGTGTTAATACAAAGGAATCTCAGAGACTTTTATAGTAGCAATTTATCTCAGCAGAAATTCCTGCCAAGAGCAGAAAAGCAAAATATAGAATAACATTTGTAATGGGCATGCCTGAACTTTTATTTGATTTTACTGTTTCTGTGTATGTTTTAGGGCAAATAGTGTTTACAGAAATTCTTTGCACAAAGCCTCTCTTGTCTGGTGAGAATGCCTCACCAGTCTTGAACAATTCTGTATAAAGAGGACATGATCACTTTCCTTGAAGTGCTAAATCTAATCTAAGGTCTACATTTTGCTCAGCTTCTGGTTATCTTTGATGTATCACAACAGACCAGCAGGTATCACTAAAACACAAAACATCACAAATTATATTTGCAGTTCTGCTTCCTGAAATAGAAGATCCCACAGTGAGATGAAACTTCTATTCTAAATTAGCACACCCTCATCATATCACTGCAATCTGATATTAAATATACATAATCTACATATTTAATCTTGGCTTTATACAACAACTTGCCTGCTAAGAGTGAAGCCCTTATCTCTCAGATGGACAGATTAAGAGAACGACAAAAGGGTGGGCAAGCTCTGCAGTTATATCTTTACATCAATAGCAAGAGGGAAATCAAATGGTGTCAATGAAATAAAAAATAATCTTCAGTTAATCATCTCACAGAATTTATGATTTGAAACTATTTTCTTTGAATTTTCCTGTCCTTGAAGATCTCAGTTTCTCCTAGGCCAGAGAGAAAACAAGGCTCTTCTCTACATTATTTTCAACACAGGCAACTGATCCCAGAATCACAGAGCCAACCAGGCTGGAACAGGCCTGAGATCATTGAGAACAACCTATGACCAAACACCATCATCTCAACTAGACCATGAGTGCCACATCCAGGCTTTCCTTAAACACCTGCAGGGACTCCACAACCTCCCCAGACAGCTCATTCCAATGTCTAATCTTCCTTTCTGTGAAGAAATTCTCACTAATTTCCAACTAAAACCTCCCTGGCATGATTTAAGACTCTGTCTTCTCATCCTGTCATTGGTTGCCCAGGAGAAGAGAAAGATCCTCACCTGGCTACTCCCTCTTTTCAGGCTGCTGTAGAGAGAGATAAGGTCTCCCCTGATCCTCCTTCAGCTCCCTCAGCTGCTCCTCATCAGACTTTTGCTCCAGACCCTTACCAGCTTTGTTGCCCTTCTCTGGACAGGCTCCTGCACCTCGATGTCCTTCCTGAGTTGATTGGCCCAGAACTGGAGACAGAACTCAAGGGGTGACCTCACCAGTGCTGGGTTTAATGAGCTACTGAAAACTTCTCCCATTACATTCTTGTGAAATTTCCATCTCAGTTTCCAATTCAAATAATTTTAGACAAGTTCAGATACATTAGCTTAGATATGCTAAACCATATGAACAGGGTTTTTTAAGCTTCGGATAGGAAGGACTAAGACCTCCTTAAAATACAAATTAAAAAATTGATAAAACTGTCACAGTTCATCTTCCCAAAACTAGCATTTTCTCTTCTACTTAGAAAACTGCCAGCATTTTATGGCAGGCTATTCAAAAGACAAGATTTTTTTCCCATTTCTCACAGACATTAAATATTCCCTCACATTAATTAAGCACATGAAGAGTATAAAAAATATTCTTTGTCGGTGTTGTCTTTCCCTTCCTCCAGCAAGCTCTATAGAGGGACTGTCCATGTTGTTTGCCTGTGGAGCTGAGTGTCTCCATTATTTCCTGCCAACATAAATTTCTTAACTGACTGTAACAAAAGCCTTAGTTTTGGTGCAGGTAAATGATAAATGTTTGGTGTATGTATATTTGGAGTGGGGGTATATGCACAAAGATTACCCTACCTCTACCCCTCCAAGATATGTCATATATGGTGCTGTACAATGATTTTTGACTTCAAGAAAAAGAAAAGAAAATGGTATTGCTTGAGCTTTTCAATATTTATGCCAAAACCAAACAGGCTATGCTTTATGAAGAGAAATTGTATTTATATACATGA
Organism: Muscicapa striata striata; assembly: GCA_030060385.1. NCBI lineage: Eukaryota > Metazoa > Chordata > Aves > Passeriformes > Muscicapidae > Muscicapa > Muscicapa striata. Next base: position 799,998 of record JAREIS010000067.1, on the reverse strand, counting down.
CTCTAAAAGTCTTTGAAGTGTTTCTAGCAAAGCCTTGTGAAAGAGATCAAGACTAAGCAGCAAAGATGGAATTTTCAGTTCTACTAACCCTTTAAGCTGATAAGCCATTTGGAGAAAAAGTATGTCTAAATTTCTGTTCAAGTTAAGTAGCCCTCCCCTCCAGCTTTGTAGGGCTCAGGTGCCAGCTGTGCTTACTCCAGATCAGCAAACACAGTCCAAACCTAGAAAATTCTATTATCAGCCTGCTCTAGATTCCTGTGAATTGGTATTCTGAAAGTTGGATTTTTCAGTATTGCTTCATACATATTCCTATAGAAAGCATCCTTCAGGATTAGGGATTTTATTTAAGAATTTATAAGACAAACATTTTTTTCCTCCACCCCCTGGTTTATATCTCCATGTTTTAGAAACCACCAGAACCCAAAGTAGCAAAGGGCTTTCATGTTTGCTTATGGCTAGAAAATCTAGTTTGTGACACCCTAGTGTTCTTTTGCTATTTCTGCTTACTGTTGCTGTTTAATGAGCAAAACAAAAATCCACCCAGACACCTGGCAGAACTTCTCAATTTTTTCCAGATTACAACATTTTTGTTTCTCTTTTCTGTTATTTTATTTTGAAAGACATGAGGGAGGACTTGCTGAACTTTACTCTTTAATAAGTCAATTTCTAAACAAACAGGTGGCATTTCTCCCTTTTCCCATCCTACTCTGGAAAAGCAGCCTTCATCCTTGATGCTTGTGTGACTTACTACTGCTCCCATCACAGACAACCTCTTTAACAAAACATATTGCATTTGTTTAACATCTTACAAAAAACCAAAAGCCTGTAAGCAGATTGGTTTTTCTGTCACGAATTTCCACCCCAAAGACACACAAACAGAAATCATAGCTCTTTGAAAATCCAGTTCCTAGGATTTAGGGTAAACCAAACAGAACAAAACATCTTCCTTCAGTTTTCACATGAAAAATTGAAACTAAGTTGATGATGTTTCAAAAATTGAAACTTTCCTGCTTTTCCAGCCAAAATGAATTGTTTTTTCTGGCATGAGTTCAGTGCTGATCTATCTGCCTGTTTCCCAGGAGCAGCAGGCTGGTTGTCTGTGGTACATACTCCTTCTCCTTGGTAGTGCTTCCTGTTTGCACTACTGCTTCTAAGATAGACTGCACTGTCCCATCTGCCTTCTGCACTAATTCAAGTATTTGAATTAGAAATTATTTAAACCAGATTTTAAAGACACTCAGTCCACCAAAACACTGAAAACCACTCCTATCACAAAAAGTCAAAAGGCAATTTAGGAAATTAGTAAAAGCAGTCAGGACGTCTAGTTTTAAACTCTTAAGTCAGTACTGAATTTTTCCCATAAATAATCAGGAACTATATAGATACCTTTTTCAAGGATAAACAGCAGTAACATTATAAAATTTGGTATAAATTTTCTGTCTGAGAATCTGGATTTAATTGTATCTTAGAAAATTTGGTAGTCTTTCCAATCCACAAAATGAGTTTTGAATAAGTAGAACTGTTTAATGGCACTGTCATTGCTATTTAGTAAAAGTATTCTTTCACTTCTGAGTCACATAATTGTCTGTTTATGTTTAATCTTGACTGCATTATTTTTTCTAGTATTCATTGTGAAAATGGAAGTAGATAATTCCATGGAGAAATAAAGCATGTTGTTTTGTAGAAGTACCCATTTGAAAAGTCCAGAAGCTTTACAATAAATCTTGGGGGTTTGGCTTAAGACAGCAAATGCCCAGGGCACTTCTTCCCACCACTCTCCTCTATGTTTGTGCTTGAAGAGGTGGATGCAAACCTGAATCCCCTCTAAAGAAATTCCATGAGACAAGCCCCCCACCCCATGCTCCCCACCTCAACAAGAAGGGAGACAGAAGTCTTATGGAGTCCTAGACATGTTGGTCCCTTCCAGTGCAACAGCTTTAGACATATTTAAAGGTATTTAAAGCTAAATATGAGAGCTGAAATCCTTCCCCAGAGCCAGCTACAGGGAAGCTGTGTCACTCTCAGAGTGTAGAAACATGAGGTGTGAGTTGGTTTCCCAGATGATGCAATTGTGCTGAGCCTGCAGAGACCAATTGCCTTAGAGGATTTCATGGTGAGACATTGATTTATACTGTTCCATGAAGAATGATTTAGGGTAAGGTTTTTATTTGAGAGTGAAAACAAACTGGAAAATGTATGAGACAGTTTAAAAGAAAGAAGATATAATCAGTCTGGTGAGTTTACCACTACTATAGAGATAACCACAATACGCTAAATTACAAATAACAAGGAAAATAATTTTCTCCTAAGAATATTCATTCAGCAGTATATCCAGAGGCTGATCTGACCTCCTTTGAATAAAGCTAGATATCCCTGGATAGATAGAATATAGTATTGTAGTACATCTTTTTGGAACCATAAAGAGATACCTCCTTCAGAATGTCTGAGCAGCTGGTCTGACTCAGTGTTTGAAAGCACCATCAAATAAATACAAGGTCTGCAAGGCAGGCAGCCATTAGTCAATGGGCATCAAACACAAGTATTAACTGCATGCACTGAGGACAACCTTTCCCAAAAACAACCTGTCATCCTCCCCTGCAGTCAATCACAAATAATCATATGACAAAGCATGGTATCACTCATGTCTGTTCTAATATATGTCCTTTTAAATGATAGGGTAATTTTTGTTTGTAGTTCAAATTATCTAACACCAGAAATGAATTTCAGACCAAGGAATTTTGTGTGCAGGAAGAATCTAGCATGTTCCCTAATCCTTTGCATAACCCCTTCCCTAAAAATGGGCATATACACTGAGTATTTGCAATTGCCACATACATTCAAGCTATGTTCCAGATAATTTGCATTTGAAGGGTAAGGACTTTCCACTGTGCAGAGGAGGCACATATTCCCAGGGCTGAACAAGATTCATCCACCTTAGCAGTAGATGGAATTGGGAGGGTCTGGTTTCTCCCTCAGTTTTATTTCCTTCACTTATTCGAGACTCTAATTTCCATCGCTACAATCATGGGGAGATTGGTCTGATCTCATGCTGGCCATGTGAAAGGAGGAGTGGGCTTCTTCTATCTGTCATATGATGTATTCACATAAGGCAAGAAGAGTAAGGGTGGGAGTGATGCATATCATCAAGAGATATTGACATTTATGATCAGCACTGAAAAATATACTGAATGTGAATTTGATTTGGAGTCTCCTTAAACCTTACCATGCCTCTGTCTTAATTAGCAGAGAGAAAACATCATGATTTACTTGTACGCTCCATTTCACTCATTCACAAAAATTCATTTTCAAGAAAATACTTTGGGATGATATTTAAAATGTTCATGTATGTATATTTAAACAGATGCCAAAAGCATTTATGAGAACTTTAAAAAGTCTAAAGTCTTGAATGTCTTCTGACTCAATAGGAATTAGAGAGTCAGAAACGTTAAAAAAAAAAAATCCCCCTGTATCATTTTTCTCACGTTTAAGAGCATAAAAATTAGAAATTAAGCAAAATATTTTCTGTAGCATAAAGAAAAGAATCACTGAAAGGTCACAAATAAACACTTCCTGGCTATAGTAATTGCTCAGTAAAAAATCTGGATTCAACTTTCATGGCCTATCCCTGTTTGAACCATCATGTTCCACTTTCCATGAGCATATCTTTTCTGATAAGCTGTGGCATGTGTCATTGTTTCATATTTTATGCATGTGTCAATGTGAGGAAGAGCAACCTGCTCACTTATCTTGTTTAGTGTGCTCATTGCATAGCTAAAATCTGTGAGTTTAGAGAGTTTCTCTTTCTAAGTGGGGAAAGAAATTGTGCCTGAACAATGCAGAATGGGAGAGAGGCCATCTCCCTTGCATGTGCATGACTTCTCTGAGCAAACACAAACTGACAGCCTGAAGGAAAAAGGAAGAATGAAAGGGAAGAATGAATCAAGAAACCTTGCACCAGTTGTGAACAATTTCTTAGTGTAAAAGGACAATGACAACTAGGTGTTTCAGGTAATTTGCTGCCTGCCTTGGATGAGAACAAAAATATAATTACAAATTCAGGGGAAATCAGGAACGATGACACTAAAGGAAACTTTGAAACATTTTCCCCTTATTAAAAAAAAAAAAGGAAAATATTTTGTTTTGATTTAATCACAACCAATTGCACGTGGTGGCATTATCTTTTTATTTGGCAGGTGAACTAAGAAATCAAATATTGTTCTATATATTGTACAGTACACTACATTTCTTCACCATTCTGAATACCTTTTAAGTTATGGCCCTTACTTCCTCAGGTAGATTTACAGAAATGAGGGGTTGTATTTTTCTTTCTAAGTCAATAAAATCCCAGGGGGAGTAGGAATGTTTTATGTGACAGAAATTCCCAGATGGAAATCCCTAGACCTTTCCATTAATTTATCAACCAAGCAGAATTTATGAGGTATCTAAATTGGAAATGAGATGTGTATCTTAATGGTCTGTTTCGCCTGTAAGCAAATGAATAAATAAATAAATCACACTACTCTTGTGGACAAAATGTAAAGTTACTTGCACGTTTCTATTCAAGCTCTAAACACTTGCAAATCATGATGTGAACATGAGAAAAGAAGGGCGATAGAAGATGTGTCATATACCCATGATTCAGAGTGCAAGAAGACAAATTCATTTGTTCATAGGATGGAAAGCAATAAAGATCATTAAAAGGATAAAACATTTTAATGAACAAATCACAGATTTTTGAACCCTCTATACTGCTTTGCTGAAGATGTAAAGAATATTACTCAGCAGATGTAGAATGCTGCATGCCACACACATTGGAAAAGCAGTGTAACTCATTATTTTTACCATGGGTGTTTCAGGTCAAAACAATCAGGCATATTTAGATTTTCATGATAAATTAATATTAGAATCAAAACCCTGAGTTTACAAGATGTTCATGACGACCTAACCCCCAAAAAAAGATTGGAGAGAACAATAGCAAGAAATCATGTCACATCTACATCTCCATAACTCATAAAATTAAAAATGTAATCTACTTTTACACAAAAGTTGCTATTTCAAAATACTTTTATACATATATATATTTTTAGTGCTGGATTTCCAGGAATATAATATTTTAACTTATAATAAGTTAACTTTTAACTTATTTTAAACCCCACTTATGAAAACTGGACATGCAAGACTGCTCCACACCAACACAGAGCACATTCAGTTAATGCTTACATTATAAGGATTATGCCAACAACACAAACTGATATTAAACCTTTTCACTAGCCATCTTCATCTGAACAGTCATAAATTGAAATAAGTGTAGAAGAGATGCACTCAATTTCAGCTTGAGTCCCTGCCTGATTATGTTATGCATGCCAATATAGAAAAAGGCAGACTATTGTCCTCTTGCTGCTACCCAAGATACTACTAGGGGAAAAAAAATAGAAAGTAAATTAATGGGCGGAAACATCAACTAAAGACAAAGTTGTTGTGTTATCATAGTATTCTCCTATGCTGAGGACACAAGCAGAAAACAAAAAGTGTCATTATTTTTCTCTTGATGACCAACTGTGGAGCTTAAAACCACACAAAAATGCATAGCACCTCTGAGGAAAACCAAATGCTACACTTCACCATGTGTCACAAATCATCACAAACAATAGGAAGGCACCTGCTGGAAAACTGCAGTTTGAGAGTTGAAGAGTAGCATTGAGCCCAAGGCTTTCTACCACCCTCAGTCCCTCAATTTCAATGTGCCTGATGTGGTTTCTGCACAGCACAGAAGCTTTATGTTTTGGTTTGGTTTTATTTTTTGCTTTATTTTTTCTCAATTCTCTTCAGTTTCCTAGTCCCTTTCTACATTTCTCCACCTGTATATGGTACTGTGTAACCAGCCCTAGTGATCCTGCCTTGGCAGGGGGTTTGGGTCTAGGTGAACTCCAGAGGTCCCCTCCAACCCTAACAATTCCATGATTCTGGAATAATATTTCGAAAAAGAACTTTTAAATTCACCTTTATAGATAGTAGCAAATTAAAACAAATTAAAAGTGTTGAAATGAAATTTGGAGCAGATGACACTGGAACACAAATCTGACTCCCTGGTATTGTAGTCACTGCAGTCAGGCTTGTACAGATAAATATGATGACGACTGATGGCTCTGCATCTTGCTTTCCAGAAACCCTGCCAAGTTCTACTGACACTCTCTGCCCTCTCTGCCCTGGGCTCCTCCAACCTAACAACCCTGAAGTCTAAACAGATTAGAGAATTTTCCATTCCAATCAATTGAAACAGATGCATTTTTGTCTCATTTTTGTCTTATTTAATTAATTTTTTTCGTTCATGAATGGTCATCAGTTACACTATGATGGTTTCTTATATATTTGCATAGTAATTTTTCAAAACACCTATAAGCCTGAGATTTTTCACAAATACATAGTGTGATTTTCATCAAAGAGCAAGAAAATCCATCACTATTTACTTCTAAATAAAACTCAAAAAGATGGTCCCCATCCCATCTGGAAACAGTTGCAAAAAGCAGCACATTGCCAAGAAAACATGATATTACATGTGAAAGAAGAGCCACAGGAAGTGGAAAGTAAATGAGTAAATCTTAGGGTGTACTTATTTTCAATACAGCACTATGTGAAGCAAAAGCACCAACAATGGGAAATAAAAAATTCATCAAACTACCTTGGGAAAACTTGCCCTTTTTTTTTTTTTTTTTTTTTTTTTTTTTTAATAGTGAGCAATATTTCTTACTTCCATTGTGGAAGACAGGGACCAATGAATGGAAGAGAGGGAAGCAAGTTCCTATTTTAATCTGTGCACATTTCTTCAAGTAAACTTCTTTACTGAAATTGGCCAAGGCAGCAAAATAGCAGACATGCAAACTGAGACCTGGGAAATTCTAGTTTTGCTATAAATGAAAAGAACTTTAGGTCTTCAATCTTATTTCTTTGAAGTGAAGAAACATGGGGGAATACTTGTCTGACACACCACTAACATCCACATCTCTAACTTGGCACTTTCCCTGCACTGGAGAAGATAATGAAAAATTATTTAAACCTTCACAATCTTCTTCTTTCTACAGGAAAGCCACTCACTACCACGGACTTGACAATAATTTATTTTTTCAGCAGCTCAATTTTGTGTCACGGTCTAGCATTTATTTTTAATTTTCTTTATAAAGGCAGCTGAATGTTGGTCTTGGGAAACATAGAAAGGTTCTAGAGAAGACATTCAGTGTAATTTTTTTATCTACTAGCCCTTCTGGGCCTATAGGTTTTCACAATTCAGTTTGCCTCAGTGAAGGCTGAGCAGAAAAGCAGCTACATAAACAGACACCTGCCCCACTATCTTGTCAGCAGCTTTTGGTCTTGCCAGGAACAGGAGAACTACTGGCAAAGATTAAATGCAGATGTAATGAACAAGACAAGATAGGGGAAAACCCCATATATTCAATCTTCACTACTCAAATAAGCAATTTACACAATGTGTCTTTAGTTCCTCAGGCTAGAAAACCATGTCTGACACTATATTAGTTCACATGACTCTGTAAGCCATCTAGCTTTCCCACCACATTTATCATATTAAATCCAGAGCAATTACTTCTCATTCTTCAAATATGACACAATTTTCCACGTAAGATAAACCTTTTGCAAAACAGTTGATTAAGAGTGATAAGAAACTTCAGACTTTGCTGATGTTGTCAAACAGGATGCTAATTTAAGCTATTTCTGGTGATAGCATTTTCTTATTTTCTTTGTTCTTTCTTTCAGTCAGTGTCAACATTTAGGCACATGAAACCCAGACTAAATGCAAACAATCTTAATCCAATGCTAACACAGAGGCTCTTCCATTGGCTTTCCAGGGACTCTGAACAGCAGGAAAGTTCCTAGAATTTTAATAGCTCTCGTGGTGGTGCTTTTTCCAAAAATTTTTCTCCTTGCACTGCAAGCAAAGTAAATGACTGTTCTGATAATTGTAAAGCTGTCAGATGAGCACTATATGGGTCCTTTCTCCCCTGTTCTGAAAATCAGGAAAATATGCTTTTCCACTGACCTCCCCAGGTTAATCCAGGTTAAACCTTTGCAAGAACATCTGGAGGAAATTAGGCGCAATAACACAAATCTTTCTAAATGGTTTGAGCTGATGCTTCCATAAAAGTCTTATTTCATTCATGATCCTATATTTCCTCTGTCTTTCCCTCCTGTTCATGGACAATAAAAGATATTACTTACATCTATCAAAAGACATTTAAGAGCTTTAAGAAGCAAGTTCACCTAGTCTGGCCTATATTGGCGAAAAAAAATCCCAAACCAAACAGTGCATACAACTTACTTAAACTGTTTGATTTTAAAGCCTGAGGTAGGTTCTGTGACACACAATCACACAAAGAACTCTCAATCCTCTTGCACAAACCTCTCAGCCTTAGCAAAACCATTTCTCTCTTCCAGAATGAGTTTTCCATGTACCAGGGAGCTTGCTCATGGCTTTTCATTGGTTCTGTCACCCCTTCATCCTTTTGCCTCTGCCATCACCCTCAGCATCTTACTGCTTTGTCAGCCCAATGGTATTAAAAGGTTTAAAATATGGCTTCAGTAGGATATGAGTCATCCAACATTAAATGCAGTCTGATTCTCCATCTACATGCCTGCTCACATACATAGGATGGCAAATAGAACTAGTCTTCTACACAGGAAAATAATATAATAATCTAAGATCAGTAACCCATTCAGTTCAAATTTTCTGTGAGACATAAATTATAAAAATTATGCAGATAGAAACACTTGCTTGCCTTTTGCCGTTTAAAAAAATTGCTGTTGTTTCTCCTGAGATAAAAAATTCAGTATCTTGAATAGAAAAAAGATGAAGTATCTATATTTCTCTTTCCCCCCTTTAGCCACACAGAGTCCACAGAGCTTTCTAAAAAGATCCACCTGAAATGAGCAACAGCAGTGTCATATTGTGACAGATCAAGAACATCTCAGTATTATGCATTTATTTACTGACTGATAGTGAAGCAGATGCCCACAACTGATGGTTCCATATTTTGTCTTTAAGAGCTACTGAATTGAAATTTAGAGAAAAGCAGCCTTACTGTTGTATTTTCATAGTGATGCCATGACATCTGGAATAAAAGTCAGTCAATTTTACTCTTAGTTAATACTTCCCGGTGGCAATCCACCCCAAAAACAAGATCAATTACAATTACACACTTGTGCTGAAAGTCTATTAGAGGAATGTGTGACCCGATAGTTAAAATCAACCAAAAACAAACCAATAAATTTTATTTCTAAGGATGAAGCTGAAAGTGCAAGAAGTCACGTGAAAGGATACCTTCCTTGGTTCCCTCTTTATATTGTCTCCCCCTTTTGTGTCATTATTAAAGACCAGAATGATCACTTCAGCCTCAAGCTTCTGCTTGCAGTACCCAGGTGGGGACTAGCTCTGCATTCAGTCAAGCAGCCTTCCTGTTTTCATGCTGCTGCTCTGAGGGCAGCAGGTTAATTATTTCTTGCCTGTGGATATGTGGTGGTAGATGTGTTAATGCAAACATACAAAATTTAAGCCAGAGATATCTAAGAATGGGTTGAAGTGGAACCAACTATTCCATACTAGTACCCTGCAGATTTGAGTAGAAAATCTTCCATTTTGGAAAAAAGGTGCAAAAATGTCTAGGCAGAGCAGCATTGGACAAATTTCTTTGATCATATTAAAACTATTTTTTCACTGAATTTGTATTGGTATTTTTATTAGTTTTTAGGTCAATTAGTATTTTTATAAAATGAAAAATTTATTTCAGAATTTTTTTTCCTTGTTAAGATTTGTCTCAGTTTTAAAGAAATACATTATTTCAATTTGGAACTCCAGAAATACTAGCATTAATTTAAGATGACAACAAAGAATCTGTAGAGCACAATCTGCATTGCAAAGATTCAATTTTTTTTCCTCTAATGACTTTCTAAATATTTTAATTTTCATTTGTACTCTAACTTTTTCCCTTTTTCCATATTCAAAATGCTAACAGTTTTACTAAAATGCCACTATGGTTTAAAAATAGTTGAATCTAAATACATTTTAAATGTATTAAAATAATTAAGTCATGCTAGTCAGTGCAAATGGAAATGGGGGAGACTCTGAAGCAAAATTTGAGGTTTCTTGTGTATTATGTTTCTGGTTTTGGCCTCAGCACTGTCTTATCACAATGAGTTCTTGAGCCTTAGAAAGTGTTTTTCTGTATAACCTTTATGGAATCACCTGGATGCCTACTGAAGCTCAGTCACTTTGTCTCAGTTTTCTGCCCAATTTCTGCCAGCACTCACACTTTTAAACCTGTGATTTTGTCAGCTGATGGGTTTAATGCAAGGACAGGACTTGGTAGCGAGATGTCAGCAGCCCGTAGATAAGGCAGTTTGATCTTGTGATAGGAAATTGATGATCACATTTTTAAGATACATGATTATAGATTGAGAGTTTTCTGGAAGGGAAATGCCACTATCACTGTTACTTGGTCAATAAATAACAAATATGACAAAACCATATAATCCTGTAACCATTTGAATATCAAGGTCCAGATCTGCTATTTCTGAAGCCAACGGGGACTTTGATCTGACTTTTAAACATTTTGAAGACATTTTATCTCAAGATAGAGTTGCAGCTTATGCAAAAACTGCCCCCATTTGAAAAAACAAAAAAAACAAACAAAAAAAACAAAAAAAACCAAAAACCCCACTGGTCTCAGTATGGATAGTGGGTCTGGAAAAAAAAGAAATCTCTAATCCAAAAATATTTGGCCAAACAAAGATATATAAATAAAAACTTCTGAAACCAGTGTTCACCTGGGTACTTAAAATAAAAAGAAATTATAAGAATGTTACATCAGAAAGTAATTATTTAAAAAAGGGTGAGAGCATGCACAAATGCAGAGAATTTTATCTCTGCATGGATGGAACAAAATTAGTTCAGAAAGAGTTTATAAGTCCTTCCTTGACATTCTGCAGAAAACCTTTTGTCATGCCACCATTTCTTTGATAAACCTTGAAGCAATGTGGTGCTTCTTGATAGGAAAAAATATAAACCAGATGAAAACATAGTGACTCACAACTTGAATATTCTCAGTTCTCACAAGTCTGTCATGCTCCAAGAATCCTGTAATATGTCACTCTTTCAGAAGATGTTACAGATTGGGTTTTTTCTCCTTTGTCCAGGACCAGTTCATTTCATTAATTATCAGCTTTCTGGGTATTAGGATTGCAAAACTGTTTACCATGTCAAGGAAGTCCTAGCACTTGACAAAGTGGAAATTGGAAAAACCATAAGGTATTACATGAGAAAAGGTTGAAGTGAAATGCTCAGCTCCAAAGCTTGAACAAATAAACAGTGCAGATAAAGAGCACTTTTCTTGCTCCTCTGTGCACTCAGTGGAAAGAAACTATCAAACTTCTGCACCCCACTGATCCAAGATGCATTAAAAATCTCTCTCAGTTGAGAGAAAATTGTGTCAACCACCATTTCTATTCTAGTTCAATTTAAGGGGGAAAAAAAAATCTATTTTTGTAAAAGCTGTCAGTGAAAAACTCTCATCCAAACATTCACTCATGCTCTAGAGTGGTCGTGTATTTTATGTTTAATGGGCCAAATTTAGAGAACACAGATGCTGATAGCCAGCACTGGCCCATGCTGTGTGCTGACAAAAGGCAATATATAAGCGTGCACTATTTTTGTGTGAACATAAGACAGCAACTTAATTTAGAGCATCTTCCAAGCAGTTTTGGTTCTCTCTGTTCATCAGCTGTAGGGTGTAAGTACACCCTACTTTTTGTATCAGATCTGAAAGCTCAGAGCTTTCTCAGGTCACTCCTGGAGGTTTCTAAAATAAATCCAGAGCCCCAAAATCTGAAAACAAAGCATACACAGTAGGTATGGAGGTGGCAGTAGGCAAAATGAGGAGCTGAATCCCTTCTGCTGTAATGAACTTATCCCAAAGTGAGAAATTCTCTTATTGCTACTGCAGCACATGGCACTTAACAGAGTTATTGCAGAACCCTCACACAGCTCCTTATATGATAATTTAATTGTAATGACATGTGATGCCTACACCTCTGACCAGGTAGAGGCAATAGGCATGCCATGGTCGTGTATTAACCTTTGAGTAAAAGCTGCAAGTGAAGAGAAATTAGGGGATGGAGGAAGAATATGACCTTTAAAAGAGTAAAGGGGCTATCCCATTGCCTCTGTCAGCATGTGCTGAGATAGAACCTGTTCCTTTTCCTTTTACAGTAACACGCTGAAGCTGAGCACTTATAAGTAACACTTGGTGCAAAACAAGAATGATTCTTCTGACCAATAAACTCTAATATGAAACCCTGTCTAGGAGCACTTCAAATAATTACACATTCTTATCTAGCCTTTTTCAACAAACCTTTGGTAACAGCAGCAAATATTATGATTTCAACCTAATCCCAGTATAAATCTACTGGATAAAAAGCGCTACAAAGAACTTTTCCCCCAGATATCAACTTTTATTACAAGGCTAAATTAGAGGGCCAAATGTAAGGAAAAGACCAGAAAAATACCTTTTTGGAGACTGTAATCAGAAGCTAATTTTGAATTCATGTCCATTCTTGTTTCCATCTACTCATAAAAAGGGGTGGGGGACCTTTGAACCATGGATTTTTTAAATTTCTTTTGCTATTCTTCTATTAGTTTTTATTTATAATAGAACCAAGATAAGACATGCTATTCTACAATGTATTTCAGTGACAGACATTTTTACCAAGATGTGACAAATTTGCAATGATCTCAGTGGTATATGCCAGCTACTAGGGAATGAATTTCATTTACCATTAGGTCAATCTATTTCTAGCATTCAGGAAGACAGGATGCCCTGCATGTCACTGCCTGTGAACAAACATGCTTCACACTCCCAGGATCAGTAAACCATGCCAAAACTGAACTTGTCCTTAGTATTTCCCAGGAAAGCGACCTAAAATCCACACAGAGTCAGATGTTCTTTAGCATCAAAGTGGACCCTTGACACATAATGAAGAGTTTATGTCTAGGGACTGTTCCGTTCTGAAAAAATAAAACAAACAACATCTAATGTTCTTCTTACTTTGCATTCCTATTTTCTGTGTTTTTTTCTTTTTTTTGTGGACTTGCCTATTTGTTTTCTAACTTTTAATCAATTTAATTGTTCTTGTTGGCTGTCTCTGTTCTTCCTTGTCATACTCAAAAGACAATAAGCCTCCATCCAAGTCTTGTGCACATGAACAGCCACTTTCCCAGAGGCCAGCAATGCTCCCTGGAAAACTCTTGCTGGAGGAAAAATACATTGCACAGAGAGCAGGGTTGTACCCACCAGGTGGACTGACATTAGAATGTTTTGCACAGACTCTAGAAGCAAGCTCAGAGAATACCTTCATTTTCAGGGTAAAAATAATGAGAACAAAGAAAAAACTCCAAGCCTTCAGCTTCACACTCCTAATCAGAAATTTTACATTACAATTTTACTGCATTTTCCTTATGATAAATATGATATTGGAAGTGACTAAACAACTGTGTTCAGTAGAAATACTGGGAAAAAATGAAGATGGAAGCCAATTCTTTATATATTATTCCCAGACACAACACCCTATATATATAATTTTAGATATGCTATTTTGGAGCCCAAAGCAGAAATAACTTTTAAAAACCAGCAACATTGGAGAAAAAAAAAAAAAAAAAAGAAAAATATTAGTCCACGTATCACCACAGCAGAAAGAGACAGCAATACCAGTAGTAAACATGTGCCTAAATGGCTCAGCAGAAACATCCTCCCACATCTGATAGCTCTCCATACACACAGCAATTCAGCGCCCTTTGAACATATACACACTCTCTTCTGAAACAATTATCATGCTGGCATATGGTCCATTTACCAAGAAAGAAAAAGACAGACTTTTTAAAAGCACTATCATGACCATTATGACAGAGAAAACGTTGGCCACTATTACAGGGCCTGAGCCAACGTTTATTTAAATAAATGAAAAGACTTTCACTGTCTGTGAAATGTACTTTGGATCTGGTCCACAGTACTTGGAAAGTGCAGCTGATATTCCTGGCTTCATAAAGAAACAGAGACTAGAGGACCACCAAAACCTAGCTAAACAGAAACTGTTCTTTAAAAAAAGCCTATAAAGAGTAATAGGGAGGGAAGCAAAAGGCTCCCTTGGAATTCCAGAGGCTTCTGAAAATGAATGTCATGGCTCTTATAGAATTTTAATGAACCTATGCTATTCAATAAAGTACTGCAGATGTGTTGCAATGTTCTATTGATCAAATTACTGAGTATGATCTATGAGCATTCTCCAGGTAAATGGCATGACAGTTTTCTATAAAACTGTTACAATATAAAACAATATGCAATGTCTTGCTAAATGTTTTCCAGGGAGACCCAAGAGAGATTTGTGGATACAGATTGTGCTTGCAAGTCCTAGAGTGCTTAGTTTAGGGTCAACCCTAAGGAAGTATCTGTTTTCCACCTAGGCTGTAGTGTCCTGCAAGGCCTTCATCTCAATCCTAAACTACAGTTCATCTCAGAACACAAAGTTCCACAGGTTGAGGTCAGTCTGGAGTCTCCTGTCCTCAAATATCCCTGCTCCTGGCACTGCTTCCACCCACCCTGCAGCCCTCCAGCATGGGAGCAGGAAGCTCATGATTCCTTGTCTTGATTTCCTCTCTCTCTCCACCTTTCACACTCCTGAACTCTCTGGAGTAAGGACTCCCTAGGTAAGGATGACTTTTAGGGAGCAAACAAGGTGTGACTGTGCCACTTTGTGCAGTGCAACAAAGCTCTGGAGGTATTGAAACGTCCTGCTGGAGGTGAAGTGCAGATGATTCTGGTTAGGAAGGGAACTGAAGATGAGCCACCTGGAGCTTATTTAGGACAACACCAAGACCAACATGAAATACTACAGGAGACAAAGCCCAAATGAGACCATCAATCCATATGAGGACGGCATTTGGAAACATTTGCATTAACAATGTTCCTCTCTGGGTACAGAGTTTCACATAAATCCCAAAAATGGATTAGCAATCTGATGCAATTTCTTTTTTCCTCATTTTGGCTACTACAGATCAAACCCTCCGCTATAAAATTCGTAATTTACCAGGTACTTTCACTGCCACCCCAGTATTTCAAATAACTCTTAAACTGTAACCCATGTGTTTCTTTTTCTTTCTTGCAGCTATTAAAATGATGCAAAGCCCTGCTTTCAAAAAAGTGTGCAACTCTTGCTCTAAGCAGCAACATTTTTCAGAACAGTTTTAAGCTCTGTCAGAAGCTCACGACCAAGTGTGAAGAAAAGCCAACACAGAAGCAAATGACAAGGTACCTGGGACTGTGCAGGCATCAAAACCTGTGAAAAAGTGCTAGCACTCACCTCATCCTGTGCTAACATAGCACCAATCCTACATGCACATAATGAATTCCTCAGAGCTGTGACTACTTGTGGTGTGCTTGCTACATTCTCTCCTCCACTTTTGCTGTGCAGGGATATTTTTTCCTGAAGTAAAATGAAGCGTAAGAGTGTTTTGGATGAGAAAAGAACATAGACATGACATCTATAAAATATAACCTACTCAGTACAAGTACAAAGAAAGTAAAAAGTAGTTTCAGTAAAAGGTTCTCTAAAATGAAATTTAAACAAACAAATCAATACTCAGAAAGCAATGGAAGAAGAATTATAAAACTTATTCTAAATATTTTTGAGGTTTCTTTTTATTTAGGCTTGAAATTTATACAAGATTTTGACACAAAGTATACTAAAACAGAACTTAGAACCATTAATTGAGAACTAAGGTGACAGAACAGTTTAGAGAAACATAAATTCAGCAGTGTTATAGCCAACAAATCTGACTGCCAGTGTGGAGCTCCTTACATCATCCAAGCATCAAATGTTGCCAATAAAAGAGTTTAGGTTGCATGGAATATATAACCCAGAATGACTGTATAATAAAAATATATGAGTGTTCAGAATTTTATATGGATTTCAAGAAAGCATTTCATATTGTATCACCAGAATGGGAAAGACAGAGTGGTAAAAAAAGAGAGAAATATTATATTGACTTAAATACTAAAGTGTATCAGTAGAAGATGTTACAGTTAAATTATGTGTGCTGCTTATTATATTACTTACTATGGTCTCCAAAGAACAAGGCAACACAAGTATGCAGGCAAGTCTTTTTCTTGGAAAAATAAACTCCTATCATCTCATTTTGAGAAAATATGCCCTTTCTTTTAGAACTGAACCAGCTACTTTATCACCTAAGTGCTTTAAATTCTTTAATGTCTTCATTTCCACATGCCTCTAGAAATGATGCTATTCTGTTTAACAGATTATTCAGTGCTGTTTTTAAAGACTAATGAGTTCTTTATTTGCATGTTTCTGTTTAAGGAAACTGTAGGAGCATAGAAAGAGACCAAATATCCTATCTGCATCAAAATCTTTAAAAATAATTTTGGACAGTTGTCATGACAGGGAACCAAATACAGATTACCCTATTCCCAGACTGGTACCTTAACTTCTGAATGATCTTTTCTTCTATTACAAGACGACATTAACCAGCAGACAGAAAAGTGGACAACCAGGCCATATTCTTAAGAAAGAAGTGAAAAACAAAAGCTCTATTACCAGTTAAGCCCTCCCACTGTGCTGCTCCACAGCAACAGGCTTTTATTAAACTGAATTTAGTAGTCACAGAAGCATGAGATAACTTCAGCCTTAAAGTGATGATGATGATGATGATGATGATGAAGAAGAAGAATACCAAAGAGTAAGAGTGAGCGCTCCTTAAGTAAGCTCTGCTAACAATATATAGAGATCTAAATGCTGCTCACTCACACAGTCTGCTTTCTCACCCATCAAAATCATTGGTTAGTTAATTCTTATCATGCTGCATCATACCCATAGACAACTCTGACAAGAATCAATAGCAAAGCAGGTAGTTCATTTAACTTGGCTGACTCTTAACTCATTTAAATTAATCATTTTGAATGAACATAATTTATTTAGCAGAATAATTCTTACAGCAAGTACCATCTATATTTATGGGGAAAGAGGTAGGGGGATACAAAAATTTAGGATATAAATTCGGGCTAATGAAAAGGGTAAAAAAACAATTGAACAAAACAAAATAAAAAGAATAAGATTTATCCAGTCATACAATGGCTCTTCTTCAGTTTAAAATAATCAAGAGTGGTGGGGAACTCAAGCAGCAAGTACAGTCAGAGCAACTGATAAGAGAGAGTTAATCTTAACAGTGATAACTCATGAGGGTTGAGAGAAGGAAACATGACACAGAGTGATATTCAAAGGTAATGTATTGGCTGGATCACCTGTACTTTATCACCTTGGCCTCCAGGACAATATTGAGTGGCTCTCTCTGATCTAGAAAGAAATGAGCAAAACCTAAGGAAAGAACATTCTTTACTTGGGCTCCTTGTTCCACTGGTAACAGTGATGAAAGACGCAAAGAGGGCATGACAGCCCCTGAATAAGTCTGCAATTACTTCAATTTAAAGATGTTACAACTTCTAAGGCACAGTGTAAACAGTTTTAAAATGAGTGACATCGCATCTGGTAGAACAAGAAAAACATTAGCCAGACAGAGGAGATTAAACTCTGAAAATGTCAATTTTTAGACTAAAAAGGGTTAAGACTTTAATGTCAGTGATTTATTCAGATAACACCCATGAACATTAAAAGGGCATGAGTTATGCTCATAACTTCCCATGTGTCAAGAATGACAAGACAGAGTCTGCTGAATAGAGAAATCTGTCAGAAGCAGATGGGAAATCAAATTTTGCTGAGAAACAGAAGATTCTGCCTCTTCAACAGAATTGTCATATGAGCCTTAGCAAAGTAAAAAAGACTGTGGACAAAACCTTAGGAGAAAACAGAAAATATATCAGCATGTGTGCATCTGAGCTGCAAATAGCTGGTTCGTGTCACTCATCATCTGTGCTCTGTGGTTTTGTACACAGCTAAGTTTATGATGCCTGATGCCTGTCACTAAAAGAAACTCTTTCTTCAAGCCAGGGTTATGCTATGATGTGGGATGGCACAGTGCAGAGGGTTACACAGCATAGGTCATGATGAACCTCGGATGTTAAAAATAAAACAAAACACAGGAACAAAAAGTATTGAACTGGTGTAATTTGTGCACTCACTTGTGAACAACCTACGCTCAGCATGACTTCCTCTTTGGTCCTCCGCCCCTGAAATAAACAAAGAATCCTCAGGGAAAGGCAACTCCCAAAAACTGCTCCTTCAATGTAAGGTAACCAACTACCTGCACAAGCTGTGTGCACCCCACTCACACCAAACTCACCTAGCCCAGGATACAATCACCTCTTGAGTATGACAGATTCTGAGGGCTATGTGCAATAACCACTACTGGGTACTCTCATGCCACTCATAAACATTTCCCTCTGGACTGTACTACACAGACCAATGTTCAACTTCTCCTAGGACTGTCTGTCTGGAACGGAGCAAGAAAGAAGCAAAGGGTTGGATAACTACAACTGAGTGATTCCCTAGCTACAAAATTCTGCCTGTATGAAAAATATGGCAACTGAAATTTCTTAACACCTCCTTCTACGGATATTGCTTTCCACTGCCCATTAGTTTGCTAAAGTTTACCTCTACTGGATTAAAAATGAACTGTTTAAACAGAACAATAACCACAGAATAATCTACTCAGAGAGAACTGCTTTACTCCTGCTGACATCACTTTTGCAATTACAAGTTAGTTGATGTTGGGTTCCCTGTATCAAATGCTGAACCTTTTTCTTGTGGGAAGTCAGTAAAAGCTTAGCTGTATATGGATTTTAAAAGCTACAGTTGATATGGTAGAAGCTCAACATATTTAGAAATAATACTCTTTCTTCTTCACAGAAGAAAAAAACCAACAAATTTTTTGCTCCTTCCATAGGATGTTCTGTTTTAAGTCAAGTGATGTTTTCCTGCAATTACAAGCACCTGAACTAAGAGCCTTTCTCTTTCCACCACTGCAAAGCCAAGAAGCTTCCCAAGAACTGGACAGGAGAGCATCAAATACTACAAATACATGTAGGGAGTAGATGTGGACTGGAGGAATTGTGACTGGGACTATACCAAAGAGACCTGGTTGCTGGCTGAATAAGGCTGAAAGATTTAGAAGAAAGGACAGAGCTTTTGTGCATTTCAGGCAAAGAGACCACCATCTATTTATCTTGTGATAAATGGGAAATGGGAGTCAGTGCTGCAGGGGGGGATGTACTAAATAAACCCCAGTGTGTAAGACCAGGCCTGAATGAGCCAATTATCTGGGTGAAGATCAGGATTTACAGAAAGAAAAAGCAAATTCTGCAGGTCATGCTAAAGAAAAGAACCTGGGCAAAGGCAGAGGAGGAACTCAGGAGTCAGTGTAGACAACTTGAGAAGATGAGTAGGTAAATTTTCTGACCAAAAGGATGAATACAGGTAAAATTCCAGAACCTGCCAGGAAAGGTAACAAAACTGGAAGGGAGGCAGATGAGACTGGGTATAGAAGAATCAAGCCAGCTGAAGGAGAATTTTTGTCCATTAAAGCAGTGCATGGAAGGGAGATGATGAGCTCAAGCTTCTCCTCTCCTTCTTCAGCCAGCCATTGCCCTTGCATGGCTCACCCACAAAAATGTGTCAGCAGGGGTTTTCACCAGTGTTACCTCTAGTGATGAGCTGGGTCAATAGTGAGTAGATGATGTTTTTTCACAGATGTTTTGTCATAATTTCTAGAAGCTAAATGCACAACACAGTTTGTAGAATGATAAAATTTAAATGATAATGCTTGACATTACAGAAAATCCCTCAATTAAATTTGCTTCTGCTGAATACAATCATAGGCAAACTGTCCCTGAATACATATCCCCACCCCCATTTTGCAGGGATGGTTCTAATTTGCACTTTTCAGAAGAGCAACAGAAGTAAAGGGTTTTTTAGAATACAAATAATTTAACACTATCTTCTCCTTTAGGAACACAGGAGGCACCACTGAAGCCCTTAACATCGTCCTTCAACTTCTGCTGAGCCCAAAATTGTTCAGACACATGTCTACATGATCTAAGTCCCTTCCAACTTAAGTACTATACTCTAGTCTAGTCTTTTTATCTTTTGCAAGGCCAACTTAACTGGAGAAGAAACAGCACAAAGCTTTAGACACAGTAGTCCTTTTATCTCAGCTACAGCAGCTCTATTACTGCTATGAAAAAGCAGAATTATAAAGCAAAATTTCTGGTTCAGACTACGAAAAGTTCAAGGCAAAGAAAGATAATGCAGACAGTATCCATTAACATGCTTGGCCAGACCAAACCCTTTACTGCCTATTTTCATCTACTGGTATGAAAGGTTTTGAGTTGTTTTCCTTACTAAAGTGAGGTAGTTGCCATTACAAGACTTTCAGCACTACTCAGGCTTTTTGTGTTCATTTGGTTTTTTCTTCCCATATAATTTCTTAGGTAATACATCATCCTTTCCACCATTTGGAGCTTCTGGTGTGATATTATCAAATAGATGCAGTGCACTGATTCTGGACTGCTGGGAATTACTGACTGGCACAGGGGGTAACAGGAAAGTTTTAGCTGTTACAGATACAGTCATTTCTTCTGTGCAGAGAATGGCTCCCATCAGTTAAAACTAAATATTCTAAGCATTTCTTCTTTGTGTTTTCCCAATTTCCAGGACTTTTGAAGTGGATCTCTGTAATTTGTCTTCTTTATGCATCATTACCACATAACTACTATAGAGGTTTTGCTGCTCTGTATTTATATGCCTGATCCTTAGCTCAAAGCTCTGATTTTCACAACCTTCAGACAGATTCAGAATTGATTAGTGATATGTAACATCTTCCAAGTTCCACCTACCTATAAGAAATGTCAGATGAGCTATGCAGCATTAGGATGAATAAAGTGCAGTAATGCAGGCTGCAAGAGGAAGAATTTGCACTATCACAATCAGCACACATTGTTGTAAAGCCCCTGTGTTTGCTGGTTTACAAACAGTGCAGATGGCAACACAGGTTCTAACTCTGGCAAACACATATGAGATTAGTTATTTTTTTTTGCATAAACTTTTTTACACTTGCCTCCTCATAGACATAAAGCTAATGGAGGCCCTGGGAGAGTATATAAACCAAGCCTTTCAGGAAATGAGAAATAAGTAGCTTTCAGGTGTAACTTAATGCTGTTCTCAGTAGACTCCTCCTGTTCCAAATTGTATCTCAAATATTTGTGGTGCTTCCCAAGGGAGTGTCACCATTCTGAAGAGAGGAAGTAATCTGAACTTACCAATGGTGCACGTAGGCCATCCAATTTTAATGACATTTGCAATAAAACATTGGGATTCTCAGTCACAAATGTCCCATTACAAAAAAAAAAAAAAATAGTTATAAAAAATTAAATTTCCATTAGCTGTATTATAAAGCCTCTTTATTAAGTGCATCTCATTAGTGAATGAAATATTTTACTAGTGGGTACAAACACAATCATGGGAAGCTTTAAAATTGATTACTTTTTTTAAAGTTACTTGAATGTGATTAAGAATCTAAACTCCAGAAGATGTTCTGACCTTTTTGGAGCTTAACTAAGAAGCAACTTGAGGAAAAGTAAAAATTACTCAGATTTAAATTTAGGAATGATGAGGCAATGCATTTCATAGAAAGGACAAAGCACCAAGGGGATGGTGCTAAGAAAAATTATTGTTAACAACAGGAGAATCTCAGCTAAAATGAAGGAAAATATAACAGAAATTATAAAGAATACCAGGAATACCTTTCATAATGAATTCACAATAAGATGTAGCTAAACAAGTTGAAATAGCTTTTCTGGTACATAAAGAGGAACAATAGTGTGTTATAAGGGAAGTTATAATGCCTCATTTCATAATTTCTCAAATCTGATACAGAACATGCAGAACAAAATTGAAGGTATTTAAGTAAGACAGTGATGTTGTATATTGGGAATTGGAGGCAAAGTTTTCTAAGCTGATGTAAAGCACAGAATGTTAGACTAGATGAGTGGGTTGAAATTATTTTAAATTATTCCTTCTTCATTCCCCCTATTCTTTTTTACTATCTTCTCCCCCCCACACACACTTCCCAGAACTATCAAGCATCTCTCAGCAAGTATAAAGGCCCTAAGCTACTGATATGTACCTTACATCACTTTATACATCTTAGTTTGACAATTAGATGAGGGATGTGAGGATGAAACATAAAATAGCCCTGATGAATGCAGTTTCATGGTATAGCTAAATTATCCTAATGGCATTCTCTGGCAGTTATCTACCAGAATTGTCACAACTCTTATTCATATATCACACCCATATTTGGGCTCCAGCCACTGTAAGTCAGGAGGATGGAAGAGGGGCAAAACCCTTTACACCAACAGTTAGAGGATTAATGTAGCTATAAGGTAAAATGCAGTGCTTGGCAGTAGAATGTGTGTGTTGGGGCAGGGATTGAGTTTGAAGTTTGAATTCCTCCTCATGAGCAGCTCTGTGTTCTGTCACTTCTCATGGACATATTAGAGTTACTACTAACATGAGTGGGAGAGCCAGGAAGGGTTGTGGGGAGAAAAGGAAAGAACAATCTTTGATCTGGATGCTTCAGTTGCTGTCAAACTGTGTCAAATTCAAGAGGTTTCAGAGGAGTGAGGAGCCCTTCCATTTAGCAGACTCTTTCAAGATATTATTCAGAAAACCAGATAGATATATGACAGCAATACCAGGGCCACCACATGTGATCAGGATATTACTCCATTTAGCCTTTGGATTTCACAGAGTTAGCAGAGGCTTAGCATTAATAGGCTGACTACTAATCAGAAATATTATATGCATATATATGTATATGCATAGAAAAATTCCTGCTCCCTCCATGAGCATTTCCCTCATTCAATGAAAAGCTTCAAGCTTGAGTTGTTCTCTTAGCTTGCATAACTGCAAAATTTATTTATGATGCTAACATCATCTAATGCATCTACAAGATTTGTCTGGCTGACATCCTAAGGCTCTGATTTTTGTGATGCAGTGACCATGCATTAGTCAAAAAAAGTAATTATTTTATTAGTTCTATTACTGCCCTTTGATTTTATTGTCTGTCTGTTTTCTTCCCTCATGTCCCTAAGGAAGTTATTCTATTTTCATTGTGCATCAGACTTCAAGAAAATGGGAGAAAAAATATATATAAACGCAGACATCATCATGTAATAAAAAGCAAGAAAGTGTTCAGTGACACTCTACATTTAGACAAAGACAGTTTCCCCATGTTTCATTCAATTTTACCACTAGGGTAGCTTTGGTTTTAATTCATTATGGACTTCTTCAGGGCTTGCCGTGCCATAGCTTGAGCACATAAACTTAGAAAGGTCTCCCTGAATCCATCCAAAAAAATCCCACCTAGATATTTCAAATCCCATCAAAATAGATCTCTGATGGAAACATTTTCCTGATATGTCAATTCATAGATATCTCTCACTGATGTATTCCCTCCCACATCATGTATCTTCACTTGATGTTATATCTATAATATGCTTATGGAATCAAACTATCTCTCATTCATGCATACACTCATATTTTCTTCATTGTTCAATCACCTGAGAATTGCAATTCTTCTGCCCAATAAACATCCTCATTGATCTGCATAGATTAAGAGACTCTGGACAAATCAACTATTGGGATACCAGACATTATAAACAAAGCAGAACAAGTCTTAGCTCTGCCAGACTAAACAGAACTCATCCAAGAAAAAAATCATTTAGTCATCAGAGACACATAGCGTGTTTCAATTTTACTCAACAGAATTAGCATCCTCCTCATTTTAGTTGGTAGAGGAAAAAGAAATTATTTGATGGAGCAGATTCAAATCTATCGGTACCCACTGTTCTTTAATTTGAGGCAATTTTTTATACAATAAGAACTCCAGACACACTTTATTCGAATTCTGCTACATTAAGTAATGGATTTATTTCAGCTTGGTTTAAGCAAGAACATTATGCTGCTATTGGCAAAGCCTTTCTTTCACTTTGGCACCTCAAAAGGAGAATTTTTATCAGCCTAGGATGTCTCCTGCAGACGAGTTAGGAGCATCTGCTTTTATCCGTAATCTGAATTCCTCCTCTTTTTCAGTCTTAAAATTGAAAGCAAGAACAATAACAACCATGCTTTGAAGCTCTTAATTCAATAACTTAAAGCAACAGCTGGGATTAACAGCTTCCACAATATTTTTCGTTTTCCTATCACCTGACTTCAGAAACAGTTACACAAGGAATGTTATTTTCTTCATCACATGTGAAATACACAGTAAGAAGCCACTTTCTATTATGCTCAGAGAAGAAAAACTGCCAAGAGGGAGCAAGTCAGACATAGGCCATCTTCTGACTTAATTAGTGGAAGAGGACAGAAAGGACAGAGCCAAAGTACAGAGTTCTGCTGGAGCCCGACACCTCCAGAGCGTGCTGAAACCTGCTGTAAACAGGTTCAGGCTTTTAGGAGTTTTTGCCCTCTGTCTCCAGGTAGCTTCACTAGTGCAGCTACAACTCAGTGTGCTGTAAATAGCTTTGTATCACTTTATGCAAATCAGAATAATTTCAGAAAGACCAAAGTCTGTTAGAGACTTACTTATGGCTCAGCCAGCTTCTTCACCTATTGAGCTTGGCTGGAAACCTCACAGTGTAAACATCACATCTGTTTAAATTTTGGAAAGCTGTTTAGGTGTCGCAGAACTGGGTGAAACTGGGTGTCACGACAGGAATTATTTTACAATGGCTTCCAGAGATCAATTCCAAGCTCAACATCCATTTATCTAGTAGAATCAGGAAATATTTTGTTACAGGCCATTTCTGTAGAAAAAATGCAATTTATGGAGGTTATATTCTGCTATTTAAGAGTGCAGAATTGTTACTTAGATACCAAGTGGCTTGTTCTAACATCAGTCCAAGGCTCCAGCTGTGAAAATGAGGAGTTCTGCATCACTTTCCTTGCCTCTCACACACATGCTGTCATCCTGCCCTGTGGCATTTCATTAGACAAGAATGCACAGCCTTATCATCAAGAGCCCCAAAACCTGGCATGAGAGCTGTGTTTCTTAGAGCAATTCAGATCACTCAGCACTCAGGACAAGGAAGACTTCTTTCTGCAAACCATCTACACTCAGCTTTTAGAAGCTTCTGAGAAAACTCAATGAGAATGCCATTGGACATCTTGTAAGCTTCAAGCTAGCTTATATAATTCCCCTAAAACACCAGAAATCTCTCAAATCTCCTCCTCTGAGAGCTTCACCTTGTTGCCTGTCTTTCAATTAGGGTTCATAGGGCTCTCAGCTCTGAAAACATAAGTCAGGCATGAGACTTCTGATTCTTTTATCCTCATCACTCTCTTAGGATATTTTCTGCCTGAAATGATACCTTTAAGCGGGTTCATGTATGTTTTGATAAAATAAATAAAATAAAAATACTCCTCACGCTGAGCTGGGCTAATGGACCTGTGACTGCACCAGTGTTTATGGACACTCTCTAAGTCATTCCAAAATTACAGATATCCAGGATTTCCTGGATATCCTGGTGAAGACCACAATAAGTAAAATGCTGAATGAGAAAGTATCCCTTACTAAAAAGTGGAAATTAAAAGAAATAGACTAAGAAACAAATACCAAATAAATTTTGTCAGACCACCAACAGATTCAACTGAACTTATACCTGGTCATAAAGAGATAAAAAGACAAATCTTCCTATTTTACATATCAGAATAAGAAATTCAAATATCTACTCCAAAATGAAAGACAGTTTCAGAGAAAGCTGACCAGCACTGACAAGAGATGGATCATGACAAACTACTACTCCTGTAGTTGGAAAGATGAATATATCATTCCTGTCTGGACACAGACTGGTCTACTTTTTGCTCAGATATAATTGATTATCTTTAAACTAAACTTGAAACCCACTGCAATGGCTCTCCGTAGCTGCATTCATTTTTTTAGCAGAATAAATCACAAACTACAATCACCATCAAAACTCATTCATTGTATTCATTTTGTGACGTTACTTGACACATATTGGGGTAAACCACATTTCAGCCAACCTCAAATTCACATAAATCCATTTCTGTTCTGATAGTGATTCTATCTACATTATTTACTTGATAATTATTAATCTAGATGTTTAAGGCAGTTTGGGTTTTTCTTCTCTCTTCCTACGCATATCCTATTTTTGGATGACCTGGTTACAGCAGCCATCACTCCTGAAAGATTGAACTTTTCCAGTATCCTTTGCTGGAAGAAGTAGAATCTGGGAGGTTTTTTGGTTGTTTTTTGTTTTGTTTGTTTGTTTTGGTTTGGTTTTTTGTCTTGTACATAACAATTGATCACACAGTTAATTTGGTATCCAATTAATTTCTGGTGATGTTAGCCTCAAGGCTGTATAACTTTAAAAAAAACCAAAAAACCTTAAACTATATAATTAAGCAATATTATAGATACCATAAGTGGAGAACATTAGAATTTTGAAAGATTATGGAATATGGCACATACAGAATATCTCCCATGCAAAGGTCAAAGCAGTTAAAACACTTTACATGAAAGAACACAACATGATCAGTGAATTCCACCATGTCATCATACACACTGGTCAGCCAAGGCACAGAGCCCATGCATGAATCACCCTGCCTAAGGTTGCTCAGGAATGGGAATGGGAAGGAGAGACACAAACACCAATCTTGGCTCTGTTTGGTGTTCTGGCCACCTCCAGCACACCTGTCCTGAGGAACAGGAGGCAGGTTAACATCTTCAGCAGTCGCAGCAGCCACTGCCTTCCTTTGGCAAAGGCATCAGTTGTACCAATACCTTGGGTTCCAGTGTCCTTAGGCAAATAACTGAGGTTATTATTCACCAGCTATGAAGTAAGACACTCCCTGGTTGTAGTTTCTTCTGCAGTGATAGCAGAAAGGTTAGCCACTATACATGGCAGTGTGAGAATCATAAAACACTACTCAAAAAGTGATTGAAATTTCTGAATAATATTGCCGTTTCTATTAATATGGATGAATTCCGGCAAGAAAAAAATCCATGTTTACATCTACAAAATCTTCAAAAATCCCTTTGCAAAGAGGGTAAATCTTGCTACCTGTTCCCAAAAAGGATGAGGGAACAATGGAAGAGATTTTAAATTTCAGTCTTTCCATTTTAAGAGTTTTTGGCACTTGATTGATGGCCACAGAACTCAAGACCTACTGTTTGGGAGCCCGCTGATTAAAAGCTCACATCACCTTGAGCTTGGATGTGAAAATCAGGGAGTGTGACAGTTCTCTAGATGCACAAACAAAAGCAGGGAAGACAAAAAATATAAGTGTAGAAAATAACAATATTTGACTACTAAACGGCATTGATTTCTCAGTCATAATTATTTGTCAAGTATTTCTTGACAAATGAAAAACACAGCTTCCCTGTGCTAGGTACTGTACTTAGAGTGAGGGTGCACCAACAGTCTGTATGTATGGAACAGCAGATAAAAGAAATAAAGAAGAATTAAAGCACAAGGACTAAGATACTGATTCTTCA
Organism: Muscicapa striata striata; assembly: GCA_030060385.1. Taxonomy (NCBI): domain Eukaryota; kingdom Metazoa; phylum Chordata; class Aves; order Passeriformes; family Muscicapidae; genus Muscicapa; species Muscicapa striata. Next base: position 772,400 of record JAREIS010000067.1, on the reverse strand, counting down.
CTTCTAAGTTAAAGCATGTAACTGACCTTCCTAGACTAGGAAGTTGGGAACCTGCACTTTCTCTACATGAATGATGAAAGTGAGAGAAGATGAAGCCATGCCTGTTTTCTTCCCTGCTTCTCATTCAATAGGGTCCTGGCTGATGCAGTTTGATGCTTCCACCTGTGACACCAAGCCACAGCAATTTTTTCTTGGTTTTTGGTAAGCCAGTCCCCAAAGTTGAGGTGGAAATTTGGATTAGATCTCCTCAGTGAGAAAGTCTATCTTCATATGCAGTTTTCTAGCACTGTGAAATAGTACCAGTGTAGTTTCATAAATGAATACCTAACCCAGAAAAAGAATACATTTGCTCAAATCACTTTGAGTCAAAATAAAGTGATAAGTTAAATGAAAAAGAGACACTCCTACATGAGTAGAACAATGCCCACATGATAATTACAGGGTGTTTGATTCATATTACAACCTGAAGTGGCAATAACTGCCCAGCATAGCTGAGTTATGATCTATGGCCTTAAGCATAGGAAAATACTACTTTTTAAGAGATGTGTAGGAGTGATATATACTGAAACACAACTCCACGGTAAAGCTAAGGACTCACTGATTCAGATGCTAACCAAGTCCAGACAGTTTCCAACTGCTTCAATATCTTGCACTGCTAGCAGAATGAATGCTGCATCCCTTTGAAAAGAAGTGCCTGCACTCTGTTGTAACTGCCCAAATCTCTACGGAGACACCCACAGAACACAGAGTTGATGTTATAGCAGAAAATCCCTCACAGCACTGCCTTTGAGCAAGACCCAACCCAGTGGGTCTAGATTTTGCAGTGTCTGCCCATCAGAGTGAAGTAAGAGTTTGTGTTCTGCATGTATATGATAAAAACCTATTGTGAAACTGCACCTGGGCTAAATTTCACATATGCAAAATCTGAAGAGGTGGGAATATTACTCAAACACCAGGGCTCAGAAACACTGGCGCTTTCAGAACATGAGCACCACTTGGTAACTCAGCATTGTTCCCTCTGTCCTTTTAAGCAGCTGCACCCAAGACCTGGGACCTTTGCATTCAAGCTTGTGCTGCCAGTGCCTGGGACACACATAGCTCACCATCCAAATCAGTGGCTGATTTCAGCCTCACCCTTGCTCCAGGTAAGAGCCCTGCCCATCCCTAAATACTACAGGAAGGGGACAGAAGCTCTACACAAGCTCCTTCTGGTAAATACCATTTAGAACCACCAAACAGCTCACTTCAGCATCCATCTGGAGAAAGAGCCATCCTCTCACTGTGGACCATTCATGGCACAGGGCAATGGAGAGGTCAGAAGACCATGTCTTGCCCATGAATAACCTGGCAGGACATTAATGTGTCTGTTAGAAGCAAAAAATTGTCACAACTGTTTTAGCATGAAGAAGGAGTTATTTCTTATTGCCTCTGTTTTGGTCAGAACATGAGATTTAAGCAGGAGGAAAAAGCCCCAAACCACAAAGCACACAATCTCAGTGTTCCCCTATGAAATTCCCACAGGGCTGGGATTAAATAATCAAACAGCCAATCACCGTTCCAGCCCATGGCTCCAATCTAAGAAGCACATTGACTACTTGTCAACAATGACAGAAGGCATTTGAGAAGCCAGGGGACCCCTACAAGCAGGGAGAGCACTCTGAGGACAGGCAAGGGCATATTTTCTAACTCAAGGAAAAGTGGGAACCTCAATTCCCCCACTGTACAATACAAGATAGAAGATCTCAGTTTGCCAAATTTTAAGGGGATTTAAAAATGAATTAAAAATCATTACCTAAACATGTAAACATCCAGGATGAGTTCCAGGGCAAAGATTGTATTATTCATAGTATTTTAAATGTTAAGTATTCAGGATTTCACTTAAATTTTTCCAAAAATAAGATAAGAGAATAATACCAAAACACAGTGTATATTTATGATCTTTTAAGATTGTCATTTATTTTGAGCATCAAACAGCATCTGTTCTGCTTTCTCTTTACTTAAAGCACCAAGAATGTACCTAATAATAATATCACTGTAGTTTGAAATTTGTCTTTCTACACATTAGAGTGAAATTCTTCCAAAGCAAACTTCAAAATATAACAAAACATGAGGAGAAAATAGAAAATATGTCAAGAATATTGCACATTTACATTTATTTTATATTTTTGAGAAAAGAAAAGCATCTCTGCTACACCTCAGACTCTGCCTCATCTGTAGAGAAGTCCTAATCGTGTGTTTATGCCATGCATTGGAAGTAGTGATGCATGGGCTATGATCACTGTAGTGTACAATTTTTAATTTCCTAGTGGCAACATTTTTTATTGCGACTGGCAGGTTGTTTATAGTTGTAATTTTGAGATGTGTTTTTGTTGTTGTTCTTCTGGTCTTTTATTAACACACTGCCAGATATCACTCCATGATGGCCCATGCTGGGTTAGTGATAATGTTGTCTGCACTGGCAGGTCTACCTTGGCAGATTATGGGCATAAAATGGGCAGGGGACAATCAACTTGTCAGAATATTTACAAATTTCAAATTGCTGTCTACACCCTTAATGACTTGTACAATGAAAAAGATTGCTATGTCACTATATCTGCTTTGCATGAAGAATGGTAATAGCTGGAGAAGATGGGCTGGGAGGGAGACATCCCTCATTAAAAACAAAGAGCTGTGATTGATATGAAAATATGCCTATGAAGCCAAAAGAAAGGTAAATGCATTTAGATTTAAGTGGCTTTATTGGGGGGCTTACTGAACCAAGAGACCTTGCTAGCCTTACATAGACTCAGCTGCAGAAACCTGTATCAGTCTTATACAACAGCTAAGAGAAAGACACTGATTGTCCAATTTTTCCGTCCCATATCAGTTTTCTGGGATACATCACCTTTTGTTGCTATCCTCTCTGAACTAAGGTGAGAGGGGAAAAATGATTCAGTCATGGTAAAAGGTAGTAAGAAGAGAAGTAATAAAAAATATATATCATTTCAGCTGCTTTGAAAAAACAGAATTACACTTCATCTGAATTACACTTACCCACACTCATTGTCTGTGTGGAAACAGCTGCTGAGAGACCCATCAGCATCCCTGCTAACAACTTCCTCACCCAGCCCTCCTGCCTCTTCAGAGTTTTCAATATTATTCCTACCAGAAGCCAGGCATAAGACCACTGGTGTACTGCACACCAACCTAATCATTCCCTCTTGTGAGTACAAACTCTTCCACTGACCGGAACGGAGGTCTGCATTCTTAATGAGGATGTTTTGGGTAACACAGCCCAATATCACTTAGGAAGCAAGATGGTGATGGTGATCACACACATAGCTGCTCAGATAGCTTTTGTCAACACATAAGGAAGCCCTTCAGTAGAATGGTAAGTGTCATGTTAGATGACTCTTTGAAATGGCACATGAAAGATGAGAGAGCTGCTCTGACAAAACCAGAAAGATAGCAGTAGAACTGAGTATACAAACCAGGTCCCTTTAATACCAAACCTGTTTCCTATCCATGCAGGAGTGCTTTCTTCCTAGTCTGTTTTTCTGTACACAGGACGTACAGGAGTTTTTGATAGCATAAGGCTTTTGCAGTTTAACTTTATAATTACAAAAGAAGAACAGTTTGAAAAGTACTGCCTGAAATATGATAATTTACTTCATGTTTCAGTATAGTTTACCAGTACCATTTTTCATAATCTTTGAAAACGTTAAAAAAAAAAAAAAAGGTAAAAGTCTGAGCATCTGGTTTGTTATAAAATGGAATACGTTTACCTAAAAATGAAAGATTTACAAATGTTTTTAATGTTTCTATAGAAACCAGCAAATCACAAACCACTTGTGTCAGAGCTGTTAACATTGGAATATGTTAATAGGAACATATAGACATATGTTTTCTCCATACATATGCAAAAACATATTTCCAGCAGAAAAAAACCTGCTTTGACTTCAAAGGAAATGGACGTGCTGGCAAAGTCTTTTGAAATGCAGGACCATTGCTTAGCCATGGACCAACAGCAACATGAAAGAGTCACAACATCTTCCAAAATTCCTCATATTCTAACCCTTTACCTTCACTCCAGTCACATATTTCTTACATTTGCTATGTAAGAAGCCATCACAACACACACACTTCAATGTTAATAAGTACTTATTACAAATTTCTTCAACTTCATCACAAACAAAAGCACAAACCCATTTAGTTTGCTGTTTCTCCCTCCTTTCCTCTTTTTAAGTGCAGTCACAGGACATCAGCAGATATTTGAAAATGAGGGCATTTTCTACAGAAGAAGTAGTCTTTATGACAAAGCTATTTTATTCATTTGGCAAAAGTAGTTTAAATTTATACACACAAAAATTCCCATCATAATCAAGAAGCCAATGCATATACAAAGTTGCACCTGTACAACCAACCTGAGTCCCATGTACTTCTGGCGTCTCAGTGAGACTTCCACACTGAGCACAGTGCAGAAGTTATGTATATTTATATTTATATTTATATTTATATTTATATTTATATTTATATTTATATTTATATTTATATTTATATATTTAGTTATAGCCTAGATCCACAGAGAGAGACCTTGGTGTCACCAGTTAGGTGGAAAGAATCAGCCTTCCATGATAATCATATACATCTACTGACTGTAAGGGGAGAATGGAACAACCACAACCTTGGCTAAGAGACTCACTCAAAACAGGGGAAACAGATTTAAGTTCTCCACTAAGATCACCATTTATTGCTAACAAGAATTTTCAGACCTGGAACAAGCTTGACAAAAAAAAGGGGAAAAAAGAAGTCCATAATATATACTCATTAAAAGCTTCAGTAACCTATGGCTGTTACTCTGAGTAGTCTCTGAATTTGTAAATATTTTTTTTTACCTATGGAACTTTGGATCTCATATTGAGAGTGCCAAGTGAGACCTGTGGGCAAGCTATATTTCTTGCAGCCTAAAGAATCAGTTTCTAAACATTTAGGTAAGTAAACAGAGATGGCAACTTCAGTTTCATCCAGTTTAGTCCTAAATATTAAAAACCATTAATGAACTCTTGACTTCAAGAATTAAAATCTGTTAGTTGTCTCTGCTCTGACTTCTGATCATTAACACAAGACTTGCATGTTTTGGGCTATTTAAAAAAAGCAACCCATGAGCAAGCAGTAACATCACCATTAAAGAGATCTTCAGAAGATATTTTAAAATCTTCTTTTAATTCAACCACAATGCTTCTTGGTATTAACAGCTGATAAGAAGGATGAAATTCTTGTCACTCGATTTCAGTGGTCTCACAGTTTCATTGCTTATTAAAACTAAAAATATACAATTCCTTTAACATCAACACAGAGAAAGAATCCCACATAAATAAAATAAAACCAAATGCATTTTGGAACACACAAGCTTTAGATAAGAATAGGTGACTAGACACCTGATTTTTAGATGGATAAAATTAATTGAAATGAACTCTTTTCTGTCATTCTCCCCAGCCAGATTTCAAACATTAGCAATTTCTGTGAATCCTGTGTTACTTTCACCAGCATGGTAGGTAGCAGTATGGGTTTAGGAATTACAGCCTTTAAGAAACCGCTGGAATAGACTCAGGGGTTGGTTTAGTGGCTGATAAGGACATTGAGAGATGATGTTCTTCTGGAATTTCTACATCAGTGGTGGAGATGATGTTCTTCTGGAATTTCTACATCAGTGGTGGTACTAACATGCTGATGTGCAATCCAGGTGCCTCTGACAGTCTATCTCAAGTGGACATATTTCACAACTATCCCATAATACATGTCTGAGCATGTTTTTCTAAGACAGATTGGACAGCATAAACTTACAAGAAATAATGCAAATACTCTTCCTGAAAACAGCAGCAGTAGTAATGTGAACAAATGTTCACTAAAATAAGTCATCTACAGTGTGCTACATGAAGGTTGCCACCTATCAATCAGAGCTCTTGGGAAAGGCAAGGTTGAGCATTCAGTTTTCCTTTAGTTTCCATGGTTATTTTAAGGTCTGTAAATGACCTCTTTAGAGAAATTAAATTAGGCATAGCAAGCATCATGCTTCAGAAAAGAATTGTGCTATCTGTCACTTCATTCAACTCTAATATGCTTTTACACACTTAACAGGTATACAAATTATTTCATTGACATCCTGCTCCCTGGAATTCAGAATTAACATTTTATTAGTAATCATCCAAATACAATATACCAGGACACCCAGGGAACTTTTGCTACACTGGTATTTACCAATAATATACTAAAAATTCTTCCTGTTATTTCTGTCTATTCATTAACACTGCCACCAGTACAGCCCTGCCCACTCCATATTACACAGGAGTATTGACCAGGTTGCTACCAAAGGAACTGCTTCAGGATAGAAGAAAAAACATAATAAAAACTGTTCCCCCTCAAAAACATAAAAAAATTACTGTCTTTCACTTGTCTGCAGATATTTTGTATGTTTATTTTCTCCTCTCATTCTCTATTATTAATTAAATGGAAAATATCCACAGCGAGTGATTGAATTACCCCAAAGTACCTGCTTAAAAGGATCGATATTGATCAAACTAAAGGGTAGAAAGTACCACTAGTCTTCTTAATGTAAGTGATTTGGCTAGAGGAAGGTTTTGATCAAATTAAGTGGAGGATCTAATTAACCTGTGATTAAATTAAGTGGAGGGCAAGCTGTATAGGCATAAATCCCATACACATTGAGATGAAACTAATAGTAATGCACATATTTACAGAAGCTGCCAGGGAAAAGCATGCAATATTTTCAGCAAAGAAAAAAAAGGTCACAGGAAGAAAGGGAAAATAAAGCAAGAAGGGATTAGAATACAGAAAGAAGATAAAGACAACCACAGATAATGATTACCATTGGAAGAACATTAGCTAAGCCTGGGGGATTAAAGACTGTGAATATACTAAAGCATGATAAAAATTCTTCCAGATTAAAAATCTAAAGCAGTGCAAAACTCAATGATCCATATTGAAATAGAATTCCAGAAGCTACTAAACAGGCTTTTGTACAAGGTCAAATTGTATCTAGCTTGTATCTCATGGGCAGCATGTGATGAGATCAGTGGTAGGGACAAGTTGTCAATTCACAGCACAGGTGAACAAACATCATGCCATTCCTCCACACAACATTCCTCATTGCTCTTTGAGAACCAGAGTGTTTGTGGCTCTACACTCACTGAAGAGCCATCTGCAACAATTCAAACAGTCAGATATCCTTCTTTATATGACCCTCTGTCTTGTAAGAGACCACCACCTTATAATTATTACCTTATTTCTGTCTCAGGGTTCTGAATAGTATCACCATAACCTATTCCTGAAGAAGCCTGCATTTTTTTCACCCACTGCCAAAATCCTAATACAGCAAGGCTGAGACAATAGAAGTCAGAGTGCTTTGTGACTCCACATGACCCAATTCTGGAACAAAATTTTGTATATTGATAGATTAAAAGAACATGGAAAAACAATTGGTTCCAAATTATTCAAGGACAATAAATACGAACAATATGATACGGACCTTAATGGCATTATAGAATTTCTATATTTCTGCCAGCTATTTGCTAGCTGCAAAAGATTACATAAAAGCACTCTGCCAGATGTAGTAGTTCCATTCTACCAAGGCAGTGGTAGTTTTTTCAGACAAAATTCTCGACTAGTTATCTTTTCTTGCTAGGTAAATATCACCTTCCCGGAAGTGAAAGAAAATAATCTAGAAGATACAAACCCCATTGTATTTCAGGGCTCAATGATTATCCATGAGACACCTCTGTGTCTTCTTGAAATCTACCTGTTCAAAGACCATAGGCAATTACCTTGGTCTCCAATTTTATGTAGCAGGTCTACTTCCACATATATTGGCAATTTTCCACAGTTTTGAAGTCCTATAAAAATACAGCAGACAGTAATTTCTGAGAAAAACTCATAAAGCTGAAAATCCAGCTAGCCAGCAACATTGCCAAACCTGACATATTTTTCAATGTTCCAGTAACACATTAATATGGATTTTTAGTTACATTGTGTGCATAGTGATAATTTCTTGTCTAAGCCAGTGGCCAGTAACGGTAGCCAGTAACAGGCAGCCTTTTGTTTTTCTTCCTTTTTCAGCCAAAGAGATTTACTTCTACACAAAATAACCTCCGTTTTGCAATCAATAGCAGCACTGAAGAATTGGATTGGAAATCATAGTGTATAATCAACTCCAAGACTCAAACAGAAGAATACCTATTGTTCTTTTCTAAGCAGAAAAATTGAGATCTCTCTTAAATATCAACAATTATGCAGTGAAGACACTAGCTTTCCTTTAACAGGCATGGAATTATACATCTGGCTGCTGTCAGCTGTTTTATGCTACTGGAACAATGAATTAACCTTGCCCCATGCTGGCAACTCTGCAAAATTAAATATTATATCAAGAGTATGCCTTTCCTAACTCAGATTGCAAAAACTTTGCAACACAAAACCTTTTAAAGTAGTTTATTCTTCTTTGACATATGAAATAACTTAACTTTTTATGTAGTGCCTCTTCATTTCTGTACATCTAATAGCAACAATAACTTAACACAAGGTGTAATATTATTTTTCACTTCATCTTATGTGGGTTGCAGAAGTTGTTGCAACATCTTCAGTCCCCTTTGACAGTTCTGCTGGTTTCTTCTCTATAATTAATTATATCCCAACTAAAACTGGCAGGTACCTTGCCAACAATCAGGAACATTGGAAGCCCCGAAAAAGACCTCTGGTTTTACACTGCATTGCACATACTCATGGCTTCCATGACCTCCAAGACATTTTACCACATGCCCTGAAACAAGGAGGAAAACTAGACAAGAAACCTAAGGAAATGTCTAAAACTAAAACCATTATTTATCTGGGTTCTCATGACAGCCATAGATTAATGGACAAATGACTCCACACAATTTCTCTATTTTGCTTTTTAGACAGATTTTGTTCAGACCTTTGAGTCTTAACTCCTTGTTCCTCAGAAGATACTCACTTTTCTGTCTAATTTCCAACTAGAGGGCATGTAAAACATTCTTGCAAATTGTTTGAGTTTATTCTCACTGAAAAAAACCCCAAAAACGCAGGTGTTAATAGATACACTAGGTCAAAAAAGAATGCATTGGCTTCTTCAGTGGAGAGCAGTGTTTTGAAAATTCCTTATGCTTTTATTAACTCCTGTGTCTTACACTACTCTTATCTCTACCTGTGGAGAATAATCAGCCCCTCATCCTGCTATTTACTGTTATATACACTTAACACTGTTTGACTTCAGTGCAAGTTGTTTGATGTTTATTCAATAAGTAATTTGAACTTACTTACCAGGTTTGGGTCTTTTTCCCCCAATTATCTATAAGCAGCTGTGTGCACCAGCAAGTTATCTGTACCTGTGGCATTCTAACTCTGCATATATAGCACCTGTTTCTTAGGAAACAGAGGGAATTTTTTTTTGGTTTTCTACATCTTTTCAAGGAGAGGATTAGAAGCATCAAAACAAAGGCAAATTTTGAGAAATAATCATTCACTTAGCATGTTCCTAACATAGTTCACTTTGAGAATAGTCTTTAATATAACGCTCCCACAGAATACCTAACTTAGGGAAAAAAGTGAGGAATCAATACTGAGTTAAAGTCTATTAATTCTTCTTCCCTCATTCCTTGCTTAGATGTAAAACAGTTAAATGTTCTTTCTGTATTTATAATTAATAAAGAATTTCAGCACATTTTTATTTTAAATTGAAAGTGATGGTCTTAAGACAAAGGTTTCTCCTGGATTATGGCCTGCTGCTGCTGCCCTCAGGAATGCTGATCTCACCTCGTGTATCTGACCTTGCTCTGCTTTCGACAGAAAATTTCTGACCAAAGAAATCCCGCAATTCCTCTCTCCTTATCAGAAATTTCTTCCTTGCTCACTAGATGCCTGGAGAATGAGAAGATCCTCAGAGAACCACTTGCCTGAGATCAATACCAGGGTCCCAGACTCTTCTACCAAGCAGAAGGAGGATGCATGGAAAAAACAATGGTCAAGGCAGAATTCCAGTGTGTCTGGAGTTTTTGTTGCCTGCCATTCAGAGCCTTCTGCCAAAGAAATAAGGGTCCTTCTCTCTTTTGGATTTTTAGATGGGATTAGATTTCCATAAGAATAGTATCTGACTCAAACAAGATAACCTTTCTGACATTAAGTGGAGAGGTAGTTCAATTTCCCAAATAATTACAAGAGTGTTTTCTATCACTTCATAATTGAATGATTTTTCTTTAAAGTTCATATTCTAAAAACAAACAAGGTTCATTTTTCTCTTGTAAAACCTTACCCCCAATGCCTATTTTTAATTTTTAAATTTGTTTTATGCATTTCAAAAATATAGTGGATGAAATTAAAATTCCAGTCCTACTAGTAAAATCCTTGCAAATGTAGTGGTTTTGGTGAAAAATTACACTTAAGAGCAGGTCATCACTAAGGGCAACCCCATCACTATGGGCTTCCAGAATAAAAATCCTTACTGCAGGTTCCATAACCAATAAGTGTGTATGCTTCGACATGACCTCTCTATCAGTTATGTCAAAAAAAAAAAAAAAAAAAAAGCTGTCAAATGAATTGTGGGTTTGAGAGACCTGGGAAATGATTACTGCCATGATAACTTGTACTAAGAAGCAGTAATTTTCTTAACATTAGCAAATAAAATCAAACTATTTCAGTACAAATTCATACAGAAGATAGCAAGATATTTTACTAAAGATTCCTTACGTCCATTCTGTTTCAATTCCTGGGCTATATATTCCCTTCTTTCTGAGGCAGAAGTCGATAGTAACTGTACATAAAGAACTAGGACAGTATACTGGCCTCTGAGGAGTTTGAATGCCCCAGGCAACCTGGAATTCATCCATCCTTCCTTGTTTTTAGTCTCTCACACAGCAGAGATATTAAATGTTACACAGCTTTTAATATGCCTGTTCGCACACATCTCTAAAGAATATGGATATAATTGGCAATTGCCTAAGAAAATAAACGAAACTAAAATACACGCAAACTCATAACAAAAACATGACGGAAAACTTCAAATATTTGTCTTACTTTTTAAACCTGCGCCTCGAGCAGAATTGTGTTAGATGCCAGACAGCATGGGACAAAGACAAAAAACTCTTTATTTTAGGAGTAAGTTTCATAAAAAGATTGCCTTTCACTTGCATGTCACTGAAGGACAAGGTGGACCCACAAGCAAGAGAGGTCTCTTCTCATTATTACACCTCGCATGATGCAACATCCTGTGACCTGATTTAGCAAGCTGAGTGATTTATTTAATGCCTCTTTACTTGGCTAAGTGCCACACAGAAATACCTTAGCTGGTGTTTGAAGGATATGGTTTGTGTACCAGACAATTTGGTGGACAGAATGAGCACACTGGGTCATAGCAAAGGGCCAATTAGGCCACTAGCCTCTTTCAGGTACTGGTCAGCAGCATAAGAGCAGGAAACTTCAGAGACACATAAGTATTTCAGGTCCAGAATAAACATTCATCCACCAGCAATCTGAGGGTCAGGACTTTCAAGCCAGTGTAGCATCTTTGCCTTACACAGTTCTCTGTAATCTTTTATCCCAGGAGTTGTGCAGCTCTTTTTCAAGTTAGCACAAAGCCAAGAAACCAGGGACATTGTGATGTGCAGAGCACTGTGGTAATTATCCTTTCTTCAGGTAGAAATGAAAGTAAAATGTCCTTTGACCACATGCATAGAGAGACCTAATGTAGGAGGCAGTTGGATATTAAATTTCTCTACACTCAAATGACTGTTATCATACTCACTGTTCTACAGTAAATGTTTATATGTGTCATTACAGAAGACAAAGCAAAAGGGCAGAGAGGGCTGGGAACTCTTGTACACAGGAGGAAAACAAGTTCAACTCTTAAAAGGTAGGCTTGTTTTGTTTACAAAGTCAGGACTGTGCTCACAAATCCTCTCACCATTTCTACGTTTCAAAGCTGGAGTATAGCAACACCAAATTAAAATCAAAGAAATTAAAAATAGTTTCATTTAAATCTAATTATATCATTAAATACAATTTTTGTATTACACAAAAGGTTAATATCATAGCAACTTATTAAAAGAATTTCTGTGAGACTCATTAGGAAAGTTAATAATTTAGATACCATATGAAGTACGAGAAAAATCCCTGTGATACATTTGTCTGTATAAAGTAGCAGTTTTCAAGGTTATTTTTTTAATATGTCTTTATAGAGGTGAATGCTGCTAACTGGAAAACTAAATATACTTTGAGATTTATGAATTCAGTAATTGCATTTCGGGTGCTAATTAAAAGCAAAGCCAAGAAGAACATTTCAGAAGGGGATTAAAAAAGTATCTTCTAAATAGACATGTATGCATAATATATAGTACACATACGATATCACTATTTAGAGTTTCTCTGTTGTCTGAGGAGATGTACATGCAGACCTCATGCAATGGAGCTTTTCATTATCAAAAATGCTGCCATTCCCCTGCCTGGTGGGGCCACAGAACATCAATCATTTCACCACATAATACAATATTCTAGACATGGCAAAGAAGAATTGAAAACCCAGAAAAACTAAAGTGGATTCTTGATTTTGACTCACGTAAAGCTCAACAAAGTTAAAATGCAAAGGTGGTTACTTGTAAGATTTAGAAGGGTTTTGGAAGCCAGTTCTAGATTCCAGATTTGTTCAGAAAGAAACTAGAAAAGTCAGGAAAAGAATGAGAGCACTCACAAAGAGAGAAGATTGAAAGTCTGGAAACAAGGAAAAACAAATGAAGAAGAAACTCAAAGAAAACTGTAATGGGACCTAGGAAACTTAAATTGCATTCTCCAGGCAGATGAGATTCATGTATATTAATAGTGTCTGAGTGGAAGGAGAACTATTAGGGTGGTGATTTGGATAAGTTTTCTCTGTTAGTAACCAGTGGTATCTACACCACGCTGTATGTTCAAATTGCACCTGAGCCTTCAATTTTCTGCTGAAGGGAGTGCAACATTGTCTCAAATGTTCACCAAAAGGATGAGGAAAAAGCCTGCAAGGATATTCCAATAATCATATTAATATAGAATCTTATTTAGGAGAACATACTAATTTATGTCCCTTTGCAATCATTTGCTACATCGTGGCAACAAACCACAGCAAGTTTGCCTTTTCATCTGCTTTCCCTTTTCTTCCCTTATTGCTGGCTGTAATCACCTCCAAGCAAATGGAGTTATTATAGCAGACTTTTCATCTTTACTGGTATTATGTTTATATTTTAAAGAAATGGTTTTGAACTAGGAGTAGTAATGGATGAAAGAGCAAAGTTGAATACAGAGGGAAAATAGCCACACAGTAGAGAAGAAAGCCAAATGGGCAGGTAAAGATGACCTCATTTGTTAAAAAAACCTTATAGGTTGGTTTTCTTCTTAGCCACAGATTCAAAAAATTAATGTTTTTAATTTTCTTTTCTCATTTCAGACTTTTAGTGGCTATATAATCATAGGAAATGTCTTGCTTTAGAGAAAACAAAAACAGATAAAAAAACCTATCAAACAATAAATAACAACAAAAACCACAAACCCCCACAATCCTTTTTTTCATTATCCTAATGAAAAAATGGTATATTATCCATTTCCTCTTTTTGAGACCTAGTTCTTACACAAGATGAAAAATTGCCTTTCATCAAAATAACTTCACAAACAAGAATGTAAAGGTATAAAATATCAAGGAAAAGCACAACCCTCTTAAAAAAAAATGTTGCAGTAGAAGATGTTGCTGGAAATTGACATTCTAATTTCTTTTGATCTTTGCCACTTCTTAAAAACACACACTAAATTCTCTTCCAATTTTAAACCTGTGTAGTCACTCTGAAGACAGCAAGGTCATCTAGGCAGAGGGATATTATCTGATATAAAACTAAAGTCAATATCACCCTTTATATAAGTTTGGAAAGCTGAATCAGAGCACACTAACATGAAAATATGAGAAATGTAAGTGAACTTTTTCATATTAGCTTATCACACAGACTGAGGAGTGTGTGATTGTTGTCTGCTATTGGTTATGAGAGTAGGACAAACCAGTCATGAAATGCAACCCCACTGAAAGAAATACCCAATCCAATGGAAAACGTGTTGTAATTACAACCTCATCTATCTACTATATACACCTGAAAATATGAAACAAAGGACATAGAGATGGTCCATTTAACAAAAACAGGCAATATGGAACAAAAATGAAGTTCATCTTGTTTTTCCCTTCATACAGAAGGAAACTATGTTAAAATACATAGACATTTTTTGCAAAAGGCATCAACAAATTTTGGAATTTTCCTAATGCTATTCATCCCAATTAGACTCAACTTAGACTTCTTAAAAACATAATTAAAATAAAGTTTGCCCTATCACAATGTTATAGTGGTAGTTTCACATTGTATTTTTCAGAGCATGAATGCATTCCTTGCTGGCAAGATTGCACTTTGAAACTTCTTAAAAATGTAGTTTTAATCTTAAAGACTACAAAAATTACATTAAAAAACAAAAAAAGTTTTCCTACGAGTAGCAGACACCTTAGTTACAGAATTGTTAATTAGACTCAGGAAACATTGTCAATTCCTCATAGATCATCACAGTGCTGAAGCAATGATAATATTTATTGGCAATGGACAAGCATTGTCCATTAGCCAACTGCTCTCTGCTGTTTATTTATTTGATTGCCAAAAGAGATTTGCTAGGTAGAAATACCCAACCTGTGGCAAATGTTTCCCTGCTTTCTAGATTCAAAGTTTTTTGGTCATGATTTTTCTTTATTTCTATTATATAATGCAACATCTGCAGCAAGTTCTTTCAAACAGAAAAAGACCCTGTAATTAAAAGTGTCCTAATTAAGTTTATTTTTTTTTTCATTTTAGCAGAACATTCATACTTAGGTTGCAGATTTTTCTCAGTTGCATTTTTAACTGCAGCAACTATAAGAGTAGATTCCCACACCTGGCAAAGTCAGTCCCAGTCTCTCATGATATTGCTAGTTTCTAAAAATCAGGGGATTTTCAAAAAGATTTTTCTTTAGTGACTCTGTCTGAAACAGTAAAACCACATCTCTTTTCCCATCTCAACAACATTTTAAGATTCTTTTTCAGTTGATTATAATGAGGACTGATGGGTAGAGAAGAAATTGCCTGAAAATTGCATCTTGTGGTATTTGGCAGAACGCAGGTATACATCATGAATGTTGTACTCAACCCAATGGAAACCAGCAGGGACGTTCTGTGCTTTTCTGTCAGCTACAGCATGGAATTTGCCACACTAGAATAAGCCCCAGCCTCTGTTAGCAGCCAGCACATTGTGTATCAGGGCAGAGGTAAGCAACACAAATGTCAAGGAACACAGGATGGTCTATGGAGTCACCACCCAGGTACCTTCCCCTCTACCACTACTTGCTCCTTGGCTCTTTGAAGAAGTCTCTAAATAACTCCACTGTGTTTGGGGTATTTTTTCTATGTTGCCATGGTCTAGGTTTTTGTTCTGTTAGAGTCTGGTCTGTGATGGTCTCTCAGGGGCTATAAAGAAAAAGCCAAATAACTCTTTTCTCAAGTAGCAAGGCAGTCAGAATTTCTGAGCCTTTTAATGGGGTTATTCAGCAAAAGAAACATCAAGGTTGTTTTATGGTGTCAGCTCATTCCCAATGTGATGATATTATATTTAAAGAGAAATGTGAGAACAATCCAGAGGGGAAAAAAAAAAAAAAGGTAGACCTGTGATCCTACCAAGATACAGGGGGACTTGATTTGAGGTATATTGACAATAAGGCAAGAAGTAGGGAGAAAACCACTGGAAACTAAGGATGCAGCAGAAACCTGAAAGAACTTTTCTAAATCTGACTTATTTAATAATCCATATTATATTTTTGTCCACAATTATTGCTGTCAGTTTATTTCCCCAGGATTTTTGTGGATTAACAGTTAAAAAACACCCATCATTACAGGTGTCCCACAACTCAGTCTGAATAAAAAGATGCTGTGACATACTGTAAGGAGGCATCATATTTTTTACACTGTAAACGACCTGGTTTAGTCTAAACAAGGGACAGATGAACAGTAAGCCTCAATGAAATGCAGCAATTTATTTTCCCCTCTGGCTGCTCACGCCATAGAGCACGATGACAGAGAAAATGACAAGTGAGTCACTAAAACAACATTATTGGAATTGACAGAGATTGAGACAGTCATATTTGACTCTAAAAGATGCAGTCTATGTTTATCTGACTGGGCTGGAGTTGACGAGTTTAGGTACCTGCAGGCTCACATCTGGTTATGTTCTAATCTAAATTCCAATGAGCTTATTGATTCTGTTTGTATAAGAACACGGGTGAAGCTGGGTGGGTTTTATAAAGTAAATTGTTGTCTGAAACAAGCTAGAAGTGGCAGCTTGTCCCAAGTATAATGTTGCATGCAGTCACTTATGGAATATGGCTATGCCCATCACAGATATTGCTGGCTCTCTGGAGATTAAACATTCAACAGTACTAACTTCAAAGATTTATAACTCTTGACAATTTTATGGCCCACCTTAAATAGTTGCCCTCTGTAAAAAAAAGCAGCCTGTACTTAGAACAGTATGTAATAATGGTAAGAGCTTCTTTACAGAGTTTTTATAGAGCACTGGCTATCAGCTGAAAATTCACTCTGAGACAAATATCAGAGCAACCAAGGAGGAGGAAAAAAACCCAAAAACACAAGTGACAACCTTGCAATAACCTGTGCAGATGCTTCTTCTGTCCCACTGCATAAGAGCAGATCAACAGTGTAATTCCAAACAACATTGCAAAAGTCATCTCAGTATTTCTATGCTTCTCCTTAATCATTCCTTTCTGAAAGTCCTGTTAAAAATGGAACTGAGTAAGCTGCTAACAAATGGTACTCTCAACAGGTAAAAGTGATTACAACAGTGTAAGACTGAGTAGAGCTAGTGCTGATAGGGGCCAATGTGTAGTCACTTTTCTTGAGAACACCATCATGGCAGAAAGCTATATGACAAGGGGATGAAGGAACAACGTATGTTTTCACACCCTCCCACTTTTTAGCAGGCAATTTTTGTGCCCATGTAACTGGTTTGCATTTCAGAAGATCCTTCTCCCAGGAACTGATATTTTTACTGGCATTCTCACAACACATAGAAACCCAGGGACCACTAAAACTAAAGGGCAGGGGGCAAGGTCTGAACCAAGGTGATCATGAAGACCTACAGTCTGGACTGTTTTTCTCTATTTTACCACGTGCAGCACAGAAAATGAAGATGAAAGACAAGGCCAATGCACACAGGTTGGAGAGGTTAGGGCAAAAAATAACAGAAATTTTAAGCTGAATGAATATAGTAGAATTTATTCTACTGAAAGATTCCTTTCAGGCTTTTCTGAAAGAATTGTGCTGGTAGATTCTATGTAAAAGCTCATTATCAAGGAACTACTTTATTAAGTAGCTCTTTCATACATCTTTGAAAGTTTAGCTTGAAGCACAACCTGGCACAAAGTAAATTGCTAAAAAGGCAGCTCAACAATCTATTCGTATCTGAGTGCAGGGGTATAAGATAAAACTTGTAACCCTTAACCAAGGCTGGATTTGAGCTCCAGATAAAAGAAAGCAAAACGATGACAGAAGACAAATTCAGGATCAGAGAACAGGTTTGCAGGTTTCATTTCCCTATGGACACTATTTGCAGAGAACAGAGGTTATAATAAAGCAAAGCCATTGCAGAAAATTACTGTGAAACAAACCAAATACATTTAGTGGAGAAAGGACTTGGCACCAAGCTCAGCTCCAGCTGAGCTGGAAAACAGTTCACAGAATGGTATAGAAAGTTAACTTTAACATTGCTCTCTTGGAGGAGAAGTGCTGTCATGTATGTTATTATCCCCTGACATTACTGTGTTCAAGAACATTTGAAAACTGTATATTGTGCATGAGCATCATACTTTCAACCTGGAATGCTTATGCTTATGGGACCACCATAAATCCATTCTTTGATGAAAGACAAGGGTTTTACAGCAGTCATTTCTATGTAACTTCTCATCAGGTAAAACGCAATGAATACCTCAAAGTTTTTATTACATTCTTTATGGACTTGTTAGAATGCATGGAGTGCATCCTGAGGGCAAGACTGCTGACATCTCTTCCATCTCTACAGATGGTATCAGCTGTCTCTGGGAGCAAACAGCAGAATTTGAAATCAAATACTGCAAAGCAGGCCAATAAAAATGTTGATGCATGGAGATGTTTTGAGGTTGTTGTTTGTTTGTTTGTTTTTTAATTACTTGATATTACCTATGTTTTGCTCTGATCACTTGAAATTCCAAGCCTCGTAAAAAAAAGTCAGTGTACCAATCTACAAGTGTCAGATCAGACACAGCAACTTCTTTGCACTTCAGCTATTTCCCACAGGCAATGCTCTTCTGGCAGCACAGCATTTTTAATGAAACACTACCAAGTGCCACAGGAAGCATGCAGCTTTCTCAAAACTGACAGGTTACTAAAGAATCCATGTCTTTAACTTAATAAGTCAAATAACCTGGAGTCTTAAGAACAACTTAAATTTTACTGAGGCTTTGTGAGAGTCTATAGTCAATAGGACTGGGTACATTTCCCCTCTGCAGAATAAAATTCTGGTATAACTTACCCCCCCCCTCCCCCTTTGAACTCCTATGACAGAAAACCAAGCAAGTAGAAGCACATCTGGGTCCTGGAGCATTCAGTGGAAACATTAGAGAATATTAGCTGCTGGAAGATTGTTGCTTGTAAGGCTGAGAATTGCCATCATATTTTGAAAGAGCTTCCTTTCTGTTGTAAGGAGACCTGGGGAAAGGATCACTTACAAAGTATATCTCCAAATCAAACAATTTGCAGTTTTACTTGAAACTTTTTTAGAAACAGAAAATATTTTCATTTAGCTTTACAGAATTCTTCAGAAGACACAAGGTGATCACCAGACTGAGCCCTCTTTGAAAATTAAGGACTTTATGGATACTGAAAATTTTTCTTTGATCACCTATTTATTTTCTGAAAGGCTGCCTAGGGACTTTCCAAGCAGCCCCTAAAGGTAAACCAGTTTTGTAATGCAAGACAAAGGAGTTGTTCTGTTAGTGCACGGGTGAATTGGCACACGCCCTTGTGCTCATCATGCACACAGGTGACCCTGCAGATGCCAAGATCTCACCTCCTGTGTAGGAAGCTGCACTGACCCTCCCTGGGGTTTGGCAAGTGGTAGGAAGCAGTCCTGCCAAAGCTGCTCTTCTCAGAAATATGCAACCAGCACCCACACATCTATGGAAGGACCAGAGATAAGGTTTCTTTCCTGTCTAAGAAGTGAAAAACCCCCCAACACCTGCTTTTCGAGCAGCATTATCATAGAGTCTTCCTTACTTGCAGAAGGCTATATTATAGTGTAACTTTTGCTCCATGCAGTATTTTAGGGGGATAGCTTTGCCAGTAGACAACTGGAGGAAACTTAGAAAGTCAGCAAAGAGCGTGGCATGCGAAGAGCTTAGTCACTCAAGGCAAATTCCACAGGGGTATGAGGTTAACACACACAATTAAAAATTAACCATCGGTGAATTGAGGCCACCACATTTCTTGGATAACAATCATGTTTTAGGGTTTAACGGGCACTTATTTCTCTTTTCTTGTGGTTTCACATAGAAAGAGCAGTAATGAAACTTGCAAACAAATAGCTTTTCTATATTCATTTTAAAGTTGCAATAGGATGCAATAGGCATGAAACATCCACTAAAATCATACAGATGCAAAAGTGCACAGCAAAGAGTAGTTCAAAGCACCATGGAAAATCACAACCAAGTAAACTGAGGAGAGACTTTTTAGGCTATTCCCTATTTGCCAGCAAAGAAAAATACCAGCTTCAAGTGACAAAGCAAGTGAAAATCTTGCAGAGCTCTTCAGAATGTCCTATTATCACCTCAGCAACCCTCAGGCACACATAATTGATAGGCAAAAGGAAAAAAAACAGCTCTTGATGCCCAGGGCAAAAACAATAAAAAAATAAATTTACAAGTTGTGGCATATAAAATCTGCAGGCACTTTGACTATACTGATTATGATAGGAAAATAAGATGTGACAGAAATAGAAAACAATCTGCAACATCATCCTAAGGAAGAAGAGGATGTCTTTAACAAGACCTGCAAGCCAGATGGCTCAAGGTGTTCCTCTGAGGTGGTGCAGACTTTGAAATGACAGCTGCATGAAAAAAAAAGCCAATACAATGCAGCTGTTTGGGGCAGCCCCTGTTTTGGGCAGGACAAGAAAAAGTTTTCTGCAGAGTAAAGAGGCAAACAGATTTTAGCCCAAAGACTTGACAGGAATTTCCTGAGATACCAAATATACAGAGAAAAAACATCAATTTGCTGCTCTTCTAAATGGACTTCCTCCACAAGCACTTTGGAAACCCTTCTTTCTAGAAAGCAGCACAGACACTAACAAGTGGTTTAGTTGTGAGATACTCCATGAAGAATTCTAATGAAATATGCTACTTTCTAAATTCACCTCTTCCAGTTACTCTAGCTGGAATAACCTACATACCAAAATCACCACACTAACATTTGAATTTATGTAGAATGTTTTTGAAAGAAGGTGGCATGTCCTTGGCCAACATAGCAAAATAAAGGATGATGACAAATATTCAGTGGATGAGTTAGGTTGTTTATACTTTGCAAGACTTTACCTACCAAAATCCAAGGTTAATATCCTTAATCCAAGATGGCCAAATAGGACACAAAACCAATTCATGCCCTGCTGAAATTTTCATCTTGCTAAATGGATATTAACAATCACCAATCATCCTGTAGTAACGTGTTTAGCTAAGAAAGAGAATGGCACATGAGCTAATATTCCCAATGTTTAGCCCTTCCTGTTCCTTGTAGCTTTTTAGAGACATAGTGTAGGAAGCTGTTGATAGTAATCACATGGTGAGTTATAATTAAATCTACCACTAACATGAACCAGACATCAAATTAAACAGTGAGTCTTGAAACTATGCTCAATTCCAAGCAGGGAGATAAAGAATAGGTCTCCTTTGGTAGATGGCATACATCAGATTTCTTATTCTTCAGCCATTCTGTTCATTTTTCCACAGTGCAATCCAAGAAAGGCATTATACTTCAGGGGCTCATCTAGCTCATTAGCAGGTTTTTGGAAGATGCTCCTCTGTGCAAGGCAGACATGCCCTTAACTTCAATAGAGACAATAAGCAAGGAAGAATGTTTGGTTACACTTGACAACGTCACCATAGTTTGAAGTTTCTTATTAGATTTGAGAAACAGAAAAAAGTCAGGATGCCTTCAAAGTAAATTTTCAGACATAGCATACACAGAATATGCAAACAGTCAAAATCGACTTATTGTAGAGAGACCAGACTAAGGGAAGATGTTCAACTCAATATTACAGGTGAACAAAACCCAGAGTTACTAGCCCCAGTCTCTTTCCTTTACTTCCCCTTTGTTTCATCTATGGTTAGAATGTTTTGTTTGCAACCCTCAACTATGTATGCTTAAACTACCCCTGTAGAACTATTATTATTATTCTCTGTGAAATAATTCATGTAGTCACTAGGCTCAGACTGTCTTCCCAGCTGGATTGCATTTTGCATGACGTGCTGGATGTGTGTCTCCTATGACATATTTCATCAGAAAGAACTTCAAAACAGATGTAGTCTTGTTGAATGAAAAAAAAATAATAGAGAAAAGTATGTCAGGACCTCTCTTAAGTATATTAACAAAATCATGATAGTCATTTGCAGTCATCCCTGACTTCAAAGGACTGGTTCATGATTATCCCTGGAAGAAAAATTAACCTGCAAACATATGCACTTCATATATACTGGCAAATATAACCAAATACCTTGAAATAGGCCAATAATTAATCAGTGAGATGAATGCTGAAAACAGTTCTCAAGAATTTGAGAACTATGTCTTAAAACTAAATTTTGTACTCAAAACAATATACCAGCTCTGACAACATGACAACTGCCTGCACAGATGGTTTGGCCAACACAGGAGGACTATGTGTACCTGTGGCCATCCTCGGGACAAAGCCAAAATCTCCTTGACAAAAAAAAATCTAGTTAGGGCAGACTAACCTACAAGACGAGCAAGCTAACAGAATTTTCATAGTACAGAACAAATCCCAAATTTAACAGAAATTTTTATGATTGACATTTATTGGGAAGAAGTGGGTGATTAATTCAAAACAAAACAAAAAAAAATAGATAAACTGCAACACTTTATTGAATGGGTATCTACAGTACTTACCCTGCTTATTGCTCCCATGTATTTAGTGACCAGCTAAAAATTTAGCTAAGGACCAAAATAGAGCTATATCCTAATTTGCTATGTTTTCACTTCTTGTTTAATACACCAATACATCCTTCTAATCCATTGCTTGGTCTAAATTTCCTTAAAATTTTAAAAAATCACTGACACTCGGGGTATGGAAATAATAATGGAATGCTCTGAGGCAAACAGGGATTAATTGTAATTGTCGATTTTTCTGGGCACACTTAAAGTAGCAGCCCCATGCTGCCTTATTCCATGAATCTAGGAGACTGTTTGAGCAGGCAGTGTTATATTACTCTGGGGTGGGAATGAAATCATGTGGGAGCAGCAAGCACAGCTCATGGAGAAAAATTACCATTTTATATTTATTACTTTGACTGGTTTAAGTGCCACAGGAATAGACTCTCTAATGCATTTGAGTGCAATTCCCCAACAATTTGACTCTGTTGCTTTGTAAACTATTTTTAGGGAAAAATCTCAGAAGACTTTTAAAGGCATAAACCATCTGAATTTAAAAGATTATTTTGGTGCTTTATCAAAAGGATATAAATAATATGATACATCTGTCCAGATTAGATTGATTCTTCAAATTCAAGTATGAGAACAGAACTTCAGGAGAAAAATTCCTGTTTTAAACTTGCATATCATTTTTGTTCCTCAAGCTCAAATAAGCTTCTTCAGCAGGCTTATCATAATTTTGGATTTCCATTGGTAACTCTACAGTGTAGATGCTTTGGGCTTTTAAAACAAGATATTATTATAAGGAAACTACAGGCTTAAACATACATAACTGCATAATTACACTGTTCACAAGCTAATAGCTAAAGAGCATAAGGACATTCTATTTTAGAGGAGGAAAGTTAAGGAAAAAGCAGATAGCCAAAAGCTCATGTCTCTAAAAGGATATTTGATCAAAATTATATTTTTTTCATTAAACAGTAAGGTAATTTCAGGTTCCTTACTTCCCTACCTTCACATAGCCACAAACATTAGATATAACCAATTGTTGGTGTCCTCTTCTCCATCATCCTTAAAACCTGAAATCTGAGAGTCCAGTATAAAAATGCACCTTTCAGCTGCTAGCAACCTACTACAGATGAAGTTTTGTGTTGACCTTCCAGCACAGGCTAATTAATACCTTGAGGAATTATATGAATTCTCCCTGTATGTGTAATAACAGCAACACAATGAATAAACCACATGATAAGGCTGAAAACTCCTTACTGATTTATGACATAATAGCTCAGAGGTGCTTCCTGTTTATTTTAATAGTCTTTTCTCTCTTAGTTGCTGAATCTTGGGCTGCATACATTCCAAGACAGAGTCAGAGCCTGCTCTGGGTCTGACACAGCCTCCTTTCCAAACTGCTGTTTCAGTGGGGAAAGATCCTTCCAACCCACCCAGCTGGCTGCCTAAACAACTGCTACTCTGTAATTTATGAAATATTTTTAGTGCTTCCTGAAGGACATAACAGGCTCTCATAACAACTCAAAATCATTTCTGTGGGGAGCTTGCACACTCTTCCCTAGAACTGCCCAGGGCATCCTTAGTCTGCATCCTTCCCTGCCGGAAGCACTGGTGTGGGAGGAGCCAATACCTTTTTTTGGCCATCGTACTATTACACCAGCATCAAGAGAGAAAGTGAGGAATGCATTGACATCTAACTGTCATCATCCTGGAAAATTCTAACCCACCACAGTGACTCTAATCCAGAGTGCAATATTAGTTCATGCCATTTCATCACAAACTACCAGTTTCAAGCTCTGTTTCCTCTCTGAAAGCTGGATGCAACAAGCAGCCAGCTCACTGTGTTCATCAGATGAGGACAGCCATGCCAAATCATCAAGGTCATTGAGCCTTGCAGCATCTGATGGGAACTGCATGATCACAGCCAGATTGCAGAGTTCTTAAGACTGCAGTTGCCATCCCTATGAAAAGACTTTTTGATGGCTCTTCCCTCTCCTACCCCTTGGATAAATCTGTGAATTGATATAAGGATTAGAAAAAGATAAGCAATTTTTCCTCCAGTCACACACACGTCACTCACGCACACACTTGAGTAATGGTGCTGGAATTGTTGTATGGCATGTATTTGAAAGTGACTCTCACTGAACTAATCAGTGTAGACCCACCTAATGACTTTGGTGAATTACACTGTTTTAACATAACTGTAGCTGTAATACACCAAATCATACAACACAATCAGCAAACAAGTTATTCTATTATTATTTTTGTTGTTGCAGTTAAAGATATCCTTGTTTTGTGAGATATATGAACCATTTTTTTCCAAATTTTGCATATAAGGATACACATAAACTATCCTGGAATGGGATTAAACTCTGTGTTAAATGCTCTCCAAAGAACACTACACAGATCACTCAACAAACTGCCTCAGTGTTTTACAGCTGGCCAAATCCTCCTCTCACTGCTGTTATTCACTGCCCAATTTTCTGTAATTGGATTACTCCTCAAGGAATGGAGAGGAAGTCTTCTGCTATCATGTCTAAAAAGTAGTGTCTTCACCACTAGCACCTTCAAACCTGCAAGGATTTAGCAACAGTAAGAAAGAAAAGGATCTTCTAGATCATGTCCTTCATTCCAGTGAGAGTTATAGTCATACAGAAACAATTCCAACACTTGTAAGATCATTGATTTTTTTTTTTTTCTTTAAGTGATATGATATACAGATGGCCACAAGGGAGAGGTATAGCAAAGAATTGAAACAAATTCAAGAAAATGCCACTGTTTCTCATGAACCAAACAAAAAGGTTAAGCAGTACCCATCGAAGCAGTAATGTCAACACACACTCTCCCCCCCACTCCCCTCCCCTAAATCAGCTCCAGAAAGCTGTAAAAACATAAGTCATAAATAGCTCAGATGAGTTAGAAAAGTAATTTCTCTCTTACTTTCTTTCCCAGCCCCAGACACATTCAGGTAAACACAAAGCCACATCATGATGAAATCAACAACTTGCAAATGAGAAAAACAAAGGATAATGCAGACATCAGTGCAAAGATCAACAGCAGACCTTGCCCCTAGGAAACCTCTCTCCTTCCAAACTCCTGAAACTGCATGCTATGAGCTACAGCCACTGGCTGCTTAGGGATGAAAACAGAAGTCAAAAGAAAAGTCACAGCAATGACAGCAAATACAGATGAATAATGAGTCCTACCACAGCACTGTCTGGGCTAGGAAAAAGGGAAGGACACTCATGTCAAATACCTGCATTGGAAAAAGACACTTCAGACATTTTTACAGCTGTTTTCTTCTCATCATTTCCCACCTAATATCTGTAACTATGGGAACACAAAAGAAAACCAAAGATTTAGGAAAGCAGGGACTGAGAAGCAAGACATCAATAGTTTCTTACAGAGATGAAAAGACAAACCAGCAAGATCAAACCGAACCAAGAAAGAAATGACATGTGGCAGCTCAGTAATGGTCAAGTCCACATCTCTGGTAGAGTGTTTAACCCATAAACACAGAGTCCTAGGTTTTAAATAAGGTAGAAACATTGCCACATTTGCTACATCTACAAATAGCAATGAGGAATTAGTTCTAAAAAGACAGTCCATAGACTTTTCCACTTGCCACAGAAGTGCAGTCTCCATTCAGTGTCACTGGCTTTTATCTAAGGTTTGCTGCTGGTTACCTCATTAAGCACTGGCTTCTGAAATGTCTTGCATCCACTGTGTTCTGTAGCAGAGCAGTTAAATTTGTCAGACTTGAAAGAGAACCTTAGAAGTATTAACTTTGCTAAAAATCTAAAAAATCTAAAAAAAAAAAAAAAAAAAATCTTTTCTTTATGCAGAATGAAAAAAAAACAAGTCAGATAAAATTCAGAACCCTCTTTTAAACTGATTCTGAGAAAAAGTTTTTGGTATCAGATAAGAACGGAAAAGCCTGAGACACAAGATTAATTTACATATTTAGTTTATCCAGCAAATACTTTTTGCTGGTTGATATTATGTGACCACATTTCAAGAAGTAGCTTTTCCTTTCAGCTTCAAAGAGAGAGCAAAACAGAAGAATGAACTTTTCTTTTGCTTTAAATCCGCACCTACTTCAAACACAGCTTTCTTTATGAAAGGCTGAGCTCACTTTTAGATTATAAAATTAAGCCCTTAATACTTCCTCCTTGAAACAATACATAATTCTGAACACTTTTCTTTGGTGAAGCGCATACATTTTTCAAAAAAGACTACTATGGGTTTAAGCAGAGACTGAGAAATTTCACACTTAAAAGAATGTTTCCTGGGAAAGTGGAAAGAAAGTTACAAAGAAGATTCAGCCTCATCTTTCAGCCTTAGATTATGGGTGTCTTTTCTGATACCAGATGAAACCAATAGTCTAACAGGTAAAGTGCTTAATAAGGAAAAAGTAAAAATCAAGCAAAACCAAACCATAATGCTCTAAACTTTTGATTGATTGTCTAAGTCATTACAGAGCTTGACCATTTTGGCCTCAAGCTTCTAAATAGTTTAGTTTGATGGAGACAAAGTTAGACCTACATTGAAAGTGCTAACCAAATGGATAACAGACTGGTAATGAGTGGATGCCAGGTCTGCTCTCATGAGGTTACAACACTATATTACCATTTTCATCCCTGCAGGTAGTTCCAAAGTTTTGCTTGACTGCTTGATTTTCAGTTCAGTCCATGCTGAAATGAAGATTTTCTCAGTATATATATGGCTTTCAGGACTTGTTTGCTATAGATTCAGCCTCTGACCACAGCCATCTCTCTTTGGTAACTGATAGCTCAAGCTCCAGGTGTTAAATAAAGAATTTGGATAAGGTCATTTCTGTCTCCTCACCCTCTCCCTCTGTTCAGCCTCTGATATGTAACTTACCTGAAGAACTGAATGGCAGCCTCTAACCACAAGAAAAAAAAAGATGGCCAGTAGACCCTGTTGTGTTTGATTCATGACCCACTTAACAAGTGCTCTGGTAAAACCTCAATTCATTTCTTTAGGCCTATTTCTTACTTCTTACAGCACAATCTGTCTTATGGCTCAGTCAGCCCCAGGAGGCAAACCCTGGCAGCTCCATCTCCCATCCCATGCAAGCATGAGGAGGAGGAGAGCTGCAGACGCTGTCAGTCAGCCCAAGGAACATATGAAACATCCCACTGCTCAGGCACCTGAGACATCCTGTGCTCTCACACTGACTCAGAGTGCTCAGGTGCCTGCAGTCAGACAGAGCTCAGGAGGGCAGGGGAGCACAGAGCAGCCCTGGCTGGCTCTCCGTGGGCAGAGGGAGGCAGATGTGCCACTGCCCAAGAGCCCCTGAGACAGCACTGACAGAAACACCTTGAGAGCCTCACTGATCAATCAGCACAGCAACCTGCTTTAACAAGTGCCACTGGGCACACACAGGCTTGTTTCTACAGGAAAATATTCTAACTGCACACTTGGGTGAGCATTCTGTAGAATTGCCAGCAGATGATGCAGACAGTGCCACTAATGTGATCGCAAAAACCTACCATAGTAAGAATTTTATGCTAAAAAATGTAGTCCAAATCAGTTAGAAAATTAAAAATGTATGCCTCAGAATTCCAAAGGGATGCACAATTTTATATACAAAAGCCCCCAAAATGGATGAGACTGAATTTTCAAGAGGCTCTTATAAAACCAACAAAAAATAGCTACAGTAAAGGTTGCCCAATTTGTGGTGTTTGTTATATCCCTTTGCAGACTGCTTCTGATTTTTATTGGATTTTTCAAGTTATTAACAGATTCATCCTTCTCAAGAAAAAACTCTACTTTTTTAAGTGGGCCTGAAATTGAAACTCAAACCAAGGGCTGTGGAGGTCCCTGCAGAAGGTGAACAAGCAGAGTAGTGGGAAGAGTCTATCTCCACCTCCTAGCAGGAGCCAGACCCTTTAGACAGAAAACATGATGGGGGCAGCCTGTGCTCCTGTGGTGTGAGCTGCAGGGGATGTGGCAGTGGCCACTGGCAGTGGCCAGACCCCTCTGTGCCTGGGGCTGAGAGGAGCAGCACAGGTTCCTGGGGGCTTTGTGGAGAAGAGCAGGGCAGGAAATCACAACCACCAGCCTTTCTGACCTTCCTGCCTCATGGGGATCTGCCCCCAGCTAGAACACCAGAACAGACACAGCAGCTCTGCTTCTGCATGTGGGCAGTCCCAGTGCATGGCCCACACTGGTGACAGTGGTCAGCTCTTTGCAGGATGGGCTAAAGCTGAAATCCTAAGGGATATGGGACATGAATCATAAATATGCTGAGTTGAAAGGGACTTATCAGGATCATCAGTGTATCATCAAGACATATGGATAAACAACTTGGATAACATGATTATTCTGTTCACATATATATATAGGTATATATATATGCATGCTTTTTTCACGGCAAATATTTTGCCTGTCAGATGACTTCAACAAAAAAATCAGGTCAGACAGTGGTATCAAGGCATTACTCATATGGCCAGTTTCTGACCCTCTTTGCTCAGCACCTGGCACTTCATTTGATGAACTGACATATTCAAATTCAAATGAATTAGGGCTGTGGTTCACAGAACAGGACTTCATGCAGTTTAAAAGAGGATGGAAGAATTTAGGAAAAAAATGAACCACTATAAACAATGTAAGTTATTTTGAACTCCTCCTGCCTAAATGAAAGGCTAAATAGTGCAGTTGTTCACACAACAAACCTGATTCTTAATTGCTACATTTTCTTCAAGGCTTATATACAATTAATGAATAAACATTGAATTATTGCTTCAAATACATTACAGAAAAACAAGGGGTTTTTTGTTGGTTGGTTTTTTGGGGTTTTTTTGTTTGTTTTTGTTTAATTTCTCAATGTTCGTTCACAGTCTTTGAAGGCCTTAAGCTGATAGAAAGAAAGGACAGAGGATTTGGGGTTCAAATCCTGGTAGAAGCTTTGATGTAAGGATATGAGTCTAGTACCATTCCAGTTGTCTAATTTCATGATCTGCCCAAATGTGCAAAAGCTATACAATTTTAAGATTTGAGGTCTAGTAAGAACAAAGATCACTTAACTCTTTCAAAGGTGTCATGGTCTCCTCTGAGGAGAGTTGAGTGATATTGAAACAAACAAGGACCTAGCCCTGTTCTCAGAATACATTTTAATGGCAGCAGAATTAAGCCACAGAGTGAAGAATCAAGAATGCCTTCATTAGTCAAGTGCCAATTGCCCTGGCAGTACACATAATACTGAACAGGGGTGGGAGGTGTTGGGTTTATCACTGAGTCAAACCCAGCACCTCAGTTTTACCTGTGGGAGGGAAACAAATGGTGCCTGCAACCTCCAGGTGATGTTCTGCCTTCTGCAAGAAACCTCTCCTGATCTGTCCTCAGAAGAGCATCTCCAGCTTGCTTACCCTTTGGGATATTTGCACTGCTGAGCCCTGGATTACCATAAAGGACTGGTAATAAAATAAATAAAAGTAGCTATTTCTGAGAGAGGACTGAGGCACAAATAAAAATGAAAAGCAATGATAAAAATCAGGAGGGTTTTTTTTTTTTTTTTTTTTTTTTTTCTGTTATTTTTAAGGAGAAACTAGGAAACAAAGATGCATGAGGGAAGAAAAGATATTTTCCATCATGAATTCTTGAATGCTGTACACATGATCTCATTGGCAATGGGTCAATGCCTCCTGTGGTGCCTCGGGCAAGATGCCTGTGATATATAAAATGCTTCTAGTGGCTGTTGACATTGCAGAAAGCTTTTATTTCTTTCTGTCCCTCTTTTATTTTTTTCTTAACTGCATCTATGTCTCAATCTTAAGCTTTTAAAAACTAAGAACTTCATAACAACCAGTTTGTTGACCTAGTAATTGCATATTGAACCATTTACCACACAATCAACAACTGTCACACTATTAATAAAGTGCTAAAAATTTAAGCACTAATAAGGACATTCATGACATGTTGTAATCAGTAGTGCTGATGTCAGAGATAAGTGAAAGCTTGGGGGCTTGTAGCCACCAGAACATACCTGAAATCAACAGAAAGGCTCCCTTCCAGACCAGAGAGAAAATAGTAAGTGGTGTAATAAAGGAGAGGTTCTATTTGCTTTCATTAGTTCATTTCTCAAAAGTGGGCAGAAAAAAATTGGTTATATTTTTACTATTCTCCTTCTAAAAAAAAATGCTGTTTCATATACCCAATTTCCTCAGAGGACTAAAAAATTCTAAGAGGATTCAGCTGTGTATATCTTAATGTTTCTAAACAGAAGGTGATAAGCAGTCATCAGATTTTGGTTTTGTGGGTTTTTTTGATACATAGGGAGCATACAGAGGTCGGTGTAGAAATGACACAGAGCAGAAAGCAGCAAAATTGTAAAATACACCTTCATTACAGCATATATATATGATCATGATTACTAATGGCAAAAAGAAAGTGAATTTTCCAGAGTGCTAGTGGCATTTCAGTTTTCTCTAGGTCATTGCAACACAGAAATTTCACATATAGTAAGTAGATAGAGGGTGATTTTTCTGTTTCCTTTGCAGTCCCTATTTAAATAGTAACCCAGATAGGAACAGACTATTGATACCACTAGAATACAGTACAAAAAAAAGCCATAATATCTGCATATTTTATATTTAATCCTTTTCTGGACTCACTATGGTGTCCATAAGTAAACAAGGAGAGATTAGATGACCGAAGTCTATAATTATTCATTTTTATTGTCTATTACTTACTGCTGTTTACTTACAATTCTTTAAAGTAACACAGGATATCATTTAAAATTATCTATACTGGGAGTTTTACTGCACTATTCTCTACCCATATATTATTATATATGGTTTATAATACACAGGCAGTGAAGAATTTGAGGCTAGATATTTCCCAGGGTATTGAACTCCAAGGAAAACCCTTAATGTCAGAAATTTCAACAAAAATATTCTGCAGAAAACACACACAGATTGCCTATTGCTAAATATTTTTCTTCCTTTGTGGTACATTAATAATTTTTACTACATTTTTTCTTCTCTGTATGTATGTGTGTTGGATATTATTTCATACTATGAATGAGACATAAAGATATAATTCCCTTGCCTTGCCAAAGTGGCACAGTAAAAGTCAGTGGCTGTCAGAATATTTGCTGTACAATACTACTTTTCATGAAAAGTAGCACTACAAATAGTGACTATAGTCAGACTGATATTTTCCCCACAGTGCTTTCAGTAAAATCTCTTTTTTGTTGTTGTCTTTATTTTTTTAACAAACAGCTTCTAATCAAAGAAGTAGTAAACTTTCCACCAGGAAAAAAAAAAAAAAAAAAAAGTCTAACAAGTAAGGCAGAAAAGCAGAAGAGTCCATAGATTTTACAGGAGCCACTTCAAGCAGATCCAAGCTCTCTGAAGAGTACTTAGTACTCTGTGAAAGATCTTAAGGAGCTATAGTCACACTAGTTTCCCCAGAAAGATCTGTAAGTCATGTGAACACCAGCCTTTCTGGTCCAGACCCACCTCACTCAAGCATTTGGCCCCAAGAAAAAACAAACTGAACACAATTATTTGGCCTGCCCTTCAATGCCTAAACTAGGTGATCTAGTAACAACTCTAAGTCTTAATATAGAATAAGCTATTTATATTACTTTTTGTCCCCTTCTAAGCTCCATCCTTTTTATTATGTTTCTCTCCCTCAGGCAACTTGCTACATCAATTTATAATTAGACAGAAGGAATGACCAGAAGTTCCATAAAGGCACACACATATGTGTGTGTACCTACATCTCTCCTCCAACCAGAGAAAGAAAAAGGGATGACTGACTAAAAAAAAATAGTAATACAAAAACAGTGGTTCATTTCTGTCCTATACCCTGCACAAAATCACAACTAAAAAATAAGGATAGTACCTTGATAATCTGTAACAGGAAATACCTTCCCCTCAGGCACTCTTATTTTGTCTGCCTTAAGTTATACTTTCTAAACCAGCTCTAGGGAAAGTGGTGAAATAAGGGTAAAGGAATGGCTGAAAATGCTAAACTTTTCCATCCAGGACAGAAAACTAAGGCCAAGTCTAGCTTCCACAAAGTCTGAAATGCAAAAATGAAAAGAGCAACTATATTATTAATAATTAAAATTGAATTAAAAGTAGTGTAAGTTAAGGCCAAGGGAGTATTTTTACTTTATAAATTTTTTATTGTTTTTGATCAGTTAGAATCACAGAAGGCTTTGAATACAGAAATATGCATGTAAATGAAATAGTATGTACTAAGATGTCCTAACTGAGGACATTTTTTTAATAAACCATAAAAGTTGTATAATTAATGTAATAATATATTAAAGACACAAATAAGTAATGAGAATTATGTTTAAATAACTGCTGGGTAGGCAAGGGTCCACAAGGATTAAAAACACAACCTTGAATCCAGATTTTCATTTTGTCAATGCCGCAGCAATCACTGCAGTTTTACAGGACCACAGCCTAGCTCTGAGTTGTTATGGTATAAGAAGACTCAGTTTGACTCAAATTGAATTTCTCAGGCTCTTAAAGAGAACCTTTATTCCAGAGGAAAAAGGGCAGCAATCACCCTCAGATTAGGAAAGAGCATTGGTTTTCCATTGCCTCCAAAGGTTCATGTCAAGGCACAAGCATAAGAATGATGGAGGGACAGTGAAGAGCTGCATTTCACAAATCTCCCTCCTAAATCCCATCCTTCTGGGATGCTCTGGTACCCTCTCCACTCACCCAGCAAGGTTTATCACAAGTTTCAGAAAGTCAGGGGAGAGGCAGAGCTGGGGGGGCTCAGAAGAGGCACTACCCAAAGTGCTTGAAGTGTTTGATTGCAGACCTCAGTATTTATCCAGCTCTTTAAAGATAAAAGGCAGCCTCTGATCATTAAAATGAAATTTAATATGTAGACTTCATAATAATAGATGGTTCCCGATGCATTTTCAAAGGTACATTATTAGTATTTTGGAACATTAGGCAAATTTTGTTTTGTAAAGGTGGTGTTGCCCCCATTGTAACTTAACTCAGCTCATCCTCTCTGAGAACATTGTGTACAGAGGATTCTTCACAAATACTCTGGGCTATGTGCAAGGAGAAAAAAGAGTCTGTCTAGAGCTGTCACCACAGCAATTATGGATTAAAGATGAGGTTTGAAATCCAGCTGCTAAAATACTTAAGCAGTGTTGCTGGCAACCTTTATATGGCAATGAGAGTTTGATGCATTGTAAGCTAACAGCACAAATATTTCAAGCATTCAACAGTAGGAAAGTCAAAGTGCCAACTAGACAACAAGAGAAGGAAGGAAGCAGTAATACTGAAAAGAATTATTGTCTGACAGTGAACCCTGCCCATGTGAAGCATAATTTCACAGACACTAGGAGTGTGGCTGCTCCTCTAAACAATTGGAACATACAGTCATCCTGAAAAAGTTATTCCCTGCTGACAAAAGCAGGGTCAGTCAGTGGGAAAACAATCCAAACTTCTTGGCTAGGTAGCCATACTCTTCCAAAGTAATAAATTTTCTCATCGAGGGCTCTCACACAAGTGGATTCTCCTTGGAAACTTGTAATTATATGGAAGAGTTTTTGTTTTTTGTATATTGATGTTCTAAATTAGTATCATAATGAAAAAATACATATAGATCCCATTTACAGTGTCTAAAAAAATCACATTAAGATGGGCCTAACTTCAACGTTATTATCCCCAATAGTGTTTTTAAAATAAAAATATTGCTTACATGTAGACTGATGGCTTCATCTCACAGAGCTGAGGCGTTAGGCTACACCCGTTTTTAGTTTGATTCTCTTGTGATACTTCAAGGATTGTAATTACAGCAGTGCTATACCATGAATGAAGTGTATGCTGTGGATCTGAGATAACCACATGCCCTTGACCTTGTGCTTTTGAGAAGGGAGAGATAGGTGACAGACTTCAGGAGGCATATTCGTGCCACCTGAAAACATGCCCTTATTTTACATGTAAGATCTGTCTTAAAAAACCCACCAGGCATTTGATATTCCTGGAACAGAAGGGTTACATGGGGGTTTAACAAAAGCAAATGGGAAAGAAAAATGGAACAATGTGCAGATTTATTCTGAACAGCAATGTAAGGAGCACAATTTTGACATGTACAAAGGCTGTGTTTATTATCCCCTGAAGAGAAGATGAGTGGAGAAGCTGACATTGGTTGCATAGTGACATTTCAGGATGGAAGAAGGCATATAGCCAATTAAGTCTAGCATTTGTAACCTGTAGTGCTTTTCCCCTCAAGTGCTTATCTAACACTCTTTAGAATATGTTCACAGCTGCAGCTTCTATTTCTGCCATTAGTAAACTTTTCTACTCTTGCTTTAAAGGAACATATTCTAAACTTCCTTCCTGGTACATTTTATTTAATGATTTGCAGGATCTAGGCCCTCAAATGAAATGCATTTTTTGCTACTTACTATTTTCAGCTCTCTTCTAATTTTAAATTTCCCCTTCCTATTTTAAAATGAATTCACTGTCAGTCCAATCAGTGCTTATTTATTCAGTGCCCTTGGATTTCAATCTCGCATTGACCAGGCATATTTTTTCTAATGTGATCGCAGACGAAAATTAAGACCGAATACATTACCTTTGCTATCTCTTTTACTGCATCTACAACAACTTGCCAGTTCCCTGTTCTTCTGAGCAAGGTGTTTTCATAGAACTTCACTCTTAATTGATGCAGGTATATGTTATTCCCTCTATCACTGTACTTCAAAACACCCTCAAGATCCTTAGCCAAGAAACACATTGTGAGGTTGTGTGTTAGCTGAACTTTAGAGACTCGGAACCTGAAAGAACACAAGAGTCCAAACTACTTTCCCCTTGAAAACAGTGAAATTACAAACCACGATGTGACTTGGAAAGGTTCACAGGCCCTAAATTGCAAGTTTACTTTAAATCATATGCAACTACTTCAGTGCTGAAGAATGTCCCAGTAAAGCAACATGGAACAAAAGAATAGTAATGAGCAGTAGAATCAGCTCACACTAACCACTTTCTGGACTTATCTTTGGAAAGCGCAGGCTGATAATTAAGCATGTTCATGTAACACTAGGATGAGGAACATGGCTATGGCCACTCAGTAAAAAAAAAAGGGAGGGTTTTGCTGTTGTTGTTTAGGTTCTTTTAACCCAGCCATAAAAGATAATGAGATAAAGCCCTAGGTACTCATCTTCTGACAGTCAGAATAATTTGTGTGAAGGACTAAGAAGATTAGAGTAGATAAATGATTTTACAGGAGCATTGTGGAAGTGTGCAATAGACCTTACAGTGTATGCTGATATTTTAAGATACTTTACAGAACATTTTAAGGACATTCTTACAAATTGCAATGGCTCTTGTATATGAAACTGTGTCATCTGTAAGAGCCTATTTCAGAAGATTATCTTCAAATTTGCTCCTACTTGCCATTGACAGTAAATTGCTGCTATTTAACAGATTTCTATAAAAAAACCAGCCTGTGATTTAGTCCTGGTGTAGGCTGTGATCTTTCATTTGGGAACCTTACAGACAACTGTTTGGGGACTAATACAACAGATCCATATGCTTTTAGACTCTTTTGTGTAGAATACACTCTATCTGCACCCTCAGGACATAAGCACTACTCTTGATAGTATTTTTAGGAAGCATCCCCTAAATTTGTTCCAGAGCTATTGCACTTGAAAGGCAACACACAAAATACAATGAATGAACAGTTTTCTCCCTTCTGCACTGGGCATGTTGGTGCTTTCAGGAGTCTCATTTGCCCATGTTTTCCTTCAGCATGTTCATTGTTTTCCTCAGTCCTTCTTTTTTGTTCCAACTGCAGAGTAAGTAACCTGAAGCAGACCTTGTCCTCCTGAATTTCCCCTGCCCTGCCCTAAGCCATTCTCTGAGTTAAATTCCCAAGGAAACCATTCAGTCTGCCACCTGTCTGAAAACCAGGATGGAAAGCAAGTATTTCCTGAACTTTAGCAATAACTAAAGATACAACTGGTATCACAAAGGCAAAGTCACTCTGTGTTAATGACCTTTAATTGATCATCACTCTTTGCTCCCTTGCATCAACACCTTTTGGAATTACAGTTCAAGTTGAAGACAAAAATAACAGAAAATACACAGTTAACTTGCCAAAACAGAACACATACTGATACTCAAACATCCCAGCAGATCCTACATATTTTTTGTGAAAACCAGTTCATATTGGAATTCAATATTAGCACTTTAAGTACACGGAGTTCCTGTCTCTCTTTGTCTCTCTTGTCAGAGATGCTAAAGACAGATCATTCCTCTGACCAATATGACTGATTAGACACACAGCATGGTAAAGGACAAGGAGGTTTATGAGACCCACCTCTAGGTTTAACCATAATGACAAGTATGTCTTTAACTTCACCTCTACCTGTACCCAAACCTTACTAGTACAGTTTTGGAGTTTGTAATGGCTTCAATGCCACCTATCCTCCCACTAGCTCCCACTAGTTGCTTTTTTACCATCCAGATTTTTCCCTTATGGAACGCTTTAAAAACTCAAATATATACTTAACTAACAACAGTACTGCTACCCTCCATCTCCATTCATTTGTACTTTCTTTCTTAGAGGGACATTTCTATAACCAGTGTTGTGAGCTCACCTAGTGGATCCAGACCAGATTGTGACTTTTCAAATTCAAACATCTGTCTAAAAGCCAGACACTCTTTGTATTTAAGTCAACAATAAAAACTTACTCTAGAAGAAATGAAATGTAGCAAAAGACAGGTATTTCCTCTCATATTAAAAGCAGTGTGACTAAAGAGGAACAGTTTTTGGTGAATCAGTAGAAGAATACATAAGGTTTTCAATGTTCATTCTTCATTGTAGAATGAAGTACATGGATAGATAAGGAAAGAATATGATGGAACAATTACATCACTGGCATGGAAATTTCCTTGTCTAAGTTCTACTTTCTCTGATTTCCTGCTAAATAATGTTTTAGCTGCAGTTTGTCTGTTCTCCTAAGTGCTTGCACAGCAAAACATTTCTTGTAAGGCCTATAAAAATGTCTGTGGAGTGAAAAGGGATTCACTAACCTTGATGCTACAAGCAAAGTGCTCTGTTTTCTGCTTCTCTTCTTCCACTCATCTCTAGGAATTTAGAGCAGAAAAGGATTGCTGATAGAAAAACATATGCCGGACAACAAAAGGAAATAGGAATCCAAAACTATAAAAATGAATAGTGAGTTAGGCCGAAATAATATAAAAATTACTACTTTCATCATCAAAAATAGTATGATTTTTTAATTTAAGTTGACACTCTCAGCTCCTTCCTTTAGGGCATTAAAATGCTAATCAAAAAACAAAGGTTTCCTTTAGCCACAGAATGACAGGTCAAGGCATAAAGGATTAATTTTATCTGGGTCATGTGGTCCACTTTGCCTGCTCAGAAAGGGTCTTCTAAAGCCAGGACTTGTCCAGGACTATATTCAGATACTATATATGCATGTATCTATATATACACTATATATACTATATGATGTATAGAAAATCGTGGGTAATTTATGTGCAATCCATACATTGAGGTAATTTACATAGAGATTTTATACAGATACATACCAACTATGCATTATTTACCTATAGACAATATAGACATATATAATAAGAATAAAATTATATGTGTGAACATAGAGAGATATATCATATAGAGAGATATAAATTAAAGCACAGGAAACAGGAGGACTGAAGAATCCCAGAGGGCTGCATGGACTCACCTTGTAGACACTGAAGGAAGACTCTGACCTCTCTGTTAAAAAAACCTAACCTGTACTTTCAGCCCTAGTAATGAGACACAGGCTCTGTTTAACCAAATAATTCTACATCTAGAATTTATCATATGGTACCTGCAAAGGTAAAACACTCAGCCATAGTGAAGGGTTTTCTTGCTCTCACACAACTAAAATTCTATAAGCTGTGCACACTCAGGTGGTATCATAACCCTGATGTTTTTGTAAGTTCCAAGGTATCCCCAAAGCCAGAAGTGGGACATCACTCCAGTGTTTTGTTAGCATAACAGGTTGTACTTCATGGTTAATTACACTTAATATTTATCCATAGGAAATACAACTTGTCAATATTTGTGAGAGCTAGTATTATTTCAAAGTTGACAAAACATAAGCACTTAAACAAGTTTGTGGATGTAGTAACTTTTTGTT
Organism: Muscicapa striata striata; assembly: GCA_030060385.1. Lineage (NCBI taxonomy): Eukaryota > Metazoa > Chordata > Aves > Passeriformes > Muscicapidae > Muscicapa > Muscicapa striata. The sequence goes on along the minus strand of JAREIS010000067.1, from coordinate 733,934 downwards.
TTGACACTAAGAGCTTTTTTCTTACAGTGATGGTTCCTTTGAGGATTTGCCTCAAACTGACTTCCTCAAAGCTGATTCTCTTTAGCTCAGTTCAATGCTATCACTGCCTGTGCCTTCACTCCTCATGTGAAGGGAATTACTCATCTATTTAGTTATATAATCTTGCCTGCTTCTGCATGAATACAACCCTTTCTTAGGGACCTGCACACTGCTCCACTGCTCTCCTTAGCAGTTTCAGACTGCTGACTCTCCACTGCATCCCAAAGCTTATCATACCTGTGTTGCCCAGACTCCTTCAATTCTCTCTTGCTCTGATTTTTGTACATTAAGCTGAAGTTTCTCATGGTGTTTTTACAAGCAGTTCATTTGAAAGACAAAAATTACAGATTTTTCTTTAAAAATTGAAGGAATAAATATGACAGGAATGAAATATTAATGACTCCTCTTTTTAATTTTCTTTGCTTTTGGTTTCTCATCTGGTTTGAAGCCTCATTCTCTTGCAGTGGAAGTCTGGCTGTTCAATTAAGAATGCTTTGGCTATCCTTCCACACTAGACTTCAAAATATGTCCATGATTCATTCTTACACCTAATCCTACTGACCCTGCAACCACCATGCAAACAGGTCAAGGAGCTGAGGAGATGGAGCTACTATGAAAACACAATAACGTTATAAGTTGCTTCCAGAAGTGTAAGAGTCCGAAGTTTCGCTGATCTGCCTCACGACCACCATCAGAGGCTGAGACTCAGGGACCCTCACCACTAAAGCTGCAGAGCTGACCTTCTGGCCTAATCAAGGTGGATGCCTGCCAAGGACTGTTGCTCGTGTGCCTGGAGCTTGCTTTGGTACACTGCTCTCAAAGGTATTGGCTGTACTCAACAAAGCCTCCCACAGGTGGAAGAAACAATGGGACCCCGAGCATGGGTCACGGCGACCCCGATAATCACGTATGCTCTGCTCCTCTGAGCTGCTGTTGGAACTCTTCCCAGATTATACCTGCCTCTACAGAAAACAATGGTCCCTAAGCCTTCCCACCTTTTGGCCAGAGGCCACTCGCTCTGGAAAAGACTATAAAGTGACTTTCTTGACTGAAGACCCCCGAGATCTCCCCAGCGGTGCTGGACAGCCTATTGGCCGGACCACGAGGGCTCATCCGACCGTTGGTAGCTAATTCACCCTTTCAACCCTCTCTCTCTCTCTTCTTTTCCCTCTCTTTCTCCCTCCCCTCTATCGCATTTTGGGTTGGCACAAATAAAGTGCATTTCTGCAAGATTAAACTGGTTTTGTCCCTTTGTGTGTCTTTTGCGCTCTGAGATCCCTAAAAAAGAACCTTCACGACCCCTGCACTAACTAGGCGGACCGTGACAAGAAGGCAGAAATAAGGTGGCAAACTCAGAAAAATGACACCTTTTGAACTCCTTATATACAGAAAAACAAATATTCCTCCCCTTGGAAACTTTCGTTGGTCCTTTCCAAATGCAAATGGAAAAATGAGGGAAGAACTCTGCAAATAGATGACTGAAGATTTCTTCCACAAACTCCTCAAGAGAATGAGATCATGTAGACCTACAACTATGCCAGTTGCAAATCAAATTTCTTTGCCTTGGGCAAAGTGGGACTACTAAACTCTGTCTCTCTTCCCTAAGTATCAGCAGAGGACTTTTGACAGTCAAACTAAATATTAATAGTATAGTGAGAATTGATACAAATCTTACTATAAACACAACTACCTTTTTCACTAGTACCTAGATGCAATAACACTAATATTGGCATCAGTTGTGATTTTCTTGTTGTCAGGTGTTGGTATAAGGCCAATAAATATAACCACTTATTGAATTGCTTTTAACCAGGAGTTGTTTTGCAAACTGGATCAGAGAGCAAGCATTAAAGTGCTAAAATTAGTTTGTGCTGCAGTAGTAGCAAATTAAAAATGGCACACTGTTATACCAAGCAATGTATAGTTCTGCCAATTGATTTACGAGGTCAGGAGAAAAAGAATTTATCACCTGGCATTATCTCTGCCCAGATTTAATGGCTGCTCTGTCATCAATGCACAAAAAAAATATAGAAGTTGAGAAAGGTCTTTTCAAAAGACAAGGGCTATTTACAAAGGAATGCATCTCTCCAAGACACCCTAATAAAATTATAGTCTTGGTGGCCTAAATCTTGCAGCACAGTGAGAAATCTATATGGTGATGGTTTTTGGCTTCAGGCAAATATTTTTAAACTCGTGGTCAAATAACTAGAGAACTGTCACGTCACAACATCTCCAACCGTGAAAAACATATTAAGGTCTGGACTGTCTGGCATTTTTGCTGCCCCTTTGTGTCAATGGGGCAGCAAATTTAATGGCAAACTGAGATCCTTTACTGAATTTCAAAATGACATGCTCACTATTAACTCAAAGTCTCTTTCAAAATAAGCACTGACAAAGGACAGAGAACTATGCTGGTTCCAGTATAAGAAGTCACAGGAAGAAAGAGAAAGGGAAAAAGTACTTCTTGTTTTAGGGTGAGGCTTAATCTTGAGAGATAAAAAAAAAAAAGGGAAGTGATCAGACTATAAGCAGTACTTTAATGTAAGAACTAGTGCCATGTTTCACCTCAGAGGTGATTGTACTTCAGTGACAGACAATAGATTAATATGTCCCTCTCTACAGTATGCTGAATGCATTCACAAGCTTTCTGGATTAGAAGAAAGGTTGTAAACAAAAAGGTTTATTATAATGGCATTCATCTGAAAGGAAAAAAGAATAAGTATGTATTCAGAAGACCATAAGGAGTTTATCAGCATTACCAGCTTCAACTCTCATTGTAATCCTTGATATAAGAATGATTTGGGCATCCTCCACTTCCACTATCCGTAGGCACTCCAAATCACAAGAGTTCTAAATCACAGTCTTACAATAGACAACTCATTCCCTATTTACTTCTCAGAGTCCATGAAATTCACTGCTGGAAAAGTATCAGGTGGTTCAGATTTTAAAAAAGAGATGAGGAATTCTAAAGACTTTGTTAAAACCTAATGAAAATATTGTGCTTTATTAAATCTTAGGAAAAAAAAAAGTTGCAGTACCTCATTTAAAATTATGCTTAACAAAGAGTACAACCAAAGTTGTAAAATCTAATAGCCAAAGTCAGCAAAAATATTTTTATTTCTAAACTTTAAGCATATTTTTAGAGCCCACTAAATTCAAAATCTGCTTAAGATCACATAAATTGCTGTGGTCAGGATGGCAAAACTTAATTCCATTTTATGGTTTTGCTGAGTGTTATGCTGCTTCACTACATTGAGGACCTGAACTTTGCTACTGGCCACTCTGTTCTTAATTAAAACACAGTCTTCCTCTCTGAACACACTCAGACTTCAGAAGAGATCAACTTTGGCATAAACTCATTTTTAATTACAAGTCATACTGTCTTAATGGAATACAGCCAAGTGCAGGACCCCTCAGCTGTCTGTCACTATACAATCATTCATCTAAAATTAACATTGGGAATGGACTTTTAATTAAAATATATTAAAAATGCACGTAGATATGAATTTTATTTTTAATTTCCACATTTTAAGGAAAGCATCAGCAAAGCAATTAGAGGCACCACCTGAAACCACATCCTAGAGACTCTGTGTCATAAAGGATAATGTAGAAAAGAACAATTTTTTAGGAATTTGATTGGGGAAAGACATTTCAATCCACCTGCTAGGGCCTTAGCTGAAGTTAAATTTTATCACTAAATTCAAACAATTCATAATAATGTAAAACTCCCTAATTTCTCTCACACAGTCACTGTACTCAAGAAATGCATTACAGTTGGTATTTTGTATCTAGAATTATTTTGCTACCATGTGCACTACAAAAAAAGGACTGAGTTTCTTAGCCTTATGACAGTTAAGGAAAATGAAAATGTCTGCATACATGCCTACTAATTTCCATTTAATTTTCTTAACATTTCAAAATTTGTTCCTGTTCGGCAATCTAACTTTTACATATTTTGCAGATTCAAGCAGATTTTAAAACCAAAGAAGTTCAGTAATTTTAGCAGAGCTTTGTGTTACATCAAGCTTATCCTACATCCTACAAGCTATTGCTTCTATATCAGAACAAGATTAGTTTATATATACTTCACAACAATAATACCAGCCTTTTCTCTTCCAGTATGCAAGAAGATGTCAAAATATGTCTTTAGTTCTGTTCTCAAAGAAGAATGCAATAATGTCCTGTAGTACTGAGATTGTCCCAGCATAGAATATTGGGTCACACCCAACATCTGCAGGGTTTCACCATCTCTGGTTGGGCTGCCTGGCCTTTTATATAACTTTGTATTAAGAAACCCTGTTTAAAAAGCTCTTCCTCTGGAGTATTTAGACATGAGGGTGTTCAATTCCACACAGCAACATAGTACAACACAGAGTCTGGGAAAACACTTCAGATCCTTTTACAAGCAGATCAGTTCCAAGAGATTGGGAATTAGACCAATGTGGCTGTGCTTGATCATAGGTTTATGCAATGATCAAGGTTGGAAGTTTGGGAAAGACAACCATATCCAATTCTTTTTCCTCTTCAAGCATATGTCCACCTTTCTACTTGCAGTCTGTTACACTGGAGGGATGGGATGGGCATCTACTCTGTTGCTGTCTGTACTGGCTTGTTCAAGGCCAACCCAAAAAATCCTGTCCCATGAGAGAGTGAAATGGTTTCATTTGGAGTTGCCCACGGCACTGGAATTTGGAGACTTTCTACTGCAAATAATGTAATATATCAAAAGTGCATTTCACATATCCAAGCTCTTGTCTTCCCATTTGTAACTGAGCAGGCCCCTGCTGGAATACCAGTTGAGTAGTGACACAGGAGAAGGTATAATGACCAGCTAACAAATGAACCACTGAAAAGTGCAGGAAAAGTGTGTTCTGTTTGTTTATAAACACAAGAAAAGTGTGTAGGCACAGTAATGGGTGTTCATGCATCTTTCAGACACACATACACATGCAATTGAGGCATCATTACCACAATCACAAGGGGCATGAGTTAACTCCACATACCTTTTGATATAGCAACTCAGTGTTTTGGAATAATTAGTGGCTAATTTGTATTGACACAGGTGTGCTTGGAAAGTTGCTGAGGGTCCCTGATGTGCCCTAAACTCACTCGGTTTCAGTAAGGGTAAGGGCCACTGAGCCTGTGCTACTGTTAGTTCTGCCAGAAGAATGGGATTTCAAAGAGCAAGTTAATCTCCAAGCCCAGCTTTTCATATTAGTAGTCAACATTTTGTCTGACATTTGTCATTTTGCATCCCACTTTTTGTTACTTCTAGGCTTTTCTAAGAAGCCCCAGCAGGAGAAGAGGTTACAGTGCCATAAAAATACTACTGCATTTGAATGATTTATTTCTAATTTCTGCAATCTAGAGCATCTCTCTCTGCTGTGGATCCCACTTTCCCCTCCCCCATTCACAAAAGATATTGTGTTAGTCCATTCTATCCTAAGAAAAATCTTTCAGCAGCCAGCTTCCAACAATGTTAAAGCCTCAGCAGAATGCTAAGGTATGCAACAGGGCAACCCCCTACGTTTTGAGAAAGGAATACAAATTATGAATCTCTTTGTAACTAGACCAAATATTTTCAGGAACTCATTTACAGGAAAAGTCACAATCAAAATTTTATTACCTAGATTACTGAGACCACGCAGATATAATTTTTCAATATACTGGCTCAGGGCCAGAGGGCAGCCATAGCACAGTCTCTTGAGAACCCTCCAAAGAACTCCATGAAGGCAGTTAGAGCTCTTAAACATCTCTTCCTACATATATGTGTGTGTGTGTGTATATATATATATATATATATATATAAATTTGTCTTGTGATGGTTTCCCAAATACATTCAGCTGTGGGTTGACCAGGCACATATAATGTGTGATTGCAGGATGGCAATCAAGTAGGATGTCTGAGCATTACTAAAGCTTTCTTCCATTGACAAGTGTTTCTTCTGCTTCCATGCATTTTAGCATCCAGGAGCCTCCTCAATTTTTTAACAGAGCATAAGTGATAAAATGAACAATGTTCCTCAGGGCTGAAGCTTATGTGTTATCATTAATTAGCTCAGAAGGCTTTGCACCCCAAGGGAAGCAGGAGGTAGACCTGGGAGCTAGTGACTTGGAGATTAAATTCATATTAGGCATGTGGATGTAATGTATTTAATATGTATTTCCCACTAAATTCACAGGAAAGTACCAAAGAGATTCACACCACTACTAATGATTACTTTATCAGGGCAAAGGCTCCAAAAGGAACAATAGGAGCATTTTAAATAGCAATTGCTCTCCTAGAAATTTGGACATCCAACCATTGATATCAGTTCAAAAGTTCAGTGTGCTTCTGAATTCTGCAAAGCAGCTTTTTACTGATGATGGGCAGAGAGAAACAGCCAGCAAGGAGAAGAGATCAAAACCCAAAATGGCATGGATCAAAGCAGCAACACTGAACATGCATCATGGGACAGGAGTGCTAAAAAGGCTTAGCTGGGGATTTCATTACTTAGGAAGATAAGCCAGTAAGTGACAGAGTAAGTATCAAAGCTTTACTTCTGGTACCTGATTTCCACACAAAAGGACCATAACATTGGGATATTCCTAAATACAGAGATTGTTTCTGCATTCATCACTTGGCACATCCAACATTCTTACCTTCCCACTGAAGAGCCAAGGCCAAGATTATGACAGCCTGCAGATCTATACTAACAAAGATACAAACCCTGTTAAAGCAAGCTGCCTTAACAAAAATCTAACCATTAGAACCACCCTCCACCATTCACACTATGCACATATGAACTGCTTATTTCTCACATGAAAGATTTTGTGTACATTTCCACAGGAATCTTATTTGATATTACTTGGTAGCCATCCTTTTAGATTGTTTTACTTCTGACACCAAATGCCAAGAATACCTTATGAAAATTCTTTGCCATAACTCTAGATACAGCAGTATCTCCACCAGGATACCAAAAATGACCCTCCTCCTGCTCCTGCCTGTTCTGTTGTTACCAATAGAATCAGAGCTCTTGTTAAAGGCAGCTCCTCTATTTCATCAATTCTTCTTCCAATTAATTAATAGAAATTTAAATCACCCAAGAAACAGGGTTATTAAAATATTAGTTTTGGCTAATTGCAAGACTTCCAAAAGCTCACCTTTCCAAAACACTCAATCTCCATTGAATACATAGCCATGTAAAAATATACTACTGCATTATTTTCTGTTATATCTTCAGAACTTTCTCCGCTCTTATGGTAATAAACCATGAATAAAACACAATTGCCAAACTTAGAACAGCTAAAAACCACAATGTACTGCACTATTATCATTTTTACTATTTTTTTTTGTTGTGTTGGTTTTGATTAAATGGTTAAAAAAAACATGGGGGATAAATAATAGGGAGAATTGGTTGTCCCAAAGGAATACTGCACAGAGTCTTAGAATGCTGACAAAACTCCATAGCACCACTGGCTAAAGTAAAATGTTGCCCTGTAAGAATAAGGACGTAACAGGCTAAGCCTGGCTGAAATAATCCATACAATGTTTCAGTAGCCTGGGCTGGTGGGTGGGTATTCCTGCTGATAAACTGTCACAGTTGGAATATCCCAGAAAAGAGTGAACAGGTATGGAAGCAACTGCATTGCATAGCAAATTGATTGCAATTTTTTCCGACTGAAATTTGCCTCTTTGAAATTTCTTACCATGAAATAGAAGTAATCAAGTCCGGGATGCTCCTGACTGTGGTATAGCATGTTATTTTTTTTTCCCAAGCAAATTGTAGGATACTCAGGTATATTAAAAACCATTCAAAGCAGCACTTGTACAGTAGGTCATACAAAGTCTTTAACCCTGCTACACATTCAGCTCCAAAAGTTCTTCTAATCACATAGTTTTAGTGATGGATTTTGGTCATGCATGTGAGAGAAATAAGTGAAAAAATAGTCTTAAGTTTCCTTCCACTGTTTGCAATAAGCCTGAAAAAGAATGTCTCAGTACCAAAATGAACTTTCTCCAGAAAAGATTTTCTAGTTTTAGCTGAAATAACAGAAGGCGTTCTTTCTGATTCCTATGGAATAGTCAGGCCTAGGCTCTGCTAATCCATAATGTTTCATTTTTCTAACTCTGTCACTGGATCCAGTTTGAATGTCTTGAGATTGAAAACTTGGAGTTATCCCAGTCTCAGTTACAGCTTACAAGAAGCCCAGGGGAAGCCAGGTCTTTAGAGGAACTCTTGCTGAATTGCCTACCATCATCAAAGCATTGTAAGGAAAAAGGTTGCAGGGAAAACCATGAAAATGGTACAAAATATAGTTATGTGGTAGAAATATGATTATATGTGACTTCATTCAGCTTCTTATTCTTTAGCTTTCTTGCTACATTTCTCAGTGACAGTGACTAATATTTCTGCAGGATCCATGTTTTGGTCAATGTGGGGACAGTTTGAACAGTTATCCCTTCATTACTTTGGTGTGTGTTCACAGCATGTGGTCTGTCTCTTTGTTCCTAAAACAGAGTGATTAATTTTTCCATGCCTTTTCTATGGCACTGCCCTATGGCACTCCATGAAAAGGAGCTAGCACTCACAGCCTGCAAGGGAGACAGAAGCATCCCCCACATTCTGAAGATGGGCAACAATGGCACAAATTTATTAAGAGTCAAAGTTACCTGATTTTAGACTCCATAGTCGAGCACTTTTTTCTAGTGTGCCTAATACTGCACACCATCACTTATGCTCATAACAAAACTTCAAGAAGTTCAGCTGAAGATGCTTCCATCTTGGACTCCTAGTGGCATGCAAGAAACAATAGTGGAAAATTCCTTGCTAGCTGTGACAAGAATGAACTGAAATCCTCTCATCTAACATCATACAGAAAATCCTGTATGCACTTCTACAGCCTGATACTCAAAGATAGAACCCAAGAAACTTGCAACTGCCTATCTGATCCACTAAGCAAACTTAAAAGAACATAGACAACAAGCAAAGCATTTCTGGGGAATAATGTCTTTTGTTACATTTTTTTCACTTCTCTTTTAGGTAGGCCCATTCTAAATACAAGTCAGAAATCCTAAGAAAAGAGTAGTATTTGAACACACAAATAGGCCACTGTATTAAGCATGTGTACACTGGAGCACACGAAAGTTGTACTAACAAATTAATTCTGACATTTTCTAGTTTTTGCACATCTCAAGGTTTTTTTGCAAATTCACTGTCTTTTCACATGGATATTTCTGTTTATTTGCTTGGAGTTGTGCATGTGTGAGGTTGCCATGGTTTTTAAGAGGGTGAACTACAAAAGAGAATTTATCCCAAGGCATCAGACTGTTCGTCAGTAGGGTTGTAACCTTCGTATCAGTCACAGGAACCTCTGCTGTTTCAGATGAAAGACTGAGAGCAGGAATAACCTTTCATTGTTAACACAGATCAGGCTTAGAGGTCAACAAGATTAGCACTATTTTTTTGACTGTCATGAATATTGCAGAGGAAAGCCTACATATTTCATGAAAAATAGTTGTGATCAATATGTTTTTCCCCAAAACTTTGCAAGGTTCAATTTGGAGCAATTTCATACTTCATTTTTGTAGGCATTCTCTTGCTTCAAGACACCTTCAGGTGTTCTCAAGGAGACATGGCCCTTCCCAAAAGGGCACATGCACTCGTCTTCATAATCCTCTGTTTTCCCACATAAGTAGATGTGTTACTTGCTCCACCATGTCTCCCCTGCATGTCTATCACCTTCTCTGACAGCAGAAAAATGAAGATATACAGGATAGATAGACAGATAGATGACCTTGGTGCTACCACAGGACCTACAGGGAACCAAGGTACTTTTTCTATGACAAAATATTTTAGATTGTACAGGTTTGCACTCCACTATTTGCAGACTCTCATCTTCATCACACAGACCTTATTTTTATTAAACTGACTTTTTCTTCAGCACTTTTTCTTCACTGTAGAATTTCTTCAGCAAAACCCAAACTACAATAGTCTTTTCCAGAAAGCAAGAAAAAGTATTTTGGGGCATAGTGGAAGTGGAAAGTGAAATTCAGACAATATTAACCGACCCACACTGTTGGACTGGAAGGGTTGCTTATCCCTGTGTTCAGGTCCTCTTTGCTAAAGGATCTTTAAAAAAAAAAAAAAAAAAAAAAATAAAAGCAAATAAAGAAAGACAAATCTTAACAAAAGTATTACAAAATCAACAAAAAAGCCCTATCCCAAATTCTCAACAGCTATCTTATCATTGGCTATTGACCAAAGCCTATCTCAACTCCATCTGCCTGTGTTACTGGTACAGATTAATGATTTGATAGATTACTGTTTTACCAATTTCAAAATTATAGTCCAAACCATGTCAGAATCTCAAAATCACAGCACAAAGTTATGTAGGTGTCCTAATTTTGTTCCTCAGAGAAGCTGAAGGTCAAGTCAATAAAAGGTCAAGCTGACTAGTATGTATTGAGATAATATTCTTCGTAACCTGCCACAAGATCAATAATTAGTGTCATTATTCATTTCCTAGAACTAAAGAAACTAACACTATTATTCTAATAAGAGAGTAGAAAGTATATCAACTTCCTGCTATTCCTATTTTATTAGAATTGAAAGTTTTGAATTCAAATCAGCGAAAGAAAATAGCCTGTCTTGAATTCAAATCAGTAAAAGAAAATAGCCTAATGAAATAAAACCTCAAATATTCTGTTCCTATACAGAAAATAAATCACCATTTGATTAATCACATTTTAGAAAGATATAGTACTTTTTTCAGCATTTAGAATATAACATTGAAATAAACTGGGTTTTGCAATAGTTTCATCTTAGTGATTTTTAAGTAATAAATGTGTGAGATCCTTTTTATTCCCTTAATTCCTGAACACTTCATCTCTGTTGGTATTTTTTAAAATCATTACAGGTAGTCAGAGGAACACTATGGACCTGATTCTCCAGCACTATACATTGGCAGAGGTACAAAATCATAATAGAAAAAAGTGGATGTTAAGTAGTAGAACATCAGTCTTAGGAGGTGCTATTCCTTCCCTGTTTGCTTTGCCTCCTGTTTGAAAGCTCAAAAAATAAAATTCCTCCTTCCCCAAGTCTGAATGATCCAGGTCAGACCAAACCAGCATGCCTCCCCATCTAAGTGCTCACTCTCTTATAGAAGGTGCTGAGTTTTGTTTTCTGTATTGTTCACTTTACTTCAGCTAAAGGTCACACAGAAATGGCTTGCCTACACTTAAAAGATTTCTCAGGAGAACTATATGGGCCAACAGTGTCAGGGAAGACCAGGATTGACGCCATCAAAAGCTTTCTTTTGATAATAACCTAAAACAGTCTCTCACCTGGCACTCTGCAAAGAGAGAGGCAGAGTACAAATGTCTCTGGTAGGACACATATATGCTTAGTGCATCACATAGGCATACAACTTTCTGGGTAGTAGTTTAAACAACAAAAGTTAAACAACATGAATTCACATGATGCCAGAAAACCACAAAACTAACAACAAGCCAGCTTTGCAAGACTGAAGCTGAAATACTATACCTCTGGAAGGCAATGGTGTATAAGACTCAAAATAATGCACAGCAGCTCTGTAGAAGATTGAAAGGGGTCTTCAGTAAAATACTTTTGCTGTAGATGACAATCTGTATCATGACATTCAGAATAAGCAAATGTGAAACAGTGAGAGATGAAAGATGATAAATGTATTGTATGGAATGCTAAAAAGAGAAATGAGCTCCCTGCAATAAAACAAGGTCATCCAGAAAAATAGCACAGACGAGCTAAGTCAGCCTTAGGAAAGTCATTCAAATTTGGTGCTACTACCATGTAATATTTTGAAGTCTTGTTTTTTTACAGACTTGACAAGCATCAAGCCCTTTCAGGCAAAAACTCCAAATCCACCACCCAAACACTGTCAGAAAAACAAGCAAAGGCGAGACAGTTCAGTCTGGCAGGCTTGTGGGTGATATACAGGCTTTGACGTAGCATCACTCTGCACCAGGACTATGGCATCTAAAATAGCAGTATCAAGTTCCAAGATTTGATTTCACATTTGCCAGGCACAAAATGGAAATAGTTGTGCAAAAGCTATTTACTCAGACAAAACTTTGATGCAGCTAAGAAATCTCTCTGAGTTCATTCATATATGGTTATTAGTTTTATCCACTCCAAAGTAAAGTTGCTTTTACATACTTAAATAGTACTCAATCTTACTTTCAAAATATTTGCTTTAACTATTTCCTTAATTTAGACAAAAAGGACTAAAAGAATAAAAGTTAAAAATATTTCATGATAAGCCCACAAAAATGCAGTCATTACCACTAGTGTGCTGATCTGTCCAGGTCTGACTACTCCTGTGTGTCCCAACTCTTTTGTGATAGCAGAAATCAGTACTTCAATAAAATTTCAGTCTATCCTGAGCCCAAACATGGGATGACTATTTCTATTTCTGACTGGAATGGGAGAGTTTTTCCAGTTGTGGTAGCCCAGAAGCCATAACCATCAGTAATAATTCATAGTGCACAGGACAAAAATGGAAGATTCAAACAAAAGTTCATACCAGCGGGCCCTAGAGACCACTGAGAACAATGAAACATGTCCTGCACTAGATTTACTGTAGTTGGATTTTAGTAAAGCATTTGATATAGGGATTCTACCTTACAATCTTAATTCAAATTGGCTTGGATATGAGCAGAGTTACATGGACAATAAATTGTTTGAAAAAATCTGTAAACAAAAAGTAGTGATTAATGCCACCATATGAAGCTGGAAAACTATACAGTGTAGTGATACAGAGATTAATGTTCAGCAGAACCTCTTAATTTTCATCTATGTTCAGACAATGGGCAGTAAGTACTATTTATTTATATATCTATGCATCTACAATAAATATATGTACTCTCACACACAGAATAGTAAATTTACTAGTAAGAAATCTGGACTATAGAGGTCCAAAAGACAAGTAAGGGCAGTGTGGTGAACACTACTAGAGATAAAAATTTCCAGTTCTATGTGAGAGCAAGAGACACAGCACACCCTGGGGGATGCACATACTGAGGTGATATACTACCCAGCAAGCCAGGGAAGACTGGCCATGATGCTCCTGGAACATCACATTCTGTTCTGTACCCCTTAGAATCTAATACTGACAAATTAGTAATAATTCAGAGAGGAGAAAAAACCTGCTGCCTAATGGTACTAGTATCTAGGCCATAATTCCACTCAATTCAATGACAGGCACCTACATACCTTTGAGGATCAGGCCCTCAAATCTCATGTAGAAGGATTTTCTTATGAAGAAAGATTAAAAGGTCTAAATATGAACAGCTCAGCTAAGCTCTGACTAAAGGGAGATGTGATAACTGCCTATAAATATTTGAAGGGTATAAACATTAAGAAGGGTGATGAATTATTTAGATTGGTACAAGGAATATAACGAGGAATAATGGGATGAAATTAAGAAAGAGAAAATTTAGGCTGCTCCCTGACAGCAAGGTATATTTCTTCTGTGAAATAATTTACACTGAACATCATGAAAAACTTCTGTGTGAGAGGTTTTAACCTGTTATAGTCTTCAGCAGTAATGGCAGAAATTCCCAATTTTGGGGGTTAAATTTAGATGAAACAAAGTATAAGAAAATAAGAAGAGGATTACCTTGCATGGGCAAGGAGGCTTTCTGGATAACTAATAAATCCATTTCCCTACTTCAGCCTCTCAGGCTCCTGTTCACTTTTCTATGCAAGAACACACATCATTTCCAACATCATCTTTGTAACCCAGTAAGAGAGATTGCAGAGTCTTGGGAAGTGGATGCAGTTTGTTAAAGAGGGAAGGAATAATACTCACACCTTTAATTACAAGTATACAGCAAGCAGAACAATAAGTGTCCTGAGGGAAGCACTCCAGCATTTGCAAAGTAGCATTAGCACAGACTAACAATGAAGACATGGGGGTTGGCAGGGGAGGTAAAAGGCCTAGCTAGAAAATGAACTTGTACCTTTCAGAAATACCACTGAAGAGGCAATCTCATGCCTCTAAGGTCATCATACAAAATTTTGCACTTTCATCCATTGGCTGGTACCTGTTCAAGCTTAAATGGAATCTGTCTAGTTAGAGCACAGTCTTGTCCAGTCACAAAATAGTGCAGTGTTGTGGAAAAGAGGGACTGCACTACCCAAGGAATTTCATTGGAACTGCAGAAAAAGAGCTTCATAGTCTAAATAGAGCATTCTTTCATCTCTGCTAGCAGTGCTCAGCTAGTACTGCAATTTACAATGCTTTTATTTTCATTCTCTTCACAATGGATTCACCATCATGGCATTATTATTCCTGGTGGAGCACAGACCCACCTGCAGCACATGTTGGAAATCTGGAGGCCATGGAGGAGCTCATGCCAGAGCTGGTGAATGCCCAAAGGAGGCTGAGAAGCCTACATTGGAGCAGAATACTGACAGGACACGTGGATCCATGTAGACAGGAGCCTGCACAGTGTCAGTTTTGCTGGCAGGACGTGTGACCTCTCGGGGGTCTCACGCTGGAGAAGGCTGTGCCTCAAGGGCTGCACCCTGTGGAACAGCCCCACACTGCAGCAGCCTGTGAAGAACTGCAGCACATGGAAGCACTCACACTGGAGAAATTCATGGAGAACTGTCTCCTATAGAAGGGACATTGCACTGGATTAGAGGAGAAGTGTGAGGAATTGACCCCTTGAAGAAGGAGTTCCAGCAACATGTGATGATATACCAGAGTGCCCATCCCCCTGTACCAGCTGCTGGGGAGGACATAGTTAAGCCCAGGAAGCAGGGAAGGATGGGGGAAAAGGTGTTTTTAAATTTTGATTTTGTTTCTCATTATCTCACTTTAAGTTGATTGGTAATGAATTAAACTAATTTCCCCAAGTCAAGTCTGTTTTTCCCCGGTCCATAATGGGTAAGTGATCTCTCCCTGCCCCTATTGCTACCATGTACCTTCTCTCCTCTATCCAGCTACATGGTAGAACAGCTTTGGTGGACATTTGTCACACAGTTGGGGACAATCTGCCACAGAGAGATGGGAAGAATATTTAGCTGTTTGAATTCCACTGTAGGATAAAAATGGTTCCACTTTTAAATAATTCCATTACTTTTTATAGTCAATTAAAATGGAAGGCAGTAATAGTCAGCATATCTCAAGAATTCATCATTAAGAAACACATCCTGAAATGTTAAAGTTCTTAATAGGCTTGATCTTGCACTGTACAATATAGCAGAATGATAGCAGAAGCATATCTCACATCAATTCTAACACTTAGGTTAGCTCACTGGCATAAAAAAAAGGGACACCTAGGTCTCAGTTTTAAAATGTGTGTATTGGTGTATGAACTAATTTTTTAATCAGTTCTCTAAATACAGCATTTTTAAAGATTTATAAAGATTGGCATGAATTTCTAGCTACTAAAAAGGTCACAGACAAGTTTTTTTTTTTCCTTATTAGAGACTAGCAGCAGAACTCAAATGACCCAAATCACATTTTTTAACTTAGAGTGCTGCCTACTAAGTTGCAAATGCACCTTTATCTATCAAATCAATTGTTGACCAGGCTAAATACTTTCACTTTCTGCTGCCTGGCAAACACAAGGCATCAGTGCTACAGTTAAGGACCACTATCAGCAGTTTGCCTTTCAACTCTACTCCTGGACAGGTAGTCAAAAATTTTTGTACTTTCCTTCTCCCTCTAAAGAACTTGTGGACCACATCCACTTATTAAATAGAAGTTTTTCTTTCATAAAATTTCAAGGAAGCATGTTGAGGGAGACACACTGGAAATTATTTTCAAAGCAATTAGTTAAGAGTATATATTGCAGGAAGAAAAGCAAGCAAACCTGATAGGATTTTTCTCCAGACAATGGGGACAGTTACAACATTTTTATTCTTTCTACAGCAGTCACTTCTAGCCTAGTGATCTCACACAATATTTTTGCATTCAGCTACATATGCATTTAAGTATTGGATTCAACCACACCTGCATGAACAAAACGATTCTTGATTCATATTTATGCAGACCCAGAGAAGTCAATGAGTCAAATTCCACTCTCAGTTGTATCTTCATTAATCCAGAGAATTTAATTGGTCTCAGTGGCTTTGCTCCAGAGCATGGAATAAACCTAAGCATAACTTCATAGCATATAAATCAGGATGGAACATGTGTCCTGCAGTAAACAGTGAAATAGAGTCTTCAGATCAATTTTATGACAGCCTTGCATGCTTACTTTATGACTTTAAAGTTTGAGAGATCAACAATAATGCTCAGAAGATTTTCTTGATTTTCAGCCTACATTCCACAGAAACAAACCAACCACAAATCATCCATGCCAGAACAGAACAGCCAATCCTTTATTCTACATCTGGATTACAGAAAGCAGGGCTAGAAGTGACTTTAAGTTCCTGTCCTGTTCAACCCCTCATCCAAGACAGTCTACTTTATATAAATCCATCATGACAGACCTCTAATACAAGTTAAAAAAATCTGATAATTAAAATTACACAACCTTGTTAAATAAAATCAATTTCAATGTTGAACTGTTCTTCCCACTAGAAATTAATTGAGTCCAAATCCACAAAAAGATTCTATATTTAGAAGTAGGATTAAAATGGGATTTAAAAGTCCAGAACTGAAGTCCCCAGATTACTGCTTTGCTGTCACCAACTTTAGAGGTACAACTCTTTTCCACATTGAAGTTCCCCAGACCTAAAAATTGCATTTGCTTGTACAGAGGATGCCACTTTTGGCAAGACTGAGTGACTCAGTAATCTGGTTCATTTTTTCCCCATCCTAGAATCAATCAAGAGGAAAGGCAGATGAAGGATGGAGGGATTCAGTCTAGAGCACATGGCCTTTGCAACACCATCAGATCAATTCTTGCAAACCTGCAGTGCTGACTGCCACCTTCCTTCAAAATGAAAAGGACAGAGAGTGTCCTTTCTTTCTACTTCAATCAATAGTTAGAGCACTCCAAAAATCATAGCTATGGAGATTAATTTGCAGTTTCATTCTTTCAATTACAAAAAGCACTCACCCACCAAGGTGGTTAATTCCAATGCTGTTCATCCACTTCCACTCAACAAGCTGGACCATGTGAATAATCAAAATTTTTTAAAACCTATCTATGACATAAATAATAAAATAGCAAAATCTATGAAAAATCCATTTGATAGATCATTGGAGAGGCTTTTTGGGTCACAAAGGGCCTAGAAACTGCCTATGGGACCCCTCTTCAGAGCACTTCACCTCTGGACACGCAACAAATATTCATGGAACAAGATAATGATTGAAATGAGCACTCAGAGAGAATAGCTCTGCTGTAGACCAGAGAATCTGAAGATATTGTTAGCAAATTATAATGACCCAGAACAATTTACGGCCCAGGTATTAGGTCTCTCTTAAGAGAATAGGACATGAGTTCGAGACCCCAAGGCGTTCACAACTGAACTTTCACCTTCCCCACCCACACTGCTAAGTGAGCTTTTCTTCAAGTACAAAGCAAGGACCCCAAATTCCTTTTCTGCCTCTGGTTGTGGGGTAGTTATTGTTGTTTTGGGTTTTTTTGGGGGTTTTTTTTGGGGTTTTTTTTTTTTTGGTTGTTGTTTTTTTGTTGTTGTTTGTTTGTTTTTGGTGGAGTTTTTTTTTTGTTCTTGAAAGGAGTGACTTTTGCACTATTGAGTTTCCTTGCTCTTTCAAAAGGCACTTACTATCAGAACCAACTCTACAGAGTGAATTCCAAAAATGGTAAAGAAGTTATTTATAAGCAAAGGATGACATGTTGAATTTTTGTCCCACCTCCCAGAGCATATAAAATGAAATTGTTGCTGGTGGATAGTTTCTAGAGCACACAAACTTTTGGTAAGGTTGTAGATTCCCCTGCAGCAAACACCTAAAACACTGGTATTGCAACACAGAGAGCAATAGCAGATTTCTTGTTCAGTCCATCACTCAAGTCTGTGCGTTGTGTGCTGTATGCTCTATTGTAATGAAAGTTTCAGAAATAAAATACAACCAAGAAAAATTCTAGACTACTTAATTATTAAGAAAGATTAATCAGGAGATTGATTCTGTATCAAAAAGAAAATGCTAATATAAAAACCAACCAAACAAAAAACAAAACAAAACAAAAAAACAAACTTCTGGAACTCACAATTTGAGTGTAGAGACCATGCCTAGCAGCTCACCCAAGGTGATGGTGGGAGTGTTTCAACACAAAGCACTGGTTTAATCCATATTATCTTTAAAGACCTAAGCATCATGTGAGGAATTGGCACTATAAACAGAAAAATTATAACAGGGGCATAATGGGCCCATCTGCAGAATGTTATGGACTTTTATCACACACACAGAGCACATTTATAATAACTATAGGCAGATAACTGCAGGTTTCACACCATCCACTGTGTGTGCTCTTTTCATGTTCAACTTACTAGAAAGTTTTCAGTTTCACCCACTGAACAAAATCATGCTCTCCTCCTGTTTCTTAGAGACCATAGAGATTGGGGGAAAGTGTTTATCTTAATATGTTTGTCTTGATTTCAGATGCTGTAATTTTCTCACATAATTTTTAAATATGAGATACAAGTAGCTCCCTTCAGATAGCAAGTTTTAAATCAATGCAAAACTATATTTTCTATTTTACTTCATACAAACTTGTGTTCACAATATTAGATATGAATTTCATGCATTAGTAATGACTAACTATGCAAAATCAACACCCAATCAGTCCAGACAGAAAAAAATATTAAAATAACCAGATTAAATATTTCTCTGTTCCACAGAAAATTATCAGTATAACAGAGGGAGAAGAAATAAAAAAAAAAAAAAAAGAAAGCCTTTGCCATATTTCTACAATGCAAGAACAGTAGGAGTTTTGTCTGAACCTCATGAGCAACCTTAGTTTTGAAAGAAATCAAGCCAAAATAATAAGCTCTGGTTTTGATTGCAGCTAACACTTGAATCAGTCAGTGGACATCAAGTTGATCAATATGTCTTCAGACAACAGAAAGTCTTTCTTGTTCACTTTTTCATAAGTTGAAAGGATGCATCAGCTTGGGGGAATCACTAAAGCTACTAAGTGATGAATGAAAGAAAACCAACTGAAAAAAATCACTACCCACTGCACAGGGCAATCATGGATATGAGCAGTTGGGTGCCTGTCAGCTGCCCAGCACTGCACTGAGCTTATGCTCAGCTAAGGAAGTAAACAAAAAAAAAAATTCTAATTCCCCATCCAGAAGCTTTCACTTCACAAGAACACCATGCTTGTTCTCTCACAAAGCTTTTAAGGTGAGGCACTGACAGGGCTTGGACTTTACCAAATCTTTATAGATGCTGTTTTTCTGGAAGGCAGCTATTCTGCAGCATTAGTTTTTTATACCCACTCTGCACTGGCAGCAGCAGAAGGACCTGAGTATCTGTGAGTACTAAAGGCAAATCCTAGAGATGCACCTGACCCATGAAGTATCTCACCCCTGGGAAGAAAACAAAGCTGTGAGCAAAACACTGACCTGGCAGCTGGGGTCTTAGAGTAGCCTGATCCCAGCTCTGCCCTAATCTCACTGAGGGCATTTACTCAGCTCACTGGCACCAGCTTTGCCCTCTTTCCTCACCTCTGTGGGAATAAAAGCAATCGCTAATTACCTGCAAAAGACACAGTGAAACAAAATAGCTGAAAACTACCTTTTAAGCACAGGATTAAAGTAAAGGGCAACACAGCTTGAAGACCCGTGTAGCAAATTAGACACACATCTCACCTGGACAACTGCTTCTGATTTCTTCAGAGACTAACTTTGCCAATTAAAAATGAACCAACAAAAAGAAACGTTTCTAACTTTTTATCACAGGCAAGAAAACCACCCTAGCATGAAAACAAAGCACTCTTGTTTCCCAGCATCTCTGGCAGGGGTGGTCCAGGACCTGTCTTGCTGTTCAGATGTTTCTCAAGCCACCAAGTGGAGATCAGTTGAGGTTTTACCACTTGCAGCCAGTTTTCCAGAACACCAAAGAGCAAGGAACCCAGTGGTGTTCAAACAAGGCTGGCACTGTAATTTGAGGAACCTCCTTGCTGAACAGGAGTAAGGAACATTGAGCATTTAAAGGGACAGCAAAACACACTTAAATATGGAGAGGAGGCAAAACTGGAGCTGTCCCCATCACATTAGGGCACAAACTGACAACTACTTGTAGCTACCCACTCAGCAGCAGATGGCTTGGAAGCAGATGGATGTGCAGAGTGGAAAATACCTTGTGTGTACAAATCAAAACAGGGAATTTGATGGTGATTTCACCCAGTCAAGGCAGTAGTGTAACACATTCAAGTGTTGAAGACCTCAGTGTCCTTCTTTCTCAGAAGACTGTAGTGAAAGGAATGGTTTCTCATCTAAACACAACTTCTGGCTACTGCAAACACCATTATTTCCTAGTGGTTCACAACTATGAAATACATGGCATGCTTCCAAGACATGCATATCAGAGCTAAGAGTCACTGGTTTTAAAGAGGGAAGAAGAATAATTTGAGGAAAGGGAAGAAATGAAGCATATTAAAAATATAAGAGGAGAGAGCAAACATGCCATGGAGTTGAGAGAGGAAAGCACAGGTGGGGAAGAAGAAACACATTCAGAAGAAAATTATGGTAAAGATGAGGGAATAAAGTTAGGATTGCAATACCAATAAATGCACTTAGCAGAAAAAGAATAAAGAAAATGGAATCATTACAAGTGAATTAAAAGACTTTAAAAAGCAGCTGATGATGAGGGACCCGCCAAGCTACATTCATCAAATACTAGGAACATTTCACCAGTAATTGTCAAATTTATTCAGCAAATACTATTTGCTGCCATAACCGGTCAAGTACTCTCCAGCAAGCATACTGTTAAAAAAAATTAAGTAAAATAATTTATTAGTTCATCCAGCTGTTATTCATGTAGTTATAACACCTGTACCAAAAGTAAGCTGCCTTGTTAAATTTGTTAACTGGAATGGGTGTTGTGACAAAGGTTAGCCTTTGTAGCTGATGTACATATGGGTCCTATCCATAGCAATAAGAGAAGGAAACTGGCAGCACTACAATTAACTTGTACCAGCAAACAGAACATAACCAGGTTTTTCTTTATAATATGCAGGCATAGGCAATTTTCCTCTTGTGTATTAAGAATAGTCCTTTGCCTAGTAAGTGTCAACTTTTGACACCCAAATTACAGCAATTAAACTCCCTTTGGTGCTAAATTCAAATTTGCAGTAACCAGCAGGAAATTTACTTCTAGTCTGTTTAAATACACCGATGCTTTGTCAGATTATCCTTTTCCCTGTTGTTGGAAGGGCATGTGATGAGGTAATTTTCACCTCAGTACATATTCAAATCAGTTTTCAGTACTGTTATAGGGCAACATCTTTTCTTCACGTTTTCCATCCCAAAATATACAAGGAATGAAATATGAGTTACTAATATGTTTTGTTCAGGGAACATTATCACTTCTCTAAAATGAACTGTGTTAAAAACTGAAGAGTCACATTAAAATAAAGTTTGGATACAAAGTAAACTATCAAATATTAGGAAAATGTCACATTTAATGCTCTACACCTGACCTTACCTTAGACCTCTGTTATACATGTGTACAATACAAACTTTATAATGCAATTGCTTAAGAAATTTCCACACAAGCCTTCCTTCAATCAGTGCACAAGCTGAATGTTGCTCTGGGACTAAATTAGCTATTCAATATTTCTTTTCATCCTCTTCATTCAGTGTGTAGTCTCACCTTATTTACTGCATAACATCCATTCCCTGCTCTGAATACCTAATCATTAATTTCCTCATGGGCTTTTGTGTGGCACTCATCACTATGGTATCTGATGTTTCACAAATATTAATGAATTTATCTTCCAGGCCTGTGAGACAAGCTAATAATACTTTCCTCACTTTGCAGCCTGTGAAAGGGGAACAAAGACCTTGGGAAATACCTGTGACCAGAAAGAGAAGTGAGGAGCAAAGCTTAGAGCTGCAGGTCCCCAGATCTGCAAAGCAAGACCTCATTCTGACAGACCTGATTTCTTGCCAGCAGAAGGACTCACAGGCTTCACCTTACCTCAGTCACAGCTGCTGTGCTCAGCACCCACCCAGGCAGGAATCCAGGGCTGCAGCTTGTTCAGAGAACACACTGCCCAGCTATTATCTCCTGTAGTCCTTCCCACATCTCCTCATGCCTAACTTAAAAGCATCTGCTTAGCTCCAGCCAACTTATTTTGTGGTGTTAGATTGAAACTACAGTCCAAAAACTGCTAAGAGAAAAACTGGGAGAGCAATTTATCACTAGACAGCAGTAAATCTCTGGGGCCCTCCATTTGTTACACAGGTTCAGTGAAATGTCTGTTTCTGGATCCAGATCCTCAGTGCCTCCTGCTTCCCATAATGAAAGTCACTATGCTAATTCTCCACCTGCTGCCTGGCAGAATTAGAAATGGATTCCCATAGCTTCTTTGCAACTGGTACCTCCAGACAAATACAGCTGGGGGCAAGGAGAGAGAAAGTGGATGTTTGGGGAACTGAGACTGTAGGTAAGGAAAGTCTCAATTTACATGTGCAAATGCAGTCAAAGTTATCCTCATGGTTATTTTTGTCCTTTTTCTAGCCAGAAAGTTGCTGTTAGAAAAACCAAACAAAAACCCAAGTACTACACAATCTTCCAATGATCGACCTAATGTCATAGGTGACTTTTATAATTTTGAAGATTTTCTCCTTTTTCCCCTCAAAGTGCTGTTATTACATCCTATTGAGTGTATCTATTGTATACAAAAGAATTGATTGTTGACCCTGACAAGTCTGGACTAATTTAAAACTTTGCAGGACATATTCTCAACATAAAACTCTTCTTCCTTCCATGCTTTAGCATCATAAAGCAAAACAAAGTTGAGTTTAACTATGCAGGTTAGGTCTTTGAAGTTTCAAATACTTTTATGTGCCACCCAGTGTGTTGGTTTTTCAGGGGAAAAAGGGTGAGCAAGTTAGGATATATGTTGACTCTGGCAACCTCACCTGCCAGCAAGAAAATTTTCACAGAGGAGAATTTTTCCAAATGACAAATAACATATTCTTGACCACCTCAAATGGATCTAAATGGCCAGAGCAGCCAAGAATTATTAGAACACCTGTCTTGAATCTTGCAGCAAGCATACACAGATACTCCTGCATACTCAGACCATAGATATATTCCATAGAGGCAATGCAATAAAGATAACAAAAATCACTGGGCAAAACAAGCAAAACCAACATACAGAGCTGAAGCATGGGATTCTTCCTCCAGCAATAGCCTAGCTGATTTCTGCACTCTCAAATACACTGTCTCATGCAGGACAGAGTGAAATCTAGAGAATTAGTTCCTCTGATAAACAGCTCACCTTTCCATCAGTCTGACACTAAGTGCAATCTCTACTCTAAAAGGCCAAAATGCTCTGTGATGGAAAGAGGGAGGAGGAGATGCATCACCAGAGTAGTGATGGCTGGTGACAATTTTCTGAGACCCAGAGAAGATATTATGTCTTCACAGGGTTCTGGAAGGCATTTCTTTCAATACAGAGGCTCCCACTGTATTTTTGTCTCCCCCAGGGAAACCCTGTGTGTGCACAGCCATGTATTTCCCTTATCTAGGCATGCCCAAGAGGATCACTGCTGACACTGCAATGAGACTCCTTCCCCTCCCCTGCCCTAGGAGACACATTTTAGCTGTCCTTTCACAGGATCCAGGTGGGATGGTCACTCGACAGCTCTGAGCCAGCTCTCAGCCAGCTCTCAGCACCCAGGGGAGCAAGACCACATTATGACCAGAATGCCATGTGAGCTGCACGAGCTGGGCTTTGAAACTGCATCAAAGCACACAGCACAGCACCAAAGATTTCAGCAGATGCAGCAGTCACCAGGTCAGACCTGGAGCATTCCTCCCTCTCTTTCACCCAGAGCATCCTGCATCCCAGTGCTTGGCCCTAGGGTCCTTCAACCCCTCACTTGAAGCTGCAGTTTCAACCATGAAGCCATGGAGACCTATGTATTTTGTTTTATCTAGAAATATGTTTTCTACCTAAACATTTTGGGTAATTAGAGGGCTTTATTTCCTTCAGTCAAGTATTAAATTTCTTTCTCATTTCCCAAATTCATCTCCACCTACAACATTTAATGTATTTCCAGGGAAGATCTCACATAGCTCAAAAAATTTCTATCCTACTTGTTTAGGAAAATCAGCAAATAGCATTCAGCTAGCTTGCTCATGCTAATTTACAGTTTGCTGTGGTCATTCATTCTCAGCTGAACTGTGTGTTCAAGATAAACACAAGGTCGATGCTCTCTTAAAGCTCAGAGTCACTCAAAAATCCACTGGATCTGCTAGACTCTTCTTTCAAAACAAGTACTCTGCAGAAGATCTCTACCAGCAGCTCTCTGTCCTCCTTTATTCCCATGTCCAGGAAGGCAAACACTCCCCTCAGTCCAGGAGTTTTTTGTTTCTAATTATTATTGCAGCAAAAAAATCTCATCCATATGACAAAAATTTCTTTCATATCTCTCCTCCTGTTGCTAAATATGTAGCTAGTCACTCACCCATCCAATCTCATATCCCCACTATTCTAGTTGATCCAGCACCCAGGCTTCTCTACTGTTCCATGAAGAAGATGGTGGAAGCGCCCATGTTCCTTCTTGCTATCCTTCTTCTCCCCATCAAAAGCAAGATGACAAGTAGGCATCATCCTTTCAACTTTCCCACTGCCCCACACACAAACAAAAAATAATTTTACTTTTTGGCTGTGTTTTTGTATGGAGTGGAAAAACAATATCAGTTACGGATGACCCAAGCACATCAACCATCGGGTTTTATTATACTGAAATGCCATATCAGCTTGTTAGTTGGGATTTTGCATTGCTTTTTCTCACAAAACAGAAAAAAGTTTGCTAGCAGTTGCCCATGCAGACATGCTGGAATTTTTTTTCTTTCAGCAAACAGACAACTATTTCTCTCCTTGGAAAGTTTCTAATTAAAAGTTAGGTTTCTCTCTTTTCCTTTCGAAAATACCATAAATTATAAATAACTGACTAGTCATTCATTGTGTCTAATGCACAAACCCAAATATACTTTCTCCAGCTTTTTAAACTTTGCTGTCAGAGGGACTTTTTATATTTGGGTTGGGAGGAGACAGGCTGCTCAAGAAATCTGATGAAACCCCAAGATGGAAAATGCCACAGAAAGTACATTCTGAAGGCAGCTGCAATGCAATCAAAGTCCCCACACAGTATGGGTCCCTCAAATGATGTTCCCAGTGACAGGGTGGAGGTTTTTTGAGCACAAGGTAACACAGTGCTCATGCTAGCTCTGTCCTGGTCCTCTGTGAAGCAGATGCTGTCAATCATTCCAGACTGTTGAATTGAATGTAATGTCTGCAATATGGTGTTCACAGTGTTCCAGCGAAGGTAAAGCTGAAACAGCCAGTGCATTTTACTGAGTAGAGCATTAGGTTCTCCTTGAACTATGCTGGGGATTTGAAAGAGCTGGCTAACTACACTTTGGTCATTAAGAACTTGGATTTGTACCATACTAAGGTATGGTCAAAAGGAATCACTGAGGAATTAAAGGCTTCAGCCCTTTATTTTAAAAAGGAAAAAAAAAAGAAAAGCTAGAAAAAGCACAATGTCTTCTGATTTTGAAACTACTGCTACATGAAAAATTTTACCACCACATGCTGAAATGAAGTAGTTGTTTACAGAAAGCTCTCTCCCAGATCTACACCATCATTGTGTCAGCAAGACTCAGTAGGTACTAATAAGTGAGCTACAGCCTTTTACTCTGGATTCAAGCCAAGGAGCAGCAGTGGATGTAAATATGCGACAGAAATGACCAGTCAGTGGGTGTTCAATGAGGAAAAGCATTCCTAGCTGCAGATGGCTCATCTTACACCTCCTCACTGTGTGACACCGAACTGGCAATCCCATGAGAACATTCTTGGTCAGGGCATTTCAGTACCTCTGTGTCTGGCAGGGACAAGAATAATGAGCAGCACAGGCAGAGGACCCTTGGGAGTCACATCCCCTCTGGTGCTTCAGCCTTAGGACTCCTCTCATCCATCCATTCTCCCACAGTCTGGTTTCAAACATTTCTCCTGGCACTGCACAGAAGAGATGCTCCACACTGCCCTGCTGTCTCTTCTGGACTCACATTTGAAGTGTGCACCTTCCCCCATATCCTCCATTACAACTCAATGGTAAGAGAGGGGGTTGCACTCTCCTCCCTGGTTGCAGCACCCCAAAGTTCCTTGCCCACACACTGTCCTTCAGTGCTCTTCATATTCAGACTTGTTATTATTTGTCTTTGCACCATTACAGGGCATCCACAAACTCCTTTGAACCGAAGTAAGGACTAGAAACCCACCATCTGGAGTGGAGATTCCTTTTCCCTCTGATTTATATCCCTCATTCCTTTCTTTCTTGTGCTGTCCTTCCCCTGCCTGCCCAGGTTTCTCCCCACCCACAGCATCCATACCAGGCCTCCCCCCTTACCCCTCCTGTTCTGTGAGGAAGTTGCTCAAAAATTTCTGACATGTGGCAAAGTAGTGACTTTGCTGGGTTGGGGAAGGCTTAAACTCAACACATTTTGTATGGTGCTTAAGAATATGCTAAAAATTATTTGTAGTGTAGTTAGAACAACTATAGTAGTTGCACATTGTCAGCTCCCAGTTCCCCAGCAAGAAGGGACGTAAAATGTTGATTTGGCAAGCATCACTACTTTCACTTAACAGATGGCAAAACTTAAGCTACAACTTCCCTGAATTTGAGTGATTTTTAAAGAAACAGGAAAAAAAAAAAAAAAAAAAAAAAAAGACACAAAACAGATTAACAGATTTCTTTTTTTGATTCACATGTTTTTTACCTTCTCTTCTTATAAACACCCATTTGTCTCGAGGTAAGATGTGGATACTGTCATAGCAGCAGACAAACTACTACCAAAAAAACCTGAGAAAGAGTGGCAATTCCCACTGTATGTACTGCTGCCAATCAGCACCCAGAGACCAGATGCTCCCTTTCAGACCATCTCCTTACCTTGCTTTAGGTTAAAGTCAGCTTACTAGACTAAAATTGCTCAAGGTAACAGCTTATCTGCTACAGAGGGTAGCAAAGCCCTCTTGCACCATCCCTACTAGGTGATCCTGAAAGACAAAATCCTTGATTAAACACTGCCAGCTATCTTTTTGGCACAGCCCTTTTTCTAAACTGATTTTTTTCCTATTGTTTTAACAGAAATAACAGCCCCCTAGCACCACCCTTGAGTTGACTCCATCGTGAATTCACTCTAAAGGTTTTTGCTTCTAGACTGTCTGACCTGTTCCTGCCCACCCCCACCTTCTCCCCTTCATAGCAAGGATTTTTAGGGGGACACCAATACAATTGTTCTGACAATGCATCAGCTCCCAGCTATGGGAAGCTGGAACAACCTCTGATTCTTCTGTCTAAGAGCTGCTGTTCATACACTTTGCTCTTGTATTCAGCCCATTGACTTACCTTTCTTATCTCCAATCTATAATTAGAAGAGATTAAGGAAGCTGACTTATTGCAAAAGGAAATAAACAAAAGGGATCAGGGGTGAGTTGAAAGGTAGGAGGGGGAGAAAGTATAAAATCAGTACAGTCTCCCTCTTGAGAAGGTCATCCCAAGGAAGGGCAAGAGCAAAATCAATGAATTTTGGCTCAGCAGTGATGGGAGTCAATCCATCAGGCAAACTGATGGCAGCCAGTCAGGCTCTCACAGACACCACCTGTCGCTGCCAGCAAAATGTCAAATTTATGAATTCATTTCCATAGCAAGATAGCACTCCCCCAGGGCAGCACTGAACAGTTTCACAGCTTCTAGAGCAACCTACTGAGCAGGGAGAGAAGAGGCAGATCTTCTTCCCCACCAACTGAGGCAAGCTGTATTTTAAAGGAATGGATGTATGAACCAAATCCAGAGTCACGCTATTTTTAGCATTTGATTTCTTTAATCTGGGGTCTCTAAATCAAGGTGCACCTAAGACATATCCCAGTTTCCCATTTTTTGTGTCATTAAAGAGGGCAAAATGTTACACCTGTGTCTCTAACCCCAGAATTTAACTTCCCTAGCTGCATCAAATGTCTCAGAGATGAAGCTGACAGCGTTGACCTCAACTAGCTATACTCAAGTGAAAATTTATCCCAGATTCACTTTAATTGTAGCTCCTTGTTAAGAAGAGTCTTTTTCATGGTAGGGCAGATTCCCTTCAGTTAGTTCAGAGAGCACACTTTCAGTGATTGCCATTTATCACTGAAGACAGCAGTGACAGAAACTTCCATGAAGTTCTCCGCTCACCCACACAGAGACAAGCACTTATCTTTCCAGCACAAGTGGAAGAACCCTGTATTCTTTTCTTCCTTTCTGTATTTCATCTATCTTCATAGTATTATCTGGGTGATATTCACTATAAGACAGTGTCACCAGGATGTTTAGAAGTGATAAACTTTTAGAATAAAAATACTTTAGGGGCCTTATTTTAAATGTTTTAAATTGGAAGTGCAACAGACTGAACTGAGATATAGGAGAGTAGGCACTCCAGTAACAACCTGAACTTTAATTTTGTCCACTTAGGCATACATTAGAACATTAAAACAGTTTTTAAGTTTAGAAAGATGTCAAGCTGGGGAAGGAGGGCATAATCCTTGACTAAAAAACTCATGGGACATAATTTTAAAATAATGCCAAAATTTTGATTTAGTAGAGCACTTGGCCCAAATTCTCCAAAGTTTTCAACTTCTATACTTTTTTAAAGATACAATTCCACCATTTAGTTTCTTCCAAAACACTCAGAAATCATCATTTACTAGCTGTCTAACACCCCAGGTTGTCTAGTTCCAGCAGCCCCCAAATTCATAGGCATGAGTTAGTGAAAAAACGACAAAGAACTGGCATGGTGATGCCAGCCAGCTCCCAAGTGAAGGAGGTTATTGCCAGTGGAGGAGGATTTAAGTGAAGATACTTAGCACTAAATCTTTTAAAACAGGCACACACATTCTTCCTGTGTAGGATGCCCAAAAACAGACATGAACTGGTAGCAGGGCAACACCCTATATGGTCCCTTTTAGCTTTGCCACAATTGATTTTATGCTGTTGTACCTTGCTAGCAGTAGATGTGAGTATCAGGCTGACTGAAGTTTTGCCCCAAAGTTCTTCAAGCAGAACTGGCAGACTGGGGAGGGGAGGTGACCTGTGTTAGAGCTCTGGGATCACACAGAAAGCAGACACCTGATTGAATGGTGTGTTCACACCCAGTGGTGCAACCACTCTGAAACAGGATCCCATAGTGAGGACACACGAGCAGAGGTGCGTGGTTCATCACAAAACCTAATGCTGAGCCTTCAGATTATTAATGTTTCACATATGCTGGAGTCAGATAGCTATAACAAAATTCTCATTTCATGTCAAGCTCTATGTTACCTCACTCGGCATTCTAATTTCAGAAATTTGTGCAAAAACATAAAGAGAACTCACTGTTTTGCAAGAATATTAATGCTTTGATTAAAGATCTATAATGACAAATATTGCTAACTATCTTCACACAAGGAGACATGAAAATGAATCATCACACTGTCTATAGTGTGGAGACAGTGTTTAACAAGGTTCATCTTTAAGCTGATATTGTTAATCTATTTATAATATATGCCTTTCAGGGTTTTTTGTGGTTTGAGGTTCTTTTTAATCTTCTTTAAAATTAATATATATTAATTTTGAATTGCAACTCACTGTATGCATTAACCTGGTTGAAGGAATAATTGTAAGGTACTTTGTCTTAATTATGACACCAAGATACAGAGCAGTTAAATATCCATATAATTTTATATTGTTGCCCTGAAGGCCCTTCCTTGAAGTCAACCTTTTCTTTTCTTATTTTTAAGCAAGACTTAATTTGTAAGTGTTAAGAAAGTAGAGAAAATTACTTCACCTAGTTCCTTTGTATTTTTTCTCCTACTTTTATTCTCACTTTTGAAGATTAATATAAATGAGTATAGAAAAGTGTCTCTCTAGTTAATTATGCTTTAGGGAACTTTATTCTCTCCTCCCTCCCCCAAATTCTATTTTAAGGCCCAGTCTCATTCTCTTGTTCATTAAGAAACATTAGGAAACAGCCAACTGTATCATATAGCAGCTGATTCTTCCTTTCATGCATGTCCCCAGCTCACCCTCTTTGCATTGTATAACTCAAAGACAATTCAACTTGAAATAGGTTCCTTTGAAAACAAAACTGATGAGCACCTTTTTTTTATTTTGCTTTTCCTTGATTGCCATGTAAAATTACCTTGATACCCACTATCTTTACCTTCTTGCGTAGGAAAAGCAAAAAACAGACCACATTTCCAGTGTCAGTTTTCCTTGTAAGGCCTTAATTTTCAAATGGACCTTTATGATCACAAAATTTTATACACTGATTCAGGAGGGAGTCCATAATCAGAACATATCATCAGTCCCAAGCATTCAAAAACACAGAATTCATATCCCTTTCTTCTTCTAGCACCTTTAAAGTCCTTGCATGGTTGCACTTTTCTATCTTTGACAATAACACAGGCTTGTATTGGAAAAGGCCCTTATCTTAGCAGAAAGTGCTCCTGACACTCTGTGCAAGGACTCACAAAGTCAAAAGCAAAAAAGACACAAAAATACTGAAAGGCAAATATGTGATTCTGTAACATTTTAGAAGGTCTAATGGTTTTCTATCACACCACCACTGAAGAGCAGAGCTGAAGACAAGGAGGCAGTTGCTTCTGGGCATTGCTTCCTCATGATGAAATACCTTGGGCCAGAAATCTCATCAGCCAACAGCATCAGAGGCAGTGGTAAATTCACAAATTTTCCAACAGCACACAGGCACAAAATAGTGCCTTTATGACAGATGGCAGAACCAATGGATCAGTATGGTGTGACATAGGGGCAGAAATAGACAGTAAGAACACCTTTAGTCTGTAGCATAGCCAGAGGTGGTAAATTAAAATGGCAGAATAACTTGAGTTGGAAGAAACCTTAAAGTTCATGTAGTTCCAACAGCCTTTCCATGGGCAGGGACAGCTTCTACTACATCAGATTGCTCAAACTTACATCCAGCCTGGTCTTGAACACTTGGTATCCACAGCTTCTCTGGGCAACCTGATCCAGTGCCTCACCACCCTCGCAGTAAGGAATTTCTTCCTAAAATCTAACTGAACTCTCAGTTTAAAGCTACTTCCCTTTGTCTACCACTACACATCCTTGTGAAAAGTCCCTCTCCAGCTTTCCTGTAGGCCCCTTCAGACACTGGAAAGCTACTACAAGGTTTTCCCAGAGCCTACTCATCTCCAGACTGAACCACCTCATCACACTTAGGCTGTCTTCTTCATAGCAGAGGATCTCCAGCTCTCGATCATCCTCCTGGTCCTCTCTGAACTCCCTCCAAAAAGTCCACACCTTTCTTATAATGGTAGCCCCCAAACAACATTCAGTACCCCAGGCTGGGTTTATGAGAGCAGAGTAGAGGGGAAAAATAATCTCCCTCAACCTGCTGGCCATGCCTCCTTGTCTGTAAAAGAAAAAAATCAGTCTTTGTTCTGTTTGTTGGTATAGTTTGGTGAAACATCTATGTTGTCTACGTTTTAAATAAAGTAATGTGCTTTTCAAAGGCTTCTGGATTTCACTATATTTTGTTTCTCATTTGCAAAATGCGTTCACGTATTCAAAGTTTAGAGAGGTTTTTTTTTCACTTTACTCCTCTGTATTTTACCTCTAAAAATAAAGGGTCAGATACATAAGAATTTAAAATCTAACATTTTCCCTGAATAAAAGAAAATATTTTTTTGGTTTGTGGTTTTTCTTAGAACCTTACAATTTACCCAAGAGTACAAGGGAAAAAAAGGCAGCAAAACCAAAACAACAAACACTAAATCACCACTGGAGGGATTATTTTTTTTTTTTTTTTTTTTTTTTGGGGGAACACATAATTCTTGTGACTAAGTATAAAAATATTGCTTAGGCCATTGGCCAGGTGTGTCAGGAATAAAGATTTGCTCAGGGTATCAGCTAATGCTTTTAATACAGCAATAAAGTGTGGTTGTTTTCTCCAAGAATTGAGCCAGGAGAACAAAGCTATGTCCAGAGTCACAAGCACACCCTGTATATTTTCTCCACTATAGACTTTCAACCTCCAACCTCTCTGTGCTATTTTCACACTCATTTAAAATTATTGTGCAAAACCAAAGAAATCACATACACGTACATTTTCACTCTTTGCTTTACACTCTTATGCCAGTATATAATAACATGGCATTTCTCTGTGATACTGGATGACATGGAAGACAGGAGAGCAATTTACTAAAACAAATAGTCCAGCAGTTGATCTGCAGCAGCTGTTAAAATCCTAAGCCAGGAAGAGTCTCTGAGTTATCAGCCCATTGAACACTGCAGATGCAAGTCACTACTCCCATCTACAATGCAGACCTGTCAAGGGGGAACACAAGTCTTGCTAAGTCAAAGCTCCTTATGGGATCCAAAATAGAAAACTGAACTCTTAAAACTGGAAGAAAAAATGCTGATGAACACTTAGGGAACCCCAAGTCCTTATGGGCATGAAGAGTTGGCATCTACCTATTTATGGCATCTACCATGCTGAGAATATTGGACACTAGTCTCATCTGCTAAGTCAAACCCTACTAATCCTGGGCCCAGCTGTGTCTCTGATCACAAGCAGAGCACCCTGCTCAGTGATAGCTTTTAGAAGCAATGAATGACTTCACAGTACCCGTATTGTAAGGAAGTACATAGTGTAAAAGTCTTGTCCACTTTGAAATTCTGAAGATTAGAGGGCATTCCTTCCTGAGATAGTGACTACATTGTTTAAACTAGAAAGGTTATGCTTGGTTGGTTTTTTTTTGTTTGTTTGTTTTTTAATCAGTATAGCTAGATATCCATTTCTTAACAAATTGCACCCACTTATCTAGGACTTTAATTTTAAAAGTAAAATTCTTCGGATAATTGATATTTTTGTGTACCTATAGTAAAACTCAGATTTCTCAGGAGGTAGTTTAGCACTTTTTTCTTTAACGGCTTATTAAGATCATTAACATTCCAAACAATTTTAAAGTACTATTAGTCTATATTATGTGGAGAATTAAGGAGAGTTCTATTAAACACAAAGTTTGCTTATTTCTTTCAATTCTCTAAGGTGAGCTCAAATACCAAGAAATAGAAGGCACCTGTATCAGACTGCTTCAGTGAAGCAAGGAAAGCGGGAGGAGGGAAGCAGCTTTAAAACTTTCTTTCTAGTCTTCTGTGTATTTCTTCAATTTAGTCAACTCTGCAGAGGGAATACCTTTTTATTTTTCTTCCTACCACTGACAGCTACAGTGAGTCATACTGCATGCCTACTCCAAGCAAGCACTTTTGTCTCTTGCCTACCACCATTTTCATAGATTTATTCGATGCTACCTCAGCCTACCTATCGCCCACATAAAGAGGGAGAGGCTGGTTCCCATGGCCAATAATTTTAATAGTGAGCAGAAATAAAGAGATTCAAGGGCTTGGACACACAGAACTTTGTTGTTATATTCTGTCAACTAGCCATTCTCATGACATCATATCTCTCCAAGAAGCAAATAAACAAATGATTGTTTATCTGTCAAGGTCCAAAGAAAAAGGTATGGTACATATTAGACAAACTTGGAGAATTAAAAAAAAGTACATTGCAAGTTCCTGTATGTTGAAGAGGTACTCTGACTCTTCTGGTGATTTTTGAGTAGCTCTTCAGCCACTAAAGTATTAGGACGTTGTCCATATGAGTTACACAGGGACAATTTTTGCAAAAGAAAAAGCCCAGGTACCTTCAGATATCAAGACATTTATCCCCCCAGTAGAAATGCCTAATCTTAATTACATGGATTACTCCATGGAAACTTTCCTTACTCCTTGTTTACAGTAGAGAGTATCCAGCCAAGGTATAATTCTTAGGTCATCTAAATGACTATCTGATTGTGAAACTCATGGAAGCTAGCAGTTTAAATCCATTACTCTTTTGATACATCTATCATTGTTCAACTAAAGAATGATGTCCCATTACAAGATTAAAAGTACAGCAAGACAATAGTAAATGTCTACAGCTCAGCTCTGAACCTCTCACCTGGGTTACAAAGCCATGACTGTTTTATTGCAGCAAGAATTAAGATCAGTATCAAAGTTCTTCCTCTGATGACTGAAAATCGCAATTCAATTAAAAACAAAGAGCAGGTCATCCTTACTCTTCAGATATTCTACTATATGTGTGTCTTTCATACATCCTAGTTTCAAAGGGAAGCATATCTTTCTCCATGTATCAGACATGAGAATTTTTTTCACTTGCACCTTTTCTTTCTTTTTCAAGTAAATCCTGTATTTACAGCTTATCCTCTTGGAAGAGGTAGTGAGAAGCACAGCTAAGCATAGCAAGGAGTTTAACCAGGAAACTAAAGAAATCAATCTCTGCATGGATATAGCCTCCATATATTTATAAACCATCCACCTAAAAGGAGCAAGTTCATACATCACACATGGGGAGCCCATAACTGTCACAGAGTGTACAAGAGGGAATTCTCATGCTGGAAAAAAGAACATCTTTGCTTCCCACAACTTATCATCAAGAGCTTAGCAAAGTGTTGAAATGAGTTTTCTTGGGTCCTGTTGCATCACAGAACTAAAATACATTAAGATTTTTGGTTTGCTACATTTGGGCTTCTAGATCAGTACCAATCTCTGCTGGAAATATTTGGAATTATTTGCAATGAGATCACTTTGCTGCTTTGTTATGTGTGCTTTGAATCTCATGTTATCGTCTTTAAATCTGTTCCAGAATTTAGCTTAGCAAATAGCATCAAGGGTGGAGAAGCTTCAAAAGCCAGCATTAGAGATAAAGTTGCATAAATTGATCTGGAAACAGAGGATGCCATTCATTCAAAACAACTGCAACCCAAAGGAGTACATGGCATGGAGAATGTCTCAGGGTAGCTGCTCTCTGGAAAGGGATCTGTGGATTACAGCATGCCATGAGTACGAAATTCATTCTGTTCCTGAAAAAAGAATGCCTTCAGCTGGACTTGAAAACAGAAGCAGAGCCTGAAAACCAGAAAACTATCCTTTTGCACAGGACTAAGAAAGCACCTGTGTTTGGCTACCATATTTCAAGAGGGTGAAGACAGTTTGTATGAAAGGCAAAAAATACTCAGCCACCTGCAAAACCTGCCCTCCAAAGAAAGTCTACAGGACTTGGTGCTGCCCACTATAAGGAACATATGGCTGAAAGGCAACATCTTTCATGTAGATTGCATATTGCTGCAAAGAACAAAAAAATATATTATTTTCCAATGTCTGTTGCCAATAAACAGCAATAGTTATGCTTAACATGAATCTCTCTTGCTGTCAAATTCAGGACAATCTTTCCAGCATTAGGGAGAGAAAAATACTGAAAAGGTTGCCTGGGTTCATTGGCAGAACCACCACTGGAGGGGGTTTTGACAACAGGCCTGACAAACAAACATCATTAGAGGAGATTGAGGCATAGCTGATCTGCCTCAGGGACAGAAACATGGACTAGAAAATTTTTGAAGGTCTTTTTAAGGTTGCCACATTCTAAATACAAAACACATGGACATATAATGAGCATAAACAGCTGTAATGCAGCAATTAATTTGCCAAGGCTAGTACCACATCAACACCATCCATTGTTTGCAGCAAGCTGTTCAAAACCAAGGCAAGACTCTGCATTGTTAAAACTCCTGCCACTGGGCCCAGTTCCCTTGGGCTAGCTCACATCCTGCTATGGCTATTGGAGGTTCAGGGCAGACAGATGTTAAAAATTATTTGCACTGAGAGTCACCTAGGTCTGCATTTTCTAGTCTTGGAGAGACTCGTATGTAAGATAATAAGATCATTAATAGCCAAAAGAGAGTAAGGTCATTAATAGTCATAAGATAATAAACCCCTCCAGGAATGCTGTATGTATAAATCAGACATAGGACACACACCATTACAAGTACCACACAGAACTAAGCCAGACTGTTCTGTTTTTGTAAAGGAATCTTAAAAACCTGAGAAATGCTAAGGAACAAGCACTCTGGGAGCTCAACAAATGAACAGGATAAAGCTTTCAAACTGTAAGTAGCACTGACAGGCTTCTTTGCTATTGATGCAGATCCCTGGTGTACAGTCTGCAGCCACTTTGAAAAGAAGTAACGATTATTAATTGATCACAGAGTGCCAACAATTTACTAGGTGTTTCTTGTTTTTCATTTAGCAGCATATGTGAGTTTGGAAGCAATCTGCAGCAAAGAGTTATTCAGGACAGCAGAGGACATGATTGTTTCAGAAACAACATTCACAGCCTCAAGAGAGAAAGCTTATCTGGGCTGCTTGTTTTGTTTCAGAACAGGGCTGTACACTACTGAATTTCCTACTTTTGGGGAAAATTATGGAATCAGCACATCTTCTGAATCATAGGATCTTCCCCTCTTAGGTCAGTATGGTTTTCTGTTTCATGTAGGACTGTGGTACTCAATGCAACAGAAGTGGTAGACCCTGTCCAAGTTACTGAACACAAAGGGATGACATTAGGATCTATTAGTGGCTATTAGCCAGTGGTTTCTGCAAACTAAACACACTAGAGCGTTCAGCAAACTAAAAGAATGGTACAGCCAATCCCACCAGCTCTTTCTACCTCTGACTCCTTTGCATGAAAGTGACACCTTGATGACAGAAGAGGGAACATGCTTTTCCAGGTACTCCACAGAGGGTGAAAGAAAACACAAGTTCAGCACATGAACAAACTTCTTAACAATTTACAAAGTATCTCTGTTGAAGATCTCTGAGAGTCAAGATCAGTATGTCCAATGGAGCAATGTGTTGAATCAGATGGTTAAAGAGCAGCAACAGCAAAAGCAAGTGAACAAAACAGCCATCTGGTGCTACCCAACTTCCATTTTCATTAGGGAGCAAGTCCACTTCATCTCACAACCATCTTTTGTCTTAGACACAAGAGAGACAGAAAATACAAGGTAAGGAGCCCTGGACTGTGTCCTGGGGGCTCTGCAAGAAAAAGGGGTGAGAATTCTCCTTTCATTATAAAAAAAACTCAGGATTTTTAACCCAAAAAGCTATAAAATGCTCATAACTTTCAAACAAAAACAAAAAAAAAAAACCCCAAAAACAAACAAACAAACAAACAAAAAAAAACCCCACAAAACAATAAAGCAAAGAAAAGTCAGAAAAAAGTTAAAGCTGGAATTTTGTGGCTGGAAAAATAAGTGTCTGACTCTTTCCTAAACTACACATTTGCTTGAGTCAGTTTGTAAGTGTAAGCTTTCATCTGGATTGAAATTTATGGCTAGCTTAAAGCCTTCTTAACACTAATGTTCAAAGGTGATAGTTTGCACAGATTCATCCCTGATACTGCTGGTTGTTCATGGCATTTATCTGATGGTCCACATTTAATCTTTATCACCCTTTTTATTGAAGAAATCAATTCTCATTAATATTTTTAATGGTTTTTAGTGGATGTTAATGAAGTGTGGGAAGGTCCTTCAGGGATTGCACTCTTTTGTCACATTGAAAGTGACACTAAGTGACATGATAAACAGTAGCATGTTAGGAGTCTTCAGGTTTTAGCTGGGAACATCATAATGGAACAAAAACATTCCTTCTCTGTGTACAATATAGAAAATAACCAAAGAAATCTGACAAAATGCATCATTAACATGCACAAAAATTGAAAGCTTCATGAAACATGTAGTAAAAGTCATCTTGCATCCCAATGAAAACTCCCCATGAAAATGTCAGTACAGGTGCTGCCTATTCTCAACATTGAAAAAAAACCACTTAGAGATGAAGACTTGAGGTTGGATATGCAGTTTGCAGTTTCTAACCAGTATATAACAAGTAATCCAGTAAAGAGGCAGTCAAGCCAATTGCTCATCTTTTTCCAATTATCAGTAACTTTAGGAAGAAATTACTCTTTTTTTTTTTTTTTTTTTTTTTTAGCAAGAGCTACTTTTCAAAACAACTTTTTTACACAAAGAGTCAGCAAATTAGTTTTTTATGAAAGCTATTCTGATCCCCCAATGCTGAATAATACTCCATCACACACTATATTTTCAGACAATGTTAGTTTTGTCCTTGTTTTATTCTATAATGAAAAAGTAATTTTATCTCCTTCCTTCTTTGATACTTTATGTAAAAGATAATATTAAGCATTTAATGTATAAGCTTAATACTTTTAAAATATTGTTTAGTAACTTTAGAGGTAATGGAGTACTTACTGAGGCAACATTATTTATGCCATAATTCTCTCATTTTTCAGAATGTCAGTAGTGGTGAATAACAGATTTAAGAGGAAAACAGAATAATTGAGTCAATGCTGCAACACCATTGGGTAAGAGCTGCCTATCTTTCTCATTTGTTTTAGCTGCACTGTGTCTGAATTAAAACATCTTTTCTCGGCCACTAATGAGATATTTTTGAGAATTAACAGTAATACACTTCATTAATTCAGTGTTCCAGCTACTGAAACAAGAGTTACCAAAATAAAGGGATCCATCAAGTCTATATAGAAAGCAAGAGAGTTTCCTACAAGACAGAGATCATGTAGGGAATCAGTCCTAGAGCCCCAGTTTGCCAGAATCCTAAAAGCCAATGCAGAAAAGGCACACATTTTTTGCTTCACCTAGGAACTACTGCAACCTGGAAAGCTCAAATAACTTCATACCAGACCAGATCCCACCCCCGCAGAGTGAGATTCATTGCCTGAAAGGAAGCAGTGAGCAAGAGAGTTGGAATAATATGAAATTTGACTCAAGACATAATATCTACTGATTGAAAAAAAACCAAAAAAACTAAGTGACCTGAAGTAGGAAAAATATGGAATTATAAAGCATTTGCTTCAATTTCAGTTCATTCACAAATAAAGATCTACTGGTGATAGTGATGATATTTACAGCATGGAACAGCTCTTGAGAACATAGCTTAGTGTTAGAAAACCCACAAAGCTGATAAAGATCATATATCATGCAGACACTGCTGTTATCACCAAAGTACCACAGATGACTGGTGCTAGGATGAAGCCATTCTTTACAACTGGTGTTACAGTGCAGTTGAAATTCTCCCCACCTAAGATAAGAACTGAAGACAATTTCAGCTGGTAAAAGGCCTTTTGATCAGCTAACTCTTCTCAAATTAGAAGTTTATTTCCTTTGTCTTGCTTCCCAAGCAACCCAGTTCTGAAATAATGTTTTTTTCATATTAGTTTCAATCTGTATTCAGAAATGGTGAACCAGAAACATTACACAGTAATGGAGGAATACATTAATTTAGCTGCACCAAATACCATTTTCTTGTGTTTATTTTGAAATGTTTGAAATGCACTAGGTGTGGAGTTTACAGGAAATATGACAAAAACATCATAGAGCCAACTTCTCAGGGAATTCTGGCAGTGCACCAGAAGTACTCCACAATTAAATTTTGCGAGAGTTGTGAGGTTATGATAATGTATATGGTGGTGTCATTTACTGCAGTTCTAAATGAAAAAAAAAAAAAGAAGAAAATTTAAAAAATAATAGTGGTGCACATTTACATAAAAAATACAGAGCAGACTACAGCAGCCAAAGTTCTCACTGTTTCACTGTCATGTTAAAGACCAATGATTTGTGGAGGCAAACTGGAGTGCACAGGAGGGCCAGGGGAGCACAAAAAAACCCAACAAAACTTGACAAACAAAAGAAGACAACACAATATCAACATATCTAGGCAAAATTTTCTAAAGGAATCAAATAATATCCCACAGACTGCAGGCCAGTTGAGAAGCTGAAGCCCCCTGAGCACAGTTTTCCTTTCTACCCAGCCTGGCTCCTGCCCATCCAGCAATCAGGACACAGACTGCCAAATCCACCACGATGGACACACCACCTGCTTGTCACAATGTTTTAGTTCCTCCTTTTACTTTGAAATCTGCAATCTTGTCTCTTTCAATGCAATGAGCAGCAAATGAGACTGTTGGGCTATTCTCCACACAATTGGCAGCAAGTAAGAATTTGATCTAATACAATACCTGAGGTCAAAATTCTGGATAGAATAGATAGGGGGGGAAAAGTGAAATATTTAGGGAAGAATAACTGAAAAACTACTAGAAACATTAGTAATTTGAGGAGCTACTATAACAGAACTATGGCCTTTGTCTAACACAAAAAACCTAACCTTGTCTCCTGGAGAGCAGAACAGAGACAGCTGAGGGAAAAGATCACAGAGGTATACTTCAGTAATTATGCTTCCTCTTATCAAAGGTTTAAAAGACCAGAGTAGTCATTTTATAGTTGAAATGCAGTTGCTGCAGTATGGACAGCATATTAAGACAACTATACAGTTTGCTCTGTATAATTATGCAAATGGATACAGCACCAATTATAGATTTTATTTTATTCCTTGAAGTCCTCAGAAAGGTGAAGGTGAAGGAATGATGAAAATAGGAACACAGCTAGAAATACAAACCACTAGTAATATCACAGTGGGATATTTTTTCTGTACCCTGGCACTATTACTAGACAGAAACAGAATAAGATTAAGTCAAAAGTGCTTCCAGGTGACCTTGCTAGAATCAGTATACTTTTTTGCAATTTCCTTGATTTTTTCCCGATTTATTCAGGTATACATAACTAAAGACAATTGGAAATACTATATATAGTTAAATAAATGAATTTATGGACTACTCAAACTTCTGGCCAAGAACTGAAGATATTTGGTGATAGCAAAAATTTTTTGGCATATCATCTCCAGCAGTCAAAAAATTTCACCAACATGTTTCTGAGAATCAGTGTCAAAAGTATTAATGTAGATAGGCTTGACATTTTATGACTTGCTAAATATTTTTTATCTTCTGCAAATTTGGCAGCTTGAGTTTGTTAGTTTTCATTTTTCCCTAACTCTAGAAAAATTGTTTCACATTTAAGCTATATAGAGGGCTTTTAAGAGAAAGACTTTTTACCAAAGCTGGTAGTGACACAACAAGGGGAAATGGTAAATGGTTTTAAACTGTAAGGTGCTAGATTTGGATAGGACATAAGGAAGAAATTTTTTTTTTTTTTTTTTTTTTTTTTTTTTTTTTTTTTTTTTTGGTGTGGTGGGGCGTGGTGAGACAGTGTATTGCATTACCTGGAGAAATTGACAGAACAGGAAGGACTGGACCTCTGATCAGCCTTACCTAGTGAAAAATATCCTTGGCCAGGGTTGAAAGGAGGGGAGGAATGTGTGTTCACAAGTTATTCCAGCCCAAACCTTTCTATGATAATTATTACTGAAGCTACTCATAGTTTTAACACATTGGCATAATTACATGTTGTGCATATATTTTGGTATGAAATTGAAACATTTGTAAAAAACACAGTAAAATTTTGAAAGACAAGAATTTGCAATAAAAAAAAAAAATTAGAAGAAATTATAGTAATGAATTTATACCCATATTTGAAATTAGAGAACCCATTGCTCCTATTAAGAAGCAGCAAATTCTATAGTCCTAAGCTGGATATGCAGTGCTCCAGAGTGTTTTTAACCAAGTCTGACATGTGAGTTGCTCAGAAGAGCACATATTCTGAACTGAGTGTTCTGTTTCTCTGTTAAACATTTTAATTCTTAAAGCCTCAATTATAAGGGGCAATGATTGTTTAAGTGTCTAAAGATTAAAGATTATGATAGTAAAATCCACTTGCCACTCATAATTTCTTCTCACAAGATATTTAAGCCTTGCAAGTCCAGCACGGAGCACTGACTGGAGCCTGGCCACACTTAGCCAGCCACAAGGAAAGGTACCATTGGAGTCTCCTGAAGAGTGCAGGGGACGAGAGGGACAGAAAGGAGAAAAGCAACAAAAGCTCAAAAATGTCAATGAGAGAACATCTCTCTAATCTGCCCCTCCTCTGTTAAGGGTAAGTCTTTATTTGACACAAGGACTCAAGAATAAAAAAATTGCCTCTTTGTAAGCACTCAATTCAAAGTGTAAGTTGAAAGTCTTCTTGTATTTAAGTACCAACATGCTGAAAATATCATTAAGTACCTCACATTAGGGCCTGAAATAGAATCATGAAAGCAAAAATTTTAGCTGTGAAAATATCCAACTTCATAATAGAGGTCTTGATAAAAATTCCATTATAAAGGCTACAGTAAAGGTCCCATTCTAAGAAATACACTGAAGGCATCTTTCCATTCAAAGGGGGAAAAAATATCTGTTTTCAGTGTACAGATTTAACTGTGAACAATTTAATTCTAAACCATTTTTTACAGAGGAAACTAAAATATTGCTCTGTCTCCATTTTCTGGAGGCTGTTTCTAACATTCCTATTATCTGTAGATTAAAAATAACTTTCATTTCAAAGTGTGAAAAAAGAAGTGTATGTGTTTTTAGATCACATAAATCTTACCTGAATGTGTATTCTCATTTCTCTTCCTGCAGAATTAGAATTTCAGAAACAACATTCTCATGAGTTTATTGGGATTTTAAATAAGGAAAAAATAAAGTCTTTGAAACCGGGCATTTCATTCCAAGAAAAGTAAATGTCTTTGTTTATGAATTTTCATGATTACAGTGAACTAGTTCACAAAGCATGTTCATCTGTAGTTTTATAATACATCGAGGACAGATAATTCATCCATCGTTCACTACCACTACTCTATAAGAAACCATCCACTAATGTGTGTGCTTATTCAACAAAATTAAACCCCTTTTGTGTGAGTGTGTATGCAAGTCTTTTACCATAAACCTCTACAAATGAAAGTTTATGAATATTTTTTTTGGTATATGTAAACTTATTTTGAAAGTTTATTTGCTCTATCTTTGCAAATTCA
Source organism: Muscicapa striata striata (assembly GCA_030060385.1). NCBI lineage: Eukaryota > Metazoa > Chordata > Aves > Passeriformes > Muscicapidae > Muscicapa > Muscicapa striata. The sequence goes on along the minus strand of JAREIS010000067.1, from coordinate 690,988 downwards.
AGTGCAGGTAATTCTCTCAAATGAAGTTTTCTTTACAGAATCCCCCATATTTTCAGATAAAGGAAATATAGCTTGGAAAAGTAGCAAATTGTCCCTCTTCTGCCTGAAATTAATAAAAAAAGAAAAAATTCTGAAGAGAGTATGGGAAAGATAACTGACTACTTGAGTATCAGGAATCTTTCAGGAAAGATTTAGTCTGAACCTTAGAGTAAGATTTCACATATCAAGAAAGGACACGTCCCAAATTACAAAATGGAGATTTCCATGGATGAGGAAGACACATCTTGTCACCATCAAAATGAAATTGATTTTGTGAAGGTGAAGAAAGGATCTGGATGGATTCTTAAACTCAGTTCTCCTGACAGGGCAATCTAATCTAAACTGGGCATTATCATACTTGCACTCATGAATACACATTCCTGCACACATGGAACATGTGGTCAAGGACAGATTTCACTGATAGAATTCCCTGTAAATAATCACATTCTAACCACCTCAAACACAAAACACCAAATTGACCAGTCTTACATTTTGTCCTGGGTTCAAAAAGAATTACCTTTCCTCTTGCTTCTACTAACTAGCAGGAAAGAATCGCCCAAACAGAAAGAGAGTACCTTTTTTAATAATTTGTACTATGCTCCATTCTTCTATATTTAGTGTGTACAAGAAGCCACAAGGATAATTATTCAGCAATAGCATTTGCAGCATATTTAGGCATGGATGGATAGCTACTTGCATTCTACAATGGATCTGCCTGGGTCATAGGAACAAACAATTATCCCTAGCTGATAACAAGTTTCTACTCAAAAATGTTGATTCAGTGAAGGATAGGATTTACTGGATACCATAACTCTTAAAAATACCAATGCAATGAACACCAGACTGAAGATACTGCTACCAGATCATGTCAAGAATATTGGTTGCTGAATGGTCAGGCTCTTTATCCTGCAAATCATTCTCTAGCTGCCAAGCTGCCAAAATTACTACGCAATACAAGGGATTTTTTGGGGTTTGTTTGCTGGGTTTCATTCTGGTTTGGGTTTGGATTTATTTTTTCTTCTTTATGGGTTTTCTTTATGGGCTTTGTTTTGTTTGTTTTGGGGTTTTTGTGGGTTTTGTTGTTCTGCATTTTTTCACTTAGTCTTCATCAGGGCAAAAGGTGAATCTGGGACCACCTTAACAGAAGTACATATGTGTTTCTTTGGCCTTTTCTTCCCACCCACCCTCTCCCCCAGCTATCAGTTCCTTTAAGCTGCTGTCTTCTTCTTGGTATTTCAAGCCCTCTATATCCAAAATCTGTATGGCTATCTTGAGATGGGCCTTCAACAGTATGTTTAAGAACCATGTCTCAAGAGTAATGATGAGTTAAAATGAACCGTAACATAGAAACACTTTTTAAACTTGTTATTTCTTTTCAGGTTAAAACCACTTGTGTTCCTTTGATCCACGCATGTGTAACAGAGCTTTTTAATACTTTTTTTTCTTTTAAGGAGGAGAAACTGCTTTATGAAGAGCAGACAAATATGAAGAATCAAAACCCTTCATTGAAAATTTTTTAAACATATAGACTTAATAGATAAAGCCTGTTTGCTAAATTACACAAAATAGCAGCCACAAAAGCTCAGTTTATTTACCTTCAATTGTTTAAATGTTTTTACTTTCCTGTCCCAGTTGCAGAGGTATTCTGTCTAATTGCTTTGACTGAATTCCCTTGCATGCACAAACTCACCTCCCTTTATTTGCATCTCCCACACTGTCTGTCTTTTCTACAGTAGACGGGGGGACCTTGAGAAGTGGCCCACCAAGGTACAAATAGCTTTTCCAGGGTCTAATGACAGCTTCCCAGCTGCTGCTCCACTTCCCTCAAGTTTTCATTATCCATATTACTTTCACAAAAGAGAAGGAGTGAAGTGATTTCCTTGCCAAGACTAATGCATTTTCTCCTTAGTTGACAGGAAGAAAGAGAAATGACCAGAGAGACTTAGAAGGAGAGCTGTCAACAAACCTATTTCTTAACAAAGTCAAATGGTATACTTCTATTTCCTCCAGATTCACATTTGTTCTGCTCATGATCCTTCTTTTTTACACAAGATGCCATCAAAAACATGTTTAAAATAACAAGAGCTTCAGAGAGGGTTTTAATTGAATATAATTGGAGGACTGACCACACAGAGAGAAACACTGAAAGTTTAGTGTTACTCACATTTGAGATTTCTGAAAAGTCAAGATTTTATCTTTATTTTTTTTTTCTCTTTCATCCTTTTCATTAAGTTTCACTGTGTGTTTTTTCCCCTCTTGACATTCAGATACCAAAGCTAGTACACTATGTAGAGAGAGAACAGAGAGCAAGTTTCACTTTCATTCTTGCAAGGATTATAGCAACATTTCTAGCCAGCTTCCTTTCATTTGCTTACAAGTTGCATAATTCAAGAACATAATCTATTCTTGACTGGCTCTCTCCACGTCATATTTTTATCTGGAATACTCAATTGTACTAGAAATGGGGCAATTTGCTTCAATTCAGGAAACCATGAGAATGAGATTTCCATTGCATCATCTGTGCTTGAATGACACTTGTGTTTCTCCAGGGAAGTCAATCTGTTGTGAAGGACATTGCTATGCTGAGGGAAACATCCTTTGCCTGCAAGGCAGTGTGAACAACCTGAGCCAGTCCACGAAATTCATAACACACAAGCAAACAGACAAAGAAATGAAGGGCATTCAGCTGAAACCACAGACCAGATGCTTCCATGGTATACATTGACTACGGTTCACTTAATTCTGTCAAAGTCTTTATGGCGGCAGAGAGACAGGCATGCAAGTGCGTATGTTCCTATGCACTTTTTCTCTGTTTCCCAAGGCTGTGAGAAGGCTTCTGTAATTAGCAAATACAGGACTCTCCTTCCAACCATCCCTTGACCTCTATGTTTCCTGAGTCTCCTAAAGCAGCCCATTTTGAGCTCACCAGATAAGCTCTCTGGCTTGCAAAAGACAAGTTTCCAGAGACTTTACTAGTTTGTCTTCTCTTCTAGACATTGAGAGACAGACTATTGCATTTTACAAGCAATGACATGCTGTAAACAGAATTATTTGTCAAATAAAACCATGACCTAAAAAAGATGAAGAAAATGAAGCATTTATTATTAGTTGGGAAAACATAATTTCATATAAAATATATTCTACTTATTACAACATCCCTCCTAAAGACAAAGGTTCCTGTAGAAAAGGATATTTTGGCAGCTTATTGTTTGAGGAAGAGCTAATCCTCATTCTAATGAAATATTATGTGATGGTATTCAACAAGTTTCTGATGCATCATTGTAATTACAGAGTGATTAAAGCTTCATTGCCTTATAGCACACTGATTTTTCTGTAACGATAACAGAAGGGAAAAAGAGTAGCAGAGTTTCCTACAATAATGCTACATCATTACAGCTCCAGTTCTTCCCATGGAAAGCTGAGAACACTCTGCAAGAGTCTGCTTCAGACTCCCAAAGACACATCAGAGCCCTTAGAGCTAGAAAGTCTGACCCCAGAAACACTGAACTAACTGTTGACTTGAAACCAAATCCCATAGCGCAGATATAAATGCAGACACCAGAGCAAGGGTAAGAAAGCTGCTTATTACATGTTACTCCTCCTTCTTACACAGTACTGCTGTGCTATTTAAATTGATGGGATTCTACTGCAATGCATAACTACTTCAGCCTCCTGTGGGAAGGCACAAAGTGAATAGTAAAGACTTATACTGAATTTAAACCACTGCAGGCAGTGGTTTATTGTTTCAGAGTTACAGTTTCAAAGGTGTTTTAAAATTATGTACCCTGTCCAACTTTCTAATAACAGTACAGTCTGCCCACATACCCCTAGGACCAATGAATTCTGTTTGGTTAAGAATATATCTTCCTGACAGTTTTGATGTGAAGAGAGACAGAAAACCCTTTTTACTCATGGCAATTTGTTCCAGTGGTCAATCCCTTGCTAGAATTTTTCTGTGCACACCAATTTTCCCTCTTTAAATTTGTTGGCCTTTATCTTTCAGCCACTAGCTCTATCTTTACCTTTTCCCTCACTGCCCTAAATACATTTCAGAATCCATTTTTTCTCCTCTGTGTTTATATACTACACTGCATGTGTTCCCTAGACAGTTTTCTGATAAACCAAAGTCTTTCATCTCTCTCTCCCAGTGTGCATTTCTGTCTGCTCTTCAGTTCAGTAGCTTTTCTGTTTACTTTCTAGACCACCAATAAAAATGCTGAACAGGCAGATCTGGACTGATCTGGACTGAGTACTGGCATTTTCACAGCTTCATTCAAAAAACATCTGCTCAGTAATGGTCCCCCTTGCTGGGGATTTTGGTATCTGTCAGTTTAGCAGTTCACATATAACTACACTTCTAAGGCCCTATATAATTTGCCACCTGGTACGAAGTTACTCTACTTATTTCCCACCATTCCCCACTCTTAGCAATGGCTATCAAATGTGATAAATTTGTTTTTGTAAGTCTGCTGTTGCCTGGCAAGTCCAGCTCTCAAACATCCTCTCTGGGTCACCTAGAAAGAAGAAATTCCCCTTCTATGTGAGCTGCCAACTCTGTAAGAGTCAGTTTACAGAATATATATTCCAGCATTTAATTCTTCATCAAAGAGAACCTGTTTCAGTTGTTGGATTTCTATGTCCCAGACTGAAGCTACACTAAATATTTTACACTTACCCACATTACCTTGCTTGACCTTTGACCTCAGCCACAACGACCTTATCTTTTTCTGACTAGCTGAGATATAAGCACAGTTTATTGTGTACACTTTGTTTTTTGTTCCATGCACAGAAAAAAACTCAAATCTGTTGCAACTTTCATAGAGGATCCCTTGAATTCAAGCAGCCAAGTTCTATGTGTTTGGCTCTACCAATTAAGGGTCTGGTGCCTGATAAATATGGAAGGCAGAAACAATTTTCTCACTTTTTGTTTTAGCAACAGCTAGCAGCAGCAGCCTCATGTCTTCAAGACTTAACATTCCCATCCCAAGAGAGCACAGAGGAAAAGGAGGAACTCCAGAATTTCATTAGGACATGAAAAACAAGCAGGTAACCGGCAGCCCAAGATTCAGTGGTTTTATTCATGCATCACTTGCATGCAAACTCCCTCTGGGAACAGAGGGCTACAAGAGGCAGAGTGGGAAGAGTATTTTCTCTGAGCACAGCACCTGTTCTCAGCCTTCAGATGTGTGGCAGAAGACCTGGGCAAGAGGCTGAGAACCAGAAAGAAAAGGAGCAGGAGCAGGTCTTGACATTTTAAAGAAAACAATTGTCTTCAGACCACATTGGACCTTGCAGAGCGTTCAAGGAACAGTAAAGAGCTGTCAACATCCTCTCATTCTCTCCTCAGCAGGTTTTCTTTTCTGCGACTATGTACTTATCTACTAACTGCAAGCCTACCAAAAATAGAGAAACAGTGAAAATTTTCAGAACCTCGGTGTAAAAATCTCTACAATCAAAAGGTTCCCCCACTCACCCAAGCTGTCTCACATTAAAGGAAAGAATATATTCCCCACTTAGAAAGTCTGTATCTGAGGATGGGACTCTAAACATATACTTGTTCAGAAGTGTTAGATTCCTTCTGACAAACTAGATAGCCCAGTAGCCAAATATGTCAAAATAAGTGAAAATTGATGCTAGTTTCTTTAAGAGAATATTGCTGTTTTGGGGATTTTTATCCCCTTATCTTCTGCAATTTTCAGTTTGCCTTTTTTACTTTGCCAAATTTTATTTTGTTATATTTCGTGGACCACCCTAGACAATATTTTGGTTCTGCTTGATGTGGACACCCTCCAGATTTTTATAAATTATTTTTGTCCTAAGCACGCCTGTGAGCCAGTGCTTAGTTGAGAATCGTCAATTCTCATTTGGAACAGCTCTGATGCCTGCAATATCTGTTATTTTCCAATTCCAAACTATCTCTCATTTTAGACAGCTTTGGAGTGTGTTCCCATCCAGGACACCAAGCACACATAACTGTCTACATTTCTAAACTCATTGAATCATCAGGAAAACATTTGCCATAATTAAGAGTCTAAAACAAACATCTCCCACTGAGGGCCTTTGAAGTTTATGGCCCATCAAGCCTTGTGCCCTGCACTGTGTAATTTGTGAAGTGCTGTGTTAGCATGACCACAGAAGTTTAGATTTGGCATGGGTAGGCATTCCATTCACCCTTCCAACTAATTCATAATCTACACGGTATTTTAAGCCTCAGATGACTGTGAAATAAGGATCCACATACTAATCATCTCTCCAGTCTAATAATCTGACTTGGAACCTCCTGCAATGATGACATTTCACAAGGAAATAGTTGAATGTCTTCTCTCCAATCTTCCTGTACATCAGAGATCACAGGAGACAAGTTCTGCACAGACAGAAACAGCTACAACTTTATTATATGGAGCTAAAGGGAAAGCACTGTGTCATGTATTCTGTTTTCAAGCCTGTAGTGCTTGATAAATTATTTTTAATGTCCATGATCAAATCATAATTTTGCTATAACCAAATTCAGTGAAAATTGGTGGGTTTCCCATTATTTGATCAGAAGATGTGCTAAACATTATTTTTTTTCCTAAACAAATTCAAACCCTTTTACTTGCTGACTGATTCAGGAGGAATGATTGACTGGCAAAAGTAATACTTTAAACAAAAACAAAAGTCTGAGTCCATATCACCTGTTGTGATATGGAGCACAACACCTGTAATGAGCTAAGTACTCCACTCCTTGTGTATGCCATTCTGCAGGTATAAACAACAACGTGTTTTGGGCCATAGGCATAGAAGCCTAAATACAAGCTGGATTTTCTTCGAGCTTGGTGTCACAACCCCCAAAATAGGCAAAAAAAAAAAAAACAACAAAAAAAACCAAAAAAAAAAACACAAAGACCAAAAAGAAACCAAAACCAAACAAACAGCAACACAGCACCAAAACAATAATCTAAAACTCAAGTCCTTTCAGAGGCAACATGGCCAGGAGAAAGAAGTGAATTCTTTTTCATTCTATACTGTTGGTGGGATGCCGAGACGAGAGCATAAAGGCTAAGGAGCACCTGCAGTCTCTAAACAGCACACTAACCAGAATTAAGAGAAAAAAATATTCTCAGGAATCCAGTTCCTTCCCAGTAAAAGAACTGGAGGTGTCATTTGCCCTCTGTCTCCTTCACCCCAGTCTTACCCACCCAAAATGCCTTATAATGCATCGTCACACACTGACAAGCAGGCTGGAAATTATAATGCCCAGGAATAATAAGGTAATCTCAACTAAGGTGTTTGCTGTCAGGCGGGTGAGCCCTCCTCCAGTAACATGGATCTTCCTTGCCCTGAACTGGCAAGTACCCACTTGCCATTGACCCAATCCAAGGCCTCTGGAGGACTAAACACCTTCAGAAATCCAGCAGGATGAGGTTGGAGGGAGATTTGGGAAAGAAAAAACACTTGTGCTTCTAGTAATTTTTTTTTCTCTCATTGGTAAGGGGTAGGCAATGGAGCATCCATCCATCCATCCACATCTCTCTTCACAGACAGAAGAGTTTCTGTCCCAAAATGGCAATTTTCCCAGATGGTCCCTTGCACTTATCAAAGAAATACAAGTCATTGAAAAACCAGGCAAAAAACTCTTGCAGGAAGATAGGAAAATATATAAAATACATCAGCTCAATATCTCAAAAGTAATATCATTTTAATTCTGCTGCTAATCCAAATAATAATTTATGGCCTGTGTTTGATTTTCCTAGTAGTTTTTGGGGTCTCCAAGCTCTGGCAGTGACCTATCCATGGAAAATTGGGTTAGGATATCTTCAATAGCCCCACAGCACAGCAAGCATCACAGCTCTACTCATATTTCCTAAACAGATTATTTAAATAAAGATCAACACAGGGGAAGGCAAAGGTAAGACACAATCCATCCCAGATCCTCAACACTATTTGATGACTTTACTGCTGTCATCTCCTTTCTTCCAGGCTAGCCCAGTGGCTTAGTTCCTCAAATTTGGATGCTTCTGCTGCCCGCACAAAGTGCTGGTGTTAGTACAGACAAGCCCATATACTGCAAGAACATGCAGGAATTCAACAAAGCACTAATATTTTTATGGAACCAGTTGAGGTAATACAGACATACTCTGGCTCACATCAAACAGGAGTTGATGGACTTGCCTTTAGATGAGCCTTACAAGTTAAAGGTTGTAAGTGTGCTACCACTCAATGAGAGTGCTAGGAGTACTTTGTGTGGTCTGTGAGGAACCATAGAAGCACACAGGATTCACAGGGGTACAGAGCAGCATATATGTATAAAGAACTAGTCAACCTATCTGTTTAGAAATGGAAGGAGCAGAAAAATACACAGAGCACAAGGAATTAGGGAAATGAACTCATCCTAAAAATAACGGGAGCTATGCACTCACTAAGGATCACATGCTGAAAAACAACAAAATCAATGAATCTCTAACTGCCCAGATAACATTCAGAGGAGAGGACACATTAACTCTGTAATATAACATATGAACTGCAGCCTTGCCATTGTCTTAGGGGACAACATTTCATAAGACATTGATTTTTTTTAAAAAAACCTCTTGTTGGAGCAAAAACTCTCATCCACACTCCTCTATTCCTACATTAAAAGAGCTTGTTGTGTATAGATATATACTTTTTTTTCAGGAACAGAACCTCATTTAATGAGACTCTACTCATTGCAGCCCAGAAAATTTTTGATGTTGATATGACTTTTGACAGATTGGCACCTCAAAAAACAAAAAAAAAACCCAAACAACAACAACAACAACAACCCCACAAGGATTTTTTTCTAGGATCTAATTACTTTGTATGCTTTTGAGGGAAAAGTTACACAAATCACCTTAGTTGGTTTTGAAAAATACCACTTTTTTTTTTTTTTTTTTTTTTTTTTTTAATCTGCTTTGGGAATGAACAGGAGTACTGCCTTGTTTCATACAAGCCTCAGCAAAGGCTCCCTACTGTGTTAGTACAGTTCCTTTCTTCCAGAATAATTCAGCTGAGGACAACAACATAAACACTATGCCAAACCCAACTAGAAAAAAAACAAGCAAACAAACAAAAACCCCAAACAAAACAATAAAACCCAAACACTACAAAAAGTGAAATGAACAAAAGCAGAAAAAAAAAAAAGTTTCAAAAAAATTTCCAAAAAAATATGAAATGGACAAAAAGGAAAAAAAAAAAAACAAAAAACAGACAAAAAAATTTCCAAAGGCAGCACTTTTAATATGTCAAAAGCTATTTCCTACCACGGATATAAAAGAATCCATTAGGTCTGATATTATATTTGATTAAAGAGGTAAAAGCAAAGCAAGCAGGGGTTTTTGCTAACCACAGCTTGCAATCCCCCACCTGAGCTCTCCATCTGTCATTGAAGTCCACTATTGCAAACACAGAGGCACAGACAGGTATATGTATTGTCAAATTCAGCCTTAAACCCTTCACTGGAAAGGACAGAGGGGTTTGCTTAGCAATTGGGAATAGATTACTGAAGACAAGACAAGTGCCAGCCTAAGCAAAGTGTTTTAAGCCAACGCACAGAAAATAATTACGTTTCTATTTTGGGGAAGAACTTGAGCATGTGCCTATCTCTAAGTGGTGACATAAAAGCTTTGTTGAATAGAGATGAGCCTTCTTGCATTCTAAGGATGAGACATACACTTAAGTTCTTGTCTGAATCAGCATCTACTTGAACAAATATAATCTCCTGAATTTCCTCCTCTTATTTACACACAGAAAACTTGCAAGGACAAGAGCATACTGATAGCTTCTAAACCCACTCTCTCCACTACATCAGTGGGGCTTTTTGCCCTCTGGATTAACTTTCTTTCCTCTCTGAGCCCATGTGTACTCAAGAAATACAGATATGCTCTTAAGGGAACTTCTTGGAAGAAAAAGAAGTGCCATGAGATGTTTCAGAAATTGCCCACAGTGTGAAAACTTTACCAATGATACGGTCTGAAAATGAGGAAATTATGAGTACACTACCAGTAAGGACCTATTTACCAAGATAAGATGTCCTCACATACATCAACCTAGACTAGTTAGCATTAAAAATCAGTGAATTAAAAGTGGATTTTTTTTTTAAGTAATTATTTAAAGGCAAAATATAGGAATCAGCTGGTAAAGGAAAGTGGGGACTACTGCTCCTCTCCAAGTCCAACTCCCTCTGAAGCAAGAGCTCCCAAACATTTACAGATAAATGGTCACCATCTAAGATAGTAGGTGGCACCTCTACAGACCTTCTACAGACCACACTGTACACTGGAGTACAGCATAACCTTCTCCTGTAAGTTGTCTGTTGCAGAGAAAAGTAAACTAAACCTCCAATATTAGAGGCCTTGGAATATTAGAACTAAAACTTTCTGAAATTTTTACCTGTTTTACATGGAAAAAAAAAAAATCTGATTCACAAATATTCCACATCCAACACATGGTCATTCTACATCAACCATCACCTGGTCAGATTAAAAATTCCCAAAACAAGATGTCACTATCTTGTTGCATACAGCTGTAAAATGAAAGTTAATGAAAAGTGAAACTTAATTAAGCTTAATGTTTTTAAATATATCCTTTTGTCAAGCCTAAAAACATCAGTAAGTAAAGACAATCTAAAACAACTAGGAGATGTTCTCAAAAGTCACAATCCATCTGTTCTGAATGAAAATCACTTGGACTAAGAAGTCACTTTTAGGGAGACAAGAGAAAGCTGTCAATACACACACACACAAAGAAGATGACAGCATTATAACTTTGAATATGAATCAAAAACTAGAAAGAACTGAAATGTTATGAAGCAAATAATAGACAGAAAAGTACCTCTCTGACTAGCACTCAGATGTTTTAAGCACAACAAGAGCACAAATTATCTCAGTAATAGTGCCTATGGATTACAAGTTATGTATGATAATATAAAAAAGGGCATAAGTATTAAACATCTTTCTCCTGAATATTTTGAAGGAACAGTGAAAAGTATTTGCATCCCTTAAAGATAACAAAATACTTCCGCATCATCTTCAGTTATTGTTGAAATGTAAATGCCAGTTTACCATTTCAAATATAAAGTTGTCAGGAAAACAAAACAAAAGAAGGCACAAAATGTATGCAGTTATACAAAAAAGAGCTGGCTGAGAAGTAACCTGAATCACAGAAGTGGATTTTCAGTAGCTTCTGGAGGCCTAAAATGTTTAACAGTACAAGAAAATAAAGCAGTGATGGAACAATACTTCACAAAGGCAAATGGGCTGACTGGTTTAACATCAGCAATCAGTAGACCTGGCACCAATCCCAATAAAATAATGAAATGACTAATTTATGGCACTGTTAGGTATTAAAAGGAATGCAATGTAATCAGAGACAATGAACATGGGCTTATGAATTCTAAATCTTGTTTTCAAATGAGCCTTTGAGGATAGGTGGGTAAACTTGTTAACGCAATAGATTTCTGTAAAGGATTAGATTTGACCTTAATTAATGAATTATAATTTTGCAAGATTGGCATGGCATGCATTACACAAATTCAAACCACCCAAAGTAATAGACCTTAAAATGTTGTTTTAAATGTGGAGCCATGGTTGAGCAGTAGCATTTCTGGAGATGCGTTCTGAGACTTAACATACTTCCTCAATATTAAATCCACTGCTCAGGGGAGGGGAGAGGCACCCCATTCTAGGCAATAAATTTACAGATAAACAGAGGGTAAACAGCAACCTATTTGTAACATCCTAAACAGTTTTTAAACATTCCCCCCTCCTCAAGCATAAAATCATTCATCTTCTAAAAATACAGACTTCTGGGTAAGGTATTAGACAATCATACATCCTCTATTTCCAGGTTTATCATCCAAAGTCCTTTGCTGGAGAGTTCTAGACATCTAAGTATCTCAGGAAAAGTTTTCATGAAACTTGCTGTGAAAGGAAATGCTTTACAGGATCAATTCTGAGATATAGGAGAAAGACTCAAGCCCTATGTGCCCATGTAATAAACATTATACCAAAAAAGAATGTGGCTATATATGACTCTATTAAAAAAATTGCCTAAAGAATGACTGAAGACTTGGAAAAAGTGCTGTATGACGAACAGTCTAAAAAGCTCAGGGTATTTAGCTGTCAGAGTGAATATTAAAGTTTGTTTCCACTATGTATTAACATACAGAATAGAATTTTGACAGAAAGCATTTCAATTTAGTAGACAAAAAAAAATACGACATTCACAGCACCTTTAAGCTTTGTCTGGCTATGTTCAGAATAGAATTAGAAATGTATTTAGGAAACAATGAAGATAAGTGAAGGTTAGTTTAAACAGCATAGAAACCAAAAAGATCAAAGGTTACACTGCTTCTAATGCCATTTCTTTCCTACTGACAGTATATGCAACGTGAACATGAAAAAAGCAAACCAAAACCACCACACCCAACAAGCCTAGCCAAATTGTACCTTTGATCCCATTGAGGCCCTTCCACTTCTGTGCATGCATTATACTTCTAGTGCTGGGTTTGGAACACACACACACACACACAAAAAAAACATTTCCTAGTTTTCGTTTGTTTGGTTTTTTTGTTTTGATTCAAAATGCCAATTAAATACTTTTCTAGTATCAGTTTTTGCTGCACTTCACAAAACCCAGGAAAAGTAGAAGATTCAGACCAAACTCGAACACCATTCTTATACATTAGTGCCATCCTGATATTGGTGTGGTAAAACAGTGAATTGAGACTAATTCATACCCACTGTTCTCCATCCAGTCCAGCATTAATCAAGACACCCTGATGTCCCCAGAGCACCAAGAAGTTGCTGACTGCCTTGTCCCACTATTGCAATCTTAGCTAGACAGTTTGTACTTTTACTAATTGCATGACAAATAATCACAGTCCTTAGCTTTAACAGTAACATCACAGACATACCAATAGCACTTCCATAATATTTGTGCTAATATAATGGTATTAATCCATAGGCTATGATTTTATTGATTTCTTGGTATTAAAAAAAAAAATCTATAGAAAGTAACATAAGCGGCACCATAAGCAGTCATTTCACTATTGTCTCTCAAGTCACTGCAATTGGATAACTATGCTAAAACAACTTAGTGTTAACTAAGAGTTAATTTGATGTCATCTTCAGTAAAATCACAATAAATAATAAGCTACTTTGCAAAAACCTTATGAAAATGGTATTTCAGCTGAGGAGAAACCTGATTAAAATTTAAGACCCTGAACAAAAGTTTAAGCATTTGGATTCAACTCCAATTTGCATTACTAATAACATTACTCCATAACTTGAGTGTAATGATGAGTCCAGCAGATTTGGGCTTTAATGAGGGCCTTGAGTAATGATGCACAGCTGGCCGCCTTAAATCAGGATGTCTGCTGAGAGAGGGCAATTTGAAAAACCATAGGCTGTCTATTGCCAACATTTCAGAAGCGATGCCAAAAATCTAAGAAATTGGGGGATAAATGTCTTTGCTAGGATTTAACCCTCTGGCTATCCCAGGTGCCTGGAGAGAGTGACAGTGTTCATTAAGTCAGCAACACAGTGACATAGCTCAAGAGTGAAATTTGACTGTCCGACAATGGCTGCAGTCAGACACTGAAAACCCCCAAGTATTTAATCTCTCTTCCTAGGAAAATAACCAAAACGTTTTCACAGCTATACTACACAGATCAGTGAAAGCTACTGCAAAACAGCAGCTCTCCACATGTGAAAGACCTTGTCCCCTTTTTTCTATCACACAAGAAGTAAATTACTGCAACACACTGTAGGTATCAGCACTGCATGCTCTAACTTCAATTACAGAGCTAAGAAAAACATTGAAACAACTTGGCAAATAAAAATGTGTCCATTAGATAAGTCTACTGATTACCATGCATATTCTAATAAAAACTAGGACAAATGTTAGAGTCCAAAATTCAGAAGGGCATAACAATAGCAGAGTTGCCATATTTTTTTTTAAATGTAACTGGTTTTATATTTTACAATTTTTGTGACCGATTTCTGTAAGGTTCATCACAAATAAGCCAAGAATATTCTAAACTATGATTAAGTATCACAGTAAACTGAGAGGAATATTACCAAGTTACTCTGTACCTGAAAAATTATCACACCTCTCTCTTCTCACCATTTTCTTTCCTAAGCCATTACACATACCATTAGTTTTGCTAACTTTGCTATCCTGCTTTTATACTGTCACCTTTTGCAATAAATTCAACATCCTTTTCCCTAAATCAATACACCATCAGCTGCAAATTCACAGTGATTCAGCCTTGCTCTCTATTTACCCTAATTGCCATTCTCTCCTGAGCACTTATTAAGCACCACGTGTAGGGTCCAAACAACACACATATTATGTCAGAAAGGAGCAGTGGCTCCTATCTGAAACCTTGATCAGACACAGACAACCTCATGCATGCTGGCTGCTTCTTCTAACAGCACTGTCTGTAATCTAGAACAGCCAAGAAAGAGTGGGTGAAGGAGAAGAGAACCTCATCATCTACACAGAGAGTTCATCCAGCGATCATGAACCCCAAATAATGCTCGACCCAAATCTCAGATCACACAGGATTAGAGTCCAATGGCCATTGGACTCCCATCTTGTAGGCAAAATTCTGGGTCAATCTCACTTCAGTTGTTATGTTTAGCCCTCACACCAAGATTGATTTATTCAAAGTTTCTTTTTAGGTATGTCATGTTCTCTTGTCTAAAAATATGTTATCTCTGATACCTCTAAAAGCAAGCGCCACACCAGCACAGCATTGGAATTTCCTTCTCAGCCGATTCACAAGATAGATACTCCTCCCTAAGTAATCAGCAGAGTAGAGCACAAAAGACACCTTTGGACACTGAAAACACTGACTCAGCTGATTCACAGGATGTGCTGCTTACACAGAAAAATGAGGAGGCATGGGAGACTAGAAGGAAGCTTTCATACTCCTTGTATCTATGGACACAGATCTGCCACTGGACTCAGAGAGAAGCACTCGGTTGTTCTCTTCAGTAGGGTTTTATAGAGCATAGAGTTGTCTAAAGTGATTGGTGCAAAATGGCTGTCAGGACTTACTGATTAGACTTCATTGTACCAACTGTTAATTACTGACTCTGACCCCATATGACTGCACAAAGGAGAGGCAGGCACACCATGGATGGCATTTGGCCTGAGGTGCCTCATGTGCAACTAGAGCAGAAAAAGAGCACTGTGAACATTAATGTATTTCTCAATGAAACAGTCTATTCTCTGCTGGCAGTTTTGGTTTTAATATCTTACATTACAAGACCGTACTTCATTTTCTTCTGCTTATTCCCTCTCCCAGCAAAGGCACGGAACTCCATACTGCACTTAAATCAATTACACTTTGGAATGAAGAGTGTTGAGCTATTTGACATAATTTACATTGCTTTAAAACTATGTATATTGAGACTGTGAATAAGAGATTCTTGCTGTATTTGATAGGAAAAGCTATACAATGCTTCTGCTGAGCTGTCTGTGTTTTGTATTCCTGCCAGTTGTACAGCTCATATACCAGCAGTTCTGATGTGCTTGCTTTCCTTAGTTACAACCTCAGTTAGGAATCAGTGACTGCATTACTTGCATGGCATTTCTTGGAAGGAGACCAAACTGCTGCATCCGGGCAGTCTAAATGTGTCTCCTGGAGAAGTAATATTTCCTCTGAAGAGACTGAGAGACAGATGAATGAAAGAGAGTCAAAATATGGGACACAGCTGCTACAGCTCTAAATAACTACCCCTTTTCACCCCATAAGCTTTTGCATGGGAAAACTAGTTGTTGCAAAATACAGTGTCTACAGTACAATTTAGTCACCAGTTGGCACTTAATTTGATCCGCCATTTAATTTGATCAAGACTTCTGAAACTAAATCATCTGGTCCTTAAAAATACAACTTCCACTCCTAATTTTTTTTCTGCTTTAGTCAGGATAAATTGCTGCTAGATAAATTGATTCTTAGCTACAATTAGTTGCTACCTAATTAATGGTGATGAGCATAAAGAAATGCTTATAAATAAATGAAGAAGGACATAATCCAAAAAATATCGAGGCTGATGAAGGAAAACTTGTGGAGCAGTTAAGGACAGCTATGAAAATAAAAAAATATTTTTGAAAGAACTCTTATTATACTCAGGACTCAGTGTTTCACTCCTCTTATTAGTGTACTATGTGGAAGTCATTTACTTCCAGAGTGTTTTTGCTAAGTGTTGCACCCATTTTCACAGGCAAGAAAACACATATTTAAGACTTCTGTGTGGGTGATATATCTGCACATCTGGAAAAAAAAAAAAACAAAACACTTGACACAGGACCAGTTATCCTCACAGGCCAGAGAAGACATAGACCCTAACATAGCATAGGTTCCAATAGCCATATCAATAATACAGGAAACCATAGGTTTCAATGAGAAGTGTGGAAAAAAACGCATCAATATTCAAACAGAAAGGATGGCATTATAAGACCAGGGGAAACTTTACTTTTTAACTCTGTTCTTACAGGGATTTTAATTTTATCCTCAAAATTCAAATATTTGTCCCACACAGATTTGACAGAATTAAGTTGGTTTTTTTTTCTCATATAATATGTAAATAAAATATGGCTAATGCAGTTGGTAAATGATGAATGAGATATATACAGCAGACAATGGATAACGCCATTGGTAACCAAAGAAAACTTATTAAACACTTTGTAGCATATCAAATTCCAGGGCTCAAATGTTTGTACTATGACTTAATATCCCAAGTAATTGTTTAGTAGAGCCAGACACATAATGCATGAGGTTGTGAATGATCCATCATCACTGCACGGCATCTTGAGTAAAGCTGAAAAAAGTAAGAATACAAGCATGGCGGATACTGATAACACATCAAGCATGGAGAATACTGATATCCTGCTTTCCCAGGGATCATGAGTATTTGTTCTGTTGTCCCACCACTTCCACACTTCCCTCTCCCAGTATGGGATATTGATACTTGAGGTTTTTCTTTTCTCCAGCCACAAATTTGCTCGTATTCCTGTGCCATCCTGTTCTACTTCTTCCTTGTCTAATTTTATTTTTCAGATCAGAGGCTCTACTGTAAATTGCCCAACAGCATTATTTTCATTAATTCATCCCATGGCAGTCTAGTCTGAGTGTAGCTTGTGTCAGCAGCACATTTTTGTATCTCAGGTAATTTCCTCCTTTTTAAAATAAATCAGGGCACGGACAGCTCCTCGCTTTTGAAAGATGCAATGAGATAAGACATCTGTTAATTTTTTCCCCAGTCAGGACATTTTAAAGAAAAGTTCACTACAGCATTTTTACACCATCTTCCCCTTCTCACTTCTGCATCTCAAGAGTCAAACAAACAAGAGGAAATGCTTAATAAGCACCTGAGGCAGAGAGTGGGTTAATGAGACTTGCAGTCAAGGGTTCTAATTAGTTTTGAAGCTACCTTATTAGAGGATGATGTGGATTATGAGAGTAAAGTGAAGCACTGCACAGCAGCATCTGACTTTCAGATAATCCCATTCCATTTACCGTGGAAAAAAAGAAGAAGGTAGACATAGTTACTACAGCACAAGAGGTATGCCCATTGCAACCTGTCATGGACGATTTCACAATTAGAAATTCTGGCTCAAATATAATGTGCTGTTAATTGTTCACGATTCAGAGCACTTTATGTTGACTGCAACTCTGTTACAAATAACAACTACTTTGCAGAAAAAGCAAGACAGCAGCACAGCAAAGCCACAGCACTTAAACCCCTGCTTATTTCCATTGTCAGCCACAGAAAAAGGATTGTCTCATTGAGATGCAAAACAAAGGGACAGAAATTTGAGACTGCCCTTTTTCCCCTGCCCAACATCATTGCAGATTTCCAGGAAAAAAGGAATAGAACAGACCTAAATAGGGGGGGTGGCAGCATCCCAGACTGGCACCAGCAAAGTGAGGTAGCCCTCATTTGAGTAAAATGACTGAGGAAGAGACTTCATTTTTCTCCTACCATGGCTCCATGCAAGCCCCATATCTCTATATGCCTACATTCAGCTTAACTTAAGCATCAAGAATTTTTGAATAATTATTATTCATCTGTTTCCTCATGCAGACTTTGAGATGGAGGAATACCACAGATGAATACAGTAATTTTTGTGGCCCATGAGAATGGCATATTTTAATTTTAAGGAGATTTTATTGTTTTTACGTCTGCTGCTTTACAATACATGGTGCATTTTTCATATTCCCAACTACTGTAATTATTATAAAGTCATATATATGAAGTGAAGTAAAATTCAGACATCACCTTGGTACCTAGGAATAATTTAGATTTGTGTTGTAAGTAAAGAAACGCTCTTAGCTGAATCTACCAAAGTTTCTCTCTCCCCAAGGGAATTTTTTTCCACTTTTAATTAAGGAAACAATACAAAAGCATACTTTCTGAAGCTGTGTATTTGTACTTATATCAGCAAAGGCAGCACTCTGTTTGAAAGTTAATACTTTTCTATTCTCTCCGAAGAGCTATTCATCAGCACACCTACAAATACACACTTCCTGTAAATTATAAATCAAAGTGCTCTTACCCTCGGTTGTCTCAAAGATGATCATTTTAGGTAGAAAACACTTTGTGAAGCCTGAACAACACTCTTGAACTGGTTAAAATAAGAGGCTGGGAAGAACTTTGAAAAGCAGCAGGGGAGAAGAAAAGCAGTACCAGCTAGCTCAAGTGAGAGTTGAAGATAAGTTTAGCACCCAGTAGAGAAGTAAAAATCCTTGTCTTTGCCTGGGGGTGCCAGTGGACCCTCAGTGCCCCATGTGAAGTTGTGACTGGCAAATTACAGCACAGCAGCCTTTAGCTGAATGACACAGTCAGTCTCACCTCACTGGCCTCCTGAAGGACACAAAGAGAAGTGCATCTCTAAGAATAGGTCACTAATCACACCTCTTTTTAAAAGGATTTTGTCTTAGCAAGATTTGAGTATGGGTGGGGTTTTTTTTAAGAATAACAGGTCTGTAGTAGAATTATAAGATCATTAAGGTTGAAAAATGTCTCTAAGATCATCAGGTCCAACCACTAACCCCCTGGATCACAGTCTTCATCACTGAATCTCTCCCCAAGTGCCACATTGTGGATGCCTTTTGAACAATTCCAGAGATGGTGATTCCATCACTTTCCTATGCATTCTGTCCCAATGCAATGTCCCTGAAAATCCTTCCAGTGAACAATTTTTTCCTAATATCCTATCTTAACCTCCTCAGGCACAACTTGAGGCCATTTCCTGTGGTCTTGTCACCTGTTGCTTGGTAGATGAGAATGAATCCCCACAGGATTTTCACCTCCTTTCACACAATTATAGAGAGCAATAAGATTGCCCCTGAGACTATTTTACTGCAAGAGAAACAGTTGAACAAGGGACACACTAGTTATCATATGCTAAACAAATATCTAGAACTAAAAAGATGTTATCATTCTCTTAAAAAAAAAATAAATAAATAAATAAATAAAAAAAAGTCAAAAGGCCACACCAGAAAGATCATAGCAGTGTCAGAATTCCCTATACAGTTTTGCCATCTCCATGCTACAGCCAGCAGTTTAAACTATTTCTGACATAGACAAATAGACCAAAGAATAAAGTAAAAAGGAGGGAAGAAACCAACTACACACAGGAAATGTGGACAGATAGCCTGCACTTGTTAGATCACCCTAGAGCTTGTTATTGCTGCTGCATTACATCCAGGTTTTTCAATAATTTAATAGCAGCTCAAACAGGTTTGCCATAATCAGCAAAAACATACCAGAGTTAACAAATGTAGACAAACAATTATAACCAAATAGACCAGTTGGTAAATGAAATTTACTAATAACATCATTAGTAAGAAGTGTATTAGTAGTATTACCATTACTGTGACCAAAAACCTAAACCAAAGCCCCAAAACACCATGATAATATCTTAATGGATAAAACACAAAAGCACTCAGGCCCAAAAGAGATCCACTGCCACCCACAGAATCAAATGCATACTGACAGCAACAAACTCAAGATCATAGTAAATAAATAAAGGTACAACCAGTAGAAATATAACACACTAAAACACCAAAAAAACTATTACAATGTTTTACTATTGTTCAAGCTGCCTATCATTCACAGAAGCAAAGTTATATAAGATTCTGAGATTAATTTACCCACTCAATTCCATAAAAGTAAAACAGGGTAGGATAATTCTAGCAGGATTTATTCACTATTCATGAACACCTTCTAATCTGGATTTAGAGTTTAGCATGCAGAAGTGCCACCTTTCACAGTAAACTGTGGATTTAACAGAATTACACTGCTAATTCTGTAGACAGAGCTTTATTGGACTTCCCAGTGCATACATTTAAGTTAACTCTTCACTCACCAACTGAACAGTAATGGCAAAGAAAAAAAGAAATAACAAAATAATTTTGTAAGATATAGATGACCTTCCAGTCCAGTCTGAGGTAATTAGCAGGGAATTTAATTCCTTTTCCATCATACTGTTGGAGTATTTTCTCCACCTTTGTAACTGGTAGTACTTAGATTTCATATACCCATCCATTTAGCTTTATTTAAACTCCTTCAGCCTTTAATTCACCATTGCCACACTTGCCCAAAAAACCTAACTCAAATTGAATGGAGTCAGAAAAATCATTTCTCTGGAGAGTTTTCTGCAGAGGAGGGTGGGAAATAAGTGTAAATGCATTCATTATTTCCCTCATTCAAATAGATTTCTGAAATTTCAGAATTCTGATGAACACTGCTTGAATGACAAGAATCTCATCAACTTAATGAACATTAGAATTGGATATCAGTGAAAAAGCAGAGCATAGCAATTTCTCTGAAATTCCAGTATTACCAACAAATTTATGAGGACAGAGAAGACATCAATGTGCAAGGATCAAGTTTGGGAATGCTTACACAAGTTAAACAAGTTGACTTGATGGGAAGTACTCAAGGGTGCTGAAGGAGTAGGCCAACAGCACTGTAAGATAAACTACAATTTTCTTTGGAAGGTCATGGGACTGGCTTGGTGCATTAAGGAAGCAGGGAGAATGAGATGTTATGGATGTTGCTTGTAACAAATTTAGTAAGGCTTTAATACTATCTCCCATGACATCATAGACATCTGATGAGTTATGGGGTAGGTAAACAGAGAAGTAGACTGAAAAGTGATTGAGCTGCTGGACTCACAAGATTGTCATCAGTGGCACTGAAGTCCAGTTGGAGGGAGTGCTTGGTGTTCCCAAGAGATGTGTTTTGAGATCAATACAATTGAACTTCATGACAAGTCCCATTAATAATGGGAAAGAGTGCAACTTTAGCAAGTTTTCAAATTACATTCAATTAAGAGGAGTGGTTGATACATCAGGCTGTTTTGCTGTTATGCAGAAGGATGTGAACAGATTGGAGAAGGGAGGTGACAGGAACCTCATGCAGTTCAACAAATGAAAATGCAAAGTCCCAAACCTACAGAGGAGCAAATTCATTCACGAGCACATGCTGGATTCTGACAGGCAAAAACCCAGCTTTACAGGTAGGACCTAGGTGTAAGGAAGGACAAGTAGAACACATAACAGCATTGTGACCCTGCAGAAAAGACTAAGAGCACCCTGAGCTGCATTAGGGGAACATTACCAGGTCAAAGTAGGTGTTCCTTCCTCTCTGTTTGGCACTGCTGAAGCAAGTTTTGATCATTGAAGCTGATTCTGGGCTCCCCAGGACAAGAGACATCTGTGCATACTGCAACAAGTCTAATGAATAGTCATGAAGATGGCTAAATCTTGGAGAATGAGTAATTCTATAGGCAATTAGGAGACATTTCTGATCTGTAGCCCTTGTCCCTAGAGATTACTTCAAATTCCAAGACATCAAGAGGGAACAGCACCCTACTGTGACAAACAGGTATTGTAAATTCTTGAAGTTTGTGGGAGTTAACTTTTTGTCACATGTACTTTGTAAGTGAACTAGGCAAGATACCCTCTTGGACTTGCTGTTTGCAAATAGAGAAGGATTCATGAGAGATGTGATGGTAGGTGGATGCCTACCTTGGTCACAATCAATGATCATGAACTTGTTGAGTTCTGAATTTTCAGTGAGAAAAAAGGTCAGCTGGGTTTCTAGCCTGGACATCAGGAGAACAAAGCTATTCAGAGAGCTGTTTAGCAGAGTATGCTGGGAATCTACTTTTGAGGTCTTAGGAGTCCTTGAGGGCTTGTCAACTTTTCAGAACCACCTTTCAGAAGAAAAAGAGTAGACTATTCCACTTGCAAAGTCAAGCAAGTAGGAGACAATGTCAGATTGGCTGAACAGGGTGCTCCTCACATAGCTCAAGAGGAAAAGAAACAATCATCTCCAGAAAAAGGTCCAGCCTCACAGAAAGAGTACAGACCTGTTTGCTTAGGCAGGGAGAAAGTGCAAAGGGCTGAAGTTCAGTTAGGTTTGAAGCTGGAGAGTGTTGTATGAGATAACAAGAAAGGCTTTTTAAAATATGCTAAT
Source organism: Muscicapa striata striata (assembly GCA_030060385.1). Taxonomy (NCBI): domain Eukaryota; kingdom Metazoa; phylum Chordata; class Aves; order Passeriformes; family Muscicapidae; genus Muscicapa; species Muscicapa striata. Next base: position 668,453 of record JAREIS010000067.1, on the reverse strand, counting down.
AGTAGGAAAACATCAAATGAATATTTGTTGCAGTCAGGATCTGGTAGTTCTCAGTGGCAGGAGAAGAGGCAACTGGCACAAACTGAAATACAGGAAAACCTGAGAAAACACATTTTTATGTTGAAATGATCAAACATGAGAACAAGTTGTGAAATATCTGTCCTTGCAGATATTAAAAATTAGATTGGACACAGTCCTGAGCAACCTCCTGCAGTTTAACATCACTCCCTGATCCAGTTGGGGTGGGAGGAGTGGACTATGGACGAGATGATTTCCAGAAGTATGTTCCCACCTCAGTGAATCTGTAATTCACCCTGTGAAAAGCCACAGGATGGGCAGACAGGACAGTCTGCAGACATCCAGTTGCTGAGTATCAAAACAGAAAGCTAGTTAATACTAACCCTGCTCTCCATTGCAGAAGCATTTGACCAAAAGTGAGCAGATTTGTGAATTCTTGCAGCAAGCAGGACTTGAAGTTGTAGAAGCATTCAAAAATTTTGCTGACAAGACAGATACTCTCCAACTCAGCAGTCAATTCTGTGAAGTGTTCACAGCTGCTTCCTACCATGCTGAACCAAACAAATTTTCCAAATTTTCTCCCATGACTGCAAACAGCACTCTAACATGGCTTTAAACTCGGCAGAATTGCATGACCAAGCAACAATTTTTCATTGCGCTTCTAGTCTGCTTGATTATTTATTCATTCAATTCAGAATTCACTGCACTTAGGCTAGCATTAGGAGTTCTTCTGATATGCCTTCCTTTAATCTTTGAGCCATCAGTAAAAGAGAAAGGTTGCCATGAAGGTAATGCTTTATATCTAACAGATGTAAAAGGCCAATCAAACATTCTGCTCTGTACTTCAGATATTTAACTCAAACATCACAATGGAGACTCACCCAAAGAGTGACAGAAAGGGTTAACAACATGCTATTTCTGCACCAGTCCAAGGACTAGTTAGGATTTTCTGTGATGACTTGCTTTGCAGTCTTGCTTCAAATAATTTAAATATATGTTTGAATATTTTCTTGCAAAAGCACTGAAAAACCCACAGATGAAGGGGTTGGAGCTCAAACATATGCAAGGATGCGTATGTTTTAAAGAAAAGCTTTAAGAAATTTGAGAGAATTGAAGCTTGCTCAATTTCTGCCTGTACAAAGGGGAAAGAGTTAATTTGTAAATTTTTTAGACTGAATAAATTTGAGTTAATTTTGCCTAATTGAAAAATCAAGATTTCCTACTTCTTTCCAGATAACCCTTGCTTGTTTTTTTTTTTTTTTTTTTTTTTTTTTTCTACCAGGACCACAGCTTCTAAGATTTGCTTACATCCCTTATTGTTTCACCAACATTTTTAAAGTTTAGGATTTATTTTTTCCTAATTTTGAAGTAAGTGAGTAGCAAGAATTGAAGAAAGTTACTGAAGACTGCTGCAGGGGAGAAAAAAGCCACAACAATGAACAAAACCCCAAGGAGCACTTTTCTTAATGGCAGTTCAGAGTGGCAAGAGCCCCGAATGGAGAACCATGCTGGGCCAGTGGCTTCGAGGAGGCTTTTCTTTCAGTTGCCATGACACTTGTTTCCTGCTACTGAGTAACCCCCTGAGGGCACTAATAGGAAATATACAGCACAAATTGTTTTTAACCCCAAAACCATGAAACTAGGTTGGAAAAGAATAGACCAATCTGTAAGAAAAAAGTTGCTGTGAATTGATCATCTTGGAAGGTTTGAACTGTGAAGTCAAAACCAGAGAGAGTCAGGTGCAAGCATTTTGCCATCACATTTGCCATTTTGGATTTAATATTAGAATGTCAAAACTGCAAGTGTTTACTACCAGAGTTTAAAAGAACTTCAAGAGATAAACTATTTCTACAATGTCTCTATAAAAAAAAAATGTTTTTACTGTAAAAGCATAAGAGAACTATTTCTATATAAGAAAATGAGTCTAAAACACACAGATAATTATATAATCAAAATCAGTGGAGATCACTAAACTCCACAGCTCTTCACTAGAAGAGGAAGGAACCATTCATACTCTTGTTGTTAATACTCTTGCTGTTCATTCTTTAATCTCATTGCCATTTCCAATAAATTGCTCCTATCTCAGCCTTTGATCTATGCCCTTTTTGTCTCCAGTTCTCTCTAGCCACCCATGGGGGCAGAAAAGGAAGAGGGAGAGTGAACAGGCAGCAGCATGGTTAGAGAATCTTGGCAGGAGAATTAAATTGAGGATTACTGCTCATAAACTACAACAGGGATTAAATACCACAACCAAGGAAGTCTTTATTTAAAAAACAAACAAACAAACAAACAAACAAAAAAACCTAAAAAAAAACCCCCACAGTCCAGCACCACTGGCCTACCTTTTTTATTGAAAAGCACTTAATTTCCACTACAACTACCCTCAGAAACTAAACCACACTTGGACACAGAGCATTAAAGACAAATTGTGCACAAATATTTGATATGTAGCAACTCAGTTCTCAAAGGTATTGAGCACATCAGGAATCCAGTCAAACTCAGGTTACTGTTTCATCTGAAAATGGAGAATTAACAGAATCACACCTCAGAGCAGACAACGCTCACCCCAGTGGCTCAGCTTTGTTCATGTATATTCTGCCAGAGAATGCTACAAGCCAACAAGAAAAAGGCTTCTTCAGTGCTGAATGAAGCCAAGGAGACCTGTGGAATCTTGACAAAATGATACTTGTCCTTGAAGTTGTGTGTAGCACACAGGAAGAAGTAACAGCTCCGTGTTTGTTTCACAGAAGCAGTGCAGAACTGTACAGGAGCCAGCCTCATCAGTGATGTTACCTGCATGAAGAAAACCTTTAGTACACCAGCTAGATGAGCCATTTCAGGGAGTATATGTTATAAAGATCAATGAATTAACTCTGAACTTTTGTGAAGGAGAAGAAAGGAGACAGAGAGCCAGTCACAAAACCAAAAGCCATATCTTCCTGATAAATCATAAGCATTACCATGAGGCACCATCCTCCTTTCTCTTTTGTTGCCTACATTCTTTGAACATGGGAAGCCAAGATACATATCTCCAAGTTGTGTATATCTGTAGAAATTTAAGTTTCTGCTCCTCATTTCATGACATGAAGATTTACACCAACACCTTTTCCAGGAGAACTCTGCCCTTCAAAGCTTGCTTCTGTTTCAAATTGTGCTACTCTCCCTGATCCCCAGCATCACACATCAGCTCATCAGCTCTGAAGAACTGTTCAGCTGTTTCCCCACTGCATTTCAGCATGGGGAATGTACGTGAGAGAAAGCTCTGAAACAGCAGGTGTTCCCATCACTGCAGAGCTCAAATAGTTTTAGGTACTGCTGTGCAGCACAAGACATGGAAATAATTCAGGATATCAAAATGGGTTTGAGTCAAGTTACTGGCCAAAAAGGAAAAAAAGAAAAAAAAAAAGGAATCAAAAAGCAGAGAAAAGAAATTAAAAGTGAGAGACTGAAGCACCAACAAACTGCCCTCACAACTGGAAGCAGGATCATTAATTTTTCTAAGCTCATTAAGAGCAGTTATACTCCTAAATTTTATCTGTAGACCTAATATTTTGAGGCTGTCTAACTGCAGGACACTTCTCTTGGCAACTATTAGAGTGCTGACAGGACTTGGCAGCCTACAGTCCATGGGTTGTCACTTTAAAATAGTCAATCTTCTGATGCACTGCAAAGTCTCTGTCTCTTTGAACTTCTGTTTCAGAATTGTTGCTCTTTCCTCAGTGCCCTATCTCCTACCAATTACTGGTGTGCTGTGTAATACTGTTTAATAAACATTTTTTTTTAGCAGAGTACATCATCAGAGTGATCGATCATGAGTTGAGGAAATAGAGTTTTAAATACTATATCAGCTTCCTGCATCTCTGTTGAATGGCATCCCATAGTCATTAAAAAAAACCTACCCTTGGCGCTAAATGATTTATTTTAATCTAAACAGAGATCACTTTAATTAAACACACTTTATTCCTCTTGAAATTGACAGAGCACTCCCCTGAAGCCTTCTATCACTCCATTTATCAAATGATTTCTTTGAGAGCAGCAAGTCGTTCCTCGCAGACCACTTTGCTAAGGGGCCTCAGTTTTGTTCAAAACCATAGAAAGAAAAATCCACAATAAGAAAATATAGACAGATTCAACTAATCTCAGATAAGAGTACAGCTACCATGATTCAGCTCCTGCATTTGTAACTGGATACTAAACAAAACTACAAGTTATATTGAAAAAAAAATCCATTAAATTAAGTGTGAGGCATAAGTAGAGGCTGGGCAGGGGATATAAAAAGAGCAGTCCTGAGGATAAGGGCTTGGGGTTGTTGGTGGATGAGAACCTCAATGTGAGCTGACTGTGTGTGGTCAGAGCCCAGGAAGCCAAGTGTGTCCTGGCTGCACCAAGAGCAGCATGGCCAGCAGGGTGAAGGAGGGGATCCTGCCCTTTGAGAGCTCACCCGAGAGAGCTCCCAGGGGAAACCTTACAGCAGCCTTCCAACACCAGAAAGAGCCTGGAGAGGGATTTTTCACGAGGGCATGCAGTGATAGGATGAGGGGGAATGGCTTTGAGCTGAAGGACGGTAGGTTTAGATTAGATATTAGCAAGAAATTCTTTACTGTGAGGGTGATGAGGCACTGGAACATATTGCCCAGCAAAGCTGTGGATGCCTCATTCCTGAAAGTGCTCAAGAATGGGGCTCTGAGAAACCTGATCTAGTGGGAGTTGTCCCTGAACAAGGAAGGAGGGTTGGAACAAGATTATCTTTATGGTCCATTCCAACCCAAACTATTCCAGGATTTTTGATCTTGTGATGTATGTTCAGGGCACTTAGGACTGGAAGAGGGGAGAACAGATACATACACGTGCTGTCACCTCTTTTTAGGTTCCATTTTTTTTTTTTTTTTAAGCAACAAAATCTTTGCAAAAATATAAAAATATTTGGTTGATTCCCTTTTCTTTTCACCTCCAGTATATCAGTGGGTGAGGACTGGGATGGGGTAGAGGGGAGTCATGTTGTTAAATGAAAAAACTGTTTTCATTATTAATAAACCAAAATAAAAATAGAAGTATTCATAAACATCCTGAAATAATGCATTTCCCTTTTCTTCCAAACTCAACATTTTCAGTCTGATTTGCAGACAGGTATCTGAAATAGATCCAAACTATTATCAAATAAGCATGCTAGATGACAGGCATTCACCCTTCACTGAAAGTCTGTCAGAAAATAGATTCATGAAAATTCTATCCCAGGTGTCTGAGCTTTTTAATGACTAATAGAACAGTGCCTTTCCAGGCTCACCTTTCATTTGTTATTTACTCAGCAGTATTTACACACTGTTAAGGCAGGCTAAGCCATACAAGGGATAGACATGCATAAATATAAACAGAATTCTAATGTCCTGGTTGCAAGATAGCTGCAACAGAAAAATTTACCAGTTCTTGAGAAGAACCTAAGGATGAGTCACTACTCTGAAACATTCAGGCAGTTCTTAAAATATCTGTAATTATCTTTCCAACCCAAGTATAGAATACACCTTTTATTGCCATTGAACCATTTACTGCCATACATTTCCAAGGATTTGTACCAGAGGAGGCTGTCAGAGAGGGAGTCTTAGTCTTTCAGTAGACATGTTGGAAGACTTAAGGGTACTCAGTAATCCTTATCTCAAATTACAGGGGCAAGTTTTGTCTCCCAGCTGCTTTGAGGCACAAGAGTAGAGACAAAGCCCCACCCAAAAGGAAAGAAAATTGTTGTCAAAGACCAAAGCAAAACAAACTTCCCCCTTTTCCTCTGCCCCCAAAAAACCCCAAAAACCAAACACCAAAAAGGTAAGTTAAAGTAGCTGTCTCTCCTAGTGGGCAGTATAAATATATGAGAACCCTGATGAATCTGTTTATCCTGCAGGAAACGAGTCTCCTTTAGACATTTTCATTGACCAAATTATTTATTTGCACTTATCAGTATTCAGGTGTGCTAAATATTTTTATGCTTAAAGGGGTAATTAAACCTATACAGAGTCTCTAGTCACTCCATCTCAGGGTTCTGTCTTCCTTCAAACGTGATAATTTAGCAAATAAAATTGTGTTAGCCTAAAGAAAAGTTCATGGCTCTTTGCATGTAAAAGATTTATCTTCCCTATTCCTTATTCTCTGCTAAGGGAACAGTCAGGCTTGGTAAGCACATGTCCTATGCCCCAGATATCATGCAGTGGGAAGGTATAATGCACACAATAAATTAATTGTCCATTTCCCTAGATTCTACTTCTACCTTGGCTGGTTTTGGGGGGGGGGGGGGGGTTTTTTGGTGTTTTTTTGAATGTCACCAGCTCCCTGATGAAGTCCTACAAAAATAATAAGAAAGTAACTTGATAGGCAACAATATATTTTTCCTGCCTTCTTGCATTGCAAAAACAAGGTACTCCCTCTTTACAGCAGGGAGAGATAACAGAGAGGGCTGCAGCCCCTTTTTGTTAATCCAAAATTAACTCTTAATGAACAAGTAAAGAAGCCTCACACTACTATATATGATCACTCAAAATATGAAACTAATTCTACCCAGAAGGTTCTCAAAAATTAGTTTCTTAATGAGATCAGGACAGGCTACAAAATTTCCTTCACTGGTTAGTACAAGCTGCTTGTTAGTTGAATGAAATTCAGTTGTCGCTCCTGCTTTAAACTTTCTACTGCAACTTGTGTTAGCTAACCTAAATTTTTTTAAAGGAAATTATAGTTATGAGCACCAACAAACCAGTTCTTCATAAAACTGTATGTAGGGATATGTTCTAGGTCTCCTCTTTCTCACCATGAAATCATGCTCAGCCACCTTCTCTTGCAAAGAGAGGGTTATCAGCTGTAGCAGCATCCCCTGAAGAAATTTCAGAATGTCCCATAGATACAGAAGACACAAGATCATGCCTGCAGTTTTACCAAGAAAATAGCAGAAAGTAGATCTTGATCTGAAAGCATATTAATAGAACAAAGAAAGCAATAGAAAGGGAATGTGTGGGATGTGTAAAGGTTTTCTGACTCAAGGAATGGACTCCAGTGTGGTTTGAGGTTTGGAAAATGTCAGAAATGCTGCCATTCAGTGTCTGGTTACCTAAATAATGTTCCCTTTTGTTTTCAGTCACCCTCTACAGATTTATTTATTTTTTTTTACCCTTGCAGAGACCTCTCTCCAGATAAAAGGTTACAAAACAATAATAATGGCAAGTAGTATTCTGTATTAGAGGACACCAATTCAGGTGTAATTTTGCAAAACATATTCATAATCCATAGAAAAAAATGATCTGTTCTCTAGGGAAAGGGGCAAGGAAGAAAGAGGTAGGGGATAAGTTTTTCCTGTATAAAGAATTCAATCTACACATGTTAATCATCAATTTCATTTTACTCTCTCCTCATAAGAAACGAGCACAATGTTATTATTTCAGTGTATGTTAAACAAAAGCATAGCAAATGTTTTGTTTTCTGTTCAAATTAAATACTTAAACAGACCTTGCCACAAGCTACATCTGTTGATAGGTCTCATTACAGGTGCTGGACCACTTGATGAACCAAATACACAAACTTTTCTATCTAGTCTGTTCTTCAGATTCTCTCTACAACTATGAGAATTCAATTAGGCAAATTCTTAATTGATACAAACTGCTTTTCCTGCTGTCAATGACCCTTTATATCATTGTTAGTAGTCTTCTATGATTTATTATGCCAATGGCAGCAGACTAATTTTCTTATTTCTATAGACTACCAAAACATAGCATTCATCAGAGATGCAGTGATGAAAAAAAAATTAATTATGCCATTCATTTTTTACCTCTATTTACCATGGTTTTAGCCCTAGCAGCTTTTTGTAGAAAGATCTTCAGGTCTTACTTTCTTTCAGTATGGAGCTACAAGGCAAGTAGCCAAAGACAGAACATGTTACTACCAGCACTCTTGCCTTAGACTGGGTTTTGCTTGCCAGAACTGAAGCTGAGAGACAAGAAAAGAATAAAAGAAAAATATTGTCTAAAAAATAAAGCATCAAGATCTATATAAAAGCAACATGTACAACTATACAAAAACAGCTACATATGTCTAGACAAAATTTAACACATTTTTTATTGAAAAGACACAAAATGCACTATAACATGGAGAATAAGCATAGCTTCTGCCTGTTATGCCTGTAGCATATGCCACTTTCTGGAAATAAATACTGATGACCTGATAGAATTAGGAGTTTAGAATCTATTCAATCAGTAAGATTGGAAATAGAAGACAAATATTTCAAAGCAGCCACAGTGAAATTCAAGGTTTGGGCTAATGATATTTTACAAATAAATGCCCTGCCTATATATTTTTAGGCTTTTTTAACAAAGTAGTGCTGCCAGAAATAACTTCCATATTGAGAGAAATCCGTAAGTGAACATCAGTATGGATGGAAAGAAGACTATGGCACATTGCACAGAAATGCTTCCACATTACTGGGAAGCAGTATTATGGCCAGTTTCACCTAAGGAGAAAAATAATCTTCTGTAGTGCTTTATGCACTGGAAGTTTACCCATATGTAATAGAGCAACTCTGAAAATTTACAAGTGCATTTGCCCTTTCAAAAACTCAAAGTCATACTGTTAGCAGAAACCAAATCAGAGTTGTCCATGTCTGCAAGACTCAAAAATACTCCATTGCAAAGATTTCTTCATTAAAAACCAACAAACAGACACAGTTTTTCTGAACTCATACAGTTGAAAAAGGAGTCCTTTTTAAGCACTTAAAATCAGAAATACATTGAATATTTTCATTGATATTACATGTTCAGTCTGTTTACATTTACTATAAATGATGCAAAATTCCTTCTGTTTAATTCAGTTTTTCAAGATGAATCATGAAATGACATCTAATTATTTATAAGGTTTCAGTTTTACCACTATAAATGAGATTGGCTACTTATTGGATAAATGAGATTTCAGCATGGCCTTGATCTGAACAGCACAGAGCACAAGTTCTATGTCAGAGGCAGAGAAACAGAACAGTTAATGAGGGTCTGTAGATAAAGTAAAATAAAAATTTTAAAAAATCTCACCGAAGAAAGAATATGTTTCCCCCCAAAACCACTCAAAAACAACAAAACAGAAACAAAAATAGAATTAAGCTAGCTCCCATAACTACTTCAGTCAAGGTATGATAAATTGTGGCTTCTTGAGCTAAGTACCTAAGAACCAAAGACCTTTTGGTCACACTTTAAAACTGGCTAGGGCTGCAAAACTTCACTCTTCCAAGCAGACTTTTCCACAGGCATTTGAGGAATTAACAAATAAGTTAAGTGAGGAATGGTTTACAAAATTAAACAGTTTCTTGAAAATTTTTACTGAATGGCTAACAGCAATTGTCAGGATAAAACACTGATCTTTTATTACTATTTTTAATGTAGCCATTATTACTGAATACAAGTAGCATTGGTCAAGTCTAGAAAATAACCCACAAGAAAGCTTCATCTACTTTAGACATATTCTTCTACGGCTGAGATCTTTTTGGCCTGCAGATTGCTACTTTCTTTAAAGAAAATTATCAAGAAGTCATCAGTAACAGCTCTCTAGGTGACATGGGATGAAGGCTCTCCAATTATAGTTCTCTAATATCTAGAGGCCAGGTGGGAAAATACTAAATAAAACTATAATAAATAGATCAGACAAAACCTGATCTAGATATATTTGGCTGATTATATGCTCTTAATTATTGGCCAACACCCTTTCCTCAGGGATCCAGAGGAAAAAAATGAACAAAAAAACAAACAAAACCAAAAAACAAACCACCAAAAAAACCCCACCAAATAAAAGAATTATATCTTCTTACATAACTCCTTTTAATCTAGATATCCAAACATTTATAACAGATTATTGCATAATAAGCACAATAAAAAGGGGGGTGGCAGGGGGAGTGTTTGTGATTTGTGGATTTTTTCCCATTAATGTTAAAACTCCTTCACATAATACATATGTTAAAGCACTCAGTTATCCTCTATATGTAGGACAATTCCTTAATGGCTGCTAGTCCTATTGCCTTCTTACTGGCTCAAATTTTGTAGGAAATGGACACAACACTGCACTGGATAGCAGCTTTTGTCTCTGGTACAGGGAGCAGGAAAAAGAATGTGAGATGCCAGTCTCTGCTTCAGAGATGACGCACAGGGGTAGGCGAAATTCTAGGTAAAATATTCATAGATTCATCTCTGCCAGTTTACATCCCCTTCTCACCCTCCAGAGCATCCTTATAGAAATTCATCAACTTGTTAAAACTGAGAGACAGAAAGGCCTCAGTCATCTACTCGACCCCACCAGCTCCCGTCTATTGTCATGTTGACTCCCACTTATCTGCTAAACCTAGTTTGAATTTCAGATGGTTTCCATCTTTATCACTGTACAGCCAAATTCAACCTTATTAAAATTTAAAATGCTCTGCTGTTAGTCACTCAGAACACTTACAATTTTACAGTGCTTTTAAATATGATACACAGTACCAAAGAGACACGCTAAACAAAGTAATTTTAAATCAGTGAAAATACTGCAATTTGAAAGGAAACTAACTCTGTAGGTAATGTACTTTTTCATTAGAAGAATTAGCAGGAAAGTGGTTAAAGATGTTACTCTGTAATAATAATGAGTAGAACTACACCTAGTTGCAGGATCTAATAAATTTGTATGCAAGCAAATACAGACCCAAATCTCACACACTTGCAAGTCATATACAGCTGTCTTAGATGAGTTAAGGAATGCCAACCAAACAGCTTTTTCCAAGGTAACATCAGAAAATAGTAATACACAGAATTTCATTAATTATTTTCGGAAACATATCCATTCTTAGACCTTTTATAAAAAAATATAGGAAAACATTGTATTTTTAAATGTAAAAATATTTAAAATAATTGTTGTGATAGGCAAAATGACAACTAAACAGATTGATTCCTTGAGACCAAAACAAAGTGTTATGAAAGGTAATAATATTTCTAATTTATTTTCATTACCTGACTGGGGACAGAACTTTATTATGCCACAGGACCTTGAAGTTATATTTAAAATCCATACCTGTCTAGTGGCTTATACTGGTGAAAGAATTTAATGAAAGAGAATAACGATTTTTTGAACAAAGTTTTTCTGAAAAGTGAAGGCTAGAAGAGTCTGATCTGAGCTCTTTTAAGATGCCATCAGTGCTTTGGATTTGCATGTTTTGCTTTAGCACTTACACACCCAACACCATATAAAATTTGCAATTGAAGTTTCACAGTGCATGGCACAAGCCATAGGTTACAGAGTACACATTCTGATACAACACACCTAAATACATTTCCAGCCTGTATTCATTGCAACAGATTTATAGTGAAGTTAAATGTAAGCATAAATGCCATTCTTCAAAATAGTTAACTGTAAAGGGGAAACAAGATCTAAGTGATGTTCCCTACTGTGTAATAAATGGGATAGAGACAGTCTGATGCCCCATTTTCCACAGCTAAATTGGGAAATTGAGTGGCTAATAAGATAGCAAACTTTTCAGAACTCTTATGCCTAAGGCTTCAATTCTATATAGGGCTTTCTTTTGGGTTAGCAAATAAAATAATTTTGTTCTTGTTTATTTTGATCTGGCAGAAAATAGTAGTCAGAAATCTGGATTTACAGCCCTATACTTCTGGTGAAATAGAACAGGGACTGAAAACAACATAAGGCAGAATAATCTGGAAGTTAGGTACATACCACAGTTGCAGCAAGAGTCACAGGAGTTCGATTTCAATTATCACTAAAGATCATCATCCTCACTTACCACATTTCCACTGATAATGTGCAACATTAAGGTAGTAAAAAATCTGGTGTATGAATGCAATAGCTAAGTAAACCATCTGCTGTGTGAAAAGTCAGCTGAGAGAATGACTATGGACATATGGGGATACCAGCAGTGAATCACCCCTGTAAGAATAAGTCAATCTCTGGTCAAATCAAGGTCTGAAAACAAAGTGAGGAAGGCAAAGAGGCGATTTAACAGCAACTGCTGCTGGTTTGTGGCAACCTCAGGGCCCATCCCAGACCTGCCACCACCTCTGGAATCAGCTTGTCTCCTGGGATATGACTTGCTCTTGTCCAGAATAACTTAAATATTGCCCATCAGTGGAGGATCAGAGAGAAAAATGGAGGCACCAGGAGAAGTGTTAAAGGTACTTTACAACAGGAGGAATGAAATTATTTTAAAGCCTTCAAAATGGATCCAAAGAGGGGTTTTGATTCAGATATTTAAAGTTCAGATTCTGCTTCCAAAGTGAAGAGAGAGCTGGATCAATTCCTTTGAGTTATATTTGTCCTTTTGACTTCAGCTGGCAGTGTCAGCAGAACTTCCTCTACTTTGTCTGTTTCCAAAGAAAGTGCTAGAGTGAGGTCAAAGGAGCTACTCAGGTTGACGTTTTATGTCTGGGTGGCAAAAGTAGTTTTTGGGAAAGTGTATGACATTGAACACCTTTCCATACAGAGGCAGAAATTATTTGTCAGCACTTGTTTAACCACCAAATTATAAGCTAGTAGTTTGATGCAACAGCAGCACAAAGCTATAGAATCTGTGGCTGGAGGGGTATTGTTATTCAATTGCAATAACAAGAAAAGAAATACTAAAGATATTGTCCCACAGTGGAACTGAAGGAAAGCTTCCTACTCACTAACCCAATTTTCATGTGCCAATGGAAATAATGCTGGACACTTAGACCAGAGACCATTTCACTAAGCTTATATCTAGTAACATTTATTCTATTTCCTTTACAGGGGACAAACATTTCTGGTAACTTGTTTTTATTTAGAGATGTTTATGTCTAGCCCCAAATCTAGTAGGAACCACCTTACACTAACATGACCATGCACACCAAAAACCTCACAAATGAGCCACCAAACCTCACACCCCCACTCACAAATGCCGCAGTCTTAAAATTAAAGTACTCTGCAGAATTTCCATCTCCAAAACATCCCACAGAAATATGTTCACTTGACATTTTCAGAGGAAGCAATCTTCCAGCAATTTCATATTTTTCCACCTTTACATCAGGAGTTCTAATGCTTTGCTGCTGAAAAACACCCCAAACTGTGTTTGTGAAAAACAGAAATCCCCAGCACTTCTGACCTGCCATTTTTGTACTTTTACTTCCCCTTTTTTCTCTTGTTAGAGGAAAGTTTTGCATTGTTAAGAAATCAGATGCAAATAAGCTAGTAGGAGCTTTGGAGTTCACACCCAACTAGAATAGATGCCCAATGAGACATTGCTGCTTCCTGACAAACCAGTGCTTTTGCCCTTGAGCAGACCTGCACTGAGGAGCAGCAACTCGAAGAAATGTATTTTCTACCTGAATGTCCTGTTCTCCAAGGCAATCTAAAACATGCTAAGTACAGGAGAACCACAGAGTGGTTGAGGTTGGAAGGGACCTTTGAAGGTCATCTGGTCCAACCTCACTGCTTGAGCCAGGTCACCTAGAGCAGGCTGCCCATAACCAGATGAATTTTCAGTATCTCCAAGAATGGAGGCTCTGTGTCTTCACTAAAACTGTGCCAGGGCTTAGTCACACTCATAGTAAAAAAGTGTTTCCTGATTTAGAGGCAGTCTCCTGTGTGTTTTAGTTGGTGTTCATTGCCTCCCCTGTCATCAGGCATCACTGAAAACAGCCCGGCTCCACCTCCTTTACACCTTCCCTTCAGGTATTTCTTGAGCCTTCTCCTGAGCCTTCTCTTCTCCAAGCTCCACATTGTCAGATCTTTTAGCTTTTCCTCACAGGAGATCCACTTCCATCCCATCAACTTCTTGGGTTGCAGTATGTGACAAATATCCTTTTTCCATATGTATCTCCCTAACTTTCCATATGTAAAGTTAGGGGGAACAAAGGCTAACTAAATCATCCATAATGACTATTTGTCCTATTGAACCACCTCACTTACAACAGAATTAACTTTTAGCCCATGAGAGGCCAGTAAACTGCATTTTTAAGAGTCTTCTGTTTTGTGGTGCTTTATGGCTGCTAAGGCATTTTCACAGCACATTACAATGTGGCACCCAAAATACTGACCCTGCTGTTGCAAAGGCTTTGGTTTACCTACAGCTTTATGCAGAGACAGAGATCCTAGTCAAAAAAAAAGCCAACTTAGCCACAGAAAAGTGGCATGTATGAGGTTTGGTGGCTTGTTTGCTGCTGGATGTTTGTTGGGGTTTTTTTTCCTGTGTGTGGTTCTGCTAGTGATAGATATTTCCTACCAAGTCTCAAATGGTGTTCCCCAACTCTTGGCATTGCGGCCAGTTTTGTTTAATATTTTTAACAATGACATGGACAAAGGGATCAAGTGAGTATTCAGTCAGTTTGCAGAAGACATGAAGTTGCTTTCTACAACTACCTGAAAGGACTTAGATGGTGGATGTCAGCCTCTTCTCCCAAGTAACAAACAGGACTAGGGTAAATGGCCTCAAATTGTTTCAGGAGCAATTTAGATATTAAGGAAAAACTTCTTTACCATAAAGGTTGTCAATTATATGGACAGGCTGCCCAGGAATGTGTTTGAGTCATCTTTCCTGGAGTTATTTAAAAGAAGTGCAAATGTGGCACTTTGGGACGTGGTTTACTGCTGGACTTGGAAACACTGAGTTTATGGTTGGACTGTGATCTTATAGGTCATTTCCAACCTAAAAGATTCTATGAATCTATCTCCAGATCCTGATGGAAGTACTAACTAGTGAGACACATGTTTTCAGCAAGATTCTGGTAAAGCCAGTAAAAAGCCCAGAAGAGAGAAAATATTTGAGGTTATTCCACGTTATGCTGTTTTGCTTTCCACCACCCAGGCTGTGGAAGCCAGATATACATTATATATATACACACACACATATATATATATATATATATATATACACACACATATATATATGTAAGTGAAAGCATTCCTTGCATGGTTTTTTTTTTTCCTTTTTGTTCAAGAGGAACTTTTCTCAATATCTCTTTACAGAATATGAGTGAAAAAGGCTATAGCAAGTATTCAAACATCTATCTTGCCTGTCACAAAGGCCACAGAGCTTTACTATACTACTTTGTATCCATCTGTACCACATTTGCTGCTAGTCTGAAAAGAAGCTTTATTACTGAAGCAAGAATCTGTTCACAGAGAGTAGGTTTCCTCTTTTCCTTCCTCCTGCTATTTTAACTTTGCTCCAGATGTTTCTTTCCTATTTGCAAGGCAAATGGTGCTAAATGAGAAGATCAAACTGAAGCAAGAAAGAGATGTCCCTCTGAGACACACTACTTTATGAAAACCCAAATTTTAAATTTGAATTAGAATAATTGCCAGAACAGCTGTGCTGACTCTATACAAATGTATACAAGAATGGGACTAGTTCTTCATATTTTAAGTTCTAGTTTTATTTTCAGTTCTCATCCTCTTATATTCCCTTTACCCCTTTCCCATTACTGAGAGCTTTTCAGCAGTTTTGTTTCAATTGTTGTACTCTGGTGTCACTGTTTTTTCTGTCACATAGGCCCTCAGTTTCTAGTGGCACAGGCTCAGCAACTCTGCACTGGTCTCTCTATCCATGTAAAATGTTCTTGTACTGACAACCCTCAGGACATGGATGCTGACGGCTGGCTCAGAAATGAGTCAGCTAAGGAGCCACAAAACTCCAGACTTCTTACAGCTTTTCCTAAAACTTACTCTTAGAAACTCAAGTACCAAACCAAGGATTTTGGCAGATTGTGATCTTCTGGTGGTTACTTGGATGGAGGAAGTGGCTGAAGGATCAGAATGTTTGGAAATCTGTGTTGCACACTGGGATACTGCTTAGCACTGTGGCTACCTGTCAGATGCGACAGCATCTGATGAATGAGGTTAGTCAACCTCCTAGTTCCTTAATCCATAAATAGCTTGTTTTCATCTCTCCTTGGACTCTTGCAAGAGGAAAATTTGTACAACATAGAGAACAGGAGCTTCTCAAAAGTGCCAATAGAAAAATCTTTTGGTTTACTTAATTATCCTCCTAATCACTAGTACTTAATAGAATTTTAAGCAGGGTGGATTATTTTAATACTCACTCAATTTTAATTACAATATATTTAAAGAGATTATTTTTTTTTTTTAACAACGATGGATATCATTATCTCCGAGACAGTACTAACAAGTTGTAACCACTGTGTCTTTTCCTTCCAACAAACAAAAGATCCTTATTTGGACTAACATATTTGCTTGGTGATTTTGCTTACGGTTCTTATCAATCAGCAGTTCTAGAAATAATGTAAACAAGTACTCAGTCCTTGCCCCAAGAAAATACTATTTCAAGCAGATAAAATGAAAAACATACTTGAAGATTAAAGACCTAATTTTTTCACACATAGATTCATGAAGGTACCCATGTGTGCAGCTTTGTGCCTCATAAAGGGCATATTTGCACTAAGTTAGGGCACCTAAGTGAAGAACTAGTTTGGTGACAGCAGATTTTGAAATTAAGGGATTCGGGTTTCTTTCAGGAAGATAAGTGGGGACCTGAGGTTCTGGATTGCTACAGTTTGACATGAACACAAGCAGGTATTTGAAAAATATGTCCACAGTTTTAAAAACTAGGCTTTCGCCCACACTTTTGAGAGTAGGAAAAACATTTTGTTGAGCTCAAAATCTTGTTCATGAATAATGAAGAAACACATCCTATGTTTAAAGCCAGGAATTTATACAGCTGAAATTTTAAATCTGATTGCTGTCAGTGCAGAACTGGCTGTTAGAAAAAAAGGAAAATACAATAATATCATTAGAATACAGAAAAAGCCTCAATAATAGTTGTAACACTCAATATTTTGCACAGATGACTCAGTCTGTATACCCTTACTTGGTTTCATGCTAACCCTACACTGCTCCTCTGAGACTTAAAGTTGGTGGTTTAACTGTGGGCTTGGTAGAAGAAAGGAAGAAGGTATTACAGCAAGATATGAGCATCTGGAGGAATATAATTTTTTGTGGGTTTCTTCTTTGTCACTCCATTTGGAGTCTTTTTAAATACCTGGTAACACAGATTTACTTGGTCATCCCTCTAATGAGTCTGCATCTCCATATCACCTCTAAGTTTACTATATATCTGCTGCATTTTACTTATGTTGGGTATTACTTCTTTATTCTCTTTTTACCTCTGAAGCCAGTCTTCACTAGCTTCAGCTCTGTGGTTTTTAAGCAATGATCATTGGCAAGTTA
Organism: Muscicapa striata striata; assembly: GCA_030060385.1. Lineage (NCBI taxonomy): Eukaryota > Metazoa > Chordata > Aves > Passeriformes > Muscicapidae > Muscicapa > Muscicapa striata. The sequence goes on along the minus strand of JAREIS010000067.1, from coordinate 651,242 downwards.
ATACCTGTTGGATCTTCTTAGCCAAGCCACATCTCTTATTACCCCATGCCAGTGCCCCTGCATGCCACCTCCTGCATTTTCAATTGCAACCAAAACAAATATTCATGCAAGTAAAGAAAGTTAAACAAGCCTCATAAATACCAGTCCTGAGGTCCTATAAGTTCAGTACAGAACTTACAGCTTGATACTAGCAATGGCAATGCTGTACAACACTACCACATGGCTACAGAACACAAAAATTCAAAAATTCCTGCCAGTGTTCCACAAGACCTTTTATTAACTTAACAGGTACAAACATGCTGACGTAATGAATCTTGCATGCTATTCGCAGACCAAGAGCACCCAGCAATTTTGCAGCCATGCTACAGAATGCACCACTCAAGGATGGAAGATAGAGGAAAATCTTGTACCCATGGGCATGCAATTATTCCCTGTAATGCCAGCACAAGTAAGAGACTATCCAACACTAACTCTCACAGTTCTCAAAACCCACAATTCTCAGTAATTCAACTTTATACACTGTCAAAGGCTGTGTAGGGAAAAGCTTGATTGTTTCGCAGCCTGAACATTTGAAACATTAACAATTCCACCATCCAAACTGTACCTGGAGTCCAGATCACTGTATTCTCACCAGCTGTGGCAAAGACACTGTAATAGCTACATTTCCATCCTAAAAATATACTCTTGCTTAATTAGCACGCTAATTGAAACTGAAAGGCAACCTCTGAAGCTGACCCAGATGCATCAGAGAAAGACAAGGATGTACACCTGGAAGAAATTCTCATTCTATGAAAATCAGGAAGGCAGGATACATAAGACTGAATTCACAGGCTCTGAATGAAGTAAAATATGAAGTGTTACTGCCAGGAAACATGCACAGAACACATGGATTTCTGAAAAGCCTGATGGAGCTGATAATTTAACTGATGTTATATAAATTAAAATATTAATATGACTTCATCCTTCTTGTCTAAGGAGGCTTCAAATATTAATGCCTTTTTCAAATATTATTTGATCAATATGGTTTATGTTAATGAAAAAGAAATTAGTTAATTGAATTTTATTCACTTTTGAAAGAAAAAAACATCTTCTGAGGGTTCATATTTTGAAGCCCAGCAAATATTCCCTTCCTTAGTCAACCTTTTGTGCAAAGACAAGCCCTACCACAAAACAAACCCTGCTAAACACGCAGAGTAGAGACTAGAAGTTAGGAGATATGCTGCAATTCTGAGAAGTGCTGCCATGGATTTCTTTTCTACAGAAGCCACATGAAAAATCACCTAACAACATAACCTCGTGGTGCCTTATTAATTTTCTTCCAGCCCAAAGTCGTACTTTGCTCTTTGACAGATATGCTGAAGATGCAGGGGGAAGCAAGGCGTGGTTGCAACTTCTGGATCATGCTCACTGACACATGAGGAGGGACTCTGAAACCAGATCTTTTCCTGCCCAATGCAGAATTTTTACCAAGGTCCCTAGAGGTCACACACGCACAACCACTGAATTTGTCCATTGTGCCTTTAGCTCTCTTGAGGCTTTGCATTAGTAAGACAAATGGCTAATTCACTACAGAAGAATGTTGAGCATTTCATGATTAAACACAAGCTTCCTCAGACTTGGTTTCATTTATTTTCTCTGCAATGAATTATGTGCCGGTTTATATTTTTTCATTGCTACTTAAATACAAGCAGTGTTTAAAAGGCTGGAGGAATTATCAAAGCAGAATCTTTCATTCTAATGTGAAAATGTGTTTTGGTCACTATTTTTTCCTGCTACCATAAAGTTATTTAATGACATTATTTAAATATGTTTAAATAATTTGAATAATTGCTAATGTTCCATCCCTTAGGAATTCAATTAAACCTAATCCCAAATATGTAGACATTAATGGGAAGAGTGAAATCTTGCTCTTCTAACTAGCTATTTATATTGAGATTTATATAGTGTTAATTATCAGTAATCCCTAATTATACAGTTTTCAGTATTAGCATAGTTAATGAGAAACACCTTGTAGTATTCTCATGCCCGTAAATGCTTGTTTGATGACTGATGACATTAAATACTGAGGTCAGATGTTCCCTCTTTGATGGCTTTTTGTTTTGTGTTGCTATGGAGTGGGTGGGAAAGGAGGGCCAGCAGAGAAAGGGTTGTGATCTGTTTGTTTTTTAAAGCAGCACTGTCCCTACCACAGACACCTCATGCATGACACAGTCTCCACCAAGCCTTCTCCTCCCATGTCCAAGACTTCACAACAAAATCTGGCTTTTCCACTCACTACCTTGCCTCAATCCCTGCTGCTACAGAGACTGTTGCAGCAGTCCAGTGCCATTAGCTACGTTCAACCGTTTCAGTTAAGAGTTTCCCTCTAGATTAGGGGTCTGCTGTGTTAATGGAGAAGTAATTCATCAATATTTAGAGCTAAATCCCCATCATTTTACTAGCAGGCATGTACCCAGGGGTCCTCCCTCTTTGCTGTTCACAGTGACCTCTGTCCACCTGCTCTATTGCTATCCAGCCTTGCCAGATATGCACACACTCAGCTTCCTATCACTTCAGCCAGCAAAGGATAGTGCCAAATTTACCCTCTGCTGATAAAAACAGCAGATCATACTGCCCCTGTTGTAAATGAAAGTAAAGACTCATTAGTGAAATTGTTAATCTATGCCCATGAAAGCTCAGAAAGAAAATGTGTTTCTGATTTAAACCTCCCCAACCATGCAGAGCACCTAACCCAGTGCAAACAACTCTAGGAACTTGGCTGGAGCACATTAGATGACCAAAACCCAAGAATCTATGCTCTGAAACAGGTAAGAGAGAGGGAACAGACCAACAACTCAAAACTGTTCTTTTCCAAATCAGCTTAATGTCTGAATGATTGTGGCTTTTAAGGTCTTAGCATCTTACATCATTGCAAGCAGAAGAGAGCACGACAGCTCACAACTTCAGACTGACAAATTAATTGCTACACTTTCTTTTGCAATTTTTACCAACGAGATCTCAAAAAAATACGAAACAAAAAAACAACAGGAACAAGGAGATGACCAATTTTACCCAAAGCAGGGGCTTTGTGGTTCATTTTCACTTCTCTGGCTCCACTAACACTGCACTTGCTTCTCTGCTCTACCCACAGCTGTCCACCAGCCAAGGAAAGAGTCTGTGCCCGTTTGGGACTTGTGCCATCAGCCTGTGCTCTGCTGCACCTACTGCCATTTCAGTAGGTAGAGAGCACAAACACACAGCTGCTCTAGTATGAAACTATTTATCAAGAATTACAACAAATATTTTTGGCATATTCAAGAGTAACATAATCTGACTTTATCATTTGTTTGTGCTATATCACAGGTTATACCACCTATGAATTCTACACTTTATTACAATTGTCCATTCTTTTTTGCATGTCACTCTTGTGGGGCCTAATAACAAAACCATGGCAACAAAATAATAAAAACACTTTTGAATATGTTTAAATAATTTTTAGTAACTTCTTGACAGTTACTGTAGGCAAAATGTATGTATTTTTCACAAAATACATGCGATATTATTGTCACTGTAAGCAACAGAGATAAATTATAGGTAATTTCCACTTCTTAAGTCCTGTTTCTATGGCAATATGAGCAACTGCCATTACTTCAGAGTTTGTTACCATGGTTATTTCAGGTAATTCCAGGGTTTTAATGCTCTCAAACCTGAAGTGATACTTTTTCCTCCTATTTTGTGGTTGAACAAAATCATAGTTCAACTTCAGAGGGAATACAACTCTTCTAGTTAAAACAAAACTAGTCTATAACACATATATATAGAAAGATAAGTCAAAATGAATTACTTACCACACAACTCCTAGCTGACTTTCTTCTCCTAAAAGGATAGTACTGCTTTCTCAAACATACTTCTATGGAAAAGGGAAGGTGTTTCCTCCAGGGTGAGAATTCCCTAACTGCCCTCAGCTGTAAAGACTACTCTTCCTGGCCATCCAGATTCCCAGTGAAGCTGCAGAGGTAGGATATAATGGGCAAGTGATCTGCTTCTCTGAACCCTGCTCTGAGAGCTGACTGATAAGGTGTCAGCTGCTTCCCATCACTGTAACAGTGAGGATCATTGGGCAGTCTGGGCTCACTCACTGACAAGTCATCCAACACTTACACCTAATTCAAGTGCACTGGAGAGTAAATGGGCTTAATGGAGCCTTTTGTGGGAGTCAAGCAGCTTTCACCACTCTATCAACACAAATGGCACCAGGATCTTCACCTGTGTCCTGCAGGCACCTCTGTGGGTTTGAAGACAGCCAGGATAATTCACTTGAACCTTTGTATAGGAAAGAAGGTTTCATATACCAATGGCTGGATGGTAATAAACATTAAGGCAAAACTGATTCTTCATCCTGTGAGATCTTCACAGGATAGCTGTGTGATCATTAGCCCCCTATCCAACAGGTGTCCTTACTCATGCCTACTGCAAATGCTGCTCTTTACTTCAGGAATTTTTGCCTACCATACATTGCTATAGCAAGGATATGAGGCCAGGGCACTGGACAGACTCCAGTCTGAGTCACTGAGACCATATGATGCTGTGAAGTTTGCTCCAGTGTTGCCAGGATTGTGGCCTTTTCATTAGAATATTTTGGAAAGCACAAACGAAAACTTGTTTTTTGTTTAAGAAAAATAGAATTTTAAACCACATAATTTTGGATAAAATATAGTAACTGTGAAGTAGATAGACACTTAATTGCTCAGAATCAGGAAATGAAATATTAAGATCCCAAGGTATTTCATGTTTTCAATTAATCTTCTATTTTAAAGTCCCTAAAACACCCTCATACTTCAGGCTAGCATTGTAGTGAACTAGGGAACAATGTTTAGATGTTTTTTAAGAGAAAGCTGTTGTCAGTCTTACTGCACAATACTCAGAAGTCAACTTCAGTTATACAGGTACATATATTGATCCAAATAATTACCAATTGTCCTTTAATTTAGCTATTAATAATATCAGGGTAGTGTAGTCTCTTAGAACTAGGCAAAGGAGTATATGACCTCAGAAATCTATTTTCCTACCAGTGTGTGATTAGTGGAACCCAATATTGATGTTCCACATGAACTGCACAGATCTGTTCTGATTGTGTCTACATACATAATGAAATTCCTTGGTAGAATAAGGATAGACACATAAATCAAAGTAGCTGGTACTGATGCCCCCTCATCAAAAGTAGTTTGGGGTTTTACCACATGCTAACATTAGTTAAGTCCCCTGAACAGGGCATTTTATATAATACACAAGCTTAATGTGTATCTGATTTAGATAGCACTCAACATGGGCTGTAGTGTGTTTGCCAAGCCCCTGGAGCACTAGGGAATAGGAACAACCAGGAGGTGTGCACTGCTGCTTTAAACCAAAACAGAAATCTGGGCCCAGCCATTCTATCCCCTTGGACATAAAAGCAATTTTAGACAGAAAATAAGTAGTGAAAGGTTTAAGCTATGGACAGCTGTTAGAGACAGGAAACAGAGGAAATTACCTGGGGCTTTTCGGTTGCTTCAAGGTATGTCATGGCTGAAATTCCTCTGGTTTCACCTGGGAGTTCACAAAAAGAATCTATAACTCTGAGAGGAAGAGCAGGCCCAACTGAGCAAGTTGTGACCACGTTACACTCAGAAACCCAAATTCAGGGAGGAGATATAATCTGAAACTCCTCTGGACCAGAAGTGTTATCCCTCTCTGCAAAACTATTATATTTCCTACTAAAATCCTAAGAAACCCTGCATTGTGTGGATTTACAGGCTACCAATAGAGTTTTCCATCACAGTGAAGGCACTGCCATTTCCCTCTTTTGGGAAGTATGGTCATTCCAAAAAAGGTTTCTTTCATTTCTTCCTTTATGGTCAGGTATTGTGCATATATGTTACACATTTTCTAAGCTCATACATTGATGTCACCTAAAGAACTGACATCTGTAGAAAACAGTCCTGCAAATGTCATGGCAAGCTGCTCCATAAAATTCTGTATAAGGCCAGGCCAGCTGGCAGAGGGGCACTAGTCTAACCAATTAAATTACCAAGGCATTTTCTAGTTCCAATCCTTATTTGCAGGCTTGCAACCTAAAACAGTTAACAAAGCTTTCTGTAGCTCTTTTGATTACACTTTCTTATTGAGACCTTGATGACTTCTAAGGTTCTGGTAAGCTGAAGAGCTTGTTTTTGCCCCCTAAAATGTGGGGCCTCTCCTGTTCTGAGTTTTATTCTTTATTCTGTTTACAGGATATGCCTGAACTGTAGGCAATAATTTTTTTATAGCAGTGGCATAATTCTCATTTGGCTATTCTCTTCTATTTTCCTTTTTTAATGGCAACCTTGGACTCTAACATGACAAACTCCTGGCATTGCACTTTCACTTAATCAAGGTGGCCCTATGTATGAAGCTTTGCAAAAAGCCCAGGAAACCTCTCTTCCTCCAGTGCACACAAGCTGTGCTTTTTCCATTATACATTCTTGCAAGGATATTGATATTTTTAATTATTAGTCTCCTTTTTACCTGATAATATTAATTATTTCCTAATCTATCCACCAAATTAGTCCCTGACTTAGTCAGGCCATACAATGATAAACTGGAAAAAGTAAAGATAAGTGATTTTATATAATCCAAATCTCTGATCCTGACTTTAAAAGAACATGTAAATATTTCTGCTTTCCCTATTTCCTCTTCCTACATTTCAATTATTGCCAAAGTCAGCTTCCAGATAGAAGAGACTGGAAGAGACTAATGCATTCCCTACTTCAGAATAGCCATCTACAGCACCCATTCATTTGCATGGCAGCAATTACTCCTTTCCATTTGGAAACACTCTATCTCTAACAAAAAATGCCTTCATATCTTTGTCCAGGTTGGAAGGATTTTTCCTAATGTGGTACTAGAGAGCACAAGGACCCTGAGAAATATAGACTTAATATCTAAATCTGAGCAACTTTTTTGTTGCCAGAGAAACATGGGTTGGAGGTGTAAGGCAGAAGAAGGGAAAGTAGAAGGTACACGTTTAAAGCAGCCTCAGGGAATTTAAAAATAAATCTTCCATTACAGCCAACTGGTGACTAGCACACAAGACAGTTGAAATTCCTCAGGGTTTTCTTTGGAAAGCCTAGGAATTATTTTCAGAAAGTTGTCTTTTATAGAAACTTCTTCCATGATATGGAATTATTATACAGTGTTAAAAGTCATTGGGTGATTAATGTTATTTTACATACATCCATTGCTCCACAAGATACCACAGATAACAGAAGAAACTGACTCCTACTACAGTGGACCTTCACTAGGACGCACAGAAAGCAGGAAGAAAATTCCACCAGCTGAAAATGAAACTGTTGTAACACCCCTCTTCAAAAGTAAGAAATAAGCTCATGTTGTAGACAGGCACCCCTGAAAAACATGGCACAAGTCTGTGCTTCTCGAGAAAACTGTCTTCTTAAAAGGATTTCAGGGCTCTTTGCAACAGACAGTGGTAAGAGCAGTCATCCCTAACTGTGGAGACACAGGCTACCTAACTTCCCAATGCATAGAATATACTTTAACTGGCATTTCAAGGACTGTTTGGCTCAGGCAGTGAAGTTCTGAGAGCACTTATTAAATGTAGTAAGAGCAACTTGCCTCACTGGTTTTTGGGAATAGCTTGATTTGTTTATTACAGACCATGCAACACAGCACATGTGGTGTCAGGAGAATGATGGTCCAGGAGATCCCTGTTCTTGTTGTTACCACAGGACTAGGACAGGGAGGCACATCCCACTCCTAGGTTGTTTTCTTCCCTCACACTGACCTGAGGGACATCATCCCAGCAGTGCCACTTCAGAGCTGCTCCATGGAGCAGGATGTGAAACACACCATGTGCTGCTGCATCAGTGAAGCACAGAAGTGAGCAGGGCCAGGGGCTCACAGAAAAGTCTGAGATTCCAGTTGCCCAAGGGCCCTACAGTTGTGGCCTCACCCATCTGGTATCTCCTGCAGCATCTTGGTATGGGTTTGCCTCCCCTTCAGCAGCAAGGGCACAAGTTCACCATGGGCCAGAGTTTCAGAGGGGAAGAGAGGCAACTTGAGCATTAAAACAGTCTGCTCAGCCTGGAGCTTAGAGCACCTAAGGATTTAACTGCTGTGTTAGAAGGTCCCCCACCTGCACAGTGTGATACTTCAGGAAAAAATGGAGATAGGTAATCTCAGATCACTGATTCTAGTCACCTGTTATTGAATGCTCTGGACCTGGGCTTGACCCTTCTCTCCCTCTCCCTCCTGTTCCCTGGAATTTCCCCATCATCTGCTCATCTTTAAAATCTCCATTCTCAGACATGAAGTATATTGACTCCAAATGAAGGAGGCAGGTCAGAGTGGATATCTCATGTGACCTTTTCATCTGCTATTCCCTCCCACATTTTTGCTATAAATCAACCCCAGAGAATAACCACTATCTGCAAAAATGTTAACAATTAAACAATAATTCAGGGATTTGGAAACTAAGCACCCTGTGTGTGAACAGATTAATAGAATATTGTCTATGTAATTCCAGAGAAAACCAATTAAGCTTACCATCTAATAAGCAATGATGCTCTCTCACATCTGCCAGCAAAACGAATCAGCATAATCTATTGCAGGTGGTTGTGCTTTTTATCTGCTATGCTACAGAAATGATTCAGCACCATAAATTATGGAACTATAATCAGCAATTGGTAATATGGGGGAGTTTATCCTTTTCTTAGTTTACAGGCTTATAACTACTGTTACGTCAAAAAACAGCACTCAAATTTGTGCCCACAATTAACATTTATTCATAAAACATCAAGTATTTTTTCACCAGCTCTTAGACCACATGGCATTTCAAGACATCAGCCAAATTGCAAATAATGACCAAAGTTCCCAAATCATCACTTTCTACCACAGTTTTTCCTTTCACGTAGATGATCAGAAAGTCATGGAATTAGGAGAGATTTCCTACTTGCATTACAAGAGGGATAGCTCTTTTCCTGTTCTTTGCCTATGATATTTGGAAGAATCTTGTTGTTCAATAATGTCTTTTTTTCCTTTGGTTGCTCTGACAACATTTGTACAGGATCTTCCACCAATGCCCAAAACCTTTTGTGAACAGTTTTGGTACATGTGTGTACATAAAATAACCCTAGCCCCTGACATAATGTTCTGTAAACATAAGCAAAAGGGCTTCCTATTTTTATAAGATTTGGTAAATTGCTGCTTTCTGGCTCAATGGCCTCTTCTAATATGAGTCACAGAGACATGCAGAGACTCACAGTAAATCCATGAAGACCTGATATAAAGCCATTTAACTGAGGGTAAGTCAATCAGTGAGAAATGTGGCCTATAATCATTATCCATATTGTGCTGGAAGTAAATCCAGCACAAATGTAGCCCATCCTGCAGTCATTCCAAAGCTGACATGTGGCTCAAGTAACTGGTACTGGAGTTTCCTCCATAAGAAAGAGTAACTCACATAATAGAAATAATAACATGATTACATTGCATCCTATTACATTCTAGTATTATAGAATAATACTATTCTACAAAGTAAACTAATTTTTGCTTGATAAAAAGAAATCAAAACATATGCAGGAGCTTTAGAGAAATAAACTTTCACTTATAGTAGTCCAAGTTGGAATTGGATTCAGAATCCATGACTGGGTAGGTGTCTAAAGGTTTAGAAACCTAAGATAGCAAGTCACACTTCAGAAATTCCATTCTTTTTCGGTTCATGTTAGAGAAAAGTTCAAATAAAAATAACAGATAATAGACTTCTTTTATCCCCATAGTGCTCTTGAAAATGTTTTGAAAAGTCTCAGTAAAAAAAAAAAAATTAAATCCTTAAATAAAATAAATATTATTAACATCTTTTCCATTTATATTTTGATTACTTGTTTGATTTAGGATTTTTCCTTTTTGTTAATTTCACTTTGTTTGGAGAGGCCATTTGTTTGTGCAACCAAAAAAACCAACCAAACAAAAAACCCTTCAACAAATATTTGCTATCTTTAATTTGAAGGCAGATGTCTGGTTCTTGCTTTCTCTCAGAGGGTTGAGTACCTTAATTTCACAAAGCATCCTGAGGTCACTAGATGCCTGCATAGCCATTCAGTAGAGGTCAACAAACAAAATTCAGAAGATAACCATGTGCTTTTCATCCCTTTGACAAACACTTTAGCAGAGCATTTTGATGGAAGAATAAAGGAAGAACATCCGTCTTCCCAGCTCACAACTTTGCCTGTGACATTTGGCAGTGACCCTGACCCAGCTGGAGAAGCTCAAGGTTCTGAGGAGCAGATCAGCTTGGCTTGTGCTGAGAGACTCATCTGAACCTCTTGTAACACAGGAGCAAAGTTACACAGAAAGAAACAACTTCCAGTAAAGCTGCAGTAGGGTGAAAAAAAGATCCACTGAATCCCAAAGGCTTAGAAAGGAAACTGTATTTTTATCTTAACTAAAGTAAACGTGACTGACATCACTGTAACACAAGTAGTTAAAATGTCAGAGTGGTCTATTGCTTACTATTACAATGTTTTCATAATGAGGAAACCTTAAAAAAATCCTGTGGGATAATGGCATCTAAAATAAATTCCTCTTCTTTCTCTGCATAGTAGTCTATTTCTTGTCTAAATGACACTCAGTCAGTGCTTATTACTGAACATAGGCTGGAAATGATCAATGGAGCCTAAAAAACACATTATAAAGGTCTGCATGTTTCCCAGGATAGAACCAAGGTCTACTGAATCTGTAAAAATGGCCACCTGTTACAGGTAACCTTGCAATAGGGTCTCCTTTAGCATTATTCACCCTCAGTGATGAACTGGTGATTCTATAAAAATGAAGATACAGGAAAACAAATCAATCTGTGTCCTTTATTCTTACAGGAGTTAAAGTGTTCTAATGTTATCTTTCTTAACAGATTGTACAGCATCTCTATTTTTAATATTTCTAACACATTCACAATCCACAAACTGATGTCCCTGAGAAGCAGGAGAGCAATGCCATTTTCCCCTTTCAGCTGTGTTCTCCCCTCAGCTATAAGGGTTTCCTCCTCCCACAAATGGGAAGACTCACACAAATTACAGGAATCCTAAGAATCACATTATTTCTTGTAATTTGACTGGAGATGAAGGTTTCAAACCCTTCTAAGAATACATGTACACTCTTCAACTTCCTTTACCCGAAGCTCATAGGACAGCAGAGAATTAACTCATCTGGGTTCAATATTGTTTGCAGTTTTCTTAAAATAAGACACTGAAGAATTGTTTCTCCCTGATATGGCCCTGCTGCTTCTCTCTTAACTATGATTAGTTGTTCTTTCCTCATTTTCTGGGAATAGGATAAATCCTCATCCAACTGAATAGGAAATGAGACTATGAACCAGTGCACAATGAAAAAATAACTTCTGCCTGAATCTGGGACCACAGAGAGAATATCAAGAGCAAATCCCAACAATAGATGAACTGAAGGAGAATGGGTCATTTCACTACAGGCTTAATTGACATAAGCACCACTATAACTTGCCAGCCTCTGAGGTATCAGCAAGAGGTTGGTAGCACATTACATACAATGCCAGATTTCTTTATGCTCAGCTTTAGTGAACAGTAGCAATATCACATTCTTGGGTACTCTTGGCATTACCTTAGCACTTCCCAAATTTGGCATCATCTGTTCTTCACTGAGTTTTCTTTCTCTGTATGAAACTTAAGCTTTCCTGTAAGATCTTGCAGATGGATGAAGCTACAAGAACTTCATGATGCACATTTTCTGAATTAACCATCTCTGTTCTTCCTTATCTCAAGAGTCTTATCAGAAAGAAATTTATGGCACTAGCCCTGGCACACCCACAGTTCTCCTTTGTTCCTATTACATGCTTTTCTTTAATATATAGAGCTACAGTTCTGCAATAAACATCCCTTTGATTGTGCAGAACCTTTACTACAAAAGTTCTTTTACAGACAGTAAGATAACTTTCATATAACCTCAGCAGAGCTTCCTCCTTTGAAGTTTTTTTTTTTTTATTCATATTGTACATATGTTTCAACTCGACCTATAATCCTTCTGATAAAAAGATTCCCTCTTTGTTCCACAAGTGCACACTTCCAGTAATCTGTAATAACAATGAGCATTTGCAGTTACATACATAATGCATTTTTATTTAAAATGCAACTGCAAAGCTAGCCGTAGAAAGCTCACTCTATTTAACCTGCATTATTAATAACACAACACAGAAGAGGCAGTCCAGTGGCATCATTAAAGCCAAAAATTATGACACCAGTAAATTTAAGAAGGTAAAGTTTTTTCATGAAAAATATATTGTAGTAATGAATGAAAAAAATGAAGATGATGTTCCACTGTGTTTTTCCAAGTCATTGTACTTGTGCTAGGATTGTACAAAGCTTTCAAGCTGTCACTATATATACATATGCATATATACACACACACATATATACATATATAAGATCTGATCCTGTTCTAAATGATGTCTAAATCAGCAGAGGTTATTAATCTCTATAGCTGTGTCCTTATGCCAAGAAGATAAAAAAGGTTCTATATTGACTGAGAAACTCACAGGACAGCAAATTGGTTTTTACACTTTGCTTGTGTGCTCTGCTAGTCCCAAAAATTTCAGTCTCTTACTTACATCTAACCACACACATGTGTTATGCCAAGCTGCTCAATTGTAAACCCTTTCCTGAACTCTTTGAAGCAAAAATACTGTGCACAAACCTGTTCCCTGAAAGAAAATAAACTCTTTTTGAAGAGGAAACACAGCAAACAGAACAAACCCTTGTCAGCCCTGAGGTCAAGTTATCTCAGTGAGTAACTGCAAAGCGTAGAGACTGTTTCTGTACCTTCTTTCCCAGAGCAGCCACCTTCTAAGGAAAAGTCCCAGCAAAGCAGCAGCTTTGTGACAGTTGCATGCATCCCAACAGGAACACCAATTATCTTCAATACTGTTTTCTAAAACACCTGCCATGGGAGGAAGCAAAGTGTGTGTATTACTCCAAAGGCAACATTTCTTTTAGCATTAGGGGAGCTGTGCCAGTAGGCTCCGTGTGGAGTACTTAGTGTATCAAGTAGCAGATTAATTGTCAGCTGCACCACACAATTTACTTTAAGTGAATGCATCGGTGTGTAACTGTATGAATTCATATAGACAAATGACTGATTCTTTGTAGTCCTGCTGAATAGCAAAGGCTGTCATAACAAATTGCTGCTGTTCAGGAACAGGTATCTAGAAAAAGCTGATGCAGACAATGTTTGTGACTGTTGCCCAGCACTTTACACAATAGAAACAAAACACAATTGTTTCTTAACATTCATAGTTCTGTCATCCATCACTAGGAATTCTTTGGTCATTCATGCAGAAAAAATGAGCCTTACCATAGGAATTTCAAAAGTATTTTAAAACAGCATCCATTAGTGTCTGCATATTGTGAAAGGTTGGTTTATGCACATCTGTACTACTGATGCATAACTGTGCTGCCCATATATGATGTCATATTGCTGCCTCATAACTCCACAGCAGCAGTAGTTTTTCTGGAGAAAAAGGGATCTCTAAGGGATCACATTAAAATTCCCTAAATTTGTCAGGAGAAATGTGACCTAATAGCAATTTCTTCCAAACATATGTCTTATTTCAATTGATGATAGTCTGTACTGTTTATGATAGTAAACAAGGATGACATTTCAATCTCCTCTATCCAGAAGGATGATGATCTAGGTTTGACTTAAATCAGTTAAAAAGATTGTATCTTTTTGTCCTCAATAAAATATAGTTCTTAAAAAAATGTGATATTTATCCCCCTTCTTGCCAGTTATAACTAACAAATAATACAGTAAAAAAGAAATATAAATTAATCTCATTAACTGTTCCTGTAACATCAGGTTCAATTGCATTAAAGAACAATTTCAGTGTTAAGAAGTGTGCTGTGAGATTTCTTACCAGTACTCCTGACTGCCCCATTTCATATAAACTTTATACTGACTTTAGATTAGACTTTATGCCTTGTCATTTGCATCAGCCAGAAAATTCAGTCTCTTGCTTTCACTTTGGCCAAAGATATGTTCTCCTATTTCCTACATCTGCCTGCCTTAAAAAGATGAAAGCCTCCTCCATCCCAACTAGTTTGGCAACAGCAATGCAGATGACAATGGATCTGATTCTGACAGAAAATACAGGTGTCTGTTCAGTATTTGCATCCTTTCAGATGCAATAGGATAACACAAAGCCTTAGGAGATCAAACCTTGGGGTCTGTTCACATACATGGAAGTTTTGGGTCTCTGAGAATTCCAAGCCTGCAGTAAGGACAGGACTCATTTAAGAAGAACATCCACAAGTGTACACATTTACTTACATAAACTTAACTGCACTCCTCATTTGAAGAAAATAAGCCATTTCTTGGGGCATTTTCCTGTCTAAGAATAGATAAATTAAATAATCCTGCTGCCCTTTTCTCTTCTCATATCAGGCACAGAGACAGATCCTTCATGCCATGTAAAACATTGCCAACATAGCCTAGTTTAAGAACAGTCCCTAAAAGCATACCTTATCTTGGTATCTGCTCCTATCAATGACTCAGGGGTGTAAGGCTCTCAGGCCCCTCTATTGCTCTTCTCAAGCCCATTGGTAACATTCACATCAGGTACACTTTTTCTGCTTCCTTAAATATTTGAGAACAAGATCACTGAAAAATGGATCCTCTGCAAGTAACTGGCATTTTATATCCAAGAGTAAACACAGAAATATAGATATGTGTCCACACCAACTAAAAAAAGTTCTTAAAATTACAGATTATTTTCTTGCAGGACTTAAAAGTAACATACCAAAGATTTATTGAACTCGTATTCATAAGTTTAAATAAGTTCTGAAAGATCTTTTCCTAATTTTCCATAAAATAAAAACTAGATCTTCACTATCAACAATATACCTTGTCAACAAATACCTAGTACAATTGATGCATCCACAGAAATAGAAGTCTCACACACTAGCAATAAATATTTGCTTACTAAATGCCAAACCCATGGGGAGAGTCACAATGAAATCTGATTTGCCTTCCCTTTTAGAGGTCTCTTGTCATTTAATCATGAAGGAAAAAGAATAGAATACAATTTTTAAAGGTCAATTACTCATAAGTAAATAGCTGATGACAGTCCACAGAAAGAGCCTAGAAACACCCCACAGGCTGAAATATGCCTTATTAAGTTTTTGAGTGCTTCCATGCAAAAAACTGTTTTCAAAATACATTCTGATGATTTATAAGCAGTAGGAATTAAACTGGACAATTACGCAGTCAATACTAATTAATTCACTGGTTATTTGGTGGTTTTTTTGATATTCTGTATTCTTCAGACTAATGTGTGCATATGGCAAGGTTTTGACACCATGAAACAAGCATGACTATAGTTGTGACAGCTAAGTGTTTAAAACCCAGATAAGAGAAAAATAATGTTCTAAAGATGTTATTTCACTTTTTCTTTAGGTCAGTTTATGATCCTTTTCATTCCATTGCAAAAATGCACACAATCTTCATTGTAGCATCATCAGAAGTATTTTGTTACTCTACCTTCATATATTAGGATTAATTTTAAGGGCAATCTCAATCTTAAAAATGTCTTGAATTAGGATTATTTGATTTGAAGATATGTAGCGTGTCTATTTAATATATGTTTCTTTTCTATTTGGCCTATCTGTAGCAGGTTAATGAGTTTAATGCAGTAACCAAATATTGGCTCCCTGGGTTTTCACCATTTCTGCTTCATGTGATTAGTTATTTCAACAGGTCTTCATTTTTACCTTTCTATAACACCACAACCACACAACCATTGAACATTCTTTCCATACCTACCAGCCTAATATTTCTCCCAGTTTCTACCTATCCAGATGGAAATTTCTATATTCAAGTGCAATTTAATTTCCCCTTCCAGCCAGTCCTTAATTTTGAGTACTGTGTTGCTGCAATATCATAGAATCTACAGAATGATCTGGGTTGGAAGAGACTTTGAAGATCATCTAATTCCAACTTCCCCCTCATGCACAGGGACACTTTCCACTGGACCAGGTTGCTCAAAGCTCCATCTAGCCTGGTCTTGAACATTTCCACAGATGGAACATCTACATGATCTCTATCACAACAAAGTTAGTTTATCTTTAGAGACTGATACATGGTTATGTTTTTTCACAACATAACTGTCATCAGGCCCTTCAAAACCTTGCTTCTGTAAGCATGAGGCCTTAGGTCAATGCTATATTTCAGATATCAGCCCTTTATAGCCTTCTAGATAAAAATAAGTATTCCCCTGATCTGTCTGGTGAGAGTGAGTTTTGAAATACCAAGATTAAAGCTATTCTCCAAATGTCACTGTCATATCAAGAAGAAGGTAAATCATCAGCCTTTTAAAAAGAAGGCATTTATACAGAGATGTGGGGTGTATTTCCCCTGGGCACTGAAATTCCTATCAATGTTGCTCTGGTCAGTCTGGAGCCATGCCAGTCCCTTGGGTCCTTAGCCCAATCAGTTCCATCACTGGCCTTAAAAACAGTCCCAGTTACCCTAGTCCTCAAAAAGATAAATCTAAATGTCTTTGAAAAATGTTAGGGTGACATATAATTTTATATTAATGTTGGCTAAATTGCAAAGTCTCTGAAATGATTTTGAGGAGGTGTGTTTCTTTTGGAAGATATCATGCAAAGGTCTTGGTGACATGAGAGACCTTGAAACCTGGCTCCCCCTGTCCAATTTGAGGGCCAGCTGGGTGGTTCTCCCCAACCAGGATGCTCAGCAAATTCAGACATCATTCCTTCCTAGCACTAGTGTTGCCAATATTTGTATCTTCCTAAAATAAATTAATTTTTAAGAAATCTTTATTTTCTAAACTAGAATAATTTTACCAAAAATGTTCCCTCAATAACTGTAGTAACCTCATTCCATTACTGTCAGTGTTCATTGGCTGGTTCCCTTCCTCTGACACCCACCAGATAATTTTATTCAAGAGCATTCAAAAAGATATCATTATATTTTGAATTGGATTTCATTATTAACCCTATCACATATGCAGAGGTTTCTAGAATTTAAATATTTTCTAAATTAAGGATACTGTCTGGAGGCTTATTTCTCTCAAGCGATGTTAATGCTAGAAAATAAATAAATAAACTACTCCAACAACATTAAGGCAGAGGAAAGAAATATTTAAAGATTTATTAAAAAAAGCTTGAAATTATTTGGCCTGCAGAATCTGTTTCAATATGAAAAACATTCCTGCACAGAAATATGCATATTTTCTTTCCCATATGCAGAAAAGTAGCACGATATTCAAGAGGCATTCAGCATCTGACTTTCAATACCTACAGCCTCTTTTGCTTAAGAACAAAATAAAAGCTACTCAAAGCCCTGGGTCACATCTTCAGTTAGCCATTTCAGATGCAACTTATGAAAAAAAAAAAAAAAAAAAAAAAAAAGAATTGCATGGGTCTAATTCAAACCTTTTGAGTAATTTTTTGAGGTTCAACAGACTTCAAATCAGGGGTTTGGGGCACTTTTTTTTTTTTTTTTTTGTTCAGAGTAATTTTCTCCTCTTATTTTTTAAATTTATTTTTTATTATTTAATAATACTCTTCAGTGCCAGTTCACAACACTGGAATTATTCTGGACAGGTAAAAACCATGGGGTTTTTTGCTATCAAAATATATTTTTTCCCACTGTTGTATAAAATACTTACATTTTACATGCAATACCAAAGATTAAATAGAACTAAAAAAAACCTGCTGAAAACTTATGAATTACAAAACCTATTTTGATAGATTTATTCTTTCCATGACTGATGCTGTTGTAAAACCCTACTTTCTGAAGGTCCAACATACTGAAGAAAAATGCTTCATATTTTATAGGAAGCATGAGATGTTCAAGAGTTGAAGCAGAGGAGTTCTTTGTTAAGCAAAGTCTCCTTTGCTTCAGGACTCCTGAAGACTTTATTGCCACCAGTGATTCACTGTATGACAGGGAGCAGTTAGCATCTCTGCTGCAGACCACTTGGTAAAACAAACTGCAATACTTTACCTGTGCTGGGAATCTGAAAATCTGGGAGCAGCAGCTTAGCTGTTTTTGCTATTTGTAAAAATACACCTGGTCTCTAAACTTAGAGCCCTCCTCCCATAAATCAAGGCATATCTAGATTTAAAAATATATTAAAAATTTGAAAGTGTTGTCAGCAAAACACTCAGGCTTCAACATGCTTAAGAAAGATGAGAAGGCAGCAGAGGTCTTCCCTGTGGTGCTCAGAAGACCAGGACAGTGGATCTAAGTAAGAAAGGACTTATATGGATGCTGTCATTCTACTCCACAGCTCTGGGCACAGAAGTATGAAGCTTCCAGGGTGACAGACACAACTAGTATTTGATGCCAGGTTTGTGCAGCACTTTAAGATCCACGCTTGGAAAGGTTAAGTGTGCATCCACAACACTTGCACTAAAACTACCCAAAGCAGCTCAGCTGTCCTGTCTTGGTAATTCCAGGTCCTTTTAGCTTTAGAGTTAGGTAGTGTTCAGTTACTATGGAAGCAAGTTTGTTGTTTTTTTTTTTTTTTCTAAATACTTCTGTTGGTAAGAACACACAGCATATTGCATGTCTCGGCTGCCAGAATGAATTATGCCCTCTTGACTTCGACATGAATATGTGTATTTATGCAGAAATGGACAGGTTGATAATTTCTTATATGACTGACTGTGCTACTTTTGGCATAATATGCTTTTATGAATAGTCAAGTGAGAACAGCCCACTTACTTTAATAATAATGAATTAGTTTGTCTGATTTAGAGAGGAAGAGGGGGGAAAAAGAGAGCAAGAATTAAAGTTTTTTCCTGCTCCACTGAAATTCAAGCCAAACAAATCCCACACACTCATGCACATAAAAAGGAGGCTCTGGAGAAGTAGAAGGTCTATAGAAAAGAAAATTTTAAGACCTGACTGGCCTTTAGTTATGTAAGGAAATGAAGATTGAGCAGCTGCACTGACATTTCGTTTCTAGATAGCAGAGGACTGTAGTGACTCACCCCTCATTGCTATGCCAGTATACCTCTTCTGCACAAGTTTTGATTAAGGTTAAAAACAAATGAGAAGGCAATGCATTTCAACTTGCATCAGTGTGTCACTGACAAGTAGCATGAGTAAGTGACCTGCCACAGCAGTCCAAGCTAAAATATTCTCATTTGGATACCTCAAGAGCAAATATTTCTCATGTGAAATTCAGAAAGGGCATGCTATATAGAAATGAAATTTTGTTTTACTCTTGCACTGCAAAAGTCCATAGAGCCTACATTCACAGCTATTCATGTCATATAAAAGAATGCCTGAACTACCATGCACAATGAAATATAAATGGCAAATATAAAAAAACTAATACAGTATATGATGAACTAAGTGTGGAGATAAAAATAAGCACAGCATAATGAGTACCTGCCTCAGGTAATGATAAAATTTGATCAAGAAAGAATAGGTCTGTATGTATGCAGGATATTAGTCAGAGCTCAAAGGGAAATATTAGTCAGAAACTAAGACTTCCTTAGCAAAGCATGTAAGGCACAGAAATGCTGTGCAGGACTAGCCAGAACATTTTGTGCTAGGCTTCAAGTCCTGCAGTTAGCACCTTTTCAGGTAATACCTCATGTTAATTCTTGCTCAGGAAAGATATCAGTCTCTTCACCCACAGGTAACATTGGTCCTTCAAAAGACCCTTTGGGCTTTTCTCAGACTCCCAGTCACACCACTGAAGTGACTAGGCAGGTACAGAAACCTCTCTCCGGTATCACCCAACTCTTAAGGAAAGCTTAACCAAACACCATTCTGTGCAACAAATTCTGGGCTCTGTCCCAGAAGATAGTTCCCTGAGCTTCCCATCTCTCTTGTCCTCAGCCCTGGCCTCTTGCCTTGGGAGAGAAGGGCTAATCCCATTCTCAGTGGAAGCCACTGCAAGCTACAACTGGTAAGGGCAAGAGCAGCTGACCCTAGAGGGAAAGACACCTTCCTGCACACAGTCACACTTAAATAGATGTAGCATCTATGAGACGCTGTTCAGGTCGCTGACCAAGTAGGAAAACACAGGTAGAGACAGCATCAGTTCCCCTCTGTGGAGTAATTCCACATCCATCAGCTAGGGAACCTTAGTGTTTGACCTTATAGTGGACTGGAGAGTTTTCATGCAGGCTTTTCCAGAAGTGGGATATTGCATCTGTTTCACTCTTTAGCAGCACAAAATCACATAACAGTAGAATTCAGAGCCCTGTCAGTGTTCTAACCTCTTTGTGACAGTGAAAAACAGTGTTCCTTTCATTGCTTTTCAAATACTTCCAAGTCCTGATCTAGAAGGTTATCGTCAGCCACAGAAATTTCTGTGCTTATTAAATCTGTCACTGTCTCCTAATGAATGCACTTGTATTGCTGGGTCTTACAACACAGGCATCTGTCCTTGAAACACAAATAGATGTCAAGATTTCTTTTTTTTTTCCCACATAGGCCTTTGAACAGTTTTTATCTATTTACAGTCTACAGTAAAAAACCTGGTAGCTTGCAAGAACTAGGTTTGAACTAGGTATGTATGAAAGCCAAAGATGTCATTTTTGTGTTATTAAGCTTATGAGCCATCTGACTCAATCTCAAGAGTGGAACCTCTTACCAGAATAGGTCTTCCCTGCAAGGTAGAATCTGTTTAGTAAAATCACTGCACTTCAGAAAGGTTCTACTTAATTACCTAATTATTCCAAGTAAAAGAAACATGTCCAATAGCTCAAATTCAATTCTCAGCTTTGCAGAGATAAATAAGCCCCCAGTGACTTCTGGGGCCATCTGCAGCTGAATTTGGCCAATCATATAAATCTTCCTTCTTCTGCACCTATGGTGTACCTTGAGGAGGCAAATGGAAGTCAGCTGAAAAATGATTAGGATTTGCTTTCCCATTCCAAAGTCAGCTTGTTGGCTGCAGTTTGCACAATAAGATGACATGAAACAAATGGGGTAGGGCTGAAAATCCATTGTACTTAAGAGTGCACAAGCAGGCACTGAATTGCCAGTTCTCTAAAGAGTGGGGTATTTCCTATACATCAACAATATTGAATTTTTGGTTTTGTTAGATTAGCCTAACACACCTCGAGCCACAATCCTAGACATACAAGAAAAGGGAGTTGAAATGTTCTTAACCACGCAGGTCCTTCTGCACAAATCCACAATTAATGCATCCACAGTGATAAATAATTGCCTGTAAACATATCCCCAAATCACCATGTTGTCCATCTGTTTCTTTTCTATCTTATAACAGATTGGATAGACTTACAGATGGAGAAAAGAAAGCCTCACCTTCTTCCCAAACACTCAAAAACAGTGCAGAGCAGAAAAAGAAATTTTTAGGGGCAGGAATCTTAAAACTGTATTCCCCAAGCAATTGAGTCTGCAAAAATCAAAAACAACCCAAACGTGTCCCTTCTATGGGCATTGCTGTTCAGGGTGCAATTTCCATTTCACTGACTGACAACTTTTCTTTACATACAACCAAGGAACCATAGTGAGGAAATGGTCCTGTATATATGGCAGAGGGAGAGAGACAGAAAACTGAAGGCAAGGATGAAGAGGAAAATTCAAAAACGAGTTTCTTGCTACTGGAAGGGCCAAGAACAGAGGAAAGCACTAGTTTTCTCTCACATGTAGAAATGGATCCAGTGGCTGTTGATGTGTTTCCAAGTGTGTTACAGAAAACTGTGATTTCTGGTATAATGCAGAATGACTGTTTGATGAACAGCTGCTACATGATCACTTGTAATTGCAGTGAACTAAAGTCAGTGTGTTATGGTCCTCAGTACTATGATCCACAAATGCTCAGCTCACCTTGAACTCTTGTCTGATGAATATGTAATTCCTACTTCATGTCTCCTAGGGGGAGCGTTCTTCTCTTGCATTTATCAGAGATAGCATTTAAGGTTCCATACTAAAGCACATAAAAGAAAAGTCATTGTCCAAAGGTTGTGTCACAGCTTGGAGGGGAGCCAAGCCACAGAGCTTAAAAAACTGACAAATAATCTTGCACAGACTCTGGATACTATCTGATACATATACACACACACAAACACAACGCCTCCCCTACACACTCTGTGAAGTCTGCATTTATACATATTCACAATCTTTCCCAGTCATTTGGCATTTCAGTCATCTGATGGCATTTACCTTGCCCTGTCAGGTAGCACATTGCAGGCCTGCTGGCTCAGGACCAGCCAGTCACAGGGATGTTCAGTGTCTGCTCCCCCTGATATGCTGGATATGTGTTCTCAGACATGACTCAACAATTTAGGCAGTCAAAATGACAGAACAATTATGTGTAACCCAGTCAATCAGCATCTATTCTAGCAATCTGCATGCTGTAACCAAGATTTTTAATCCTAAAAAAACTCCCATAAATAAGCAGAGAAGTATTTTAACAGAAGTAATTCTTACTAGAAGCTGTCTGTTCCCAATACAAACTCTTTCATCCTTTTTCTTCCCTTCATCTCAGATCTGTCTCCACCACCAGCCAGCTTAGGTGCACCTCAGCATGGCTTATAAGCTTTTCCTCAATAAAACATCCTCTTTCTAGGAAGGATAGGGCAGAAAAAGCCATATCTGGCCATATCTTCTGAGCTTCTGTTTGACACCAGCTGTGTCTTTCTGGTGCCATGCAAGAAAATGATGGCCAGAGCAAGGAAGAGGAGTCTCAATTCTTGGATCATGATTGGAAAGTCAGTCTGCCCCCTCCACCATCACCACACACTGAGGTCTGACCAAGGTCCAGCAGATCTCTAACTTAGGGCTCTCTATCATCTAGCATCTCAACTCCTAAGGTGTTTGGATGAATCTGCCACTTCCATGTAGGATTACCTGCAAAACAGGCCTTTCATGGCCTCATCTGTTTACTCACAGCACCATGCAGGCTGGGGCAAACTGTTAAACACATGCAGATCCTCTTTTGAGGCAGTGCTGGAGCAGGATACTCTTCATACAGAAACAGACCTTATCTTCTCCTTTGAATTGGATACAGGACACTACTTCTTCTTCAGTACTTCAATAATTTTTGGATGGGATTGATTCTAAGGGAAGGAAGAGAGAGATGGAAAAGAAAAGAAAACTTTATTACTATTTGTACCTTTTCCAAGAGACCTCTCTTCTCCTCCACCTTCGTTCCAACCTCTATTCTTCCTTTCCTTTGTCAAGAGTAAACCAAAACCATCTTTGGGTACCTCGGATATGCTGGGATCAGAATTCCTAAAGAAGGATAAAAAGAGATGCATCAAGTGCCATAAAGGCATTAAAGAGATTGAAGCTGTGTATGTGAGATTCCCAGCTCTGTGTGGGCTGCCAGTACAGGTGAATGTGGGAGATGAGCAAGAGCTGGTGAGCCTTCAGTCACAAGCACAAGTGTCCCCTGTGATCACGAGGAGACGGCCTTAGTCCAAGTGTTCAGGAAAGCCCTAAAAGATTTCTCTGAGACAGATGCTTGAAGCATTGTCACCACAGTAGTCCCCAGCCATGACCCCAAAAGAGAAATATAAACACATCAAAAGTCAACAGGATATGGCTAGCTTGAGGCAAACCTAACACTATGAACCAGCTTTGCTCACATGTTCTAATATTCTTTTCTTAGTCTTTCCAAAAGCCTTTTCTCAGCCCATGCTTATGGCATGTCAGCCTGCTGACAGATGATGTGTTCTCTTCCCATTGAGTTGCCTTAGAAAATTGAGTTAGCAATCTCCAGAGGCAAACTGGTTTGTTTTGGATTTAAACTGAGCTGTTGAGCCCAGGCTAAGGGTCCTTTTTTAACTCTCAGAAAAGAAGAGCCTACTGACAGAAAACTAAAACAACAGTTCAGGCAGTAACAGGTAGAAAAAGAGAGGAGGCTTCAAGAGAAAGAGCTCTGAGAGTTGTGCACAAAGAAGTGGCAACAACTCTAACCTTGAATTCCCCAGCTGGAAGTGATGCTGCTGTGAGACATAAGTTTAATGTGCATCCTTCGTCTCTGTGACATTGCCAACTTCATGTTTATAAATTAATAAGGAAGCTGGCACACAAAACCGTTCACCTATGGGCTAGATACATGTAAAATCCAGAAACTAAAATTTAAGTTACAGTAAAATTAGGTACTATAAATTATGCAGAAGAATTTAAATTTCAAGGCTCTCCTACAGATATTTTTGTTCACATAGAAAAATACATGTAGTCAGTACAAAGCAGTACAAATCTAAATCTTCAATATGTATTACGAAAAATCAATAAAATATTGGCTATGCATAGATAAAAATGCATAACAATTTTATGGTTTTAAGTCAGTAAGTTTACGGTAATTTGGAAAACAGAAAAAGACATAGGGTAGTGTTAATAAATCTTATCTCAGCAGCTGAGAAGTCTTTAGTTAAAAAAAACCTGAGATTTTTCTCTAGGAGAAAGTTCCAGGTAACTTAAAT
Organism: Muscicapa striata striata; assembly: GCA_030060385.1. NCBI lineage: Eukaryota > Metazoa > Chordata > Aves > Passeriformes > Muscicapidae > Muscicapa > Muscicapa striata. The sequence continues at coordinate 626,763 of JAREIS010000067.1, read as the reverse complement.
ATATAAGGAAGAGGTGTTTAGGTAGCACTGCTGTTTCACAAAATTGAGCATTTTGATATTAATCAGCTAAGACAGGATACATCTCACCTATCTTTAGAGTCCCAGTGTTCACAACTAAGGTATTCATGGAGAAAAATAGGTGGTTTTAAGACTCAGATCACCTGATAAAATATAGACTTTTGCTTGAAAATGAGAAAAATCATGTACTAAAAATACATATTTATCTCCATTGACCACAGAAAGAGCCTAGGATGTCTAATTTGGATGCAAATACCTCCATTATAGAAATCTGCATTAATCATATCTCTACTGAGCTCCAAAGCAATTAATATAATTGTAGAAAAATGTATTAGAACTTTTTGCTCTCTCTATTTTTTCCAGTTTAATATGAGAAACCACACTCCCTCTCCCGTTTAGTCCTTCTGCCTTCTTTTATCTGTGTTGTGAAATTTCTTCTGGTCCTCCGAAGTGCACGTGTCTTCTTGTTCTTTTCAAAACAGGTATAATCTCATAAAGGACATTAAATATTTTTAGGGCAAATTATGTAAAGCAAGAATACATCTGCTAGCTCAGTTATCAGAGAAAGATTCCCAGGAAGCAATCAATCTAATTCATAGGTACTGTAAGGTTGTCAAATGTTCTGGATCAAACTATCTAGGCATCTTAATTAAGAGAGAGAAAATGGGAATGTTTGCACTTGCATTGCATTATCAGCTCTGAAATTAAACAGCCCTCATTGGTGATATTATCTTGAGGTAAAGTGACCAGTTCATTCAAAGGTAAGGAAGACTAGAATGCAGAACACAGTTGATATCTGTCCAATTACATATATTAGGGAAATTATCCAAGTCTTGGAAAAGAGATGATTAAGAGACAGGCTCAAGTGATCTTCTCTGAAATATTTGTAGACTGAGGGGACAAAAGAAAAGATAGAAAATTTTGAGAAGATTGCTAAGTACAAATGAAACAGTCTGGATTTCATGGACATATTAGATGCATTCCCGTGAAAGAAAATGCGATACTGAAGATATTACCTCTATCACTTTTTAAGGTAAACAATTTGCTTGTTAGAAACTATCTGAAATCTTCAAGAAGGTCTTAAAACTAGACATGCAAAAAAAGATGTTTAGAAAATAGTTCATACTATTAAACCCAGCATAATATACTTTGAAGTGATGTGGCAAAGATGAATAAAAGTTTATCTTATTTTATACCATCAATAGAAATCCAGATGGCAAACAAAAATAATTGAAAATCGTTGTTGATAAAAAGTAATTGGCATTACTGAAACCTGGTGGGACTCTCTCTTTCTAGAATTATTAAATCATAGCTCATAACCTGTTTGGGAAAGGCTGTGTAAGGAAAAGAGGTTGGAAGTGTGCTCATTTTAGAAGGCAATTACTTGCTTTAGAATTATTGATAACTTAGAACAGCAGGACCTTGGACATACACGGATCAATGAGTGGGTTCTGATGAGGGGTTGCTGCAGATCATCTGACCAAACTACAAAATGGGATGGACTCATCCTGACTTATCAGTGATGTGGGACAAGTGGTGTGGTTTTGGAGGCTTCAGCTCAGTGAATGCATGCTGCAGATTTCAACCAGCTTACAGGAAATCATCAGTAGAGTTTCTGATACAACACTTTTCTCTCTTCTGAAACCAAACCGTGCTCTACCCAACGGGAGGCAGCTATTGTATAACAAAGCAGATGACTGAGTTGTTAGAATGATAGTTGGCTGCTATCTAAGGATCAATAGTAGCAATCCAATTGTGCTCAACGTGGGCAAGGAGAAGCCAGTTTCAAAGGGCTTTGTAGACAGGCAGATTGATAAACAGTACTTCAAAAGTGGTAATTTCCAAAAGCCAAGAAAAAGTACAAACAAAACTGGAAGGGAATTCCAAGAATTCAACTAAAAATCAAAGCACCTGAAAAATCATTAGTTAAAATCCTCACTTCCACAGTAAAGAAAATTACCTGGGACGTTATATGTATGAGAGGACACTTAGCAAAAAGACAGCAAGTGACAACACACATGTAAGCAAACACCAGTTAGAGTAATTCAAGTTACCAAACTTGGAATGTAGGGAAGGAAGAGTAATTATTGATCCCCTATCAACACTAGTGCAATCAGAAGTTTTTGTGCTGGGATGTGAGACTAAGGATCACCTCTGTGAGCTCAGAGGAGCAATGGTGGGGGATATTCAGTACAAAGCCAAAGACCTTGGAGTCCCCTGTCCTGTCTTCTCCTGAGCTGTCCCAGGAGAAGTGCCAACCCACAGACCCTCAGACAAACTGGCAGGAAGAGCTCTTGGGGTCAGCCCAAAAGCTCATTGACGCTCAGAGGAAGAGGGCAAAGGTGGGGTTCCTGGGAGGACCATTTGGGGGTGCACCTGTCTGTGCATGTGTTTGTGTGTGGCAAGGGGAGATCAGGGACACTGAGAACTGTGACTGGACAGGCTGAGCATCTTATTCTGACCACTGGAGAGATCCATTTTGTGTACAGGGGTACATTTTTGTCCAGTAAGGGGCTTTCATCCAAACCAGCCAGAGGAGAACAGGATGTGTTCCCACAGGGAATATGTACTCAGCATCTCCCAGTTGGCCTATGGACCTGGAGCTGTGGCAGCAGTGCCTCTGTAGAGAAAATGGATTTGGCATCTCCCTGCAGACTGTGCTTGCTGAAAACAGAGAAGCAGTCACAGATAGGTGGTAATATTTCCTAGGTGGAAACAGAACCACTGACCATTAGAAATCTGAAATGTTCAAAATATTCCTGGTCTGTATTTGTAAGGAATACTGTGCAAGATACTGGTCACCAAAAAGTGTACTAAACACTACATACTACAAAAAACCCAAAACTAAGAACAAACAAATAAACAAATAAAAACCCCCAAACAACTACTAAATCAAAAAGAAAGCAATATCTAAATTTTCTTTGTATTCTTTTAATCCTGATGAAATTTGAGCAAGACTCATCAAAATTAACATCTATTCCCTGTGTTTGGGGTTTTTTATTTGCTGTTGGATGGGGTTGTAGGGTCTTTGTTTTTTACTAAAGCAAAACAACTTCTGGATGCTTCCAACATCACAAAGCTGGAAGAACATTATTTATCAGGGTTCAAACAGAAAAACATTCAGCAGTGGTTGAGTAGATCAGCTAGACAGTCATCAACCTCAAGAAAATTACAGAAAAATGAAAAAGGAGCCAACTGATTAAGTATTAAGATAGAGAAAAAAAGACAACAAAAATCACTTAAAAGAAAATCACACCAAGAAAACCTTATTTCCTCCTTTGAGGGCATTTTGTTTGATCACTAAATGTAATTTCAGAGACCAAGAGCACTTTTTTCAGCTTTTGCTGTAGCATTATGGAATTTTCTGAATAAGATTGACACTGTGGAATATGGTATACTTTATATGGGATAAGAGCTAGGTTGGGCCAAGAAGTATTAGTCAGGTGGTGAACATTTGCTGATGGGAGTTTTTTTAAAGGAGTCTATGACTAGCAATAAGTCTGATCCTATTCTACATTTTCATTAATTAATTAATTGGAATAAATATTTTAAAATTGATTAAAACTTCACCTTAGACAAAGATTGGTGGAAAGCAATCACTAGAAGACTTGGGCTTTCTCAAACAAAATGTGTTTAAATATATTCAAGCACAACATAATATAACTGAAAGGAACTGTGTGTGTGCCATCTATAGAGTAGGGAAGATGTCCCTCCAAAGCAGCTTTTTCAGCAACAGCAGATAAGAAATTTAGAACATGCTCCTTGGGCAGTTTTGTAGGAAAATGGGCTATTACAATTTCTGGACATGGAAGTAGCAGAAGTTGGAGGGGTATTGGTTTGCTGCCGACAGTTAAAGGGGCCGAATTTTGAGAAGGACATTAGAAAACAGAAGAAGGTGAAGTAAATGGTCATAAAAATTGACTTTGAGAGCTGAAGAAAATGTGTTAAAGTGAAAAAATTTAACAGCTCAAGTAATTTAGCTTTTGAGAGGGCAGGCTGAGAGTGACATGATTGCAGTCTAAATACTTTCAAAGGGAAAAAATAGAAAGATCTAAAGGGCTCTTTAACAAAGACAGATATAAAAAGAACCATAGCTAGAAATGAAGCCAAATATGAAATCATGCACCAATTTGTAATTGCAAAAGAGATTTATCACGGGGAAAAAAATATTAAATAAAGTCCATCTTTATCTCTTGATGTCTTTAGATATGAGTAGATGCCTTTGTGAAACACATTGCTCTGACAGAGAAGTTATTTTTTAAATCAATGGGTTCAGCTAATAGCCAGCCTGGGAATTACATCCATAGGAATTTTCTATTTTGCCTGCAGCTCTTTTCTTCAAAAAGGCCATCTCTCTGACTTGGGCAGCAGTCTTTCCATCCTTACTCTTATTCCTCTGTTTCTCCAATGGCAGATGCCCAGCTCTGCTTTTTTTGGGCAGGATGGAGATTTCTGCATCTGCTGCTGTTTCCCATGGGAGGGACACAAACTGATCAACCACTGCTAGAGCAGCAGAGATCCTGTGGGGCTGCTGGGGATAGAAGAGGTTTGAAACCCATTCTAGCCTTATGGCTACTAAGATCAGACCTTGTTGCTTTCCCTCTGGCAAGTTACTGAACTTTGAATAACAAGAAGTACTGAAAGCCACTCATTTTGACAAGGTACAAAGTAATGCAAATACCATAAGAGTTATAGTTCCTGCCTAAATTTAGATGTAAAATCAAGCCTGATAAAGAAGCCTTCCTAGTATAGGAAAGATGGACACAATCATTATTAAAAAAAAAAAATAAATCTAAATGTCTTTGACAGGTTTTTGGAAAGAGGTTTGTCCACCTAACTCAGATGCCCATGGCTAGGCAGAGGATACCCACCTCTGGAGAGAAACCTCCATTGGTCTCTTTTGAGTAAGCAGAGTGCTTAGACCTGAACATTAGAAATGTGATTAATCAAGTACTCTACAACATATAGGCACAAGTTAGATCCAGATCAGGCACATGAAATGTCCTTTGTAGGTTGAATTATCTAGCAAGTTCTTCTGCCTTTAAAACCTAAAACTTCAAGTGTAGCAAGGCTTAGAGGGGAAGTACTGTGTTTTACTAGACTAAGTGGTATGTCACAGCTATTTATCACTACTAATAATTGTACTGAAAAGAATAAAAGCAGAGGTAGAAACACAACTTGTGAACAGAGAAATGCAGTGTTTGGTCACAAAGATATCTGACAGGCTCTGGGAAGGTGGGGAAAAAAAAAACTCCTCTATGTCCAAAGATTTAGAAAATTAATTGAACATTTTCAGGAATTTTGGTTTAAATACTCATGTTTCTTTAATCTTAAGCAAACCAGACAAAAGAAACTGGGACATCACCTACCAGTGTCTGATCCCCAGTCTCTCACTGCAGCCATAAGGGTAGAGCAAGGGTGTATGCTCACCTCCAGAATCCTGACACCTGCAACACATGCTGGGAGTGCTGTGGCTTGAAAGGTGCATATATTCCAATCCCAGTTTTACCTTATAATAAATTATTTCCCATGAGGTGTACCTGGAGTTTACAAGACATTGAGCATTATTCATTGATCAAACTACCTGTTTTATTCTAAAAGTTGTAAAAAAAAGTTTCTTGAGAGAGACATCAGTCTGCACCTTTGAGTTATAATCTGCATTAGCCTGCATTTGTTTTTGGTTTGGGTTTGAGGTTTTTGGCATGGTGAGGTAGGTGGTGAGAGAAGAAAAAGACTGACCTGGTGATTTAGGTTTCACTTTGGGGAGAAACATTGCAGACACACGTTTTTCAGTTTTGAAATATTGTTTTCAAAAATAAAATACTGTCAAATTTAGGCATGCCTATACTTTCTTCATGAATTAGTAGTCATTTGCAATGCTGTGGATAAATCTTGCTGACAAACACTTTTAACAAGGGAAAAGTTTTCACTCCAAACCCATAACACCATGAAAATCAGAGTTTTCATGCAAGAGCAGGTTTGTTACATACTACTTGCCTTCCATGATTTAGACAAATTATAAAAATACATGTGACAAAAACCAACCTAGCTATTGAATAGCTCAGTGGATCACAGACAGTATAAAGTCTCTTTTTTAATTAAAACCATCCAAAAAACATTTATGAATAGTGTACATGCTCCTGTGCTCAAAAATTTTTCACAGATGATTTGTGAAGAGGGGAAAAAAAAGAGCTAAATCTGCAATTTTTTTAAAATAACCAATTCAATCAAAATTACTTCAGGAAATATTGTTCAGCATTAGCTAGTCATCATACCATGTACTTTTAAGGAACATATTAGATCTATAAATGGTCCATCAAAAAAATGAAAATTCAGCACTATAAAGTAATTTGAAGGCATGCTTTTAAATATATGGTGTTTAGGAGGATATTGAAACACCCTCACAATTCTGAAACATTCTTCATTGTCCAAAGAGTGCTGAGATTTAAGCTGGCTCATAAGTGTTAAGCAATCAATTCTTGTAGACACAGCTTCAAAAGTGCTTCCATTTAGTCTGCTTGAATTACAAATGAGTTATTTCATTAGCAGAATTATTATTTTGGGATGAACTCCAGAACATTAAAGCTTTACATTTAACCTCCATTACAGTCCAGAATTGAATTAACCTCTCTTTCCCATATAAAAGTCGCTAATGCACTTTCCTTGTAAAATGCAAATGTCATTACACTACGTTTTGCAGAAAGCACTTAGAAAATTCAGTAGAATAAGGGGTCATATTATTTTGGTGCATTCACTTAAAACACTACATTTTAAGAAAATTAGTTCATCTTTCTACTCTTTGAACACTGATACTTGGAGGAACAAGAATGTCTGATTTACTTGCTAAAATATCAACTCAATATGTCAGGGCAGCAACTCAGTGCTGCTGTAACACATGCTGTACAAACATAAAGGATTATGAGGGAAGTTCTGTGTTCAAGGTGGTTAAGAGAATCAATCAAGAACTTTACTTTCCCTAAAATCTTAAGAATCTCTTTGAAGCCCCTCTGGGTTTAACATTTTCCTGTTCCCCATTCAGAACTAGAAGAGAAATAAGAGAAAAAAAGCAGAAATTTGCATACAGCTGGAAATAAGCTGAATTGAAACCACACATTGTGAATGTCTCTACCTCTGATGCCTACTATCTTCAAATCAGGACTAAAGATCCCAAGGGATGTGGGTTGTTTCTCTAGTCACATTTCACCACGTTTTTCTAATGCTATATAATAGCTAAGTTTGAAAGTAGACTATTGTGATTGCATGATTTGGCTTTGTTATGGACAAGAACAGGAAAATTCTCCATGTACTGTAAAGAAAAAGTCTGCAAAAAGATGCACAACAATTAGTTATTAGCAATTTTAGTATTAGTCACTAGCTATTCCTTTAGAATATGAAACAGTTATGGAGGGCAAAATGAAACAATGTCAGTCCTGAAACAGGGTATTTTAACAGGAAATCAGTTAGATTTTTTTTTTCTTTTTTTTTTCCCCATTTTTTTCAGGAAACGTGGAAGGTTGTGCAGAGTCAATATTTGTGAACAATACAGATTTAAAAATTTGAGGTTCAAACAGAAAAAGTGATCTGGACATTGTTCATAACATGATGAACTCAGACATGAGATCTGCTAAGTTGAAAAAGTTAAGAAGTTGAGGAAGCACAAGGAGAAGAGCTGATGACAATAATAGACAGAAATTGCAAAAATTGCTTTTTCTGGTGCAACATTATCAAATCCTAGGATCATGATCCCTAGTATTGCTATGAAAAATAGTGAATAACATGGTTAATTTTTGTATTTCATCAGAAGCACATTCACCAGGAAAAACTACAGGGGGTGGTTTTACACTCAAAATCCGTCATAATTCCAAACAAATTTTCTAACTGTAGATGTGACTTTCCCAAAAGAATTTTGTTTTCTCGCCAGTTGTACTTTTTTGCATTCTGAAAGCAAGAAACACGCAAGAAACCCATACCTCAGGAGCTGAATGAAGAAGTTCCCAGAGACCATCAGCCTCCATCAGCCTCCACCATCTGACAAGGATCTCAGAAAAGCTACACCCACAAAGTCCAGACCTTATCCAAGATTTACCCTCTTTTCACTAGATTTTCTGAAATGATCCAAATTGTGAAAAACAGTCAATATGGAAAGTGTGTTAGAATAAAGAAGAAAGTACCACCAGAGTGTATTCAAAAGAAGCTCATGTTAAGTGTCCTGGACTCACTAATACCAGAAAGAAAATGGGTAAGGATGAAGAGTACAGATAAAGCCACCATAAAAAGATGTGGCAATTTATCAATAGATATTTTTTTTAATGGTATGTTCTCAGACTGTCAGATTCTTCCACTTGTCCAGCAGATAATTAAAGGAACATTTTCACATTTTCTTTTATCCCCTTCAAGTTTATCCCCTACATTAAAATGAAGCTTTTACAGTTTTGACAAGACATTTAGGAGGAGTCAGTCTGTAAAGCTTAATTGTTTGTTTTCTCCTGGGGGTCTTTTGCACTTGTTTTGAACCATTCATTAGAGGTGGCTTTCAATTATGAGCCAAAATGCAGATCCTTGAATAGACAGACCTTACACTGTCCATAAATCCTGGAATTTCACAACCATCAGACAGACTCTTTAAAAGCTTTTATGAGAAAATATGGTTTAGTATGGAGACAGCTGGTATTTAAATTACCCATGTGAGAGAAATTACTTTTATTCATTCACCAGATGCTTTATTCATATATAGATTTTTAAATTAATAATTCCATAATACTTGCAGCTATATAATCCTAAAATCCACAGTTTTGCTCAATGACATTAACCAGATTTGACATCTTCTTTTATTTCTTGCAAATAGTGAAGCACCTTTTGCCAATTGCCATTTTGATGAAACATTACAACACATACAGGAAAAATAAAAAATGTCAGTGTCCACTGACAAGATGAGTAGGGTTCATCAAGCTGTTATTCCTGCCTTTACTCCAGGTGCAGACTTCAGAATCATTTGTTATGTTAGGAAAATATATTGGCTAGTCACATGCACATGTATCTCAACTACCTATGTATACATATGTACCCCTGTAACACAAACTGTTCCATGTTATATTTTTAAACCAAATAATTACGAGTCAGAGATACCTGAAGAGGTGGGGAAACACTTCTTGCTATTAACATAAACTGAACAATAAGAAGTTTCAGGAAGAAAAATAGGAAAAATGGGTAACAAAAAAAAAAAAAAAAAAAAAAAAAAAAAAGTTCCTGGAACATTCTAGAAAATTTTTTGAGTTAACATGGTTGGTGTTTATTATATCAGAGAGGTGGAAAAGCAGCTGAACTGTCTCGAGCAGGGACTCCATGCAAAATAAACCTGCAGCCTCAGGTTTGTTCAGAAAATGTTTATTCAATCAAATAATGTTGTTCTTCCTTGCAACCCTGAAATTATTTTTTCCTGTTCTCTTCTTTCCACTTGAATACTTTTTCATTTCTCTCCAATTTTCTTGTCTTGATCATTACACCTTTCATCTTCCAGGCCTCACTCCATTATATATTCTCTTGGAAAATGGTACTACTTCTCACTTTGAATCCCTGCACTGGCTAAATTCTACTTTACATGAATTTCAGGGTCCTTGTCTCAAATCTGAAGACATCACATAACACTTGTTACTGCTTCAGCATTCATATTATTTCATCTACTCTTAAGTCTTCTGCCTCACACTCCTGTAGCTTTGTGCAAATGACATTCTTAATCATGACCTGGACTGATCAAAACCCAACCTGCTTTCATCTAAATCCTCATTTAATGTACTTGTCTGTGAGAAGCTTATCAGAAATCATTAAAATATGAAAAAAAAAAAAAAAAAAAAAAAAAAAAAAAAAGAAACTCAACAAAAACAACAACTACAACAAGTTTTTGAAAGCTACACAAACTCAGGACTTCATGTGTGTGTTATAAATAGTAAATATTTTGAGAATAACTAAATGGTTGGTTGCTCAGTAGTTTTCTCCCAAAACTCAATAAGAATACATAAGCTATCCTTCATCCCTCTCCCATCTTCTCTCTAGGCAAGGTTATCAGAGGGACAGACTTTTGACACTCCACTCTCCAGCCACAAGCTTTCTAACTTAACAGGCTTAGAAATACATACAGGTTTTTCACTGCTGTTTGAACATATTTCATGGACAAAAGTGACAATAATAGGTTTTTCATCCTAAATGAAATTTAAATTAAATGAGAATTAAAAAATGGCACCTATGTTGTGAGAATGATCCACTTAGTAAGTACCAGAACTCAGGGAATGCGTATGAATTTTTGAGTCCATGAGCCTCTGAGTTTCTTGCCCAAGCTAACTAAATACAATCTTACTCCAAATGCATTTCAAATATTTGCAGCTAGGATCAACCCCAGCACATTATCTCATTTCCAGCTCTGCAGCAAGACTTTAAGGATGGAAAGTAACCCCAGCTGCAATTTTCATTTTTATAGAAGAGTGTCTAAGCTTGGAGCACAGATCAAAAGCATCCCTGGCCTTTAACAGATGTTCACCCAGATACTATGGAAGCGAAGGATGTGGTCACATTCAGCAGGAGAATGGGACCAAACTGCAGCCATAGGGTTTCAGGGGCCTGTTGGTTGTGGTCACTTCTGTCCATGGAACACATCCACTCCATGCAGATTCTGCTGCTGCTAGCCCTGCATGGGGAAATACTGCAAGTTGATTTTAAAGTGGGATCTCTCTCCTCACACTGCATTTATAACCAATTTTCTTGATTTTTAATTTGGTATAGACTCAAAACATGCTTCAATTGCATCAATTAGTTTAAACTAAAGTAACTTTTTTGGGTAAGAAGTTCAGGAAATATGTAGTATGTACTTTACTCCATAATCCCTTCTATGAGTAATGTGATACTAGAGGTTGTAGGAACAGCCAGAAGTCCACACTAAAACAGCTCATGGTGACTTGTGAGACTAGTAAAAACACAATTTGAGGAATTACACCCTGGAATACACCATAAAACTCACCCATCACAACTCCAACTCTTAAAGTGACATGAGAAGCCTGCCTTTGTCAAGGCAATTTCTTTCATACAGTCTGAATGCCAGAACACAGAGAATGTATGTCTTCCAGTGCTGTAGGAAGCAGAACAGAGGAAGAGTTAGTAAGAGAAAAACTTTACATTCTACTCTCTACTTAAATCACAACTCTCACATCCCTGAGAGTTGCAATGTTTATCCACCCAGAGCACAGATGATATGAGGATTAGTTAGTGTCTAATTATGTGAATATTTAAAGTGTTACTCCTAATGTCCTAATATTATTGCCAGTATATTTGCATATGGTTTTATTTATGCTCTTGACATTTGCTTTCTAGATTTTATTAGAACTTATAAACAACAAAAAATATTGATGCCAGGCCCTATTACACACTTCCATGAGATGACTCAAACACTCTCATACTCTTCAGGTTTGTCAGTCATTACCATTTAACAAGTTTACTGAACTGCTTTCTTTGAATCAGACCCTTCTGTAAAAGGAGAAATGTCATTTTTATCTTACTGAGTGTTCTTCCTGTATAAAAGAATTAGTTTGATGTCACTGTGACAACAGCAACTTTAGTTCTCTGAATGAAGAAAGAAGGAATTCCCATATCTCTGCAGTGATCACTGGCCTGTGACTTTGGTTAAATATGTGCCTCCAGAATATTGCAACAGCCTCAGCAGCTGGGTGCAAAAGAGGTAATCTCTGATCTGATACCCCTGAGTCAGGGTATTTTATGTGCAGTGGAATTGTCTGCAGATAATAAAAAAGAGAAATAATAGCTCTGCAGAGCTTGTTCCTTTAGATGTTTTGGCAAACTGGTCTATTCCATTCATATAATTTGGAAAAACTTTGACTTTCAACATAAAATATTCAAGTTTCATTATTTCCCCATGTGTAGACCAAAGCCCACCAGTTACAATCATGGTCTCAGTGTTCAGGCTTTCCTTGGATGTGTGCACACACATCTGTGCATACAAGTGTGTGTATTGGGAGATGACTGAAATTCCTCCTGTGTTTATTTCCATTAACCTTCCACTGAAGATAATGTTTTAATAATAATAATAAATCTTTCCATCTTAAATGAAATATATTAACTTCGTCACACAGCAGTTATTGTCAATATTAACTGGTTAAAACCCTCTTGGTCTTCTAATTCAAAGCTGTCTCTTTTGGTCTCTGGACATCACAAATTTATTCTCTCTGACCTCCTCATTTACAGTCATTCACTCACATGCAAAAACACTAACACATTTCATTGTTTTAAAATAGCTCCCATCCCATGAAAGCGTATGCCCTAAACATGGACAATCAGACTAAAACAGTCAATTTAGAATTCATTTAATCATACTAAACCAGTAATTTTAGAGCTTAGGAGGAGGCATTTGGTTCAATGGCTGATCTTTGCAATGACAAAACTATTGAAGCAATAACATTTTTCCTTACATACAAGCAAAAAAATTTCCTACCTTTCCAGAACTGAGAGGAACTGGGAACCAGGAAAAGAGTTAATTTGCACTAACCAATGATCTGATTGCTTGTTTTCTCCTGTCTAAATTGGATTTTAAAAATTTCCGGAATCATATAGTAATGAGCTGAAGGAGGTTGCCTAGTCACCACACACCCCCTGCTCTCTCATTCAAATATTTTGTATAAATCTACATCCACAGATTTTCCTGGCAGTATTTTACAAATGTAGAAAAAGAGAAGACGGAAAACCTGCCAAGATCATATTTTGGAATACAGCTTAGATATAATATTGAGTACATAACAAAATTTTTTGTATATTGCTCAAATATAGAGTCCATCAAAAGGCTAACCAATAAATGAAAGCACAAGCACAAGATAGCTAAATCTAAATGGGCCTATAGGAATTGTCTAAAACTTTATCCTTGAGTTCTGAGACACTGAGATGTCTGAATAATTTGCTAGGTTTGATGCTACTTGCTTATATACACATAGTTCAGGCACATGCTGAGCCTCTAAAAAGAAAACGTCTGACATAAACTTTGTCTATGTGTAATCAGCAAACCTTCCCTTTTCCATGAAGGATATAAATTATATGCAATTATGTCTTCAATAACTCCATGGGTGATTATCTATTTCTCTGGAGCTTATCAACAAATTAAAAATCTTGTTTTAACTGCTCTCCATATCACCAACTGTGCTGCTCTGGTTGCCCAGCTAAGAAATATTTTGGTATCATAAAAGGGATTGAGGAGCAAAAAATAAATAACTAAGTTACCTGGTTTATATGATGGTTTGTTACATGATAGGATTTAAGAGAATGCCAGTAGAGACACAAAGATGCTGACATGCTCCAGGGTGTACTGGGTATCCGTTCTTCCAGTCAGAAAAGCCAAAATGTGAATTAGCCTCTATCCATTTATCTTGAAAATTTGACCTTTGTCAAAGCCCTTATTAGTTCCTCACAGACAACCAAACAGGCTGGTGTTTGGATTAGGATACCATAACCAGTAGTATAGGGGAGCCAGCAGAGTAAACACAGGCAATCCTAAGCATACAAACACCTTTGGGAACAAGAGCATCCACTGGCTATTCTTCCATGGTAACCACAGCCCATCATGCTGAAAAGTGATTTAAAGAACAGCTTTGATGTGAGGGTCTCATTGACCTCATAGATATTGATCTAGATAGTCACAAGTGCTGCACTGAAGCAGCTGAGATCTCTGCTCTGCCTCAGCTTCCAGCACTGCCAAAGAACTTTTCTGCAGTTCACTGTCCTGCTGAAAGACTTTCAAAGCATAAGCTACTTCCCAGACTTATTATGCCTTCCATCAGGATCACTAACTGATGATTTCCGCTATGTTATGGAAGTTTTGCCTTCAATGATTCCTAAAATAAGCTTGCTGAGAGTAATTTTATAAAATACAGCAAACAAACAAAAAATATACCAAGTTATAAAAAGTGCTGAAGCAGTTGCAATGAGTCAGCCTGGAAGCACCAGTTTAGGACTTGTACACACTGAGTTGTCAATTATATATCTGCCTAAGAGTCCAATCAGAACAGCTGGAATCTTAAATATCAAACCTCACAACAAACTGCTGCAGATCAAGAATTATTCAGTGAATCAATTTGAGTGGAAGTACCTCTGAGAAGTCATGATCTCTTGTGGATAATTCATGAACAGAAAAAGGCCAAATTCATAAAATTATTCAATATAAATTATTCACCCTCCTCTTTGGAGACATGAAGTATAAAATTAAGTGTTTAGTTTTGATTAAGTGAGGAACTGAACATCATAAATACAGCATTTGACTCAATAGATCCCAGGAAATTAACTGCCTTTGGAGGAAGGAGAACAAACTTTTCTTTCTATTGCTCTTGAAACTTGATTAGCTGTTTACACAGTGAATGTGTACACAGAGCCAGATCCCAAAAGATGCTGAGCTTGTACAACTCCCACCATCTTCAGCTGTAGTTACTCGGCACATTTTAAGTTCATCTGAAAAACACCATATGCAAAGTGCTAAATTCTGGTATTTTTTGCTGGAAAAGCTCATCAAGTTAAAGAAAGCATTGATGAATGGTAGCAAAGTTGAATCAGAAATTTCACTATCAACCCCTTACCTTCAAATCTTCCTTTCTCAGGACATCTTTGTCACTGATTCAGATAGAAGTACCAGGTCAATATTCTTCTCACTGTTGTTTATTTCTGCATGTGAAGAAACTTTTCCTTTTAAAGAGCTGGTTTGTTTTTTTATCATTTTCTCAATTCAGAATTATTTAATTCTTCTTCCACCCATTGCTCCATACATAAAGACAAGTATAAAACATGCAGCTTCAGCTAGATTAAAAACAAAAACAAAAAACCTCAAACATCCAGATTAGAGGACTCCTGGCATGGTGGTTGTTTGTTTCTTTTTTATTTTTTTTTAATAAGACTTTTGAAAATGCATTTCCCAATAGGCTAGCTTCTGAATATTTTTCTTTTATGTTTGAAATGCACTGAAAATTTTTCTCTCCCTTGCTATTAATTACATAGCATTTGCTTTTTCCCAATTTGAAGTGGGCATTTTTTGTTCAAGCCCCAAAGTGCCACCATCAGACAGATTCTTCCATTTCTTCCTTTTCTCTCTCCTGCCTGCTCCTGCAGTCTTCAGCTTTGTTTCCACTGTTACCATAAACACTCTCTTATAGTGCTAAGATACTAATGAAGCACTGAAAAGGCACACAGTAATTATTGACAAGAGTACACACAGATTTTCTTTTTCAATCTCATTTAGATATGGCAGGAATTGCATTTTAGTACATTTCTCTAGTAAAATGTACATGAACTTTCCTCACATAAATATTTTTTCTAGTTGCTACCCATATGAAATCATGGCAAAGCAAGGAAGAAAGTAAAAGTTGATGTGAAGGCACACAACACATCACCTTGTTTTGAACAAAACTAAGCACAGTGAAAATCAATGAGATGTGAGGCCATGCCTGAAGAAGCTGTGCTACATGCAGTTACCTCTTAGAACCAACACATGAATTCTGGGGATCTAAACACAGAGAGCAGAGAAATGGATGCAGAGATATATAGCTGAATTTGGACAAACCCCATGGCTAGGACAACACCAAGGTCAAGGGAAGATTTAGTACTGTTCATATTTAAGATGAACCACTTCCTCATACTTTTGTGAAGTTGAATCACTTGCCTTCACACACCAGTTCTCCCAAGGACTCAGACAGTGGTGGACAATCAAAAGAACAGCCCACAGTAATGAAATTTTACCGACAGTCATCAACAGTGAATGTTGGCCCTTTCACGGAAAGCAAAAGCTCTCCATCCTTCCCAGCCCCTGAGAGACTTTTGCACTCCCTGAAGGCACTTCTAAAGCTCCTCAGGTCTCTCAAACAAAAAGGAAACCTGTCCAAGGTTATCAGAGAGTGAGGATTGATGTATCTCATCACTCTAGGCTCAGGAATATTAAAGTATGGCAAAAAAGGAAGCATTTTTTTCAAAACTACTTTAAAATATTACCTCTTCTAAAAGAGAGGCTGTGGACCCTTGTTTGTTTTACTTACTTATCAATCTACAGCTTTTCCTCAGGAGGAAAGAGTAGTCTTTCTCTAGGCTTTTTAGGAGGAAAAAACTGTAACTCATTCTTTGCCAAATGTCACACTCCACTGACAGGGCACTCTTTTGTAGACTGGTTGTTTTTCCAACATCACATACAGGATTTTAGCAATAAAAATTAATTCTTTTCTGCTAGTTTTGCTGAACTCCATTTCAAAACCCATCAGCTTAGGAAGGAAATTTAAAGCCTTTCTCCTGTCAAAGGCAAGAAAGCTTTCACCCTTACCCTGTTAGTCTGGCATCTCTCCAGTCAAGATTCACATTTAGGAGCAATATTAATTTCTGTTTCTCTCAGTTGCAGCTGTGCAGGAATAAAAAAAGTAATTTTTCTATTCTGGTAGGCTAGAACATGCTTTTTAATTTGTCACTAGATCAAGTTAATGACCAAGTATGGAAATTATTCCTTGGAATGACCTAGAGTCCAACTGAAGGTGGGAAGTGCACTCTCTCCTTGTGCTGGAGCTCTTCTGCTCACTTAGGAGAGCAGCAGTCAACTTTTCAGGCATTGCAGGAGAGCCTTAGCTGGCCCTGAGCTTTGCAAGTGCCAGCATTCCAAGCTGCATTTCCACCTTGATTAAGGGTAGTTAAATTGGTGAAATGTAAACCTTTCTGCAAATAGGAAGTAAGAGGATATCTGCTGAAGAACACTGGTAAGAGGACATTACCTTTCACCTATCCTCACCAACACAATCCACGTTTTCTTTGTGAAGGATGTTGCTGTAGACAATTGCAAACTGCACAGAAATACTCACTGTGCAACAAGACATTCCTTGCAGGGTGGCTGCAGGCGAGTGGAAGGGCCACTGAGTGTTAGCACAGATGGCACCACACATGGAAATTCAAAACCAGTCCTGAAACAATGCATGTATAGAACACCAACTGCACCTCCAGTCTGTTGCAAGGTAGGTAGGTGGCAAGGGTAATTGAACATCTGCTAGAGTTTGGTCCCATAGTTATTTCTAATTGGGTTCTTTCTCTCTCTGTACCTGAATTGATAGCTGGTATTTGGTCTAAGCACTGTTTTAAACATTTCTGATGGTTCTGGCACATTCCTTTATGAGGCACCAGATGTGCAGGTACTGAAATAGCTGCTACTGATTTTTACCTATAGGGAAACTGGAAGATAGGTAATTAAAATAAAATAAAATAAAATAAAACTTTATTTCATTGCAATCATTAAAAAGAAAAAGAAACATTGAAAAGTGGGTTAACCAGGGGCAAGGGGAGATTTCTATTTTGAAAAGCCCTTTTGAATTTCTCCAGGCTTGACAGTCCATCTGGACATTGCTAGATGCCTGGTTACATCAGCACATCATGTTTTATTTCAGTTCCCATATTTTGTTGCTTTTTAAAGTGTCTCTTACAGCCTATTTCCACCACAACATTCTCCTAAAGTTCCATATTATATTTTGTCAGAAGAACATCACAAGTAGCCCAAATTGATTAGTGCAGTGTTTAGGCCACCAGGAAAGCAGTGAGTGACTGCTCCTCTCTTCTGCCTGTTATTTTCTTTTTCCTTTATCAGCATCCCCGTGTAGTTCCACATAACTTTAATTACAGGGTCAAGGATAACAACCATCAGGAAAGCGATACTTAATTTTTATAAATACTGGCAGTAGTTTGCTACTCACATATATCTGGAAAGAGGGAAAAAAATTACAAACGTATCATTATACAACAGATCTTAAATTGCACAACTAGTAGCTGTAAGTATTGACTATTGTCAGAGCTCTGTTGTGGCCTGTGAAAAGGTCAGGCCTTTTCATTCATGTTCTTTTTATGTGAGGAATACCAAATAATAAAATACTCAGTTTATCTGGCTGCTGAGATTTGGGTTTCCCCAGACTTTCAAACTGCCACCAGGTTGGAATCTTCTTTTCTGTTATTATAGAAACAAAGTTATTTCATTTTCTTTTCTTTCTCGAGGTAAAGAATTTAATTTCCCCTAGCAGCATCCAAAATGAATAGTCTCTTTTTTCCACATAAACATTATACAAACACTTACATCGTTATAAGCTGCCTGTGCTTCTATCCTTAGGATGTCAATAGAGAGTAGTGCTTTTTGCTCAGAGAACATGATAGAAATAATAGCTCCTTACTGATCCATCAGACTAGCTAGCAATATTTTCAAAGCACCAAGTACTCAATTTAAAGGAATCATATCCAGTTGTAGAAAGAGCTTGACCTTAGGACTCCTTGACTTCTAATACTACCCATTTTCTTTACCTTTCCTAATTAACTATATGAAATTTCAATATTATGCCATATAAATTGTACAAACGGTGCAGGCCACATCCATTTAATACAGCCTCACAATTTTTCAGCGGGTGTCAGGTGTTTTTCTGAAGTTTAATTCTGTGTTGCTACACCAAGCACACCATCTTTTAAATAACCAAAGAATTTCATACTGCCTTAGGAATAAGAACTATAAAGCACATGAGACAGAATCCAGCAAGAGACTCTCAGCCCATCATTTTTAATTCTTTCACCACTTAAAAGGAAATATCATGGCAAGATAAAACCACAGGGAAATAACTACTACCTTTGCAGTTTAACACATGGAGAGAAAAATGTACAATTTATTTGGGCATTTGCAAACTGCAGTGATGTCCTTATTTGCTTATCCCAAACTCCACAAAAGCAAACTTCAGCTACTGCTGCGGGAAGGAAGCAAGGCACAAAGATGCCTCACTTGCCTGGGGTAAGTCTCTATATCTAATAAGATGTTTCAATAAAGCTCAGTCTTTAGCCCTCACACCAAAAGCTTGCTATAGAAGCTTTCTTTTTCCCCTGAAAGTAACCTGGCAGGTTGCAAAACCTCACCAAGCACACTTGGACTTTCCCATGTAAAACTTGAAACTGCAGGGGAAAACTGCAAACTTGAAATAATGAGTTTGGCAATGAAGGTCTATGCAGAATCCGTTCTTCAAAGGGATAAGGTGTGTGGTAAAATATCACTAGTGACTTGCTGAAGAGTTTCAGGAACTGTTTTATTCTGCTCATCTTTTCCTCACTCCCTAAAGGCTGCAGACCCTAACTAACCTCTGTTAGTAACTCCTTCCTCACCTGGCACTGCCAACTCTCCAGTTTTGGCCAACCAATTCAAACCCAGTATTCTCCATGACAAATATTCCAAAGCCTTACACGATGGTCCTGAGGAAGGATGAATTTAGGGACTGAAATACACCAAACCATGTACTTCATTGCCCACAGAAAACAATACTCCAGACTGTAATATGGTACCTTCCAAGCTGCAACTCACATTCCCTTCCAAGTTTCCTGTACTATGGCAGGAGCACCAAGCAAAGGGCAGAAGACAACACCTCAACACCACCATTTTCAATGGCTTTAGTCACTTCTACTGAGGGGCAGTCACCAAGAGTTTTACTCCCCCTTTCTCCTATACTGCTCCTCTATGCCACTGGAAGACACAAGACTGTTGGTAAAAGGAGAAGCAATTTGGTGTGCCTGTGGAAAAACAAATTAATAAATAAAATGGATAAATAAAATCATAAAATCCCCATGAAACCAGCCCTACTGTTTATTTCAAGATTGCCTCCAACTGTCAAATATTCTCATTTTATTATTATAACATCATCACCTAAGGACTCTTGACCAGTAGAGCCCTAAACCAAAGTTTTTACCTTAGAGGTTGTAGAATGCACGTCTTTTCTTGCCTTGTTTCCAGGAACCTCTGTACACACATGAAGAAAGGCACAGGACTAAGATGATCTGCCTGGGGATGGAAAGGATGACTTAGAGAACCTTTCACCTCCTACACCCTAAATCCAGATCCTGTGGAAGGGGTATTACCATGGCTAACAAGACCATTCCTGCTTCAAAGAGTCTATTGTTAGAGTTTTGAACAAAGACATGAGAGTGTGCTTCAGGGTTTGCATTGATATTAAGAATTTACATTTTTTCACAATGGTGTGGATAGCATTTCATCCATTTCTCTCTGGAGCATTCCATATTTGCCAGGAGTAGGAAGGAAAATCAAGTAGATTCACTTTGAATCCAGTTTGACAATTCCAGGATTACATATTTATTCAGAAATGGACATAAATTCCTCTCACATACAGAAGAGCATTTAACATATTGAATGATTTAATTATCTTGAATCACACTTTAAATATTAAATATATGGAACAAAATTAGTTTTTCCCTGCATGAATATATACATAAAATACACATATATGCATCTATAACCTCATGTAAACTCACAGATAAAATCTGTGTTCATGGCAAAAAAGTATTATTATTTTGTTGTCAAATGCAAACTAAACATTGTTTCTTAATTAACCAAATTGAACTTCAAAAGCCTTGAAGACAGATTAAATTATTATAGCTGGGGTTTGATGTCAACAGCATCAAACATGTCTCCCTTGAAAGATCAAACAATATTCTTCTGCTTCAGTAGGCAAAGTTTCATTCAATGGCATTTTCAATCTCAATGAATGTGAAGAAACTGATATCCTACACTTTTGAGATGACCGTGAATCTTTCTTTGTCTTGCTTTTAACAGTTCTTACAACTGTTTACATTTTTGCCTAGAGTAATTGTCAGTTTTAATTTTTTCAGCCCATTTAATTCCTTGTTTATTTATCACTCCCTTCAAAGTTAGACATCTGGAATAAAAAAATCATACACTGATGTTTGAAAACCACTAAATATCGATCATCATTTGCAGTTCTGATCAACAGCTTTTCCATTTGCTGCAGTTAGAACAAGAAACAGCCACCCAGCAAAGTCCATGCCAAAAACTGGAAGAGGAATAAGTTAGTCAGGGCTTTTTTCCTGGTTTGTATTAGTTGCATGTGATTTAGGACAGCTCAAACACCCCTCAGTACAAAACAAAGCTGGTACATTCAGCCACTTCATTCTTCAGCTGAACAGCTGTTGAGCTGCTGCCCACCAGTGTACCAAGGAAGACACCACTTTTGCATTTTCCTCTAAGTTTCTGCGTTTTTTTTGCATGTTCCCTTGTTTTTATGTTCTTTCCTGAAAATTTTGTATTTTTTCAAGTTTTTAATCAAAGTCAAGCTATATTTTTTAATAAATCTGAAAAATGGAGAATGCTTTGTGCACAACTTTTCACTTTCATATTTTGTAATGACAAAGAATAAAACAAAGCAAAATTACCAAAACTTGCCTTCGAAATGCTTAAGTAAGAAGGAAAATAATTACACCTGCTCTAAGATAATGGGATATTTATTGCCACTGCTTCAGCAGAGGAAGTCAAAGGTGGAGGAAGGCAAGGCAGAATAGAAGGGATAAAGAAGAGGCAACATGTACAGCACTGCATACATCAGAAACCCAGGGATTACACTGAACACACATCAACTCCTTGGAGAAACAATGGCAGCTGTTTACTTACATTTTCTAAAAGAGTGCAGGAAGCCTCCCAAATATTACATCTATCAGTATAAAGTATAAAATAAGTATAAAAATCAGCAGCACTTGCAAGTGTGAAGGTATGGAGTCAAAGCTCATGAGATGAAGGTAGAAGAGGACTGATTTTATTCACATGTAAGCCATTTTCCCCATTGCTGGAAAAGTATATCCCACACTTCCAGAAACCATTGACCCTCTGTCAAGTACTGCCTCTTGCCCACACATAAAATAGAAAAGACAACTAGAAAAAATGTTAAGAGTCAATAAAATATTAACATAATCACAGACATTTCCTTGTCTCAAATAAACATTCCTCTTTCCTGATTATTCATGGACTAAGCTTATAACATGCATACCTAATTCCTGCTAGGAATTTTCATGGACAAAACTTGAACTACTCCTGGAATATTTTTTCTTTTATTTGGGTGTCTTCATTTCTCTGGGGTCAGGCTAGAGTTTGTACTTTAGGCTGATTGTCAGAAATTGCAGGTACTTTAATGTAGATTAAGAATAAAAAGGAGCTCATCTAAGAGTAATAAGTGATGGAGTTTTAGTGCAATTATGTTGTGAAGAGTTTCCCAGGAAAACCTAATTTTGAATTTAAATGTCTAGGGAAACAAATGCATCAGGGCTTGTATTTTATTTTTCTTCAGCAGTCTTAAAAATTCATATTACAGCATTTATTATGTACTCAAATATATTTTAATGCAGCTCTGTAGAAAATAACTGTTTATCCTACTGTGTCTCTGAACTCAGTAAGGCACTCCTTAAAAATGGAATACACAATAAGCTAGGGACTCCCACTCCTCTCTTGTAAAAGTTTGTGTGTCTCCCACATCATCAGGAGCTGTGAAGCACTCTGGTTTACAGATAGTTCTAGAGCCAGAAGTCATGAGAAGTTGTGATACATAGATAATATTTTCTGCTGTTAGAAATGGTCTTTTTTTTTTTTTTTTTTTTTTTTTTTTTTTTGTAATTGCTGTTCCCACATTTGCTCATAGAACCCTGTCACCTGGCTGATATCTTTGGGTGTGCAGAATGTCCACACTGAAGTGTCAGAGGTATGCACAGATGTTCATACATGCTGTATACACTCACCACAGCAGGCAAAAACCTTAAAACTCTTTGGAAACCCTACATTATTCTCTCTCTTTTCATGTCAGTAAATGTAATGAAAACACTGGCTTAACACAGAATAACTCATTAATACCAGAATCTAATGTGTTAAGAACTGTTAGAACATCGATCTCATTATATAAAAAAGCTAATCTAAATATGCAGTCTGAAATAAAAATCTGTGATTTTTTTTTTTTTTTTGGTAGGTTTCTTCTGATTTCATTTTGCTGCTCTGCTTTCCCTACATTTTGTAGAAGCCAAAAAAAGGTAAGAAAACATCACAAAAGGCAAGATCCAATAGAGAAATTACATAGTACCATCTAGAGCCTGTGGATGTTATAACAACTCTAAAAAGAAAGGCTTTTCTAGACTATCACTAGGGTCAGTATGAATGATATAAGAAGAAATCCTGCTTTTTTTTTTTTTTTTTCCCAGGGCCACAGAGGAGATAATTCCAGCACGATGGATACCAAATAAAATGGAGTACTTTACATCCTTTATGCAGGCATGTTGGTTTTAATACTCTCTTTCTATAGATGCAGTTTTCAGGGTGTTTTATTATCCTACAGCTAATTTTTCAGAGGAAAAAGTGGATCGGTGGGTAGAATGGTACATCTGACTTAATAATGTTGGCATGTTAGGTTCTTTGGTCTGTCAGTGTCTCCTGAAAGCAATTTTTCACCAGTCCCTGCAGGCAGGGTCACAGCATGTAACTCACATCTCAACGGCACTTTCAACATGTCTAAATGTTGACAATATTTGAACTTTTGATCCCTGCCATCCTTGGGCATAGTCACAAGAAGAGCAGGCAAAAATACATCAGTCATCAAAGACAGTAGGTCCCTCCCCCTCTTCATGAGCTAAAGCATTCAGCCTCCCTTTTCAAATCCTCTCTCAAGAACACACCATGAATCCCATTTAATTAGAATTACTCTCACACATTCATTATACATGCTGGCTTCAACTCAGAAAGCATACTCTTCTGGCTCATTTCTATATGCAGCACCTCTATTCAAGTAAGAGACTCCATAAACAGAACCTGAGTTATATCTGTGCTTTCTTATGCTGTGGAAGGAGCACTCTGGCAACCTTTACATATTAATATCAGGCCATTTAGACTTCTAGGGATGGGTGAAAGAGGACAGACAAACAAAAAAACCACACATATCTTTCCTCTCACTTCCTCTTCCCCTCACCTCTTTCTATCCAGAAAATCAGCCTTTCTTCTTGTCTCTATTCCATTTTATAATATCTTTTTTCTACAGAGTCTTGCCTATTGCTATCAGTGGTTCACAGCGCAGCAGAATTAATCCAGCTGATATGTGATAGAAAGGGAAAATTTTGGCAATATATGATTACAATTTAAATGATGCAATTTCAGGGTCAGCACTACAGAAGGCACCGAAGAGGCTGACAAGTAAAAATTAATGGCAAGTGAATGAGGGCAGTTACAGTAATGTACATTTGCCTTCTCTGAGATCTGTAGACTCTGCTACCATCTGCTGGCTTATGAAAAAGATCCAGGGAATCTATTTTAGTAGCTCTGGATGCATAATCTTTCAGCTGTCTCTCATTATGAGAACAGTTCTCATTTCAGGTCACAGCCTACCTTCGCCTCCACAGAGCTGTCAATTAGGCTCACTTGTGTTTCCTCATGCATTTCCGACAGCAGGCATGAGGAAAAATGGCAAACAGGCAGTGAAAATTTTACATTAAACCCAAATAATATATCCCAGAGCAAGGCACATTTTCAGTATTCTGAGGAAAATAGAAAGAAAAAAATTATCTATGCAATTATTTCCAGTTTATTCTTGAGGGCAGAGGATGAGGATGGATTGAAAGATTTTCAATCCTGATTTTGAATGAAGTCTTTATTATGCTTTCTTACATGACTGATATATAAATTGTGATAGCTTCACTGAAGTCAGTGGAGCAATGCTATCTTTTGAGAATGTAATCCTGGAGGATACTTGCCAGATCTAAATGCAAAGCTGGGGCCAGTGTACATTAAACAGAGGAAGACAGAAAACATGATCATATTTCCAAATACAGTGCTATTATTTTACATATTCTTCTCTTGGACATGTGGGATAATATCTAGACACTCACAGAACCCATAAAATAATCTGGTTTTAAAATCACCACCTCTTCATTCTTTTAACTTGTCAGGACAATCATAAAAGAATTGGCAGTGGTGGCAACTTTTACTTTTTACTTTTTAAGACGGGTCTTAAAATTTGTTTGCACAAAACAACCTAATTCTGTAGACTTTAAGGCCAAAAAAGATCATGGTGTTCACTTCCATACTTACTGCAGTCCAGAAAATCTTACTCTGGATGATTCTTCTTTAAAGTTATTACTTCTAGCAGAGTTGAGGTTTCAGAGTTGAAAAAAATTCATATATATGCCTCACTTTGGAAGATTAAATATGTGCTCAGGTCATTTATGTTAATTTCTGGTGCACAGGAAGTGCACAGTCCACCTTGGTACTAGAACAAAGTTGTAGGACTCCATGAAAAGTTCAAGAAATGGTGACAAGCCAGAGACCAGAACCTTCCAAAAGCTGCTTGGCTTCATGACAAAGCTCATGCTATCTCAGCCCTTTGGAAAACACAATTTCCCATCCTGGGACTAGCCAAGACTCCCCAAGTGCATCTGGAGGCTGCTGTGCCTTACTGATATTGATTTCCACCCCATTCCATGGCAGTGTCTAAGGACAGGGGTTCCTATTCTTGGAGGCATTTGAGCAAGGAGGTCTTGGAACTTGCTTTGAGAAAATTCATAGTTAATGTAGTCCTGCAGTGAGCCTCCTGTATTTTCCCTCACAAAACAGAATTTGCTGCCAGCACCATAAAGAGCAAGCACTTCCTCTAGGACCTCCATATTAATATAAACAAGGGAAAGGGTTGTGTAAAGCTGTTTTTTCAAGGGTAAGAATCACAGGCAGCCTGTGCTCTCTACTTGCTATCTAGGAAAAGGAAACTGAGGTGGTTACCAGAATCAATGACAAAACACTGGTTGTGTCTTTAACAGAGGTTGACCAGAGCTCCTTTTAAAATAAAATGACACAAGTCCAGTAGTACATATTCTCTGGAGGAACTGAGTTAAGATGGAGGACATCTGCTGCTTGGTTCAGAGGTGAGAGGAGGAAGCAGCTAACTCACAGATGAATCAGTCAGACCTTTTATTGTATGATGTTCTTTCCAAAAATGGACTTTTCTTGTCATATTTCAGTGTTTTATTGTACTTCTAAAACAAAACAACTCTTTGATAAACGGGGGGGGGGGTGGAATAAAAAGTCTCATTGCTAATAAATAATATGTCGTCTTAATATTTGCTTTTGGGAGTGAAAGCAAGCAAGTCTCCCATGAGGATAAGTCAACACAAATTATAGACCATGGACTTCTTGTTATTAGCAGATGAGGAATGATACAGGAAAAGATCCTATTCGACTTTTTTAAAAAATCATCAAGCACAGTATCACAGAATGAATTACCAATACAAAAAACTTGTTCAGTTGCTTCATATGCCCAAGAAGCCAAAGGAAAAATGAATGAATCAGGGTCTGATCACATGGTTAGATATTATTAGATAAATTCATTCCTTTACAGGATTTTCTATTTATATCAAATGAACTGGGGAAAAATATTTACAATCTGTTTGGTTATATTTGTTAGAAAGCAGCAAAAGCACAAACAAGCTTTGCAAATAGTTCCCTTTTTTACTAAATAGCTGAGAAGAGAATTTGGCTCTTATTTTTGAGACCACTGGAGGTGCTAAACTGAAGCACTGGAAAAGAGCATTTTCTTCAGTTTCCAGAGAACTACAAACTGCTGAAAGGGAGAAGAAGAAACAGACACAAATAGCCATTAACACAGGCTTTGGACAGAGAGAGGAGGACTCTTGCCTAACTTCAGCCTCACAGCCCAAGGGGCACAACGACGGCGTTTGCTCCTTGCAGGTCCCAGCCTCAAGGTCAACCACCTTTCTATTCAATCAATATTGTTCTGTGGGGGTCTGATTTGAGCATACTCAAGGTCTAGAAGACTTAAATCTATTCACAACACTTCATTGGAAGAGCAGATGGCTTTCTGTAAACATGGGGAGCTGCTATGTGCAGCTCATATACGTGCAATATGTGTTTGGAGAGGTGGATATCATGTAACAGGACATGCTTCACTTACTTGCCTTACCCTTAAAAGTTTGGTTCCTTCAACAATTAGTAAAACACTCCCTATAAAGGAGGGATTTTTCTTAATTTATCAATCTTACTTGGAAATAAGACAGCAGAGGGAAATAAAATACAGCTACAAAGATCCTTTACCAGTGACATCAGAGCAAAAATACTCCTTCGTGATTCACACACAGCTAAGTGTTACAGAGAGATTAATTCTCCCACTTATTGATGTCAGACTCCCTGCAAGATAACCATGAATTTCATCTGAGAAGCATTAAAGGGAGCTAAAACTATACAAATTTATAACAAGGAGAACTATAAATTTCCTTTTATTTCAAACTAAAGAGAATTTAGGAGCCAGATCATTCCACTTTTACCTACTGATATCATGTCATAAAAAAAAAAAAAAAAAAATGTATAGTTAGAGCACAGAAAACATTTCATTTTTTCATTACTCTGTTATTTAGCCAATCTGTCATTTTATTTCAACTTCACAGCTGATCTTTTTCCCTGGTAGGAGTTCTCTGTGTGGCACTCTTTGCCACATCCCAAAATAGCCTCTTGGGTAGGTTATTTTCCAGAAACAGAGACTCTGCTCTGTTCTCCATACAAAGCAGATGATGCTTTGGCACATAAATCTGATACATCCCAGACACAGTTTCTTTAAACTGAATTAGTCACGTTTCATTACATAAAGAATTAAAGTACTTCCCAATTCTGAATAAAGAGCTAGATTTTGACATTCAAGATTTTTTTTATTGGTAAGGAAACTTTTTTTTCCAGCTCCAATGATAACCTCAATTAGCACCTTCCTCTGAAGCTGTTCTTCTGGGAATAGAACCACCATTTACAAAGACTAAGTATTAAAACCTGCATGTTTAGTATTTTGGAAAAAGAGGGCTAAAAAAGACTAGCTCTTTACTTGAAAATTTGGGCAAAAATTTTGCCTTCACAGTAAAACCAGTAGATGAATCTGGACTCAACTATATCAGCAAAAATCATTCCCTAAACTTAACAAGGATCAGATTTCACTCTAAAACTTTAAAACAAGTAGAAGGAAAGAGCAAAGCTTATTTCTATAACGAGAAAAGAGAGCAAAGAAAGATCAAAATGGATTTGGTTTTTTTTTTAAAGAGTTAAAAGGTCATTCATCTTTACTAAAGCTGATGAAACAAATGTCATTAGATGTAGGAGATATAAAAGGTCAAATAAATATCCTGAACATGGAGCTAAAATGTTACAGAAAGACTAAAGGAAGAGGAGAGGCACATTTCTTCCTTTGAGGATAAAATTATTAAAGAATAAAAATATTTTTGGATAAAAAGCATCACAAGGGAAAAAAAGGGTCCATGTCGTAAAATTTGAAGAAGTAAGCCTGCATTAGAGAGGAGATAATATCCCTTTATTGAATATCTAAGGAGCAAGTGGTACAAGATGCATAGTATCTTAGAACATTTCTGAACTTGGTTATTGAAACTAGAAAATTCATAGGAATCATGCCCAACAGAAAAAAAAAAGAACATTCCATGGAAAAATGGTATCTGTTTAATGCAGTCTGAATAAATATATCAGATCAAGAGATGAGAACAACAGAAAAAAATAGAAGCAAGTCTGAAAAGAAAAATAAGCAACCACAAGAACAGAAATGCTAATTTATCAATGGATCAGTTTAGAAGGAAGGCTTTAGACTACACTGATCCTTTGACTCAGCAATTGGTATCTTTTCCACAATCATCTTTGAAAAGAAGGCATTCACATTAGGAGAATTATCTTCAAAAATTAGAAATTTTTGGAAGTGTAAATGAAACACCAGCTCAGAGTAAAGGACCAAACCAAAGCAAGAGAATCACTCAAATTGCCACCAACTTTCAATAAGATCAGTGTTATTATCCAAGAAGACTTATTCAGGAAAACATTTCTCTCTAAGTGCTGCAGGTTTGGGATCCCAAACACATCAAAACTCTTTGATAAATTTAATTTACTTATTCTTCTGTATTTTCTAAATTTCCATCACTAGAATTTGTCTACATTTTAGACAATTTATGATAAAATAAACATATTACATTATTTTTCCTATGATTTAAGTAACTGTCAGTGTTCTCATTGCTTCCCTTCTTGATACTGAGAGGCGTTCTGAATAATAAGTGATTTTCCTAATTCCAAATACATAGAGAAATACAAATACATATTTTTAGAGAAAAATATTTTCTGTTGAATTTATAGCATATTTTGTATATTTTCCAATTTGATTATCTGAGATCAGCTATGATGTGATCCAAATGCAGAATGCACTTTACCTAATTTAATGCCATGTTTCAAAAGACTGACCCTTCTCTTCTGACTTGTAAAATACCTCCAACAGGACAAACATGAATACATTGAGAAAAGTAATATTTCTACATTCAGTAATAGAGTACTTGCACCTGTTTCCAAATGCTAAGCACTCCACACTGCTGTGTAGCAACTATGCTGTTGTAGGTAAGTCTATGAAGGGGCAAAATGCAGCAGTCTACTCCTCTTAAATCTTCAAGTGTCAAAGAATCATATATTTATAAACTTGGCTTCATCAGCTGTACTGTCCTTCTCATCAGAATGGCCATAAGTCAAAACATGGTAAATGTATAAGAATGACACTACATTTTGAAAATTAAATTTAAATTTTTCTACTACTGTGGATTATATATTGTGTACTTCACAATTGTTGGAAAAAGCAAATCAAGAAAATCCTGTAATTTTCCCAACATAGGAGGCACATAGTATCCTTCCTTCCTCATTTTCCTAGATTGTGGATGCCATGTTCCCCTCAAGTAAGCTGGAAACAAAGTTCAGATCTCATCAGAACAGCAAAGTTTAATCCACTAGACCAATCATCTCACAAAATTTGGTTTCCATTAACTACTGTTCATTCTATATATTTAGATTCAGGAATCTCTGGAAATTTTTTAGCTGAATGTGTTTGTGGCATTCTTTCTGGAACTGTTCCAGGGTGCTACCTGCACAGATCTTAACAGCCTAGTCCTGCTCTAGTGAATGTTTGAAATTCTGTGACTAATCTAGGTGTATAATTATGGTGAAAAAAAAATATGTAGAGTGCTCTTTGGTTAATTTCAGAAACAAATATTTTGGAGGATGTTTGTTTGAAAAGCCAAGTCCAGGAAAAAAAAAAAAACCAAACACACACAAAAATAACCAACAAAAATCCCAACAACAACCAAAAAACAAAACCAAACCAAACAAAAACACAAACAAAAAGCCAAAAAAAACCCACCTCCCCATCAAACCAACAAACACAAAAAGCCAAAACAAAACAACAAATCCATCGACCAATTAAAAAAAAAAAAAAAAAAAAGCCAAAAACCATCCTACCAGGATTTTTCATGTTGCAGGAAAAGTGCAATTCAAATATATTCACAAAATATAATTTTATTCCTACAAAGAACAGGAAACTGGAGCTTTTCCTTCTCAACCTCAAAACAGTGTATTTGAGACGAAAATTTATTTAGGTCCTAGAGTTCTTAGCAAATTTTATATAATTTTACTCATTCTGGAAAAAGCTGCACCTCAACTATCTGGCATTTTCAAATGAAGCTATATCCCCTATAAAACTATATATATATAAACATGTATATCCCAAAACATATTTTTGGGATATCCCATATCCCAAAACAACATAGAGAAAAGGCATGAAGTGCATTCTGAATCAGATCTGACCCATAAAAAATGAAAAGGAGAAAAGGAATAAAAGGAGGAATCACTCCTCCTATTTTTAAAGTGATGGGTTTTCTTTTGTTTTCCTTGTTGTGTTTTGGTTTTTTTTCCTTTCTGTTTGTTTCGGTTCTGGCATTTTATTGGTTGTTTTCTTTCTTTTGCCTAAATAAATTAATAACCAACAATTTATGGAAGCAAGGAAGAAAGGATTATTAAAATTAACAGACTAATTTGCATTTTTTAAGTTTTAAATTCTTAAACATGGAAATCTATTTGATAAACTGTTACTTATCAGAAAAAAATGTTGTCAAACTACACAGCACAACATTAAAATAATTAGGAAGATCAAACTAAACCACAAATTTAGAAATAACCAATAAACCAATGATCCCTGATTTTGGAACCATGAATAAAATGTTTACAGTCTCACAGTCTTTTAGCATTAAAACCTTCATAAACTGTATTATTTTTAGCTATGCATTTGAGTTACTCTTCTCTAAAATTACATTATCAAAAGGCTGAGTAACACCTGAAACAGCCTCTAGCAGAATATTGCAATGGATGAGACAAAACAGTGATTAAAACCTTGGTGCTTCCTTGGTAGAAGTAAAATACCTGCAGCACCAAAGAAAATCCTGGTCCAGACTTCTTTTCTGTAAAGCAATATAGCTCCACTGACTTCAACTGTTCTGAATTACACCTGCTGGGGATCTGGATCATAAATCTTCACAGTGAAATAAAGCAGCTCTTCAGTAGCATTCATAAATTCAACACCTGATAAAGACCAAACAAAATTCTGCAAATATAATCAGATATCAGTGCTACACATTGGCTATAAAATATTAACTCCTACTCTAGACACAGCACTAAACAGAAGAATTGTTAGTATTTTTAATCCTGCTTTGTGACAGGAGGTAAGAGGATAAGAATCACTGTATGTAATGATTTTGACAAACCAAAGCATATTGTACTGGCAACAAGATGCTAAGAGCTAATTTCACCTCTGTGAAGATCTGCACTGAAAGTCCTGTAAACCACCAAAACTCTCAAATTCAGCTAAGAAATGGCACATAATCTGGTTCTCCCTACTAGAATAAAATTTGCATTCAAGGAAATATTTTACAGTTATAGCCAAGGTGTATACCTATGTACTACAAAAATTTCTGATTAATAACTCTCCTGTGTCTCAGCATAGTATTAAATAAAAACAAGATAAAGAAAATGAAACTGTAGTTAAAAAAGCAAAGATTCACCAGACATTCCCCTTTTTTGGAATTTATTTGGAATGCAGAGGAAAAATCTGTTACCTAATTTTATACCTGGAAGATGGAGATTCTCAGGAAAGAAGTATCTGGATAACCACTTGGAAAGCATTTTTAGCAGGGGAGTCACTTGCTAACTTGCTTGTTATTGGTGGAGAAAAAAACCCAGCTTTTAAAATAGCCATGAGTTTAGAGCACACTACCTCTAGAATTGCTTGACTGAAAACAGGTCACAAAATTTTAAACAGAAAAACCCAAAACAGACTCAGAATAATTAATTATGTTTAGACAAGATGAACTACCACAAGAAGAGTTAATTTTGCAGTATCTCAAATGTCATCTTGTAATAACCATCAGTAGATGGTTGGTATTGGATCCTTTGGCCCCAGCAGGAGACTTCCCTTCTTTCTAAGGGAAAGTCCTTGGAGAGCCAACATTCCAGTAGAAGCCCTAAATTTCGATTTCACAACTCAATCAAAATTTTGTATCTTTTAAAACTCAAAAGTTTTCACTCAAAACTTTCACCCCTGCTATCTTGTTGAAAGATCTACAGATACATATCTGAATGTGACCTGCTTTGCCCCCTTGTAGTGGTTTTGATTGGCTAATTTTAGATTTTTTGGTTAATGTATTAATTTATGTGGTTGATTTACTGTTGGATAAAGTACTAGTGTACTTAATAGAATTATTTACTTATTTTTTGTTGTGAGATAGGATTAGGAGGGAAGGCAAAGCAAGCTTAAACTTTGACGGGGATAAAGAAAAATGTTATGAATAGAAATGAAAAAAAAAAAAAAGAATTAGAATAAAGCATGTAGAATATTTTTTCTTCCCCCTACACTCTTTTTTATATATATTGATAACATTCAAAACAAATTAGTTTCTTTCATTAGTTTATGGAGAGTTTTTTAAAGAAAATAGTTCCCTTCAATATTTGCAGAGAATTTTACACACTCAGTATCTGTCAATTTCCCACCCTCAGCTCTTCATAGGATGCTGGATGCTTTGCAAGTATTTTGACACAACACAACATCCAGAACAGGGTCATGTAGTCATGTGGGTCCCCTCCAACTCAGAATACTCTGTGATTCTGTAAAGATAGGCTTCCTGTTTGATTGGTGCAGGGGGAGCTCTGGTACAGAGGTACCACTGGCAGCTGAGGGGACTCTATATGGTCACCTCTAGGTGTTCACACCAGTTTAACACACTTTTAATGGGACAACACCAGTGCAGAATCTGACTGACACTGGAAATAAATCTCCCTTCTCTGTAGAAACTGGGTGCCAGCTGTTGGAGGGGAGCCCAAGAAGGTGGACTGTACCCTGTATCCTTGCTTTGGCCACCACAGACAAAGCATCAAGAGAAAGTCATTGCATCCCTCTACTGAGAATTTTAGAATTGCTTCTTAAAACAGTTGCATGCACACATGTAAAACAGGGATACATCTGTGCAACTGGACAAGGTATTACCTTAAAATCTGTTCTGACAGCTTATTCCAGGAGATTGCTCCAGGATTCTAGTCTTCACCCCTGGCATCCCAGAACCTGTGGAAATAACTAGAGAAGGTTGTTTAATAAGTAATTCAAGATAATGGTGTCAGTGTTCTGATTACATACAGCTATAGGTATAATAGGTACATCTTTTTTAGCTTGTATGTCCACACACAGAAACAACAACTGGGCCCCCGTGTGGAGGAAGAGAAGAAAAAATAAGCAAACTATTACAACAGCCCTATATAGTTAAGAAAATGCACTGCTGCTGGCTGGTGTCAATGTCACAACTCTCAAAACATTATTTTTTCATAATTTTATTGGTTAAATAACTATGAATAATGTCTGCCTAAGGGGGAGAGACATCTATCCACCCCTCAGATGTCAGTCTGTGAAAAAAAAAGTAGTAATAAATTAGTACAAGAAAGTCATGAAGATATGAGAAAATAAACAAGTACAGTTTGAAACAACACCCAGAGGTATGCTGCTTCAAAATCATCTGGTCAATAATGCAATGAATGGTTTTACTGTTAAACAAGCATAAACAGGCTCCCTACCCACAGCACAAAGTGCTAGTTCTGCAAGGTACATAATTTTAATCTTAGCTTTCCCTTTAAAACTTCAATTAAGCAATTAGCACAACTTTAATGGGTGCAATCTACACAATTGCTACTGATTTGCCCAAAGGTTTTTTCAGACATGTTTGATTCTTACTATCTGTAAGCAAGGAAGCATGCTAAAATACTTTGCAGATTGTAGATTAGATGTCATCAGGATTGACTTATTTAAAGCTCTTTGAAGAACTGAGGCACAAGAAATGAAAGTCTTTCTGTTAAGTGTAGGTAAAGCATTCAATGTAGGTGTGCTTGTATGATTGTTTCTCTACAATGCAGCCATATCTTAGATATACTTCTGTGGTCATCAGATAGTGACTGTGGCGGGGGGAGGAATGTAATAACAAAAATTTCAAACAAAACCTTGATCCTCACTTGCAGCTAATACCTTTGACTGAACGTCTTTCTCAAGGGGAAAAAAAAGTTTCCATATTTCCAGGTAATTTTTGCTCTTATGTGGTATAAATTTGGTAAAGTTGATATGGGAATTGAAGTTAAAAGATTATTCATACAGCTTAATGAAAATCTGCATTGTTTCAAAATTTTTACTGTTTGAAATGATTACATCAGGTTTATAGAATAAAAATACAAAATTAGAAATTACAACTAAAAAATGCAACTATATATTTTTAATCCTCACTATATGTGAATCAAATAATAAATCTTATAAGGATACAAGAGCTGATGCTCCATGTGGGCTTCAGATAGGACTCTCAAATAAAACTGCACCAAAATGTGCATCTACTGACTGCCATCAATAGATCAGAATTGTAGTTTTTTCATCAATGTACTGTTGTTCAATGTACTGTTGTTCATAACAGTTTGGGTTGCTGCAGCAAAAGGTACTTTACAGTAGGCCAAAACAGAATAATCTTCTGTTTTCAACTTATCCCTGACACTTCAGAAGGAAATGTAAGAAAATTAGTAATGGATAATTTGGGAATTGTAAAGACTCTTTATTGCAGACAGGACTTTCAAGAAGCTGGCTGGATAATAAATAACTCAGCAGTGATGGCTTTGACATCTTTTATGGTGTAAGATTTGCATCTTGACTAAGTGAGTATGAAAAGATCCTCGTAACTCTGTGTAATGTGCACAGTTACAGCAGGTAAAAAAGTTAATGATGGTAACCTGAAAGCACTTTCTCTATCCAGGTCCTACCTCACTCTCAGCTTCACATCTCTTCCTTTCCATTTTGTTTTATCTGACTTGTCATCTCTAAAGCCTTGTTTGTGTTGAGATATATATCATACAGTGCACAAGGTAAGGCACCACTAAAAGGCAGAAAATCCCTCACTCAAACAGGAAAAAATTCAATCCTTTCTTGCCAGTGCAAGGAGGGGTTTATTTACCCCACCACAGTGACTTCTGTGGCCATAGAGCTGGCTCATTATATAAATTACTACAAAACACACATACCCAGCAATCCTCAGAGGAAACCTGAAATCATCAGTAACTGATGCATAGATGAAAAAATAGTTGAATTTATCCCCTCAGGCACTATTTGTGCATTCATGCACTTAATATTTCACATCACATCTGACTGTTTGAGTAAATAAAGTGACATTTTGATTATGGAACATATTAGAGACTGAAAGAAGTTTTATTGATCTATCAAAACATTTGAAGGATTGATTACTACAGTTTCAAAGTCATTTCTTTCAATAGAGGTGTGGACACCAGACTGCTGTGGTCCATGGCAAGTAGGCAAGCACAAAGCCTGAATAGTCTCACTTAGAAATGCAACCCTAAGACTTGTAAGCAAAGAAAACTTTATCTGTTAAGAAACCATTTCCCAATGTTTGCATTCTGCAATGATGCAGCTCTCCTTTTATTGGGCCCTAAAAGATTCTTCCTTCATATTTTACCCTCGGAAATCTCCAGGGGAAAACAATGTAGCAACACTGAAAATCCCCCAGAATCCAATAACATATGTCCAATAATGAAACTAAACCAAACCCATTACAATCAGGGGCATAACAATAACCAGGCAATTTAAATAAGTCCCTTCAGGCTGGCTTCACCAGTAACCCTCTTTCCCACCCATTACTTCTAAGTCCAGCAAACGAGCCTTTCAGACCTCACAGTTAAATGACAGCCTTTTGCCTTCAAAATTGTGCTGCTATTCATGCCTCACAATTTAAAGCCTCCTAAGGGTCCCTAAAGATCCCAGAGGTCTGGGAGGCAGAAACAACACACCTATCTTCAGCAATGCAATTATATCACTGTGTTCCCTTTAAATTGTAGTCTCACCATTATCAGGCCATTAGTACAATTGTGTTCAGAGCCAAGGGTGGGGAGAAAGTACAGGACTGAATGTAACAAAGAGCAAAATCCTTTGAGAGGTGTCACAGCGTTCTTGTAGTGTGGAGATGAAGTTTTATAAGAACTGAAAGGGAAGGTTAAAAATAAAATAAAGGCTCAAGAAAGGGATCTCTTATGAGATGTAGGAGCATTAAGTAGCACTTCAGGATTGAAAAATGACATGAGACAACCAGCAAGAAACAGACTAAAACATGGAACAAGAAATACAGTGTTCATGTCACATGCTTCTACAAACACCTGCAGAGAGAAGAGGATCTTAAGTTTCCCTGCAAGTTTTGGTTCACACATTTTTACTCAGCTTCCTGAAGACAACAGTAAAAGAACTTTTTGTAAAGAAACAACCAAAACTCATGGAATAGTAAGAAAATGCAAAATAACTAACATATTTTCCTGTTGTCATTTGTTCTATGTGACAGAGAGGAGAAAGGTCCCTCCAAGTTGCAGTCTCTACTCAGACCTCCTATTCCTAAGACAACACCACTTCTGTCATCCCTTTCAGAGAACCAAAAATAAACCTTAAAGCTGACCTAGATGCAGCTTGGCATAAGGGTCTTATTCTGACTTCCTTTGCCTTGCATTTATGGCAACACAGTAAGACCTTCATATATAGACCACATTCCAAAATCTAAATCCAACCCTTTTGTCAGGAGTTTGAGATTTTTTTGGTAGTTTAAGTTCTGAATCAAAAGAAAAGTGAGAAATCATGAATGTCACACTTCTGAAAGGGAAAAGTAAAGCTGTGGTAGAATTTATGTCAGCTGAAGAGAGTTTTTCAGTGACAATAAAAATACAACTATAAAGAAAATAAAAAATATACTCTATTGTATTCTAAAAGGGAAATACAGTTTTAAATGTGAGGGTTTTCAGGAAGTTACCACAAGAAGACATTCTCCAGAAGCCTCAAGAGCAGAGAAAGTCAGCTTCTTGTGATGCTGTCATTGCTCTGTGGCTCATTCTGATCCAGGAATAGGCAGCACAGCAATGCCCCCTGAATGTGCT
This sequence comes from Muscicapa striata striata, assembly GCA_030060385.1. Classification (NCBI taxonomy): domain Eukaryota; kingdom Metazoa; phylum Chordata; class Aves; order Passeriformes; family Muscicapidae; genus Muscicapa; species Muscicapa striata. The sequence continues at coordinate 589,547 of JAREIS010000067.1, read as the reverse complement.
ATCACCATGATTTCTAGGGGGAGAAGCCATTCCCACAAAGAGAGTCACACCTCCTGGGACCCTTCACGTGCAAAATTCAGCCGTCAGCCCAGTATTCTAACTACATTGAAAAAAACAACTGTTTACTTTAATGGACTATTTGAATATTTATTTTTAGAAAAACAAACAAAACAAAACAACAACAAAAAAATACACTATCGTTATCTAGTACTAGAGGGAAAAAAAGACCATAAGAATGAAGGAAGAAAAGTATTCTAAGCACAAAGGATTGAAAAAGGCGAAGAAGTAGCCCATCCATAATTCCCTAATGAGGATTACAAAATTGATTTCATTTTCTTTAGCTTCCTACAGCAAGTGGGGATGGGAAGGGAGTGTGTATGTGTATGCATTTTAATTTTTTTTAATTGAAGGTCTCAAAAAAGCAGACAACTAAACCAACAATCCCAGATGCCAAACTCTTTCCCAATTGAAATATAAAAGTGTAAAAAAACATAGCGTTTCCTGACTTTAGTCTTTTATTCAATGCATAATGTTTGAAGTTCTATACTTCAGTGAAAATTTTAAAATATTAACCCAAAATTCATTATCAATATTTGAGCTACATAGTACCAGATGTTTTCAACACTTAGGAAAGGTAAAGAAGTAAGCAGAATGGCACATAAAGCAACTGGAATGGAACATATAAAGTAACTTGATTGTACCAAATGCATTAGTGTTCAGAGTGCAAGTGTTCCACCAGCAGTTCTCTGGGCTAATGTGCTCATAAACTGCTGTTCTGTGCTCACAGATCAGTTGGTCAGAGCATGGTGCTAATAATGCCAAGTTTCTGGGTTTGATCCCCATATGGGCCATTCACTTCAGAGCTGGACTTGGTGATCCTTGTGAGTCTCTTCCAACTCACAATACTCTGATTCTGTGATTCATTCAAGATGGACCAGGAATAATGTTTTTAAATGAAAACTGCTTTGTCTAACATCCAGTACAGAGAGATCATGCAAATCCACTAAACCTTTGGTTCACATGAGCTAGATAATTTATAGCTGAGTCAGCTTGGTCTTTTTAAAAAGAGATACATCCTCTGATTCACAGTGAAGTATTTATTACTGGCTTCATGTTCTAAACACCCTTTAAACTAGGCTGTAAGCACCAATTCTATACTGTAGAGATTAAATAAGTAGGTAGATGTATTTATTTATATATATTGTAAACAGGAATGTCCATTGTTTTGTCTGAAGATATTTCCTAAAGAGATAATTTCAAGTGCCTGAAAATACCACCCAGAGTGCAAAAGATAGGAATAATCAAAGATGACCCTCAGCACTGCAGAAGCAGTGTTATCACTCCGTTCATGAGGCTGGAAAAGAGCATTCAGTTTAAAAATCCACTAGTGTACAGGATAGTTTTCAGGGAGCCAGAGCTGGTTTATCAGTCACAACAAGGACAACCTAAAAGCAGTGCTGATTTGTACTCTGGCAAAAGTGGAAAGGCTGGAATCATACCCCATCCACCTGAAAGTTGGTAATTGCATGCTGTAATTGTCAGACATCACTAAAAAAGGGAAATTATCTCCAGACCTTGATCTCCAGACCTTCATTTCTTATCCACAAGCCAAGTCTTAGCATCCTCAGGGTGCCCCAAAATCATTTAATTTTTGCAGCTTAGTGTTCCTCAAGTTCAAGCCAAAATGGAATTAAGATTTGAAGCAAGGTTTAAGCATTCAGAAGTGGGAACTCTTTGGACTGGGCTTAGTCAGAGAATTTATCCCTTGGCTGGTCATTAAATTAAGGAAACTCCTTATTCTGATACCTAAAAAAAAATGAAGATATCAAACAAAACCATCCAGTTCTTCTGTGAGAAATGGGGCACTACTTTTAAGTGGTGGCTAGAAGAGGAGAAAAGTAGACCTTAACATTTGTTAATGTCATTGAAATCCAGAAATGACAACTATTTTTTCCTTCTATAAAACTTTAAAAACTGCACTAAACAATAATGAAATTCTCCTAAATATAAGCGTCCTAAATGAGCGACATAATGTTCCATGCCATAATCACCACTGCAACAAGAAATTGCTCAAATCGCTTTTGAGCCAGATTTGTCAGTCATGCTGCTCTGTGCTCTGAGTAACAATGATTTGTATGATTAATATCAAACCTTTCAACAACTCCGAGGTCTGAAGTTCTGTGTGCTTCTGTCATTGTAGAAATGCAAAGCAATATTAGAGTGTAATATGGAGCATGCATGGGAAGGAGAGAAGGAAATGGGGATAGGGGAGGTAGGAAAAAAAAGGGAAGAAAAAAAATATGCAGCCAAACAGAGGCCAGGAACAGTAAGATAATTAGAATTGTTTTTTACAAGATTGCAACAGCTTGAATTGTTTCTACCATTTTATGTTTAATTACAGTTTTTATTGCACTCATAAGAAATTCAGCTGCTGAAATAATCTAAGGAGCCAAGAACAAACCATTTCTCCTCCATTCTCAGAATCTTTCAGCTCAGCCATTACATACCCTCTATTTGTAAAACAAAGAGGGAACAAAGCACTATTGCACTCCTGTTTATGTTAGATTTTTAGATGTCATTATTATTCCCAATCCTCCTGGAAATCCTCAGATAAGAGATGGATAAAAGGGACACAGGGGTATAAAGAAGATAGAATTTTTTTTCTCTGCATCTTGCTGTGTCTCTCCACTGCAAAATTATCACTTACATCAATGAAACACACATCAGGTGATAATGAATGTATAGAGACACTGCAGAGGGAAAAATCACAACTCTAATGCATATGAAACATCAGTTTCATACATATGCTCAAAACTGTACACCGTATACTGGAGCATCTGAAGAGACACTAACTCACTGGAAGTGCAGGGAAGGGAGAGGAAGGAGTAACTACAATGCCATTCCTAAACAGCACTCCAATCTGCTAAATACTGATTATCATTAAGCCTTAAAGCACAACATCCAGCACAATAAAAAACTTCAGGTACTAAATACCTGTGACCAGATCAAGAATTGTCTGTTCACTTCCAAGCAGTGTGTGGAAACAAATAGGAGGCCATTGACAGGCTGCATGCATGTGTCACACAGTGTTCTTAGGCTTTGATCTACAGCCCTGGCCCATGTGGACAATCACACTGAAATCAATAAAATTTATATCTATAAAAGTTAGAGGTCTGGGCCAGTCATAGCCCAGTGGCAAGAAAACTGATTACAAAATTAGTAACCTGCACTCAGGCTGTGAAAACAAGTATTTTCTTTCAGGAATTCTCAGGAATACAATTGGAAAAGGGAAAAATGAACACCCCTTCACTCTGAAAGTTAAAACTCATCTTGAGTTAAAACTCATCACATGCGCTAATACATTACAATTTACAGGGAATTTAATTTCTCATTATTGACTCTATTCTTGTCTGCTGCTGTCTTCTTCATAACATTCCCCCCTAGTCTCAGATTTCCGCTCAAAAATGAATAATAGAGCTACTTGTCTACAGAAAAATGTCAATAAAACACTCAGAGTAGCTGAAGAATACAGGAGGAATTTTACCTACAATATCTCCACAAGAGACTGTACTATCTAAAGAGACAGATATTCCATTTTAGCCTGATTTAGCTTTAGCTTTTATGAGAATTCAGGTCAAGAGAAATGTCTCCAATGCCGTACACTCAAACCACCTCCCCACCGCCCCCCACCCCCAAAAAAAAGCAACAACAAAACAAAAACAACCCAACTGGAAAAACAGAAAAAGGAGCTTAAGCAAATAAATAAACAAGGTATTTTTCCACTATGACAGGAAAGAGTGCAAAATTTCTAAGTGAAACAAAAAAAAAAAAGGAAGTTGAATGAAAAATCAGTGCTCATTATTAGTAGAGTGCAAAACAGAATATTATGAAAAGATGCTCAGTTCTTCCTTCAGGATCAGACACTAAAAGAGGAAATCATCCAAAGTTTTCTAACAACCCTAGCGTCATCTAGGCAGTTTGGGAAATAAGGGAGAAAAAATCACTTACAGGTTCTGTGATTACTTCATTTGTCTTTGACCATCAAAAATGGGTACATTCCAGGAGAAATACCTCAGTAAGTAATATTTAGGCATGAAAATAGAAGTTTGGACGAGTAGGCCTTCTCAACATGTTCAGCAGAGCTCAGTTTCCACTGGCCCCTAGAACATAAGTAGAAGCCTTTTGGTGAGAACCAAGGCTTGCCCTATGCTTGAGGCTTGACTTTTTTACCTTTAAAAGGTCTAGGCAGTTGGTGAGTTTTCCAAAGACTGAGATGATTAAGAAAGGGGCAGAATACCTGGTCATTCTGTGAAGAATTTTCAGAGCACTGTTAGTAATGGTCAGCTTTAACTTAAGACAGTCTATCTCAAAGAGTGATCTGCAGAGTGAAAAAGAGAAAGAAAATTATTGCCTGCTCTTACCTAATGGCATCAACATTTCCAGTCTGTGCCATTCATCTCTCTACATTTTTCACTTTCCCTTAGCATCTGTAGGCACACCTTGAAATAATGGAGTTTACAAACCAGAAATCTCATCCATAATCCCACCTGGCTGTGGGGTTAGTTCATATTTACAATAGCATTGTATTTTAACACCCTTATCTATCAGAGGCTGCCAAAGCCAATTGGCAAACAAACATTAAAGAGAAATAGAATTCAAGTGGTGCCGAGAAAAAAATTCCTGAGTCTGAAGAAGAAAGCAAAACTAATGGGTGTATAAATTGGGGACGTCACAGCAAGTCTAGTTCAGCCATTTAGAGAGTTGCATTGCCTGTGCTCTGCAGTCTGGTGACAAAATCAGAGTGATCCTGTGGGCATAAAATCTTCCACTGCCTATGTGATAATGCCTCTCATCTTCCCATTGATCATTTCAGGTTTTATCTCCCCCAGTATATTTTATTAATCTTGGATTTCTTGAACAAATGGAGCAGAAGGTGGGATACAGCCTCATACTGAGTAGGGCAATGACACCTTTAATCAGCTGTACAACAAAACACAGGAGCATGACTCTTGCAGCCAGCTCCACTACAGGTGAAAGCATCCCTCTCCATGCCTCAGAACACTTGTATGCTTGGGGTATGGCATGAATCTGATATAAATTTGATTCAAGGAATTTTTATCAATGAACAGAATACCAAGGTTCACTTTGTCAGCATTATATTTACTCTTGCCTATGAAGATGTCAAGAATGAGATACCATTTTCAGTTTACTCTGTTATACCTCTACACTTAGAGCCTGTTTAAATCTTGCTCACAATCACTTGTATCTGTAGATCTTCTGGGCCCATCAATAGCCATCAAGAATTAGCCATCCCTATCTATCTCACGTCTCTTTTCATTTAGAAAGGCTGCTTATTAAAATATCTTTCAAAATACACTTACAAAAGATTAAACAATAACTTGTCCAGCTCTTAGTATAGTCACAAGTAAGGTAGAACAAAATGCCAAATTCTTTTTGACTCTGTTTAGTCTTTCCATTTGACTGAAAGATACAGATTTTCTTGGTAACTTGCCAATCAATTTCATTTTCTCAGACACCAGTAGAATCTGGAAATAGCTGATCTCTTTGTTATGTGCTTAAACCTACTGCAGTGTCATAATATCCAAACTCTTCTTAGATGAAGTATCATTACCTTTTATGTCCCATAAGATTTTTTAAAATCAATATTTAATAAATAATATTAAGAGTATGAGAAACCCTTCTCAGTATGCATTAACTTTGTACAGATCTAGATTCCTTTAATTGCTTTAAACTGGGAAGAAGATGGAATACAAACTCTGTAAATACCTGGAAAGATTTTTCAACAGGCTTTCATTTGTACTAACACAGAGCTACTGATTAATTTTTCAGCAAGGGACACACTAGTTTCAGAAGAGCCAATGAAAAGTGAATTTTCTGATAACTCCTGGGCTGTGTTAACTTAATGAGTCACAGCTTTCACTCCACTTCCTTTAGCTTCTCAAAATAGGTCTGAAGAAAAACACCCTCCTTGCCCTAAAGTGGATGTCTGAAGGTCCTGCCCTTTACTTACTTGATGTAGTTCCTACATATCTTTAAAACCTGGGGAAAAAAAAACAACTAAAGAACACTCCTCCCAAACCCCTTCCCCCCCCAGAAAAATTGAAAAAACTACAATCAACCAACAATCCCCATAGTTCAATTAACATAGCTATAAAAGAAGTGTTGCTTTTCTCTCTCATTGAGACTCACCTCCAACAGGATGCTGAAGGCAGCAGAGATCCAAGTGAAATCTAAGAAACCATTTCCCAGTCACCCATCTCTTTCCAGACAGACATCAGCCAACATCAGCCTTGTCTTTGTGCCATGGTGACACCTGACTAGATGCAGCAGTGAGTGGGGAGAGGTGTTGTTCTGAAATTCATTCAGTCTTGTCCTCTCCACTTTTCCTATGACAGAGATTATTGTTCTTTCTTCTCCTTCCAAAACCATATTCCAAATGGGCATGATACAAAGCTAGAGCAACTAAAGCAAGGAACAGTCTCTGCTTATGCATTTTCAGTGAGGATTGTACAAAGCTGTTGCAGTGAGGAATAAAAATCAATTTGCTAGAAATCCATTTGCATTCAGTGCTTTAAGGATGAGGAGAACAATCAGGCAGCATATCTTGGCAGAAGGGTGTCAACACCCTCTGTTTCAACTGCTGTTCTAAGCGAAGTCACACAGTGTCTCAGAAGTCTGTCCTAAATAAGAAAATTAAACTCTGGGACAAAACTGGTGTTTGAATCTCCCCTTTCAGTATGAGAATTACATTTTTTACAGGTGCTACACTCCAGAGAACACTTGAATTGGTGAGAAAAAGTGGGGTATTCTGCACTAGTAATGCACTGAAATCAAGAAAGGGCAGTTTGGGATTACTGGTTCATTGTGCAACCCAGATAACTTTGGGTATTACACAGTATAGTTTGTTGAGTTTCTGGTGGCTTTTGAGATAAAATGCCTCATCTTCAAGAGGGGATACGAGAAGTTGTCACACTTGTCCTTGTAGCTAGGAGCAATAAAGAAGAGACACTGAGCAGGAAGTAGCAGTTTCTTCTTCTTAGAAGGAGGGTGTTAACTTGTACCAGATGTCCTTGGACATTTGGGGTATGCAATTCAGGAACAGGGAATTTTGCTATCCAATTTGTTGTTGATGACTGTAAAAATGTTTCCTCTAATTTAGTCAAAGAAAATGTCTATATTTGAAAGCTGGAGATAAGGTATTTAGCTTCTTGTGGAATGTGACTTATAAATGAAGGGGGAGAATTTGGAGGGAGATAAAAAGAATTTAAAAAAAAGAGTCTGAGAGAAGAATTTTCTCTTCCTAAAAAAAAAAAAAAAAAAACAAAAAAAAACCCCCAAAAACCAAAATCCCCCCAAAACACCCCAAAAACAAACAAACAAACAAACAACAACAACAACAAAAAAATAACCAACCAAATCCAACTAGATATAATAAGACAAAGAGACAAAAACAAAGAAGAAAAAACTATGCAAAATAGAAGCCCAGGCTCTGTAACTAAATACGGTTATGTCAATTTTAACATTAATTTACTAACAAATGAGGAATCATGCAAAAGTACTGTTGAAGTGGGTTTAATAGAGGATTAATTCTTTTAGTTTACATTAGCTTTTCCACTATTTAGTTAAAAGAAAAAAATTAATAAATTTAACCAGCAGTCTTTTTTACCCAACACTTAAATTAACCCCGGGTGCTCTGCATGTACTGAAGTCTTTGCAAAAGACTCTTCACCCCAACACTGGACTCCCACTCCTGAGAGCCAAAGGAGCTATGAGTGTTTCATTAGTTGCTCACTTTTAAAACATCATGTCTCCTTTCCTCCTTCAACATCCTGACAGGATAATGGGCAATAGGGGATCACAACTGCTCCCACTTTGACCCTGCTTCCCTCAACACCACCAGTTTCTTCTTTCCAGCTCATAAGGGAAGAACACGAGAGGTCTTATTAAAGGACATGAGAATTTTGAGAGCTGTAATTATTTAATTTCGACAAAAGCTACTTTTTGCTGATCTTCTGGGCAAAGCAACACTGAAAAGAACAGCAAGAAGCCTTGAAGGGACTCCTGCAGCCTCTCCCTGTTTCAATCAGCTAGCAAAGAGGTTTGTTATCTCTTCTTTGACAAGATCGTACTGTACTGGTACAGTTTTTCAGTGCTGGAAAACAACTTCCAAACACCTGAACTTCAAATCTGAAAAAATTTAAACAATTTGAACTACTATTAGGAACATAAGTAAATGACCAACCCAAAATAAAATTGCTTTTCTCATCAAAACCCTGCCAGATATATATCTTGTCATGTAAGCCTGCCCTAGGGGCAAAGCCCTATCTGGCTAATCCTGCAGAATCAGATAAGATAATAGAAAAGTTAGGCATGGTCTGTCCTTTGGAACAACAGCATTCTGTGAAAAATTCCACTGGTCACACTTGAAGAAATGTAGCCAGGTCTCGGGGGGGGGGGTTACACATGTGCCATGAATAGTAAATTACAGGCATAATTTGATTGTATAACTCCTGATTAAAATAATCCACCCTGATATGCAATGTAAGGACTGAGCTTAGACTGCTGGTGGACAAAAAGTTTCCATGCACCTAGTTTTTAACCAATGAAGACTGTGCCTTCAAATTCTACAAGCATAAGAGTAGTCTGGTTCTCTTCACATATCTAGGTCGGATTAGTCTTCACTTTTATAGAAATGTGCAAAATCTTGGCAAAAACAATTCCTAATTTTTTATCTCAAGTTGTATTGGCTGCCTAAGTCAGAAGAAAAGGAAAACAAAACAAAAAAAAGGCTCAAAAAATTTGTACTAGAAAGAAAAAACTTCTTTTCTCTCCGGAAATGGGTTGAAATCCAGCCTGAACCTGTACTTAGGATAACATAAAGCTTTAGGTTGAGAGCAAGTGGATGGGTACAAAAGCAGTGGGAGTTCCTTCTCTGCTTCTTGTGTCATCAGAGGATCTTACTCACGGACAAAGAGAAAGCTTCAGGCAGTCAGCAGTTTTTCTGACTACTGTCTCCTTGGCCGTGGATGAGCAATTATTGGTGTGCTCTCCCAGCTGTTCAATGCTGACCATACACCCCTTCCTTATGGCAGCACATGAAGCAGGAGTTTGTATTTGACCAAGCACGTAAACTTCTGGGGTTGATTCTTTGCAACCTGCAGATCAGCTCCAAAGGTAAAAGACAAGGGGAAATGGACAACTATTGACTAGGTAAAGCAGCTGAGCAAAACTGGAGAATTTTTCCAGAGGGCAAATGACCTCCCCAAAGCATTTCTAAATCACTTTTTCTGGAAGCTCTGGGATGGCTGCATTTTCCCTTCTCTGTCCTATCCCAGGCTTCCTCTCTAGCTGCATGAAGGGTATAATGGAATCAGTGTGATGTTTTTCCAATAGAATAAAACTCACACATTTTAAAAAGTTATGAAGTGAAAAGAAGTCTCTTTTCTCTAATAGAATTAAAGGTTTGTTTCCAGGCAGACTGCAGCTGTCAAGCACCAGCAGATTTAGAAAATCTTGTAATATCTTCATACACCACATCTTCCAGGGAATGAAGTCTTCCCTCCTGACGACAGCAATACCACTCCAGTGTCACATGCTTCTTTCTGCTTGATAAAACCGGGTGACATTTATAGAACCTAACAGAAATACCTGAGAAACTCCAGGAAAGACACATCCTTTATGTTAGTGGAAGCCATTAGATACTCTGGGAGCTGCTCTCTGCAAAAAAAAATAAGAGAGTACCAAAACATGCAATAAGAGAAATAGTCTTGCACATGACAGCACGTCGTTTGGATATTCCTGGAGGCAGGAGCAACAGGGGAATAACACATACAACAGCAATGAGGATTCAAGACATCAGAATAATATATGGATAACCAAATGGAAACACAGAATATGGTGCACAATGGCTGAAAACTTTCCCTTCTACCTCCCTGGTTCTCTTCATTTTCTCTGTATATTTGTAGAGAAGCAAGACAAGGCCCACAAAAAAGGATAAAGCTACATCAATATGAATTGATGACTGCAAGCTACCCTATTAGGAGAAATAGGCACATTTTTCTTTTTTTGCCAGGCCTGTTTTGACCTTGACAAGCATTATCTTCCTGAAATCCCTGATATAATAAACCAATAGTTGCCTGTCAGAAGTGTCAATTGATAGGACAAAGTTACTATCTGACCAAAGACTGTTAAGAAAGTCACTTTCACTTCACAGACAGGAGATTGTTAGGGTTTTATTCAGTACTTCACAAACGAGCCCTGCCACTCTCTGGGACTCGGTTAACCATCAGGAAATGTAGCCCTATCCATGTGGATACAAAATCATATAACTTCCATATCTAGCTATTTGGAAATGATCTATTGCAGAGAACATTAGGGAGCACAGCAAGTCCACAGCTCCTTGTCCTGGTTTTGTGCACATTTTAAAACCTATTTTTTTTAGTGTCATTTGGAAAAGGACTGGGGCCCCTTGCTCCCACCTGGGTTTTTAGGCTTGGCAGGTATCTCAGTGCTCTCTCTGGGCTCCAGCTCAGTGCCTCTTTGCTGGCAGTGTGCAGTCACTCTGTGCAGCTGTCTTTTCCCCACTGTTTGTCAGTACATGTGCTCCGGGCTTCCTGCTGCCATCTGGCAATCAGTGTGAGATCACAGCTCCTGCTCCCATGAGGAAGGAACCACAAGACAAGGTCACAGATAAAACAATATCAGAATTCACAAACCTTTGTGTAGCTGCACCACATGCTGTTTGGCATTTCTGTGACCCAGTTTTTTACCTTTTTGTAGCAATTCAATCAATGATTTTGCTACAGCAGATAAGCATAAAATGAATTTTTCAGTTGTTTACCAATACCTCAAAACCATACAGCTCAGGAAGTCTTGTAGGTCCTAATGCAAGTCAGTTCATTTGTATTTAATCTTTGTCAGGTGATTTCATCTAACATCAGAACAGAACTGCATAGAATATTTTCCTCTATCCAGAAATGATAATCCTGGTGTCTTCCTATTGCTTCTTCAGAGTCTTAACAAGTACATTTCTGCTCTGGTTTCTTCAAGCACTTAGAGGACATTACATCTCTTTTAGCATTTCCACTGCAACCCATTTCTTATGTACTTCAGACTTTACAGAATTAAAAGATCACTGAGTTTGGATGGGATTCCTGGACATGGTTTTTCAAAAATAGATAGGGACAATATAAGAATAACAACAAAACTGGCAAACTGATACACAAAGGAGAGATTTGGTACCCTTAACTTGCAGCAATCTGACATAATCACTAGCGTGAAGGGGCAGCTCAGTGCCATTTTGGCTTTCTGGACTTGATGAAGTCAAGAGGCAATCATACCACCAGAAGGCTGAGCTGAGAATTTTAAGTTGTTGAAGACAAATGTATACAAGAATGTGTTTTAGAAACAAAACTTCTCATCCAGCCTTTCATGTAGTGCATCTTCAATTATCTTTAATCAAAGACAGAAAAACAACAACCCAATAAGAAACAAAAAAATTTTCTCATTGGTTCCAGATAGCTATTTTCTTGCTTTAAATGTGACAGCAATAACCCAATATACTCATGCAATCGCTACAGAATGGCATAAACCAGTGAAGTCTTTGTCGTGTGTAGTACATTCAGAATTTTTCACAATATACAGTACTCTTGTCTAAGAATTTTTTTCATAATAATTTTCAATTAAACACAACTTACTCCTTAAATAAAATTGATCTGTCAACTTTTTATCTAGTGTAATGGAAAATTCAGATGAGAAAGCCAAACCTTTTCAAACATGTCAAGCACCCTCTCCCCTAACTGTAGAGTAGTCATGGAAGGTATTACTATACTGAATGGCTGAAATACTTTCTTGAATGGAGTTTTCTTAATAGTTTGTGGACACATTCATTTTCTAGTTCACTGTTCTTCCAGGAATATCAGACCCTTCATCAAAGTAAACATGTATAGTTCAGACACTCTTTACAATATATATCTTCCTCTGTACTCTTTATTAGTGCTTACTTATAAAAATTTTTATAAATATATCAAGTCTCTATAATTTCATGAAGGCACATATTCAGTCTCAGAGTTGAAAATATCTCCTCTCTATTTTTATTTTTTTTTAGAAGAACTGAATCAAAAGTAACTCAGTCAAGATTGTATAACCAAAGCCACACGTAAGATGCAAACCTGTCATTCCTTTGAACAGTGAAGACATTCAGAGTCTTGAATATGGTACTGATTTCTTCACTAGAAATTGCATATATCAAAACTGGAAAGAAACCAGCCAGTATTTGAACTTATTTTCCTGAATTATCTGCTGTACTGAGCCTGCTCTTTCTGTGTACAGTTAATTCTGGTACTGCAACATTATTATCCACACAGACACATCACTGGTGTGATAAAAGCTATGATTAAGAACAGAAATCTGAGAAAAGGAGAGGGAGGATTTTTTTTGCCAGCTAATGTTATTATATGTTTCCATCACTACCACAGAATTTGTCCTATATATCAGACAAGATGATGAAGCCAGAACTCCCTGCAGCCAAGACCTGGCAACAGGAATTTACACAAACCCTCAAGAGTAATGAGGGTCAATTTACTTTATATTTCCCTGGGAAAATAACCAAGATTCATCACATATATTTTATCATGTTTAACATATTTTACTGCAAGACAGAATCTTTGTAAATATATTTCCCTCTTCACAGTATTCTACTAAATTTGACTTTGACCTTAATCAAACCTGAGGCTGAAGTTGAAGAAAAGGCACAGCATTTTATCACACATGATCAAGTGTGTGCGCTATTGAGTTTGGTGCTTAGCCACTAGGGACAGATGTCAGGAGTACCTTAACATGACTTTCATCACTGGGCTGAAGCAGGTAGAAGGATTCTCTTGGTGGGAAGTGCAGTTATGAAAACTAGGTCAAAGGAGGAAAGAGAAATAAGAGAGAAAAAATATCAGAAAATAAATATATTTGAAGACAGACAATGTTGAGCCTGATAGCAACATTAAGCAACAAATACACAGAAAAACCTGTTTTAGTTACCAATGTTATTTTCTCTTGGGCCAAAATGTAACAGTGCTCACATATATAAAGGCATTTAGCTGTCTGAAATTACTTTCATCTCAAAGGATGCTGACTGCTCAAATAAGGTACATTTTGAAGTCTCCTATAGGGCTTACAATCTTATCTTTCATTGAAAACCAGAATTTGCCACAACAGCACTGTACCTAAGTTGCTAGTACTCAGACAATCTATTTAGATAATAAGTAGCATTCAACAGCCATTTTTATGGAAAACAAACTTAAGATTTATCTTACCCAGAGTACCTTCACTCTTTTTTTTGTTTGTTTGTTTGTTTTTGTTTTGTTTTGTTTTGGGTTTTTTTTTGTTTGTTTTTTTTTTGTTTTGTTTTGTATCCCACCACGGACTGTTTTGTACCTATCATTACTCCAGAGATATTTTATGTTCTTCTTGAGGATCCACATGTTGGAACCAAGAGATCATAAATAAACCAAACTTTTATTTACATGCCATTGAATAATATAAAGGGAGTCTTGTAATCACTGAGGAAACCTTGAGTGCTTCCAACAAGATTCTCCTCAGATGACTTAAATAATTTCCCTCTCTTCTGCTTTTTTTTTTTTTTTTTTTTTTTAATAGTGAATCAGTATTACTGAACTCCATGACTAAGTTTTTCCAGAGAGACTATTTTTTTCCAGATTTGGCAGTCCTCCTAGATTACTTTTACCAGGCCACATAATACAAAGGTAAAAGAGCAAAGTGCCTGGCTGACCATCCAGCCTTCACCTGGATTTACAGAGATGCATTTGCTGTAGGTGCAGGAGGGCTCTTCCCTCCCAAGATCTGCAGCATAAACATACGGCAAACTAAAACAAAAACAATCGTGCTTTAGTATATGCAATATAATGAATGCCCAAATATAGAATATATGGACTGTCTTCTGACAGCTTTGTGTTATTTTTGTATTGTCACCTTTCACCACAGTGAATAGGCAGTTACTCAACAAATTGAAAATAAAGCCTTTTGTCAGAGAATTTAATTCACAAAAAAGCATGGAACATGTGAGTCCCCATTTAATTTCAGAATATGAAATGTTAAGAAATCTAAAAACTAATCTAGAGAAGAGGGAAATGTAAATCTTCACTTTCATTAAAAAAAAAAATTAAGAGAAATTAATATGAAATACACAGTAGGAGCTTCACTATGCTGTTATTAGAGAAAAATGAAAGATGGAGTTAGTCATATTCACTGGCAACACTGTCTTAAAAAAATTACAAGCAAGAACTAATATCTTCAAAAGTTTTTTTTTTTCTGTACAGTGAAAAATTATATATCAATCACCTTATTATATTTTCTGTGATGGTGCTGGCTTGCTACCCTCACATATTTTATGTAATAGCTGGCAAATTAAAAAAAAAAAAAATGAAAACACACACACCCCCACACATCCCCCAAGCCCAACCAAACAAAAACCCACCAAAAACCACTATATATGCATTTTTGAATAAAATTAGCTCCAAAACAGAGAGATTTCTGAATTAGTTACCTTCTGTGAACAAGAAACACTGGTAACTTCATGCATGCAAGTGTATATGAAGGACCAAGAGCCATTCACTGTGGATCCCACCACCAATTAAAACTGCAGTGCTGGTAGCCACAAAACTACAGATGTAAGCATGAATTTGATCTGCTTGCTGATACGAAACCCATTTTTACTCACCCGTGAGCACAGAAATATCGATTCGTTGTTCATGAGTTATGCTTTCACTGTGAAATCTGAAGTCATAGTTGTCAGGCTGGAACAAATTAAGATGTTAAATAGCATCAGCAGCTCTTCTGTGTCTAGACAAACAAAAGAACAGGCTATCACAAGGTGGGAATGGTATCCAAACTTTATTCCTTATATTAGAGCAATTTTATAATATATATTTTCACACCTAAGTCTCCCAAACTGCCAAATCTTCCTTATAATAAAAGTTACTAAAACAATCTCCAAAAAGCGTTAAATATAAAATATTCAGTGGCAATTCATGTGTCTGCTTTAGTTGTATGACTGGGAGATAAGCATTAACATTAGGTCTTACTCCAAGAAATTAAGAACAAGCAAAAATTAAGGAA
Source organism: Muscicapa striata striata (assembly GCA_030060385.1). Taxonomy (NCBI): domain Eukaryota; kingdom Metazoa; phylum Chordata; class Aves; order Passeriformes; family Muscicapidae; genus Muscicapa; species Muscicapa striata. Next base: position 574,397 of record JAREIS010000067.1, on the reverse strand, counting down.
AAATATAATAGTCAGAAATCAAAATATTCTGTTTGGTTTAACATCACAAAATGTGAATTATCTACCATGTCTCTTTAAAAATTAGTTTTTGAATATACGAAAAATTAATTATTCATTATTCACTGATTTTATTCTGATCAGAAGTGTGGGATGTATGGAAAGAGGAATTAAAAATAGAACAAGTTTCTGTGAACACAATGGAAACAGAACTAGGAAACAGAGGCTCTGCATCACTAGTGGATCCAGAAAACCTAAAAAAATGAGAGGGTCATTGTGAGAATGCTATCATCATATAAATTGTCAAAATAGAAGTCAGGCAGCAGCAGCAACACCCACTTCCTTCTGTGCAACACATAAATGGCTATTTCTTGACAGCAATGCCTGCCAACCTTCTTAGGTGGACAGCAGCCTAAAGGTTATGTGGCCACAGAAGCTGTACTCCTGCTGTAGGTAAAATCCCTTACATGACAGCATGTCAGGATTAAACTATGATGCCAAGACAAAACTCCAGGGTTTTGGTTTTATTTTGTTGTTTTGGTTTGGGGATTTTTTTAATGATTTTTATGTAAGGATTTTGTTGCTATGTGATTTTTCCTTTTATTCAGTAGAAACCATCACATACCTGTTTTTAAAATTAAAAATGCAATCCTTGTAGTAATTAACAACCTCATTCTTCAGATGCAGAAAGCAAAATAGATAAATAAAAGGAATTGGAAAAAAACCCAAACATATCTGTACATACTCTATTGCCAGAAGAGGTGAATTACCTTCAGGCCAGTACTGAGTGGGCTTCAGCAGCTACAAAAAGCGGTGCATAATCATCAGAAACAGGGGACCTGGAAAAGAATTTCATTAGCCTTTCCATGTCTTTTTCCGAAAGAACAAATCTAATAGCTGAGTCATGTGCTAATATACTACTAAACTGATGGCCCATAAAGGAGCATGGTCTGGACAACCAATGCACATAGATTACAATTCTCCTAGGACCCTGAAGAAATTTCCTTTTATGGCCCCTGAAAGCCATGGGAAATATTCCTTCTCTTCAGTAATTTCCAAGAATTTCAGCCCTTTTTTCTTCAGCTTCTGGATTGTATTGTGATGTAGTATCATAACCAAAAGATTCCAGTCCAATGTTATTTCAGGACAGAGTCCCTCACTGGTGATTTTACAATATCAAGTTTCTGTCTTTACTTTAAAACAAAACAGAATCTCAGAGTAGCACATACAGAGCTTTTTATTTCAGTAACATTCACAATCAGGCAACCCTCTCCTCCTATTCAAGAGAGGAGGAAGTGATGAAATATTAACATGTTTTGTTGCAGCTGTCCCCTTACAAGTCAGTGCCTATGTCCAATTACCACTTCTACCCAAGCAAACAAAATAACAGAAAGCATTTTAAAAATCTGATAGTCACAGAAATTATGGAATATAAAATATTTGCAACTAAGCAAGAGTGTCAAGATATTTGCCTTTCTAATTGCCAGCAGCAAAGTAACCTTTAATTAATCTCTTCAATTAATTTAATTGTTAAAGATAATTTTCTTCCTGAATGATCAAAAAACTTGACACTGTAGTTCCTTATCCAAAAAAACCCAAGGACAATAAAAAATGTAAACACATCATTTCTTAGGTAGTATTACCATTTGATTTTCATGAACATTCCTTTAGATAACAATTAGTAATTTAAATCCTTCTCAAACCCAGTTCTGTTAAAAATATTCTTCACAGATTATTGGATTTTTTTCTCTTTTTTTTTTATAGTTTGTAAAATCATGATGCCAGATCCAACAAGTTGACACCCCTGGCTGCAGCCACAAGCAAGAACTTGATTTTCATTTAGCTCTTCGCCAGAAAAACAGACAGATCACTCAAGGTTAGAATAGAAGTTGGAAAGACCCAAATAAGGCTACATAATAAAAGCTATATACAATTCATACTCTACCAGTTTACAAAAGGAAGTCCTTTGATCTTGAAGTCACAGGCAGGAGAGCACAACACACTGCAACGAAGGAAATTGCTATCTGAGGCCTCCATCCTGTTTGGGCACATACCTCCATTAAATGCCTTGTATGACTTCCCTCTTTGCTTACCTGAAGTCCTCATAATTTTGCTGATCTCCAGGAATTGAATGCAGTTAGTAGTCAACAAGGTCTCTGTTTCCATGCCCTGAAAATCATGTTATTTTCAGCAAGTCATATGTAAAAAGCAGTCCAGGGTAGTGAAAAGAACAATGTTCCTCTTTTATTTGAGGTTGTTTTTTCCTGATCTTTTCCATTAATTAGAAAGGCCCTAAAATTATAAGACAATTGGAGAAAGAAATAAATCTATAATATTAATTTTTGGGTTTGAGAACCAGAGGTCAGTTGAGTATCATTCATGTTTCTACAGTGAACCCATACTTGCAGAGCAGGAACATAAGTTCCATGTGCTTGGCCAATCTTTATCCAAACTTGCAGTCAGGAAGGAAAAATAGCAAGAAGATGAAAGAGAAAAATGAACAGAAGGAAGGTGTTCATTCCCAAGAGGGAAACAATCATATTTCATCTTCTAATCTGAATGTCATTTTAAAATCTGCATAACAAAGCCTGTCCTGCTGAGAATCTTTTGCTCCTCAAGGAATTGCAAGATTCCTTTTCATACTCTCTATGCTACAGCTGCTATTACAGAAAGACAGTTCATATTTTGATGGAGAAGCACTTCTATAGACTCAGAAAAAGCCCAGAAATGCACGTGAAGGGCTCAATAACATGGCAGCTTGGCAGCCCCTGGCCAGCATGAGGTTCCTTAGAGATCATACATAGATGAGAAAAGTTATACCAAATTTATCTACTCTGGACTGAAGCTGGGCTAGAATCTGAAGCTCTGTTGCTGGGTTTCTTTGATGGCAGCTAGCAGAAATTGTGCACCAGTAAACATATCCCACCAGATGCAAAATAAAAAAAGAAATTATTTAACAACAGCAACACTGAAATAAAGCATCAGAAAGTTTTTGAAGTTCATGCATCATACAGGAGAAAAAACCCAAACGACCCAACACCTGCTCTCTGTACATTAAAATATTGATGAAATAATCAGTAACATTCAGTAATAAAACTTAAGTATTCAGTCTTTTGCTGCACTGGTATGTTAGTGGAAACTGCAATATTGATATTTGTGATGCTAGTGTAACTCCAAATTTTGAGCTTTATTCTCTTCCACAGAACAGTTGGAGTCCAGGGCATGGACTCAAGGCTAGATGCAGTGTTCAGCACTTCTGTCAACTTCTTGTGTGACATTGATTTATCCCTTTAGGCTTTCTTTATGTATCAGAGTCATTATTCTTTCTTCTTGCCACTTATTGTTTCTAGATCACCTCAAACTGATCATCACTGCAACAGGAAGTTTAAAAATGTTTCTAAAAATTCTGTCTTAAAGTCTAGGGAATGCTACAAGACTACAGCATTTAAAACAGCCACACATGGTCACTTAAAGCAGTTGTGCTGTGATCTGAGGCAACCAAGACAATGCAATTTTAACATCTACAAGAGGAACTCCAAGAAAAAAATACTTGATTCAAGGGAAAGGTGTATTAGCTCAAGCTTAGCACCACTCAAACACAGATCAGAGTTAACCTGAAGTACAAGAGAATTCCTCTTGACATAGCCCAGGCTCTCATCTGTCCCTGATCCTCACTTGTCACATTCAGTCATACCTAGCTCTGAATAGGATAAATAGAATATAGCCTACATCTAGCAGAGCAGGATGTCTGCTGAGCTGTCCCAGTTTTCTGTTAGGTCATTGCCTTCTGACAAAGACTGGAATTTTAATGGTAAATGACTCAAAACAGTCAGCCATTTGCTGGGCCAGGTTTGCACCACCCCCCACAACTGAAAGGGAGGAGGAAAGTTTTTGGATGAGTGTTGGGGAAACCTTTGATCCTCACAAGACAGAGGAGGCTCCCATGTAAACCTAAACTATTTTGACCCACAGAACTTTGTGTTTGGTGGGCTTTCTCCCAACCCCAATACATCAAGATTTTGACCATTACTTTGACCAATACACAACGAAATGGCAACAATCAAATCTCGTTGCTAGTGGTGATATCTTCCTATTATTATCATCCTTTCTTTCCTTCCCTTTTTACATTTTCTTAAGTGCTATTTTTATGCTTTTATATTGCTATACTTCTGTGGATAATCTTAACCAAAACAGCGACACACCAGCTTTCCATTGCTACCAAATTGTTCTAAAATAAATCCTACATATGTATATTTATAAACACTGATCATTCAGTGTTGATTCACTCTAATCTGCCCTGAGGGATGTATTAACAAGAACCTGAAATACCCTCACATCAGGGACATTTCTGCCAGTATTCTGTCATCAATGACATTTCTAGCCAGTAGTCTTCATCAAGAAGAAACAACTGGCAGAATTCTAGACTGACATTGTAGTTTGACACATATTGAAAGTTGTGTATGACTGAGAGCAAAGTCATTAAGCAAATACTGTGTAAAATCCCAAATACTCTAAAAGACAGTCTCAAAAAATAATTTAGACTGAGAGGGACATTCAAGGGCTACCTAGTCTAATACCTAGTTCAAAGCTAGACTGCTGTTCAAAGATCATACTGCTCAGGGCCTTGCCCAGGATCATGAATGCCTCCAGCAACAGCTTTCCTCACATCTTCTGGCAACTGGTGTTTGATCAATTCCACCACAAAAAAGTTTTTCCTAGCACCCAGTGAGAAATTCCCATGCTCCAGCTGATGCACACTGGCTCTTGTCCATCCACTGGGTACCTCCATGAGTCTCACTTCCTCTTATCTGTATCCTGTTGTAGACAGCAACAAGACCTCCCGTAGTCCTCTCTTCTCTACAGTTCCTTCAGACACATTCATGTGTCATGTGTCAGCACCCTGAATATCTTCACAGAATCACAGAATGGCTTGGTTTAGAAGGAATCCCAAAGATAATCTGGTTCAATTGCCCTATCCAACCTTGGCCATTCCTTCTTGTCCTATCACTACATGCTCTTGTAAATTCATACTCTCCAGCTTTCTTGTAGGCTGCCTTCAGTACTGGGAGGCTGTAATTAGGTCACTTTGAAGCCTTTCATTCTCTATGCTGAATGTTCTCTTAGCCTTCCTCATAGGAGAGGTCTTATAAAAAAAAAAAAGGAGAAAAAAAAGCCAAAAACAAAAACAAAACAAAACAAACAAAAAAAAAAAAAAAAACAAAAAACAAACAAACAAAAAACAAACAAACAAACAAACAAACAAAAAACGAACAAAAAAACCAAGAAACCAAGCTTTTCCTGAACAGAATTATTTGGTTCAGTGTAGACATTTGATATTTTTTCTAAATAAAGACTAACATGACAGAAAATTTGCCTTTCTGGCATGTGACAGAAATGGAATATTCCCAAATATAGCTAATTTTTTTCCCTTGATCAATCCACCTTGAAAGATGTTCTACATTACTTACCATTGGCAATGAGTACATGATGGCATAGAATATTGGCATGTTTGTCACAGACACTTCTCTGCACCCGTGGATCCATGCCCAGTTTTAAATTGTCTAGCATCCTGATTACAAGGGTACCAAGTACCCTGATCAAGGAGATTCTACTATGCAATTTAATTATTTAAAGCTGGGCTTGCTTCCATGGTCAGTTTCCGTAAGTCCTGTGATAGTGCCAGAAACATGTCACAGAATAAGGTCTGGATATAAAACCATTTTCTCAGAGATGTTTCTTAAGCCACTATTTCATGTTTTATTGCTAATGCCACATACTGAATTAGCCACAATTAGCCCTGAAACTCCCTCTCTAAGCATGTACAGAAAGTTATCTATTCTCATTAATTCATTAACCAGTAATGAATTAATTTATCTATGTTTCCCTCTGATCTCACCAAGGTGATAAATTAACAACTTCTCAGAAGCCTAATTATCTTCTGATCCACTCTTTGCCTAAACAAATAGTGCTAAGATCTTCACCTCTTTCTTGCAAATTTGGAGTCTCTCTTACCCCACTCTGCTCTCCTGCACTCTTTCAAGACCCATTCCGTAGGTCAAATCTGAACTATGTTTTTAAGCAGTAGAGGAAAGATCAAAACCCAGCAGCACTATTTTACCAAGTGGTGTCTCAGAGGAGGTTGGTTGGAGAAAACTATCCTTTGACTAAGAGATACCTGCAGGGAGAAAAGAGAAAGAGAAGTTGTAGCAGCATGCCATGGAAAAAGACGTTTTCTCCTTTTCAGCACAGGATACTTTATCAAAAAAGAAACCCTAAGAAAAGGGTTAGAAAATGCCATTAGGATCAGCATAGTTTTTTGTGTAAGAAGTTAATAAAATAACATTCCTACCTTGATCCTCATCCAGCAGAGATATGCATGGTTTATCAGTACAGATGTTCTAGAAGTGCATCAACAGCCTTGCAGAGATCTTCAGGATCACTGTACATCCTCTTCTGATTGCAGGGTTTGCAGCATCTGTGAGAAATCTCAGCCCAAACTGCAGATCTGCGAGGGTCAGGTGAACCAAACAGTTATTCTGCAGGCAGTTGCCCATCCACATCAAAACATCTGTCGTGTTTGAACATAAATGATGGAGAGCCACAGCAATTCAGAGTAAAGACAGATGTGTGTTCATGTCCAATGTGAATGAGTACATAAAAGCAGTCTCTGATCTACTTGTGCACATTTATTTGTAACTGTAGCTGTGATAGGGTAGCCCTGAGTGGAACACTTATGGCAAGCAATGCACTATCATTGACCTCATTATACTGAGGTCAATCTATACCTGAAAGGAAGATGACAGCTTTTCTGCAGCTGGTGCAGCTGTGTCTTTGCAGCAGTGATGGATTCAAAAGACAAAATTCTGTAGTAATTCAGTAATACTGCTGCTCTGCATGAAGCTCAGACACTTCCAGGAGCATCACTTAAGACTGCCCAGCAGCAGTTCCTCACATCCTCTTGCTTTCTGAGCATTTTATACCCCCAAGCAGACATGAAGCAGAAGCAGGTGCCCCACTGTCAGTTCTGGTGCCAGCACCCAAAGCAGAAGATTCCAGCAGGGTGTATTTGCTGTTCTCCCTTTCCTCAGGCAGGGCAAGGGGGTCATGGCCTCCCACACCAATGCCATGGCACTGCTATAACTGCTGGGGGAAAACAGAGGGGTGGAAGAGGGATCTTGCTTTTCAGTTCCATTTTCCTTCTGCACCATGTGACAAAATGAAGTGTGACACTGCAATGCCAGTTTCCTTCATATAATCTGGATGCTGATTTTTAAAGTAACATTTTAAAGAAGAAGAAACCATGGAAATTGCCCACAGCTCTGAGACAACATACAGAAAAGCCAAGTCTTTATTTTTCTCTAGGCAGCTGACTCAGACTCTTGCATTACTTCTCTGCATTTTAGAGTAAGATGCTGGGTTTGGGAATTCCTCATCTCTGCTTGCAGTTTCCCTTTCTGTTGCCATCTCTTTCCTATGCAATGAAAATTTTTAATCCATCAACTACAGTCCTTGATAAAGAGGAACTGTTTCCTTGGCATTTCCAGCAGGAAAAGCAGTCGGAATGAAGCTGTAAATGTGGGGTTTGGGTGAACAGCACTAGCACAAACTATAGCATAAAGAAACATTAAGTGGGAAAGAAGTAAGAATCAGACCAAGATCAAGGTCCCTTCTCCTGAAGTTGTCAATGGTACTACTGTCACAAGTGGTAACAGAAGAGACATCAGAACATGCCTCTTGATGGGCAGCAGTACTGGTACTAACAAAGCCAAGGTTCCTATGGGTGTGTGCTTTATCCCTGAAATTCCTAAGGTATAAAAAAAGCCCCAGTCAATGCTTTTGCCATGGCTGGAGATTTTTAAATGCTGACTATGTGTGGCTTCTGCTCCTCAACTGCTTTATTTGGGTCAAGACCACAACTTCTCTATTAGGTCTTCTCTATCCACATACCTGTCTGTTGGGTTTCTACTTCAACCCCATACAAATATAGCTAGCTTCAAATCTTCAAATCAAGACATGTAACAAGAAAAATATGTCTGCATTAGAGTAATTTACTCAGGAAACCAGTGTCAATACATTAAAAGGAAAAAGTTCTCTGTGCAGACTGCCGACACTCCTACCTTTAATTAATGCTCACTTAGTTCCACAAAATCCCTTTCAGACAGTCCTATGTATGAATTTTGCAGGTGGGAAACTGTGGCAGCAAAAGTCTTCCTAAAGCAAGATAATACTGTCATGCAAAGCATGTAAAGTCAGATAATTTACTCTCATGAATGAAAAGTGGAAATTACTTGCTCCAAAACTGCTGTAAAAGAGGTATCACTGTTTTGTCAACACTGCTCAAGACTACAAAATTCCAACCTTTTTGAAGGAACACCAGAGTCACCACTAATCAGAGTCACTTGGCATTTTTATACTTGGCATTTCATGAAAGATTCTATCCTGACTTCCACAATCTTCCATTAGATCTCATGAGCAACAGAAGTCAGACAATATTTGAATTTACAGAAGAAAATAGTCTGAAACGTTTTCAGAGGTGATGTTCCACTCCTATAAAAGGGTAATTTTAAAAAGTGCTTCCCAATGCCAGTATACTATTTAAAGCTTTGAGTTCTCTCTAGATTTGACTGACTCCCACAAAATAAAATTTAATACTTAAACATGTCTCCTGCCCCAGTCTTCCTCTCAGTTTTTCTTTCATTGTAAAACTCAAAGGATTTTCTGGCAACACACATTGTACCATATATCCATTACTAGTCTTCTATGAGTTATACAATTTCATATTACTAAATTGTAGGCCTTGCACCAAACAGAAGCATTCTTCAGAGTAATACAGCAGCACACTCCTGGTCTCAGAAACATTTCCTTATGTTTATCATCAGCCATTTGCTGATGTAAGCAAATACTATCAGTAAGCAATATAGAATACACAAGGAATGCAGCCTCCATTTATAGATACATATGTCTGTGCAAAATACATCTGTTCAAGAAGTCATTGAGCAGGCCAGTCATATTTAAGATGACAGAGGAAATAAAAAATAGAATTTGTTTGAAATAATGAAATAATTTTTTGGTATTGTAAAACCTTGCCTTTTGTTCTATGCTATTGTGCTGGGCTGAATTTTTTACTGAAGAAAATACCTTTTAAAAGAGACAGCTTAAATCTTTTCTGCTGAGTTCCCCATAGTGCAATGCATTTATTCACTCAAGTGCTGCAGGCCAAATGCCTTGTCTAGTTCCAAAGGAATTCAATGGGAGTTTTGGTTTACATGATACAGACAATCAGCTGATCACATAATCTGCAGCAACAGTGTGGCCTGCAGACCTTTCCTGTACCAGTGAACAAGGCAGCCATCAGACCTGCTAAACAGGCAGGGCTCCAGCAGGCTTCAAACTGTGCAGAGCCCCAAGAGCAGCAGCACCTTCTGCACTGCCAAATCCCTCCCCTGTATTGCACACTGACTGGAATGGAACAGCATCATCCACATCAAACCTGTGAATCTCCGGAGACACCTTCAGAAAAAGCAAATAAGCAAAAAGCCTACTCTAGTATTTCCACTGAAGCTGTAGGCATGTAGAAAGGAGAGAACAGGAGCTAGCCAGCTGCATTTCTGGTGTGTGATGGGAGCCTGGTGGGGGAGAAGAGAGAAATCTGACAGCACCATGTGCTCTCTGTTTCCTGCCTCCAGCACCACTAATATCAGACAGGAAGGAAAAAACAGCTGTCCTAACTTGTCATCCCAGCCACTTCCAGAATCAGTCAAACCATGCTCTGGGCTTCCTCACGGCCTCTTGTTTCCATGTGACAATTTTTCTCTTGACTCGCAGTCCTACAGGCTACCTCACCTTTCTTATCCTGTATCTTTGTATCTGTACAGTGACATAGCATAGGCTATCCTCACATAATAATAATAATAATAATAATAATAATAATAATAATAATAATAGTAGTAAAAGTAGTAGTAGTAGTAGTAGCAGTAGTAGTAAAAAGACATTCTCTGCCAAGGGAAAAGACACTGATAGTTTCCTTTAGGAAAGTCTGCATGGCATATGCTACTATTAGTTCAGATGAGGTCAGAGGGAAATGTTTTACACGTGGAGCAAGAAGCTATGGGGATGGGGATGCTCTGTGGTGCTCTCATCCTTGGGCAAGTGCATTGCACAGGTGCAGACAGCAGCTGTAAAACATCTACTGCACCAACAGCATCAAGCAATGCAAGAGGAGAGAGTTTATCAGTGGTCCTGTCCACTGAGGTGTATAAGAGACAGGCTGGGAGGAGGAAGGAGGAAAAGAAAACAGGGATCTCTTGTCTCTGATGTCTTGTGTGCTTTCTACTCACCATTCATGTCAACAGCTGCATCTGCTTTGAAGTGCTTTTCCAAAAGAAGGGTCTGCTAGAGCTACTCTGACAGCTTGCTTGTTTCATCATAGCTGCCAGTACACATCCCAGAGCCATGAGTGGAGGAGCAGTTAGACTAAGGGGAAAACGTACAACAAAAGGCAGAAGAGAGTGCCACTGGAAACTGGTAGGAAAAAAAGGAATAAATTGTTCTAAGCAAAATCAAGTGCAATAGAGAAAGGGTGCTAGAGAGTAGAAAGAGTAGATAGACTGAAAAATATTGTTCTCTAGCTAGCACAGTGGCATGTTCACATCAGGAATGATGCTCCATTAAATGGAGGCTGAGGTCTCATATCCACTGTGTACCACACAAAACAACCTAAGAGATGAGAGAGTCCCCAGAAAGGCCCATTCCTGTTTCCATAGATGTTTCTTCTGTCACGTGAGCTCAAGTTGTCTGTGAACACAGTGTACACACAAGAGCTTTTTTGTCCTTTCTGGGCCTCTCAGCTAGTACCCACTGCAGATGGAAAGGATTTGTTATTTACAACTAATAGAGAGCCAGAAAAAAAGGCTTAACTGGAAGGTGGACAGCAAAGGACATGTACTTCCTAACAAAAACAAAATGAACAAAAAAAAAAAAAAATAAAAGCGTACCTAGCTCAAATGTTGACTTCTTATACTGAAGAATTTACCACATAGTATTTTCTCTCAAGTCAGAGTTATTAGCAAAACTATGTAGATATCACCACAAAAAAGCCACCACACCCTGCTCTATCTTTGTCGAGACAAGGCACTTGCCAACAAGCCAAAGTGTGGTGTTTCTTCACAGCACAGATCTGTCCAGCCAGCACAGCCTGACCTGGCCAAGCCCAGCTTGCTCCCTCAACCTGCCATTTTCCATTACCTAAACATCCCTGTGGCATCTAACAGACTCCTTCCAATAAAAGAGGGCCTAGCACTGATCATGGTATTTCAGATGAAGCTTGACAAGTGCTAAATAGAAGAGAGCAATAATTTCCTTTGCCTGTCTGGCTGTGCTTTAAAGACATATTATATGTCTTTACTTTCAGTTCACAAGAAGTCTTAAATGGTGTTTCAAAACTTGCCAATATCCTCCTACTTCTTCCATTATATGTTTTTATCTTTTCTTTCTGGGGCACTTTGTTTCATTTTCGTTGCTTTAGGTTGTTTTTTTCTCGGTGGTTTTGGGTTTTTGGAATTTTTTTTCTGGTTCGGTTTTGTGTTTGTTTGTTTGTTTGAGTTTTCAGTAGATTTTTTTTTTCAATTTTTGTTGTTTTTTAAATTTTTTTATTGTTTTGGGTTTATTTTGTTTGGTTTTGGTTTTTTGTTGTTTTGGGGTTTTTTTCCAGTTGGTTCCTCTTTGGTAGTACTTACACCAGTTTCTCCGACTAGTGACATTCTGAGACTAAACCTTTGTGGAAAAATTCAGTCAAAATGATACAGCAATTTCTGAACTGACAAGTAGAAATACATTACTCAAACAAATCTGAAAAATTTTGACAGGTTCTGCTTTGGGTCAGAAAAATATTTTTTCCTATCCTTATGAAAGACTGCCAAAGTCTGGTGGTTTAAAATACATCAAAATGTCACAGTTCATATACACTCAGATAAAATCCAGCAAGCAAAATCTGAAGGCTCTGTCTGAAGTGGACACACTTCATTTTCTTGCAAAGTTTAGCACTCCCTAGGATGCACAGCTCTAGACCAGATGGATACAACTGCCATGGAGATCCATGTAGTAGTGGCTTCAGGTGAGGGTGGATTTGCATTGCTCTGGCAGAGACTATTTTGAGAAAATTACTTGGGAAAACCTCTCTTTGCAGGCTCAGGAAAAAAAAAAAAAAAACAAACCAAAAACCAAAAAAACCATTAACTCAAGAGGAGGAGTTGTATGAGACAAAGTTTGTAATTTAAGATGATTGGATGAAAAATAGTTAAGGAAAGTTAAATATAGTTAAGAAAAGTTTATTGTATTGGCAGACCTCTGAAATTCCTTTGTCACATTCTGACAGATGTAGCTGATTGTCAGGCTTGGCTGGTAGCAAATGTTTCTGTATCTTTTTTGTAAACAACTATCTGTTCAGACTGCTTACAGCAGCAAGAGACAAGCCCCTCTTCTACTGGAAACATAAAATGTTTATCCACCACCTGCTAGGAAGGCTTTTGTTACTCGAAATTTGTCTTTTGAGCTCTGTGGAAAGCAAGTACGTATTCTAAATGTATTTTCAAATAATGAAGCAGTTTTGATGCTTTAAAACATGTTTTCTTCAAAATAAATAACAGATTTTATCACTTGAATTGACTTTTAAATGCTTGTAAAAAGGTTCAGGATGAAGCACCCTAGTGAGACTAAGTTTCTCAATTCCCAGAAAGCCAGGCTGTAAATCCCTTACTGCCAATGGCAAACAGCAACTCACATGCATAACCCTGTGAGCACTGGTAAGAGCAATCCTTCACTGATGGGAATTAAACTTCCATTTTTCTAGCTCAATATAGCACAAAATGGTCACCATCAGTGGATGTTTCCTATGACATCCTTCAAAGTGAGCATCAATATCCTTCTAGAAAGATCTCTCAAGGAAATCCAAAAAAAATCAAATCACCAGAAGTCACCATTTAGTGGAGCAAAAGCTAGGTGCCCTTTTGATGGAAAAACATTTCTTTATAAAAGGCTGCACTGGCAATTTTATTTTACAGAAATGTGAGACCAAACACTACACACTATACAGTCAACATAAAACAGACAGCAGCAATTAATGTTGGTTAGTGTCAACTTGGGCTGAAGGTGAGCCAGGCTTTGTGGGAGAAGGGCACTCTCAGCTACTAAACCCCAGCAGCTATTGTCATTTATAACGGGAGCACGGCTGTGCAGAATTTGAAAGATAAATAATGGCATACCAGCAAGCATTTATCAACAACAACATCATTAAAACACTGGGAAGGGAAGACTTTTTAGAAGTCCTCATCAGCTCTCGGAGAATTCCTCCCTGCACACTGGCAGTGCTATTAAAAAGAATACATGGATCAGTGGATTTTAGAGAAAGAGAACATTGCTAGCAATTGTCTGACCTAAATATACAAAAATCACATCTACATAAAATGCTTTAAAAATAATGCCACTAGGGTCAAATAATCCAGCATTCAAAATTCTCAGAATGGCAGTACTAAGGTTGCCTGCATGACCTCAACTCAGCCACCCTTAATTCAGGCTCCCTCAGTGTGACTGCTGAGAATGGACAAGCCTCCTTAAATAGGTAGGTAATCAGCTGCTACTTTTGCCCTTGCATCTCAGAGCAGCAGCAAGGCACACCACAAAAACCCAGCCCCAGGACTGCCTGTCATTTCACAGGTCATTACAGTCCCAGAGTGAGCTCTCAGCGACTCACAGGGCATTCAGAAACTGTACCAAGGCTCAGACTGAAGGAATGGAACAGGCACAGGCCAGATATTTGGAGTCCTTCTGAAACCTGTCTGCCATTTTAAAACTTAGAAGTTCTGCATTACCACATTTAGTTGTACCTGCAGTACTTTGCAGGTAAGAAAATACCTGCTTCCAGTTGAACACAAAAGAGCTCATGTCCAAGCAAGGCTACATTTCTCAGGAGCAATCTCACAACTACAATCCAAAAGAAATCCCGTAGTCAACTCTTTTCTGACCTCAGTGGTCCACTGTGGTAATATATTTATCAATAAGTACAAAGGCCAGAGGGTGAGGTGGTGTGCCAGCCCTCTCCTTTATCACTCTTTAGCACTGGTCATGGTGTTCAATCAGGCTGATTAGCTCTGGGTTTCTAAGTATTCTTTCCTCAAATGGGTTTGAGGAAATCTTTGGGCAATATTCTCATTCCACTAAATAGCATTTTGTGAGCACCCACACAGAGCACCAGCAGGACTGCCCACCACAACAGCCACAGTGTGATACCACAGTGTCAGCACAATTAACTCTTGTTTCCACAGCATCCAACTCAAAACAGTCTCATATGTTCTGTCCTCCAGTACACATATTTCAGATGGCATAAGGCAAAAACTAAACCAGGCAATGGGAGTCCACTTAGAATCATCCAGTATCCCTCAGGATAACCCAATCTGAACCAGAAAGTAGAATATTATAGCTCAGAGGCAGGACAAAAAGAACATACCTCTGTAGAAGTAAGACAAGTAGAAAACCTCTGGTTCTTTAAGTCAGCTTTGATGATTGAAACATCTCATACATGAACTTAATACCTCCCAAGAATCCATCCCTACTGCACAGCATAGGGCCATGCAGAGTCACCCAAGCCAGCAAGCCTGCCATCTCCAAATGGTTCAACAAACATCAGGCACACACGAGAAACACCAATTGCTGCTCTGGATGCAGGTGCTGGCAAAGGCTCTACCTTTCCTAAGGTTGGAAGCTGGCAGAAAGCTCCATTCTATCACTCCTTCCCCAGCCCATGGATCTAGACAAGGCAGAACACTTTTTTTTTCAGCCACAGAGAGAGCTACACCAGCATTCTCACAGACATCAGAAGATTTCCTGCCTTGCCACCTGGTTTCTAAGAGTATTCATGAAATCTAATCCTCCAAGCTGCTGTGGTGAGGAGGATGGGATTTGTGAAGGCTTTGAAGACCCCGGGCAGGTAATTCCTGAGGTAATTCTGAAAGCAAAACAAAGTGACAGTCTGCTTCCTGATCCGTTTTTCTAGGAAAATTACATTTTACGGCCAATTCTGTCCTTACACACTGACTATAAAATGAACTTATTAGCTGACTCAAGTCCATTTTATGTGAAGGATTGAAAAGGATTGCCTCCAGCCCTTGTCCCTTTAACTCTAATTATCAAGTGTATACCAGATTAAATTCAGAATGAAGTAGCCGGGTCAGGCAATCTACTTAAAGTTTAATGGAAGTTAATGATTCATTGATCAAACTCATTTATGTCTAATTAAACCCTTCCTGCATTATAAAAGACAAGGGGGAAGTTTTATAATGCACCTCGCTCCCCTTCTGCACATGGTGGATTTGCTGCAGAACTCCATGGAAAATTCACAGCATCTGCCTTTCGTGAGTGCATGGCTTGGCAACAGCCCTGTAGATTTAAAAGTATAATTATCTTGGATGACTTCAGCAAACGGATGGGGTTTACACAATGCTGGCAAACACAATACCAGTATCCAGCTGCACACAGCCAGACTGAAAACTGAGCTTGCATGCACCAGCACTGGCACAATGGTGGAGTCCAGGGAGCGGAATAATAACCAGACCTGTTGTGGATCTCAAGTGTGAGCCTCACTGGGATAAGGCAGCAGTGATGTTAAGCCTGAGACAGGGAGAAAAGCTTCCTGTTGCATGTGGATGCACCTCAGTTTCTGCTCATCCTTCCAAATTGGCAAAGCAGCCAAGCATCCAAAGCATGGCACAGGCAGTGTTCAGCATTCACACAAACAGGAGTGGCAGGCAACCCACTGCAACACTCAGGATTTATTCCTTCCTCCACCGACTGCCCCCTCTTACTAAGCACCTTCTAGACATCATCTTGCATATAAAGATGTGATCACAGTACCATGGTCCTACTGAGGTGCTAGAACATTAGGCACAATTATTCGAAATACTGTAATTAAACAGGAATACCATGGCCTACTTACATATTTATAATTTTATTACATAGATTTAAAATCTATACCATTCATGCGAAGAGTAAAAATTACTTTGTTTGCAATCTCAGGCTTTCAGGGTGCAGAAAGAATGCTTGATTTTTTTCTGTAATTTTTAGTTATTGGTCCTTTACATGTTAGATACAACTAAACAGTCTTTAAAATGATGCTTTTCAAGCCTTTTCAGATGTATGGATCCATAAGATAGTATAGTAACAAAATTATTCCAGAGAAACAGAATTAAATGGACTGCAATAATTTTCCTTCTTCAGTAGTCTACATCCCTATCACAGGTGTCTGACTAACACAAGAAAAACCCAGTTGGCTTTGCAATTTGTTGAATAGTTTAAGAGACTTTGTGTTGGAGCAAGTAGTTTTCATATGACGGCAGGACACTCCATTTTTTATCTCCTGTATTATTCTAGTTCTATAGTATTTTGCAAATCTGTATTGATGTCTAAGAATAATTTGTTGACCTATTCCTTCTGCTTCCTGTTTATTATGTCACAGTAGAGTATAAGTTTCACTGTCTTCAAAACTACATTCCTACTGCATTCCTAATGGTACAATAGAGCTGTCTTTTAACTACACATGTATTTTCACTTATTGTGATATTAATATAAATGGTTGCTAATATATTAAATTGTTACCAACTCCCAGTTAATATCTGACTTGTTCCAAAGAACCAGTTTGAATCTGACCAGCTGTAGTTCAAGAAAGTCTATTAGAAGCAGCAGCAAGCTTTGGTCTTTTGTACTTTTTTGCCTGTAACTCTTTCCACCATCCTTTCCAGCCTGGCATAACAGCAAAATGTGGCATCCTGCTGCTAAGCAGCTACATTGCAGATGAAACAGGCCCTTGGTAGCATTTCTTCTCATTTCCAAAATGATTTGCCATATATATACATAATATTATATATATATATATATATATATATATATATATATATATATATATATATGAATGATTTTTTAAATATTATTTGATTTTTGACAACTTTCTTTTACTAAAATCCTTAACAGCTTTAACTCAGTTTAACAGTGGTGAGTGGCTGTTGTTTCACAGCAGTAAGGCATAGCTCAATTTGTATTTTACAGTAAATTGCACAGACCAGCTATGAATACACTGAGGTTCATTATCTCAAATGGTACTGTTTGGCACTCCATTTCTGCCCAAATATTTTATTTCTTTATCCATAACTGTTCCAAGAAGTCAATCAGTTCCCAGAAGCCTACAGAGAACCCTGTAATAATGAGGCTGTTTGTATAATTTGCAGTGGAAAGGTTATTTCCTATTTTTTTCCGAGGTCTGTTGGGAATGGCTTGTCTTTTCATTGTTTCCTTTTGCTATTTGAACTGCATTTAAATCAAATGGCAACTGCAATTTAATTTAGCTGTTACTGCAATTAATTCCATGATCTCTGAAAGACTTGGTCAAGCTTGACTGGTATATGGCCCCTCTGGGTTTCCAGAGACAGACTTGGATTCCAGACTGGTCATGCATATCTTTCGGGGCAGAAAAAAAGAGTTCTTGGTGACTTAGGCATTATGACCCAACTACCTCATATACACTCAAATCATCTTGATATTTCCATCAGCCTTGAAAGACAGATGGGGTTTAGCCTAGTTGCCAGACCATTCAGGGAGGATGATGCACATGAGTACCTGTAAATCTTTATTTTATAGATTTTTTTACCAATTCTTTTCAGTCCCTGTCTCGTATCTCACTCATAACTCTTAAATAGCATGAAAATTAGAGAGGAACCACACAAAAAGTGGAAACAGTAACAAATGACCAAGAATGAATGAGGGAATAACACAGCCCAGAAGAATAAAATCAAAAAAGGAATACACAAAATGAGTTACAGCTAGCAAGGAACATAGAAGGTTTCAAGGAAAAGTTCACTGATTGCATCAGAAGCAGTTCTACATTTCTCACTGAATATAAGAGAAAAAAAAATAGAAAAAATGCATGTACCATATACTTTGGAAGAACAAATAATGTATGATATAGATAAGACTGAAATACTGACATTTCCATCCTTTTTTTTAGAATGGCACAATGGATAATAAAAGAGAAAACATGGACCAGAATAAGGAAATCTTAAATGTATGAAGGCAAGATACATCTTTTCAATATAGCTGGACCCGACAAAGATCAGCCTAAAGAATTTTAGGAACTGGTGAAACTCATCCCTAACAATTCAGAGGACAAAAGTGTCTCTCAGAAACAGAAAACCAAAGCAACACCAGCAGTGTCTGTCTAAAATAATGATCTAATGCATATTAATCGAGTTTTTGCCAGGGGTTAGGAAAATACCAGCAAGAAACACTTAAATTATTGATTATTGATGAACAAGAAGACAATAGGCTAATAAAAAGCAATAACAATTATAAATTATATTATGCCAGTTTAATTTGGTGTATTTATTAGGTGTACTGGCCTAGATGATAAGGAGAAAGACATGGATATGACATTTATGTTATCTACCTAAACTTTTTCACATACCTGCATGATATTCTCACATCAAGAAAATGCAATTCAAAGGAAATGTCAGTTCATGAATACCTGAGTTTTAAACACCCTCACGTCCTAAGTTAGAATTTTCAGTCTCAAGATGGGATTTGGAGGGATCTGCAGTGAATTCAGTGCAATTCAGTATTTTCAATAATGACTTAACATGAAATAAAATTATATTTAAAGTATTTAGTCCAGTCTCTTGCTGAAAAGGGTTGCTAGCATCTCAGATATCAAGCCAGAACCTTTGAGAATCACAGAAACAGTTACAGGAAAAATTAAACTGAAAGGCACCTTAAGAGACCTTTAGTCCAACTTTCTGCACAAAGGATCAGACTAGGTTTCTCAAAAGGTTTTCAAGACCTGGCTGGCCAAAAACAAGTATGGACACAGCAGAAACTGCAGTTACAACCTGCCAAAGGCAATCTGTTCCACTGTCCTCACTTTGAAAAAGTTTTCTCTTATATTCAGGATCAGCTGTTTTTATTTCCACTCATATCCATAGTCTGTCATCCTCCCACCTCTGTGAAGAGTCTGCTTTTTCTCTTCTTCATGACTTCCTCATTGGTGGTGAGGGGGACCTGCCAGTTTCCAACAGTAATTCTCCCATTTAAATGTAGTGCTCCTTCCCCTCAATGTTCCCACACAACCTAATATGAAAAAATGTGATAAAAAGATACATATTTGGATCTGGGAAGAAACAGTTACATGTGAAAATACAAAATCAGAAATAATTAGTGAAGCAGCAGTGGTTCAAATACTAACAGGCTTTTGCACTGTCTTAGTAACGTGGTAACACATTAATTTGCTGTGCTTGGCATTGTGAAGCTTTGGTTGGATGTGCCCCAGAGTCCAGTCCTGAGGAAACAAAAAATAAGAGAGATGCAGAAGATAATGGATATAAATCTGGATTTGGAAATTTGGTGATATACATTGTCAGGAAAGACAAAGACATTTTTTATCTCTGGAGAAAGAGAAGGGGGTGAAAGAGAAAATCAAAAAGGGCATGGAAACAGTATTCCAGTCACTCAGTAGGTAAAAGTCTTTCTTCCCATACTAAGGAAAAGAGAGCAAAGATCCCCTGTGCTCACTGTGACCATGTCAAATAGAAATACTGGCAGCCAAAAAATATTAGGTCACGGAGTATGAAAAAACTTCTAACTGCAGTAATAATCATATAATAAATTAGGTTGCAAAGCAAGGCCATGGGTTCTACATCACTGCAGCTTTTCAACCAAGAGTAGATAAATATTGTCGGCTCTGTGTCAGGTCAGAGAGGGGAAACAAATGATGTCTCAAAGTCCTTTCTATTCAAAGACAGAAAATTTCTTAAGTTTGATTGATGCCTCAGATAAATCCCTTTCCTAAAAAAATCTGAGCAACAACACTGCCTTACAAAACATTTTGGAGTCTTAAGGTCATTAAAGGGAGTCAATGAACCACTTGCTGTGAAAGTTGCAGTATGGTGTCTCTACAATGTGAATTTTCAGTTCATTTTTCCTTAGAATTTTATTGCAGTTCACGGCATGCAATGGCATTATTTTCTTATTAACAAAACTTTGATTTGGCCTTGATTGAGTTGTCTTTTGCTTTATTTTGTCTAACCTAGATTACTCATTCATATTCAACCATTGTCCACCATTTAGCATTTTGGGGGTTGTAAAATGTTGCTGTATTATTATATTTTTACATCTGGTACTACTCTAAGCTTTCAAAGCCTTATGTTTTCTTATTCATTCAGAGGGTTTCCTATTTCAAGTGCATTTGCATAACATTGATATAAAATATATTATATATTGATATATATATAATTTATATTGATATAATATATAATTGATATATTCTTTGCATCATAAGCTTCTTAAGTAAGAAAATCTTTCTTTTGTTTCCAAGCTTGCAAGTTTGGTAGGTCTTTTATCACAGTTACTCCATATGACTTTACATAAAAATTTGTACTTGTACTTCTGCAGGTATCTACAGTGTGGCACAGATGATGCTTGCTCATAAAGTATTTGCACTTAAGTGATCTTTTGTCCCAGTGGATTGGAATCCCAAACTCTACAAGAGTGTCACTGAGACATTCTCCAGTTTCACTTTCATTGAACTTTGTTTAAGTGAGCCTTTCCCCTACTATAAGCTAAAGATTAATTGCTACACACATAACACTCTTTCTCATATATCTGCTATATTATTTTGGGCAATGGCAGGGAAAAAAAGTTAATCTTCATGTATTTTTTTTTAAGTCCCAGTTTCTGATAACTGTACCTGCAGAAAGTTAGTTCACTTTACTTTTGGAAACAGTATCCAATATCTGACTATAAAATGATGAAGTAAAAAAGGAAATTAAAAATTGTATTTTGGGGCTTTATTCCTTGTCCCAAGTTCTCTCTTATCAGGCTGAAAGAAATTATCTGAATGCTGACATTATCTGAGGATAATGAGCATAATCAGAATAAGGATAATCAGCAACAGTTTTCCTTATCCTTGATACTTTTTCTAGGGTATAACCTGAATTTTGCCCCAATACTGAATAAGGAAATAACTCCTAAGTTAAAGCAATAAAGATAACTAAAAAAAAAAAAAAAAGCTTTAAGTATAGCTTAAGCAAATAAAAGGCATAGATGCTCTTAGAAAGTACTAAACTATTAGGAAAAACAAAAACAAGCAATTTTTTTTTTTTTTTCAAAAGCAGCCCTTATGCATTGTGAAAATCTCATCTGAGAAGTTCACATGGTCAGGAAGAACAGAGTGAAGAGGCAGGAAGAGTGCTTTATCTCCCCTTAAGCCTGACAGCTATTAATTTCAATCATTCTGAGCAATCAGGCAGACTTCAAAACAGTAAAGCCTCCTTATTTCCCCTCTACATTAGGTGATGTATAACAAAAAATATATTCCCCTTACCTTGCCAAGGTTTACTACCAACTAGAAAATTACAGATGGACACAAGCACTTTGATTAACACAGAGTGTTAATCAGACTGACAAATACAGAGTGACAAGTGAGAAGTGGAAGAGAGTTACTATTTCATAAACCTCCCTGCTAAAAAGTAAAGTATCTATGAAATGCATATTTTCTAGTAGAACAATAGAAAAATAAAATAAAATAAAAAGATGAACCATAATCTGTAGCATAGGTTATTTTTGGAGTATGGCTGAACATGAACCAAGTTTCATAACTGTCTTCTAATTAAGATTTAGAGCTCAGCTCATAGGCAATGTTGAGTAAAATAAATATCAGTAATTTTAACAAGGCAGTATTGAAATGCAACAATAATATATATCCCTTAAAATATTTTTTCTTCTTTGAGGAAATTTAAGCAGATATGAATATTCATAAACTGTCACATTTAATAGAAATCAGCATGTTATTTCATGAATTCTAGACCCAGCAAAGTTTGTCTTCCTACGAGTTGTATATTTTCTACCCAGGCCTCACTTCCTACCCTCAATATCAAACTACAGCTCCAGTCTGCAATAAAACTTATACTGTAGGTAGGAAGCTAGAGACTCCTATCCCTGTTTTAACAAAGCTTTGCAAAACTGACTAAAAGAGTCCACTTATTTCTAGAGTCAGAAAAGCAGAAAAATTTCATAATCTGATTTCTTAGAAAAAGTTATATATTTGAGAAGGTTCCTAAACCCTCACCATGTATTGCTGTCTTCTTCCCTGAGACTGCAGTAAATAAAATATGCACCTTGACCAGTAAGGGAAGTAAGGAAATGCATAGCACAGTTATCAGTCCAGGCTCAACCTGGATCCTGCTGAACTTTGCTGGGCTGGGAGCCAGGAACTGCTTTCATAGGAATGCACTTGTTGCTCCTTCAGCCCAGCAGCCCTTGCCAAACATTGTCTTTTCTTCTAAACCACTGCTTTGTTGGCATACAATTCCTTATAGGGGTTATTGGACTTAGAGATTCTTACCACAGTCAGACAAAAAATATGGTTTAAGTATATCACTAGTTTTTTTTTATTTTAAGTCCTGTGGCTTTAGTGACCAAATTTTAAAGTTGAACGATTACACCGCTATTAAAACCATCTAGCTCTAAAAGATTTTGTAACACATAAGAATTTAATAAAATTAGCCTACTTTTTTGGAAAACCAATGTCATCTGCAATTCCTAAATTTCTGAAGTATTTTGAAAGATTTAGTAGGTTTCAGTGAAGGTGTTGCCACAATGAATAATCATCCATACATATTATGATTTTGAACCAATTCATATTGGATACATGGAATAAAAAAATGGCTACTGAGTAGTTAAAAACCATCTGTACTTTCTTATGACATTGTAAGGCTCAAGACAATATTAAGATAGGGTGGCTAAAACCCACAGAAAAACACTAAGTCACACATTACTTATGACTGAATTCATCCTGTCCCTGTTGTATCTACAGACACATAAACAAAAGCTAAAAGACCTAATTTGCCTCCTCACACAGTTTCTGGAGCTGGCAATTTGTTTTCATCAGATATGTGAGTAACAGGTACAGGATGGTGGCCCTTCCATGACACAGAAAACACAGATGGTCACAGCCAATGACAATCAGGTAACAATCACCCTGCTAACTCCTTTATATTGAGCACTCTTTGTAATTATCTTTAAAGGCATGGTATTTGTAGCTTTTACCATAGGAAAGGAAGAATAAAAGCTCTTGTGCAAATTTTTAGCAAAGCAAAGAGACAGAATGGTTCAGATTTTACTGCAGCCAAGCGTCTAACATGACCAGAAATATTGCAGCCAAATCAAAATCTCTTTCAAGGGATTGCAGCACGATGTACTGTCGTCATGAAGCTGTGGGTGTGAGAAGTGTGTGGCATACTAAGATGGCAAGCATACAGATAGAAAACACATTTCATGGAAAAGATTTGTCAGGGGAGATTAAGATAACTGTTTTTGACATTAAAAAATAGGATTTAAGTTGCAAGGCTCCACATGAATTCAGATAAGTTTTTCCTTTCTATGATACAACAGTGAGAAAACTTTCTTTCTTTTATAGTCTTACAGTTGCACCATCTTGGGAATGACTTTCAGTGTTTCTAGATAAATATTATTGAACAATATTCAAGTTTCGCTAGTTTTATTTTCTTCTATAGCGATTCCCTGTAAAATTCTAGCACATTTTAAAATCTTAAGCACTAAGTATGAGTAATCTTTAAATTACCACTACTTCTACAGTGAGTTTATACCAGCTGTTTTCAGCTGGAGAACAGATTGCCATAAAGTCTTCTACAATGCTCTGTATCTTGAAAATGAGCAGAAAGTAATCATTCTCCCTGTCCTTTCCATTCCCAGATAAAAAGATGGAGAAAAGGGGAAATATGAAAAAAAAAGAACTGCAATAAGGAGGGGGGAAAATCTCCATGTAGCTATCAAAAGAAGAAGGGAGAAGTAAAGAAGGGGCATTTGTCTAGTGAAAGAAAGGATTCCTACATAACTGATACTGGGCAAAATCACGGTGGGGGGGAGGTATTAAGTTATTAGCTTTATAAAAATAGTCAGTTTCCAACTTGAAGGAAATTCTTCAAGAAAATGCCTACATTGTACATGATAATTTAGTGACCAGGTACCCCTCATTACTAATGGAATCAAATTCATTTTCGAAATACTTCTTTTAAGAAGGAAGACCTCTCCTGATAATGTGGATTTATTTGCACACACACACTTCCCAAATAGGTTTACATAGGGCTCAAAGATCTTGAGGTACAGGCCACAGTATGTGAGTCAGCTCACAAAGGATGGCCACTGCAGACATATCATGCTAACTCATCCTATCCTCATGGATTTGCCACTCACAAAACCCAGTAAAACTGAAAAGGCCGATTTACATCTTGTCATGTCATAATTTAGGAAAGACACTCCTCAGTTTAGTGCCTCTCCTGGCTCCCCTTTCCCCGAGACTGCCCCAAACCAGATACCATTCTCTTGGACTCCCCACTCCCCTTTTTCTTCCTGCTCTGGAGATGGAGTAGAGAATTGGAGACACAAAAAGGTGCTACAGGTTGAGATAAGAACGATTAATTTACTAGAAATAGCAATGATATAAGAAAATGAATTATAACAGCTACAATATTAATAACAAAACATGTAAGTCAAGGATTTACATGTAAAACCCACAACAAATACCAAAAAGCTCTTTCCCATCACACCATGCTTTCCCCTGGCCAGAAAAGGAATGCCTTTCCTCCAGGAAGCCAGAGTCCCTTTTCCCCACCATTGGCAATGGCACAGGATGGTATAGAATAACATTAGAGACTTGTGCCCACATGTCACAGTGTACTGCAGCCTAGGACAAATTTTAAAAGGAAATTAAGTAATCCAGTGGGCTCAGCCTCCCTGTCAGCTGGGACTAGAGGTGGGCACCACCACACCTAGCTACTGCAAAAAAAATTCACTCTCTCCTGGCAGGAGCTAAGACACCAACAAAACAAGCTTCCTCAGTGGTAGGAAGCACTTGAGCTAGATTAACAAGAGCACACAGACAGGAGAAGAGAAAGCATCTTGAGGTACTGGCACAAAAAATAGGCATAATAAAGCTTTCTATATAGGGTAAAATCAAAGTGTAAGAAAACATCAATAGCACTGATTTTTTTGGAGTTAAGACAAAACTTGATTTATAGCATGAAGAATTCATGAAGTGTCCACTTTTCTGTTTCATTAGGAAGGGTGAATCTGCATTATTAATCCTGAAATTATAGCTCAAACCTTATTCTTGTCACTCTCTACATACTATGCTTGTCACTCTCTTCATACCTGAAGCACTAATTTTCCAAATCAAAAATTTGGTAGGGGATGCATTACTGGAAAAGATGAAAGAATAACTTGCATTAAAGGAGACAATATTTTAATAAGCTTTTCATGTTTTAGTCTAGAGTACTTTTAAGTTGTCATATAAGATCTGTATCTGCTTACTTTCTGAGTGATTGGGGTTTGTTGGTTGCTGTTGTTGTCATCAAAGAAACAGAAAAAATACCTATAATTCTCTTATTGCAAGTAGAAAGCTTTAGCACACATACATGGAATACTCCCAACTTTCAACCCCCAAATTTCCTTCATATGTATACTTCTAATCAAATGAACCAATTTTATTCAGAATAAAAGCATACTTTAGAACTATCATGGGTCATAATCACAAATTATTCTTATTATTTGAGGCCTTTTGACTATTGTAATAATTGGAAAATCTTGGTGTTTTCCCATGTTAACTGAGAAACCTTGATCAGGGTGGAAAGGATAGGTCAAAAAGATAAAACTTATGGGTGATTTCCTTAATTTTCAATCCATACACATAATTTCATGATTTAGCAGCTGCATGCCATACATTTAAAATCAGTACAGCCTTAGTATTGTTCAGAAAGGATTTGACCTGCAAGTGCAATAGATAGTTGTCATAGGCCTCATAGGATTAGCTAGAAATACTGAACTATAAAATGTAGAACTTTACTGCACCTATTCAAAGAAAAATCAAAAAATCAATGTAAAAAAATTCAAATAAAATTGCTTTTAGGTTATAACATTTTTCACAGCAGAATGAAAACAAAACAAAAACATATAGTCCATTACTCTTGTGAATTATCACCTGCAGAAAATGAATGGTAAGGAGTCCTCATCATAGGAAAAGTTGGCTGGATCTTTTTTAAAGGTGTTGAAAGAGAATGTCAAGAGCTTCCTTTGTTTCTTTTAGTTCAATCTGTATCACCCAAGTTTTTCAGCCTCCCTCCATGCCCCTATGAATGAATGTTGTTTAAATTAGTCCATTTAAAAGGTAGGTTGAGCTGTTTTCACATTGACTAATATAAGGCCATTTTTCCTGTTTTATTAGTCACATTAGCATTCTATTGCCCTTTAAATGTCACAAGTTCAAGACCATAGCTGTACATATCCTGTACATATTCCTGTTTTATGTAATAAACCAGAAAGCTACAATTTCTCGTAGCTACAAAAAATAAAAACAACCCAACAAAAAAACAAAACAAACAAAAAAACCCAACCAACCCCCCTCCCCCCCAAATAAATAAATAAATAAACAAACAGGGCATAATAGCACAGAGTAAAACAACTGGGTAAGACAAGATTGTTTGCAAGTGAGGGAAAAGCAGGAGAGCTACTGAGAGCACAGATTTAGAAATGTTTGCTTGTATTGTCTCTATCAAAACATATGAAACTGCTGATAAACCTACCACTTGCTGTAACTCACAGAAAGGAAGAAAAATAACACTGCACTCACCCCCTGACATATTCCTTAATCTTTGAGGGACCTTTGAAAAGCTACATCGTACGTTGGAAGTACTCTCATTTATTAGTGGTGCTTTATTTGAAAGCAGAAACCTGCAAAATTCCCCAGCTGTATGGTATCTAACCTAAAACATTTCCAGGTTTATCACAGGCAACATGAAAAGCCCAGACTGGTTGCAAGGAGTTATTGGAAATCAAATTAATTTTGAAGTCTACAGGATCTGACCTACCATCTTCTGTCAAAGGCAGGTTAGTGCTTGAAAATATCACCTGAGTCACCAAGCCCAGTTACCCACAGAGGAAAGCAAAGTACAACAATTTTTTCCAGAACTGCCATAAAAACATCTTCCCCACATGTAACCACAGCCCACACTACACTACCCACCACCTCCTGACAAATACAAGGCTCATTATATTGTGGCTTTTAAATGTCTACTGCAACGTGCCACAAGAAGACAGCTCTGTTTCTGTTGCCAAGTGTCACAGGTCCCCACAATTACAAACAATTTGCTAGATAAATTAGCTTAAGAGCAAAGTGTGCCCCATGGTACAAAGGAGGACAAACTCCCCTCCTCTGCCTTCCTTCCACTCCAGAAATCCTTGCCAAGCTCCTCATTAAGGAGAAAACCACATACACCCACAAGGATGCATGCAACATGAGGATTTACACACCTTCATAGCAACTTAGCAGGTATATTTTTAAGCTTTGTGCATATCATGTTTTAAACCCAGCTGTCAATTAAGCACCACGCACCCACTCACTCACTGGTTCATCCTGCTGGTGGGGGAGAGACTCAGAAGAGTGAGTGGGAAAATTTGTGGACTGAGATAAAGACAGTTTAGTAGGTAAAGCAAAAGCTGCATGCATGCAAGCAGGGCAAAACAAGTAATTCATTCACCACTTTGCATGGGTAGGCAGGTATTTATCCACCCCCATGAGAGCAGGGCTCTACCACATGTAGCAGTGACTTGGGAAGACAAATTTTGTGATTCCAACAAGTACCCTTTTCCAACTTCTTTCCCAGCTTTATCTGCAGAGCATAATGCCGTATAGAATGGGATATCCCTATGGTCAGGAGAGGTCAGCTGTGCCAGAGGTGTCCCCCCACAGCTCCTTGTGCACCTTCAGCACACTTACTGGTTGGGTGGAATGAGAAGAAAAGGCCTTGTCTTTGTGTAAGCTGTGTTTAGCAACAACAAAAACATCCCTGTGTTATCAGCACTGTTTCCAGAACAAATTCAAACCATACCATCATATCAGCATTCTGAAGAAAATTCTCTTCCCCAGCCAAGCCCAGCACAGTACATTAATACCACATCATGGCTTCTGAACCAAGTCCTCACCAGCAAACACTCAAAGTTCCAGCGTTCTGCATGGTCCAATGTGCAGGGTGTGCAGGGTGCAGTGGCTCCCCGCTGGCTGGAGGTCCCATCAGGGTCTGGTGGGGCACAACCCAGTCCTGTGATGCAGCCCCTCTCTGAGCAGAGAGAGGTTTACTGGTCTCATCAATAGCCCTGAGAGCCAAAACCTCACAGGCAGCACTGGTGAAGCCTCTGTACTGCCCAAACAGGGGTGTACACAGGGACCTTCTGCTATGGAAACTTCATCTGGCAGCTCTGAAAAGGTGGCAGACAAAGGGGGGAAAAGGAATGAGAACTGCCACATAACAGGTCCTCGGAAAACCTACATCTGTGGATGTAGCTGCCTGCTCCAGCACAACCTGTGTAGTACCTGCTGTCAGGTTCAGAGGCAAACAAGCAAGTCACCTGCAGTCTGAAGATCCAGCTGTGGCTCTGCAGCACAGCAAAGTACAGGGCTCCTGCTCCCAGCAATAACAGCATCTACTCAAACGAAGGTAGTAGCAGTTTGTAGCACTTGCTTAGTATTCCTGTCTGATTTTCAGCTGGCAGGCTGTACCACACTCCTGAG
The DNA here is from genome assembly GCA_030060385.1 of Muscicapa striata striata. Taxonomy (NCBI): domain Eukaryota; kingdom Metazoa; phylum Chordata; class Aves; order Passeriformes; family Muscicapidae; genus Muscicapa; species Muscicapa striata. The sequence continues at coordinate 545,728 of JAREIS010000067.1, read as the reverse complement.
GGACCCAGAAGGGCCCAGAAGCAGCGCCAGGGACCGAGCTTGTGCCACTGCCCAGATGTTACAAGATTTCACACTTCAAGGATTTTTATGCACAGCAAAGTTCCACACATGGCACAGGCAAAGGAGGAACTCATCTGCCATTGCTGCTGAAGGCTGGCAGCACCAGCTGCCCATGTAGAAGGGACCTTGGTGCACAATACACAAGATGAGTGATGCTTGGCAGCTGCACAGGAATGCTGAGGCACGGAGATCTTTGCCTGACAAAGCCAATTTATCGGTACCCAGGGGGATGGGTAGGAAAGTCACTCAGGAAATGGGTTTTGTCTAGCCCTGCAGGTGCTCAAACCACCGTGCCTGAATTTGGCCCTGGCAACATTGTATTTAAGCAGTCGAGTGAGCAAACAATCTGTAAGCTATTGAATATCACATTTTCACTATGAATGATGGAGTACTTCAAGGATGAGAAACACAACTGCCAGTCATGTCTTCTGTTTTAGACTATCCTAATCCATTCTTGATTTATATATAGCACAAAGCACCCTAATGAATCCAGCATAACTGAGCAAAGACCTGAGCTCAGTTCTTTTGCATATGCTTTCTCTCTGTGAATGTTTCAACTTCAACTCAGCAAAAAATATGATGCAAATGTCTTCTAGAAAATATATAAATATTCTCATATCTGGTGCCCATTGAAAAGTTCTTTCTCTTTCCTTGAACCTGAGATTGCTCTTCCCTTGAAGTCTGCAACTAGAGTATTGAAAAAGTGCTCCAAGGAACTCTTAAATCCACTCATCAGATGCAGTACAGTAACTCTGGCTAAAGTTGACTACACTTTAGGATCAGACAGCCCTCACAATTCATCCTCTGTGATAGAGACAGATTGACTTCTTTGAGAAAGAAACTCCTTGCTTTGAGCTAACACACAAATACCACACTTTTCATAGAATCATAGAATTTTTTAAGTTGGAAAAGACCTCTATAATTTTCGAGTCCAACTATAAACCCACCACTGCCAAGCCCACTACTAACCCATGTCCCTAAATGCTACACCTACATTTTTAAATCCCTCCAGAGATCGTGACTTCAACACTTCCTTGGGTAGCCTATAATAATGTTGGAGAATTATTTTGGTGATGGAACTAGGCCTGATCCCCTGGTTGTTCTGCACATGCTCCATGATGGCACTTAGGAGATCTGCTCCATGACATTCCTTGGCACCAAGGTCAGGCTGACTGGCTTATAGTTCCCCAAATATCTTTCTGGCCCTCCCTGTAGATGGACATCAAGCTTGCTGATTTCCAGTCAACTGAGACCTTCCTGATCAGTAAGGACTGCTGGTAAATGACTGAAAATGGCTCATCAGCCTGGTAAAATCGTAGTAGTTCAAAATGAACCCAAGGAGAGGGTTATTTATGCTGACTAGTCTTATGCAATTGAAAGATATCACCAAAATAAAAGCTCGTCTTCAAAACCTTCATTATTTCTTACTCAGAAAATTTAAAAAGCAAGTCAGGAAACCCATTTTCTTCTTTCTACGTGATATTTTCTGTTTGGAAGTGTTACAAAAGAAAACACTTGCTGTTACTGCAAACATTAAAAGATCTCAATGTCTCTGTTTCCACACCAGATTCTGCAGCAGTGGCATCACCCTTACCTTTTGAAGAACAAGAGCATAATCCCTGAATTGCACATGCCCTTTGACTTTTGTGACTCCCAGGGAATTTGAAGGGGTTCAGATGCTTACAACCCAAGATAGAGTGCAAGGCTGGAATACAGCATTAGAAGCAGGCTTCTAATCACCCTTTCACAGCACAGCTGGAGCAGGCTGCTGTGAGAAGGCAGCAATTTCATTGCCTACTCTTCACCCTATGAGAATCACATTTAATCTTCCAAAAAGGAAGACAGAAGAGCCTACATGTGACCTAACATTTTCCAGCTGGCCATGGCACTGAATAGAAATGTCAAAGAAAATCTACTTTTCCTGTATCTGAGCAATAAAGACACTTATGCATCACATCCTGGAGCTGAAGACATGATTTTCCTGGAATGGGATATTTTGCTGATCTGGATCTCCCCTCTGGAATCAGCAACATTTCTGCTAATGAGAGACAGACCCAGACTGAGTCTTGTGTCACCATTGGGGTAGACTGGGAGATGAGAAAAAGGCAGGGGAAAAAATTCTCGGCGATTAAAAATCAAGCTCTAATCTGATTCTTCTGCATTTATGAAAAGAGCAAGTGAGACCTGATGCACCCATTAAGAAGGCAAGCACTGTCATCACTGACCTTAGTGGGTGATTTGTGCATGCCTGTTTCAACACAGCCCTCCATACTGCTCGTTGGCAGGAGACTATTCATCATCATCTGGCAGCTTCAGTGGAACTTTAGTGGCTATAGGGAAGAACTTTTTGGGGAAGGAGGGAGAATTTACCTCCCTCCCACCCCTGCCTTGCTCAGAAACAAGGAGGTGCAGCCTCAGGAGCTGGTCCTAGTTGGTAATGAAATGTCTAGATAGAACTAGGTTCTGTGTCCTCAAATGGATGTAGTGTCAGCTGTGATAATGGGTTTATTATGCCAAACATATTGAGACAGCCTGCAAAACAGGGTTTTTTCCTTTACTGACACAACAGGAGGAGACTGCTTCTTCTTTGATAACAGTGGCCTGTAACTTGGAACTTGGACTCAGGTGGAGTCAGAACTGTGTCTCCTCATTTGCACATTGCAAAGGAACTAGGGAGAGAGGTAATTAGGACCTCCCTGACTCCTGCTGTGACCTGAAGAGAAAGTCCTAAGCAAGAGTCCTCAACACTGAGTGAGCACCACACAAGCAGAGCTGCAGTGAGTTTACAATCAGTGATTCTTCCTTGACATCATGACTTTGGGGAAAGGGTCTATCATCAAATCATGACTTGCACAAATTCTTCCTGCAACAGCCAGAACCTTGATTGTTTGCATGGCTGAAGGCATAAAAGAACAAAGCTTACATCCACTGTACAGTGAGAATAAAGAAGAAATGTGTCAATAGGATCATTTATGTTTGCTGTTGCTGCAGTTACAAGCTCTCCATGATATTGCCATATATTGCCTCTTTGCACAGACCACTTGGGTTTCCCAAAGCTCAGACAACATTTAATGTCAGAAGCCTGGGGCATATGTAAAAATTCCTTTAAAGTGTTGTATGAAATAATATAAAAGACAGGGAAAAAAGCTTACCTTTGAAAACCATTTTCTGACTTTGTAGGAAAATATTTTCTCACAGGCTTTACTAAATACAATATTGAGTAAGAGTCACACCATGTGTATCTGTGAAGCAGAGTATGACAAAGCAGGCAGAAATTAATGTTGTATAGAAAAATTTTAGTATAAAAATTGTAAATTTTCACTGCTGGCATACAAAAGGTAAAGGTAATGAGGAGAGGAAGAGGAGAACTTGGCGTAAAATATTTTTTTTTAGTATTTGGTATCTCTAATTAAAGAGATTTTAACATCAGAGAGGTGTATAAAACTAACATCAAGAGAAAATTTTCCTAACAATACCAAACTGCTTGAAATATAGAGGTCAATTATAACTGACTTTTAATAGGGTAAAATAAACCCTAAACATTTTTGAAATCTCCATTTCATAAAGTCAGAACAAATCAAAATGAGCTCTTGCTGTCTTCTATCAGCTTTTCCCAATCCAATAATTCTTTATCCTCACTTCTTTCATATATATGCTTCTTATTTTTCCCATAAGAAATCTAAATTGATAGATTAAAATAGTCCATCTATTTGACTTCTTTAAAACTAATTGAAGTTTCAAGGAGTCAAGCTAAGGATAAAAACATCTCAAACTCATTACCACTCTTTTTTGAATATTAAAGCCATATATTTTAAGTCCTTCACATGATTAAGCTGTGAATCCAAAATCTTGTTATGCACGGCCCCACACATCAAGTAGCAGAAGGAAATTGACTGACAGCTTCTGTACAAGAGTTACAGAAGTCTCACTGTAAAACACAGTTGTTACTCTTAAAATTCTTTAAGATGCATTGCAGTGATGAAGACAGAAGATACTGGTCCTTGTTATAACTTATTATTTATTCAACTCATATAAAAGTACCCTTTCACAAATACTGGTGTGAAGTTCATTCAGAAGAATATTTTTGCTTGTAGTCACACAAGTATTTCTCTCTTTCTACTCCTATTTTAGGCTTTGATCTTATCAGAAACTTCAGGGCAAACAGAAATATGACCAGCTCCAGTTACAAATACACGCCAAAATTTAAATATCAGTAGATCCCTCTCCAGAATCTAGTTAACAAAAAGCACATGTAAATTCACTAAATTCAGTGGAAGGTTACTTTTAGGTGAGATCAGCCACTCTAAGTACTAGAGCAGAGTTGTAAGCTAGTTGAAAGACAGAGTTACGAGGGTGTTTCTTCTCCTGTGATATCAAATTGGATTATGCTACTAAACCTGTATTGAAAACTATGTTACACCTCACATGAAAGCTGTAGTAATTTACTGTTTCACCAAGAAAAAAAGTAAAATGCTGATAAAACAGCTCTGCAATAGGTTCAGGGCAATAAGGTTTTGAATCAAGGATGATATCTAGGACTAAATAATATCCAGCAACTAAAAGAGGTGCAGATTGTCCAGCCACAGGGGAGACTAGAATTCTCAGCTATAGCACTGCTATAAACAAAACAGAGCCTTCAAAGGCAGTCTCCCCCACAACCAATTGTCTCACTGGGAAAGATGAGATCAAAAATGCAAACAAAAACCACAACTCCTCTGATGCAAACTCATATAATCTGAATAATACAGTTATCCAAGGGCATATCTAAATCAGAGCCAAATCACAAGCTGGGGAGACATCCAGAAAAAGACAGAAGACTGTATTTTGAACTACAAGCAGGCTATTTGCCACCAGTGTGACACACCAGCTTTTAATTTGTATCGATTACAGCATTGTTCATGATGAATGCGTGATGGAGAACATTTTATTCTGTAGGATGCAAACCCAAAATGGAATATTTTAGCTGGATTTCTCCAAGATAAAAACACTTGATGCTAGGTCAGTCTTTTACACTGAAAATTCTGCTACCATGAGCCCTTGGAAAAACAAAAAAGAAAAAAAAGTCAGACACACAATGACAACAGCTAACAAAATCCTTCAAATCTGACTCGTGCTACAGTTTCACAAAGTGGTCACAAAAAAAGTGGCTTTTTGTAGGTTGAGCCTTAACTTAAATGTGACCTCAAATTCTGATTACCTGAAGGTAAGCTTAATACCACATCACACTGAAACACACTTGAATTCTATATTAAATCCTCTTATATTGTTTAGATTGCAATTCTGTATAAAGTCCTTAAACAGAAAAAAGAAAAAAATAAAAATCTGTGCGTGAAAGTTGTTAAGAAAAAAAAAAAAAAAGCAAATGTTCCGAGGGCAGATTAAATGTTAGTTCTAAAAACAAGCAAATAACAACACTTCAATGTAAGTAATATCACCCAAGTAGCCCTACACTTAGAGAACATTCCAAATTTTCAGAAAAGATGCTTCATATTGTGAAATTTTTCCCATTTTTCAAAAAAGATGACACCACACAAAGATGGTGCCTGAGAGAATAATTTGCAAAGGTGTCAGGCACTAGTAATTTGGATCACCAGCTGGTAAGCTGACCCTCATTAGTGTCTCTCTCTTCACTATTCTGAATTCTGATAAACTGTTCTGAATGCTTCAGAAATTTTAAAAATCCTTTGGGTCCTCAGGGAAAATGCTTTATCCACCTGCAGCTGATCTAAGACCCATTTACAGACAGATATTTTAATACAATTACCCCCACCAGAAGACAAAGCACAACTTTTTGAGATAGTTAATGAGATTAAGGAGTGGTAAAGCTGAAAAAGGTTGCTTTTCCTGACCTTTCCAGTGTGTCTAAGTGTCAATGGATTCACAAGCCATGGCAGGTTGGATATAAACACTTAATCCCCAATTTCTTCCCAATCACAAGAGGAAACATTTTCCCAGACTTACTGAAGAATTTACTAATGGTACAAAGAGCAGGTCCCTCTCTGTAATGGGCACCTGAGAAATACAGAGCTCTTTCTGTCCAGTAACAGCTCTCACAGAGTTTGTGTTGTAGTCCCACCCTCCTCACCCAGCTTTTTGACCTCCAGAAACCACTTAGTCCAAAGATTGCCCATCTAGAAGTCTGAATAAGGACTGCTGGTACTTTTCTATAGCAAAAGCTACTCTTCAAGACAAAAAGTTTGGGAGATCCTTTGATAAGGGGAAAAAAAATACATAAAATTATTTTTAAAAAGTTAAAATTCCGGCATACAGTCTGAGTTAATCATGTGGCCTTCAATAGTGTATATTGCTGTAAAGAATAGGAAATAAAACTATAAGGGTGTATATTGAATTGGTGGTTTCACTATTTAATTTCACTAATTACATTGTCTCATTGTTAGTATGATTTGTGCACAATTATAATTGTCAAGTGAAATTAATTCACAGATTTCTTTCACCTCTAGGGTTTACTTCACATCCTTGCTGACACAATTATTTTAATAGTGTGCTGCTTTACTTGCACAGTTATTGTTATACATGTCCCTTGCAAGCCACAGACAGCACCATTCTCTAGATTATATATATTTTTTTTTTAAAGTTTAAAAAAAAATCTTAAACTTCCTAGAATTGTTTACAAAATTTCCACATTCAGCTAAATGCTCATATGGTTTTTTGCAGCAGTAAAATATTTCCAAGGCCTGGCAGGGGTGATTTTTAATACAGAGCCAGTTGTTAGCAAGAGTTCAATAAAACAGTCAAGCTTTCCATTTCCATGGCAGGATCATAAAATATGCCAATGCCGAATAAGTAGAAATAGAGAGCAGATCAAGGGCTAGATTTCTCAGAGGGTATCTTAAAGTTTGGAGGAGGTGTCAGCTCACCTTGGCTGAAAATATAGTTTAGATTTTAAAGACAAAAATTCTCTAACTTGGCAAAATTGCAAGCCCAAATCAGCAATGTTAACTGAAAGCCATCAGCTGGCAACATGAAAGACAACAATCAGCATTATATTTGTCAAAAGCATGTCTTTGGCTAAACCCTTGAGAAATTTTGCTACTAGGAATAATTCCATAAATCTCTGTAGCTCTGTGCTATGTATCAGGGAGACTGATCATCCTGAGTATTCCTAAAGACTTAACAAGCATGTGGCTATAGAATCTTATGCTGAATTAGGAGCTTCTTAACCTACAACTTCCCTGTTGATCCTAAAACAGCAATAGCAATACTGAAAAAACTTTTTATCAGTCAACATATCCTCCTGAACTTTCCCATTACCAATACCAAACAGTATAGCACTGATTTATCTGCACCAGGTAAGACAACAACCACACCTGACCCCTTTGACTGAAAAACAGATTGCACTTTATTGCAGCTTGCTCCTTCTGAACAATTGAATCCAGTTTCTTGCAGAAGAGGGAAAAGCCTCTAAGATGTCTGGGCCTTGGTTTTCACTTGGTGGGCTATGAAGAAGCAGAACTGAGCTCTCAGTATTGAGAAGCTGCCTAGTGATTTTAAAAAATAAAGATAAGCAGAAAATCAGCTTTAAAACACATTAACAGAATTAATTGGCAGGAAAGCAGACCCTGGGCATACCTTACCTCCCCAGGTGTGCCAGCTGTGCAGCAGAGTGAGGGGCACAGAGCGTGGCCCAGCCATGTGTCAGGAGTGTGGGCAGAGCCCTGGCTGTGGCTGAGCACACAGGGCGCTGCCCTTTCCACCTCCGCTGCAGCCACCACAGGCTTTGCCTCTAAGGCTGCACCTGCTCATGCAGGGTCCTGCACGGAAGGGAAAAGGTCAGAATGGTGCAGGCTGAGGCAGGAAAACAGGGGTTTGCTTCCCAGGGACACACTGCCAAAGTTCCAAGTTGGAGGCCAATTTAATTTGTTTCAATGCAGCTGAGCCATCTAGAGAGCAAGGCAATCCTCAATCTTTTGTCTCATCCTTTACAAAGCTTTTGATATCTCTTGAATGCAGTGAGAAGCATGGCCTTCAATCACAATGCTTCTAAATTTATTTCTACTGAATTCCAAAGCAAAACATGAAGTGAATTTGTTACAAACAATTTTCCTTTGAAAAAGGTTCAAGACAATGTTGATTACTGTTCAGTTGCACGGGTCTGCTACTGACCAGTAAATGGAAAAGCCTTCACTGGAGAGGTGCAGCTACTAAACATTCACAGGTAGGGCTGTAAGACTATTAATTTAATTATGGATAATACTATATATGTTGACTGGCAAGATACTATATAGATTTAGGTAGCTTTCTGGGCTTTTTCTGTTTGAGTTTTTGTTGCAGTTTGATATATTTGTACTCAAAAGTCTTATTTTGTTGAGAAGAGCTTTGTGAGATGGGTACTAGCTAAATAATGTGAATTAACAACTATCTTCTTAGCCCAATTTCAAACGTTTAACTTCATTTGGAAAAAAAAGGCAAAAAGCAAGCAAAAGCATGAGAAGGTAATTAGAATAACCTGGTAGAATCAGTCTTTTCAGAGGTTGCTTTGCCCCGAGAGAACTGACTTGTTGGGATACATAGAAACCTTTTTTAAAATGAAGACCAAAACAAGCATTCTAGAGAATCTCAGAAGGCTCAAGTAAGCATCAAAAAGCAAACAGCAGAAATGTTCTTCATTAGAAAAAATGTGAATATGCAGTAACTACACTGGGTTCAGCAGTTATTTTTCTAACACATGGACAGAGCAAATGTTGATGGCCCTTGAAATAGCCTCCCACACTTATGTTTCATTCTACACAAACCTTGAGATCAAGGCTTCCCACAAAGCAGCACTAAAGTTACTCTGAATGATATTTTGGGGAGGGAGGGCATTAAATCCCATGGAGATGGTAAAGTGTGTGCCCTGGCAGCTTATACTCAAACTGATTGATGGAGGAACAGGGAAACAGAAATTAAGCTTAGAAGCAGCAAGAATTCCCTGAAATGGGACCTTCTGGGGAAAAAGGGAAGGCTTTACAGGATGCAAGAGCTGGTTGGCTGAAGCAAGGAGTAGCAATGCAGAGAACAGTGTGGAAAAGTGACCTCTGTGAAGCAGAGCTGTCTGCACATCAAAATGAGTTGGATCCCCAGAGAAAAGTTCCTTTCTGCCACCATTAAATGAGCCAAGATGCCAGGCCAAGGCCAAATACCCACCACAACACAAAGCAGTGGAAGACCCTCATGTATCTGGCAATGCTAGAATGAAAGTAGACATGAGGTGTTCTTGCTCAGACAAGTTCAGGCAGGAGCTGGGCTGTGAAGCCAAAAAAATAGCAGCAAAGTCTAGCCCCACACTGACACCACAGCAATACAAAAACATGAGAAGATAGGCACAAGAAGTGTCCAACAAATAGAAAATGGGCCTGGGGAAGTTTGGACAGGTCTGTCTTTATTCATGAGGTTATCATCAGGGTCTCTTCCTGAAAGAAAGATCTTGAAACAGGGTATGTTCAAGAGCCTCCAGTTGTGCTTCTTTGGAATGCTAACCAAAGCTTAGCCAGGCCAGTCACTTTATGTTTCATTACACTGTGTCATTTCTACTGCTACCTGCGGCCAGAATGAGGAAGTGCAGAGAACCATGACAGAGGAAAGCAAAGCAGCAAGCACAATTACCCTTCAGTTGCTCCACAGCCATAAGATGAGTCACTTGATGGGATCAGAGACCTGTCAGAGCTGCTCCATCTGTACAACCTTCATTCCAGGCATTTATTACTCAGCATAACGGTGTAAATTCTTAGCAGCTTCTAAAAACTCACAAAAGAAAAAAAAAAACACTTTCTAGAGGATTAACCTAATAGCAAAAAAATGTAGACTAACAGAATACATACAAAAGCAGGTATGTTGTGTTAATCACAAGCGGCTTGGTAGCAATGAAGCACTAGAAAGAAGCAATAAGGGAACAAATAAAGAATCCATAACATGAAGTTGTACTATGCCTTCTTTGATAAAAACTCCCTCATAGCACAAAACAGACTCTTAGGAAGAAGTGAACATTACTGCATATTTTGGAAATAGAAGGACTGACACGTTTTCATGGAGCTCAAGCATCCATTTATTGTGTGAGTCCACTGCAACACTGAACATAATGCTGGGCCAACCTGCAACATTATTAATACCATAAACATCTCCCAGACAAATTAACACAAAGTCATAAAATCACTCCAGTGGAGTCAGTCTGAATGATCACATTGAAACCTTCAATCCATGCAAATCTGCAACTTGTAACTCAACACCATACTTTGCCTTTTAGAATTACTTTAATAGCATCTCCACACAACTGATTGTCATTAAGTATTGGGGCAAAATCCACTCTGAGGTCTCAGGGACCTATTAGTACATTGTTTTGTAGCTTCATGAGCCTGTGTATGTGAAGAAGTAATAAACAGCATGAAAGCAGGAGGAGAGCTATGCTGACAGAGATCTTGAACCAGTGGTGAAATGGTGATTTACATGTCATTCACCAAAGGCATTGGCCCAACTCGCTAGTCCTGCTCTAGCCAGTACATTTAGGTTAAATTTTGTAGGGATAAATGTTACTGTATCATGTTTGAATAATCCCAACCCCACAGAAACATCAGTGAAATTTTTGATTGTGCTGAACTGTTTCAGTGTATATTTAGCTTCTAATTTGGATATAAGTGTTATGTCAGATAACAATTCTAACAAATGCAGTAGAAAAACTGGTCTATCTGTTAAAAAATTTTAAAAAATCATACCTGATTCTTGCATTTGCCTCCAAATACCAAGCAGCACTCTTCGCTCTTAAAGTTTTATGTCCTAAGATCAGGTTATTTGCTCCCATTTCTGTTCCCTTCCTTTTCTTTCAGCAAACTGTGCATTGAAGAAAAGACTGAATACATTTGCAATCCTCCATGTGCAAAGTCTTGGATAATAATTTCCTGACAACATTCTGACAACAGCTTCACAATATGGTATGCCAGTCCACTTGTAATCCTATTGTTCAGATTTGTCTGCACCAGCTGGAACTTGCCATGTTAACATTTTTACCCAAGATCTTTTATCCACTCTGCTATGACAAACCATCAGTAGAAGCTCTGCCTGTGGGAGCTCTGGAACCAAAAATATACAAAAAATACGGTTGCCACACTGCAAAAGGAATCAAAAAGAGAAAATAAACCACCAAAAAAACAAAGACGGAAACATTAGCAGTCTCAAGAAACACAGAGTAATGAATAATGAAAAACACCATCCCCCAGTTCTCCCTCTTGAAGTGAATTCTCATGCAGAATGCATATTAGTCATTTCATTACACAGGGTGGAAGAATGAGACTGTGAGAAGAAGCAGAAGAAAACAGACAAGAAACAGTTGTGGGTACAAGAAAAAAAGCAGTTAAATACCAATAAATTTGGAACATTGTAATTCTATGTAAGGCAGGAAATGGAATTACTCTAAGGTATAGCAACTTATCCCCCTATGATTAGCTCTGGAAACATCATTTATGTCTATTTTATCTGGGCATAAATGATAGAGACAGGAATTCCTAGAAGAGAGATGCAAATGCTTTTCCATTTTGGACTTGCATGGGGTTGAAAACATATCTGTGCACATAACTACACAATTTTTTATCTACCTGTGTATGACATTTCTGATGCCAACAGTGAAAGCTGATCTGAACTGTTAAACAGCTGTAGATCTCTATTGTCTTGCACCCACTTCAACAGGGATTGCATCCTTGCCATGTCTCCTTTGATGGATGCTGGCAGGCTGGCCACTGCAGTGTGCAATGCAGGAGGGAAGGAGATCAGTGCATTTTGTGGAGTTGCTTTTTGCCAGCTGTACCCATTGTTGTGAACAGGTTTTACAAGTTGATCTGATAAACCCAGACTTATTACAGCAATGCAAGATTGTTTTAAGACATACTAAAAATGTATAAATTTCTAGGAGACACTGATAACTGACCACAAATAAATTTAGTTTTCATGAAAAAAAAATCTTTATATCGCAACTTCTTTTTATCATATTGCAGAAAAAATTAAGCACAAAGCTAGTAAACAATTTAGCCATCACAAAAAGAGAAGATAGAAAAATAATATTGGTCATTCAGATAGTATTTTAAAATCAATGCCCTGATTGCCAAGCTATAAAGAAAAGTTGACCTCTTTCTGCTTAGCAACTTAAGAGCAGTCACTTTTCAGCATGTGTCATTGTAGTCCGAAATTTTAGTGGGTTTTCTTTAAGGTTTAAATTGTACAATCTGTGAAGTTGTTACACAATAAGTGAAAGTACTTTTAGCTCTGTATATTCACTTTTTGTACTGGAGGGTATTCAGTGCTTGCCATTGTCAATTTGACTCTTACAAAGAGTGAATGATGGCATCAGAAGGCTATACATGATACCCAGAACTGAAATCTATGTTGCCTGTCAATAAAAACTACTCTATGCCCAAAAATGTCTGAGGGAAACTTAATAGAGAAAAAGCACAGCAAAGGAGCACTTCTGCCTACTGTCCTCCCTACATGAGGGGTCTGGAAGGGTCCAGTAAGAAGCAATTAATCCAGCAGAAAGTGCTAAAAAAAAAAAAAAAAAAAAAAAAAAAAAAAAAAAAAGTAACTACGTGCCATGTAGCAGAACACCTGACAACGAATTCAGAAACTAGTGAGGTTACAACATGGATGTCATTTATCCTTGCAAAATTGTATAAATTTGATAGCATTTTTCTAAAGTGTCTGATTGCCATAAAATAATACCACTGAGCTGAATCATATGATAGATATATGATTTTTTTTAAATTACATATTAAACTTCAGATGGAAAAAAACTTTTTCCCCATGTTTAAATAATTCAGACTTGATTTTCTGGACAAGAATGCCTAATGCTTGTCTATTTCTTTAGTGACTACAAAGTATCTTGAAAGATTCCCTTAGATAGTTTAAATTACTTTAACTGCAAAACCAAAACTAAACCAAACATTCAAAAAACTCAAACAAGCCAAAATATATTCTTTTGCTTACCAGACTCAAAGTAGAAATGCCTTGAAATAACCATATGATGAAGATTTCAGCTCAGCTTACACCACCCTGCATTTAACTCAGGTGTCACTTCATTTTTCAGGACTGGGCAACTATGAAGGAAGAAATCAAGATGGATTCTAATAAAACCGAAGCTGATTATCCTGATGAAAGATCTGAGGGAATCCCATCTGTAAGCAACTTTAGCCTTGACTTTTTCTCAGTAGAGACACTATTCAGAAAATAAAGACACATTATACACATTCCTTCTTGAATCTAAGCATTGAAAACTCTGGAATTGTAGAGGCAGTATTGTGGATTGTAATTGTAAGGGGTTGGTAGCATCATAAAAAATATTCACTTTGTGCTGTGGGCAATCAGATCTTGACAGTGTTTTTTTTACCTATTAACTTTGCCCTAATTTGTCACTTTCACATGTTGTCTTATTTTGCAGAGCAGAATCAGTGGATGATGACAAGAGTACAAATGAACTAATTTTTACATTATTTCCCAATTGCCTTACATGAAAAAAAAAAACAAAACATAAGGGCAGAATGAAGAAACAAAGGAAAATGAAAACTTCCACACAAACCAGAAGCAAGTAGGTTGTTTCTCAGGAACTTAATAAACACTAGCAGACTTGAAAGATGATGTGGTTTCTATCAGGTCATGTTGCTGACATGTTTTAGAGGGGGAATAGTAGGCCCAAGGAGTTGGGAGTGGATTGCAGGTCTTCTTCTTTGTCCAAATAGAGCCTCAATGCTATGTAAAGCTAGGAAGTTACCGTCAAATCATGTTTTCTCACCTGTTTTGCATTTCTGTGAAATGAAACGATAGTACAAACCAAACCTATAGCAAACTAGAATATGAACCACAGAAGTATAACACATTAATTGGCCTTTTAGCAATATAGTTGTCCCTTACCCATATGGACAAGTTACATACCCTTTTAGATCTTAGTAGGGGACCCTCTGGGTAAAATATCACAGAACCAGTTATGTTGGAAAACACCTCTGAGATCGTCAGTCCAACATCTGACCTAACACCATCTCAACTAGACAATGGCACTAAGTGCCACATCCATTCTTCTCTTAAACACCACTAGGACAGTGACTGCACCACTTCCCTAGGTACATTCTGGGGTCTAATCACCACATCTGAGAAGAAATTCTTCTTAATGTCCAACCTAACCCTCCCCTGGTGCAGTCTAAGAGTACATCCTCTTGTTTTGTCCTGTCACTGGCTGCCTGGGAGCAGAGGCTGACACTCAGCTGTTCACAGCCTCCTTTCAGGTAGTTCTAGAGGTTTTTGTAAGGAAGCCTGAAGAGCTTTCCAGTTCAGTGCATTATGCTATGTCTACTCAGAGAATTCATAGTCCAAAATCTGATATCTTTATTAGCAGAAAACCAGACTATTCTCTCTTCTTCTGTCCTATACTGAAGGAACCAGAAATGCCTAAAAGCCATCATTGGAGTTGGGAAGGCTTTCTGCATAGACTGAGCATTCATACATAAACTGTTGCAAATTTAATCTAATCTATCCCCAAGTCTGCTCAGGGACATTATGTAACCCCAGCAGTTCTTCCCCACTGTTTTGTCCTTGCAGTTTGACCTCAACAAAAAAAAAAAAGCATTCTTTCATTGTTCATGGTCTTTACTTTTACCTTCAATTAAAGACCACGAAAATAATAGTCAAAGCATTATTCTCCCTGTAAGGATGTTTGGATATATCAAATGTAGCAAACTACATTTTATTTCCTAGCTCTGGAAGTCAGAGCAACAAAGTCTGCAAGAGTCAATAAAACCCAAGACCCAACTCTAATTTCACTTGCTCCGCTCAAACAAAGGTATAACTCTCTCAAAATTTACCGATTCTTCTGTTAAAGTAAAAAATATTGTCTGCAGGAAAAAAAAGTTATAAAGATTATAAGCAAAAGTAGCCATTGTAAGGGAAATTAAATAGCTGAGAAAGTATTTTGATGTCATTTAAAACGACAATAAAGTCAGAGCTCTGCTGAAGTCAACTAGCCACTCCGATAATCCAAAGCACAGAAAACCCTAAGAAATGTGTTTAGTCAGGGATGGGGTAATAAGTTTGTGTGATGCTTGTGGCCTAATAAAATACAGGTAAGCTTTACTGTTTCTTTGCCAGTCAAAAAGGAGTCAATTTCAAAAGATTCAGGTAGCTTCCTACACTCTTTCCCACTGCTACACTTTCAAAAGACCTCATGGAATAACTCCACTGCTCATTCCATTGCAAAAGGACAATGACAAGTTGCACAAAGCTTCCCTACAGAGTTATCCAGCTAAAGTTTCACAGGCTTGGGAGGAATGGTTTAGGAGACAGGCATTTCTATTGGTATGTGAAGACTACTGCAATGCTTTTTGTGGAGTGGAGGAAAATACACTAGCTTTCAAGGTTTTTGTATTGCAAAGCAAAACCAGCATAATTTTGGCTCAGGTAGAATCTCTAGTTTTAAAAGGTTTATTGCTTCACTGTTTCTGAGTCATGTTATTATAAGATGTCGTTCCACATATAGAATTTCCAAAGCATTCATCATGTGCACAATAACTGTCAGATTTAGAATCTGAGTGAATTAGTTATTCATCAGTGCAGAAGGCTTTTCCAATCAAAACCCTTTGTCCATCTCTTCCTATAATGAGTATAATAGGCTACTTTTCCTTCCAGCACATCCCACTCTCACTTCCTCTTAACCCTTGGCAGAGCTGCTTGCACTGCTAGCATGGAGAGCTCTGAAGATTATGACATCTGGGAAAACCTGAAAAGCAGGGAGAGGTGGAAATATTTAACAACAGCAGCTGCATCCCATTCAGCTGGCTTGTCAAAGTACATCCTGATTGGAATAAATTACATCTTAGCCTCTGAACACTGGAGAGGAAAGACGCTGTTTACAACATAACACCTAGTTGGATCAATTCCAAACTGTGACATATGTCACACAAAGATGTCATGACAGGAGCTAACTACAGGTTTCTCTCCAAAATTGAAATCAGTGCATTAGCATTAAAATATTGATCTTCATTTTGAATGACAGCATCATCACATTAGCATATAATCAACCTAACCTTGTAGAGAAATGAAAGATTGATTATGTTGATAGAAGACAGGCATGCATCTTGAAGAAACATGTTAATACTTTAAAATGGAATAAAGCCAATACAGAAAATTATCAAATTTTCCAGATAAGGTACCAGATACATTTTCCTCAACTTCCATGAAATGGTCACTCTTGAGGAGACTGGCATTTGGAAAAAAAAAAAAAGCTAATATATTAAGTCCTGCCATGGGTGGTGAGAGCAGTTCAAAGCCAAATTCTGGAATTTGAGCTGCAAGCTTTCATTGCAAGTTTTTCTTCCTCTGTCCCCAAAGCGACAACTGAAATTGTTAATTGTCAAAGATGAAAATAGGCTAGAAGTTAAAGACAGAGGCTTCCATGTTACATTAATTAACCATTTATAGCTCTGTGAAGACTTCTTGTATCTAACCATGTGTTGGCCTCTGTTGATCAGAAAAAAGCAGAGGCCTCCTGAACATACAAAATGCAGCTACACCATATGAACAGAAATGGTTCCTGAGAACCTGAGGCAAATGGGACCTGAGACAAACAGGTCTTAGACACCTCCAAAGTATCAGTCATAACAATCTTAGCAATGGACAAGAATAACAATCTCTGCACAAGTTGTCTCTGCTTGCACACAGAGCTTAGCCATCATAAGTAAAAAAGGTAAATAAGTCTTATGTTGCAGCATTACTAGCACATGCATTTTTTTGTTTGTTACAATAAGGATTTGACACTACATACTTCAGATATTTTACATTCATACTGAATAGCTATGTTTGCTCCATCAGAAAAATATCATTTCTACCAACAGAGAATTTAAAGTTGGAGAGAGAAGAATGCCATATAGTCGTCATTTCACTAGACTTATGGAAGAACACTGCTAAGATTTTAACATTAGCCAAAGATGATGTAACACAACAGGTCCTGACCCCGACTCATGGGAACTTCAACAAACATGAGCTAATGCTGAAAAATCATATTCCTACTACTCTATGCCCTCATGAGACACTTATCTAGTAATTTTAGGGCTCGAATCAAATTTGCCAAAGCATGCATATGAAGATGATATTAAGCAAGTGCAAACTATTTGCACAAAGACAATATTAAGGAGTTTTGTAAAGTTATCCATCACTTAGAGTTCTGATTTTAGAATTGGAGTTACTAATGGATATTTGTGTCAAGGTGCACACAGTCTAACTTCCTCAGTTTTGAAGGACAGCTGATGGCTGAGGATTGCTGTCTTGCAGCACAGTCCAGCTGGCTGATTTCCTCAATACCCTTCCAAAAGGTAGTTAAGATTATGCAATTCTGAGAGGTTTTGTGCTTAGTATTAGGGAAGTAGCCACTGCTAAGCAGGGATAGTTTTGTCACCAGTCTTTTGAATCTCTAGCTCAATTACAGCAAATATTCCTGTGTTTACCACATCCCATGGCAGGTTATGGCAGTTCCCATCCTTTCATCCTCTCAACCAGTCTCACTCAGACCAGATTAATGGTCAACCTCTCATCCTCCTTCTGGATCCCAAGCATTATGAAGAGTGCAAATAGACCCCCCCTGACCTAACCCTTTGGCTTCACCTTCATCATTGGGTTGCTTGCTTCATTTCCAGATAGGCAACTGAATAAATATGTTGAGCTGTCTGCATTTAAGCAGAAAATGACACTGATTGTCACTAAATATAGTGAGTGCCGTATGTATGTTTCATTGGAAACACAAGCTCAAATTAGCCTGTCAGAATTTGACTGTACCCTGATGCTAACCTGCCAAGTGACTCAATTAGCTCAAGAGAATAAAGAAAAGGCTTGTCAAAGCCATCAAGGTTTTCCACTAGCTCAAGTCCCATCCCTTTGCTCACTGCCTTTATTAAATTTAAATACATTTCATATTTGCAGATGGGTAGATGCTGTCTCTTCATCCTCTCTTCCTCAACTATCTCTTCACCACCACTTTCTAAATGAAAACCTCATCAAATCTATGGAGAGAAATAGGAAGTAATTTCTTATAAGTCCTTAAAACCTGGTTTTCTGATGATGAAAGGAAATACTTACCTGTAGATAAAGCCTTATCAATAGCTCCAGTTTGCTTTTCTTGCAGGGCACTAAAAAGCATTAAAATAATATTGGATTTAGAGATTAAATGAAAGAGCAGAGATTTCAATCAGAAGTGCTGTCTCCTTATAATTCTTTCTTTCCCCACAAGTGCATAAAGAAGCACAGCATTTCTTTGCACAGATGTCTTAGAAACTAGCAGGAAAAAAAGTGAAATCTAGCTCAGAATTGCTATCTGTTGCCTCAAGGGCACAGCCACGTCTAATTCAAACTGCATAGTCACTAATCCCAAGCATGTCCAAAACTGACTCAGAGGCTGGCAACTCTGAGCTGCAGTTGGATCTACAAAGCAGCCAGCCTGTCCAGACACTCCTTAGCAATGGCACTTGGCATCTTTTCCCAAGCACCCCCTCTCATCTCCTTCCCAGCTCTTGGCCCTGGCTCCACACCACCTTCTTGTAACATCAAAAACCCTGCAATGATACCAGCTCATCATCAATGAGAAAAAACAAAATTAAAAAATTAATTACATATCCTCTTAAATAAGGCCTTATTTTGGTAAGGACAAGACTCATAGAAGAGAGTGTGAGAGCATATTGGGCATTCTAGATCAAGCTATATTTCCTCTTTGCATTGCTTATCTTACAACCAATATTTTAACACTTTAACAGAAAGTGATTGCTCAGCTTAAAGGCTTCTCCTTTGGCTTTGCTCCTGAGGAGTCTAATAGGCTGTCAAGTGCATCACGTCTTTTTGGAACTAAAATTCAAGAGGACATTAGAACACTTGCTCCAGTGCACAGTTTTAAATGCCAATCAAGCCAAAACAACCTTCACTGCTTCTGCAGCTATGCATGAAAATGCAGATCTGTTGGATGCAACCTTTTTTAAATCAAATAATACCTTCCAAACCCTCTGCTGTATAATTTGTTGGTGATGTACAATAGCTTATATTATAAAGAAAGAATTCCTAAAGACTATTTTTCAAGAACCTTACTTCTGAGGTACCTTGGGGTCCCCCAAGTCTGTAGCCTAGAGTAGCCAAGTTTATTCTGTTGTATGGTTAGTTGAAGCTTCAGCCAATGGCTGTTAAATGAAAAAATTCAGTTGCACTGAGCAAGAGAATAAAGAGCATAATCAGTGCACTAACACTTAAATATTAATTAGACAGGACTGGAACATGGAAACATTTAAAATAAATGTTCTTGTGGTGGTATTAAATGTTAAATTTTATGCATACTAAATCATTTTGTAGCCTGTTAAAACAGCTTCTTTCTGTGGCCTAGGAGATGTATAATTAATATATTTTTTCTAGCCATCCGTGTTTAATTATTAAAAAGTTTGACTAACATTTAGATTGCAAAAGCATAAAAATCATTCGAAAAGCCTAACCTTTTTGGGAAGGACTGAAATAAGCAATTTTTACCAGAGATTTTTTATAATAACTTATTTCATTATAGTACTAATCAATTGTTTTAGGTCCTTCTGAAATCTAGGGCAAAGAGAGGATTTTAATTTCTATTCTCTAGTTTCTTTTGGAACATATACAGCTCAAGTGTTTTCTTGCACTAACAAACTGAGAGCAAGGAAGAGCTAGCTGAGTATGAGAAACTAACTTACAAAATAACTGCAATTTTTATTACTAGGTTGTCTGTATGTACCAGCCAAAAGTGAGACATTTAATAAAAATAAAACTTTTAACTACAGATTTCAGTTTATGAACCTATATCCTGTTTATTTGATCAATATATACCATATAAAATAAGTCAAACTAATTTATTAAGAAAACAGAAAATGTTCCCACAATGCCAGAAAGAGAATCCAAAAATTGCTGCCAGTTTTGAGAGGGGTTATGGAAGGAAGTTCCTGTAGGGCTGGTACTGACCACACATCTGGGCTACAGCTTACATCATGCAGCAAACAAATGCCTTCCATGATTACTGAAGCTTGGTGTGCACCTATTCCAATCACCTATGTGCTCATATAATGAATTTTATGATATCACTGGTGCATCACTGCCTTTTCTGGTTCCTATATACTGAAAAAATCAAAGAAAACTCAACTGCTAGATAGATAACAACAAAGTTGTTCCCCAGTAATGGCAGCACAAATTTCTAATCTTGCCTTCACAAGGCAAGCTTACTGGTTGCACATAAAAGTCCATAAAATAGGCAGAAATTCAGAGCAACAGCCTCCAAGGTTTAGGGTTTGAGTGCAAACAAAGAGGCACAAAGGCAATGGTCTCAAGGAGAAATGAGCACTCAGAAACACAGCTGATGCCAGCCAGCCTGATGGTGTCCCAACACATGGCAGCACAGCTCCTGTCAAGTCTATGGTAGGTATTATGAAAGTTTAAAATTGCAATCAGGCATTTGGAAGAGAGCAGGGAGGTCTCTTCAAGGTGGTGGAAGAGGGTACTGGAACTGCTCACAAGAACCTGTGCTAACAGGAGACAGCACAAAAGGACTCACCCAAGAACTTTAAAAGAGTTAGGATGTGAGTGTTTGGCACTGCTGGTTTCCTGGTGGTTACTGGAGATGGGAGTTCAGCTTTGGGTGTGTGGAGAAAGGTCAGTTAAGTCCTAAGAGAAAAATTATGGCTTATGTTTGATATCAGAGAGAGAAGAGCAAAGAGATGATAAATAATGTGCAATACAGATGATGGTGACAGGAGGAGTACATAACTGTATCTGAAATGGAAGGGAAAAACACTGGGTTCCTGGAAATAGTTTGATACAGAAAAGAGAGAGAATTAAGGGGAAAATATAAGGTTTTTTCCTCTGGGATGAAGACTCAAATGACTTTAAATACAAGAATACAGATTTTAGTATGAAAAGAGAAGGAGAAACAAAATGCAACTTTGCAGCAGCTTTCTTATCACAGGCTAAAAGCTGATTCCTCTTTTTCCTTGCTTTTCAAAGAATCACAGCACCACCATTTTGCAGGAGTCCAGTAAGAGCCAGCCCAAACTTGAATAAATGCAGCAGGAGCACTGCTGCTTTCCAATAGGCTTTTCTGGAGCATTCCTCCCACACCCTCTGAGGGAATAAAACAAGCTGATATCTGAATAATGCAATCAACTGCTATTCATTGACTTGAAGTTTAGTAAATAGGCAGAAAATATGGACTATGGGGTAAGGTACTTTACAAAAAAACCACATTATTCTACAGAAGCAGACTGGGATTTCCTCTGTTAATGAAAATTTTAAATAGATAGTACTCAATGAACATACAGTTCAATGCTGTTCTTCAGGGAATGTATCATAATAGGTATGGAGTTCAAAAATATTAATGATGGTTGAAGCATATAGTCCTTTTTAAACAATTTTTAGTAAATGTGAAATTGCTAGGCCAGAAACTTTAACTCCCATCCAAAACCAAAATTAAGCATCTTATTATCTAAATGCTTGCAATTTGTTCCACCAAAAGCAGTTTCTGTTCTACTAAGTAAAATGTACCACTGCCTTTGCTTCCCTGAATAACACCACTGATGACAACTCATTATAGCAATTATTTCTTCTTTTTCTGTGCCAAAATTGTTTTCTTGCCACCCTGCTGTATCCCACCTGGCAGTGTGGTGTTAGCAGATGATAGCTTTGTTATCCTCCTGCCCAGGCTTCTCACTGACAGAACCTGGGCTGACCATATCCACACAAAGTGTCTATAAAAGTATTAGGAAGATCTGAAGATTACTCCGTGGACTGTGTGACTCCAGCACAAAATTCACCTACCATCACAGAAGGTTACACAGACAGGAGATGAATTGAAAATACAAATACATACAGCTAAGCAAAACAAACAAACCAAACCCCCAAAAAAAAAAAAAAAAAAAAAAACAAAAAAACAAAACAAAAAAAAACCAAACCAAAACAAAAAAAACCCAAAACAACAACCCCAAACCAAACAAAACCCAAAAATTTAAAAAAAAAAAAAAAACCCAAAACAAACAAACAAACAAAAAGTGTTCAAATTTCTACCCAGTACCTATATTCTTTAGATGCAGAAGCAAGTAGTCGGCAAGTAAAACAAAAACAGAGGGGGACACTGTTGTGAAAGAGGAAAAATGAGATAAACAATCAAACTGGGGAGGGTGAGAGAAGATAAAATAGTGATTCAAAGGGCATTTATAGTAGAATTTCCCAGCATAAAGGCAAAATCTGATATGCCTATTCAGCAGAGAGCTTTTTAAAATTCTTTAGTTAAGCCCACAAAAGAAAGAAAATAGAAGAAATCTGAAGTAAATCTGTAGGGGCTGGGTTGAGGTTTTCACATTTATTCTTCATGAGCACTCACTAGTGAATAAAACTCCAACTCTACTTACAAAAGAGTAAACTCGGTATTTAAAAATTAAACTGTTACCTTAAGAAATGCAGAGTTCAGCTCTGATGGGTTGAAGTACTCCTTTCTTTCTGAAAAATATCACAAGCTAGCTACTGTCAAGTCAGAAGACAAATGAAATCATAGATGTGGGTGTTCCAGTGCAAGAGCAAGATTTCAGACTTGTTGAAGGTGAAATAAAGGTTTCACATCTCAAGTCAATATGAATACACGCAGAGCACTGATTAATTACACACATTAATTAGCACAATTAATTACAAACATCGTAAAACAGTTGCTCAAATACACAATTTAATCCTGAGCTTTGTCTTTGGAAAATTGGTCCCCATAACCTGTTGACAACACTGCAACATGGTATGTAAACACCTTCTCCATGTGGATAGTAATGGTAACAAACTCAGAATTTTTGTTTTGTAGAAATGAAGATGTTTCACCACAACTCAAAGTAAAATAAGTAAGATTTTTCCCTATTGTCATATACTTCATGACATGAGAAGAGTAATACTCTACAGACTTTACTATAGCTATTGATGATTTGAGATGATTTAGAACAAAAGCTAAAATATTTTTCTCACCAATGTATAAGGGCTGAAACTTTTCTTCTTCTCAGTCAACATCTGTTTCCATTGTTGTGAAATATTTTGGCAGAACGATTTTTTCATTACAAAGAAGTGAAAACAGGAAAAGGAAAGTACTCTATTTTCTATGGAGTAGCCTCCTTGATTATTCAAGCTAGTATTTTTACATCTGAATAACACCTCCGGAATTTTAGCTTTAAATAAAGTCTTAGAATATGATTGTACCTCAAATATAAAATTACTGAAATACCACCAACCAGCCAAATTTCTGAGGGTAGAAACACGAAACTTGAAGGACTTCACAGAGTAGCCCAGACCTAATCCATACCCTCAAACAGGTCCAATATCATTTTACACTGAGTCTAACATATTTTTCAAATACCCTGACTATTCCTAGAACTGGCTATGCATGTCCCTAGTGAATATTAAATCTTTGCTCAGATTTCATATGGCAAATACGACAGCCCATCCCTTTAATTCATCTTCTCTGGCCCTTACAAAACCACTTGTAGGTTATTTTCATACTTTCTGACAGAGACTCCAGCCATTGTTGCCATTTTGATTTTTTGGTATTTAAAAATGCTTTCAACTATATGCATTTCTGGTGAAGTATATACACACAGTAGTAAGTGGCAAGTAAGAAGCAGATAAACTTCCTGTATCTTTTCCCTTTCCAAGGGAGGTCAGTGCAAAACACAGCTCTTTTCCTCTGAGAATTCTGTGTTCTCCTCCTCAAGTGACCTCACTTATCTCTTCCTCCCTTGTCATCATATAACTGGGATTTATTGCAACTAGTATGAAAACTGCTTTTTAGGACTCTAATAGCAGACTATACCACCTGTGACATAAAGTGTTTGAAAACATTACTGCTACTTGGATTAGTCTTTCCTTTAATTTTCAGCAAATCTAATAATCCACTCCAGGTTTTAGAACATTAATTTCTCTTAGTTGCATTTTTGATATTAAAAAATTCCCCTCAAATATGAAGTCAGGAAAGAACTGAAGAAAATATTTTACTTGTGCTCAGTCCCAGGTCAATAATAAGAGCTTCTAGGACAGGGATAGCAGGAGAGAACAGGAAAAATGGCCATGGCTGCTGAATGGTACCTTCCCCCAGCAGTCTGGAACATAATAGTCCAAACACTATTTAGCAATTTCTCTCACTGCCTGTGGAGCTTCATTTCTTCTATATGTTTTTTGCCCCTGTAATACTTCAAACAAGGAACCAAATAAACATCACACAGTTTTGTCACTCAGAAGCTGGGCCAATTCTACTACATGCTAATTTCAAGGACATGAAAAGGCAGAAGCTATTTGCCCTTAAGGTGCTAAAGCCTGCATGTATACACAAATGATTGCCACTACAGTTCTGACATTTCTCTGCTAGGCATGGTGAGAATACCACATGAAAATTCCCAAGTTTTTTGAATGGAATCCATGCTGTCCATTTTCATATACACAAGAGAATACACTTTTACTGGGGGTGATGAGGGGGAGCAGAGAATATAAAATTCATCAGGAATCTGAAATTTGTAGTCTGCCCCAAAACCAAACTGTTTTTATGCAGATGTTGCCTGCTGGGAGTTTTAATTAAATACCTTAGGGGTATCATTAGCAGACAACTGTGCTTCTTGGCCAGACTCAGTTCCCAGTATACCCAGTCATTTCCACATTTAACAAGTATTCAACCTTCATCAGCTGCAGGTCCCACTCCTGTTGGGCATGTTCATGCTGAAGAAAAAGTGAATAGGAAACAGATACATCATTGTTTGTTTACCAAATAACCAGCTGACAGCATGAATTTTGAGGAGAAAGTCTGAAGTTATCTCCTGAGAGTAGACACTTTTCACAGACCAGCATGTGAGTCAAAATAATTTTTTAAAGAAAAACTATTTACTTAAGTCTAACACACACAAAATAAAATTTGTCTCTCTTAGAGACCATCCTTGGGTTTTGTAACAACATTGGTGGGCTGAGGGCAGTAGTTAAAGGAAATAATTTATCTGGTTTTCAGATCTTGGGGAAGAAAAGAAAAAACAAGATTAGCCTGGTGCAGTCTACAGGCATAAGGCTTGGACACCACTGAAGTCCTACATAAAACATCAGCACTGGTTTTGAGTGCATAGTGGTCCTCTTCAGATGGGTGAAGATTACTCTCAAGTGAGATAATTATATCAATCAAAATATCTGAACCTGTATTATCTCTCAGAATTATAGCAATATCACTTGTCTTTTCCCCATCACTCCCTGGCCTCATTGTACAATTTAGTATCAAGTAGCAGAGATGTTTGCTGCAATAAATACATTGGAGGCCTATTTTCAAAGGTGGCAGAAACAGGATTTTGCCTAGTTTCATATACCACTAAAAATACTTTGTCTGACACTAGATGTAACAGCAGGTTTTGTTCAGCCATCCATACAATAAAAAAATTACTTGGAATACATGAATGTTACCAGAACGAAAAAAAAAAAAAAAAAATATCATCCTAGCTGCAGGCTTCAGTTCTGTGGGAAGTTAGAAGTTCAAGAGACCAATTAATTTGCTCTAAACTTTTTTATACACATGCTAATTCCATTTGTCTGACAATATTTTTTCAGCTGCAGATTTATTGCCTTTTTTTTTTTTGTCCCCTGTGGCCAATAGTTTCCAGCAGGCTGCTCTTTCAATTTCTTTGTTTCACAAAGTCAGTCTGTGAGACTGCAGGTAAAAATTCTTTTTGGGAAATGCAGGTTTATTATTTCTCAATAAATACTTTATGTGTTTAATTCCATGTCCAGCAGTACCCTGGTCACAGGGGTTAATAACAAAAGTCCACAATTATGGATGGGGACTGGCTGCTTAGGTTTTACAGCTTTACAGGTTCTCCCTGTAGTTGCTCCAGGATGATATAAATATGCTGTAAGTGCCCTTACATTCAAATGTACTTTGACTTTGCAGCAAAGAGCAACATTTGTTAAGATAACAGTAGGGATGTATTTCAAAATGCAGCAGGGGCCTTTCAAGTTCACACAAAATTATGGTGAATCCCAGCACATGCACACTGAGAAATTAATTATTATATATATTTAACAATGATAATATATTGCATAATAGCCATTCACCTCTGTGCATGTAAACACTTCAGAAAAATATAGAGAAACTCCTGGAAGTGCTAATCAACCTAATTTTCATGCCTAATATCAAATATTCACGGCTAAAAATTTGAATATAATTCTCACAGAAAATCCTTTTTCTCAGAGCACAAAGAGAGTCATGTCCTGGCTAACTCAGTTAAAGCAGTTACAGCAGTAATACCCATGTTTGCCACTTACATGTTCTTCAGTCTGGGGATTTTTTGTTTAAAGGTGAAAGAGTATAAGATAGCAATGTTAAAGCCTCCAAATGAACAGATCAGAAGAAAACCACCTGAACATGAGGAAAAGATCATTACTGGCTGAGGTGAGAAATTTAGAGGCCAGATGTAAGTTCCCTCCTCTGCCTGGACAGAGCTGTATCATGCACAGGAGGATTTCCTAGCCATGGCAGCAGTCCTTCCTGTGCATGCTGATCCTCCTTGATGAGATACTGAAGTGCTTGCCAAGTGGTGGACACAGAAGTAATAACTGATCACTGGGATATTCACCTGAGATTTGGGACACTTGGATTCTGGTCTTCACATGAAAAACTGTCCAGTATTTTATACCCAAAGTGGAACACCTACAAAAAAAAAAAAAAAACCACACCACAAAACCATCAAACAAACAACAACAAAAAACCCCAACAAATCTCTCAACCAAACAAACCAACAAGCCAACATTAAAAAAACAAAAAAAAAAAAAAAAAAACAAAAAAAAAAAAAAAAAAAAAAAAAAAACAAATTAAAAAAAAAAAAAAAAAAAAAAAAACCCAAACATGAAAGCAACAGAGCCAGAATACCCTATAATCCAGAGCATTAACTTGCAGGAGAAAAAAAGTGTTCAGATAGATCTCTTTACTACCTTAATCTAAGAAGGGAGCTGAAATTCAAAAATAAAGCATCCTAGTGGCCAGAATCCTTGTGTTTCCTGTCCTCAACCAAGCAATAATAACAAAAGACAGCACTTAACAAGACTGACTGAGAAGATATGTAAAGTTGTGACAGGAATGAATGCAGTCTACTAAATAGCTTGGTTTTATACTGATATACTTGGTTTTATAATGTGCAGGCACAGATACAGATTGCAGAAGTATCCTTGTGCACATTTGCATGCTACAGAAATCCAGTCTTAGCTTAAAACTTTTAAAAAGCATGAATAAAAAACATCTGCAGTTCTCAATCCAGTTGCAGTGTTAGCAGTAGTATATACAGAAAGGTATTGTTCTATCACCTCAAATTAAGCTTTAATTTCAAAATGTTAGGCAAACATGACATTGTCAACTTTTTGACACAGCCAAAATAGCTGTTCACTTTTCACAGAAGCAGCCAGGAATTTCACAATTCACACACACAGGCAGAAAATAATTCATCCATCAGCAGCCACTTTCTCACAGGGACATCTTTTGAGCATTTCTGCAAAGGAGAGACTCAAATCACATATTTACAGGTCCTAGACAACTACCCACACCATACTAGAATATTTTTTTAAAAAGAAATTATTCTTCCTAAAGGTCCAATTATACTCAATTTTATTCATAACTTTACCTTGAAACACTTCTTAAAAATGTGTGACCTGCTCCACTGTAAACAGCTCAGAGTAGAACTGTGAAGCTGCTTTGGGAGGTTCTGGACTGTTTGACATCTCACAGGACATCACTCACCTGCCCAGAGGAAACTGGGACAGCTCAGCTGCTGCTGAAAGTCAGAAGGTTCAGGCAGCTCATGGCAGACAAGGAAACACCAAGGAACCCAGCAAGATAGATCAGACATGGCAGGCACAGGCAGAAATCCTAAAAAAGGCTACCCCCTAGGAATGCTACAAACAAGCCATGAGCAATACACCGTGGGCAGTAAAGATTTCCCTTCACAGGCACACCCCTGGCCCATAGCCATAGACAGAAGAAGGAAGTTACTGTCTTTTAAAACAGAATATCAAGAGGATACACTGGAAAGATCTCTTCTGGAAACCCATACCCTTGCAGAACTGCAGTACAGAGCTACAATTCAGCCCAAGTGGGTTTGAACCCCTGCCCAGCACACTGGATACTACACAGATAACTATAAAATACACAGCCCCATCTCCCTATGCCATCTTGAAAAGATCCACAGTACTAAATAAAAACCCCAAAGAGAAAAAAACAGATTTGCCTGCTTTTTCAAGCAGATTCTGACATCCCTGTAACATAAAGTTTCCTATCTTACCCTATTTTCTGCCTCCCTTTGTTCTGTAATGCAGATTGAAGCACACCATGCCTTGTTCTTTCCACATTTTTCCTTCCTAACATATTTCTTTCCATCCCTCTTACCTTTATAGCATCTTCAGTTATAATCTTAGTGATTCTTTGATACCTGAGTAGTCACAGAATCACTCAGGTTGGAAAAGACCTTTAAGATCATTGAGTCCAACCCCCAGCTGAACAATGTCATGTCCAGCACTAAATTATGTTCCCTAAGCACCACATTTGTATGTCTTTTGAGTACCTCTAGGGATGCTGAGTCAAACACTCTCTTGGGCAGCCCATCCCTATGTTTAGTAATCCTTTTGGTAAAGAAATTTTTTCTAATACCCAATTTAAATCTTGGTACAATTTCCTCTTGTTCCATCACTTGTTACATGGGTGAAGTAAGTAGATTTTATAACATTTTTGGATCCTTACTTAAATATTAAATTTTTCTCCACTTCTATCTTCAGATAAGAAAAATAAGAAACATAGGCTTATGTATGAATACTCTTTTTAAAGCCATAGAGCATGCAAGTGTACCTATTCTATATAAAAACCTACCTCTTCCAAAGACCAGCTTTCTGCTTTGAACTTACATTGCATCAGCAAGTTATGGATGTTCTCAGTAGTGCACCTTGCTCTTGGAAACTGCACATTTGCCTCATTTCCTATTTGTGGTATTAGCACACCTGCTGAACAAAGTTCTTCCCTAGCCTGGTCCTATCTAGTAACCAGATCTGCCACATTACTACAGCCTTAAATAAATGCTGTGCAGGCTTAATACTAGAAAAACTCTGATAGTAAACATGCAACTCTTCCTCTGCATTGCCAACTTCCCTTTGTGCTGGTGCCCTCTTATCTCACACAGCTGCACCTTCTCTGAAGGGAACTTGTGTGAGAGAAGCAGGCAAAAGGCTCTAAGAGCCCAGGACAAGCAGGCAGTGGAGCAGAACCTGTGTGATCCCTGAAACAGGGAGGAGGAGCACAGCAAGCAGGTCTGAATGGAGAAAGGCTTGCTTGCCTCGGTATCAGGAGGGGCTGTCGATGTTTAAACCTCAAATAGTGGGAGGGCAAGTTGGGAGGAGACAACTCACAGACCTCAAAGATCCCATTACACTGTGATTTTTGCCCACAGCTTCACAAAAGCTGTGTTACCTATTTTAATATACTCAATCTTTCACAAAATAGCACCAACTGCTCCCCCACCCAGCCCTCGGGCACCACACCCATCCTGTCCATACCCACCTGCAGGTCCTGAACTGTCCAGACTGCTCTCAACTGTTATCTTGATGTCAGGATGTCCTGAATTAGCTCTATCCTGCAAATTCCTAAAGAACACATAGGAGTCATTTGCAGGGCTGCCTATTGTTTCCTAATGAAGACATTGGCCCAAAATACAGTACTTTATGAAAATAAGCAAAGAGATAACGATGATGGAGATTTTAGATATCAGAATCTGCTCTTAATTAGATGACACAATGAAATGCATCACTTTGTTCACATCATCAAACAGTTTATGGTAACCTAGTAACAAGTTTTCTCTCTGCATAAACAGGCATTTCAAATGTTCTGCTCTGAATTCACTTAGGTAACTGATTTCATCATGTTTGGGTTTTTTTTTATTATTATTAACAAAACTAAATGCTAATTACAATATCTTACTGCTACTACTACCTGCTTCTTCCACTTCATTTATTGGAAAAAAAGTAAAAGAGATTAAATAAGCCAACAGTTCTAGGTTAAATAATTTAATTGCTTTGGATAATGGCTTAATTAAACTGAACAAACCACATAGAAGAAATGTATGCCATACTATGATAGTATGTTATGTCCAGGTTTTGTAGTGAATTGAGGTAAGTGTCCCATTCCTGGCAGTTAATAAGGCAGAATTACTTGCTCATTTGAAAAAATATAGTGCTGGAGTCTACAATAAAGTAGGTCCCTAGCACAGGACAAATAAACACGTAAAAATCTATGTAGTTTGAGACAGTTTGCTCTAAGGTAGTAGAGAATAGTGAGCCTTTTTCTTTTTTTCCAACTGATGGTAATTGGCAATCCTAAACGTTACCTGAGATATGACCCAAACAAACCATGTGAACTGCAGACCTGGAAAACCATCCATAACACTGTACAGATACGTCTAAAGGCAAGTGGCATCTAAAATTTAAGCAAAAAGAAAACCCCTTCTTGAATAGTTACACGTTGATAGTACATAGTTACAAAGAGTAAATTGATAATCCTACAGAATGAGCCATTGAAGGAGACTTCCTCCAGTTTCAAATGAATTCTGCTGACAAAGCCTTCCTCATGCCAAAGCTCTATCCATGAGGTTCATCCCTTCAGAAGCAGGTGTTCTCTTACATTTCTCTGTGTTTACCTGTTTTAATGCACAATCTAGCAATAAAGACTTACCTCTGCATTATCTGGCCCATGATAACAAAACTTGTTCGTACTGCTTGCACATTGGTGAGAGTTCAGCCACTGAAAAGCTCTGCTTTTATTTAAAACAGTGTTCACATGAATATTCAGAAGCCTTGGTTCTTTTCTTTGTTTAAAAGATGTTTCACTTAGTGAAGGACACAGTTTTCTTCCCTTCATCAAACTGCATGGCTGAAATGTCATTAAAGGGTAATTCCCCTTTCAAAGACTGCAAGAAGTCAGACAGATGTGCTTCTACAAAGACTTGCCAAAAGAGAAAAATCTTTTAGCTAACAGGAAACTGAAGAACAAGATGAGACAAGCTACAGAGGGTGAGAATCTACTTCACCCTCTACATTGTAAAGATTTTAAGAACAGGCTAAACTGGTGTAAAGACTTGGTTAATTTTCAAGAGCTCTCTTCCAGCTCTGTGTTTCTGTGGTACAAGCACCCAACTCATCATTTATATTAAAAAACTTTGCAAGTTTCAGCTTGCTGGATTAAGGATAGTTTGACATATCAGAATAGAACAGGGTAAAGAAGAAAATAACTGTCTAAGCCTGTGTCATCTTAATCACTATGAGAATAATTCTGACTTTGAAGATCATTCTTTTTTACTACAATTTCTCATTTTATTAATAGAGCTGGAATAAAAGAATATTTACGTGACCTTTTTAGTTGATTGTCAGAGTGCTGGAGAAAAATACACATGAGAAGAAAATAACAATTCTACCACCAAAGAGAATTATCTGTGTTTGTAAAAATTGCAACAGCCTATCTTAAAACCCAATTAGAAAGCCTGCCCTCCTGGGACTTAAGGAGAGAGCTGTTCTATTTTAAGGTGCAGTGGAAACTTCTACCAAAACCTTGCACATTCAGGGGTAGAAAATTTCTTTTGCTCATCTCCTTCCCAGTCTGGGGCAGATTTCTGGTTTCTTGAATACATCAGAGCAGTGTCTTTTGTCTTTCAATACTTCGTTTAATATATTTCAGATTGTTTATTCTTCCATTCTTACCTTAATCAAAAGGCCCTTCTTTAGCTTATCTTCTGTAGCTGATGTCACGAATATTTTTATGCTTTCAAAGTATAAGAATAAAAGCCTATTTAGGTTGTTTTGTTGGTTTTCTTTTTGTTGGGTAGTTTCGGTTCTTTTTTGGGTGGTGAGGGTTTTTCTGAGAAAAGCGAAAAACTGTTGCCTCCTCAATCTTGTAAAACTGTTTGTAAATTAAATGTTGAATCCCAACTTCTTTGAGATCAGACTGTTCTATTCTTAATTTACACCATTAGCCAAAAGAGGCTTCTTTCACAGAGATCTCTATCATCATCTTGCAAAATGGCCTATGTAGCTGGAAAGATGCTGATATTCTTTTTGGAAATGAAAACCAATAAATTTACTGGAAAATAAATAAATAAATAAATAAAAATTCCTACAGTCAAGTATGAAATTCCCATCCCAAAAAAAGTAAGTGATCTTGATATTTGCCATCACCCCAAAATCAGCCTCAAAAAACATTAAGGTAAATGTAAAATAAACAATTTACTGACAGAAGATAAATAGATGAAAGCTAAATATTTTACTAAATAAATACATAAATAAATTAAATATGCAGAAAAAGCTTCCTACTTCTTTCATCTCCAAAGGTTCACATGATACCCACTGTTAAACATTCATAGCTCAGGTCCCACCATCTAGTTGCTTGGCATAATCAGAGGACATAAAACTTTTAAACAGAGGAGTATTTGATTTGGGATTCTCTACTTTCTGCTTCTCCTCAACACTTCAGATCTTCTCATGCAAATCTTCTTCCCATAACTTCTTTCTTCAAAGATGTCCTATGATTTCCCACCCTCTGGCTGCTCACATCTACTTGGGAAACACTGGTAATCCCTGGGCATGATTAAAATGATTACCACTTGTACAAATGGCAAGCAGTCAGCTGTGAGTGCTGTGGTGCCCCTCGTGATGGAAGAAGCCTGGGCAGAATCAAATCCTTATGCAGATCTTCTTTATGTTATTAACCTGCATTCTTTAGGCACAGGTAACCTCATTAATCGAACTCTAGAGTCATCCTGTTGGGATTAATGAATGCACCATATGATTGGATTTCACTTGGGAACAGACATAACAGCAACTATGTACTTCAGGGTAATATCAGCCCTTCCCTGACTGCTCCCTGAACTGACACTGGAGGTGTAATATGACAGATTTTTAAATAATAATTATGTTTATTACAAAGAGAATTATCTTAGTGTATCTACCCATCTGCTTAAATGATCATCTTCTCAATGTCAAAATCAGAAAGAACCAGTTGATGTTCCTAAATCTCATAGGTTAGAAAGGATGGCTTCCTTCTATGAGAATGTCTCTAAAATTTGGAAGCTATCATTATAGTAACATACAAAGTTTTCTTGGGCACTACCTTCTCTCCAGGAAAAGTGAGACCAGCAGTCTAACAGTAGTGACCCATTTTTCACATGGAAGTATATCCTACAATGTTGTAAAGCAAATACTGTAGTAGTGTGTATGCCTTTAATATCACGCATAAGGGAGAGGTGAGATGATCTTTAAATCCCACCCCTACCCAAAAATCTGAATTGCCTAGAGATGGAATGGGTAGAGAACAGTTTTAATAATTAGAAGTTTTGTATTTCTGCCCACAATTAAACATATCACTATTGGGTTCAAAGGGGTTACCAACAATACAGGAAGAATATACAACAGAAAAAACCTCTCCCCATCCCTTGTGCATGCCTTATCAACCAAACACTAGAAATATTTCTAAAAACCATTAGAAAAAGGAAAAGATTCTGTACAAGGAAAAATAGCTAACTGAGGAATTGAAGAGATCAATTTATAATATGAATATGAGAAGCTGCATCAAAAGCCATTGTTGTCAGTGGAAAATCTTCTTAAAGAGAATCACAAAAACTTATTTGTGCTTTGTCTGCTATCATCCTGTATTAACAGCCTACACATATCTTAGAACCAACCAAAAGTGAGGATAAACATTATATTTAGTAATATTTTATATATATATATATATATATATATATATATATATTTATATAAATATATATATATATATAAAAGTAAAATGTTGGCAAGTTTGGGATGATTCAGAAGAAAAAAAAAAAACAGTAACTTAGTTCTTTGAAACTGTCCAAAACATAACTAAACTGTGTGGCAGCATGCTTACTGGTTAGACCTGAGTGAGGGAATGGGAGACAGTGTGAAATCTCTATTCCCAGTTGGCAACATTATCCTCGCCAAGTTATTTAGCTCCTGTTTGTTTATTCATCTGTAACATGGGTGTAAGAAGAGT
Organism: Muscicapa striata striata; assembly: GCA_030060385.1. NCBI lineage: Eukaryota > Metazoa > Chordata > Aves > Passeriformes > Muscicapidae > Muscicapa > Muscicapa striata. The sequence goes on along the minus strand of JAREIS010000067.1, from coordinate 511,584 downwards.
TATTTCCCTGATGGCAGAATGGTGAAACCTAATTGATGTTTGTAAACTTCTGGCAGAGTCTCTGATGAGAGGTGAGCACAAAATAATATTACATTCACCTTCTGGGAGCTCCTACATTTATTTTATAAATGCAATAAATTGAGGGTTACAAGAAGAGAATTATTAAAAATATGCTGTAATAATTAGTGCATTCAAAACACACATTTGTGTTCACAGAATACTAATCAGTACTTGTAAGAAGTACAGATCAGACTCAGGTAGTCACTGTTTTATATTGTGAAGTGAATGTATATATTGTCCTTGAAAAGTTCAAATCACTTTCTTCTGCCCTGACTTTACTAAAATGACCCAAAATGTTTTAAAAAATTTAAAAAATTTATATATATATATATATATTTATTTTTTTACATTTCTTTCACAGAATACATTCCTGGGCAATCACAAATTGCAATAGCTCTCCATTTTCCATCTCTAAACCAGACATGGGAACTGACACCATGGGCCCAAATTCAGAAAGCATTTTCTACAGACTGCTATCTTCAGCAGTGAGCAGCACCATAAGTTGCCATAGGATGTTCCCTTCCTACTTCACTTGCTAGATATTACTGAGGGATTCTGGCTCACTTTCAAGTCTTTTCCTGTTTTCAGCCATAACTGTTAAATCTCTGACTGCCCTTGTTACCTATAGAAAATCCTATCCTCCTCACTTCTTTCTAAAACTGTCATTCTATAGCAGATTTCCACAGAGAAATGCCATCTTGGACAGCAACTCATGGAGATGATACTACTGCCTTTCTCTCTTCCTTTTTCATAATGACTTGTCTAAATTCTCTCTAGTAGCATGGAAGGCAGAAGATGGCAGATCCAAAGAAAAAGTCTTTCAGTAGAATTCAGGAGACATTATTAATTCTCCTAATCCCTGTTCTTCTACTCTTCCTTAAAAGTCAGGATAAAGGGTCCAAAAGTCTAAAGCAAAAATTTTTAAATATTTTAAAGAGGCATTTTAGGACAGGCTGGATTCATGATCTGAGATGTCTGAGTCCAGTGCAAATGACACACATCAGTGCTGAGACAGCACAGGTACCACTGCAGAGTTTAGGCTTCATCTCAGACAGTGGCTTAAGCCAAAAAGAAGGTACAGGAAGACAACTAAGGATATCTTTCTTTTAGCAGCAAAAAATTTTTATGGCTCTGAATCTAAAACAAGGCAAAACCCTAAGAACTCAGCTCCATGAGGTAACTTCTTCAACTTGATGTCTTACAATGACACCTACTACAGTGACAACCTTTTCATGAAACTTGATCATGAAAAGCATATACTTGAACAAAAAAAACCATATACTTAACAAAAAAAAAAAAAAAAAAATCAAAAAACTAACCAAAGAAACCCACATAACCAAAACCAAAAAGAAACCAAACAAAATATAAAACAGAGAAACTCACAAAAATGAAAACAAATAAACAATAAACTAAAACCAAAAACAAACAAACAAAAAAAACCCAAAAAAACAAAAAACAAAAAAAACAAACAAAAAAAATCCCAAGCAAATAAGAACTTCAAGCAATTTATCTGTTTGGAAATGGTGGGTTTGATATTTCTTATTTGTCTCATGGTTTTTTGTTTGGTTGGGACTTTTTGTTCTTTGGGTTTTTTTAATAAGACTTATCCCAGGTTGCAACTATAGACTACGCATTTTGCTTAAATTGGGATGTACAGTCTATAAGTCTCTTGGAATTAATGTTCCTCCAATGAATGCAAATACATCCATTTGACACAATGTCTTGTGTGACTATTTCCATGTCCCCTTTCCATTTGATTACTTATTAAATTTTTAAAAACTTAAATAAAATAAAATTCCATTTTCCACTACTTGATTGTGCATGGGGAAAAAAGATGTTCCTTTAGCATGGATAATGCTATGTAATTTCTATGATCTGTTTTCTTCCTACTTTTCCTTCACATTCCTTCATAAACAACCACTCTTTATAGCAGAAGTTTAATTACAGATATAAAACAACATCCCTTCTAGCTGAAAGGGCTACTTCTTTTCTTTGACCTGGATTTTCAGGCTTTCTACAAAATCAAGCAGATGTTTCAACTTGATCTGAACCCATCTTATGCTTACAAAAAAACAAACCTGCAGCCACAGTAAGACTTCATAAAATGAAAGTCAAAATTTGGGGGCCATGAAAAGACTCACACAAGCAACATTCTTATGCCAGTATGTACCACCATAGCTCAAGGCATGATCCAAGGCCAGTATCCAGATCTTATTTAGAAGACACAGCTTTGATATACCTGAACAAATTCCACATGGGAGTTCTGTCCTGAGAGTATAATTACTAGCTGGTGCTCCCATATGGAAAGGAGCCATAATGGAAAGAGGGCAGTGTCTACTGAAAACTGTACAGAATGACACAGCTGTTTAATATAATGATTACTAGCACTAGACATTTCCTAAGAGTGTTGTATGATAACATCTCTTTATGCAGACAGTATAGCTATCCACAATAGTGTATGCAAAAATGAAAACACATTTCTGATTTTGACATTTTGTTAGAATATGTAATTCTGCAGTTCAATAGCAGTTTTTCAAGCCTGGATTCCATTGGCATACCCTCAAGAAATTAGGAGTATGCTTGAAGTCATGAGTAGTTATCTTGCTTTACTTATTTTCTTCTAGACTCTCAGAAATTCACTTTTCCTTCTCAGGTAAAAAAAACTCCCCCTACTAGCTCCCACATCCTTCTAAAAAGAAATAGAGCATAAACCAACACAAACACTGACCAGAAACAGATATAAGCATGTGACAGTCAACATTCCCATGTAAACACAGGCAGCAACCAGGGGTCTTCCCACTGTGAGCCATAAAAAAGGAACTAAGACCAACTTATGTAATTTCAGGCACCCAAAGTGGCTTGTAAAGAGAGAAAGATTAATCTCCAGAGGATGGTTATTATTTCCTAACATCTTGCTAGATAATTTAAATTTGTTGGAATGGATCTGGGCAAAAACCTACCTGCCTTGATGCAGCAGCTCTAGAAAGCATCCCCCCTACACCTTTCTAAATAAGAGAGATCTTTTCTAGATCTGGTATTATGTACTGAAAGTAAAAATAGTTTATATCCATGGCACTGTCCCATAAAGTTTTATAATGCAGAGTATGGACACCATCATTTCCACAGAATAACTTGCTTTTCTGCTGCCTTCCTTCCCTACAATGACTCAGGTACGGATCAAATAGAGCTCTTAAGACCTGACAACAACCATTTCTACAAAATAGTGAGACAGCTGACCAATACAAATTAGAATGAAAAGCTGAGTCCAAAACAGATTTTACTACTTCCACTAGACCTCTGGAAACAATCCTCTAATCAGGAAGACAACTAAAACCATATTATAACTTCATCTATTTAGAGATAAAAATAGTGTTCAAAATTATTTTCAACAGTTTTAATTTCTCAAATGAGAATTAAAATAAAAACAATCTTCAAAGATAGCTGTTAAGCCTGAAGAAATCATATTCTTACTGCAGAAACAGTAAAAATTGTCTAAGTAAATTGTTGCAAATTGTTTGTGTGACTACAGGCATAGGCATAAATATTTGCCCAATTCACTGGACAGTCTCTTAGCACCTGAGGAAAGCCCCTATCAAAGCCATTAAATAAGTATTAATCCATGATTTGCCTCTAATTAAATGTCATGTATGTTATCTTATGTGCATTAAGGGCAAAGGATAATACAGTTTTGACTTCAGATAATTAGATGCCTTCTGTTAATTAAGCCTCAAGACAGACTTTAATTCAGAAATATCATGGTACCATTAATGTTTCAGGCTTCTTGATCTGTCCTGGAGAAAGAGAATAATGTCAGCTCTAGAAATGTGGTTCTTAACATTGTGGGGGAGAGCAGAATTTTGGACATTCATTTTACAAAGCAACTTATTATGCAAATATCCCAAGACAGTGTGCTACTTTAAAGGGTTTATACATAAGCTCTGCTTGAAGCAAAATGTAAAAATCCTTCTGTTAGATTTTTTAAAACATTTAGTGAGAGTGGTACTGTAAGTATCCCAGGGCTGATTACATTCAATTATTAACATCATACAAATGAGACTAATTAACCTTGTATTTCACTATATCCACTACTGATTACCTTTTATGATTTATTTCTAATAGCATTTTGGCTGAACAATTATTTCACATTTATAAGGTTCTCAAATTCTATTTTTTAACAAAATATATTCTATTATCCTCTCAGAAAGAACTGTTTTATTTTTGTCCAGGTTTTGTCTGTCAAATGGCATTGACATTTATCCACTAAGTCCCATAGCTGACCTGCAGATCATGCAAATCTCAATTCAAAATCAAAGAAATACCAACAAGTAGATTCATGCACTGTTCTGCAATTTATAAGCAGGTGCAAGTGTGATCATGCCTTATAACCTTGTTTGTATCTTTTCTGTTGCTCATGTTTGTAGAACATAATTCATCAACACCAAAAAGTGTTGGGAAAGAGCAAAGAACTCTTGCATTCATACAGGTCCTTTATATAACCTCTAACATCTCAGCTACACTGTTCAGCTCCTGAAGGGAATGTAACTATCAATAACCAAAACACTTATTAATTTTGCACATAATTTCATTATCATCTTTAACTTTCTAGACCTACTAGTACTCCATTCTGCCAGAAAAATCTCACAAATTTAAGTAGGAAGTGAAATAGAAATCATTGCCTAGTAAGTGCTCTCCCTGCTGTTTGTGGGGAGACTGCTCATTTAGATTTCATGCTTTGCTTTACTGTTTTTCTTCTTCAATTCCTCTCCTCCCCTTCATTAAGCCTAATGAATGCATTCATCCAGGAAATTGTAACATGATATACAATAACTTCATACCATAAAGTGGTTACTTTGCATGTTCAGAAAATATTGTGTGTTAGTGGTCTTAGATTATTAGGCAGCAGCTCCTGAATTGAGTTATTTGCATTGCCACCCTCCAACAACACAAGTGTACCATAACTGTACATGCCACCTTATGAAACCTAACACAATTCTCAATCAAGAGCCAGAAAAGAAAATTAACAGAAACCTAGCCTTAATTTTAAGATTTCATAGACTAATAGAATTATTGATTTTCTATCTTAAAATAAAAAGATATGAAAAAATAATTTAATTGAAAAAATCCATATCTCATAAGATCCAGGTTCAGGATTCTTTTTTGCTAAGATTCATAACTTCTTTGAAAAAAATCTTATCTTGCTTCCCTAATAAAATTTAAAAGTAAAAATTTCTGCAAATGTCAGTAAATATAACATCCCCTTTGACACCAAATATTGGTAGTAAGATGAAAATAGAGTTATTCTTTTCTATACTAATGGATCTTTTTCTTTGGAATCTGTAACTATAATTTTGGATTCTTATCAACAATGTCATTATTGTGCATGAAGTGTACAAGTCATAGACAGACACAACAGAAACCTGCAGCAACAGTTTGGGATTCCTATGGCACAAACCACCACCTGCCATCTAAACGTGAGAAACCTTTATCTCAGTGTTGTGTTGTAACAAAAGGAGACAACTCCATAATATCTGCCTAATGTTTGAAACCCTAAAAGGCTGACCCAAAATGCACTCAGGTCAGTGAGCCTTTCTGTGTGTCCTCAGGCCTTTCACTAACTTGTTATGTCCACCTCCAACTGATAGATCAAATCATATGCATCACTCATGCAGATGTAAACTAACAAATTAGGCATGCAGCAAACTAGGGAATTAAATTTACTGCAGCCTGCCACTACCTGATTTGCCTGGATGCAGAGATTTTTTTTATACTGATAAACTAGGTATAAAAACACTCTCAGACAGCAAACAGACATTTCAAATATTTTATAGAGATACCTTTTAACTCATACAAAGCCTTAGCTCTGGCTGACATTGGCTCAGTTTCTGTAAAATTGTATTTCAGGTAAGAAAAACAAACCTCTAAGCAGCACTACAAACTTGCAAGCACCAATCTGAAGGTATGTTAAATATGCTGAAACAAACACCTGTATAAGTATGTGCATTTCATGATGTTGACAGTGGATAAATGAGTAGGGATAGCCTCTCTTCCACCATGCTTTAGATTGGATGGCTCCTCATCCAAAGCTTTGGAATATACAGAGCTTTGGAAGACTAAAAACATGGCAGGAATAAACAGTCTTATGCTAAAACAAAATACTGACAGCCCACAGAAACAAATATATTCAATACTTACTTCTGACAGGCAGCATCAATAATCAAACATGCATGATTTAACTTCTTTAAATATGTTACTTCAAATGCTTGAGACGACCCCATAACACACCCCTTTCAAATAAAGAAATGTTTGTGTCAAAGAAGTTTAAGAATCTCAAGGTCGTTACCAATATGAAGAAAAATGCACTGCACAAAAGTTACCAAAACTGGCACTAGTGTGCAATGTCAGAACAGAAAAGGGCTTGAACTTCTTCATTTTGGGTGTAAAAAACCATCAGCAGGATGCTTCCAGAAAACCTCTAAGTCTTTCAGCACCATAATGTGTCTGTTCTGTACCTGTATGATCATACCACCAAGCCTGATAGAGTTGAAGAAGTGTTTGAACAATGTTCTTGAGCACACAGCATCACTCCTGGGGCTGTCCTGTGCAGGGCCAAGAGTTGAACTTTGGTGATCCTTCTGGGTCCCCTCCAACTTCGAATATTCTGATTCTGTAAATAAAAAACTGAAGCAATCAGAATTTTTAATTAAACTCTGTGCATAATTTTTATTATTTAATACTCTGAGCCCCATTGAAGTCAAATCTATAATATCTGTTTATGACTCCCAGCTGCTACTGTGTATGTTCTGCAATGAACACTGGAATGCATCTGCTATCAGTAACTAATTTGTCTTACTTTGGCACAAAGCTGGCATTTCCATCACTCTAACACTTTCTGTGCCACCACACTGACATAGATATTTGAACATGTCATACTCGCCTTTGATTTTTCTGAGTGATTTTCAGTGTGTTTAAAATTTCTCTGCTATTTCCTTCAACTTCCTGTAAAAAAGACATAAATGGTGAGAAACACTGAAATACCTTTCAGAATATAACAAAAAATCTGCAGTAATACTAATTGGCAACATGTCTGATCAGCATTTAAAATACTCCAATTCTTTTTACTCCATTAACCTTGACATAAATAACAGTAAGAAAGTCTCTGTGTGACAGGAGTTTTAATTTAGCACTACATCTCAAGTTACATATGTCTGAGATAGAGCCTCTCTTCTTGCCTCTCTTCTTTTTACCTTGAACAGAGAGTAAAACCAGGTCTTACCATGTAAATAAGGAAAGGTGTTCACAGCATCATTTTTTGCTACCGCCAGCACTATGCTACCAGTGGTTTGATTTTGTTGTTCAGCATCCATGACCATTTCTGGCTTTTAGACTGAGCTGCTAGACAAAGCTCTGCATGCAATGAGCTTTGTACTTCACGTTTCCACTGTGTCTGAAGGGATGCCTACTTTCTTGGCTACTAACATAGAGCTTCAGACGTCAGAGTATGCAGCAGAACATAAAATTGTTTTATTCAAACTATTACTCACTTCTCTCAAGACATCTGTTAGTTCCTCTATTTTACAGAAGTCTTTCCAAGTTCCCCTTGCTGAGCTGTTCCATGAATTTTATATGTCAGAGTTATCTACCACAGGCTTTTACCTCCAACCAGTGCCTTCAGTACAGTTGGAAGGAAGAGGTTTTGCGGCTTTAATTTACATAATTAGATCAAAGTACTCTAATAGCTCTCCACAGTAGTTTAGGGAAAAAAAAAAACAAACAAACCAAAACAAAAAACTAAACAAACAAACAAACCAACAAAAAAAAAAAAAAAAAAAAATCCAAAAACCAAAAGAAAACAAAAAAAAAAAAACAAAGGAAAAAGGAATTCTATCCCATTATATACATACGTTTCCACTTTCTAGAGGACAAAGCACAATAGCCTAATCTGGAACTTGCTGGAGCCAAAGAGATTTCCAGTCACTTGAGATTAGAGCCAACAAAGGAAACTCATGTATAAATTAGTTTGCTGTATGCCTGAACCACATTGGGTTCTAAGGAGATAACTTTTATTTGGCATTGGAGAAATGTGTTTGATGAGTCAACTTTCATAGTTTGAGCATGAAAAGGCAATAACAGATCATTAAACGGGTCTGTTAACATTCCAGCAAAAGAATATGCATCAGAAACGCTTATCTTTTTAAAAATAAAACCTCTGTGGCAAAGAACATGCTGTACTTATGTAGTATTATGGAATGTTTTTAAAAGAATACAACAGTGCACTAGTTTAATTAGAATGCTCTTAAATTAAGTGGGTTTTCCCGTTCGATGAGGTTTTTGAATGCTGAATTGCTGTTACAAATGGTATTACAAACTAAGAAAGCCTTAGGATTCACACAAGGATTCAGCAAAAGTATGCTTGAAGGGCCAAGTCTCCAAAGGCCTGCAGGGGCCATCTCATTTCCCCTTATGGCTACTTAAGGAGTATAAGAGGTTTCCCTCCCTTGCTGATGTGGCCGTCTGCTATTGGGACAACTATACAACATTGCCATCTGCTGACTTTCCTTTTTCATTACAGTTCAGACAAGCTCAGCCCCTCAAAAAAAAACCACTCTATAAACCCGCAATTTATATCTAAAGGCCTTCTGAATATTCATATATTTTTTTAAAAAGCAAAAGGAAGAACTTCTCAAAGTGGATATTTTTTCAGAGGACCATATTTCGTATTTCATTTGTTATCATGACATGGGGAAGCATATTTTTGAGAGCTTACACAGGAACCTTACATAAGGCACACGGATCCTAAGCTGTCCTGTTTCCTAGGGAAAAAAAAAAAAAAAGGAAAAAGAAAGGAAGAGCTCATGACCTAATGCTGCTGTTCATTGTTTTAATATCTTGATACCAAGTAAATCTTCTAAACAAACCAAGAGTTTTCTTCAATCCCCAAAGCTCTCTGATGTTGAAGGCCTGCTAATTGCTTTACAAACAAGTGACAGACTTCTTTCTTGTACTCTTAGTACAAGTACAGTGGACAGAGTTGGTTGAAAAATTAGACAGGAAAAACAATTATTTGAAATATGTCGTTGAATTTAAAGATAGTCAAACATATAACAAGAACACTGGCTGTATTTATATCTGCAATTTTCATGTTTTGTGCTTTTCACAGATTTTTTTCAGCTTTTCTGTGACTTTTGGCACCTGTTTTATTCATAGTATACTTAATTAATTGATTTCATCTCCTGTCAACAGATACAACTGCTTCAGAGCATAGTAAATTTGGAGTTATGTTTGACCTTTTAGATGCTTAGTCAGACATAAGCCTTACATGAACAACTGCTGTTTGCCCACCATTAGGAGTGACACATTATCCCCTACTCATGCTGACTGTTCTCCTCCATGAAATTCCCTCCTCAGTTCACACAGCTGGAACTCTTATCAGTGTAACCAGTCACAAGGACACGTTCAAGTGCCTGCATTGAAATCTTGTGCTATTTCTAGCTGCACAACAGCCAGAAAAGGAGTACTGTTTGTAAATACTGAAATGCACTAATCCTGCAGAAATTTGCAAGCATCTGTCTTTTATAGTTTAAGTGGTCCTCACACAGGCCACCTTCAGAGTGCAAATTTTAGCACATGAACAGATTTCTGTAAATTCTGTACCTTGGGTTACACAGTACTCAATACAAGCCTATCTCTCACTGCTTGCTTTGTACAGCACCAAATGACCATGAGATCTGAACCAATAATGATGGAGCCTAGTGAATTACAAAAAAAAATAACAACTTTATTCTGCAAACAAGTATTCATGTTAATATTTGTCATTTTGGTAAAAATCAATTACTTCATATCAAGAATCCATCAGAGACTTCTGATTCAATCTAGATTTAAACTTGACCTTCCTGTCTGCATCTGAAATGTGTTCACAGCTATGGTCATTCCTATATACTAGTGAATAATCTTCAGAAATGTTTGCCTATTTCAGCATCCAAAAATGAGATTTAAAAGGGAATCAGGAGACAGTCCTATCTCTTCCTCCTTGAAGTCACTAGGCATTTCAGCATTCATTTCAATGATAGATTATACCAACTTGGAATACTTAAAAATCCCACCCTGAACCTTTCTGTTTCTCCAGGCTAAGAAACAAACAAGTTAAAAATCTTGATGTTGCTGTTTAATGTATATTTACTTGAAAATCCCCAAACTTGTAGCACAAATACAGAAATAACCCTTATGGCTGTAGATCATCATCTGATGCAGTGAGGGTCAGCCTACAAACCTTCCATTGCAGGGGCAGAGGCTAAAATTATGTGGTGAGCATAGCAGCACTCAAACTAGACACATATTGTTTGTGAAGATAAAATAAAGCCCACTGAGGGCCAATATCTCAGTGCTAAAATCCATGTGGTAGTACCTACATGGACACCAGTACTTCTCCAGAAATCTTATTAGGACATGTTTAGAATTCATGATTTTTTTTTTTTTTGCCTGTATTTTTTTAGGAGTGTTTGCCACTATATGCACTGTCATGACATAAAGCACTATTTCTTTCTTCACAGTGCTAGTGTGTTCATTTCTTCCCATTTATCAAGAACATTACACCTCACAGATTCAAGCTGCTCTGAAACAGAGAGCAGTTTTTTTGCTATTCTCTTCATCTCATGTCTGCTTCAGGTTTCCAGAAGTCGAAAAGTAAATGTACAATTTAAAGGACAGAGCTGGTAGTGCAAAGCTAATTGTCACCTAAGGCTGTGTCCATAGGGTTTATAATAGGTATACCCACATAAAAGCTTGAATTAACCATGCCAAGCACCCACAACATTGTCCCCAGTTCAGCTGGGTACACACCCACTGTACCCACACTTTATTTCCACCAGGAAAGGAACACTGGCACATGGGCTGTGCCACTCGCCTTCCACAGTCTTCCCAACCAAGATCCTTTAGCACCTCATGCAAAAATAGTCAGGCTCTGGACACAATTGGAACAGATCCAAGGAAGCAAATTACTGAGTCCCAGCACAAAGAACAGATAATAGCACACAAGGAGCAGAATAAACATGTTGCAATCCCTTAGGAGAGTCCAGAAAAAGAATGCACTTCAGAATTTCACAGGCCAGCTTCACTGTAACTTCACCCATTCACCTCACTACAAGTCAATAACGTTATTTTACACGATCCTACATGGCCAGCTCATGCTTCTGTCCAGCCAGGGTCTTATTTGAGGCACAGACCTTTTTGGCTTTTCACAGCTTGTCAGCAGCCTGTCAGTGTCCATGCTGCTGCAGCCAGAGCTGTATTCCAGACCAGCTTCTCATCTGGGTAATGAGAAGAACTGCATGCACAAATAGTGCCCTTCACTCACTCCAGTGCTCTGTACTAATACAAATAAACTGCTTTCTTCCCTGCTGGCAGGGCAGCTGAGGATCACCCTGTTTTCTGTCTCCCACACCTGTGTCCCCAATGCAAGGGAAGCTGTGGAGAATGGAATAGACAGGAAGGATGGGTGCAGAGTTAAACCTCCAAGGCTTTGCAATTGCAGAAGGGAAGGGAGGAGGAAAGCAAGGCATAGGTGAAGGGAGTGAGAACACAGAAAGGAAAAATTGGCCCTCCTCTGCTATATGAGAGCTTCTAACTTTGCTCTCTGGCTTGTCTCACTTCTGCAATGAGCAGGTCAAGAAAATCCTGTTGACTGAGGGGGTGCCCTGGAGCTGGGAGGGTTTTTCAGGATCTGCAGTAATTCAGTGGCCATATTTGACCTGTAACATCTTTGTGCCAGGGTGCAGGATGCAGGACTATGCTGTATTATAAATTACTATATTGAGTAATGATGTTTCAGCATTAAAGGCCACAGAACACCTAAATTTCCTACTCTCCAAGCAGCCTGTAAGTGGCAGCCAGCCCTTCTCTTCATCCCTTGGTCTGTGGTGCAGTATCAGCACCCAGTCAATAGGTCCAGTGGGAGCCAACAGCTTTGATGAAAAGTGAGGCAGGCTGGAGGAAGAGAACGTGAGCCAAATTTGAGGGATGCTCTGCCTCATGTGGGGAAAGGGCCTGGCCATGCTTCCTGCTGCTCCCTGCCCTGGGGCCCAACAGCCACCAGCTTCTCAAACATCCTGTTTTCCATGTGAAGCACTGTAAATGATACAAGAGCATAGTCTCAACTCTGTGGATCAGAATAAGTGACTGGTCCTGGAAGGCCCTCAAAGAAATGTTATCTAGAGAGAAGAAAATAATGCCTTCTTTTTTAGAAAATATTAAGTAAACTTAATTCAATTTAAAAATATACTCAGATATCCCTCTTCTCCTTAGAGAAAATTGTGAAGTTCTCATTTCAGGTTAATGTTGATTGAAGATTTTTTTAATTGCTTACCATCCCACATTAAAAAAAGCAAAAACCAAAAACAAAACAAACAAAAAACTTAAACAAACAAACAAAAAAACCCCCATCAAACAATATTTGAACAATGTTTGTAAAGCTTTGCTCCCTATAGTGTCAGCACATGTTTGCACATGTGGCCCAAATTTCCTGGCTTAGACTTCTAAATACAGCAGTAAGACAAAAAGAAGAACAGCAACATCTTTCTGAGTTGGCTAGTTTTAATTCCCCAATGTGTAATTGAGGAAGACAGGGAGGGGAAGTTTGAGGTTAACTGGGTTTGTACTTCTGAAATAAGTACCTGGCAGGGAGGAGAAAGGGAGAAACCTTTTCCCATTGTTTAAATATCTTTTTGTTCATTTTATGCAAAACTATTTCTCAGATATGCCTTGGCCTTGAGAGTTTTGCTTGTTTTATTCATTAGTCCTGTGGGAGATCCAGAGCCAATGACTGATTTTACAGTTTTTTTTAAGTGGTTGACTGTAAAGCAATGGAATTCAAAATCTGTACCATGCTGTAGAAACAAGCATAATCAGAGCAGCTGCACTTAGCATGTTCATTGATAGGAAGACAGTTACACTAGTGAGAAATTTGGGGCAGTTTATCTGCTGAAGAAAAAAAAAACCACCACAGATGGTTTGGCTGTTCAAGCACTGTTCCTGACACTTGACAGAAGGAAGATTTGGATCTTTCTTTTCTCTCAAAGAGGAACTTTACAAGTACAGCTATTTCCTTATTTACCACCTTATAATTTATTATCCAACATGTTCTCATGCTCTGGAAGAAAATGGCTTTCAGTACAGGTTTTCACTGAAGTCATAACATGCAGGTGTGCTATGGTCAGACTAGTTATATTTTATCCTGGTGACATTTCACAGCATTTTCTAGTTCATCAGCAGTCAGCTTTTCTTTTTTTACTCTTCCAAAACTTTCCAGATTTACGTTTCTTATCCTACTTGAAGATCCTAATATAGATTCCTTCCAGATCAAAGACTTATTTATCAAGAAACACGACCTTCGTGAGCAATAGATAAATAGATCCTAAACCTCAGTGCTGTTACTGAATCAAAGCACTGAGCAAACCTCCAAGAGGGACAGGACTATTGTGTGGATAACTGCAGCATTCAGGACTGGTACAGTGAAGGCTGAAAAGAAGCTTAGGAAGACACTTGAAAACACGTGGTTCAGGGTTTAACCTCCTCATCATAAGCATGAAATCCAGTTATTATGTTTCTGCCAGCTGAAAGGTTTCATCCCCTGAGACATCTCTAACACTTTAGAAAGTCTTCCACTGACACCTACTGGTTTCAGATAAGGCCAGGAGAAAAAGAGGTATAAGAAATATTACACATCTGATTTCATTAGATACCAGCACATTTTCATCACATAGACAGGAAAAATCTCAACAGCTGAGGCAGTTTTTGATTGATTTTCCTTCTGGCTTTTTAGAACCTTATTGCCATAATTTGTACCACATTTCTTTTCTGCTCAACTCAGAACTGTCCTATCACTCACCTATTTTTGTTTTCTGCATTTGGATTCATCCTTTGCACTGTTTTTAATTATTTCTTCAGTTTAGACTAGAACAAAAGAGGAGAACACTTACACAAATATCTTTTTAAGATCATATACAAAGGTAGATGTAAGCAAATAATTGTTACATATAATGAAGATTATTGCACATGCCCAGGGGGGTCAAAGGTTGCTCTAACAGGGCAGAAAGAAACTGAGGTTCAGTAAATTATAGCTAAGTGACTCCAGGTTTGAATGCTCAGTGATGCAAAGGAGAGAAGAATTAACACTCTGTGAGGAGCTAAATCATTCAGGATTCTATCACTCTCTCCTTCATTAAAAGATTCTTTTTCTAAAAGGAGGCCTCTTGTTCACTGTATGAGTGAAGCAACTACACATTATTAGATATCACAATTCTCTGCCTACATATCTATACTCTTATTTTCTCTCCATCATCAGATTTCAAAAGTACTACCAAATATTTTAACACCTAACTAATGTTATTTTAGAAAAAAAAAAACAAACCAGTCTTACATAAAAAAATCTTTTCCTCTGCCCACCCTCCAAAGATGGTTTTCCTGCACATAGAAAGGACAGTAAGAGAAAAAAAAAAAAAAATCAGTCTTAGGCTGTCAGTAGTAGTACATGGAAATGACTCAAATTTCTATTGTTGCTTTTCATGCAAATCTGGGAAGTTGACATTAGGATAGCACATGTGCCCAGACTTCTCTGGAAACAGACTGCTCTTCAGAACTGAACAGTTTTATGGGGCATTGTATTTTTATACCAACAGCTGACAAATCTCTCAAGAACTCCTTTAGTTAATTCTGGGGTGTTTATCATTATTCCCTTTAACCACTTTGGCAGAAGACAAAATTTAATATTCTTCCCCTTTATCCCTGAAATATTTATAAAAGCTTGCACAAAAATCAATTTCTGAATAGCCCAGATAAAATTTGCATGTGCATGAGCTATAAATATTCCACACCATGCCCTGATCCATCTTAAATTCATGCCAGTTTGACTATCCCACTGTAACACATCATGAATTCTCTCTCTGTAGACAAGTACAGACACTTAGATTACTGGGTCACTGTTAGTCATCTTTCTGCTTGCCTTAATGAAAGCTAACGAGCCTGAGTCTTTCACACTCCAGTATCTTAACTGCAGAATCATCCACAAATACCTTTTAAAGCAATACGTAAATATTGTATAGCACACACACTAAATACACTGGAAACAATTGCAAAGATCCAGTCTTGTTAGAGTTACATCTACAAGAAAAAAGAGATGGGTTAAAAGGGAGCCAGCAGCTTAGAGAAATAGTGACTTGGTAATTCTTCAGGTTCAGACAGTGGAGTGGGCAAGAACAAGAAAGCTGGTAGGCTGCCAGGAGAGCTTGCAAGCCTAAAGGTTAGAGTTCTAGAATTAAACAAACACAAGGTTAAATATTGAGATTGGCAAGTCAGATCGGTGCTTGGAGCAGTGGTAAGGAGATTTGGAAGTTGTGATATAGAATATCAGGGGCACACACCAGTGGTGTGGAAGCACTGGGACTGTCCAGAGAGCACAGGCAGCAGGAGAAGGCTTTGCTGCCTCCACAATAGGGAGCAAAATCAACACCTCAGCAAAAGACACAGTCTGAAGTTTACCAGTGCAGTCTGCTTGAAGACTGTCCTGTGAGGACATTCAGCTCTTAGCTGCTGGTCAGCTGGAAATGGCAAAATAAAGCCTTGGTCCTGCTCTGAGTTTAACCATGTCTCCCACAGTGATTAATACAAAAGAAAGATGTTTGCCCAGAATAGTCCATCCACAAAGTCTAATCTTTTGGCTTTCCTTCAAGACGTGACATTTAAAAAACTTTCAGAACTCTATTTAGTTATTTCTGCCCTATCCCATCTACCTTTTTGTTGCTACAAGGGTAAATAGTAAAGGTAAAAATAGTAAAGGATAAAAAAGCTGTGCAATTTATTTTGGTGGGTTTTTTGGTGGAAGGGTTGCTACAAGTTCTTGAATTATTTTAAGATGAAATTTTAAATAAAATTCAGTTCTGATGGAAACCTCTGAATAAGCTGTTGATGAGGTTAACAGTTAGCATAAAAAGAAAAAACCTCTATGGTGGGTTTCAAACAAAAAAACTCTATGGCAGGCTGCAGCCATTCAAAGATCTTCCTGTTTTTAAATATATTAAAGGTTTCTTACTGATTTTAAATAAATAAATAAATAAAAAGACTATGTATGGCTTTCTGCATGTGTCACAGCCAATAAATACAATGACTCAGACTCATGCAAACCCCTTGCTTTTGGACAATCCTTTCTGGTGTTATGCCACTGAGCAGCGTGTTACTCAACCTAGACAAAGCTCTTATGCTGTCAGCTGTGCCATGTTCATCATTACCTTTCATTTTCATTTCAACAGATTGTCAATATCACACAGGCACTCCCAGGCTCATTGCTAAAGAGAGAGGATAGCTAGGGTGAAATCCTCAGAGCAAATCCACAGGATTGTCTCTGGGTCGATGGAGAGCACAGGCCTAAGCAGCTGTCAGAAACAGAGGGGTCTGGTTTTGGAGTAAGGAAAGCAAACAACAGAAAACACACAAAAGGATGAGATAGAGAGATGGACAGAGAGTGACAGGTCCAGGATGAACTGAGATGGGGTCCTGTGCCATGAGCATGACGGGAAGAGCTCCAAGGGGGCTGGCCAGGGCCAGTCAGGCATAGCTCTGCCCCCAGATCTTGACATCTCCTCTGGGCTTCCCTTCTACACCCTTAGTGGAAGACACCTTTCCTTATGTGTGCTCCTTCCACCAGGACTGAGATGCCAGTGGAGGGAGAGGCAGGAAAAAGGGGAAGCCTGAGGCAAATGCCACCCTCTGCTCAGCAGCAGCCCTCCAGTAAACCTGGCAAAAGCCTGATGTGGCTCTAGCAAAGAGGAGACAGAAGGACAATAGGTCTGACACTTCAGAAACCCAGTACAGCCTATCCAGACAACATTCTGCTTATTTTGTAAGCAGCTGCTGTCTCAGATTTCTCTGCTGTGGGTTGCTCCTACAGAAACTTGTCAACAATAAAGCAGAGGGTGAGCACTAGATCTCCAATGTCAAATGTAAGGTCAGGAACTGCCCATATCTGGCTTTAAATACTGCATTCCTCTGTAGCATCACCAAGGAAATGAGCTAATATTGACAAATAAATATTATCTTTTAATGCATTATTAGCAGAGAGACCAGAAGAGCTCATGCTCTAAATAAATTGAGAGGAAAGAAGACTATCAAAAAATGCTTAACAGCCCAGATTACAGACCCCTGTTTCAGTTTGGCTCCAGGAAAATCATATCTTTTGTGCTGTGACAGAAGGTTTGCTTATTCTGCCACATTTGGCTTCTTTCAACACCTAGAGATAATCAATTGGGTTTCTACTATAGCAATGTCATTCTCAGCACAGTTCATTTACCCAGGTTGCTCCTCTTCCTCAAGGATTTTGTGATTTCTCTGTCCTCCTCTTCCCTTCTCTTTATCCTCTTCCCTTTCTCTAAATGTTGGATACTAATGTGCAATTATTTCACCCAAAAAGAGGGAAGAATTACTTTTTTTTCCCCCCCACAGTTATCACTGGGAGTACCAATGTAGAATTTCTATCATGACTACCATGACATCACTGAGTACAGAATCAGCTACTATATTTTAGTTGTGTTCCACAAGCAAATCACTGCCCTAAGTCCCCAGGAATAAAAACAAACAGATTTTGTCCCAAATAAAGGATTTCAAGTATTATAATTCAGCATAGTGAAAAAGTCAAAAGGCTGGAAACCAACTTTCTATACAGGCATCTCTCTCAACACTTGTATTCTGTGTTCTTGTTTGCTTACCTGTGTACAATGGGAGAAGGAGCAAAAATGAGGAAGAAATTTGTTATCCCCTTTGAGACCACAAGTGATTAATTTTTTTAAATTATGAAGCCCATGAAGTTTGTTAGATATGTTTGATTTTAAAGTGTGAGCAAGGGGCAAGACAAGAAGCTCACCTTGGAACACACTGCATTCCTTAAAAGTAACTGTTAGCTCAGAAAGACATAAATAATGTAGAGATAACCCAAGAACCCCCAGCTAAGGAACACAACAGTTTAAATACTACCCTTATTATCTCAAAGGTATACATTGCCAAGCCTGAATAATAAATTTGGGCTAGAGAAAGGAGGGGGTCTCTTAGGCAACCTGTGCTGGGCTCCTCTGCCATGGGAACTTTTTCTCAAGAGTGCTGGTGGCCTCACTTCAAAGTGCTCTGTGCCTAAGATTTAATTTTTCACAACAAGCCTTTTAGGTAGATATCATACTATGGCAGTTTTTTACTTTGTGAATATTCTTGTTTAAAACCAAGGCTGGTAGAAGGTTCAATCATTTAATCAAAGGGCAAAGATTGACATCACTGCTAGTTAGCATAGCTTTGTGTTAAGCTTTGTACCAGAGTTGCTCTATCTCACAAAAGCTGTACTGATTCAAATTGTTTCTGAGGAAAAAGCCTCCTGGGAAAAAATGCTTCAAAAATTCCAAGATCAAGTTGTTATCCTGATATAATACTGCACTTTTCCTCTTCTGTTCTCCCCTATACCTTCTTCCTTTTACTCTGGCCTCAGCTCAGAGGCAGAGAAAGGTTGCTTGATACTGACTGAGATGGGAAGTAGCCAACTTCTGTGGCAAGTTCATTAACTGTGTGGCAGGTGATACTATCTAAAATCCAATGGAGGTATGTTGGAGGTATAAAAGACTAACAATCTCTGCTTATTTGCTTGATCATTTCCAGTTTCTGGTGTACTTGGGTTTCTATTAGGATGGCTGTTTCAAACCCAATCTCTATCTTCCCTGTTAGCAGCCACAGTCCAGCAAACACCACTGCTAAATTCTCTGTAAATTGCCCTTTATAAATAAGCTGGCTTCTCACAAAGGATGAAAACCTGGCTATAAGTACCATAGTGAGGGGGGAGAGTACCAAATTCTTTCAAATATTTCTCTTATCGACATGAAATGTCAGTTTTTGTCCAGGCCACACTGGCCTAGTCATTTTTCATTTACCAAGCCCCAAAAGTTTTTGTTAAGTTCCATCCTTAGTTTTTACAAATCCAGTATCTAACTCTCACTCCTGTGTTTGGCTTTGGTTACTGATGAGATTGTTAACGCTTCCTCCAGGGCGGCAACTCAAGAAAAACAAACACCTTCTGTAAAATGTACGTCCTTCAGTCATCAAATTCACTCCCCATCCCACCCAGCACAAGGGGCCAGCCAGCTCCAGCTGCCTGTGTGAAAAGAGTCTGCAGCACACACAGAGAAGGCAGCTTCTTTTACACATTATTTCAAACGTGCTGCTGGACAAGACTCTGAATATACAGTTCCTACAGAGATCCTGACCAACAGTGATTTTGTCCTACAGAGCACTAGCTTGCAAGATCCTGCTTTCCTGTGTATTTAACACATTTCCATGTGACAGTGGAATGGCAAACAGTGGCATAACAGACTTGGGCTCTCAGTTTTGTAACATGTAGTAGATATGTCTTACAAGTGCTCAACTAAGCAAACACAAGAGATTGGGTCTTTTAAAAGAAGAGAGAGGTGATACTGCTTAAACCTCTTTCATTTTCCTGGAACACACAACCAATCCATCCAGAAAGATAACACAAAATTTACCTTTCCATCCACTTGGAGATTCTTTTTCTTTCTTTAGCCAGCTTGCTTTCATGCTGCTCTAACATTTTGCCATTAAATCATTTGGTAATAGTTCATGGTTTGCTACAAAATTCTCCTGGAAATGCAAGAATTTGCTAAACTGTCCATTTTTAACTACAGCAGCCAAGTGTGAAGGTATGAACTGGCATTCCCCTCCGACAAGTTCTACAACCATAACCTCTGACAGATCTAACCCATCTCTCTTGATGACTCATGGAATCTGTCAGTTCCCTCCTCTTTCCCTTTAAGTGCTTTCAACTTCAGTATTTCCAGTGGAATAGAAAAATCTAACACAAGTCACAGATGACTGTGGATATCTGTTGTTAGGGCAGAAAAACTCAGGCTTTGCTGGAAGCAGAGGGATGCTGGAGAAAAGTTACCTGAAAATCTTTTAATCTTCCTTGCTCTCTTATTTTCAGCTGGGAATTTATTTCTTTCTATTATGGGACAAGTTTGTTTCCTGGCAGAGTACCATCATCCCTGTTTTATTTTCTCTGAAGGCTTATAAAACTTCTTATGATTTAAGTGTTCAGAGGTGTAAAGTTTAAGATTTGTTCTGTAAGCCTTTTCCACAGTAAGAGATGAGCCAGGCTCCATGCCTGACAGTTTCTTTCCATGGTGAAATGGATTGTAGCAGCACACACTTAAAAGAAACAGGAAAGATAAAATATACTTTAAAAAGGGGAAAGTTTAGATGACAAAATCCTTCAACACACAACAAAACTATACTGCTTTTGGAGCAGAGCATTTTACACAGATATGGCCTACAAAAATATGCTGCTTTCTCCTAGCTTCCCTGGTTGACAGCTGGACATGAGCCAACCTGTACCCAGGTGACCAAGAAGGGCAATGGCATCTTGGCCTGTAGCAGGAGCAGTGTGGCCAGCAGGACCAGGGCAGTCCTGCTGTGAGGCTGCACCTCAAATCCTGTGTTCAGTTCCAGTCCCCTCTCTACAAGTAACACACTGAGGTGCTGGAGTGTGTCCAGAGAGGACAATGGAACCTTGTGGAGGACCTGGAGCACAGGGAACTGGGGTTGTTCTGCCTGGAGAAAAGGAGACTCAAAGGTCAGCCTATTGCTCTCTACAACTGCCTGAAAGGAAGTCGTACCAAGGTAAAGGTCAAGCTCTTCTTCCAGGTAACAAGTGAAAGGATGAGAGGAAATGGCCCTTGTACCAGGGAAGGCTTCACTTGGTTATTAGGAAAAAATTTCTTCACTGAAAGGGCGGTCAGGCATTGGAATAGAATACCTGGAGAAGTGGTTAAATCACCATCCCTGAAAGTGTTCAAAAGTTGTGGAGATATGGCATTTGGAGAAATGGTTTTAGTGGTGAGGAGAGTGGTGCTAGGTTAAGGGTTTGACTTGATGGCCCTAAAGTTCTTTTACAACCTTAAGTATTCCACAATTCTTATCCACAGCATTATACAAATAGGTGCCTCCAAGACCTGGAGACACCTGTGGGGTCCTGTGAAGCTCAACCTCTGACCACATTCCTTGCCAACACAGTCTCTGACTTTTTTTTCCCCGAGGTCTCCCCATGAATTTGGCTACTTGTGAGTGCAACTTTTCCTGCCAGTTCACTTACATTGGGCCTAAGGCTAATCCCTTTCTGTGGTTTTATGTCTAATAATTCCTTTTTCCTCACTCAGCACTGGACAGATGACAGGCAACATCAGCAAGAGAAATCCAAATAAATGTTAGAAAACCTAATAGCCTGAATGACCAGATTAGGTAGTACTCAAAGTGTTGCTAATTTGGCTAAACCTGATGAATATCTGCTTACCATATGAGAAAAACTGCCTCAAATAGTTTCAAGTTAGCACTTACTTTTGAGGATAGCTGTGGACTGCTGAGTTACCAGCTGTGAGAACACTGTAAGTTTGGGGTCTGTGTTTAAAAGAAGTAAGGAAGCAAGAAAGGAAATTACTAGAAAAGCTCATCAACTTTACCTTCAACTTCCAAAAAAAAAAAAATAGCTAGGAAAAAGTAAGTTTGCTAAGCTTGCTCTAAGCCTCCACATGATGAACAAGGAGATAAGTATCTGAATAACAGCCAGTATGATGGTTCAAGAGCATTAGTGCAGGAGAAGCAGTTGCTGTTGCATATTTTGACTTTACTTAGGCTTTTGGCATTGTCTTTCATACTACTGTTTTAAGTAAGCAAAAGAGAAAGAAAAGAAAATTATCTGGATCAACAGGCTAGCATGGATGCAAAATAAAAACATCAATAACTCAGTACAACTATATTCAAAGAGTACTTATAAAGACTCCCTTTCTAAATGAAAGAAGTGAAAAGCAATCCTATATGGAGATTTATCCTGAATCTGTATCTAATTTTGCCAGCATTTTTGTTTACGCTGTGGATGATGGGATACACAATGTATGCTTGTTAAATTTGCAGATGACGTGAAATGGAGAGGGGATACTCTGAGAGACAGGATTGGAATTGAAAATGCTTTTGATAAACTGGAAAATTCTCAGAACAACTGGATGAACTCCAATATCTTCAGAAATAAGCATGTTCCCAGTGGCCAGCAGCAGCTGGCTCAGTAGAAACTCGGGAACATGGTGGATGAGCTGGCCAGCACAAATCGAGTGTCAGTGTGGTGAGCAAGACAAATGTCATTGTGGGGTATACAGAGCAATCAGTCCTCAACACATAGCAAGTGGGAATACTTCTGTCAGTGTTCCCAACACAGAAGAGGCTTTGGCCAAATGCTATGTTCAGTTTCAGTCACCATGCTTCAGGAAACATTTAAGACAACTGGAGGATTCCAGAACAGAGTAAGTTGAAACCGTAACTGAGAAGAAAATGTACGTGGGTGCAAGAATTCAATTTAGCCTGGAGAAGAGACTACAAGAGAGAACACAGCAGAAAACATGCTTGTAGCATGGCTGGAAAGATTTTATGAGTTCAAGAATTAAAAAAAATATCACCAGCGTTACAGACCATGTCTTGCTTTTTCCAGTTTTACCAGCTTCCAGGTGAGCAGCCTGAGGTGACCAAGAGCAGACCCTAATTGCTCTTGCTACCCAGGAAAACAGATAGTGAAACTGAAAGACACAGTAAATTTTATAAACTGTTATTTAATAGAGCAGAACTATATTATTCTTTCATTAACAACATGACACAAAGAAGAGGGGGAAAGAAATTTAATTTTCCCTCCTTAGCACCCAATTTTTACCTGTTTCTTTCTAAAATGTAATTTTTAATTCCAGAACAATTTAATTGTTGCTATGATTGACTTGTGCTGGAGGGATGGAAATGAGCATTCTAAGATTGTGATTTTTCTCATAAAAACATGCAAGAGAAAAAGTATATTGCCCCTCCTGTTGAATAAAGGATAAGCAACTGAGGAGAATCTGCCTGATCATATTTACTCCTCTTTTCTGTCTTTAAACTGACATAAAACCATCTTGTGGAGACTCCTGTTATTATTCTAGAAATGTAACACTAGGCTGGCTAGGTATGTAGCAGAGAAGGGGACTAATTGTTTTCCTGTTCAGACCTGGGTTGGTCCTGAAGGGAAATCTCAAGCTAGGTTGGGATAAGTTCATACTCAGTTGCTGTCCCTTCATTTCCTCTCTGGGCAGAACACAGTAGTTTGAAAACTTCTACACAAAATCAGCCTTTAATTCAGTCCCTGCTTAAGCTGAAGCTTTAAGACCTAAGTGGTAGGAGATGAGGTAAAGTACAAGGTAAGGCATGAAGCAAAAGAAAGCAAATAAGAAATTATTTTTCTGGAACAGTTCAAGAGCAGGAATTTTCTATGTTTTTCTCCTTAATGAGTCTCAATGAGCAGATAGCAGGGATGAATAACTGAGGGTCTGTAGCTCCTGCTGAGGACATATGTCTGCATCCTGTAAAAGCCTCCAAAGGCACCAGGCAGCACTGGCCCTTCCCCTTCCAAGACCATCTCCAGTGCAACTAACACTAGTCTGCTTCCACAAAGCAATCCCACCATGCCTCTACAGGCTATAATGCAAGAAAACATTGCTCTGAAGGGGAATTGTTTCTTTGAACATGTCTGCATCACATAGGGACATGCACAAGAGGACAGGAAACCACATGTTTAACGAAAAGTAGGGAGATAGAGAAAAAAAAATAAAAATAAAAAAAAACAGTTTGGGAGGCCTTAACAGGCTGGAGGAATTGGCCAATAGAAGACCAAAAGAAGCATCTACAGCTGGGTGCTCCAAGCCCACACAGCTGTTCATGCTAGGGATGAGCTCAGTGTGTAAGAGCTTTGCAGAAGGGTACTTAGGAGATTCTTTTTGGCAAATTGCACAAGAGCCAGCCTTGTGCCTTGCAATGAAGGCAGCTAATCACATTCTAGACCCCACAAGTAAGTGCACAGCCAGCAGGCAGAGGAATGCTCTTATCCCCCTGTACTTTACATAGCTAGGTCATGCCTAGAACATCATGTAGAGCAAGAAAATGAAAAACCAGAGAAAGTCCAGCAAAGGAACACAAACTGCTGAGAGGCTGAAGCACAGGCCACCCCAGGAGAAGCTTTTTGTATTGCCCAGAGACTACAGCACTAATGAGAGGCAGGAATAGTAGGTTGGATGTAAGGAAAAAATCTGCATACAAAGAGTGGTTCAGTGAAGTTCAGTACTGAAGTAACATGCAAAGAGAGGTTGTGAAAGCTTGGAAGTGTTGGCAACTTCACTGTATATTGTACTGAGCATCCAATCAAAATTTATTAGTCCAACATGGACTAGAGCTGGACTGGGCGAACTTCAGAGCTCCTTTCCAACTTAACTTTTGCTATGCTTCCAGAAAGATCTTTAAGCCTGCTAATGAAACACTGTAAAGTCAGGAAATACCTTGATGTGCTTCCCCTTGTCTTCTGTCCTGTACATTCAAGCTGCACACTGCAGGTGGCAGAGAAGCAGCAGCAAAGATGAGCAAGCACGGCTGGTGTAGTCACAATGCCTGAAGAATGTGAGTGAGGCAAGGTCCGTAGGAAGAGGTAATCTCTTTTATTAGACTGACTGATATACTTACAAGAACTTGGATGGGATTTCAGGCACATAAATTCTTCTTCAGCCTGAAAATAGAAGCAGCCCACTTCAGTGCTAAACACAGGTTGAAAATGGTTACTCTGAATTTAGCTAGCTATATTTATCATTTAGACCATATGAGAAAAAGCCCCACATAATTGGCACTTGTGGAGTGAAAGATGTTAACTAAATTTTCATCTCTCCTCTTGATATAACTTCTGAAGGAGGCAGAGGGATATTTTTGCCTGCAGAACACGAGGGTGGAAGAGAGTTCCAAAGCGTGACAAAGCAGCTCAGTACAGCTGAGCATAGCTTCCCAAGAGTCAGGGAAGCTTGGGATGCACATAGCAAAGGCACACACACACATGTGCCAAGCTCAGTGTCGGGTTTTGGATAAGGACACTGAGGAGGGGCAGCCTGTTGTGTGTGTCATGTCAGTCACTGAGGGTTAGGCTCAGCTTCTCCTGCTGCAGCAAAGTTTCATGCATCACCCTGAGACTGGCACAAAGGCCTCTCCTGCTTCATCCCATGTGGCTTCCCCTCCTGAACTTCCCACCTGTGGCCCTTCAGCCACATCTGGCTGACAGGAGCCAGTGTATGCTCACCTGATTCTCCTGCTGCCAGCACAGCCAGGCAGAGACCCGGGGACATGCTCACCACAGGTCCCCTCCATCACCACAGACACTGTCTGGATGCCCCATTGTCCCCAGGGCTCCCACCTGGCACTGGGACGAGCTCCTGGGCTTGGTGTTCCCTTGGTCATGCTTCTGCCTGGGACTTAAGGCCAGGACTCAGGCTTGATCTCAGCTGGCCCTGTCAGGCACTGGTCTGCACCCCACTGCCCTCTTCCAGGGCCCCCAAACTTACCACAAGCTCTCCTTGCTCCTGCACAGAACCAGACTCCAGTTACAAACCATCCTGGAGGGCGGCTGCTGGGCGTGCAATGCCCTCAGCCAGGGGTTTGGGATTGCCTCTTCCCCTTCCCAGTGACTTGTGTACTGATGCTTCTTTCAGGGGTACAATTTCCCTTCCAAGTCTTGCACTAGCCTTCCTGTCAACACAGGAGTGTAGAGGACTTTGACTACCATCCTCTCAGCTCCATGCAGGCTGAGGCTTCATCTGCTTCTAAAGAGATTGTGTGACTCAGGTACTACAAACAATAAGATACTGAAGGACCAAGACCTCACATGTAATCCTCCAACAAGGCTTGGGTTTTTCCTCCACACTGGCTAACCTCCAGAAATATAGTGCTAAGGAAACTTCTTTTATCAACAGATCACCAAGTCCTCTCTATCAAAGATATTTTAATTTTCAAGGAAAGGGGTATTTGTATTGTTGACAGCAGCCAGGGGCTGAAGATTTTTACTCTTGGACCAAGATGAAGCATTGAGTAGATGCAGAATGGAGTACCAGCAAAAGACCAAATCCAGCAAAACTGAGTTTCCATATCCTCACACAGTCACACCAGTATCTAGCAAGAGACTAAAAGGCATAATCAAGTCAAGACATGGGGCTCTCCAGAAGAATTTCAGATGACTTGAGCTGACTGTGTACCAGAGAAACAAGATATAAGCAAGTCTCTACACTTAAAATCAAAGAGGGGGGAAAACCACACAGTAAATGGTCTGTGGAGGAGGTGAAAGAGAGAAAGTGACAGAAAGCCTTAACAGTATCTAAAAAACATACAGAGAAACCGAGCTTCCATGAGTGTCAGACCAGAGTTCAGGACCTGCATCAAGCTGTTGAATCAAAGTATAGACAAGGTGATGACACAATGAGAGGGCATGAGAAATAAAGTGGAAGATAGCTTTTTCCCTGGCAGATAGCAACAGACACGTTGGATTTGCTTTAGGGCCATGATCAAGGTCCTTATTTCCTTAGCACAGTTATCCTATCATGCATGCATTAGCTTGACAATCCCATAATTTGTTTCCAGTGCAGACAGAAGGAATCTAAACCCAAACAAACGGAAAAACAAAACAAAAACAAACCCAGAAAACAAACAAAAACAAGAAAAAACCCCTACAATCACATAAATAAATAAACAAACCCAAACCACTATACTGATGCTGTATATTAATCTTAAAAGCATACCTAATTAAATCCATTTCTTAGAAGTCTGAGCAGCATTGCACTGCATGCCTGATTCCTGACAAACTAGATGAAACCACTTTAGCACATTTTGAGCACAGCACTGGCCATATCTGCCTGACTCAAGTCTGTCCTTAAGCTGGCATCTATTCTGCAGATTGGCACAGAACAGCTTGAGCTCCTCCTCTCAAAGAATCTCTGTTCCATGCTCAGGAGTCACAAAACAGCTGGACCCAGTTATAGTTTAGAATAAACATGAAATCTCCCATCTGTGCCTAGCAGTGATCATTCCCAGCCAGCTCTTCTGTGTATGATGACCACAAATATAGGTACATCAGTACAGCTTTGTTACTCTTGAAACATGGCACCAAATACCAAAGCCTCTCTTACCACTGAGCTATTGCTGTTGATTCTCAAACTATGTTTGTGTAAAGGGAAAAGAAGCAACAGCTTTCCTTCCATTACTCTTATTTCTACAGTGGGACTTTTGTTAGCAATGAACAACAGAAAAGGCTGCCAAGAAATCAGATCTATTGGTGTAAGTTTTATGGATATTATCTTTCCCTCAAATGCCCTGAAATGCAAATATCTTATGGTTGTTATGTACTTTGTAACAGTCACAAGTTCAATTTGCTTTAATTTCATATTGTTATTACATTAAAAGACACCATCAAGCATAGGGCAGGGGATCCATTGGAAGGGTTGGTTATATTTGCTCTGTAACCCCAGTGAGGAGCCTGAACCAGACTAATGCAGCTGGAGTGGCCTTGTGCTCAGATCTGTGGAGCAGTTCAGAGGCTCCATGGCACTAACCAGAGGCAGGCTGTGCTTATGGAAGAGGCAGAATGAGGGTAGACTGTTTCCCAGTTCTCTCTGTCACAGAAGCAGGCTGGATGCTGTACTGAGTCAGGGTTGCCATCTCTGCTCTGCAATGGGCCCCCACCAGCACTTGTGCCAAAGGCAAGATCCAAAGCTGGGGAATGGGAGCAATCAGCATTTGCTAATTATCAGAGAAGGTCTTCTGAGGTCACTGCCAACCAGCACTAATTACACTGCTACCTCTGGAGTCTACATGGGTATTAACTTCAGGAGCTGACCATGATTACCTGCCCCAGTCCCACTTTCAGGCTAATCTTTACGAAAGGAGTCAGCAGGACCCTCTGTGAAAACCAATATGAACACAGCCAGAATCCAGGTCAAATTTTTTCACGTCACCATGACAGAACTGAAAGCTCTAGGCTACAGAGGGAAAACAGCAGGAAGATGAGGGAGGTTCACCATCAAACTGGGATAATTCAAACCTGATTGCTGTGCAGGACAGGCTTTATAAAAAGGAAAAAAATGGAGCCCTTAAATAAAACCCATCCATCAAAAA
Organism: Muscicapa striata striata; assembly: GCA_030060385.1. NCBI lineage: Eukaryota > Metazoa > Chordata > Aves > Passeriformes > Muscicapidae > Muscicapa > Muscicapa striata. The sequence goes on along the minus strand of JAREIS010000067.1, from coordinate 483,456 downwards.
GTGTTTACAGAATCTGAGAAAAGCACCATAGTCCAGATATTCAACAGTCACAGCATCCAGTCTCATCAGTTTCACAGAGAAGGCTCATGTCACCACCAGCTCCAAACTCCAGAATTAGATTTAAGAGAATTTCTTATCTTAAATCCTTAAACAAAATCAGAATTCTTTAACAAGACAAAATTTAAGATAGTTTTAAAATACCTGCTATGTAGCTCTTTGTGCCCATCCCAGTTTGCTACTCACACTTTTGCACCAGAAACATAATATGCATATAGTCCAAAGTCCTAACAGAAAGCCAGGCTTGTCTGTTAGGAAGCATTGCTCCCCATGGCAGAGAGAGGTAAAGTGTCTCTACACAGCACATCTTAAACAGAGGAAAACAAGGTGCCCAGACTTGCTCTGAGAACCTGCTGGCAAATTGCAGTACTTACTTTGTATATTAAGAATGGCAAAAGCAAAAGTTTGCCAGCATTCATACAGTATGTGGGATTTCAATAGATCCTGTTATTTTACCATAGTTGTAAAGTCAAAGTTTGAACTGTAAGGCACTGTGTGATATCTTAGGTGACTTCATCAATGCCACAGTAGACCTCCCAATCCCTGGCACCTTCATTCTGCCGCCATAAACCTTTTGAATGCACTGGCTGATTATATTCAAACTTCAGAAAACAGCCTCCCAAACAACAAAGTTCCATATTTGATAAAAGAGGTGGTTCTTTAGGGAAAGGACTGGGAACCACTCCCAGTGGATCTTTTCATTCTTTCAGCCAGCTTCTACAGAATATCTGTGTATCATAGCCAAAGCACAGCAAGGGATGAATTGTAATGGAGAACAGAGCAGAATTCAAAAACCACATGTAAAGATAACAGAAAACCTAACTTAAATTTTTCAAATCTAAGGACAATAATGCAAGTCAATAGGAAGCTCAGCTTCATCACCCCCGTCATCAGAAGAACCTGTTTTGGAACACAGTTGGGAACAGGCAGCTTCAGGCCCTTTGGGCAGGATTTCAAATCAGCTCTGTTCCTGTGGATTCTATGAGTTGATAATGCTGAGATGATGACCACAGTCTCTTGTCTCAAGACTTTTCTGAACAGGGGTAAAGTTGGTTTGGTTGTGTCTACAGCTTGTGGCTTTGGTGAGAGGCAGAGATGACCTTACCATTGGTACTCACCTTTGTCAAACAGAGAGGATGACAGAACACCCTCTGATCCTGTTAGTGCAGTGACAGTGACATGCAGAACAGTTTCCAGGTGAGACCCCTCACAGTCACACCTGTAGGCGACTACAAGAGAGAAAAGTGACTGCAGCTTTTTAAAGCTCTCCCTGCTCTGCAAACACATAATTTTCAGCAAGCTGGGGATTTGCCACATGCTAAAAATCCTTGAAAATGTTATTTCTCAGCATTTTAAGACATCACTGTTTTGCCTTTGTGTGTTGTCATCATTTATTTAGGAAGCATGTTTCTGCATATTCTCAGCCTGTTGCTGCCATAAATGTTGAGATTCTATTATTTCCAAGGATCACAATAGCTATTAGCTTCTGCTACTGCAGAAGAAGTATCCAGGCAGTTTATTATCAAGTTAAATGAGACAATTCTCAGAGCAAAAAAAGCTTTGGGTTTTTTGTTGGTTTTTTTTTTTTTTTTTTTTTCCAAAATATCACTCTCTAGAGGAATTTTCACAAGCATTTCCCTCCCATCATTTCTTGGCATGTAGAAATTAGAGCATGTTACATTTTTCTCCTAGGTTACTTCTGTTTTAAACAGATAGTCATTGCAATGTGGGTATAGTGCTGAAGAACAACACAGGCTGTGGGAAAACCATGCATTTTAAAATAGTTGCTTTTATGGACATGCACAGGAAAAAGCATGTGAAAAATTTGGACTAACTCTGTAGTGTGCTGTGGAGAATGACACAAGAAGCTAATACAGTTCTTACTTGGTTTAAATCATTTCTAAACTTATACAGAACATAACATACTCTATTTATTTCACTTTCTTTTTCAAGGTGAAAGTAGCACTAGTGAAACTGATGCTCCCAACCAGTTTATCTCCAGGCAAACTTGAAGACACAAGCTCTAGAAAGGAAAAGAATTCTGTCGGTTCCAGCCCATCCTCTCTCTCTGCTGAAGTTTCCAGTATTCCCCTCAATTCAGGACAAAATGCAGTATTATGGAAGGAAAAAAAAAAAGTGGGTTACAGCCATCAGCCTACCCTGTAAAATTCATAGAAAAGACAATTCCAGGCTGCATCAACCACATTAGCCTTGACTACAGCAGCATAAAAATAACATTAAATTATAGCATTCTCAGTCACAGGATTCTCTTGTTTAAAATATAGAGTTGCTACTAAAACACAGAAAAAGAGTTAGTGATAAGTCCCTGACAAAAAGCCTTCCCACATCTGCAAAAGGAATAATGTTCCACTACAGTTTTCCCATGGTATGTTTTATATTGACTGTGTTGACTGAAAATGATGACAAAGATTCTCTCTTGGTACACGTTCCAGTTGAAAGAATGTGAAAAAAAATCTTTCCTGTTTACCATGTGAATGTCTGCTACAGCATTTCCCATAGCATCAGTATTCCTGGGGAGGGGAAATATCTGTGTCAGAAGTGTTTTGTCAGATGGAGGTTAGATATCAAACAAAATGGAAGCTCAAGCAAATCCTGCAAACTCTGTTTTACTGTGAGCTAGCAGCAAAAGGAGTAAGATACAAAAATGGCTTCATGTGTGACAGGCCACATAGAATCAATTAAATTCAAGAAACTGGTAAAAAGTCTTGTAAATGAAAAATCATTTTGATCTCACTCTCTAGTCCTTTCTTGTCACTTCCTAAATAGGTTCATAATACTACTTCAGCTTTCAGGATTCCCAAGTACATTTGTTTAATCTATGCCAACATGAGGACACCATCTGAAGCATTTCAGAAAGCTCTTGATAAGCATTACATGATGCTTCTGTGAGGCAGACAATGATTCTGCATGAGGGCCTTATGCAGTCCATAGCAAAATTTATCGTGCAGGAGAGCTGAGAGTTCAGATCAGCTTTCTTAGTTTAGGCTGACCAGTGGCTTCTCTGTATGTGTATCCCACCTTTCATTTTCCATCAGTCCTTCTCTTACTCTCTTATGGGACAGCACCCACATCATTCCAAGCCTTTCAGGTATTTAATACTGGATGAAAATTATTTCTCTCAGGGCAGGAAGAAACAAAGATCTCCTTTGCAAATTCCAGCCCATTAACTCAGTCTTCAGTAGAAACTCTGTTCTCTGTACTTCACTACTTCACATAAACCTTGGAAACACAGCCCTGCAGAATAGCTTGACACTTTTAATTTTCAATCACTGGGAATAAACTCAGCTCACAGAAACTGAAATGACAGAAGAGGCTTTAGAGATGGCAGTCTGTTGTACTCATACAGTCCTCAAAGGGGAAAGAAAAAGAAAAAAAAAAAAAAAAGAAGAAATTGCTCTACCACAGAATTCATAGTACAAAAAGAGCAAAAAAGTAAAAATTGTCTGATGACTGCATCTGATTGAGATAGTTTAAAGGATCCAAAAAAATTATTTTCACCAGCAGCCCTGGAACAGGACCTGCAAAATGACTGCAGAACAGGGACTACACAGGTATGGTACCCAACCCAATTTGCCATTGGTAGTCAAATAGAAGTCAGTAAAAATTTGAAACAAAATTTGCTACAGTGTTTAGTTATAGGACTTCATTTTTTTTTTTAAGATTATACATCACTGCAGCAGCTCAAACATTAAAGGTGCAACCATATATGCAAGCTTGAAAGCTTTGAGTGTGATTTCTTCATCTTCCCCTCACATCCAGAGAAAATGGAAGAGGAGGTACTCATCAGCAGCATATCTGAGGGCATCACAGCCCTGTGATATTTGTCCTCATCTGACAGGAAAGTAAATATCTTTCTCTACATATATTTTGAATTCTAAACTGCACATAACCTGGAAAATTTCCCACTATGCATAGCACAAAAAAAGAAAGTGTTTAGAGGCCTAAATAAATTAGAAAAAAAAAATATTCCAAACCATCCAATATCTGGCCACTTGCAAAAGCATTTTATAATGAAAATCTGTCACAGAATAATTTTGTTCCTTCAAGTCCATAAGTAGCATCATAACAGACATCCATTGTCTTTCCAAATAACTTGAAAATATTCTTCTCTTCCAGCATGAGTATATTTCAATGTTCAGAAAAAAAAGCACATCTTGCTGTTTTTTTTCTCAAACTACTCACATGATAAAACTACATATTTTTTTCCAGCAAGGTGGCCTTCTTTTTGTCTCAGGATGTAAAATACACCTGATATTGAATATGCTTTTCTTTCCACAAGACAGTAGCAGAAAACAACTTGGACTTCACTAGCTGGAAATTAACATTAGCTATCATACCATTTCTATTCTTTCTGATGAACTTGTTCATCAAAACTATCCATATTTATCACTGTACCACATTCACTACTGCTATTTACATTGATGGCAAAAATTTCTGACAACTACTGACTCTCTTAGGTGATTCCAAAAGGTTTTTGGTCTTTTTTTTCCTTCTTTCTTTTACTTTATCTGCTCTTGGTTTTTAATTTTTTTTTTAATTTTACAAACGCTATTTTTTTCATTACCAATAGGCTAATTAAGTAGTGCATATCAACCAACAACTGTTGTTGTTTCTAAAAGCAATAGAAACACAGCTAAAGGAACAGAAATAACACTACAAAAATATTCTCACCTGTATTCACAGGGCTTACAATGCTGTAAAAAAGAAAAACTATTAATGTCAGCTGTATATTAACAGATGATATTGTTAAAATAATTTAGTCCTGCCAGCAATGTTACCAAAAAAGCAAAAAACCAAAAACAAAACCAAACCAAACCAAAAAAAAAAAAAAAAAAAAAAAAAAAAAAAAAAAATCACCAAAAACAAACAAAACCCCCCCACCTTTCCCTGCTATAATTAATTCTTTTAATATTTCTTGAGTCTCAAATTTCTCCTTTCTTTTAGACTTTCAAAAAGGTATAATGCACACACAAGCTACTTTCTGATGCATTTCTCTGCAACTCATTCTTGGGCCAAAGATCCTCATCTTTGGAAGTAGCTTCTGTGGTACAGGTAGCTCTCCCAGAGTGCTACTGAAACACACTGCAAAAAACTTTTCTCCCTAACATCAGGAAGACAGACTATGGACTGAGGAAGGGGAATTTTACCCTTAGTAATTACCTTCAGCAAAATAAGTACAACAAAGCAATCTCTAGTACTTGTTGAGCAGGGGAAAGCCATTGATATTTCTGTCCCAGAACACTTGGATACTTTCAGGTGAGACAAATTCAAAGCTCCTCAAAACCAACAGAATACTCATTTCCTCTACAAACATCAATAAGCTTAAGTTAAGGTGCTTTTATATTTATATTTTCCATTATCTTCAAAGGAATATACCTAGGCTTGATTTTTCTATATTTCTGATTATGTTCTTCACTGTCAAAGGGCTAAAAATGGTAAGGAAAGCACACCAAACAGAAAGTGACCATCAACAGCAAAGCTGTTGTGCAGCATGTGCTACAACCACGCTGTGCTACAAGAGCTAAGTCTGCACAACAAGCAGAAAAGAGGCAGGTGATTGACTGCCACCAATGTTAAAATCTTGTCCACAAAGTCATTAATTGACCTCAGCCTATAGATCCTTGCCAACAATACAGAAAACAGGTGCAAAATACTAAATTAATTGTATTTAGAGAAACATTCCTCTTTTATTGCCTTTCCCTCAGAAAGTTTTAAATTTAATGAACAAACTCTAAAAAATGCATTAAATATCACTGCAGTTTCTCTCTCATCACAAAAGCTGTCTGTTGCAGCAAATAGAGCTTTCTGGAAGGGCTGGTCACCAGAATATATATTAAGTGGAGAAATACACAGATTCATTTTTCTCTCTTGTTTTTTCCCCTCAGCTATTTTTTAATTTCAGTTTTAATATGTTGCTCAGAATTTTGCTTTACAGCCCTATAAACCTACCTTGTAGTTTCAGGATACTAGCAGTTGTTAAAGCCTATATTGCTTTGGACTAGACCTCACTAATTCTTGGGTGCAGGATTATTTTTTTACAAATCAGCATCTGAGTATCACAATCATTCCCAAAGAATAGCAAATGATTCTATATCAACTGCACTGACATTAGACAGCAGCAAAGAAAGGATCTGTGTGGAAATTATCCATCAACAGCAAGGTAAGCTCCTGGCAGCAGGAGGACAAACAGAAAAGGAGATCCCTTGGCAGTTTGTGACAATGTGAACCTGCAATAGGTGATAAAACTGCATTGAAAAAAAAGTATTGTGTTGGGAAAACATATCTTAAGCAGGAAACTGCAAATAGAGGGAACAACAAGCACTGCCTATTCAAAAGGCTCCATCATGTTTTGAATCACGTTGTGCTGTGGTTTACTTGTGGTATAAACACATGTATATGCACACACATTCCCATCCCTCACTTGCACTCCCAATAATAGCAAAAATAAACATGAAAAATAATATTAAAAAACTCTGTATTCAGTAATATTCACACCAAAGTATATGTATAGATATATCCATTAAAATTATGAACATTTCTAAATATATTTTATGTATCATACATATATTTATATGTATAATTACATATCCACAGAAGTAATCTTGCTGTGCTAAAGCCAGCAGTAAAAGCAAAAACAGGTTTCACAATAGGACACCCATATATGCATATGTACTGGCTGTTTGGTTTGTGAATTTATTTACAACTTAACTATATCATAATAAATGCTTACTGTTCTATTGTACAAACGTAATAGTAAAGGTTTAGGTTTGTTTTTTAAATACAAAGACTGCAAATGAATACATGAAAAAAATTACACACCATGTACAGTATTTATAATTTATAAATGCAAAGTTAAGACCTCTTTAAATTATTGCACTTGCATATTTTTTACAAAGATAGTTTATATGTATCATATATATATATATATGTGTGTGTGTAAATATATATATATATAAAACAAATTTTTCAGCTCACTAAATGTAGTAAAGTTGAATGTTGTTACCTTGAAGTTCTTTCTTCTCCACATAACAGCCCAACCTGAATTTGGAATATTTATGAAACTACTCTACAAATCAGTTTGATCTACCCTAGAAAGCAGTCCGTTATTTTAGGTTTATTTGACAGAGTGTACACCCGTATTACAATCGAGCACAGTTTTTGGTCAGAAAGCAAACAAAAGTTATGATGTGCCTTTGCTAGATTGGGATATATAACCTAAAGTTTCAACATGAACTTCCTTGTAGTAGTGTGCAGAAAGCCTTTTCTGTGTTTAGAATGAATAAATTAATTGTTCCACTTCACAGACCTAGTCCAATATCACAGTGTTTGAGGCAAATGCATTATTTCAAGAGGGTCATGATTGATTTGAGCATCTAACAATCTCTATTTTTAACATGAATAGTGCTTTTTGCTACTCCTACAATTTTAACAATAAATGTTCTAAGTGCAGTCACAGCAAACTGATCACACTGTTTTAAGTTTAAACACAGGAAAGAAATCTGTGCCACATAAAAAGATGAATTCCATTCTAATATTAATATATACTTGATCATATAAGCCAGCAAAAAAAACATGTTTCATTTCTCTAATGGTCACTTACAGAAAAAAATTACTTCTATGAGTTGAACCATTGCAGTAGAATGTTGCAAAATCATGCAAAATTCATAGATGAATCATAACACTGGAATTTTTAATGCTGTAATAAAATATGCAACATCTCTGATGAGTATCATGCTATGTCATCTATTTTTCTCACTTAGTGCATACCTTTCAGACACCTTTTCCTAATATATTAGAAATGCTGTTACAACTTCAAACAGTTTTTTACCTTAACTAGATGTAGAAGGGAAAAGCAGCTGGAATTATTATCAAGAAAAATGCAATTCCAGGAATATAAAATCTCATAATTCTAGCAAAGGAAAGATCTGTTAAGCTTTTTATACATTCTTTTGGGCAAGATCAGTTTTAGTAGGATAACAATGCAATGAGGAATTAATTTCAATAATTTAACTTAATGAGTCAGATGACTTACAAACCTAGATGTATTAATCCATTGTGATTTTGAGTCCAGAACTTTTAACAATTAAATCTTTGAACCATGAAATTCAAATGTAGCTCCAAAGTTCTTTTGGTGGGTTTGACTTTGGAAGTGCAGGTCCAAGTCTTTTTTCTACAAAATATTTACATTAATGAATCTGTACTTGGTAAATGCGAAGATAGACTATATTTGCTTAAAAAAAAACAAAAAAAAAAAAAACCCCAAAAAAACAGCTTGTCATGACTATTTTTGTTGGTCTAGGTCCCAACACAGAGTAATATTTTGTCATGACCTTTCTCCTTTTACATACCAGGAAATCAAACCAAACTCAGCCACTGGAGTCAATTTTAAAAAGTTCTAATAGGTATTATACTATAGCATATTTTAAGTGGCTTGGACAGTTCTATATCAGAAACAGTAGCTGATCTGTTGGAGACATTAATGGAATTTGACAAATTTGCCAGGGAAACATGACCTCTATCAATACTTATAAACTTCAAAACATAACATAGTGTGTGATACTGCCAAACATTTTCAATGGTAGGAAACAGAACTAGTGAAGTTACCTTTACTGTCATGAGTAAAAAAACAATGAAAAGCTTTCAATACACACAGATACAGTGTGATAAGGAATACTTTTGCAATGCTTTTAAGATGAGCATTTTTAAATAGAAAGGGAAAAAAGAGAGAAAATAATGACAAATATATTTAATGCAAGTATGCTTAAGCAAATATACTTAATCCAGGAAGGAAAACATTCCATCCAGTTGTTGGGGTATCTGAATTTCAAAGAGCGTTTTTGCAGACACCATAGATTTAGATAATTCCCATGTAAATTAGGAATCATGAATTCTGTCTCAAGTACTTAGTGGATGAAAGGTACCATCTGCATTATTTAGCTGAAACAGAATGGCTAAGGAGGAAAGTAGAGGACACAGCATGAGACATTATTTTTTCTACTTTGGTGTAATTGTTTCCAGCCATATTTTTCTTTTTTTGTTGTTGTTGTTTTTGCTCATTTTCAATTCCAAACCAGTTTGCTGTGATTACCAAATAATTTCTGCACTTACAATTGGTAAGGCAAACTAAAAAAAAAAAAAAAAAAAAAAAATTAAGGGTCTGTTGCTAGGTAACATGCATCACACAAATAAGATAACTTCATATTGAATTCTCAGCTTGTGGGATCTCTATGTACAGCAAAGGCTTAGGTGCATTTATACATAGTGCGATACGGATCACGTACTGTACACATAAACAGACACTGACATGTGCTCGACCATAACAGAAGGCAAAACTCAAGAGTCCAAGTTGTTCACATGAAACCCAAAAACTGGCATGCCTATTAGAGCAATAGAGCCCAAAAGACAGGAGATGGAAAAAGACAACCTGTGTTCTGTCTTTAGGTCACTACCATTACTCACTGCAGTTACACAATGGCCATGTTATCACGGAACCTCCACAAGAGTGCAATATCTGTGCAAAGCACATAATGCAATATAGCCTGCATGTGAAAGGTATGCAAAGACTGTGTTTTCACCTACTGTGTGGATCACTATGAAGATTGCTTTTTCTCATTATTTTTAAGAGAAGACAAAGGCAAATTAAGTGTTGTGAAACATATTCTGTACAATTGCACTAAATTTAAAATAGTGGCATTACGTATAAGTCTGTGCATACGTTTGTAAGGCTGAGGCCTAAGTCAGCACAGAACTGTAAACACACTGTTTAGTGTACTTTTCTTCACTCAGCTATTCTTTCACTAAGAAAGGCTTTTCTAAACCTGGAAATTTCACTAACTAGGGGAAAAAACAAACAGACAAATGGAGAAGTTTTCTAATTTCACTCATCTTGGGATGGGGGAAAAAAGCAGTAGAAGACATGCAGTGTTACTGTGCAACACAAAAGCTAGTCAATACAAACACATTTTTGATTTATTGTGATGGTACCACAATCCCTCTTATCAGACCTGACTTTTCTGACAAGGCTTTTGTTCCCAGCAGATAGCATACTTTAGGTATGCCTCCAATACCTTTTAAAATACAGCTCAGTAGGTAGAAATAAAAATGATGACTTAATTGTGAGCTAGGCAAGGAAATCTTTGCTGTCACATCCAAATTTTAATCCAATATTTCTGTCACTATGGATACAAAAACCCCACCCTGAAACTCCCTCTCACATCAGAGATAATTAACCAGTACTTCCAGTGTTTTAAGGGAGGAGTTGTCTAGGTTTAAAAAACATCCTAAAGAACAAAGCACCATCACTAGTTCTATCAGCATTTCCCTTGTGAGTGACAGACAATTGGCATCATGAAGCTTAATGAAGTACTTTAAAACTTTAACCTGAATGTTGGTTTTCCTTTAGTTTGCAGCAAGAGAATTCACTGTAACCTAAGCATAAATTATAGTCTCCAAGGATTCTGCTGGAGTTCAAACTGATTACAAGTAGATCACACATAAACATTCACAACAGCAATGGGTATATTGTTCTATTTATAGCCAAGAACTCCCAAGTGACACTGGTGTTAAAGCCAGCCACAGTACGGTATAATAAAAGTACCATTGAAACCCTTACTAGAAAGATACAATTTAGAAGTACCCCATAAGATTTCCCCCCGCCACCCCCATCAGTTTTAAATTAAGGCCTCAGCAATGTAGCCCATGAGATAAGGCCAGTCTTTTATATTCACAAGTTGTAAGTTCTCTTTTGATAGCTGACTCCAAAACATCTGGATTGTCATTTTCCCTCTGTTTACATTGTGTCACTGGTGTAGGTCAGGAGATTGGCTGCCAGAGTCATTTAGCTGAGGTAACTCTGTGGGTGTTACCCTCCTAGGCAGGTCTGCTTCTCAGCATTTTGTAGCTTTCCTTCTTCCTTTTTTTTTTTTTTAATTTTTCAAATAAAAATGAAACAAAACAAAAAACAATCCCCAAAACAAGAAGGGGTGCTTTTCAGGCTAAAGCAATCTGTTGCTGCTGTTCAGTCATCTATCTTCACAGGAAGAGAATCTGAGGTCCCAGGAGCAAGGGATTGAGAAGAAATCCATATAGAGGCTTCCTCACCTCTCGTTACCTTCTCCCATTGATTGAGATTGTCCCTGGAGATGCAAAGAAGTCAAAGGTAAGACACTGTTCATAAATTTACTGGGATTTATTTCTTCCTCACAATCACATCTGCTGTACTATACTTATATTTATGTAAGTATATTTATTTTAGTACCTGTATATCATCAAGCTTTTATCATCTGTACATTATTTCAGCCTCCAACTTCAGTTATGCCATTTTGTAATTCTGTCTGACTCATATCCATGTCAATTCTATCCCAGCCTACAGTACACCTCCCTTCCCCAAGGCAAGCCTTGAAGCTAGAGGCTACACCTGCTTCCAAACAAATTTATAGCCCTCCTGGCTGCAGGAAAGCCCAGCTGTGACCCAAGACAGACATGTTTGCAGAGACTCTAAAACAGCACTCTGACGCACAGGAGCAGATTAAGCTTTCTGAAACCCCTGCAAAAGTGCTAGCTGACAGCATATAAAATGTTACATGCCAAGATCACAGTATCAATTTTCAATTACTATTGTGGTGATCAGTCCATTACATTTAAAGGGTACTGATTCCTTGAGACATAAATATCTTTTAGTGCCTCTCAGCGTGGCCAATCCTTAAGTTCAAAATTTGGTTCATAAGCCATAAAATAATGATAAATCAAGCTGGTAATGTTCTAATGATCTCAAGGGGTACAAACCCGGTCTTACTTGCTCTACACCAGTATCACTCTAGTGACAGAGAAGTCTATGTTGATGATAGGCCTTGCAAACATGGCCAAACCTCAGCATCCCGTCTTCAAACACAGAAAGGAGGAAACCCAGCTATTACATCTTCATTCTGTCAGATCCCTAGTTACTAAAGCAGCAGTTCTCAGATGTCTTCGGTAAACAAACAGGCTGGCAACATGGTATGTCATACCATGATATTACATCAGAATTTAGGTGGCAGAGCTTTTCTGATTTTTATGTCATAGCCTTGCTAAAATATTTGCTAAACCAGCAAATATTGGTCTGAAAGCACACCTTACAGGTAAGAAGAGAAAATGTTCCATTTTCTGGGGGTGGTGGAAGGCAGGATCTGATGAAGTCTACCAAAGAAAGCTGGTGTCCTCTAGGGTAACACCCGCACCATTTTCTGCAAGAAAATGCCAGTGCTTTGGGCCAACTGGAAGTTATGAAGCCAGCCTGATCATGGCATTGAATCTCAGATAATACAATCAGGCACTAAGGATCAGAAAAAATGAAACATCACTATTTCTGTCTCCTACCTGGACCTGGGAAAGTAATGAGAATTGCAGCCAAAATATTTTTAAATTATATCAATTTCATCAAGAATTAAGAGACCCAAAAGAACATGGAAAATAGTTTTAAATTATTTTGTCTGAAATAAAGGGAAAAAAAATAAATTATTTCATCCTCCAAATAAATACACTACCATTTATACTTTGTAGGCCTACTGAGTACATGGGCTACAAAATTTACCCAGGACTTATTCTGAATGCTGTAACACAGGTGGGCTAATAGTTTTGATCTACACAGTATGAGAAGAAAGCATTTAAAAATGTGGAATAAATTACCAGACAAAAAACCTTCTAGACTGTTAGTTGCTAAACTACTTTAGGGAAATCAGTGTTGGATATTTAATTTTTTGTAAGGTATAGATAATATGATTCATTTGCCTTTGAGCTCCCAATGAAGCTGTGGGCTCCTAGTGCCTGAAATAAATGCCCAGAGGTTCTAAAAATAAAAGCCTTGATGCTGACATGCAGCCTTTACTGCTATTATTTGCAGCTGGTGTCTGAGTTTCAAAGAACTCAAGGGCACAGCAGCTTAAATATTGTGTTCCAAGAATGAGCACTGCTGCTGATGAGGTGATTCAAAATTGGTTCAGTCCACAGCTAAGGAAAAACCAAACAAGCATGAGGCTGTATGCCTGTGACACCAAATAACAAGTACCCATCAAAAATAAAGGAAAAACAAAAGGGTAGTGCAAAATCTGCCATTTGAAACACTCTGGAGTATTTTAGACTCTGCAATAACATCACTTTTTTTTCTAACTAGCCACCTGAAGTTATACCTGCGTTCTGATTTCCTATTCTCCCTCTCCAAGTCTTAACCCTCAAATATCCTCTTCATTCTCTTCAAAGAAAAACAGAAGATAATATCAAGGCTAAGACAAAACTACCAAACTGGTCCTCAGAAGACTTTATTGCAGGGAGTGGATTTTCAAGCAGTTCTTTAGTCCTGCAGAGGCTTTATCTACTCATCTACGTTTCAGTCCTGCAATAGCACAATCTAAATTCAGGAATACACAACAGCAAGGGAGGGAGCTGTCTGTCCAGAGCTCTATCCAGTGTGGAGACTGTCCCAGTGTAGCTTCCAGAAGTACCATTATAACAATCTGAACTACAAACAACAAACATAATTTCTGGAATAGAAAAATATCATATCATCTCTGCCAGGAGCCTGATTGCTTTTACTGCAGACATCACACCTTCTGCAGAGAAACCAACTCTTGAAAAGATATTCATGCTTGATCTTCAGAATTAGGGACAACCTTTATCTAGAGCACATCCCTACATGGGTGTTTGATATCCACAATTCAACTTTAAATATCCTCATCCGAGTTCTAAAATATGAACCAACAAGCTACTTCTGCAAATAAGCCTCATTGGGATATCCATGTGGCCAGAAATCAAAAGGTATGTGTCTTCCCAGATTGTTGCTGCCCTAAAAGATACTGTGCAGTCTTAAGCTCTCCACCTAGCCTCTCTAAAGCCCAGTTTCCATTAAGTGGAATAGAAACTTGATTTTGATCAGGTCTTTACTGTAAGAGGGGTGAGGCACTGGAACAACTTGCCTGGAGAAGCTGTGGATGCCATATCCCTGGAAATGTTCAGGGCCAGGTTGGGTGAAGTTCTGGGCCCTGTTCTAGCAGATGTCCATTCCCACAGAGGGGAGACTGAACTAGATGATCTCTTCCAAGGGATCTTCAACCCCAATCATTGTGAGATTATATTATTTTCTTGAATATGCCAAATACATTACTTAGTCTCTCTCTACTAAGGTCTCAAAACATTCCTTCAGCTCTTCATGTTCTCTTGGTTGTTTATGTCTTTAACTACTCTTCTTAAAGCATACTCACTGAACAAAATTCCAGCTCTAATCCCATTAATGTAATAACTACAGACTTATAGTCTCTAATCCTCCTGAATATTCCTTCCATATCCATCTAAGGGTTGCACAGCCCTGCCCAGCAAAGGTGCCTTAGAGGCAGCTGACTATTAATGATGGCTCCTAGACATTCACTGTTTTTCATAAGGTAATCCTCTGTACCACTGACACAGACCTACATATTCTTCTCACAGCTATATGAATGAGTGTTCATGTGTGAATGATACATTAATTTCAAGGCATCTCTCTGTTACTTAACAGAAATAATTTTGTCCACAAGATCAGGTAGCTGGGCCATACAGGACAAAGAAAAAGTTCAAAGTAAGACAGAATTTAAGGACCACAATAAAAATAAAAAATGAGAGAGTACTAGTAAGAGCATAGAAAAACAGACCTTTAACCACTTGATATGACTAGAGATTGCTGGGATTTTATTAAATAACTGGGGTGTTCTAGAAAATATTAACTAACCTGAAACCAGAACATTTTCATGAAGCATACACTGATTTCAGCAAAATTTTTGTCAGGAAAGATTGCTAAGGCCCAGGACATTATTACTAGACAGAACTACCTACAAAGCAATCCACCATCATTCAAGTGTAGGAGCAGCCAACAGGTAAAGGACTCCTGCCTCTTTTTCAAGCTCCACACCCACTGTATAATAGGAGAAAGTTACATTTGCTTTCCCCATACCCCAATGTTACTACTCCTATGCTCTCAAATACTGAATATTTTCCGGGTATTTATTTTTCTGTTTTCTAATAGAAATTATCTGATATGAAATAAAACCACATCCTTAACACACATTTCTTAATTAAGAGAATACTAGCCAATCTTTTTTTGTGGGAACCACATTGAAGGACACAGAGGGACATTGCACTGAACCAGTGCAGAAAGGGATGCACAAACACTGAAGTGTTTCTCTCTAAATGCTTTTGGCATCCAACACATTTTAATCAGCTGTGTCTGTAGATAGTCTGTGTCTGTGGATAGTCCTAGACAGTAGCTATTACCTTTGGGTTTCTGAATAGATTCATGTGAGATGTGTATCCCTGTTAATGCTAATGCAAATTCTAAAATTAAAGATCTGTATTTCCAGACAAACCTGCAAAGCACTCTTGCTTTTTCCTTGACCAAGCTATAAATTATGCACATTTACTCACCTGCATGCTCGGAGTAGTGGCCCAGTTGGAGGAAAGATCTGTGCAAGGGTGGTGTAACATGGGATGGCTACAGCATTGTAGAACCCAATCTATGAAAAACAAGAATGAAAAAAATAGTTAAATTGCTGTCAAACTATAACACTGGAAGCTAATAGCTAACAGCTCAAAGCTTTATACTTAATTACTATTTATATTAGTTACTCACACTTCTGCATCTACTTTTAATACCTAAGTACTTTGAAATAAGCATCAACAGCAAAATCTTTGGTAATTACAAGCTGCTTACATGCCTTTCTTTTATGATTGATATTGCTGCTTCAGGTAAGGTTTTCTACAAAACATTTTATTATTCAATTGATTAATTTCATTTGCTCAGGATATGTCTACCTGTTTGGTGTCAGTAGCATCAGGAAGTAGGTGGAGACATTAGAGACATTCCTCCAAACATTATTCAAGTGATGATTTTATTTTTTAAAAAAGGAAGGTTGTGCAGCATACACAAAATATGGTCATATTATGGATTGTTCTGATGTCCTCCAGGGTATGCATTGCATAGCTCAATGTACTTAAAATGTTGGGGGCTTTGCACATTTGTGAATTGTGTGCAGTGTGATCAATGATTGGTTTGCAGTTGCTTCTCATGTATGCAGTTCAATAATATACTTTTACCATTATCATATGTAGGGAACACCAAATGAGCACATTTTAAATGATATCTGACTCATATGGGCTTAGGGGCCTGTGACAGCTACAATGTCACAGCTGAATTGTCATGACAGGAAGAATTTTTAGCAAACGCTACTTATGTATTATCAAGGATGACAGATTTTATTCAGATTCATTAGAACACTTATCCCAGACTCTTATGACAGTTAAAATAGTGCACTATGATCCCTTCCTTTGGGCAGAATTTTTAAATGCCTTTTAGTGAAATACTATGTATTGTACCATGATCAAAGCATTTGCTAATATCTTTTTTAATAGTCTAAACTTTGAACCTTATTTAGAAATTGAAGAGTAACTCTTGACTTCATCAACACAAAGATTCCTCCCATACTGCTATGCAACTAAGTCCTCTTGCACTTTAAATAAAAATAAGTTACATTTTCTGAGCTGTGACCCCAAGACTCTGAGAAGTACATACACTGCAACCAACAGAAAGAAACTGCAGCTCATTAGAAGGCAAGACTACATACAGATGGGATGTCTGCTCATCCACACTATTTCACATACTGCCTCCTTTTCTTCCCCTTCAATTTGGAATTTTTTTCTTCTTTGGAATTTCTTTTCTTTGCTAGTTTTTAAGGGGGACTATTTTATTTCAGTAGAAAAAGGAAATTATAATTGTCAAAAAATAAAATAGGACATAAGATACAGTCATCCTGTAGACCTTCTGGCTCAATAAAATACCAGAATCAAAGAATATGATGGGTTGCAAGGGACCCTCAAGGACCATCAAAATCCAGCTTTGCATAAACCTATCCCCAAGAGTCAAACCATTTGCTGAAGTGCATTGTGCAAACCCTTCTTGAGCTCTGTCAGGCTGGTGCTGTGACCACTTCCCTGGGGAGCCTTTTCCAGTGCCCAAACACTCTCTGGGTAAAGAATCTTTTCCTAATATCCAACCTAAACCTCCCCTGACACAGCTCCAGGCCATTCCCTCAGGTCCTGTCACTGGTCACACAGAGCAGAGATCAGTGCCTGCCCCTCCTCCTCCCTCACAAGGAAGGTGTTACTGCAGTGAGGGCTCCCCTCAGTCTCCTCCAGGCTGAACAGACCAAGGGACCTCAGCTGCCTCTCATGAGGCTTCCCCTCAAGGCCCTTCACCATCTTTCTCACCCTCCTCCTTTGGACACTAGCTAAGGGCTGAAACACCACTTAAGACAAAAAGGATTATTGACACTTGTAAAAATTCAAGGTGGTTGTGGTCTTAGCTAGAGCTACAAGTACAAAGAAAGGGAAAAAATGATGACAGCAAACAGCATGTTGTCTTTTAAGCAAAAATTTGAAAACAAGTTTTCCACTGCTACTTTAAAAATAACATAGTCACATGCAGAACACAGAATTCAGCAGTCTGAATAACCCAATTTCAAAAGTAATATTCATTAATATATGAAATGTTTTTTTCCATACATGTTTTATTCATAAACAAGTAGCATTTTCATGAGAGGATTCATACCTGACCCTGAGGGACTTCATCTTTCTTATCTCTGTCCATCATAGGAATAGGTTGAATACCTGTTTTCTTCATTTCATCGCCCTGGAGAAAAGTAGAGAGGTAGAGAGAGAGAGAGATATTAAGAAAACAAAAACAAGACTATTGAGACCTGAATTAATTTCCATCTTCTATTCTATGTCAATCTAAAAATATAGATTTTAAAATAAGGTAGAGCTATCACTCTGAGGCTATCTGAGAAAAAGGCCCAAAGAGAGACTCATTTTGTACATTCACCTAAGTGATAACATAAACAGCAGATGCTGTAAGTCAATGTACACATGCTTTTCTTGTGTCCAAGTGTGTCTTCATAATAAAAAGCAACTGAAAGACTAAATCCAAAGTAGTCATTCTATTCTGCTCTATCTGCTCAGTTGGTCTCATCTTTCAAAATACATAATATAATTATCAGTAGAACACAATTCACCCATTCAAGGAAAAGCAGAGGAAGCCAGATGAATTTACAGTGCACCCTCTTTGTCAAAAATGTTGTCTTTTTGATATATATCAATATCTACCTCTATTAACTCATCCTTGAATTACAGAAAATTAACATCTGGACAGGCACAATTACATCCATAATTCTATCTTTACTATTTTTTAGTTTGGAAAATCAGTTTTCTCTTTCCTTCTCCACTAATCTCACGAGATTTCCATTGATAAGTCTTTTTACTTATAAGCAAAAAAGTTGAGTAAATAACCAGTGAGGCACATCAACATTCTACCTCCATTCTACCACTCCTAAGAACACTCACTTCCCAGTGCAGGCACTTCAGAGAGTGCTGAACTAGATCTCTGAGCTTATACAGCCAGCATTTTTCAAATATTTCATTGTAGTCTGAGCTGTTTATAATTAAGAAAACAAGAACATGTGAATACGATATACACCCACAAGAAGCACACATCTGGAATTTCATAACACGCAACAGGCAGGGTAACAATCTCCACACTATATGCATGCTACATCAACTCCATGGGCCTGATTTCTATTTTATGACTCTGTAAAACAGAAATAAGCCCACTGAATACTGCAAGATTCCACAGGGCACATAATAGAAAAGGAAAACACTTTATCATACACACATGCAATAGCAGTCCTGAAAAGACAATGTATTTCCTAAAGCTGAGTAACTCCACTCCATATATCAACAATATGCAATCTATTCCTTATCCCCAGAGCAGTCACCTCCACTTTAAAAATGAAACAATTAGGATATTTATGCCTCAGATTGAGACATGAGAGAGACTGCACATTTATTTATGAACATGATTACATTACTATAGCTTAATTCCTTGTTTCAATTCTCAATAAACATTAACTGTTCAAGTAACTTTCAATGTATTGAAGACACAGCTCTCTCTGCGACACTGTTGTTGAGCTGGCTCACAGAAAAGGCTCAAAAAAAAATTAATGCTTGTCAAACTTGCTTTAGCATTTTCTGTATTCACAACTATAGCTATGTAAGTATGTTTCAAGGCAGCTGACCTGGAAGCTGGCTTAATATTTTGCATTTCTACAAAAACTACAGTTAGTGACGACTTCTATGTTCTGTCACTTGGTCACTTTATGTTAGGACATACTTTCTACATGATCTTGAGCAGAGAGAAAAAACACTGCCTGAAAATTAACTCAGCTCTTTAAATAGCTCCAGGGTAAGCAGCGAACACATGCATGCACCAGTGAACTCTCTTTAAAACAAGCACACCAAGATGTTGATTGAAAAATACTTCTAGTTGGGTTTTTCCTTCCTGGATGCTTCTGTTTATAAGGATAGTAAACAAAAGAATCACACATACCTCAGCCCAGAACTCTGCATATATATCATTGGCTGTCAGTCTGGTAACTGGCCACAGCTTTGTTACAGAACACAGATCACAAGCTGTCATCATCAGGCCAATCACTCTATCTCTAAAGTAGAATAAAATGACACAAAGTTGTAAGTCTTGTAAAGAATTAAAGATCGCTCTGCAAAGTTCTCATTTGCCCTTCCTCATTTTAATCAGCAGCTGTGTACACACACTACAAATTTTCTCCCAGCTATTGTTTCTTCCTCATTTGTTTATGAGTCTTTGGTAAGGCATGGCACAGATTGTATACTGCATTCTTCTTACATTCTCTACACTGTTTGCAACCTGAGTTCATTGACCATCCTCTATACAATCACATACATAGACAAGGGCACAGTTTAACACTGACTGTTAAACCACCCACGTGCCCCTCTACAGTTTTCTGAATATACAGTCGAAGTCTATAAAAAGAAAGATGGCATATATTATTGCTGCATTTCTTTGTTGTTTAAAGAGAGAGGGAAAAAAGTTCCTTTTTGAAAGACTACTTCTGAGTCTGTCTCAAGATGCTGTCATTGCTTTGCTGGAATGAATTTGAACTCTGACAGAACAAGAATCCAATGCATAACTCTGTCCTATATGCTGACAAACCTGTTCACAGAGTAACTGAATAACATCAGTAGTATTAAAATCATTACTAGAATACGACACACACAAAAAAAATCCTATTTAACAAATTTTTTAGCACAAATCTATGATTCGTGAATCTGTTTTATAAAGAAAACTGGCAATTTAATTTAAATTCACTTGTTTTCACTCAATGAAGAATTTAAGATGGCCCTTAAGGACAACTGCATCTTTGTTAATAATGCCTATTCCATGTGAAAAAGCACAGAGCTTGCTAACCTGCATGTCAATGTGATGGCAGTCATTAAAACTGTACCAACACACAAATATACCAGAGGAAATACAAAAATACACAGAAAATCAATCACTAAATGCAGAGTGCACTTTCCCTAAGTTAAGACAGAGAAGTAATCGACACATAAGGGTCTACACAAACATAAAGCAATGGAATATAGTGCTACATATGTGGAATTCCACACACTGCTGGTCTTAGAGATCACATATGTAAGAAAATTACCATTCAGAGGTAATTCTTTATAAAAAAATAAGGTTTCTCTTTCTAGACTAATATCACAGGGATCTACTACTGGCTTGCTGTTTTACCTGTGTGTTTGGTTCTTAAGGTTTAATGCTCCTGTCTGATGCAGCTCTTCAAGCTGTTTTCTGTTTCCAAAATAGAGGGCAAGGTCTGTGGCGATGATGGCTTTCCGGATGATCTCGAGTACTTGCTCATATTCGCTGGAGCTCAGATTGGAGAAGACATTGTGCCCTTCCAGCTATGAAAAAGTAAAAAACCAATAAAAAGCACAAGCTCTAATTCTGAGATGATTTCAGTCTTTACTTCACCAGACAGGTTACGACAGTTTTACAGCCCAATGACAAGTTTTGTTGCAAATTCAAATGTTAATAGCCTGAAATTCCCATTTTTATTTTTCCTTTGTAAACACTGTCATGAAAAAAAAACTATGACTAAGCCATCAATTTGCTTTTGGGACTGATCCTTCTGAAGCTTAAAGGTATTACTAGAGAAAAAAATGATTGAAATATTTTTCTTTGATTTAAAAGCACTATCGATACAACACTTCCAGACAATGTTAACTTGCAGTAATTCAATTCTGGTTCTGAGTCTGCACAGTCAAGTTGGTAAACTGAGTACCTGATTTGCTTAAGCATAGTTTTGATATTGCACAATATACAGTATGGAAAAAAAAACCCAAACCTGAAGTTAAAAATACAAAATAATTTTGTTTTCCTAGTGTTCCAAATGAAATGGGCCTGAAATCACTGCATTTACTGACATAATTTTCAATATAAAAATAAAGCTAATTATTTTAATGGATATGAACATTTAAGAGGAAAAGCTGCTTTGTTCAACCTTAAGTTGAATGACTCATAAACTAAACATAACAGTTTCCTCTATGGAGGCTCTGGTAACACACCACTGCCATCACTTTTCAATTTCCTCTAGGTATTACTGCGCATTTAACTGACAATATCCATGCACTGTAATCACTCATGAAGCTATATCACATTTTGAAAAGTCAAGACTATCTGCTGTCTCTAAGATTTGGAAAACAGCTTGTCAAATGTCTTCCTACTGTTGAGAGGAAGCAGACAAAAAAAAAAAAAAAAAATGAGCTAGCCATGTCAAGGTGTGCACATTCAGAAAAAGAAAGCATCATTAAAATATATCAAATGCAGAGATGTTTTGACATTTAATTGGCATTTGGGCTGAAGCTCGAAAAGTTTCCCTGACTTTTGTCCAGCATTTACATAACTTGATCAAAAAAAATCCTCTGCAGTACAGATAGGCTTGGTTTCTCTCACCATCCAGAACATAAACATCATTTTCCAGGACTTTTACTTAGACAAGTAGATTTATTGTGAATAATGAATAGAAAATACAATCCGTCTATGTCTCAATGCTCCTTTGACAGATTTCTAAGTCATAGAACGTGATGTTTAAAAAAAAAACAGAACATTTTAACCCAATATCAGCATTTTGGGAGTAAAAAAATTACTACTACTAGTTTTCATGATTTAGGTTTTGGGTACTCTCTTTACTCCCTAGCCTTGCTGTCTAATTCCTGGGACCAGGCTATTGGTCCTAATATTTAAACTATTCTGGATTCTACTGGGCATTAGAAGTTGCACTCTCAGAAAGACCACTGTGACAGCTTCTCTTCAGACTACTCTAAAAGAACTGATTCTGTAAAGTGCTGACAGAAGCTGCCAGTAATGAGTGTGTCACTGAGTCTTTTGAGTAGTACATACAGAGTACAACCCTGAAAATTTTGTTCTTTGCCTGCTGAGCTAAAGCTAGTGAATAGAATCCTGTCCTATGTATAGTGTACACTAGAACTGCAGGTGGATGAGCAAAGCAGCTCAAGTTTCAAGCAGTTAAAAGTACTGCAGTTTACTAATGTAAAATTAAAACTTACTCAGATAAACACTAAAGAGCTTGGTGGGTTGGTTTGGCTTTTTTTCCCATCAGTCCATGAATTCAGTAAGACTTTTTAATTCAAAGAAAACCTAGCAAGTCCAAAAGCCTACTCTAGTCTGCCTTTGCTGCTAATCACCACCCATGGGTGCTTCAGCAGTTGGTGTCTTGAATCCATCCTACAGCCCAGGCCACTTATTCCCCTTCCCTCACTCACATTGACACCAAATGTTGGAGGTGCCAGGGAAGCAAAAGGGTTCCCTGTCCTCATGGCAAATGGGATTTTCATTGATTACAACATTTCTGCCAAAAAAATGCAAAATGGTTGGGACAGTGAAGTGTTAATGACTGAGGAACATGCTCACTGTGCACAAATTCACACAAAGAATGAACACTAAACATCTAATGCCATACCACCACTGAAGGATTCAATTACACCCTCCCACATGAAGGAGCATTCAGAGATAAAGCTTCCATTCTGTGATTAAATGTATATGATACCTAAAGCCATTATCACAAGATGTGATTCTGAATACAAGACAGAATATGTATTTTTTCCTAAAAGGTGTTTACATATTTAAGAAAATAAATAACTTCCCCTGAAAAACCAGAAAGAAAGAAAGGTTAACAATGATTTAGTGGCACAGTAGCAAGGGTGTAACCTGAGTGTGCATGAAAACTAAAATTAGTGAGCACAAGTATGGTATGGATTAGCAGTGGTTTACAGGTAAAAGTTCTCACTCTTCTAATTAAGAATTATAAAAATTTCACTTGTGAGAAAATGTGTTAGTAGCACACCTGTATTTTCCCAAAAAATGTCTGCATGTTTTCTTGCAGTTTTTTCTTCATTAAACATAAAAACACATGAACTCATATTAGGAGCTCTTTCACAGAATATTACCTTACTCAGGTTTTCTTATTTCAAATTGCCAAGTAACAAAAAAGCACAGGATAACATAATGAAATAAGCTTACAATTTTCATGCATGGAAAATTAACATCTCCCCTTTCACACCACACATTCAATGTTCACAGAATTTATTACAGCGAGTTTTCAAGTTTCTCATAGAAAGTTTTGCTAGTACTTGAGTTTTTATTCAAAATTTCAGGATGGTTGAATACTTTGCTGAGATACATTATGACAAAAAATATATATGTATCTGAGAAAATGATTTTTCATTTTCAAAGTTTCTATTTCACAGGGTCATGGGAAAAACGTCCAGAGACCCAGAAGCTAAAAGATTTAAGGCAGGCCATAAGTAAAGACCTTCAAATACACAATACTTTTATAACTTCAAGATTTTGAGAAATCTGTGTTTTGCCCCATTGCTGAATCCTTGGGTTGCTAATTGTGAAACCCAGCTTGCTGTAATAAATCTTCTACTCTTTTAAATGAGCACTATGATAGAGAAATTAGACTAAGCATGCTTCAGAAAATCTACTTGCTACAGATGTGACTCCTCTTTCCACCACTGGACACTAATGCACAGAACATACAATTTCAATAATCCTACCTGCAGGATGGACACAGTCTGTGAGAAGTGGTGCTGCTCCATCGTTGATGTGGAATAGAGAGCAGCTAAGGGGTGATCAAATTTCTGAAGATAGCTGTTGCTGTAACCTCTGTGATCCAGGTCATGACACAGGCATGCAACTAAAAGACCCTTTCGCTACAAAAAAATTGACACAGGCATTAAAAGCAACATGTATTTTCTGCCCCTAGATGTCACTCTCTACCCAAAATACTATAGAAGTTGCAGTATTTTAACATTCAACAGCACATGTAGAAATATCCTTAAAAATTAGAGAAACATGACAGTAAGGACGTGCTGAATTAAAATTCTTGGTCTAATTATATTATGCATTTAAAAATCATTATTTGACAGTAACATACTATTGGATGGACTGTGCTTCAGAAGAAATCTGCATTTCAAACAGTCTGGATATCCACTGAATCCTTACCACATTTATTAAAACAATAAAAAGAGCAGTTATTGAGGAAGAAGAAACATACAAGGTGTATGATCTGCTGGTCAAGACAGGTGCACTGATGTTCAATACCAGATCTGCATCTGCAACATTCCTAGAGATGTTATTATATTTCCTAGTGGGGTTTTTTCTAGGAAGTCACTAACATGAGTCACAAATACTGGACAACACAAATGTAAACAAATAAAGACAGTAAGTTGGGATTTTATATAATTAATCCTCAATATCTTGAAGAAATGGAGTCCCTGAAATCTCTTTTTCAAAAGGTTTTCACATAGCTTATGTGTTTGGAAAAAAAAATCATTAATGTTCATGAAGTACCATGAAAATTTTTTCAGAGCTTTTTCTTATAATTGGTTCTGATGAGTGTTCAGTAAACAAGGATAAGGCTATAAAATGAAGCAGAAAAAGATTAACCATCTATTAAGTGCACAACATCCAACCTGGATACTATACTAAGAGATCCATGAGTCTGTGGAAAAATAGCAATGATGCAATTAGAAATAATACCACAAGTACACCATGTATAGAAATAAGGCTGTAGCAATGCTAACTGTATTTCTGATTTTGAGACATTCACCTCTATTTTGAATTATATCTTTTCAATACTGCATTTTGCAAAGTGTACTTTGCATTTTTAAAAAGCATATAAAAAAACCCTGGGTGATGCAGCAGCAATAGCCCACATTGATCCTCAGCAGAGGTGGAACCCTTAGGAACATAACACACCTCTATCCCTTGAAGTTGTGTAGCAACAACTGGTCCCAGTCTCCATGCCTCAGGAAGACATTCTTGTCTCAGTCCTCCAGAATTGTACAACGCCTAATAACAGTGCTCTTGTTCTGGTACCTATTGTTCCTGCTTGGATCCCAAATCTTTAACCACTGCATTTCCCTCTATTTTTCTCCAGATTGGTGTCTCCTCTACAGTGTTTTATACTTGTCTTCCCATCTCTAAATCTACTGAGGTTTGTGTCAGCATCCCTCACCTGAGGTCAGCCCATCCCTAGATCTCCAAACTTTCTTTCAGAAGTTTCCTGTATTTTTGTTGGATTCATCTACAATATCAAGAAAGGAGACTGCTGAAAAGAGCTGGAACATAGACACTCAAACAGATGAAGGCTAGCTGGAGTTTGCAGGGAAAAAAGACTGTCACCATCTCTCTTAACAGCTGTCTCTTCTGCTCTCCCTTTCTTTCTTACTCTGTATCTCCAAAGAGATGGGGCTTACTACTTGGTTAGTGTACTGAATGTTATCAGAGCTTTAAAAATTCCCTGAGGCTGTACTCTGCAGATTTTTGTTGTTAAATACTGAGGTGGTTTTTTTTCAAACTTGTATAGCTTGGCCAAATTTCAGCATATGCTGAAAAACTTTCACATTTCAGTGCCAATTTTCAAGTCTGCTTTACAGCAGGATAAACTAGACATTTTCAAATGAAAGTTCACCAAGTTCTGTTTTACTCTAATACATTGAAGAAAATTTTGATTTCTACTACGATATCTCTTTTAAAGAGCTAAAGAATTGTGCCTGAAATTTCCCCCAGTTGAATCATCTTGAGGAAGTTAACAGAGCCAGGGAAGTTACAGCCCAAATGGATAATATTTGACAGAGTTATATGTGACTGAAAACAGGTTCACTGAGTCAGAAATTTCATGTAACATTAAAAAGAGACAACACTCTCTGTTGTACCTACCATAATTCAGAAGAAAAACAAGTGACAGTTTTCCATACTGTGTATTAAAATTCTAAGCCTTCCATTTTACTAGTTATCTTAGTGATCACTTAGTGATCAGTTTAAAGACTGGCTCCTTGTCCTTTACTCAGCCACATCTGCAACCCTTGTCCTCCTATTCAGCATCTCCCAAACCTCACAGAATTCAAGATCCAGGGTGTTTACCTCCCACACAATGGATCTGACAGTTAGTTAAATAATTAAAGACTGTGGTTGTAAGTCAGCAGGGAGAACCCCAGAACTTGGACACAGATTTATAGCAAAACTACCACTGCTTTTAAGGGGCAGTCCTGAAAAACATGAAAAGGATTAGGAACCTGAATAATCCTCCTCCCTTAAATTTTTTACTCACACCGTCTCCTCAATGAAGACTAGTACATACACTCTGCCTGAGCTGACAAAAAAACTATAGCACAGAAAACGTACTGGTTCAACAGCTGACAGCTCTTATGAGGTGTGGTGACTGATACCATCATGTCACCTACCTCCAGATCAGTGAAAAGCCCCTGGTTGTTCTGCAATATGGCATACATGCAATGTGCGACGGTAACTGCATGCTTCCAGTTGTGGTAGGGCACGCGACGATAATTCTTCTTCACAGACATAGTAAATCGGCACAGCTTTTCAAGTTCAAAGCTAGGAAGAAAACAATTTGGTCAGAGATGAGAAATAAAAACAGGAAAAACAACCAGCAGAGGAGAAAAGATGTCTTTGGTTTACCCTTCTTGCTAGGATTGACTCTCACTGTGGATGACTCATTGAATGCCATGAAGAGTCACTCAAGTTTGGCAAGGACAGAGGAGTGTGGATGCCTAACAATGCCCTTAGTTTAATCTGTTAAATTCGGGAACATAAGTCATGCTACCCAGCGCAGTCAACACAATTGCATGACCTTCCCCAATCCCAGAAACTTGAAGTGATTTCTTTCAATTGCTTGTTCAACTTGAGATATAATACAGCTCCTCATCTAATGGACACTTTGAAAACATGATTTGTGATCAAACCAGAAAATGCAGGGTTTTTAAGCAAAAGACTCAGAAGAAATAAACCTGCTTAAATAGAGACGCTCCATATTGACATTGAGAGAAACTAAAGATTTTGTTTTTCCAATACTTGTAGATAGTTTTCTTCCAGTTTGGACTAACAGAACAGAAATTCACATCTCACAGTTTCTTCACTTCTCACCAAACTATATTTGTTAAGTCCTAAATCAATGACTTTTCCCTCATAAAAAGGCAGTTTTCCTTTATTACAATTTTTTCCCATTGCTGGGATTTGACTTTCTTTTTAAGTTCCACATTTTAATAATTTCTTGGATATATCAGGAAAGTGGTGCTAATGTTCTAGATTTGCAGTACTTGTGGGGTGATAAAAGCTGAACATTAGGAAAACGAGAGGTATAGTGTCTTTTAAAAAACCTTAAACTTTCTTTTTTAATTCTAGAAAGTCAGACAGCAATAGAACTGTTGTTTAAAGTAGTATATCATAATTAAAAATATCACAATAGTCACTTCCATCTACATCCAATCTCAAATCAATGGTTATTACACAAGAGTACAATTACAGGCAAAGGGAAAAAATCATTATCTGTGATGTCTCAATATAAAATACCATTTCATCCACTGCTGTATTTTGTATACTTGATTAAAGCAGTAAAATATTATTTATTTAGAAGAGAAAATGTAGTGAGTATGATAGACTTTTCTCTGAAATCCTCCTAGGACAGGACAATTATACATTAAATAGGTAAATACCTTAAGGCACAACCTCATTTGTCAATATATTAAAATCAAATTTTAGTCCTAAAATTTTTTGATTTTGCTTCAAGAGTTTGAGAAGTTTTTTTCTTTCAGAAACTAAATACAAGTCTTGTTCCAACAGTGTCATTTTAAAATATTTTCCTCACTTTTGTTTCCCTAATTTTATATGTGAAAGCTGAGGCACATTCGAAAAACATCGAGTAGGCATTCATTCTTTCTCAACAAAGCTGTACATTGAAAAGAAGAGACTGGGAGTCAGAGAGAGAAGAGAACAGAACCTGACTGCAAACACGAATCCCAACCCTGCATCCACAGCCATTTAGCCTGGAATGGAAACATTCCAGTGAGCAGCAGAGAGCTGTGTTCAGAGGAATCACCCACTTGGCAGCATTGTGGAAGACTGAGGAATACCCTCTGGCTTGACTGCACGCTCTGAGGGCACTCATTCACAGTTAGCAAAATAAAATTAAACACCAGCAAACATTTCCAGAATGCTGCTCCCTTCTGTAGGGATGAACTTGCCCTTTCAATTGATCATCTGTAGTTTTTTCCTGTAATTTGGAGCACCTCCTTTCTTGTAGCAATGGACCATACTTACCCAACTACTGAACTTAGTAATGATACAGAACACTGAGAGAAAGGACAACAAATGAAGCATTTAATTTGAAAATAATTCACTTCCATAATTATGCACAACTATGCGAATAACTGATTCCTTTAGATAAGATCTGATTGTGGTATACGTTTACCACATACATTATTAATTTCAGCAACTACATATCTGAAAAATCAGTTTTCATATACCTTGTCTCCTTTTTGGGAAGAGTGCTTTTTATATCTTTACCATCTTCTGTCTGAAAAGCAAACTCATCACAGAATCAAACAATTTTTCTGTATATTGGAAGGACAACTGTTGGGATGATATAATAAGTTTTTTAACCTCACTGCTCCTAGATTTTCATAACTAAGGATCAAGAAGGTGGGACAAGAAATTCAGACTGTTTATTACAGTCCTGCACAGACCAAACATAGTAAATAAACATCAAAGAAGACCTTGAATTTGGAAGTAATTAGCTCAAAAATAATAAGTAAACAAACACAGACTTAACAGTTAAATAAAGAAATAATATACTTCATACCAGGCTGTCCCACAGGACTGGTGAACCATGTAGACAAAAATGGCAGGCCAAACATCTTCATATGGACTGATATCAAAATGGTATCTAAGAAGAAAGTTTCAGTTTAGAAAAGACAAAAACCTTTTCACTGTTACTAAAAACAAATGAAAATGACTAGGAAATGTATATGCAATAAAATTCACTTTTCTGAATACACACAGAAAGCTGAATTTACAGGCTGTATTTTTCAGTAATGTCAAGTTATGTATTTCTCCTAGGGTCAGTGGAACTAGTCTCATATTTTCACACAATCATTTTTTAATTTATGATGGAAAAGACCCTTATGATTGATTCAAACTGCTTTTTGCTTTGTTTACTTAACAGAAACATTTATCTTTATCTACAGATCTACAGATTAAGTAATAGACAAAAAAAACTCTGAAGGACAATGAGAGGTTTACAGGCATTCCTAAAATATTCAGGACTTTCTTCCCAAGAATAGTAAAGATGTTCTCTAATATTATATTTACTGTCTTTTTTTCCACTAATTTCTGTCATGAGACTCACCTAATACTGATAGAGGAAAAAGTCAGTTTTTACTGGCTAATAGAAATCAAGCCAAACTTTAAAAATTCAGTATTTTTTTAATGTTTCATTACCTGAAAACTTCTTCCCTCCCCTGGTAACAATACTGAGGCCTAATTTTAGGGACCCAGGGTAGTAGAACTGTTTTTCCTTCAATTATTAATTAACCCTTTCCCTGCACTTTCTGTGCAGCAAGTCCTCTACCTTTTCTCCGTGGAACCTTAACTGCCTGGCACACTGAACGGCACAGCAGCTGTGAGAGGACTGAAGGCAGCTGAATTGCTTGGAAAATGGTTAAATGTATTCTGCTTGAACTAAAGGATGCTAATATAATTTAGAATGAAACCTGTCATCTTTGCAAGTAAAATTCATTTTTGCTGAGGAGGTGGGTTATATAATATCACCTAACAAAGCACAAGAAATTGCATTGCAAAGAATAAGCTTCTATTAGGGTGTAATCCTGCAAGCTGTTAATGCCCTGGCATTCAAGCAAATCACTTCAGCATGTAATGAACTTTAACTACAAGCAGTCCTTGTTAAGCACAGGCTTTCATGTTGCTCACAACTACAATGTTCACTGTCGAACAGAAGGGAGTGAGCTCTGGAGATGAAGTTTAAAAAGACAACTTAGATTCTGTGACTCAATAGCTGATTTTAGGCACCTGGTTACTAGAGTAGAATTTATTGCCCTGGACCAAAAAGAGTGACTTAGAAACATGATGGCTCCCATTGTTAGCATTGAGTGGGGAGACTGACAATAAAATAGAGATAGAGGTTCATCTTCAGCATACAGCATCTGAAAATAACTAAATCATGTCAGAAAAAGCCTAAAAAGCTGGATAGGAAGTCCTCCTCCAAAGTTAGGGTGCAACTCTACCCTCTAGCACCTGGGGTTTGTAACCCTGAATTATCATTGTCCCCTTCTTCAGTAAACACAAGCAGATGCACAACACACGCACATATCCATACTCAAAACTCACAAAAAAACCAAACACCCCCTACACACACATGCCCCAAAACCAAACCTAAAAAACCACATAAAACCCAAAAAAACCCAGGAATGAAGAGAGAGATATACGTTTAATTCTAAAATGTATCCAAGGGAATGAGGTCATGCATTTGGTTTTAAGTACTGATGTTCTAAGCTTGGCTTCCTCTCTGGCTCTGAGTTGACAGTGACTCAGGACTATAAGAATGAAAGCTCATCTCTACAAATCCTAGGTAAAAATCTAATGCTTAAACCAACTACTGTATCTACCCGTGCCTGTGGAAAAATTCTGAGTACATATAATTTTATATCTCTGATGGATAAATTTTGTTCACAGGTCATTAAGTACAGCTAAGTATAAGAAAGTCAGAGATAAAAGCACTATGATATTGCTGTAGCTCAATAACAAAAGCGCTTCTAAAATAAACTCCACTACAAATAAGAAAAAAAATATTAACAGGCTATATACGACTATTGCTACATTGGAAAAATACTTACAGCTCAATTTCTTTATAAATATGTGGAGGCAGTGTACAGTGCATGAGGTTTTGCCACTCCTCTGCTGTACAAACACTATGGTAGGATAGCTTCTCCATCGTTACACGGTAAATACATTCTGAATGACGAATTCTGTGGTACATCTGGAAAAAGAGAAGTCATGCGTGGATGTGGAATCTTAATAAAGAAAGAAATTATTTCCTGTATTAAAGCATTGATTAATACACATCAGCAAAAATTATAGTGCTTTTAGCTGCACAACTTCACACATTAGAAAAGTGACAGATTACATTGAATTCAGTACTTATGGGAAACCAGGCCTTTTATCACATTATTCTTCATCTACTCACTTGGGTAAATATGTAAGGCTCAGCTGACTTTTAGCTGCATGTGCACTCTCCCAAGAAAAATAATCCAGGTTCAGGAGTCAAAAACAGAACTAAATCCCTCGCAAAATTCTAACAGACAAAAAACCTGTAACAGGATACAATTCATATTTTCTGCCACTGTATGAATTTTATTAATTGGCACAAATTACTGTTATCTATGAACAAAGTAAAAAGTATGTGGGATGTTTATCATACCTACATTACTATTCAGTGTGAAAAATAAGTACAGTTAATTACTGAGAGGTTCAGACATGGCATGGCTTACCAACAAGTGAGGATATAACAATGTACTTTAACAATGTACAATCCTCTGGAGCTGTAGGCCCTGAATGGTAACATTCATCACCCAAAAGTAGTGAACTCACACACTACTGAGTGTGCAAAGTCCCCAGTGTAATTTATAAGCAGGCCATTCTACCTGCCTTGACCCAAGTGAAACAACCTGAGGCACCTGGTAATAAAATCTGCTGCCCTAGCACACCTCTGGGATGATACTGGCAAAATTACTTAATGTAAATCACCAGGCTTAACTGGCATTGCATTTTTCTTACCCCCCATGAACATAACTCAGTTCTTCTGCATTGCATTTTTTACTGTACTGCATTTCTATACTGCTTATGTTTCCTACAGGCATAGTAAATTTTTATATGATAAAGGGTTTGAGGACAAAAAGAGCTACCCACTCGCATCTAGAAGCATGGATAATTATAAGTATATGCCACAGCATATAAGTGTAAAATTTGATCTTTGAGTATTATATGGAATTCTCTCAATATGGAATTGAGAGAATAGATAGCACATCTCCATTCCTCAATTAAATTTATAAAATGCAATCTGAATTCATAAAAGTAAATAAGAATCATACTTTTTAGCAGAAAAGGGAAGACAGATATCATTCACATTTCAGAGCTTGCTCTCTCAGTTTAGCTGCACAAAACTGATATATCCAGAGTATGGTTATTTCAAACAAAATCCCTACTATCCTCTTAAAATAGGATTATTCATCAAGGAATACAATGTTAATTCAGTGAAACAGACTTACAAATCATTTTAATAATATGTAACGTCAAAATACTTAAGCATTCTCATTATAACTTACAAAACTGTAAATAAAACTTACATTAGCACAGTGTAAGGCTAAAGCACAAAAGACTGCAAACATTTTAAAGTTGTTCTCATCAGTTTTAGAGAAGGCACTTCCACTTATTTTGTTCACCATCTGCACAACACCTATTACACTTCCTCGGCTCACAATAGGCATGCACAGGATGTTTCTGGTTGTGTACCCTGTGTAGAGGTCTACTTCTCTGGAGAGACAAAGGGGAAAGAAAAAAAAAGTTAATATCAATGGGAATCTATTCCTTGATTCGCAGAAATGTTGATGTACAATATACAGAATCACTTACAAGTAGACCTGATTAGTACCCACAAGAATATCACCCTCAAATATTTTTATCTACTGTGTCACACTTAGAAAGAACTCTTAAATCCTTTTTTCTCCATTTGCAGAACCAAGAATTAATATTGCCTCAAACACAAGTTAAAGAACATTTGGGTATTCTTAGGCTTGCTATTTGTTACCAAACTGTTTTTTTCTCCCCTGAAACTAATGGGAATGCAGGGAGACTGATAGTGAAAATTGGCAACAATCTAACCAAATTTTTCTCCATCATATTAATAGTTGATAAAAATAATACTTTTATTTGTATCTTAAAAGTGTCTCTGATGGCTAATGCATTTAATAAACATCTGTAAGTTACCTCCTTGTCAGAGGACCACAGGTCAATGAATGCATCTCAATATGAAATGTAAGTAGTAATTTTACATAAGAAGTTTGATGAGCTATCTTTCCCTCCAGTGAAGGGCATCCTACCTGTTAAAGCGTGGGTCTGCATAGGCATCAGGGATGTTAAGGACTTCTCCTGTTCTTGCCACTTGACCAGCTATTCCTTTTTCTATAGAAAATCTGGAGAAAATAAAAATGTGTATTAGCCAAAATATGGAAAATACATTTTTCTACTGGAATCTGTCTTGGGCACAGTAATGGGTGCTCCCAACCAGCGCCATTTTCTTGCTTTGAGGAGAAAAATCTTACAACAACTAGTAGCACATAATAAAGCAAAAAGCACATCTTAACAGATACTTTCTAAAAACATTTGATATAGCTACATAGTTTAATACAAAACATGCTATAACATGACCATTTTAGCGACAAATTTCAAAGTCTTCAATAACCCAGGGGGTTATCCCCAACAAACACAACATTTGTACAGAACCTGAGATCTGTGTTTATATTTACAAGGTATTGATTTTATTATGGCTTTTACATATTCATTGCTACTTTAGACACAATGAAGGCAACATGGAATCTGTTTCTTTGGGTGGTGAATGTGTGTGGATTTGGTAACAAAATTTTATGAGAACACCAGTTTCCACTGCTTTCATAGCTAAACATTATATACATTTTTCATGGCTTGAGAATGACTAGCTTGTTTCACGACAATCAAACATCCCATTAAGGGACCAAACTGCGTCCCTTAATCACCACAAAGTTAAACACAACAAATATATTCCTAAATTGTATCAGGAAAATCTCTATGTCTGTCTTGTGAGTATATAATTTTCGACACAAAGAAGTTATAAAAGCAGTACATAATTTATGGAGAAAAACACATAAAAAGACTCATATGTGGAACGCTTTGAAGTCTAAATACACCCTGATAGTACCCAGGTGCCTGGTATTGAAGTTAGTGATAAAGCTGTCAGGATTTCACCCTGCACACCTGACTTTAAGTTAGATTTTTCTGTTCCTTATGATAGGTACATCACATCAACTTAAGGCTCCTTCCTGATGACTCACTCAGTGTCACTTTTTTACAGATATTTAAAGTAGCACTTCACTTTCATATACAGTACCTGTGAAATGGCTCACACCCTTGCACTCACAGTCAACATTTTAATAACATACAGAAAAGACAGAAAGATATAAGCAAGAAAAACAATTATCAAGAAGGAGTATGAAAGGGCATGTTAAAGCAGACCAGCTTCTTTAATTTACACCACCTCCTTGCTTGTCAGTACGCAAATTACACCAATTTTGATTCCTTCCATTCTCACTCACACAATGGTAAGTGGGAGTAAGTTTGTCTAAAGGAGTCTTAGTGAAGACATGAATCACATCTCATATTGGCCCAGAACTTTAAAAGTATAAGGAGGAAATGAAAAAAGTTCTGATAAAAATCAACGCCGAATATTTTAGGAAAATTTTAGTACAGGATACTTAGTCATACAATTCTTTACTTTTAAGAAGCTGAAAATCTGAAACCTGTGCGCCTTTAAAAATCTTAGTCTGGATCTATTAGGGATTTATAATTTATGAAAAGTGAAAAACACTTTATTTACTTTGTTGTTTAGCTTCTTTCATTAAAAAAGTGCATAAGCATAAAAATTAGGTACCTGTGACATGAAGCAGAAATACACAACTTTTAGTCAGAGAATCCTTTGTAGTTGTTACCAGACAATATACATTTTCAAATTCACTACTTTGAGCATTGTTCACTATCACAATTAATTCCAAGTTTGAAAATCTAAATTCACATGAGAAAAATAAAATTAAATTACTGAGCTTGAAATCTTCAAAACCAATGACCGATCCATATTCAATTCTACATTTGCCTAATCCATCCATAAGAAGTACAAATTGCGATCTCCTTGCTTTGGATGTGCTTGTATCGCACAAATTTTAATTCCTCTTGGGAACCCTCTTGGGAAAAAAAGTCCCAAACTGGCAGACTATGGATTAGGTGCACTATTACCTGCACCTTTACCTACCTCAGAACACCTCTGTTTTTTTCCCAACATGATTTCCAAAAGGACCGCCTCCGGAAGACGGCATTTCCAGGAGTGACGTTATAGCTTCAGAGACGCTGTTTCGATGGCACTGCAATGTCATTCCCAGAAGTACTACCTTCTGGAGGCGGGTCCTGGTGGGAATGATATCACAGTATGACAAGTATTGTCAGGGTACCTGCAGATAGGCACAGAAACTGGGTAATAAAATGCCTGCACATCCTTAGTTATAATGAAACTGCACTCTCCTGCTAGCTATTCTTACCTTATTTCTTTGGTCTTCTTGAAGACAGGTTTTCCATCATTTTCTTCTCCAATATCAAAGAGGTCTGAATACAGCTCCTTATTTTTGTGGTCAACCTGGAAGAGTGCACACCTATCTGCATTCACCAGGTTTTTTGCATATATCTACAGACAGAAAACAAAACTAGAGTTAATGGTCATAAGTTGGATTACCTCCAGTCATTTACCTGATAACAACATACATCCCTCTATGACAAAAATTTTGAGAAGCTATGCAGTATGAAAGTCTCTTCAAAGGAGCAATCTTTTAGGACACAATTCAAAAGTAAAATCTTGAATTCAATATTTTCTCTGTAAATTTGAGTGTTCTCTTTGAGAAATAAAGGAATATCTTCAGAGACTTGTCCTAAATGAAAATAGGCTTCCTATTTAATTGTTTTTCAAGGCTTTCCAAAATAGTACATAGGGCTTTCCTCCCTCTATGTTTAGATGCTATTCATCTTTACTTGATTTTAAATAGATAAGTTGGAGCAAGACCTAAGAACAATTTTGACTTTTTGCCTTAATGCTCAATGCAAATACATTGTTATTTAGTATCTAGAAAAGACAGATATAACAGAGAGGGTAACATTTTCTTCTAAAAAACTAAGTGTGCCTGTAATATGCAACAATGACCAAATGATCCTTGTGGGCCCCTTCCAAGTCGGAAATATTCTGTGACACTGATTCTGTCATTAGAGATATGTATCATTATGGATTGTCCTGTGCAGAGGGATAGGAAATGGCTGCAGCCTCCCCATGTCAGGGACAGTACTTGCATAAGAGTTAAGACTTAGAAACTGTGCATGAACTAACCAAAGCCCAAGCCACAGCCAAGGAAGTACCACAGTACAGCAGCAGACTTGCATGGTCTCCATCTTACTTTGAACCAACAAAGATAGTTTTATCTCAGCAAAAATAACTCCCAGGGGCACTGACTGTCAGAACAGAATCTTGTGTTGGGAACACAGCAGCCCCTCACTGAAGTATTTGTCAGACATACAATAGTCTTTCTGAGAGAAAGAGGAAAAAGTGAGACAGGATTCAAATAAGGATCACTGTGTTAAGATGCCAAAATACAGGCACAAGAACCTGCTCTATCCAATTCAGATAAGTCTCCTGTGTTTCTTATTTGCTCAGAAAGTACAGTAACTGCATGGTAGAGTATGATCTGAGGTGGATCTCTCTCCACTTTATATATAGCACCTACCTAGTCACTCAGCTACAGAAAGAGGCTAATAAAATCTTGGTGTGCAATGCATGCAGTTAGCATGTTTTAAGGATTCAAAAGACTTCCATATGAATTATCTCCCTCACTTCTTCTCTCTTGTCTTCCAAAAATAAAAATAAAACAATAAAGTATTTCATACTAATGCCGATGGACAAATGTTACGCCTCAGCAGAAAAAAAAAAATAAAATGTATGAGATGAAAAATCATTAGCTGAGAGACACTAGTTCTATGCCATATGAGAGGAACTCCACAGATACCATCTAGCCCAAGTCCAAAACTTGGAGGGCCCTCCCATACAGACTGAATCAGTGTTCAGGAAGATTCTGTTGTCTTCTTCTCCATTTACTCCATCAGATCAGAAAAGTTAGGGAGACTGAGATCTAAGAGAAAGATGTGTGCAATTTTTCCCCCTTAGAGCATTAAGAAATTTAAAGACCTTAACCACTTGAACTGCTTATCCATTTGCTCAAAAGATAGTGAACAAAAGGACAAGGG
The DNA here is from genome assembly GCA_030060385.1 of Muscicapa striata striata. Lineage (NCBI taxonomy): Eukaryota > Metazoa > Chordata > Aves > Passeriformes > Muscicapidae > Muscicapa > Muscicapa striata. The sequence continues at coordinate 445,970 of JAREIS010000067.1, read as the reverse complement.
GTGCAGTAAATGCTTCTGTTCAGATACTGTATCAGATCTCTTTGTAAAATCTACAACACAGTGTTGATTTTATACAATTAATCTTTTGTGGTTTAATGCATATGACTCAAGAACTTATCTTGGTCACGACTCATGCCTTACAAAAATGATTACTTAAACAGTACTAATTCAGAAGTTGTTAATGGGATGAGAGAGTTTTACTTCTCTAAATCCCTTGCTCAAATCCTGACCATTGGTTGAAAGAGAATATCAATACAAAAATTATGTTCTGCACTGTCAATAGGGAAGCCAGGAACCACCATTTGCACAAGCTGCTTGTAACTAGTCAAGCATATGGGCAAGAAAACTTGTAAGGAACTTGAACTTTTACTTCCCTTTCTTGCATTTACATTCAAAAAACACCCTTATAGCATTAGCAAAGAGATTTTGATGAAAATAAAAATTAAAATAATGGAAAGAAACACATTTTTTTCTTTAATATTGCAGTAACAAATCAAACCAATAACTGCAATCACCAAAGGGTGAAGTAGTGAGGTGAAACTGAATTCTGGTTTTTTCTCATAGTGAGATACAGAATAAGCCATATAATGACAAAATCACACTCCCATAAAATGGCAATAAATATACAAACACAACTCAGCTAATTGGCTCAAGAAAGAGACAACAGCTACAGCTTAAAAGGAAGCTGAGTATGAAACATCACACAGGTTAAAATACAGAATCATGATGCAGCCAAGTGTTGGAAAGATGATGAAAGAGTAAGCATATTTTACTGCCAGTTGTGTTTTCCACCAGATCTCTATTCACAGGGAAGAACAGGGAAGAATATCAATATTTGTTCTCAATGCCATATGTTATGTTATACCAGTTCTTTTAAATGCTAAGCTATTTTTAAGAGGTTCATTTAAACTGGAAAAGCCAATGTTCAGAAATGTGTCCTATGTGCAGAATTCTTGACTGTGTACTAACTAGAATAACACAAACACTGTAGAATATTTTCCATTACTAATTCACATTTCTAAATAAAACCACTTTAATGTTTTTTGCATTCTAACATCACTGTCTTTGAATATCTAGCTAAGAATACCACTTTGAAGACAGGCATGTATCAGAGCATTGTTGGAAAGCAATTTTTTGAATGTGAAAATTTTGAACAATGGTATCACAGACCTGATTCAGGTTTACACTTAGGAACAAGAACTGCAGTTCTTATGCACAATGAATGTGCATAAAGCTAAAAAGCATAATTCACATATCCAACACTCAAAACTTGTTATAAACAACAGTTCACGCACATTTGTTAACACTATTCAGGAAATAACTCTGAATACAAAACTGATTTAGGAAGTCAAACTTTTTCTGAACAGTACTTTAATTCATTAATTAGTTATTTCAAAGGGAAGAACTAATCACCTGGCTTTAGTTGTTTCTATAAGATGTTGACTGTCACTGTAGTGATGGATGTAGTTTTTCCAAACTACACTATCTCATCCAAACTACTACTATCTCATCCAGCAACTGGAAAAAATACCCGAGGAGTAATTTTTAAACTCTATCCCTTGCTACAGACAGTAATTTCTTCAGCAGTGTTTTGTAGCATGTAGCAAATTGAATTTAGGAAGAAGGAATCAAGATAACACACTGAAATAAAAAGAAAACCAGAAGCCTTTCTATTACAATTTTCAAACTTTTTCAGAACACAATAGTAACTATTTAGTTCAGAGACAGTCATGTTTCATTTGTTATGGAAGCTGTGAAGTTGTTGCAAAAATGGCAAATCAAGCCATTCTTTACCACATTTTCTGTGTAGACATGTTTATGCTGTTTGTATTTTGTGTTCACCACAAACAGCTAGTATATTTCAATGACATCATGTCTTCAAGGGAAGGAGAATGAAGGGCTTTAATAACTACAACTAATAAACTTAAAAGTGAAAAAGACAACTTACCATTATATGTTCAAGTAGAGAATCTATTGCAACTATATTATCAAAATATGTTCTGCAGAGAAAGAGAAGTCGGTAAACATTGGCATTTAGTCAAACACTTCTCAAATGGGTATCGGGGCTCTTGTTTCACTACGGCTTAACACAGAGCCAGAAAAGATGAGGACAAACCAACTGCACCTTGAAACTCAGAGTGGCTTGCTACAGGACAAGGGTATTAAGAAATTATCCTAGCTCAGTTCCCTTAAGCCATTATTCTACAGAATCAAGAAAATTCTTTATTATACATAGAATTTTCTCTGTAGGAAAAGGAAAAGACTACCAAATACTGCCTGCCATGAACTGAAAAGGCTCCTGCTGAGCAACACCAAGAATGCATCAAAATGCTTTGGCACCTCTAACACAGTGAAAATTTTAAAAGCAGAAGTAAAAAGGAAAAGAAAAGAAGTAGAAAACAACAACAACAAAAAATCAATTTCTTTCAAAATACCAAAATATCTCATTAGGTTTACCCATGTTATGCTCTGAGAACTGAATAAAGTATGTACTGCAGCTAAATCCATGTCATATTATCTAATCCTTAACACTAGTTAAAAGGCAACTATTTAAGAAACTCTTAATGAGTCTTCTCTATCAACATCAGTTGAGTTGAAGAAAGGGAATGATCTTGTAACTTCAAAAAGAAAAAAGAATAAAAAAGAATCTCAGTTTCACAGCAAAGTGGTAACTGTTCAAGGACAGTCAAGAACATTTGAAGATAAAGGTCAAACTTATTAGTAAAAAAAAGGCTAAATCTTCCACATGCTGAGTATTAATAACCTTAGGATTACAATGTTCCCAGCAGACAAAAGGCATTGTCCTGTACATTGAATACATACACAGCTCTGTTTTGTTTGTGTCTAGTGGAGAGGAGATACATAATACACTGATCTTACATTGTCAGGGACACGAAGAGGTGGAGCACTGCATACTCTGCCCTTTCAAAATCTTACAGAACATGTCCCGGTGACACTGTACACTAACAATTTCCTCACTGAAAAAGAAATTCTCCTTCCATGTTAAAAGATATAGATCACATCCAAGAGGAAACTAATTATTTTCTTGGTGATACAAATCTTTGCCTACATAAAGTTCATAAAGATATTATTAAATGATATCCCAGTTTTGTGCCTTAAAACAGACTTTCTATTTTTGTTGAAACAAAAAAAATCTAGCAATTGATAATGCTGCATGAGAATTATTTTCTTATAGAAAGACATAATAAATATTTGCAGTATTTATTGTCATTTTTATCTTAAAAATGTAAAACAATTATAAAGATCTTTAAAATAATCTCAGTACTATGCCAGCCCATAAATCTGGGTAGATTAATATAGTTTTTTGGTAAACTAGTTCAGTATGGATGTTAGCAACATAAAAGCACTCTGGAAAGGAATATAATGGTGCAAGACTTGGTAAGAGTGCCTTTTGGGAGGCATGTTCTGAATTATGCTGAAATTTAAAAAAGGTCATCCTGAGGAAAAAAGCTCAGAAAAACATCTGGCTACAAACAGCTTGCCCTCCTTGCAAGGGGTAGACTCCTCCCTGTGGTTTATTACTCTCCCTTCCAGCTGGGTCATCTTGGCTGCCTACATTCCTGAGCAATGGCATAGGAATCTTGGACATCCTCTAATCTCATCAGTTTGAGAATTGTTCATCAAGACACATAGAGGTGTCTGCAGCAAAAATCCAAGACATCTCATTTTTCCACAGTATCATCACTATTTTGTGATGCACTCTGAAATTCTTCTATCAACTAGTTTCATAAAGCACTGTTAAGCACTCCAGACTGATTTACCAAAAGTACAGCTCTGGTTTATCTTTTAATTTATTGGTTATCTTTGCTATTTAGAGATCCTAATAGCAATGACAAAAAGAGATGAAGGAAGAGCAGATCACTTAAGACATTAAACTGATTTTGCAAGTGCAAGCTCAAGCTTTCACACCCTTTCTGTGTTTTCAAATTAATCTTGCCTTACATAGTGACAAGAAATTAAAAGCAAGCATATTACATGTAGTAAAAGTCTTTGAAAATTAAAACAGAGACTTTAGAAAAATGCAAGGGAAGAGCAACCACATAGAAGCCCTGATTCTTCAAGGATTTAAGTCTGAAGTCCATATATTCAGGAATACATTCATTCATTTCCAAAAAAATTCTTGGGAGAATAGGGGAAGCTGAAGCACACTAAATAACTTTCTGTAAAGCCCTTTCAAGCCTTCTAAAATTGCCATGAGACATCAAGCCTATCTGCCACATATAACTTTGACATAAGAGATGGGGAAAAGAGCAGAAAAACCTTAAAAAGACCAAAAGAATACATAAACTCCATAAGGTATAAATGAATGTCACATTTTCATCTGCACTACCACCACAAAAAAAAAAAAAAAAAAAAAAAAAACACTGCCACACATAGCACTTGTTCTTGTCCCTGAACTGAAGTTTTTCCACCCTCTCTAGTGTGCCTTGCATCTGCCTGTGAGCTACGGTGAGAAGCTTCCACTACTGCTATGGAGCAAAGACAGGTAGATTGGAAGAGCCAAACTAGAAAAGCTCATCAAAAACTCATGAGATTATCTTGCAAATCACACTTACTTCGATACATCAAGCAAGAAGTCATTCAGTTCAGTCTGCTTGGCAAGGCCCCGGCACACCTGGAAGCACAGATCATAGAACCATTTGCTCCAGAACACTGATGTCAGAGGAAAACTGAAGTCCCTTCCCTTTAATTTGTATGAAAATTTAATTTGTATGAAAAAAATACCAGTACTTGTGTGTGTGTATATATATATGTCTATATATATCTATCTATATCTACTTATATGCTACAGCACTGTATAAAATTAAAGCTGAATTTGTGTGCTGGGTTTCAGTCTTAGCTATCTAGCTGTTGAGTTAAAACTGTGAAACACAAGTAACATCTATCCTAAGACTCACTGAAAACAGTTGGGTTTTACACTTATGCTGTCTCAAAGGCTGTCACTGACTGTGATTATGGAATGAACATTTCCTTATTCAGACCCTCAGATCTTCTGAGAACATCAGATATTTTGTTTCCCTTCTCCCTTACCACATTTTTACCATTTTTTTTTCCAGGCTGCAAAGTAGCATATAGACACAACTGTAGACTGAGATCAGGCAAGTTTAAGTAAGCTAAGCAACAGATGATATATGCTCAACTTAGGGAGAAATCAGCATGAATATGAATACAGAAAACAGTATGCATACTTCTTTTTAGAAGCAAAATGTTAGATGAAGCAAAGCTTTTAACTGTATCTTGACTTCACCTATTTGCATAACTGTATCTGAAGCACAACTGTAGGTCTGTGTATTAGCAGAGCAAGCACTGAGGCCAAAGTAAAACAAGCCTCTACTGCTTGTACATTTTACACCCACAAAAATATCACTTTGAACTAGCAGTATCTTTCATCTGTGCAATGCAGATACAAAATGCCAGATCAAAACTCTTGCATTCTTCTCATGCAAAAAAACTTAAGAAGAGCAAGTCTTCTGCTTAGAAGAAGGAAGAGAAATAAAAATGATCAATGGACAATCTTGAAGTTAACTTTCCCTGTTGTGTTTTGTTAGGTGTTAAAGACTTCTCAGTAAAGGAAGGTTAAGCTACAACTGCATGCAATTGCAACTCTACTATTGTACAAAATCTGTGCCAGCTAATTTTGCCTAGATATGAATGACCACTCCAAAGTCAGTGACTTCCAGCACCGAGGCAGAAAAGATTAGAGCCTAGAAGAGAAAAACAGGTTGCTTTCTGTATGTCTTCTGACAAGTGTATGAAAGGCACTTTGAAAAAAAGAATGTCATGAATTTCCTCCTGGGAGTTGACAGAAAAAATCTATTTTAGCATCTTCTCTGAATTGAGAATATGTTTAGTTTCAGTGTTACCATCTTCTGCTAGTTGAAGTAACAAAACCTATTAGCAAAGCTGCTGGGGTTTGCTAGAGCAGCTCGACACTGTGTGAAGCTCCATTAGGCACCCAGCTAGGGACAGCACAAAGCATTCTTAGTGGCAGTAGTTACAGCACCATGAAGCAGCTAGCAAGGATGGCTTAAAATAGGCTTTGCTAGCTACACTTCGTAATTTCAAACTGAACACTAAAAGCAGAAGGAAAGCAACCAGTTGGCCTAGCAGTTGCCTTTCCACAAAAAAAAAAAAAAAAAAAAAAAAAAGAAAACAATACAATCCTGCAAAGCTGTTATGATAAATCTGCTTTAATCATTATTTAATTACTACTTTGTTTGAATTTCTTTCCTTTAGTACAAATATTGTTCGTTATTTGATCTATGATTGCAAGTGAGGAAAACTAGTTCAATGAACATCAAAAATGTTAGCATATTTTTCCAGGTTCAAGGAAGGGGCTTTAATCAATGCTGTAGCAATGGCCTTCACTTAAATCTGATCACAATCCATGCTCCTACTAAACAAGTTCTAAACAAGCTCCTACAAGACAAGTTAAACAATGAAAAAATGAAAAACCACTCACACTTACTTGTACTTGATGTATTGCTACTGAAGCCCATGCAAGATTTGCTGTTGCAACCTGCAACAAAAGAGAAGAAACTCTCCCTGAAGAAACTGAAAACAGCACATCAGTGACATGCCTCTCTTCTCCATCTACCTGCTAAGTAAATTCACTGTGCTGTTTTAGACAAGCAGGCAGTAACAGATTAGGAGAAGACAGTTATTTTGCAGAAGTTCTGTACTTGCAAGCGTTTTGATTTTAGAGCTTACCAATGGTTTTCAAAAACAGAATTGGGTGCCCATCAGCTCAAAAATAGGACATCAAAACAAACATCCCTCCTATAAGGTGAGGGCTTTAAAAATTATACTGTTGAAAGGCATCTGCTATACAAGTAAAATTTGCCTTTACAGCTTTCTGGGGCTGTATCTCTTCAGCAATAGCTTCTTCTAGGTGTAAACAGGCAGTGTTTCTTTCATTACTGTTTTGGTGGCAGAAGAACCAGACCTGATCCCTCAGCTCAAGTGTTTGAAGTATGACAGTTTCCAGGCAACATTTCAAACAAATGTCATGTAAACTGCAGCTAACTATGATGTGCTACCATGCATAATCTCCTGTCCTTGAAGCACAGGAGCTTTATAGGAACACAGGGAACCGAAGCACAAGAGGCCAGCTTTTGCATACACTCCTAAGGTATTTTTTTAATTTATATTTTTAAATGGAACACTTTGCACACATTTCATAAAAATGGTTAATGGCATCCAAAGGTTTTCTGAAACCTGAAAATGAAAAGAATGCTTTAGAACACTCAGAAAGTGACCTTAAAATATTTTTAATTTGCCAATAAAATACTTCCATTTAGCAGTCTCTTTTAAGTAGAACATTCATGAACTTTAGCTACAGAAGCTATTTCATGTAACATAAAACATTCATATTTTCACAAAACAATGCATGTCTGAGACCTATCTTGAGTTATAGATTGATTAATGTAATAGGACAATTTAAAAAATTAAATACATTTTGTGTAGGCTGCAGAATTAACGAAGCCTGGTTTTGTATGAATGCCTGTTCTTTGTTCTCTGAGAAAGGACAGTGGCACCACCACACTAATCTAGTCCTCTACCCTGACCTCTGCCTAACAGTGAAAAAATACAAGGTGTGACAACAAGGTAAAGTGGCATTGACTACCCAACTAATATACACATGTAAACATCAGATGAATGCTAGGGTACTCAGCTTACTGGTAAACAAAATATACACTTGACAAATACTGCTGCTGTTTTCCTTCTTTGGGAGGACTAGTTTTAGTATCTCTTTCCTGAATATCTTCTGTCCTTTTCACACAAATAATTCCTGCTCAGTACAGCTAAACTGCACCATGGTGGATCTCATGCCACAGTCAAGACAACAGACCTGGCTAGAACTCATTCCATTGTGTCCCAACTGTGTGTCCAGGCTCCCTTCTCTGGGGGATGGCACACAGAGAAATCATCTTTACATCACGGACGTCTTAATGGGACATAACAGGGATCCTCACCCTGACATGAAGCAAAGATGCACTTGGAACACCTCTAGTACAGCAACAGCCTTTGCAACACCTGCTCCATCTTCAAATCCATTTGTATTTGGCTAAGAGCTCCTAACTTCAGATTGACAAATGGACATGTATGGACAATGCAGCTACACAGGACTTACATGATTCTCTAATCGTGCATGCAGAACAGTCATGGAAAGGGGAAGATGAGTATAAATGGGAATATCTGGAGAGGGAAGCATCAGAGGTTAAAAAAAAGCAGAGGAGAGCTTTATAAGTGTCACCTAGACTGGCAGGTCATCCAGGTACCTGCACTTCTATACACAGGCAAAGGACAGTGATCCTCACAACTGACAGAGTTGGGACAGGCTAGAGAGAGATAAAAACTACCAGCTCCTAAAAGCTAAAGAAAAGCCTGACCCAAAACCAGCACATGGTTGTCAACCTAGAAAGAAACCAGGAGACCATAAGGACTCAGCAGACACCATCCCTTGTCCTCTGTTGCAAGGAATTCTGGAGGGACCACCTGGAACCTGGTGCTGGAAATACCACATAGACAGACAGATCTTGGTGCTAGAGAGTGTGTGGCAGTAAAAATATAAATGAAAATATCAAAATCTCTTTTGCTTCATATTTGATTTAAAGTAAAATCACTTCTCCTCCTGTGACACCTAGCATTGAGATGACAAATTGTTGCTATGACATTGCAGCACTCTGTTTTGCAATAGGGCTCATTACTTGAGCCCAAAAGGAAAAAAAAAAAAAAAAAAAAAAAAAAAAAAAAAAAAAAAAAAAAAAAAAAAAAAAAACAAAACTAAAATAAATTTTAAAATCTTACCATAATGTAAAATAAAGCTGTACTGGAAATTTAAGATTGAGACTCAGGATAACTGAGCATTGTCATTTTTATATAAAGTGATTTTAAGTTTGATGTTTGATTTATACTTACATTTCATTTACCTGCCCTGCTTTAACCTCTCTAACAACTCTGTAATGAGTTTATAATCAATAAAGAAACCTTGAATCTGTTTATCTACAAAGGAACACAAGGTAAAATTCTTGATGTATCCCTGTACTTGTACATTTTACCTCCTCTGACTAAAAACCCAAATCACTATTTTCCTTTTTTAATAAGAGCAAAAATCAAGCACGAAAAAGGTATAAACTCATGAGAAGAGCAAGAGAAGGAAGTTTGGAGTGGGGGGAGGGACGGTGCTGCAGTCCTGACCATCGTGGGGACGTGGCTGCTCACCTCTTGGTGACTGTGGTGGAAGGCTTCTTTGCCCCAGTGACGGTAAAGCTCCAGGATACCAATCAGGTCACCAATTGCTGTGACAATTGGCAAACACAGAACAGACTGGATACGGGTCCCCGACTCCAGCCCAGTACCTTTGGGAAATCGCTCATCCTGGAAAATGCAAACATAATCTGATAAAATGTAAAATCTGATAAGACATTAACAAGGAAAGACAGTGATGTTTTCCTCCCCCTCTTATCTGAACAAATCTGCAGAAAAATTACAAAATTCACTAAAACTCATCATAATTTATACACAATAGGAAAATATCTAGTAAAAAAAAAAAAAAAAAAAAAAAAGGAATTTTAAAGTCTCAGCATTAATTTACATATACAGATAACCTTATTGATGCAAGGTCAGAATTAGCACAGAATTACACCCAGCTTTGGGTTTGTTTATACAATGCTTTTTTCTCTTATCACACTGCAGCAAAACCAGCACTTTATTAATGCCAGCTCAGATTAAATAAAAACCCAAACAAGCAACACCATCACCCCACCATCATTCCCTCCAAAAAACCCCAATGAATTTGCAATGACAAAGTGGACTGCTCAGATATCAGTATTAAAGAGCAGACAAGAGTGCTTGCAAGAAAACAAAAATTTAAACTTGAGGCTAAGGTTTTAGGTTATACAGTTATAATCCTCAACCAACTCTCGAGGAGGAAAATGTGTTCCCAAAAAATTACACATGAGAGTAAGCATCTTCTTCCTTTGCTTACACATCCTGAATAAACTGGAGCAAAAGATACAGAAACAAATGTTAAAATAATCCTACCAGCTGCTATAAAAGGCCCAAATACATAACTTTCCATCCTCAGAGGGGATGTTCAAGGCTTTATAGCTTCACTTGCCCAAGTAGGAAAACTCAGGCAGAGCTAAGAAAGCATCTGGATGTCACAGTTAGTGAGGCAGTCACCACCCAGTGCCAAGTGTGCAAGACCCAGTTGGTTGCACACCAGCCCTTCAGTACCTGATTCCCAACAGATGTTCCCTGCAGGCTGTGCTTAGGCAAGACAGACACCCCTTCAAGGCTGATCAAAATCTCTCACTTCTCAAAGAAAACAGCAAGTAATCTCTACCTTAATTACTAAGATGACAATCAAGTTGAACAAATGACAGACAAAAAGAGTGGGAAGCACTTTGAAACACGAGCCTTCTGCTTTCTCTTTTTAGTTCTGTCCTCCCACAAAAAAAGGGCTGGCAAGTCTACCTGCACGCACTTCCCTTTCGCAGTTGAGAAGCTCCTAAAATCACAGGAAGGCAAACCACCTCACCAAAATGAATCTTGCTGTTTGGTCAATGAATCACTGACACTAAATCAACAAAAAAGTTCAAAACTCCCCCTCACTAACCCCATGATTTTACTAAGAATGTAAAATCAAAACACAGAACTCTTGTATGTAAAGATATCATGATATTAATTGGAAATTGCCAGTAACAAAAAAAACCCTTAATTTGACTGAAAAAAACACACCAACACATAACATCTTAATAGTCCAGGGTGAGTAGAAAGCACAGACTATTACTACAGGGAAAGCAGTTTTTGCCTTTTGGTTTTTGTGGCTCTATTTAAGTGTACTCACATTAGGCATGTGGTATTTGCATATACCCAGGTTTGCCCAACTAAGGTCATACATATTTTTAACAAATAATTTCAAAAGTAGAGACAGAAATGTCCTTTTTTTTTTTTTTTCTTTTGGGTCAAAGTATCCAAAATTTGTTATTCTGGACAGAACTTGAAAACATGGGAAACACTGAAGAGAGAAGAGAATGCAAACTTCCTTGATGTTCTCCTAAGTGCTCACACAAAGTACAGTTTAAATACCAATTTCATAAAATTGCATAGATGCAACAAGAGGATGAAGTGTTTTAAAAAACTAAAAAGGACAGATAGAGTGCCAAGAATTATTGGAATATCACCTTAGGAATTTCCTACTCCTGTTACAGAAGGATTGAATTTTGGTATCAGTTGCATTAGTGCACTTTTCATGTAGATCTACTGATACTATCAGTATTCTAGCTTTGCATTAGAGTATGCAGAGATAAAAATCCTGCTTAATAACCAGAATTCTGACTGATGTTCTTGCCAGTGTGAGCCCTGTATTAAATAATATTTTCAAATGTGATTGACTACGTGAAAGTCTTCTTGTTTTAATATTTCAAGACCAAGAAGACCTCTGGACTTTGACTGGCTGTTTTTTCCAAGTGACTGTGGTGCCATCATGTCCTTTACCTGACAGCTTAAAAAAAAGTTAAAATAACCTAAACTCAACGTGAAAAACCCCCAAACATTTAAAGCTAGAAAGAAATGAAATATTCTGAAATTATTCCATCAGCTAACACAAACTCAGATTTATTTTCCTGGTATCAAGACAGGTATAAATTCTATCATTAAATGTTCATCTCAATAAATATTTCAGCATCAAAACATTAATTCTAAGACCATGCTGCAATCATCTAATTAAGAATAGAAAGCTTTTTACCCCCAGAATATCTTCTACTAACAACGTTTTTCTGGATCTGGCTACATAAGCAGATACTGTAGTGCCATGTGCAATGGGCCCTGCAGGAATGAGTCGTGGGTGTCCTTCTTTAGCTCCTGGTGGTGTAAATACACACAGACTCTAGTTAGAAGGAAAAAAAAAGAGAAAGAAAGGAAAAAAAGGCAATTAGAAAGCACGATTACTTTTACAGTTACTGCACAACCTATGTAGAATACAGAGAAAAACTTTAATAAACTCCACATAATTCTTCTGAAATCTTAGAAAATCCCAGTCTAAAGTCATCCAGGTAAATCCTGGACAACCCCTGTGGAGAACAGTGGATGACTGAAGTCAGTTATTATTTATATCAGGGTAGGATTGTATTTACTTTGAACACACAATACACAGCATACACAGACTCGCACAAGAAAACATTACCTTGTAAGAAAAACATTTTTTTAAAATCTAGGATGCAGTCATTTATTTAAATAGAAAATACTCAGAAGGTAGGGATAATATTTAAATTTCTTGTTATATAGTACCAGAGACAGATGACAATGCCACACCACAATATATTACTAACACTCCTCTTAAGAATGGCCACAGGTCGTGCTGCTGATTAATTTTACTCTCAAAATTTGCTTTCATTAGGGTTGTAATGAGGCAGAAGTTATTTTCTAGGATGGATTATTGCAGGTAAAACTTGCATGTTAAAATTCATCATCTACTCTCAGCTGTAGAAAATAAAGTGACGATATGAGGTGCATCCTTCTCATAATTCTCCTTTCTTTACAAACATGCACAGTCTGTTATAAAACATTAGTACTAAACAACTCCAAAAAATCTCCAGGCTGAATTGCTCAGAAACTAAAGAGATGCAACATAATGCACCATATGAAGGTGCTCCTGCAGTGATGAAGATACCTTAACTGTAATGTATTACCAGCATTTTGGAAGGAGAAAGTTGGGACTTTATACTGAGGGGAAAAAATGATCAAAGTCCATCCAAGGAGAATCAGTAGTCCAACTATTAGGGTATTTAGTAAGCTCCAAAAAAAACCCAAACCACTTAGCATTCTGAAAAAAATAATAACTGAGTATTCTTAAGTAGAAAGCCAGTCCCAAAAAATTCAGCAAGATATGATAGTGAGTTTTCCATCCAGTAATTCATTTATGAATATGTGGTACAGATGAAAATTAAACTGTCTTAAAATAATAAAAAAATAGAGCTGCTCCAAATTATTTTAGCACTGACAAGTATTTTTTCAATTGGAAGGAAAATGTTTCTTCCATGGACTAGCCCTGCTAAATATTCAGATTATTTACTCCATTTTGGTGTCTTGCACTACAATACAAACACATGAAATCATGAAATTTTCTGTTTATTCTTATCCTAAACGTGAGCCTTATTTTTCAAACCCATTTATGCTCACAGCTTCTTGTAAGTGTGGCTGCTAGAAGTAAGAAACACTTGACAAGTCAATGTTAATTTTCTATATGTATTACAACAATGTAATTAAAAAAAAAACAAACAACAACAAAAAAAAACAACATCCAAACAATCAAAAAAAACCCAATAAATCAATACATTGGATCTGTCAGAACAACCCTACTCAATCCACCAGAATAAAAAGCTCCACTTATTCTTACTTGCTTTTAAACTAAGATACATATAATTTTTAAATGAAAACTTAGTTTCACAGTTGCTTGCCTTCATAAGCTCCAGTTCAGTTTTTACATGCACTTAAATAGAATGAAAAAGAACATTTTACATAACATAGCCAAGAAAAGCACACCACGATCTAAAAAAAGTACGTTATTCTAATAAAACTGAGGAAACCACAGACCTTTATTTATTTAAATCAGTGCTCTGGTATAAAATATTTCTCAAAATAAGAAAGGTAGTAAAATATAAAGGGCATAAAAATACTAAAATGCATTACTTTATAAAAGTCTTACTTGCTATTCTATATGCTTAAGAATTCCTATTTTAATAGGAACCCTACTTGTAATAGGAACAGTAATGCTATAATGTGTTCAAAACTGAAAAGGTGGTTTCTGATGCAACGTACTGCAAAATGTAGAAATGCAACACAATGCTTCAAATCTGATTGATGGAGTCCAAATAGTGGAATGACACAAAATCAACAGGACATTGGAGGCCAAAGTTGATTTTGCTGAAAATGCCAAAGAATAACACTTCTATTCACACCATTCTTCTTATATACTTGAGACATATTTGATTCTTTTAGCCAAGGTAGAAATGCATTACAATTAGCAAAGAACTGTGCTAAATTATAAAATGTGTGTATAAAATGTGGTTTTCCACACTCATTTCCTGAGTCATGATGCACAAATATTTCTCCTGTAAGAAAGGGCTTCTCAAATCAAGAAAAAAAAGGGAAGAAAGCCAAACAGCCACTTGCACCAGAAAACAAAGAACTCACTTTTCGCACACATACATGTTTTTCTTCAGAAAACACCTTCACTAAATCTTCAATGGCCAAAAACCTGTGTTGACACCATGAAGTACTGCTTGCAAAGGCTGCTTTCACCAGCACAGTCTTTGCTGTGTCCTTGTGCATCATTTTGTCTGGTAAACCCCTCTGTTGCTAACACCATGAAGTACTGCTGTTAACAAGTTTCCCCATGCTGGAAGAAGTTTGTGAACATTATATTTTACTTGCAGATTCTCCAAAAAAAGAGTTTTGCAGAAGCAATCCCATTCTGCTTCTATGGAAAGTTGCAAACCCATGGCTAAGGGGTCACAGTGATCAAAACCCTCTTCTAACTACACAACAGGTTCTAAATTTGCCACTATTCCTCCTGACTGTAGAGGTAGAAATGACTGCAGAACAGCTGATAATCTTATCCTGACTATGCAGCACAATTAAAAAGAAAGGCAGTTTTTCTCATAACCATATACAAGTTGAAATTAATCCATAAGCTTCTGCCATTCCACACTGACTTTATACATGCACCTAATAAATTGCTATGAGTGTTCATACATTCCATAGTTAATGAATTTAAATCTGAATGAGTTTAAATGTTTATTGCCAAGTAATTATGTAGAAATGTCTCAAATACAAGCCATCAATGGCAAGGTCAGCCAAACAAAACAAAGTAAATTGTTCTCTGCTCTACTATGGCATGTTACTGAAACAACCTCTGAGGCACCTCACAGACACAGCTTTATGGTGAAGTTATCACAGTCACAAAATAGGTTTTTCACATCACCTATCCAGCTCATATTTATTTTTTTTTCTTTTGCTTAAGAAAATACTTATGAAATGGAAGGTACTGCAGTAATAACAAAATTTGGGGCTCACCTACTTTCTTCCAACTGTGAATGACTCCAGCATTCTTTTAATTTGCAAATGTACTTCCCAATAATCTTCCACTAGCTCAAAGGGTAACTAGGAGTGTGGCCATAAAGACACCAGATAAATTGCATACAGGTTCACAAGTAAGTGAAGAAATTAATAGATTGGGTCCTTTCAAATTAACTTGCATTTTCTCAGTTGGTCTGAATATTTTACTTCCAAAAATACAGTTTGTATTTCTGGTAATGATAATGAACAATGATTAATAATTAAAATAAGAAATCAGTGCATCTTCATCCACAAGTTAACTAAGATATAGACAATAAAAAAGAAAATATGAGAACGTTAGGATCTCTGATTTACCAAATACTATACTGATAACTCACGATGCAGTAAAAGGAAAAGGTTGAGGAGACAGCAGGACGCTTGTGCACTGCTGACAGACTCCTTTGCTACTATTATCACTTGCAGAGAGCCTCTTAGTCAGTATCAGAAAGGGATAAATACAAATAGCTTTTTACTGATAGTGCAATGTCCTGTCTCTCTCCAGTCAAAAGTAATAAAAGATAACTAGTGCAGAAAGAGCATTAGGGATCTCTACAGCTGATGAGAGAGAAAGCAACCAAAATGGGAGATTCAGTCTGGATTGGAAAAACTATCAAAAGGACAAACATTGGCTTGGAGAGAGAGTCCTTCGGAAGCCTTCAGGTTCAGGCATTCTGCCACCTGGCAGTTTACAGGACTCTGCAGTTCCCAATTTTCATCTGTACACCCTCCTTCAAGACAAAAACAGAATCTCCATTCCTACATCAGTCTCAACTACCTCATCAACAATATTCTTGCAACAAGTTCTATATTCACTTCTGTGGTGATGAACTTCCTTCTTTAGATGTAGTTGGCAGAGGAACACTAAAGTTTGACATCAAGAACTTCCTGTACCTTGCTGAATACCCTAAAGCATATAAGGAGCTTTCTTTCCTTCCATCTGTGACAGGACAGATTGTTCTGGTTTGGCCTAAAATCTTCAAAATTCCTCTCCTCTTAGTTTAATCACCTAATTCACTTTGATACAGTCCATCGCCAAAAAAACTCCTATTAATTTTGATGGCTGTAACAATGTGGTTTGGAATCTACTAATGACCTATCATGAACACAGATATCATGAGGTTCTTAAAAAAACAAACAGAAGCAAAACAAATTTCAAAATAAATTATGACCTTAAAAATTGTTTAAACATTGGTGAACACAGCCAAACATTGCAAAATTCACCGTTTCATCTTGGTGGTGTTAAGCTATATAGTTAGACTCGGTGATCTCAGAGTTTTTTCCAACTTAAAAGATTCTATGACTTTATTCTATGACCCATGTTTGTTAGGCACTCTAGGTATAGGCAGCATATTGTAGTCTCTAATATCTTTTTAAAATACTAATGTATTGGCAAGCCTGCCAGTCTACAGGAATGCAGAATAATGCACCATAACTGTTTCTTGAGAGATATAAAGATGACAACGCCCTCAATTCACAGGTAAATCTACCAACTTGGCTTTTAGACACATAACAAGATGACTATATACTCAATAAACCATAATACCATGGTTTTTGGTGCTCTTTCCTTAGTCCTGTGCACTCAGCCTAGTAAAATTATTAAGTAATTTATCTTGAATCTCTTACTGTGGCTGAAAAACCCTTCTTCACTCCTCACTTCTAACAGCTAAGAGCATGTACATGAAGAATTACTCATGTTCATCTTGTCATGCTGGCGTAACTTTGTCCCATTGTTGGTTTTTCTAGTGAAAAATTTAATGCTTGACAGAGACAGTAGATTAAAATCCCAATAAGAGAAAACATGAGTAGTACAGCAAGTCTCATAACACAATAGCATACTCAGCTCTTGACAGATATTGTTACAGCACTAAGAAAGTACCTGCAGTTTTCAGTGATTTCAATCTTTGGCTCTTCTGATGAAGAGGACAACCACAGATATAATTTATCCTATTTTCTACTCGCTGTTGGTATGCAGTTTGTTGGAATCCAGCACAACAACAAATCCTATCTCACAAAAACTAGAAACCATTCAACCAACTACATAAAGTTTGGCAGGATTTGATTTAAACAGCATGTATTCATCATCATCATTTCACAACCTGTTACTTCTTCTTTTCATATAACTATTTATAACTAAACAAATGTTGATCATAAACCAATTTTTCTAAAATTTCCTTGCAGAAAAGTGGTCTGAATAAGAACCAGGTTTAATGATTAAAATGAAGGTTAAAGTACACATGTGAAAGTACAAGCATTCCACTAAGAAACTGTTTTGGTGGAACGGGTGACTGGATCTTGATCTAGGTTTCTTGCACAGCACAATCTGCTGATAAAACTGGTCCTAAAATGCTTCATGGGAAATAATTTAATATTCAACTGACAATAAATGAAAGTCTTCATACTAAAGCATTGCTATATGATTTGATGCTTGGGGGAAAGAAAAAAATAGAGAAAATGGAAATTGATCAAGCTGATATCAAGTGAGTTTAATAGCTTCTGCTGCTCACATCTGTTCCTGTTCAGCAACAGCAATAGATTTTTACTCTTGGTAAAGGACATCTTAAATGTAAGATCACACAACCAAATGATGAAATTATCTGCAGGTATTTACAAAGGCTGTGCCCTAAGGCCTGGATTTTTTAGCAAGAATAAAACTCATTATAATAGGCAAAGATGACCAAGAAAAAAAAACTAACAATTAATTTGGAAATTATTAACAGCCAAACCCCTTGGATTTGTTTTCTGACTTAGTTGAAGTAGTAGTCCAATACTACCATGCTAAAAGATTATGTCCTGGATTTAAACACAAGTGCAGCAGTCTGACTGCAAGAAGAATGCAGGGATAAAAGAAGAAAAAAAAAACAAAAAAAACCAAAAAAAAACAAAGAGCAACTACCACTATTGTTTGTAAAAAACTTGTTTCCTTTGCAATACACCACAGTGTACTAGACATGAGATTTGCAATTTTAAGCCACACAGGGTGCAAAAATATTGGGATACTTGTGAAATGAAGATGATGCAATTACACTTGCTGTAGAACCACTAGCAGTTGGGTTTGTTTTGGTTCTTTTTGGGGGGAGGGGTGGGGTGGGTTATATGCTTGCCCTTCTGAATGGTATCAATTTTTAACTGCACTTAACTCCTGAAAACTTTCCAGTTGATTTACACAAGAAAAACACCATGAGAGTTATAGCAGTTCTTTGACACAAAAAAGCAAGTTGACATACCTCTCTACCACCCCTTCCATTTTTGAGGCATGGTCAGCTAAGCATTTTCCCGAAAGACATTTGGCCAAACAGGTCCCAAACACTCCTCCAGGGATGAGGATCCCTGAGCATGCACAAACAACAGACTGTCATGTGTCATTACAGCCACAACTGAGGAAGTTTTCCCAATGCCAAGTCAAGCACATTGCTGCTTGCCCTACACAACATAGGCGTTGGAGGTAATTCCCCTCCTCTCTGCCTTATCCAGTCATATCTTCACCCCTCAACTTTTTCTTTCAACTAAGCAAAACCACTTCTTTTGTTTCCTGACAATTCTCTCTGTTCTCTCCTGAACTTCCTTCAGCTCCTCCAATTTTATTTTTTCTTAAAGCGCAGTGTTTAAATGAGCCATTATTCCATCCGTGGCTTTAGCAATAAAGAGAGCAATACAAAAAATACACTAGGGCTAGAGTTTTGTTTGTGCTACATACATAAGTGTATTTTTTGATGCAGCAATTATTATCACAGACTTATTTTTACCTTCAAATTTGCTGAAAACCCTAGAATCTTTCTCAGAGTCATCGACTGCCCTACAGAGAGAGAGGAAATATGTGGAAAGCTGAGCATTTTTCCTAGCTCAATCACTGTCTTGTTTCTTCTGATCATTTTCCAAAGCCCATTCTGAAATCTAATCTGTTCCTACAAACATATCTGTAGTCCTATAGTCTTTCTCCACCTGTCATTAGTGACTATATTAAGCAAAACCAGATACCTGGATAAATCTTTGCAGATTTACACAGAACAACCTCCCATTCTAATAGTGAAACACAAACAACTGGACTCTAATTTTCTAGCAATTTCTGCATTCTACCTATAGCATATATTGATTTATGCACAGGATGGGTAATGAGAGGCTGCAGAGTAGTGCTGAGGAAAGGAATCTCAGGGTCCTGGTCACTGGCAAGTTGAACATGAGCCAGCAGTGCCCTGGCAGCCAGGAGGGCCAGCCCTGTCCTGGGTGCATCAGGCACAGCATCACAGCCAGGCAAGGGAGGGGATTGTCCTGCTCTGCTCTGAGCTGGGGCAGCCTTGCATTGAGGGCTGGGGGCAGTTTGGGGTGACAATATAAAAGAGATTTAAAGCTGTTAGTGGGAATCCAAAGGAAGGCCATGAGGGTGGTGAAGCTGCCTTAAGGAGCAGCTGAGGTCCCTTGGTCTGTTCAGCCTGGAGGAGACTGAGGGGAGCCCTCACTGCAGTAACACCTTCCTTGTGAGGGAGGAGGAGGGGCAGGCACTGATCTCTGCTCTGTGTGACCAGTGACAGAACCTGAGGGAATGGCCTGGAGCTGTGTCAGGGGAGGTTTAGGTTGGATATCAGGAAAAGGTTCTTTATCCAGAGGATGGCTGGGTACTGGAACAGGCTCCCCAGTGGTCAGAGCACCAGCCTGACAGAGTTCAAGAAGTGTTTGGACAATGCTCTGAGGCACAGGGTAATTCTTGGGCTGTCCTGTGCAGGCCAGAAACTGGACTTCAATGCTCCTGATGGGTACCTTCCAACTCAGGATATTCTGTGATACTATACTCATCATGAACACATTCCACAAGTCCATTTACCCAAATAGCAAATTAAACAAGACCAAAATTTCCCTAAAATACATTTTGATACTTATTTCTTTCAGCTTGATAATTTATTGACACAAATATAAACTCAAAAACTGTAACTAAACAAGAGCTTTTGCCCTCTGTTTAGTATCACTATTTACTGTCTAATAAGAAAGCAGCAGATTTCTTACACTTGACATATAAAAATACCACATGGTCTTAGAATTGATTCAAGGATAAAGACCAAGGTTTCCTCATTGACTTGCAACTAGAAGAATTTCACCTGGAAACATGTTTAAAGACTCAAATTTCAGAGAAGATATCTATGCATTCAAAAACTGGAGACAATTAGCAAGCAGTAGATGTTTTTTCCTGGGTTCTTAATAATTCAAATCACCCACCTCATAAACTCACTAGGTGGCACTGCATACACATCAAGCTGCAACAACTTTCGCATGACCAGAAATTCAAGAACGGCTTAATAAATTACACCCTGAAGCACAGAGTATGTGCACATATTTGTGGCCTCACATAATTAGTTCTTACAATAAAGTTATTTGAAACTTCTGTCTGAAGCGAGGATTATCTGTTTGTCAACACAATTTGCAGTCTCAGGAACTAAGTAACACAAGACCAAGTAGAAGCTTCTTTAAGCATATGCCTGTTAAATTTGAAGTCATACATCTTTACATAGGAATCACGGTGTAATCATGAGGTAAATTACTCATACAAGTAAGAGCTATAAACAAGAACTATCTGAAAAATTGATTAGTGAAGTAATACATTAGGAACTCTGTAACTGTGATAAGTATTTTAGAAATATTGCCTCGTAAAGATGTCAGTTTATGGGCTTAAATCCATGCCCAGCTAGCATGATACTTAGGCAATTGATTTATACACACAGTATCCAATATGAGGATTTTAGTAAATCCTTTAAGTCATGTTGGAAGATGATACTTAATTAAGGTCATAGCAGAAGAATTATGAACTGTATATTCATCCCCATAAAAAATAAAAAAGAAAATTGAAATAAATTTAAGTCCTTTGCTGGAGAGCTGTGAAACATTCCTGTTTGATTTGGGTTTCTGCTCTCCAGTATATAGTATTTGTAAAATGGCTGTTATGTACCTCAAGAAAAAATAATTTGCATAACTACGCTAACTCATGGACAAAGATAATTCCTTAGATATGAAGAAAGTTCAAAAACCAGAGGCAGTGTGGGCCCAGGTCTGTTCAGATCATGACCCTGATGAGGAAGGTCTTCTGCTATTAGCACAATGATCAGTAGAATTTAGGCAGTTCATTCTACCATGTACACAGCACAGGCAGGACCAGATTCTGATACACTGGGCAACTGCATGGGGAAGAAAGGAGCTGTGCATGCAAGGGGTGCTCACCTGCTAGAGGGCAATCATCTGCAAAGCAGAATCACCATCAGAGCACTCTCAGAGAGGACTGCACTGAGGGTAGTGCTTCAAAGCAATTTGAACACCCAGAAGGATGCTAAAACAACTGAACTGTCCACACAGTCCACACTATTTAGGCACCAATTCTGGGTAACACTCGCATAAAGAAATGCTCTGGAATCTGCAATTGATGTGGCATCTTCTATTTCAAGCAAATTCACTCAAGTAAATATCCTGAAGGCATTCAACCTCAACTGTCTCGGCCAGAAGTTAGTTAGTCCTTATGCTGTTTTCCAGCTGTAATAAAGCATGTAAACTTCAATTGAGAGAAAGAAAATAAGGCCATAAAGAAACTTTTTATATGGACAGATATTTTTACAAACTTGCTTTTGTGCCATTAAATTCTCCAAAGGAATTTTTTCTAAAGTAATGTCTTCCTTTAAAGTTCAGTGTATCATCTATGTTTTGGAAAAAGACAGAGACTGGCTCATCTAGAGCTTTTTCTCAAATTAAATGAATTTTCTTTCAGTTCTAATACAATTTTTATGTAAAGAAAATTCTGCCTGTATTAAATATGGCACCAAAGGATGATTTACTATGCACTCTTAGCAATCCATGAAAAAAGCAATCTGCAATAATATGGCAATCTTCTCAATATTAAGAAATAATAGCAAAAAGTACATAGTAATCATTTACTGTTTTTCATTTTGCAAAAATTAAGCATTGTTTTAGAAGGAAATTATCTTATATCTTAATTAGAAACTCACTATTTAATCCAGGCTAAATGCAGTTAAAGATATTTCATATTACAAAGATGTTCTTTTGAAATAAACACAAGTCAAAATTCTCAAATCTGGATTAATATAAACAAACAAAAGTATACCTAAACACATTTAAAGCAGCAACTGAAATGAAGTAGAGTTAGTCCTTGTGCTTCAGGTTTGGTCATAAGTTCCCTTACAGAATATAATCAGAACACACATCACTAAATATTAGAAAATAATTTGAAAGTACTTGTCTACTTATTAATAGGATCCCTCTATTATTACACACTTCCCTCCCAAAACTTAATTCTCAAAAGGATGTACACACACAGTCTCCTAGCTGGATAACAAGCAGATATTTTCCAAGTTAATGAACAAAAAGCCAATGCTAAATTGGAGGGGATAGGGGAAGGATTTTGTCAAATTTGCAAAATTCAAATCACAAATCTAGCACCAAAATATTAAGCCACCAAAAAGAGATACTATTCTTCAACACATGGCTATAGATACTCAGCATGTACTTTGTCCAGGCTAATCAAAGGGTTCTAATTTTTTTAATTTCAGCTTAAAGAATTAGCTCATTCCTGTTTTTGCTATGCAGAATCTTTTTGTTGCCCTTTAAAAAAGACATTTAATAAAAATAAATAAAACCACATTCCCAGTGTTTGCTGGGCAATTGCTATTCTCACTTGGATACATCCTATAAATTAAATATTCAAGAGACAAGAGCTAGCCAAATTAATTTCCAATGACAATTTCTTGTAAGAAGTAGGCTAATGCATTACCATTTAGTTACAAGACTACAAACATGAGTTTGGCCCAAAGCCCACTAAAGTGAATGGAAAATCTCACACTAACTTCAAAGGACTTGGGATCAGTCCCTATAATAACTACATGAAGAACATTCCATTTTGGGTGATGCAGCTACATAGCAATGGTTAATAAAGTCAATGTGTGCTTTTAGTGGTTGGAACTTTTTTCAGGAAAGAGTTGTACTGGAATACTGGGAAGCAAATAAATTCATCTGCCTAATATGTTATTTAAAAAAAAAAAAAAGAAAAAAACCAAAACAAAACAAAAACCAGAAGGTCACATAATAGCCAGGCCCTCAGGGTATCAAAAGGCTGTGAGTAATCCCATATTATGCCACACTAATCTAATAGGAAAAACCTCATCATAGTAAGAATTCTCTTTGTCTCAAGCCATAAAGTTAATTTTACTGTAATCTTTTACAAAGCATTTAGAGATGAGCATGCTCAGCTGGCAGGCAGTCACTGGCCAGCAATGTGCATTTGGGATGGAGGCTGAACTTCCTGCAGGTTCCTGCCTCTGGCAGCAACAGGGAGCTTTTCAGCTCCCTCCCATGACAATGAACGCTGCCACCTACTAATGACAACCAAAGATTGCATTCATAAAGGATGAACAACATGTTTCTTAAATTATACCTCTTGGTAAAAAAAGTTACTGAAAAATATATGCTATTTATTTGCTTAATTGAAGCCATTGAGAAAAAACAATTTTTGAATAATAAAGTGGGTTTTCTTTATTCTATGAAACTATCATATCACAAAAAATGCAAAACTTCATTTCCATTTCTTATAGGAAATTTTTGTGTAGGCCTTTCTCCACATCAAGTTACATGTAGGTTTGTACATCTTCAATTCTGTTTCTACTATTTCAAAAATGCAATTTTCACCATTTTTTCTTAATTCAAATATTGCACAAAGAGCAAAGGAAATTGGCTAATGGACTACACAAGAATAAACTATTAAAACGGGCTGTGTAAAGCAAGAAAAAAAATATTCTCCTCTCTAGTCACTGCTAGCTTCTTGAACCAATGAAAGACATAAAATTTCTGACAAATTGTGATTTTTAATCTGAGAGAACTGACTGAAGTACTAAACTACATTTCTTTCTTGAAATAACTACAAAGTTTAGTATCATTCTAACTGAAATTAAACAGAAAAAGATGTAAGGTATTCTAACATTCAAATAACAAAATAACAAATTTTGGACTCACTGTTATTTGAATTATTACCTCAGAAATGAATTTAATTTATAAATTTTAAGTGTGTCATTTATTTTATGCCAACTACAATCTACATCTGATATTTACATTACCTCACTATCAAGTTGCAGCTCACAATTAATATTAATAAAAAATCATGGAAACAACTAGATGCAAAAATAGGCAATGCAGACAGTAAATCTAAGTTAAGTTTTCTGCTTCTTCAAGACAATTAATAATAGGGCTAAATCACAAGTCAGAGAAACAATAGTATTATTGCCAAATATTAAAAAAAAAAAACAACCACAAAAAGACCAAGGATCTAAATGCAGAGAATATGTTTTTTCATTGTCACCATTATTATACTAAAAAACATACTTGTGAATGTACAGAAATGCAGCATTTTAATCCACTATACTTACATTATTGCATTCTCCCAGGAAATACAGTGCAAACCCATCAGCTTTTGTAGCTGCCAAAGCAATAAGAAAAGAAATAATTGTACTCACAGGGATAAATCGAACTTATACAAATCTCTGAGCTGAAACCATGTATTCAATTCCATTTGGGACAAATATCTACTATTCCAAAGGCTAAGGTCTTTTGCTGTATCCCCTAAAACTTCCAAGAATGTACAAAGTTAGAGGTACCACAGAGTTCTTACTTTCTTCATTGGAATTTACTGAATTCTAAAAGATAATTAGAACTAACTTCTTTATACACCTATACTCCAAGGCCTAATGTCTGTAAATGAAAATTAATTCATACAATAGAAGTAACATAAAAAGTGTATTTACAATATAATCCATCAGATACCATTACAATTTCTGTGAGCAAAATAAATGCCAATTGTAAATGTTAAGCTATATTTGTCCTTTCCTTAAGAGAAAATCACGGGAAAAAACGAGGAGTTACAAATACTGCTATAAAAATGTGTTTCCAAACAAACTGTTTCTATTTTCTGCACCTAGCTCATATTAAAAATACTGACACTCACCAACAAATTTATACTTTTTTAGATTTCTGCCAGATTCAGATGGTGGTATGAAACAGGCTAAAGTCAAGTTACTTAAACTCTCAAAAGTTTAGGGTCAACCAATCATCTACCCTCAAAATCAGAACAGTATGTAGCAGAAGATGTTTTTTACCCTGCTTTACATGGCAGGCTTGGATCATGTGTCTGTCTTTCCACAAGTTAATAAATATTCTAGCCAGTAAAAAGACATATCTGGTACCTATTGTCTTATGAATGAACTCAAGAATCTTTTAGTACATTTCAGGGGAATTTTCTTTACTTCTGTGCAATCAAATCAAATAGCTTTCTTAATTTCTTTGACAAAAGGACAAAAATCCCCTGTGTAGTTACTTGCTTGCCAACTGCACAGCACTGGTAAGAGTTGAGGGCACTGTAATTCACATTCAGATTTTAAATCCTTCAGCTGTAGTACCCAAGCATATTGATCTACAAGGCAAATGAGTACTGTAAAGGAAATAATATACCAAAAACCTTCCTGTCTGCTTTACAAAAGAAAAAAACGTAATTGTAAAACATAAGCAGTCTATTGTCAAGTCTCACTGTGTATTAACAAATTTGATTTGCTGTGAGTTGGAAATCAGTATCCAAATGACAGCTTAATCAAAATCAGCAGAGAAAAGGATATTTTAAATCATCATATATATATATAAGCTAGAACTATTATTCATCATTACAAAATGATGAAGTAGCTGGGACAGTAAAGCCTTACTAAAGAGCTGACAAACAGGCTGTGACGCTTCCTATTGAAGCCTGAATACATCCACTCTGGCTAAAAAAACTCTAAATTACACTTATATTATTTTTGAGTGTTTTGTTTGTTCTTAATTTTTAACTTTTGATCATATGTAGTATTTTCTTACCACAAAAGGTACTTACATCAGAAAGAAAAAAATACTTAAACAACTGAGTTTAATTTGAGATCACACAAAAGATATGCCTTCTTCCCATCACATTTCTATTGTTTCAAAAGGCATTTAAGTATGCAGTGATATTATTGATAGCTTTTTTTTTTTTTTTTACTTTCACTATTGAAATTGCAACACCTTCATAACCAGAATAGTCGATCCTTTGATTCATTTAACATGAGACTTTAATATTGCAATTGGATATGTAACTGCCTCCAAAGATGAAATGCACTTAAGTGTAGCTAGGGACTCATGGAGGGACAGAAGGTGAAGTAAGTTCACACTGAGAGAACATCCAATGGGAACACTGTTATCCCTCAATATCTGTCTTTATTAATTAAGCCACGTAAGAAATGTGCTGTGCACTGATGCTGAGATGCTCAGAGATATCTGATTCTCCTTCTTACCTATTTTAATGATGCTGCTCAGTTCATACAGAAGCAGTTGGTTATCTCCTCCTGTATCCAGGCGCTGCTCTATGTAGCTGTTTAATTCGTACACTACGCCTTGCATATTCGTATCCTGGTACTGTGGAAGCAAAGATGAGAAGAACATTTTAGATTAACTGAGATGCATTTTGCAGGTTTTAAACATACAAATTCTTAAAAAATAATATGTTAAGATTTCAATACTGAGCCAGGCAGAACTATCCTAATCCAGCTGCCTGAAGAACAAGGTCACTGCTAAGCAAGGGGCACAGCATTTGACTCTCTGTTCATTAGACATTTGTTCAAAGCACATTCAAAACATCACTGATGATTAATAACCACCTAAACTAAACCAGGGTCATGGACAATATCTAAAGAAAACGAGAGAGATGACAACTATCAAGTAAGCAGACTCCAACTCCTTCCTTTTAAAGCTCCTAGTCCACCAAGAAAGGAAGAGAGTAACTGGCTTAGCTAGCATCTTCCACCTCAGGTTTGTGTGCCAAATGACAGAACTATGCCAAGCACCAGAGCTTTCAGGTGGTGGTAGTTCAGGAAGCTCAGCCTTTCAAACACAGAAACAATTAACACCAACCAAGTGAAGGAAAAAAATCACAAGTCAAAATCATGCCAGCCACTGTGGCTTCATAGGCATTTGTTTCATCTGATGATGGCAGACACAAATCAAATCTGTTGGCAGATTACAAATCAGCTACGATATTTAGATGGGAGCCATGGGGTGCTGATTGCTGGCATGATGGAACAGCATGACATGGTTAAAATCTCTCAGGAAAGGAGATGCAGCCTCCCTTCAGGGGCCCAGCTGCATTTGTTTATCCATTTCCAAAGTTCTGAAGGGCTGATGGAAACAGCTCTAAATGTGTATGTGTAGCATGACAAAGTCACAAACAATAATTTCACAGAAAGCAATACTTGGCACTAAGTAAAGATTCATTACCCTGCCCAAAACTGGTAATGTGGTAACTGAAGAAAGTAATATGGTCAATTACTTACTGAATGCCATGATGCAGTAAATTACATTGCTTAAACTAAAAATTAAGCTGGTGATATTTAGACAAAGTAATGTTGCTTGAAAGACTAAGGCTTACTCTTCTGCTCATTCATACTTCAGAGCCAAGTTTAATATAGATCAGACTAATATAAACTACTATGGAAAATACCATAAATGCTCAGAGTATCACAGTCTAGCCCACTACCACTCCAATGTTTTTGTGCATATATGTAGCTGCTCAAAATTTTTCTAGATCTTCTGTCTGTAAATGTGGGTAAACCTCTATATGTGACACTGATGGATTAAGCACATAACTTACCCAACATATTTCATGATATGACTTTTATTTCACCTCTTATTTTCACGCATACAATACACTATGTCATGAATACAGAGCATGTAGATTATATATATATAGGATGCGTTTTGATGCTTCATTTAAGGAAAAAAAAAAAAGCACTCCAGAAAAACTCAAAGTGCTTGTTGGATAATATCAATTCCCAGTTTCTTTAAATTCAGCAGATCTTAATCTTGACTTTAAAATGGCTCCTGAGAATATACAATCTTTGCCATGACCTCTTCTTCATCTACTAATCTACTGCTCCACATGGACACATTAGAACATTTGAGTCTAGGCTGTCCAAATATTCTCAATGTATAACAAACCTGACACTTCATAATTCTTTCTGTAAAATGATGTGATAGTTATACATTTTGACAGCAATGTAAGGTCACACTGCATAAATGCATAAACTACTGCAGGTCTTGAGTTTACAATACAGCATGCCATCACCAATATTAGCACCATATGGCAGCTGGCAAGCTTCCACTGCCTGCCCTCTGTTGTGTCCCACATTTACTCCTGTATGATTATTATTCAAAGAGAGAAAACAATAGCATAGCTTCACGCACGTGGAGCTTTTACACTCACAATCTGTAGCCGTGAGTAGCCGTAAAGCAGGAAAATGATGAACAAGAGTCCAATTCTACACTATTCAGTCATGCTAACCCCAGTCTGCAAAAGTATGTGTAGCCACATATCCTAAAGCAACAACAGCTAATCAAGCACACATGCACAAAGCCTTTATCATGTGGAAAAATGCCTTCCCAGAACTTGGAAACGAATACTGTGACGCACAGTCAGGATTTAAATCAAATCTTCAAAGGTTAAAGCTAATACATTAAGGGAACACATCATCAAAATGAGCCCACTGGCATAACAGCCATGGCAGAATAACTGCTTTCCCTCTAATCAAGCAGCAGTTCAACATGCACAGTAATTACATAATAGCTGTGTGCCCTTTATCCTCACCTCTGCCACACGTGCTTGCAAACGTTAGGTAACAGGGCGAAGGATTGCCCGCACCCATGTCACTGCAGGGATGGCAGCTGTGCAGTGCCACCATCGCCACGTGTCATGCATCTGGGACTGACCATCTGCGCACCCACAACTGGCCAGATGAACACAGCTTGTCCACATTCCCTATTAACTAATTCCTAGGTCAATCATCAACGAAGAATTACTCCGTCATGCTGTGAAATGGCTTTCCTTTTATCACAGTAGAGTGAAAGATGTTTTTTTTATTAGGTTCTGGGCATTTTAGATTGGATAACCATGATAACATTTGGTTGAAAAGCCACAAAGTCTTTGTATTGTACATGAAACCATGTAGTTAAACACTGAGTAAGTCATCAGGAAACTCTGGTACAAGCACTGCCCAATGTGGTTGCTAACAAAGACTTGTGCATATTTGGTGTAAAACTTACTTCAGGAGAGCAACACCTCAAAAAAATTGAACACACTTGGTGAAAAAGGAGTATTTATTTTCTATATATATTTATTATATAGATACACTATTATATAGAGTAAGAAGAGTTTCTAATTTGAAATTTAAACATTAATAATACTGACCGACTTTTTCCTTAATTCATTCTTTCCATTGCTGGTTTCTTTCTACTTAAGATTCAGCGTCTACAAGTACTTTGGTATACTTACTACAAAATTCTGAATTTCCTTGATATTACATAAAACAATTCAACTAAAACTAGTTGGACTAAAAACTAATTCAGCCCTATCATGCCAGCATCATATTTCTAGTATCTGTGTATATTTTAAAGCTAGGAAAATAACAATTAAAAAGGGAAATAATGTTATAAATAGTAATATTAAAACTTTTAAATATGAAATAAGGTTGGTTTTACAGGATTCATTTAAAAATATTTATATGATTCATAGTCTTTAGAATATTGCAGTGCAATAGAGGACAACCACCCATTACAGGTGATTAAAGAATAGTTTTGTGACTTAGAACTAAAGAAGAAGGCTAGGAATGTAAATATTTAAGGAGATACAGAAATACTGTAGAGTGAGATGAATTTGAAGTATTCATTCTAAACAATTAAGACACATGGAGAAATTAATATTCAAGTATAAAATTTAACATCTAAAGTAACAAAACAAAAAAAAAAAACCACCCTGAAATTAAGGTTATTTCCATGCTTTGATGCTCATAGGGCATTTTATGCTTTTGCAGGAAATAAAAAGCCCCTTTGCTGCACCAAAAAGCCTTCATCAATACAGCAGAGGGTCAATAAGTGCTGACATAATCCAGAAGTTGATCTGTTTGCTCTGTAACTCCTTAAAATATCTTATGAATAGCCACGAGTAAGTTTCTATGTAACACTTACTCCCTACTACAGAGCTCTTGCCCCAGAGCAATAAATGCCTGGTTCTGCAATAGAACTTGGTCCTTTTGCAGGCCTCAAGGCATATGACCTTATCGCAGACTAGAGTTAGAATAAACAAGCACCCAAATTCCATTAGATGTGGAGAGGGATAGCCAAATGTACTTTGGGGATGCAGAAATTCAATGGATTGAGAGAAGGGGAAAAAAAAAAAAACAAAACAAAACAAACAAACAGAAAACAACCCCACACAACCAAAAGTCGAATGTCCTGGGAAAACTGTGCCATCCCAGGTTTCCCTTATTTCATTTGCTATGCCAGAGGAGCCAGGAGGAGAGGACCAGTGCGTGATTCTCACTGCTGTGCAGTCTGCCTGGATGGAGTGTACCACAAGAGCTGCAGCAGCTCTGAGTGACCCGATGCTACACATGTTGGAGCCAGTGCCACCAATTTCACCCAATTGCAAGGCACTCTAGAGCTGTCATAAGGGGCCATGGACAAGATGGAGAGGCATTTGAAACTGATGACATATTTTTGATCCAAGACATGTAGGCAGGCCAAAAAGAAAGAAAGAAAGAAAGAAAAAAAAAAGAAAGAAAAAAAAAGGAATTAAGAAAAAAAAAAAAAAAAAAAAAAAAAAAAAAAAGCAAAACAAAAAAGCTAAACACTTCAAACAAAAAAAAAAAAAAAAAAAAAAAAAAAAAAAAAAAAAAAAAAAAAAAAAAAAAAAAAAAAAAAAAAAAAAAACACCAAAACCACAAAAACACAAACCACAAAACAACAACAAAAGCAGCATCAAAAAACAAACAACAAACACACTTTGTGAGATCAAAATAACACCCGTAGGAAAGAAAAAAATGAACTCAGCTGTCCAGGTAAGAAGGAGTTCCTGGACCAGGAATAGGATCTGTTAGGGCAAACAGAGGTTCTTGTAAGGAATCTCAGTTCTTGAGCAGTGTGAAATCTCTAAGCATAAAGGATGCACATAGGCCAAGGATATTGTACATAAACCAGGAGTTTAAAACCCATTTTCTATCTGGTTTCATCAGGTAGAAAATCAGTTTCATCAGATTCTTCAAACCACCTAAATTAAACTGTCAATGGCAGCATCAAAACCTGCAGATTATAAATTCAAGTAATTCTGTGCTACATTTTACACAAAAGAATGTCCTTAGGCAGACACTGAATTTCACCCAAGGTTCGTCAGTCATCTTAAAACTGACAGCTCCTCTCTTCTCTATTAGGACACTACGGAACATAGGCAGCTGCTGAACCCAAAATGACCAAAATCTCCTCATAAACTTCCAGCCAACACAAGTTTTCTCTCCTATAAAACTATGGTCTTGCCAACAGGAGTCATGAGGGAAAGAATTTAAAGATGAACTAAAAAAAGCCTCCAAATAAAAAAAGAAAAACATTTGTTTGAAGTCTCAGTAGTCTGAATTACCTTAACATTTGATTGAGATGTCAGTCTAAAATATTTCACACTAGGTATTTTCATACTTGACCAGAAGTTTTAAAAGGCAGGTCTTACATACCTATGTTCTCACTGCCATTGAGACTTGCATCATAAAAATGATTTCCCCAACAGCAACATTTTTGTACTTCTTAAAAAAAAAGAACTGTTGTCACAAAATGAAGTAAATAAAGAAAATATTTGATGCCTTTTTCTGGAATAGATCAGCTTTCCCTTCTCTTGGGCAGCTTCATGAAAAATCCCATATGCACACTTACCATCCTGATTTAAGAGATTTGTTCTATATAATTCTCCAGTTGCATCCATAACTTATCTTCTGGAAAGATAATCAATACTCAATTACTTGCATCTTTTCTAAAGAAATACTATATGTCCTTTAAGAATTTTGGCACTATTACTTTATTTGCCCACATACTAAAAAGCTTTTTAAACTGAAGAACATTCTTCTAGGTTTCTTTTTTCTTTTTTTTTTTTATTTCTCACAAAGGAATGCATAACTAGAAAGCAACATATTGATGAACTAAATCCAATCCCTTGAAGGCAAATGTCTTGTAAGAGACATTTGGTTAAAAAGTGCTAAAATATTAATTCTATGTGTCACTACACTTTATCGCAATGAGTATTCTGACATCTAGTGTAGAAACAAAGAAGGCCAGACCTATAACTATCACAATAGTCACCTACTTCTTTAAATGAAAGAAATTATTTCATTTCAGTCATAGTGATGTTACTGCACTTCAGAAGACAAGTAGGTATAAAGAAAGAAATGGCTGCAGGGGAAAAATAATTTTTTTTAAAAAAGTTTATGTAGTGAGATAGGTTGTGTGCATGTTTGCCATGTATGATTATGTCTACTGTTACCTTTTCTAGACCTTGTCTTTCACTGCAATATATTGCATTGTTTATCTGTACTGATGGCTAGTTCCCATTTTGCATGGAAACTGGTGCTTGTTATTTTGGGGCATAGACAACCACGAGATAGCTACATTCTTATAACACTGAAAACATATAAACTGCACATATGAAGAAACAAAAAATATGAATCTGGACTTCATTTTAAAAATAACTAAAAAAACACAAACATAAACCCCCTCAAACTTAAAAAAGGCTAATGAAATGATTGTTTTTAAGTGGAAATGCCGAGCTAAAGGATGTGAAATCCTCAGACTGAAGAAAGTGGTAAGCAAACTTACAGTGCATAGATGGCTTTCAGAGGAGCAATGAACTTGGAAAGGAAACTCAAAAAAAAAAAAAAAAATCAGAAGAGGTAACTGGGTTTGGCTGGAGTAACCAGTTTTCTTTAAACTTGGACACTGGAAAGCAAGCAACTATAAAGAGCAGTCTTAGCCGAGGTGATTAATTTTAATGCCTGTACATAGCCTCAGAGAAAACTGCTCCTACACGCATTTGTCTGACGTCTATTCCTCTTGTTTTGACTGGAGAGGACATGGGTTAGAACTTGCACGGTAAATAAAGTTTAGCATTGCAGCACCATACGCAGGTAGTAATGAATTTTTTCTTCCCTTAAACACCTTCATGACAAAAGCAAAGAAGGGAAAATACAAGATGACGTTTGGCAGCAGGAGCCCTATTACGATGCAAACCATCTCTCTTACTCTGCACAGAAAGGACTCACTCATTTTGAAGGCACACATTTCCCAGCCTTTCTATGTAGCTGATTTCCAAGGCTCAGAGAGATGGTGAACACCTTTCCTAGAAGAAGCTTCTTGCCCCATAGCCCCCACTCACTGACGTCCATTCTGACCTTCCCATCAGCTCCTTCCCTGTTATTACCAAATGGTAACAATAAAATAAATAGCTTCACAATAGAAAAAACATCATAAAAAGCAAAGGCTTCGCTTTGGAGAAAAGAACATTATGATTGCACAGAAGTAACCATATAATCTGTTATTAACTGTAAGGCTCATAAAACTTCATGAATATCTCAATTATATCACCTCTCCAGGTTATATAATAAAACAGCATAATGAGCTTCAGTTTAACTTGACAAGGCTGAACACTGCTCCTCTTTTTAAAAAGCTTTTTATAAAATGACATTCCCTCCTAATACTTGACTTGCAAGCACTCTAAAGACACCATGTACAAAATTAAAAATAAACTTCATTTTCCTACCACTGTTGCTTATCCCTACCACAGTATTCACAAGGTTTTCTTTTTAAAGAAACCAGCTTATACAAGCATATTCTTGTGACAATAGGTGCAATGTCATTTGCAACACTTCTAAAGGCTAAATATATATTCATATATATTTTTATATTTCTTCTAGTTCCCTTAACTTTTTGATTAATTTGTTCTTAGTTCTGGGATGGCATGAAAACATTTAAATCCCATCTTTAATAAGAAGATACTACAAGGAATGGGCTTGCTTTGCTGATGTGTCATAAAGAGCCCAAACCTTTATTATCAGTTGCACAGTTAATATACATGCAATTACTACAACTATTTACTGAAAACACACTTGTTAATTCTGTGACTGGCAGTGACATACTGTGCTGGGTGCTGGCTGGTGCCAAGGCAACTGCCAAAAAAATCTGCAAGTCCAAAAAAGGGGAAAGCGGAGGATTAAAGTATCGTGCCTGTTTCCAAGAATAAAGTACTCTAAATGAGCGAGTCACTTGCTAGGTAATAATTTTCTGGTGTTTATATGGTAAACTTCTGCAAAGTGAATTGCTGTTGGCATTTCCAGAGTTTACAAAGCAAAGGTACTTGCCAAAAGGCAGCTTCGCTGGAAGTATTGTTCAAGTAAACATGGAATGGAAAGTTATTAAGCAAAATGAGCAGCTAATTTTGCCGTGATCCTATCAGGAACATTGAGTATTACTTCAGAATCTGAGGTACAAAAGAGCACACAATGATCACGGGAAACTTAGCAGCACGTAGAACAGAATCCTGGCTATAGTTCATGAAGGAATGGGGTTATTTTTGCCAACTGAAAAGAATAACACGTCTCCAAAGCACACTGTTTTCACTAATGTAGTCAAAGAACTACATCTTTAGTCTAGATATGCATGAAGCCACGTGCACTTAGTGCTCAAACTCACACTCCCCTATTTTAATTTCTTTTGCAGATTAAACAGCAAAGTAACAAAGTATTCAGCTTAAGTTTTCTTTATCCAAGTAGTTCAATAGTTGGTTTTATTTCTGAAATCCCTCTGCCCAGAAAACCACTTGTGTAGCTAGGATGGATGGGATCAGCCAACTCACATCTGCACAATAAGTAAGCAGAAGAAACTCAGCATTTCCAAGGATGTTCCCAATACCACATCACGCAAAAAAGAGTTTCTGTCCCCAGTTACATATATTTCATAAACAATGGAAACTACTATTCAGAAAAAAGTTCACAGGTTCACTGGTCACAGATGCTCATGAGTTATTTTGTAACCAGAGCTGTTCTTATGCCAAAAGCTGTCTACAGGAATCACGAAATCTTTCCCCTCCACCACCCATCATATGCTATGTCAGGCCAAATGAGAAAATCTTTCAGTATAATTTCAATATAATTTCACTAAAATATTGAAAAAATTACCATTAGTAGAATGGTAATTAAAGAACTAAATAAAAAAATAAAGTTTGAAAAGCTTGTTTTCTGTTCTACAATTTTTAAAATTTAAATTAAGTAGAAGTTTTCTTCTGCTTTCTCCTCTCCCCTTCTTTCAAAAATGTAAAGCGCCAACAGTCAAATTTGCTGCTTTATTTTAATTTTCTACTAAGAAGCTAAAAATTATATTCAAAATGCAGTTCCAGAAACAGAATTTCAAAACTTCCATTTCAAAATTTCTTAAATTTTCAAAGTGTGAAGCTGCAACCTAAAACCCCTGAAAATACTGAAATTTCCTTCCAACAATAAAGATTTTTTTTTAAGTATTTTTAGAAAAGTATATTACTACCTCATTTTCTAGCTAACGTGGTATTGTTAAGCAATCAGTGATTTAATTCTGCAATAAATTTCCTTTCAGTAACCTAAATTTTTCCTTCTCTATGATACAAGCTGCTTCTTGCAGATGTTTTTGGAAATTAAAAATGTAATAATTAATGACTTCAGAACTTATAATTCTTCAGTCAGCATGAACATGTCTTTTTGTTTGAAAAACATTACTCACGTACAGAACTTTGCTAATTTAAATTCTAATTTATGCTCATATTTTAATTGAAATGATATCTGTTTGAGTGGCTGCTGCTGAAGAAAGAGGATGCATTACAATGGTCTACATTATATATGGCATTATTCAAAAATATAGCAAAAAAACCCAACCTGTTAATTTGTAGCATGGTATATTACTGAGTACCTTCAAGTACTTTACTTTGAAAAATGTCAAACCACATGTAAGTGCAGCACAGTACACATACCAAGTGCACAATGACTGATGGCTAAAGAAACAAGGGAGAAAATGTTTACTTAAGAACATCTGAAGTATCATCTGCACCCTACTGATTCCAGGGCTTCAAGTGACAGTCCATCCATCTTTAGGAAATCCTAAGCCACTAGCCACTTTGAGGGGCTGAGATGGTTGCAACCAGCCTGAGAGACACAGGGGGTGACAGGCAAGGCAGACTTGAGGGTTCAGAACTTGCTTTCTTCATGTCACATAGCTCAGATGTGGCAATCAAGATACATTCTGTAATTCTGTTTTACAGAAGTAAATGTTAATCTACTAAATTAAAGACAATTAAAAGGAACCCTCCCACATACGTAATTAGAACTTCTGAGATTTTTTAGGCAGATCTTTAGTTACTTTGAGATCAAAACAATATCTGTAGATATACTAATAACAATAATTCCAGGTTACATCGAAAGGTATTCACTGTTGTAACAGCAGCATACTAAGGGATGAACAAAAACCATGTTGAAAACTAATGAATTATTAAAACATACCAATTTTCACCTAAATTCTCAACACCCTTATAAATCCATGGCACGTCATGTATAAGGAAAACATCTGCTTGAATGAACTCATTTTAGACAACATTTAATCTCTATTTTGTAGACACGTACGAGGTGAACTTCAGTTCTGCCTCATCCCAGCCCTCTGCTCGAAGGGTTATAAAACTGAGGTTTCCACTACCAGCCTTACTTCTCCACTCCTTCCACAATCCAGCATTTTCCTAAGGAATTCTGCTGAGTGCAGAGCATTCAGCTAGTTTTTGCAGTCTTTCAACCTGCCCTATTCTTAACATACATCTGACACTACTGTGCTTCTCCTAGGAACATTAAATAGTTTATGCAAGACATTCAAGAAGGAGAGCAAAACAGGACTATGATTCCACCTGGGAAAGTTGTAAGGGCTCTCTCAGGATGGCTGGACCCATCTAGGGTCTTTTCTCATTCACAACAAAGGCACCCATTCCTAACAGATCCCCATAATTAGTCCTCAGTCATGGGCAGATATTCTGCAGGACACAGTGTCAATCAGATGTAAAGCTAGGGTTGAAAATCTATTCGTGAATATGGGCTTTTTAGTATTTTGCATTACATTTCACACAGACCACTGCTAAGGATTTTAAATTAAGAATCTAACTCATTGTACCATGCCACATCTCAAAAGAGAGTTATATTAGGGCATTTTTCTTCCCTTCTTATGCTTGCCATCTATCGAGGCAGTTACACTGATTAAATAGTCTGATGCTATGCTCAATGTCCAATGAATTTCCTGGTTTCCATTAAGTACCTTTTTAAAACTGGATCATGAAAATAGCACTGTGAGAACTCCAAATGCAAAATACCCTTCAATTTATTTACAGCCAATCAAGTGTTCTTAAGATTTATTTTCCTTATTAACTGTTCTCTAGACAGTCTGTACAGCACTTTTTTTCCCTCTGGAGATCCACTATAACCAGGGAATAGAGAAATCTTGACCAGAGTATATGGAAAAATCATCTCAAGTGAACAGTGGGCCACTTGTTTTTAGAGAGGATAGAGAACAGCACTTACCCTGCTGACTTCTTTAGGAGCCGTTTCATCTAAAAGGAAACAAACCAAACAATTAGGCACTCTGGGAAGTTTCTAGACCAAATGAAGAACAAGATAACAAACTTCAAACTATTTCTGCACATTTGTACAAAACTTTCCTTATATAGTTTGATCGAGTGATTGAAATATCCTGAGACTGGCTTGCATTTACAATCTTTTAAAAACATCTAAAAATCAATTGAAATTAGGATAAAGAACTTAGGAATTTTATCCTGACTTAGTAAGAATACAAGATTTCATACATTTCAGAATGAAGCTGGTAGAGGCCAGGTAAACACTACATTTATTCCAGTTCAGTAAGGGTATTGTTAGTTCTGCACAGTCTGAGACTTGAAGACCTTTGCTACCAAATATATGCTACCAACACCCTACAAGGAAGCTAGTGAGCAGACTTGAGTCATCTGTTCTAATAAAGATGATACTCCTATTGAATTCTTTGAAAATGGAAAAATGTCTTGTAGCTATATATTAAAAAAAATATCACTGATGTGATCTGGCATAACATGTTCAAAGAAAGTAAATGACAAGATACTTCATATATATATATGCACATATATATATATATATGCACACAAACTATAATAATTTCTCCTTTCAAATACAAACAGACTTTCATGCATTTTTGATAGCTTTAATACATATAAATAAACACAGGTACAATGTGTGAGCTAAAACATTGAGTAGCATTTCTGAAAATGCAGCTGGAATGTCTGAAAAAGTGGCTATACAGCAAGAACACATCTGCCACAGGAGGAGTTTCCAGTTTTAACCACACCAAAAGTAGCTTAAATGCACCTCTCCAAACCTCCAGTTGCTTA
The DNA here is from genome assembly GCA_030060385.1 of Muscicapa striata striata. Taxonomy (NCBI): domain Eukaryota; kingdom Metazoa; phylum Chordata; class Aves; order Passeriformes; family Muscicapidae; genus Muscicapa; species Muscicapa striata. The sequence continues at coordinate 407,491 of JAREIS010000067.1, read as the reverse complement.
GTTATTTCTGAAAATATGAAGAGAACTATTTGTAACCTTTTATTTGCTCCTAGGAATCACATTACTATACTTCTGAAACTAAAATAAAGTCAGGAAATAGATTTAATCTCACAGAAAATACCATATGCTTATATTTGTCAAAGGCTCTTCATATCTTGCCATTTAAAATGAATTTCTAAACAGTACAGGTAGAAAACCCCCAGATTTTCTAGCAAACACATTTAATACACAATTTCTGATTTAAGAATTCCCTATAGCAATACAGATTTCCCCTCAAAACAGAGTGATGCCAAGGAAAATAAGATATTTCACAACTAGAACAAATATCAGTCTCCTCTTAATCCCAGCCAAATTATATGCCACTAATTTACACATGCAGAACACAGACAAACTTAATTCAGCTATTTAAGGGAGTTCTGCTGCTTGCAGTGCAATGTGTAACACATGCTCTGCCACGTTCAGTGATGTTATCTTCCTGAAGCAGACAAATCCACATACCCATTACAAGAACAGCCAGAGCTACACTCAAAATCCATCTCCCTTATTACCTGTTTTCTGATACTGAGCAACAGGAAATGTGAACAACCGAAAACAGTGATGATATGACACTTTCCTTGGAGTGTACTCTCAGTTTTCGGTAATCAATGGATCAAACATTTCTTCAATCAGCAGAGACACTTTTCTGTTTAAAGGATGGGGTTTTCTTCCTCACACTTTTTAGAGTGTGAGATTTTGTTTGTCTGGTTATTAAACCTGAGTCATCAGCCTTCAGCATTCTCAAAATGCTATGAGCTCCACAGCTCAAATACATAATATGAGAAAAACTTTTTTTTTTTTTTAATCTGCACACCGTATATTTTATCTGATGCCCTCTATTTACCTTATTTATACAGCCTGTGATTCTACACATCTCTCAAGCAAGTCCTTCACTGCTTTATACTCCATCTAAACTTTTCCTGGCTTGAGAGGTCTGGTCTGATTCACTGCTAGTAACTCTCACACTCCGTCTGTCCCACTGCATCTTGCTGGGGTGGGAAGTCCAGAACTACAGGCAATACTACACCTCAGAAAAACACAGCTAGGACTTACAGAACAACACAGGGATGATCTATGGAGTTTATCACTATTTGAAAAGAACAATTCCTAACATTTTACTTGTTTTCTTGATAGTTACTAAATCCTGGGCTAGCATTTTCAAACATTTATATTCTATAATACTGATGTCTCTCTCAAAATTATAACTAAAACCCCCTCCACAGCAGGTGCAAAATTACTTCCCTCATGTAAAGTACTCAACACTTACCAGAATTAACTTTGCCACCTGTTTTAGCTCTCATTTGGTACCTTTAGTACCCTGGATAACTATACCCTAAAAAAAAAAATTAAAACCTTATCTTCCAAATTAACTTCAACCCTGCATCCTCTTACCCAAGTCATAATGTATATATCAAAAAACATGGGTAAATCATACTAGTGATCTCCCTCTACTGGAACAAAATCAATGTATTGTAACATATGGAATACAAATTATTACCATCACAATTCTAATGCTTTCACACCATTGTAAGACAACTGCTACTGGAGTTTCAGCTTAACTACCTACACAATGCTAATTAACAACTGCACAATACACTACAGATATGCATAATAATCATTATAGTAATTAAAGACAGCATCCATCTGGGAAAGCTTCCATACTAAACTCAGTCATACAAGATAGGAAGAAGCAGAAAATAAGAAAGAACAGACAGAAGAAATACACAGAAGTTTGGCACAGTATAAATGAGGCGAGTTTTATTTTGGCTTGGGGTTCTTTTTTTGGGGGTGTGTGCGAAGAGGTGTTAAATTGTGTAACCATTCATTTAAGAGGAAAAATTCAGATTTCATTTTGCACATTAAAAAAAATAAAATCCCATTTCATACTTGGATTTCTATGCATGCCTTTAAAAAAAGCAAAACAAAACAAAGGCCACTAAGCTTTCAACAATTGCAAGATGCTAAGCTAGAGCAGTAACAAAGAAAACTTTAATGCAAAGAAAATTTTGAACATCTCAGACATAAAATTTTGACACATTTGCCATGTAAGCAATGATCCTAATGCCCAGTTAGTTTTATCACATGAGGTCTTCTGGAAAAACAATATTGACTTTCTCCCTGGTCTTATATTGTTCTTTTTTCTGTATAGTTAAATACTGCTGCTGGTACACTATTGCTGTTGATGACAGCAAACAAATGCCCAGGATTAATCCTGTTTATGAGATCCCAGATAGCTCCACAGTTTCCTAAGGAATGTTTCCCCACACAGCAGATGTCAGACTGACCTAATAATTTTTCTTTTGAAAAATTTTGCTTTAGGCTTCAGATAATAAGACACAAGTTGTTTGTAATGCAATTATACCCGCAAAGATATATTTGCTGGGTTTTTTTTTAATCTTGAAAAGTATCATGCACCTATAGATCAATCAATAGAAATTCCACATCAATTTGTGTACATTGGTTAAAGACTGATCTCACCACCCTGAAATAAAATTTACCAGGTTTACTTTATCTCTGTGGTAAAATGGCATGGGTCAGATGAAATTAGTCAGTCTATTTAAATTGCAATTTGCATCCTTGTTTTAGACATCTTGAATCAGGCAACTTATGTCTCCACTGAATTTGTAAGACGTTTCAAAAACACCTCAGCTAATGGTGGGTTTCCTAAAGCAGTAACCATCATACATATGCAACATAAACTTCAAGCCATCACTCAAAAACATTCTTGCTTCTTAATGCACAATCTCATTAAGGGCACCTGAGCACTTCTGATTTTCAACAGTCTGGATTTACCTCACAATTTAGAAGCACTTGTTGTGTTAGTTCACAGAAAACTAACTTTGTTTAAACATAGACTTAGACACAGAAAGGGAATATTCATTAGATTGATCACCAGTGGCACACTGTGTTTATTTCCCTGAAGCAGACAAAACCTGAATTCTAGCTATTTTACATAATCAATAAGATCTACATTTTTGTTTTTAAGCTCCTGGAAAAGGATGCTCAGTTCTTCCTCTTCTTAAGTAACATGCATCAGACAATAAACAAGGCCTGAACCAAGATTTCAGTGCAGATGGTAAGCAGAGAAACATATTGTCTGCCTGGTGTCCTAAAATGTTAATTCTCCTTTACATATAAGCAAACAGGGCACTAGATACACCAGAATTCAGGAAACTGTGCATTTCACTTCATCAGACACACCTAAATCTGATAAATTTTGAAATTAATTATTTTCTATGGTCTTAGCCCACACCACACTGATGAAAGGGAGCAATTTTGCAGGACGGTTTATTCTGGGCAGAAAACTTCCAAAAGGCATCTTCTGAAAGTACCACCAGTCCTTGTGAGAACAGAAAGGCATGAGGAAGATCCAGGGATTTCATCTGTTTCAAAAATCACTCAGTAGTACAAAACATACATAGGTAGCTTCACACTTACACATCCATGATCATAAAAATCCTCAACTGTACAATGTATGTGACAATTTAAACTATTCTAAGCAGATTAGATCTGCCAAAAGCTCCATAAAATTCTATATAAATCTCTCAAGTTTAGTATACCTCAGCAAAAATCATGTTGGAACCTGGGCTCTGACCATCAGGAAGAAACCTAATAATTTCCTGCAGTAAATATGCTTTACCAAGAAAGTCTTTGATTGTTTTTTATGGTAATTAGCTAATGACTTCATATCCTATTCAATAGGGCTGCTGAATGACAAGAGTGTTAAACTGGTTAGCTCACCTACCTTATCAGTCAACGAGGTGCAATCACCATTGTTTATTACCGGAATGCAGCCACAAGACAATGGGCTGAAAAGCTTGTAAAACAGTTTATCACTTCTTCACACTTGCCAGTTTACAACTATACCTTTGTGTCCAAATCTACCCTTTTCTTGTCCAACCCACAATTCTGCCTGGCTTTCACTCCACCAGCTGCACTGCAACTTTCCTTAAAATTGATTACATATCTTGCAAGCATGTTTGGAAAAAGAAGTCTCTCATCCATTAGTAACACAATTTCAGAATTACTATTTTTTGGTTCAAACTTGACCCCCACCCTCCTTTTTTTTTTTTTTTTTTTTTTTTGTCCCAGAAGCCCTGGTTGCCAAGTAAAAACTATCCTTAGACTTCACTGCAATCAATGTATCTAAGAAACAGCATTATCACTACTAATCTGTCCTCTCACTTTTGAATACAGCTGTCCCTTTACTCTTGAATATTTTTCAAATACCAAATTCAAACTTCAAAAATCAAAGTTTTGTGTTCAGCAAGTGTTTTCAAGGAGAAAGCAAAAATTACGTTGCTGTTGGCTGAAATACTACTGAGACACATACCTTAAGCAATTTCATTAAAATCAATTGAACTGCTACAGCATACATTGGAAAACAGAAATACTTTTCTGTATTAAATGTCATGGCATTTCTGAAATGTATAGTGATTCAGGGTTGAAAGAGATGATTCAAAGAGAACACTGCTTGAAGCAGGTCCTACAAAGCTCCAGCAACCTGAGAAAGTCCCACTGGATCTTGCCCATGGCAAGACATTTGGATATTTTAAAACCATGCATACCTTTTGGACCCTGCTGGGCCTCTTGAGTTCAGCTTACTTATTCCTAGACCATGAATAATCTCTTCCTAGCTGATGATGCCTGGACAGCTTTAAGGAAAGGCACTTCCTCTTGCTTTCCCAACATCTATATACAGCCCATAGTCCACCCTGAGCCAAACGAAGCAAGGGATGGGATCACAGAGCTCAGTGCAATGATGTTCCCATCCCTGGCACGGAGAAGACTTGTTGGCCCAAAGAGAAACCAAGAAATTTCAGCAGGTTGTCAGCTTCTGGAGCAGGAAATACTGCATATGGCTCAGTGACAGCAAGAGAAAAATAATCTTACACATGTAAGGAAGAATGTAATCTTTTGCTTACCCTGGGGAAATAAAGAATTGGATACTAACATTTTTAGTAAACTTTTTGCTTTTAATTATTTCTATTTTGTTCTCATCCTGAGTTTTTGATCACTGTATTCTTGTCTCCTTCTCTTTAGCAACATAAAATATTGTTTTTTTAGGAAAAACATGTCCATGTAATAAAACTGTAAGCTATTGGACTCTAAAGCTGTTTAAAATTTTCAGATTGCAGTGTTTATCGTTATAGAGAATGAAAATCAGAACAAGCAGCTTTGCAGCCTGCCTGATTTTCTTTTTTCTGCACCTCTGACTACACTGAAAACAACTGTCATGTTACTGAACTTTGCAGTAAAACCCTCAGAATTAGCAGAAAAATCAAGACTGGGTAGTTTTCTTCTCTTTAGAAGAGCTGACAAAGGAAACAAAAGAAAATGTCCCAGAGGAAAAGTTTGCTAACGTCAACAAGGGTAAGGGATCATTAGAGCTTGAGATGATAGGTTACCACATGAGAGGGTGCAGTGATCCAGTGTGAAACATATTTATGTCAGGGGAATAATTTCAATCCCTCTGAAGAAACCATACTGTTGCTACAACATAGGTACATTTGTATTAGAGATGTATTTACTTTACTCTGGAAATTGAAAACCAAGAAACTGAAAAAATGTTTAAATTAATCAGGAAAAAAACCTGAAGATGAAAAAGACAGACTAAAATTTACAAATTAAGCCTTTTTGCTTTTAGGATATTTTAGATGATTTGTTAGCAATCATAATCAAGCTCTCAGTGACTGAGTTGAATATTACAGAATAATGATGTGCAGATAATTCATGACTTTGGAGTCTTTGAAAAATGGCATGTTACACTAACATGATGAACAGATTGAAACCAAAGGAAGATTGAACTACTTACTACTTATCAGTACCACCACCACTGTGAGTAAAACATTTTGCTTGCAATGAGAAGACAGCTAAAAAATATAAAATTATAACTTCAGTGAGTGGAAAGGAACAGAATATGCAACTACAAAATTATAGACAGTTCTCCATGGAAGATAATGACAGCACCTTATGAATTTCTGAACCAGTCAGTTTAATTCTGAAAAGATTTGATAATGACAGATAATTATAATTCACAGGAATGATACAAGGAAAAAATAAATTTAAAAATCATCTTTCTGGCTGCTCAACAACAACAAAAAAATCCAAGGTGTTGTGGAGTTCAGTATTCTTCCACTGACATTTGAACAAATGGAAAATTTTAACTCTCTCTAATAGCAGGTGCAGTATTAAAAATGCTAGGCCAGATTTAGAAAAGTTCCAAGACAATGATATGTGCACTATGATTTAAAAAAAAAAAAATTCCAAAGCAGTCCAGCACCCAATTCCTTGAAATGAAAGGAAGATAAATACCCAAATGATGAGTAGGTGTGTTGATTTACCACTGCTCATGTGAGAATGCTCATTCATTAAGTTGTAGAGACTCAGCCCTTGTGAACATCTAAGATGATGTTAAGGTTAGGTGAAATAATTGGGGAAGGTGACAGTGAGTTTACTAAAAGACAAGATAAAAATGTGAGGAATACTGGTTGTCCCTGGCTGAAAACAGGAATGTTCCCAATGAAGCTCTGTTTATATAGCTCTGACTGGTCTTGTGTAAGCCTGAGGACATGCTGTAACAGCCAACAGCAGACACTTGAGCACCAGAACACATCACAAAGTCATGGCACCTAGCAGTCCACATGCATCAGCAGATACAGTCACTAAATGCCTTGGCACATCAGCATCCAGATTTATCCTTTGACCCAGACTGGTTCTCCAAGAGGTTCCACAAAACTTGACAGGTAGAACCCAGTCCTCAGTGGACTGATGATTTCTGAGTAGGCCACCAGCACATCCTCATGCTTCACTATGCCAACAAATCTACTGCATACCAACCTTCAGGACAGAAACTTTGATGCAGGGTTCAAATTAAAGGGGTTGCTGTACTATCAGACACTAATGACAGTCTCATCACAAGAATCTAGCTCCTTGAATTATTAAACCAGAAGAAAGGGAGGCAAATCACAGTATCTCTACAATTAGGAACATGAGAAAGACTTGGTGACAAAAATCATCCCATCCTTAGGGATTGCAAGGCAAATGTGCCTCAGACATACCCTCATACAGAGAAGAGGAAAATCTCTGGAAATCTCAGAAGTAATTCTCTACTCACAGCTCACCTGAGAGATGTCAAGAAAAAAAAAAAAAAAAAAAAAAACACCACGAAAAAAAAATGTCCAAAGGAAAACTGCAAATTCAGATCTACAAAAGCTTTTAGTAAATGAAGAACTGGATGTGTTCATCCAGTTCAAAACTAATTTCATGTGCATTTTTTATTTAACTAACAAAATCCAATGCAGATGGTAAATTAATTGAAATACTTAATAAGAAATCAGGAAATACATAAAGAAATCAGCTGGAAAGCTAATAAACTATATCTAACACAGCAGTAAGAGAAAGTGGAAGTACCACTTCTGTTGGTGGAATAAAGGGAACCAGAGCCAACTGCACCTCTTCAGCACGGCTGAAGTTGCCACCTGCTGGGATAAGGAGCTGTGTCTATCTCCCAAATTGTCAATCTAACAGAACTACTAATGATCACACACTGAGAGCCAGCAACCAAGCGAGAAATCTATTCCTGCAAGTATGAAAAGGGTAATTCATAATCTAAGTCCCTTCTCACCATGCTTTCAAAATAGTTTTGAAACAGTCATGATTGAGGAATCTCATAATTTGTCAGCATCATTCTTCCCAACTTCCTTCATCAGGCCTGCCGCAGAGTTCTGTCAACACCAACACGAGTTTCTTACGTAAGCAAGCATCACACAACAGCTTGGGCGAGGAATTTGGAAAAACAACCCCATGACACAACTGCTTGTTAGACACTTCTTTATATACTACATCTACCTAGTTCAGAAACACCAGAACTGTGTTAATTAACCCATTTAGGTCTGACATCTACTCAGGCATACGTGCAAGGCCACCCAATTTTCACATGCTGCACTAATTCCCTCAGGAGCTACTAGGGGACCTGATCATTTCTAGACCTCAGTCCACTTGTTTTGACAACTAATTGCAGGAGTGAGATTAAGTCACCAAACAGCACACCAAAGACAACAGCCTAATAACTGTATAATAAGCTGGTGGTTCAAAAGACAAACATTAACATATTAAATAAAATCAAGACTGAAAGCAGAAAGAAGAGCCAAAGAAAAGACTTTCAAAACAGTTTCAAAAGGAGGGAGGACATGCAGGGAGAGAGAGACAAAGATACCAGGATGAGCAAGCAGCTTGGACAAAGACGTCAGATGCTACCAATGGTGATGTACTTTACTGACCTCTCTAGGATTGTTTAATAAGATCCAGTATAAATTAAAAAAATCCCTGTTTATTATAGAGCAAAAAACTCAATCTGCATCTAAAAAAATCATACATGTAAGTCACAAGGTAAGATTTGCACCAAAAAAAATTCCTTTTGTTTCCAATATTGTTCACTGCTACTGTTAAAGAAAAAAGAATACTGGAAACTTAAATCGTAAGCTTTAAAAATGCAGCTGTCAAGAAAAAGGAAAAGGTAGTTGCTTCAGTGTGCTCTGCCATTTTCCATCAAGTGAACAGATGGCATTATTAAAATTCTAGTAGAATGAAGTATTTATAAGTTCATTAGACAACACTAACTATACAAAAAAAAAAAAAAAAAGACAGCAATATTGCAAATAAAGCTGCTGGATTCAAAATAGCATAAAAGTACAAATAAGGGTTATAAAATCACATTTATGAGTTAGTATACAAAAACAAATATGCCAAACGAAACAAAAGCACAAAAGACATGAAGAAAAAGCTCTATAAAACAATAATTTATTTTCCAGGGTAAATTCCAAGTTACTCCATGCATTCTGAGCCTGAATTCTATAAAAAGGACTTCAATTTTGACAGTCTCTAAGACAGCTGAAAGGGAAAAAGTCTGTTACATTTGTTTTCTTTAAATGCATATATAAAAACTATTGTACTATGATGTACAATAAATAAGAATTTAATTGCTCCAAAAATAATACACACAGAAATATAAGTGTTATTTTCTGAGGTGATTTTCTTAAGAAATAAACAAAAGGCCAGCCAAATGCATCTAGCACATAGGTCAGTGCTGTTAAATGCTGTGCCACACTGGCTTATTTGATACCTGAGGTGCTTTAGCTGCTCTTCTCAGCACCATTTTAAATTATTAGCCTACACTGAATTCACTTTGGAATCACTGATTTGTAATTGATTGCCTTACTTTCTATTCTTTCTTCCAGCCATAGCAATGTCTCGACTTGGTAAAGTGGTGTCTGTTAGGATTCTAATTAACTTGAATAAGATGCAAATTCCTGTCACCTTCAAAATGTGCCAAAATTGATTTACTATAAAAAGAGATAGCTAACAAACTGAAAATCCAGCTTTCACTCCAAATTAATATATACCAGTTCCCATATGTGCAGATTTATTCAAATGCACACCACTTATCTCTGAAACTTTTATTAGCACAATCTGTGTTAATGTTTAACTCCTTTAAGCACCCTGTCCTCTCTGTGCATATTTTATTCAGTCTAACACGTCATTCTTGGAAAGTCCTTGCTTTGACAACTACATGGAAAATGACTCAAAGAGGGACGTGTACAACTCCTCCAGAGTTTAAAGAACTGCATGGCATTTTTTCTTTTGAGGGATCCATTACCACAGGAGAACATCGATCTGTTGGAGTGGGTCCAGAGGAGGACCACCATGTTGAAAAAGGAAAAAAAAAGACTTTGGGATTACATAATTGCAGCCTTCCAGTACCTGAAGGGAGCCTACAAGAAAGATGGAGAGAGTCTGTTTACAAGAGCACATGGTGACAGGACATGGGGGAATGGATTTGAAATGAGAGTTGGTTTAGATTTGACGTTATAAATAAATTCTTTACTAAGAGGGCAAGGAGGCACTGGAACAAGCTACCTAGATAAACTGAGGGTACACCACCCCTGGAAGCATTCAAGGCCGGGCTGGATGGAGGTCTGAGCAACCTGGTCTAGTGAAAGGTGTCCCTGCCCACAACAGGGGGCTTGGAATTAGATGATCTTTAAGGTTCCCTCCAACCCAAGCCATTTTGTGATTCTATTACCAAAACCATATCCAGCGTTTTTTCAATGTTTGTCTATTATTTAATCGGATCCAACAGATGCGACCTCAGATTAGAATATCTGAAACTGTCTCTTCCTGAAGTGATGAAACTATCTAGAAAGGAATGGCAAGGTGCAGGTCCACACCAGCAGAAACCAATTTGAGCCTGAACTGCCACCTCTGTGCTCTCCCCACTGCCTTGGGGCAGTTTTCAGCTGCCGTAGAGAGCCGTAGATACAATCTAAAATTACATAAGCAAAAAGACCAGCGCATGGGAAAGGCGGATATACACACCCAGGGATGGAAGCTGAGGGCAGGCAGTGCAGGCTCAAATCAACCACAGAGTTATTTCCTGGGAACAAGAAGGTTCTGGCCTGAGCAAGCAGGATTTATTGGCATCTCAGTTTCCTGATGACTGGGATATTTAAGCCTAGTTGGTGCTGACCAAAGGAGCCTGAGATTCTGAAACTTTCAAAGAGGCAATGAAAGTTCTCTGCCAAGATGATTGCTACTTTTTTCTAATGTGACAAGTTCATTCATATGTTAATAGTTCAATATTTAATAAAACAAAATGCAATTATCGCTTCCTTCAGGCTGGAAACACGGACACATCATCTTTAGTAAAATGCAGCAGTTGCAGAGATGTCTAGATTTAATAGATTCTTCCATTCAAAGATTATGATCACATCAACATCCATTTCTATTTACTAGCTCCTTTAGCACAGGACTGGAATGAGTAACAAGCTTTAATATGTTTTAGGTACTTGTAGAGCATGTAGAGAAAGGTTTATGTAAAAATTCACACCATTCTCTTCAAATCTTGAAATACTTCTTAACAACCAAGACAAACACTGCTAAGTCATACCTCTGAGTATACTCTTTTGGTCCACCCTGTATCTAAATGATTTAGATTTGATTATTTATATGATAATATTTTAGGAACAGTTAAAGAAGAAGGGAATTAAGATTGAAAATTATCTTCAGCCTCCTAGTTTTGAATTATTTAGTTAAACCTCAAGTAGAAAACAAGCATAGAGAGAAATTTGCTTTGACAGCACAATGACAGATTCTCTAATCTTGTTCTAAAAGATGCCTGTGATTCCAGTAACTGATTTACACTGTACTATTGCCTTTAATACTCTCTTTTTCCATTGCAATTCCAGATATACTGGAGGAATTCAAACCTACTCCCTAATTTACTTTTGTTTGCGTGCAAGCAATGAAATTGGATAAGGTGTGCCTACAATACCAATGACAGGATAAAAACGTGTTTGGTTCCAAGAAAAACCCATTGCTAGAGACTACAATTTTTTCAAAGACACTTTAGGAAAAAAAAAAAGCATCTATTATGTTTGAGTTTTGTCTTTGGAGAAGTATGACCTACATGGCTAGAGAAAATTTATTCCTGTGAATATCTAATATAAAAGATTAAAATTTTAAAAAAGCTATGGCTCAATGCTGTAAATGGGTGGATGCACCCTACTGTGCAGACAATAATGGCTGGCTTTCCAGTGGAAAAGCTTGGCAGTCAGCTGTGTTGTGCAGACTGGGTTTTGTCTCCAAAGACATATTCACTTTGGCAACACATTGGGAGGTAGTTTAGAGTGCAAAAATCAAGGAAAATAGTCTTTCAATTAAGTCTCAGTTGATCAATGTTAGTTATAATCATATTGTACATAATTTGATCCACAGAAAACACAGCTAAATAAATATTCAGAAAGAATTTTTAAATAATGGAATCCTGTGTTCTCCTCCATTACTTTTTGATTTTGAAAACAAGCAAAAAACCTTAGTAAGTACCATAAAAGTTCTCATTTGAATTATCGGTTGCTAAACTTAGTTATTTTTCCATATGCAATTTAGCAAGTGTCCTTTAATTTGATGCATAAAGGATTTCCCACAAACATAAAACAAGTCTATAACTGCATACATTCCTTTAGAAACCCACTCTAGATTGTTGGTTTAAGTTGACAGCTAATATTAATATAAACAGGGCTTATTACTTAAATTGCAACTTGTCATATCCTGGAAATAAGGTTTTCTTTAAGCCCAAATAAACCCAGGCTCTGCAGCACCCAACTTCATGAGAACAAAAACCAGCAAGGAAATAGAACAAATTCTACATATTTGTTTGTATCTTTGGGGTGCTAATTAGTTGAAAAGTGTGAGTGTCTCAGTCTGCCTTCACCAATAGATTATACAATCCACTTCTTTTCAGTACAGAAGGGCAAGACAGAAATCACTCGGTAAAGCCAGTTCATATTCCCATCTTCACTGGGAATGCAGCCAAGGATGTTTACAAAAAGCATGAGTGGGATAAGCAGGTAAGCTGTTTTCTAAGCTTCTCTACTGACAGAGCAGCTCAGTTTTTCATTTATTATGCACAATATCTTTGAAACACTAATCTTCAGAGCAGTAATTTTCTAGTAAATGCTGAAACTAGTAGTGAAAAATTTGTAACATTCTGAATTTGTTCAAGGACCTAATAAGATGAGGATTTATAAGCAAGTTTGGAAGGTTCTTCAGATATGAGTTCAGTATGAAAAGCAGGAGCAAATACTTAGGTACTGAAATATTTTTTTTTTTTTTACCTATTCTTTGCATACAGTAACTTTTTAGGCAGTCACTGAGACTTTACCTTTAGATGTGTTTTAAGAGCAAAACAACAGAGCTTTGTATCATCAGCTCAAAGGCACCACTGTTCAGCAGGTATTTTCCTGCAGCATTTCAAATGGTCATAAGGAATTCCAGATATCTTTTTCATGAAAAAATACATTCTGCTTTTGCATTAACCCAAGCCTTTCTATTAAAGAAAAAAAAAAAAAAAATCTGAAGCTTTGTGAGCTTTTTTTTCCCTGTGTATTTAGATGCCAGTATCTGGAACTCAGATTACACTCTGTGCAACCACTTAAAGGAAAATTTGCAAAGATTAAATAAGTCAAATGAAATACATTTAACTAAACACAATCTCTTGCAACTAATCTGAGGCACTTACAAAGCAAAGGTCAGATTGAGGTAACAGGATTGCTGAGAGGTCAGAGTAGAAGTTTAATACTTTCTCTAGATTCCTAATCTGTTTCCTCAAGGAAACACAAGAGTTACCAAGGCAGTTTCCACTGATTCCTCCTCTAGGCTTGGATCCTGGACATGTTTTAAAAATATTTTCAAAACCCAAGGTGATATCTGATACAAGTATACAAAAAGAGGTCCTGGTAAGAATGAAAAAATGCCTGTCCTTCTTTTATTCCCCTTATTAAAATGTTTGAGCTTGTCACTGACCCAGCAAAGGTTTTCATTAACCTATTGAGACAAAAATGAAGCCTCAAGGATATGAAAACATATAAGGCCAGGAGCTCTTATTATTTTTTTTTCCTAAGAGGTAAAAGTGGAATCAGAATTCACCAAAGTTTAGTTACGTCAGAAAGTTCCTGACTGTCTCTGAGACAAATCTCACCTACCTACTGTACAAAAAAATCGTTTTTTTCTGGATTCTTTAAGTAAATCCATCCTCAGAAAGCATAGTGAAAGACAACCAGTCATATCTGAGCAACGTGGACATACCATGAGACAAAAGGAACCTTGAGACCAAGGAAAAACATTCCATCACTTTAACATGTAAAAAGAAATGGCAGACTTTGGAATGAAAACCTAGTAACACTAGGCTTTATTCTGCCTATTTATTAAAAGCAAAATAAGGTATAAATATACAAATACTAATAAGATGATGCTGAGCTAAGCAGGTGTTGATTTCAGTAACTAGAGACCTACATAAAGACAATTACTCAGAAAAAGCCAGTAACTTCTTAACAGTCTGTAGAAGAGAGAGGTCTTCAAAAACCTCAAAAATTAATTGTGGAGCTGAGAAAACTTCCAGAGAAAATATAGTATTATTTGAAATAAGCCTGTAAGATGTGTCATAAAAACAAAGAAAAACAAATATCATAACTCAAGTATTATCCAAGATTTTCTTCATTCTTAATAAATGTTCATAAAATCTAAATCAAATATTCTCTCCCTTTAACTAGATTTACAAGAAGAAAAAGAAGAGAAACAAAGCTGAACTTCCAACGTGACATTTATTCCTGAGGATTCTGTATATATAGCTTTTCTCTTTTCATTGTTTCTATTACAAGAATTATTTTTCCACTGCTAACCATCAGAAACCCACCCAATTAATTTAAGCTGTCCTCAGAAATATTGCTAAACTGTATCAGCACTTGTGAAGTGCTCCAAAAGCATCTCTATAGGTAGCTGATGGACAGCTACATAAACTAAAAAATGCTGAATTCCAAGTGATAACAAGTCAGCCACATTTGTGAACAGATACTGCATTGCCATTGTCACACTGCAAAGAAAACATGCAAATCACCTATACCATCCAGAAAAACAGCTTAGTTTCAGTGAGTTCCTTCAAAGTGTGCTTGAAAGAATCTTGGCCCTATGTAAAAGGGCCAATCTCAGCAATGCTGAAAATAAATCTGTGTAGAAACATACAGTTGTAGTATTGATTCCACACTTTGAGGCTATCCATTCTCCAATCATAAAGACCTATTTGTGAAGTACAAAACTGCCAACATGGGCCAGTAGTTCATTCATCAGTGTTTAGATCTAAAAATGGTCACTAAAAATGCTGGACTGGACCATGGCAAAGAGCTTTTCTGAGATTTCCTATGTTTTTGTGACCACAATATTGTTCTGTGACACCTATTGTGAATTTTGAAGAGTCATAATTTTTTCTATGCTTGCCCAAATGGCATTGATTCAAAATTTGATAAGTTATTAAGCAGCGCAACAAGAAGCTTTAATGAAGAAAAAAACCCCTCAGAACATGAGAAAATATTTGCAAATATCCTTTTCCTATATTATACGGTGCCATTTTCTCTGTATTTGGATGTATATCTATATATTCACTGTACTTAGTGTATACAGTTGTCTGCTACAATAGGTACCCTCAAACACTGAAACATATCAGAGATTTATGGCCACTGTTTACTCTTCAGAAGAATTTTTTTTTTTTTTTTCAACACCATCATATTGGTAGATAGGGGAGATGACAGTTATTTTCAGCAAAAATTGTTTTGGCCAGCAAACAGTTGAAAAACACAACCTGGTAATAGTGCACATTTGTAAAAACAATTATCTGTAAAACTAAAATTTTGTTTAAGAAAAGTAACAGACAATAGGGAGACCTCAGATTATTCTTTGAGCACATTCATGAGTGACCATGAAATATATGATGGCAAACCAGCAGGTGTCACAATGACATGGCTTCCTAGGTAAACAATGCAAAAAGGGCACATTTGGGTAATTTAAAACTTCATTTGAAATAACCTCCTTTCCCAGAAAGGCATTTACTATGTGGGTCATGACAACTCTGATTTTAAAAAATCAGTAACTGTGTAGTTACAAGCTTATAAAGTTGTTTTGACAAGTCTCCCCAAGCGTTCAATGTAAATCCAAAATCACCGCCCAGCATAAATGTATCTTCACTGCTATACAAATACCTGATGAACTTCATGAAGGTATTTCCAAGGGTTCACAACGGACCCACTTGGACTGAATTAGTATAAATGTAACAAGTCTGTTGCCACTTCCCCACCCAGTCACCAAAACCTGATGTCAGTTACACCCAAGTGCCATAAAACCTTCAAAACTCACAGATATTCCTCCTCCCACGCCTATTATTGAATCGTGTTTTAATAATTTCCTAATCCTTGTTGCTCATCAACACCATCATCCTTTTTTCTCTTTCCCTTTCACTCCCCATATTTAATGACAAATGAACATAAACCAGCATTTCAGACTGAGGACCAAGCACCCTGTAAAAGACCTCCCCTTCTGCTACCTGAAGAAATAATAAAATAAAACATACTACCTTTGCATTTAAAAAAAAGAGATATGAGAAAGTCTCTTAATCACTGTTACTCAGCAATTTCAACCAGAGAAACTTTTTTTTTTCTGTAGCCAAAGATCATCGCTTATGGGTATCTCTGCATACTGCAAGTTGAAAGAAAGAATAAAATAATTTTGCTCAGTACTGCAGCTAGCATAAGTCTGAATAAGGCACTGTCTCCAAAGAGTTTCAACGATGCCTTATTATTATAACTGAAGAGACCTCTTGCAGCTCATCTAAGAAGATCCATAAACAATGTGTTATAGTATAAAAACCCAGTTTCTTTTGCAGCATGTTCAAATGAGTTAAGACAATCCAACTCACAGTTCGAACAACGGGTGGTACATAAAACCCAGAAAGGCCAGAGAAGCATAATGACAGAGAATAATGACCCTATTCTGCTAAACTAAAAGTCCATCTACTCGAGTTTGTAGCCTATGACAATGGCTAGTAACAGCTCATTAAGAAAGGAAATAGGAAAAGAATATGAAGAATTTACACTGCATGAAAAGGAGATAAAACACAGACTACAGATGTACAGAGTACACTTACTCCACTATGTCCTCAGAGCAATCAGATGCTTATGAATTTTCTCAGCTGGAGGCTGCATCAGGATCATAGTATGTAACAGCTCTTGATGAAGTATTTCTTCTTTGGAATGTGTCTAATCACTTTTTGAACCCATTTACATTTTTAACATCTCAAATATATTATGCTAATGGGTTCATAATTTAGGCATGGGTTGTGTGAAAAAGGACATCCTGTTGTTTCAAATCTGTAGTCAATTTGTTTTGCAGGGTGCCCTTCATTCTTCTGTTATGGGAAAAGGTAAATCTGGCAACTGTCTTCATCACAACAATCATGATAATAAAACTTCTGCTACAGTTCAGGTCTTTTGCAGAATAAAGAATTCCTTTGTGTTTGGTAGCAGCATCACAAAAGTCATCATAGTGTAAATATAATAAGGAAGAAAGGCTTTACAAAGAGTTAATAACACTATAAGAATTGGGGGTCTTTTTTTGGCTGAACTAGATGTGCTAGCCAGTGCAAGAAATTCAGACCTTGCTAACTTCCTTCCACAATAACATCAAATGTCCTACAAAAGAACAAGATCTATGGATAGTAAATGAGCATCCTCAAAGGCCACAAAGTGAAGTAGATGTAAATATCTTTAAAGAATTTATAAAAAATAAACACTAATTATTTTGAGAAGAAATTATTCTTTAATCTAATTATGCAATTAATTCTTTCTTAGCTTATCCATCCTTATGCTTAAACAAGACACATCCTCTTCTAGGAAATTTTATACTTATTGTCTCAATATCAACTGACACTGATTTTATAACCCATTATAATTTCCTGCCAAACCTCCTTACACCTGAGCTTTAAGTGTTCCATAGGGAAAAAAAAAGATCCATTCCTCTCAGACCTAGAGAAAATTACCATACACAATCTCTTCCTCTTCCATAATTGACAGTCAGACATTTTGCTCAAATCCTCTAGAGAACTAAAGTAATTAAACTCAGTTATTCAGGTTTATTTGCCATTGATAAAGTTAGGTGAAATGGTTCCTCCAAGCCTCACATGCTGCTAGTCAAATAATTCATTGTCCTCCTCTGCTGTGCTAATAGAAATGCTAGCTTATCACATATATCAACAGAGAGAGCTATGTAAAAAAAACACTTCCTTTCTTGCTTGTTTTAGACATCTACATATCTAGTTAATTATGCTCTTCTATGTATCCTGACGAGGTGGTACTACCTGAACTACAAATTAAACCTCAAATTTCCACAGTGACTTAATGCTGCTTCCTGTTTGGTTGCATTTGGCTAAGCTCTCTATCTGTTCCCAAGCTCTAATGGCTGATTTTTTTCCACTGTGTTCCTAGCATCCCTCCTTGAGCTGCAATAGCTAATTCAGGCTAGACCTAAAGTAATGGAGCCATTAGGACTGTAGACTGGGCTTGAATATCACCAGCACCTGATTAACTTTGCACCCACAGCGTGGCTTGGATCATGCCAATTTGCACTTTCCCAAAATAATATTTGGAATCAGATGAGAGAGCTAACACCTGCCCAGGAATACTCCAGATGGTACCTTGGATGTAACATCATATTTGGGTGTGAAAAAAAGCAGTTTAGGCCTTGTAGATATGATATGCCAAGCAACTAGGCCTCAGAAGCCAAGATCAACCAAACCTTACTTTTCTCTGACACTTTATGAGATTCTTTGCAGTTTCTATGCATCTGGGTTTAATTTTCTGTACAATTGAAGTTTTGCTATCCTAGTGTGCATCCATTTTTTCAGAGCGCTTAGGAAAATAAAAACTCCTTTCAGAATACTCAAGTCCTCTGTAGTGAAAATTGTCTAGGAATCCCATAGTTTACTTCCAAGTTCTTAGCAACTCAATCTTCAGGAGGACTTTTTCTCCAATACCTGAAATTTCTGTCCAATATTAGTATCTTTGAAAGTCATTGAAAAGGGTTCATGTCTAAGTTTTGTGGGTTTGTTTGTTGTTGGATTTTTTATTGTCAGTACATGTTTAGAACCAAATAATTTCTATCTATCTATATGCTTAATAACACCTTCAAAGTATTTGAATAACATCTGTGACATAAAACTCCACGTCAGGTAAGCAGAGGCAACAGTGTTCATTTATGTGCAATACATATACTCCTTCTACAACATATTTAAACAGGTATAATCTCCTGAAGGAGTAATTAGAAAATATTTACAAGTAAATCAATTGGAAAGAAGTCATGCTTAGGCCTTCCTCTTGCTGAATGACATGGGCATATACTTTAAGTTCCATTCATAAACATGGGAAAAGAAAACAAAACAAGAGCAGTTTACTATAGTCCAGGCGAAAGATAATTGACAGGATTTATTTCATTGCCAGGATGAAGAGTATGAAGATATAATTTTTGGACAAAGAACTTGATCTACCAATGACCACTAGGAGAAATAAAGGGAGTACCTATGACTCACCGTGAAAAGGACACGCTTAAAATTAGCTGCAGTAAATCTGATCTGATAAACAAACACAGGACAACTAGCCTAAAATTCCACCTAATCATAGATATTCTAAAGGATAAAATAACTGAATCACCACCATGATTAACTAAATCACTAGAGAATCACACACTGAAAATTTCTGGTCTTCATTAAGCCCATACTATACCTGTGGTTTACTGTTCTGTGTATACAAGCGGCTTTCAAAGCCTTAAGAAAAGAGAGCAATTTCAGAAGTAAAATTTCTGCTTAAAATCTTCACTAAGAGCCAATATGAGGTTAAGACAAATAATATTAATTGCTTCTGCCCACCGAAACATAAAACCATCCATTTAGAGCATGGCATTAACATTTATATCCAACTAGACATCTCCACTGTAAAAGATGAATTTTCATTCATCCTCAGGGCTTCCTGTACTTCCTGTGATAAAAAGAGACAGCAGAATTTTTATACATATATTATATATGGATAAGGCATTGAGAACTTTGCTGAACTGAGTTTTCACTACTTGCATACAGAACATCCATGAATAAATATCCTTTCTTTATGAACATGTGATGTAACAGACTGTCACACTGTGTGACTGCATGCTTCCCTTTCCTCAAAGATGCAAGTCTCATTTAATGGACAGCACAAGCAATACTAACATCTATAGTTATTTTACATTTTGTCTTTTTATCCTTATTAGTCAATCTTTGATCACAGGTCTTGTCTAGCCACCCATTAATCAAATTAATACTTGGATTTGAAAGTCTCATAAAAGTTAATGACTATTCCCTTGTTATTTCTTTCTTTCTCAGCTTACAGACCATGGGAACATTCCTACTCCTTTTCAATGCAGGTAAAACAGGTTAGCTGACATTGACATAAATAATCATTATTAAAAAGTGTTGGCTTTATGGGTATTCAGTCTCCACATACATCAGCAGAATGGATCTTCTCCACCAACCAGTGAGTTCTTTTGTTTACTTGATTTTTTTATTTTAAAAACAAAGATCTGTATACAGGAGAGAAATAATCTGAAAACAAAGATAGTAGGGCCAGAAATCATTCAGGAGAGCTGTCTCACACAGGAGGGAAATGGTTTTGTATTGCATACAATGTTAATTAACCCATTATTGAAATACTATCTGTCTTACAGTGCCCACTCTTTAGAAATATATAGATCATCTGGAAATGTTCACAATGTAAACTGAAGAGAAATAGCAAGAACAGTAAAAACCTATTTCTCAGTATGACAGTAAAAGAAGCTCTATATTCTAATTTACCAAAAAGACTGAGAAATCAGCATCTGTTTATTTCCTAATATAACTAGCAGTACTGAGCAGAAAATGATTCTGTGAAGCCAGGCTTAAGAGTGAGGAGAAACAGTGTTTTTTAGTAGACAGAAAAAACCATAAACACTCCTAATTCAACCTTAACAAAGACATAAGAAACATTAGTATAAGTACATGTTGAGAATAATTGCTCTAGATATAATGTGATTAACATAATTAGTTCAAGAGAGAACTCAGACCAAGCAGTGACATCAACCTCCTAAGACCAAACATATCGTCATTAAAGGATTACTCTCTGCAAATCTTTGACCATCTGAACAATTCTCAATATGCAGAACTCCAGAAAAACAGAAAAATCAACTTCTTTGCCTGACCCTCTCAAAAAAACCCCAAAACAATCACTCTCATGCTGTTCAGCAAATCAGAAGAAAAAAAAAATATATATACTAAGCCATTTTTAGCATTGTTGGTTAGTGATAGCCATTCCAATAACAAAGAATAAAACTAGCAACTGCTTCAACATTGCACACTGAAAAGACTTCATCAGCACTCAAGGCCTCAGTATTAGCTACCAAGAGGCCACTGCTTGGTATTTCTATACAATCAATACATTTAAAAAATCTGTTCTATGTAATCTAAATATCCTTTCCATTAACCTTTCTGTCCAAAAAAACAGCCTGACAACACAATAGGGAGAACTTTTTCATTAACTCCTCAGTATTTAGACAGTCAAAATGAGGCCACTTATAACCTGATTCTCCTTTGATTAAGAGAAAACAATTTAAAAAAAAAAATTGAACTGATCACACAGGAAAGAAACCATTTCACCTCAGACAATTCAACTGAGTCTTTCAGGAAATGATGCAGCAAGAAAACAATTTTTAAAAGCAATGGCACACTACAACAGTCTCCCCAGATAGCTGCTCCAAAATTCCTCTGTACCTCTGACACATATATTTCATTTTCATTATCTGGACTAAAATGGTATTCCTATGTAGAGCCCCACCACAGAACTGGGAAGTGTCTTCATCTGCTATCCTCTGAAACATTAATACTAACAAACTTTTTAGACACATGAAAAATGGCAACCTGCAAACTATACCATACAAAAGGCTACCAATGAGTTTTATCTCCATGGAAGTGAGGACTGTGCCAAATACACAGAGAAATGGGTTCCACATAGTCATGCCCCCACATATTATTGCAACTTTTCTGATAAAAACATTCAAAATAGAGGCAAATTTTTTCAGTCTGTATATTATCCCAGGAAAGTAGCACCTGTCAGTATCCTAAGTTACCTTGGTTCAGACCAACAAGACCACCTAGACCAACATTTTGTATCTAACTGTCCCTTAGCAAATGCTGAGTGAAGAGCAAGACAACAGCAAGCAATTATTGTGGTTGGAATGGGAAGATACTACCTTTCTGTCTTGAGAACAATAAGAAAAAAATCCAAGAAAGGCACCAAAATAATTAAATAGGGGGGTTTGGTAATAAGAAGCATTAAGAGCTACTACTATGGCATCAGCACTGCCCAAATAATTCCCACAATTACCCTTGCTTTTTGGCAAGCATTTGGTGCCTGCTTGGATGTCACAAACATAAGCACAGCAGGGATGCATCAGAATAAAACAGCACGTCTACAGCATCAATGAAACATTAAGACACCCTAATTATAAATCAAGGAGGTTGTTAACATGCTGCCATATCAGCTCTTCTTGCCTAGGTTGGGGAGAAGCTGCAATTGCAACAAGCTGTGGAGCATCACAGCAGGGACAGTCTCCAGATTCCGAGTATCCTTCACCTACAGTTCTACAGCTACTACCCTGCACTACAGAACAGGCATCTCTGCTCAGTCAGTGCAAAAAGGCACAGTCCTCAAAAATTAACAAATCATGAATTGGCTCCATTTTTTCCTTTATAATTCTGGCAGCAAGATGACATCTCTTTAGCATACACATACTGATACATATCCTCCTTGCATGTGTCTTTTCATATACACTACCCCTGCTTATGGAAATGCATGTCAGCCATCCTTTCACCTATTTAATAACCTTAGGCACATGCCTCTTTTAAAATCAGGAATAAATGACATAATTAAAAGAGTAAATAATGGAATAACTATGATCTAATGTAGAAATATGTATTTTGGTATTCCTTAACAATAAAAATCTAAGAGCAAACTTGCTCCCTAAATAGAGCCACACATCAACACCTCTCAAAAACTCATTACTTTGTCTCTTACAGGACTGTAGCCAACGTTAAAGCCCATCATACTGATATCTTAAAATCTGAAAATGCAGTACCAGAAACCACTTTTTGAACAGAACTTTGATTATGTGTCAATGATGCAGCCTAGTACAGTTCAAATATTACAGCAATGTCATGCTAAGGTTATATTAAGCAACTAATTTTTATTTACTTTTTTTTTTTTTTTTAAACAGGTCAATTATGAAATACCAGGTTCCAGGAAATGCATTAAGTCAGCTGCACTGAAAAGATGTTAATTTCTGAGTATAATCAGTGTCACATCATGTACTGAATGTACTACTTTCCTTTTGTTTTTTTTAAATTGTATTTATTAACTACTTAACAACATTTGTATCAACAACGGCAAAGCACTTTAAGTTCCCACTACACATAGCTTTACATGTTTTTGGCAAATATTGCTGGGAGGGGAAAAATGTGCATGAAGCTGTTAATATTTCCATATTCAGCAGTAATTAAGCACATGGTCATACACTGTAATGAATATGAGGGTCATGGGAAGTGATGAGTTTCTTAAGTGATATAGGCATCTTTCCATGTAGAAATTCTTTGCCAGTACAGTTTGTCCTTTCTTCTTATTATAAGAGGTAATTAAGAAGATTAGGAAAGACATCTATGAAATTCAGTATCAACAGTGTAAAAGATGCACATCTGGCTTATAATCAATGTGCTTAGCCTCCTATTGTTGTGGCAGTGAAGCTTAAAAATAATATAATTAAGGTTGGAATTTATAAATATTTTTCTGAGAAATTTGTTGGGAGATGAGGATCTATCCAGCAGTAGAGTCTAAAGCTTTGCTAATATTATGGCTCTGGCTACAATCATCTGCCACTTTAGCTTGAATGATACGAAAGAGGACAATGGAAGAAGTCTCATGAGTTCTGTGTGTATTATATCTAGGCATCTGGAAAAGAAAATATTTCCTTCTGGCAGATTAACTCTGCCATAATCTGGGTAGGAAAAAATTAAAACTTAAGCATTTGTGGATTACAAATAGAGTTGTTTGGAAATTCTGTGTGCAACAATACAAGGGCTGGGTGTGTTTTGAGCATGTAATTTATCAGTAGATAATAGAGTTCAAAAAGTTGTAGTGAACACCCAAACGTCAGCATGATCAGCATTCCTTCTCAGTGCTGCCTTTGCAAGTGTTGTCCAATATACCATGAAAAGGATAAAAAACCAAGAAAAAATGTCTTATAACCCCAGGCAGATCTCCACCACCTTCAACTTACCATAAGCAAATTTAAATCTAACATTTACCATGATGGATACAAGTTCTAACACACTAACAACTCATCATATTTTGGGATATAGTTATACCTTAAACACTGCAATATTTAGTGATTTCCTCACTTTTTAACAGGTTTTAAAAAAACCACAAACCATCTACCGTAATTAATTCAGCAAATCTCAGTCACAGATAAATTTTGGTTCATTTCAGTCCAAATCAGTCCAGTTCAGTTGCTAATGAAATTCAGATAAACTACTCTGGCTGCAGGCCCATTGACTTCTGGCTGAAGAGTACGCACAGCTGGATGTCTGTAAATCAGGCAGGACACAATTTCTGCATATAGGTTAAAGACTGTTCTGCGTCACCAACATGTAAGAGTACAGACACTAAGCCAGAGACCTCAAAACAGCTTTTTGCCTGCCTGGCAACTTCCTCATAAAAACAAAGCTTACTTTTCCAGCTGTATCACATTACATGATGTGAGCATTTGTAAAGTAGACTAGACTGAAGCAAAAGGGATAGAGAGAAAATTATACCCCTACTGATGTAAAGTGACTTAGGCTACACAGTCATTTTAAGTCACCACAGATCCATGCTGACACCAATAGAGTCAGTTCCATCCTCTCCCCCTCATTTCTTAACACCATCATTACTCAGGCAGTAGAATTTCTACATACATAATATGAACTAAGTAGATCATCTAGTAAATTTCTTTCCTGAAAATACTGCTTTCTGAAAGATTAGGATATGCTGTTATCAGAAATATTTTATGACTATAGACTTTATCTTGCTACAAGAAAATCACAGACAAAGCTCATAAGCATCCATTTCATTCTATAAAAAATACATTCAACTTTATCTTTTTTACTTGGCAAGTGTAGTTTTAAATCTGGTTCTCCTTCTTTATACCTAAAATCCAGCACTAAAGAAGCCATATCTGTATGACTGCCTTTAGTGTAATAACTACAGCCACCTTAAAGGCTGCTGTCAGCAAAAGGGAAGTAGCAGGAAGGCAGACAGATGTGTAGGATGATAACAGATATGAAGCTGAATGCTAAGGGTAGCATAACTATTGCTTGACACTTTTAATGCAAATTTTGGGAAAATTAGCCATAATATTGAATTTTTAAGCGTATGAAAAAAATGGACAAATCCCACTGTAGTGCCTATTCACATTAAAACTTCGCTAGGATAATGGTCAGCAGTCACTTTGCTCTAGCAGTTGCTACAAAAAATTTCATGAGGACTTTCACAAAAAAGTTCCCCCAAAAACTGGAAACTTGGAAACTTTGAGAAATTCGTAATAAATTCCACTTAGCAAAATACGATTCTTGAAGCTGAAGTCTCCAAAGCATTTATTTGGTTTTAGCATAAAGACCCTTGACCCAGACTATAAACAGGGTTTCAAACACAATGATTTCCTACAATGATTTCAAGCACCTTAGACAAAATTATTATTTTTAAAGAGCATAGCTCATAAACACAAGAATTATTAATTTCTGGTAACACAGAAGTATTTTTCATCATCTGTTTACAAAAACCATTGTCACAATCATAACAGTGTTTTCTGATTGCTGTTGTGGATTATAACAACAGGCTTCTTGCAGTGCTGTAGTTTGCAAACTACAAAGAAAGTAGTAAACAATCTATTGCTATATACTTCTACTCTGCTGCTAGGTACTCTCTTTAAACCAACAAAAAATTATTGCCACCTTAGGGTGATATGGAGTCATCACCACCAAAAATCTGGCTCAATGTAGCCTTTACTATCCCTTGTCCACCATCTTTTTTTTTTTTTAAATTCTGCAGAAAAGGAATTTTCTAGGAAGTAACAATAGCCCCTCTATTTTAAATATTAATTATCATTAGAACTTAAAACCCTAACCATATTAGAAGTCAGCCACAAAGCCCAACCAGTGTTTCTTCCCTAACCTTCTTGGTAATTTCCTCCTTTGCATTTTAGCTGGTACATTACAAATCATTGTTAGAATTGCATGAATATTACCCTTGCAGACAATCTCACAAAACTTAAGATCATTACAAAATCTATGATCATTGTCAACCCAGGCTGGCTCAAAAGGAAGTTTTCTGGGTCTATTTAGCAAGGTATTTTACCTAAAGCAACCCAACAGAAATAGCTTCAGAATTTGATACACTGGGTTATAGTATCTATGTCAAAGTTCTTATCTAAAATTAACTTATTACATGTTGCAAGTTGGAACTTCTGAGATGGTATATCCAGCAATTTACTGAGGCATATTGGATAATTTTAATTCAAAACCTAGCAATTTCAGATCCAAGAAAACCAAGTTTTGTTCTCAAAATAGACACTAGAGGTTGATGGATAGTATTTGCAATGCAAAATGGGTAAACTAAAATTCCAATATTAATACCAGTATATTTTAAAATAAAAATACCAAAATGACCAAAATATTTTAAATTTTTTTAGCCTATTTTGCCTTCAAAAAATGTTAGAACCTAAACACAAAAATTATAATAGTCAAGTTACACAAAAAACAGATTTCCTCTTTAAATCTGAAAATAACTGAGCTGTTCAAACCTAAATTTCAATCACAAATAAAAAGCACTTACCTTCTTGTCTGTTATTTTTCCTTTTTAGCCATTTTTCCACAGTTTCTGCACTAACACTTTCTGACACAAACTCATCCAGTACCTGGGGGTGAAGAGAAAGATATGCCTTCACTTTTTCATCTGTTAAGCCTGAAAGAGAGAACATTAATTGATTACATTATTGGTATGAACTCCCTCATATGAAAAAAATACCTGGAGACCAGCAAGTATCAATATCCCTTTGTTTAACACATAGATTGAATATATGACTATTTAAATAGAGCAAAGAGAGCAATATCCTGTAAAAAATTGAGCTGTAGTACAGAGAATAGTAGAAGCAAAGTACAGCTGTATAAGATACCTTGTACAAAAAGTCCTCTAAAGGGTTACACAAACATTACCCAGGAGAAACATCCAGACAGGAATTCATGACTATGATTGTGACTACAAAATTATTTCCAAGCTATGCAAGATGATCAATAAAGAAACTGGTTAGAAGGAGATAGAAGAAAGTGAACTGGGATGTCTCACAGAGCACCAAATTCAGTATTCTCACTGCAAATGGCAGCAAAATCAACACAAGCCAAGATTTATTTTGGAACGCCAAAATTATATGCAATTTTAAAATACTAGAATTATTTAAGTTACTTTTGATGTGTAAACTCTTTTCACAGGCATGCTTCCATTACTTCAGTAATTTAGTTACCAAAATGAAAATAATTGCAGATAAAAGGAATTTACAATAGCTGTGACAAAAAGAAAACTCCAGTAAACATTTTATAAAAAGAAGAAATATTCAGAATCTCACATCCCTAACAGTCATAAATAAATCTTCAAATTCACAAAATTACACTCTGATTATACACTTTGCAAATCCCCCAGACAAAAAGACTGGCCACAGGCAGGTGAACCCAGCAGTGCTGAGACTGTCTAATAGCAATAAAAAGGACCTGTCCTGAGGGACTTGGCTCCAGGCTACCATAGAGGGAACAGGCACCCCAGTGCAAAAGCCTTAATGAGACATGAGGGGAAGAGGAGTAACATCCACTGTAATGACTCTAAATATGCCCTCTTCTCTTGTGTTTTGCATATTTAAATATAATAGTAAATTCTCCACAGAAAGCAGCCTGTTTGTTCTGTTCAGGGAAAAAGTCCTCTCTGAACAACAGTGATCTCTTTCAAAGAGTATTCATGCTACAAAATGAGATCAATTCTCCTATTTTTCCCTTTGCACAGTATCAGAATGTGATGAAGAGAGTCATAGTGCAATTTCAATGCTAGTCAATGATGGTAATATTTAAGATCTCTTACAAATGCTTACTGAAAAGTCTTCAGGAAATGATATCAGAAGTCAAACCAACAGCTCTCATCTGCAGTGCATCAACCATCTACATCACTTTTCTCACACCAACTGCACCACATCACTCATCCACATCAGCCCCCACCAGCTTAAAACTGGTTTAAATCACTCCTGCTTTTAATCCAGAGGTGGCAGTTCCTGTTGGATATCATAGCCTCAAAAAACAACGTTGCCCCTTAAGGCAATTACCCATATATTAATCACTTGAATAAGAGATAATTGAACATCCTGATTGCATTAGTAAAGAGAAGGTTTATCCTAAATCAATAGAGAAGTAGATATTCAGCAAGTGGAGCAAAAACAAGCAAAGCCTCTACTTTGATTGTTTAACCTCAGGTGATAGCCTGTAGAGTTAGATCATAATGCAGGTATAAAGAAGTAGAAGTGCAAAATGAACAAAATTATTTTAAAGCCAATGCAGTGATCACCTCGTTCTGGAAAAAAAAAATAAAATCAAACTCATTAATATAATTCTGTAATTTGTACAAATGAGAAAAATGTAAAAGTACCTTGAAATACTTGAAAAAGTATTTCTAATTTCATAGTGAGAAAATTTGAAAAGAAAACATGTTTTAAGAATCATTCAAAAGAGTACATTTTAAAGATTCAGCCACCAGAATGTCATCAAAATTTATGCTCCCTTTAAGTCCTACATGAAAAATAATCAAAATAGACTTGTCATAAAATGTCTTCTACTTCCAAGTTGTTTTTAGACTGCAAAGAAACACTTTTTTTGCTTCTAGTAAAAAAACTAGGACCTGACAAGATTGCAAAATTAGCAACTGGAATTCTGAAAAGATTTATTTGTTTCTTCAGTGAAAATAACTTTTCTTTCTTGACCCAAACCTTTATATGTTGTTAGTTTTGTAAAACACACATCAGAATTCAATAAAAATGTCAATTTTAAATAAGACTTCAGTCTACAGGAACCAAGTTTAATATCCAGATATTATGCAACTTCAGGAACCTAAAGGTAAAAACTTTGTTTAGCCTTATACAGAAAAGCAATTCATGGACCTGAATTTAGGAGAAATCCTAAACAGTCTTTGAATTACTCTTTTTTATTTCACTGAATGTATCTGTGCGGATGTTCTTTCTCAATGGATTTGTAGATGGGAGCAAGAAAACAGCATTTACAACTATGTTTGCAGAGTTAAAAAAGAGTAACTTAAACCTATTTTCTACATAGATTAAGGCCAATTTATTGGTCGGCTCCCAGCTGCTAGCCTGCTGCATCAAAAAATACATCCTGCAAACATTCACACAAACTCCACAACCAAAACTAATAATAACACATTGTAACTTGACAAAATGTAGAAATACAAGCCTTTAAGAATAAATTTTAATGGCTTGTGTTTTATGTACATTAAGGCTAAAAAAGTGTTGTAAAGATGCCTGAATGTAAGAGCATTTTACAGCTATGCAGATGCAATTATCTTATGGCATATGTAAAGCCTTCTCGATTGCAAGATGTTCATTAGAATAAAGTTATTGTGTAACAATAAGCATATACTTGCCCTCTTGAAAATTCACGTGCTCCTGAAAACTTTAGTACATGTACTTTTGTTAAATATTACTGACCTCTCGTATCAAAGCATTGCAATCCTTTAATTCTGAAAATGCAAAAAACCCTAATGGAATATTTAGAGGTAATGATTACTAACATTTAAATGAGCAGGACAATAACACACCCACACTCAGGAACCAAAAGTTTATCATGCTAATCAGATGCCATTTACAGACTTACCAACAAACATAAGACAAGCCAATGCTGGTTATTAATTGTTCTGCTACCAACATACTGGTCTTAAGTATATGGGGCAGTAAACTTTTCTACATTTATTCACATTAGAAACATTTTTCCTCTACTACTTCTCCCCTCACTACTACTTCCCACAACCTTCAGTAATGCCAGGACTTCTCTCATTCTTGCTCATTTCTTTTGTGGAGCATCAAGTGTATACATCAGCAGTGCCTAGCAAAGAAAAAGGCAGCAGTGCACACACATTGCTAACTGTGTTGGTCTGCACCCAAGCAGCCCAAACAAAAGCTCCCCCCACTTCATTTCATGCACCCTCAGAAGGCATCAGCTCTAGTATGTGGAACACATCTGTCCTCTGACAGAGCTGTGACAGTTACCAAGAGGGACCATTGCTCAGGAGAGCAGAACTGTGGCCAACAGCCTACCATTCAGCAGGCCAGAAAGCACAGAAAGACTGGAATAATTCCTCTGGGAATTCAAGGGGAATTCTGGCATTTGATTGGGATGTCCATTCATTCCATTTATGCAGTGGAGTTTCCCCTCCATACATATATGTTGTTTAATTAAAAACACACACACCAAACCACGTTTCTCTCTTGCATTCTTATTTTAAGAGGATCAACTCACATTTTAGTGCTGCTATCCAACACAACTTGCTGTTGCACACATTAACTATTTGTTCTGAATTTGTGATTAAATAATGAAGGACACACACATATCAGACAAACTCCTCCTTTTTTCATTCCCCTGTGAACAAACCATAGGCAAAGAAACAGCTCCAGGTGCCCACCACTTGTGGCAGCCCAGCAGCTCCTCACTTCCTGACTAGCACACCCAGTTAGATTGTGTAGATCTCAATCTAGCCATACCATCTGCTTTTACAAGTTTCTTCATACGTATGGAAAACATTAATCAAGTTGGATTTGGTTTCATATTTTTTATTTCTAGGCTACTCTAACAGAAGCAAAAATACATCTTGCCAATAAATGCTGGGCTTTATGCAAGTGGTTCACGTTATTGTGGGTTTTTTTGCGTATCTAATTTATTACAGGGTAAGACAATGTAAAACTGGCAAAACTCAATGCAAAGCAGAAGACATCCTTTACTCCTGACATCGCCCAAGAGGCAATTTCTTGATCAGCAAGAGGCCTTTTCACTACCAGAGCAGTTCTAGCAGGACACTCATCCCAGGATGTTCATGTTGGCACTGGCTCTTGGCACCTCTGGACTGTGGTCTCTGACTGACACCACCAGTTTATTATCCTATAGTAAAAACCTGCATACCTTTTCTCTGTAAACTTCCCAGGTAGCTCCACACAACACTGACTCCTCCTGTCCTTCCATCTACCACCTTCTTCCTTCTGCATGACCAGCTCACCCCTTCCTGTTCCTTTACAGGACCACCTAACCCTTCCTCCTTGCAGCAGGGACAGCAAACTCTCCCCTCCTAACTCTTTCTACCCTTCTTTCTTATATGCATAACACCTGCATGCCCTTTTACTCTTTTGTGATTGGTCAACACACATCAGCATTCCACCATCTCCTTCTATGCTGTTCACCTGTCTTATTCAGCTGCACCCCATTAGAGATGAGGCTCGGCCGCAGCTCAGTTCCTAATCTTCCACAATCTATTCTCCCACATGTTAACAGTGAGAAGGGTAAACATAATGATAGAATAGCAATACTATTTACTTGTAGTACTTCTAGAAACTTATGCATTAGTGCACTGTATAAAAAAAAACATAGCCTTGCTCTTCTACTTTGCATATGCCTCGAGCTGCGCATCTCATTTGGCTTAACTCATGCCAGCCCATTAAAATTTGGGGTTGTGTTTTGGGTTTGGTTTTTTTAAGTGGTGGTGTTCAAGGGTTTGTTTTCTTTAAATAACTCTTTGGATTTCAATTCAGCATGTGTAAGTGGTTTGGTGTCACTTTTGGGTTTATTTCCCTAACCAAACTATGTGAAATAGTTCCTTTTTCACTGGAATTAATCGCAGAAATATATACAATTGAAGCCAAATTTATGTGTGGATCTTTTTTCCTTTTCTATTTTACTAAACTAACAATAGAAAGTACAGATATTGCTACCAAGTATCACAGTCCAGATATTACAACTTAAACTAGAAAGCCAAAACCCTTATGGATAGTCTGGCTTCACTGAGGGTAAAGAATAAAGAAACCTTTATCTGAAGATAATTCAGCAAGTACAGTAGAGCTGTTTAAAGAGTAATATTTATTCATGTAGATTATGAACCAACACACAAAACTATATTTACTCTTTAATAATTTCAACAGGGTACCAAGACTAAATCACTGGGGGTTCAAAACCATAATAAAACATTGACTTTTTTTCTTTTTTTTTTTTTTTTTTTAGTACTTCTAAAAGCCAAACAACCCCAAAAAACCCACCATCTTCAAAAATACCTGCTAGGTCTCAAACAAAGCCAGTGTGAATATTGCAGGCTGCTTAATGGTGATTGCCTGGCCTGCTCAAGCCTAGTTTCTCCCTTTGATCTAGCAGCAGAGCTTTCCTTGCAACAAGTCCTATATTTCATTAATGATAACATAAATTAGAACCCTAAAAGAGATCAACCGCTTTCACAGAGCAATCTCCCACTGTCCAGAGTAAGTACACCAACAGCTTCATGAGTCAACATCTGTAGCACTAAAAAAAAAAAAAAAAACCAAACTAATTATGATAAGAGAAAATTAGGAAACATTTGTTACAGTTGGCAATACTATACTAGCAGTAGTACATTTTACAGGTACTGGCACAAACATTTTTCAAGAGGCCTCAAGTGTGGGAAGATAGTTTCCAAACAAAATGTGTATTTGAATGACCAGGAAGGAATAAAGCATAACAATGGACAAAGTCTATAGAATAGAAAGCTTCCTCCAATAAATGTGATGTATATTCATCCTCTTGATTATCACCATCCTCTTAATGTCTTTGTTGGGTTTTAGGAAAGACAAAATAACTGAATAACAACACTTGAAAACAAAAGCATAAAACACTAGGACTTCTATCTTAAGGAAGAAAATGGTTTTTGGGTGGAGGTGACAAATTACCCCAATTTAGCATCTTAAACCTCACTTTACAGTGAGTTTTACCTTAATTTGTAAGGGTACTACAATTTGTAAGGGAAGCAATGTAGGCTTGTCTACATCAGTAAACTGAATATGTCTAGGGCCGTTCACTGACCTGAAACTTAAGTGTTTTTCAACTCCTTCATCCTTACTATTAAGATTTCTTCATCTCCAACAATGAAGCCAAGGGAAAACTGAAAGGCTGATTGCCTGCTGGGAACCATCCCTGATCTGACCCTACTCCAGAGCAACATTCAAGACCTGCCCAGGACATCACTAGCTGGCTTGGAAAATGCAATGCCAAAACCATTCCAGACAAAAATCGAATTCTAGTATATAAGAATGCTCCTTCACACTGTTTACTAACTCAGATATAGCAGACCCAGGTTTAAAAAGAAAATAAGAAACAAAAACCTTCAAACATCAATTATCAGCAATTACTCCTTGCCTTTGAGCCAGTCTTCAACAGCCTTCCTTTAGATAAAAAAAAAAAAAAAATCATAAAGTCAAAAATCACCAGATGGTCATATTTTTGCTTTCAGCTTTTATGCTGCCTAAAATATTTAAAACATTTCTTAGATATTAGATAACCTGTGTAGTAGTGAATTGATTCATGGCTCTGCTCTCTGACTCTTAATCCATGTCACACTGCACTCTCCTCTGAGAATAGTTTCACTGAGCTCAGTATGAAGCAGAACTGACTGTGAATGAGCTAAAGGAATTGAAGCCTAAAGCTATGTTTAAAAATCTGCTCCATTTAGCAACATGAGTCACACACGTCATTAGCAATTCTGGCAATTTTTTCATTAGCTTTTGATATTTGGTCTTTTTTTTCTAAAACCACTAGCTTAATCAAACCTCATGATTAGGCAAGAATTTTAATTTTCACCTAAAGTTTCTGGTTCCCAGTCTGGGGCAGGGGGCACACAGGGAGGCAGGAAAGAATGGGTAAAAACTGATGAGCCAGCCAATACTTAGCAAGGGTCAGCATTTTATCCTAGAGCAGCTAATCTCTGAAAGACTGCATTCCCTCCAAAGATTGCTTCCCTCCAAACACCTGCACTTAACACATCTTTTGCCCATCTAGACAGGATCCAGTGGTTTGTGAGGATGTACATAGGTCATTGTAAGAAATCAGGTGTATTTCGCATATCAAGAAGGCTTTTACTAATAAACACAAAAGGAAATAACTTCAAATGCTATCAATGTTGCACCTGTTAACAACAATAGCAAAGTAATTAAAATTTTAAAATACATTAATTAACTTGTTTGGTTTAATAAGCAATTATTTCCTGAAATTAGACGGGTCGCAGAGTCACAGCAAATATAGGCAGTCTTAATTTCTCCAAGTAGCTACAAATGCCTAAGTTGAAAATATTTTTTCTTATCTGAAATAATAAAATTATGAAGTGAGAAGTTTCACACTTTCTCAAAATCAGCATTTGAAAATAAATATCATACTTGTATGAAAAAAGAAGACCTGAAATATTTGAAAATCCAGAAGACCTAATCTGAACACAGCTTTGCTGTGTACTCCTTTATCTAAAGCACTCTTGTCCCATCTCTTACTTACAAAAAGATCACCTCTCTGTATTTTTCTACAGAGCTTTATAAATGATATTTGTAGTTATTCTCAAAAGCATTCAAAGCATGTGTGTACATTGCTTCATTTGGATTAAGCATTAATCCCATTAAATCAATCCCTTCTTTGTTCAAAGCATCAGGATTCAAAACCACAGGCACAGTCAGTTTTGAAATATCCTTTTCAAGTCAGACTTTTTATCTTAATCCATTTAAGTACACAGGAATGTAATGTGACCAAGTGCCCAAACCCTCTGAAACCTGACATTACTCGTCTGGCAAAAAGTATCATTAACGAGGAGCAATCAGAATGGTCCAACCTCTTTGATTTCTCTTTGCTTGAAAAAAATCAATTCACAAGCTTGTCTGTGAGCAGCTCCAGTCACCTTTTCTGCCCCTCTCCTCCAAGTCCCTGCTGCATTGCTAGAAGAAACCCAATACATGGCTCCAGCATATCACTAGTAAAAAATAATAATGCAGTACCTGAAAACACCTCACTGCTGATTTAGGTATTTTTAGGGGGTTTTGTTTGTTTCACAGATAATAAATTTTACTATTAACCATTTCAAATCTTCAATTCAAAAGTGAATGTTTTATTACCTCCAGTAACTATGCAAACCTGCAGGCTCTGTATGTGTATAAATGACAGCAGTAGCCACTTGACATCTCAGCCAGGATGCCAGCAGCACTGCTGAAAGTTTAGAGACAGAAAATAACAGACCAGCTCAGCTAAACAGAACTGAAATGTGCTCATACAGAAAGAATATCAACAACCTGTATCCTGTAATTCAAATCCCATATTCCTGATTAAAAAAACATGGATGCACTGGAACATGCCAGATGCTGAGCAAGGCATGGACATAATAAGGCCTTTAATTTCCACCAACATTCATGGTGGTTTTTCTCATATTATCAGCATCTTCCAAGCCTGAGCCCTAGACATCTGCAGACACTCAGCTGCTTATGTCTCCCAAAATCTAACACTCAAGAACTGCACAGTATTGGCAGCTCTGAGCCCTGATTCAGTATTAACTTAAAAAGATTTTTAAAAAAATTAAAAAAAAAAAAATTAAACTCTTGATGAAATCAGTTTTCATTAGCTAGAGCTAAAAGGCCTATAATCCTTCCATAGGAATTATATACATGCCTAATGGAGTCAACGTATTCTCAATTTGAATATTCATTTTTCCTGGGCTTTCAAAACACACTTCAAGTTGTCTGAATGGCACAATCCTGTACGCATACTGTTATGCTGTAATATCATCCATTAGTTGATGTATGGAGCTTTTTTAACTCTGTCTTACTTTCCTGGTTTGGGAGTAGCTTTTCTCCAGTTCTTATTAGCACATTGGAGTAACTCCGAGGGGTCTGTAAAAAAACTTCAGTCTCCTTCCAGGTGCATGACGGAACCAAATTTGGAAATTTAATTAACACTCTGCAAAAGCTAACAAAAGGACTATAGACATGCTCCAGGACTTGCAAATTGTAATCAAATATATTCAAGCATTTGCTTGAGAGAGTTATGTATCATCGTAAGGTTACTGATAAAAATAATTATTAACATAATTATAAGGAAAGCATTATACTGAAGTAGGTTAAAATGTACTTGTAGATGTATAAGGAACATCTCAGTGTAACTACCTGCCTTTTTCTTTCTCTTGCTCAATACATGGAGCCAGGGTCTTTGCTCCTGCCCAAAATATACCTGAAGAGTAATGTATGTCTTAATAAAGACTAAATAAATACTAAAATACATTAATAACTCATGAAAAATGAGAAGTCCGTCAGAACACGCACATAATTAATCTCTTAAAAGAGTATATACAGCTTGAGATTAAACTACTTAAAATCTAATGATTAAGCATGGTTAGAATGCCTTCACTCTACCCTTAAGAACAGGTTTTGGGATCAAGCTCTTGATTTGTGTCTTCTCCAGTAATACCTTCTGGCTGGTGAAATGTCTTCCTCCCACCTGACACCTAACCCTGGAGTAGCTCCCTTTTTAAATGAACTCTTCTGGCTTAAAAGTAGTCCCATTGGCTTTATTACCAGTGTTTTACTGTTGATTTATTACTTGAACAAACTTCCGTGAATAAAGTTCTCTAAATGCTTTATAATACCAATATAATACCAATATAAATGTGCAGTCTTGTTTATAAACTGCAACGTAACTTAGTCCACAAACAAGATCCACTATGATGAAACCTTGGAAGGATACTACATGCCTGTGCCAAGTCTCATTCTGTTATTTCACTAACTTGGAGAAAGAGAATGCTCTTCCTTCTGAAAGGAGCATCCTACTTCATCTTAACACTTAGATTAGTAGGCATGTTAGGACAATTTCCCAGAGCACAGGACTCTTCTGAAATAACACCTACACACTGTCAAATAACACTCTACTTAGCAACAAGACTGGACACCTGAGAGTCTCTACTTTGGTGCTACTAGAACCCTATCTGGCAGCACCACAGACCAGGATTTGTCATTCTTTTTAAACCCCTCCAAACTTCAAGTCTTAGGATGCCTAAAGCAAACATAGTCAACATCCTTTGCAAAATGAGAAGGTACAAAACCTGAAGAAATCAGTCACTAAAAAGCAATAATAGAGGAAATATAATACAACCACATCCAGAAAGGTTTGATCTGGCTCATGGGAAGGAAGCTCTTCAGAAGCCAACCATGCTAGCCCAGCACTTTTCTAGATGTCATGGCTAAAATAAAACATTTAGAAAAATATACAAATTAGTCTAAATAATGAATTTCACATATTCTGTAACTCCTTCAAGTCCTGCAGCCAGGTCATTTATGAAGATGTTGAAGAGCATGGGGCAGAGGATGGACCCTGTGGAACCCCACCAGTGACAGGTCCCCAGCCTCATGTCACCTCATGTCACACATGAGCCAGTTGTCACCTCACGATGTCACCTGTGAGCCAGTTGCTCACCCATCACCTAACACTGTTATCCAGCTGTGTACCAGATGTTTGCCCCAGAGGATCCTGTGAGAGACCACATCAAAAGCTTTGCTGAAGTCCAAAAACCTTGCTACACAAAACTGATGAATGGACAACTTTAGAAAGGACGCAAGAGGCAGGCTACAAGCTGCTATTCTTATTTGTTCTAAAGATTGCCATGATATTTACAGGTTAATTTGTTTAAAGACAGCTAGAAATTGCTGCCAACATCCTGACCTTAATTAACACAAAGAGTGTTGTCTGCTAGATGTTCATGAAGCCTAACAAAGTGAAAAGTGAAGGCTGAGCTGGTGTACATATTTTTTTAAAAAAGACATCTGATTTTAAATTAAAAAACTAAGTTGTAAAAGCTTAATTTTCCAATTAGTGTCTTGAGGTTACTAATAGATATAAAATGGGTGCACCTTCTAAAGAAAGAAATAAAATTTTAAATTCCCATTCTGATTGCAGTATCAATTTTTCTTATTTTACCTTCTGACAATTAATTTTTTTT
The DNA here is from genome assembly GCA_030060385.1 of Muscicapa striata striata. NCBI lineage: Eukaryota > Metazoa > Chordata > Aves > Passeriformes > Muscicapidae > Muscicapa > Muscicapa striata. The sequence goes on along the minus strand of JAREIS010000067.1, from coordinate 369,863 downwards.
TCTTTTGTACTTCAATGACTATCTTGAAATAGTTTTCAAATCAACTTTTTTTAAAGGTACTGCTGGTCTGAATGAATACCATCTATCCTCTTTACACAGTGGAACAGGCTCATTTTTCTAAATTATAACACTGTATTTCTACAGCATTTCTCAATTCCAAAGAGATTTAACTCCAAGTATCCATATGCAAATATTCCACCATTCCTACAGGAGTTCCAGAAAACTCTCTAACCTAATTCAACCACCTTGACAAAAATTTCAATATCTAAAACAAGAAAAGAATTTCTAAAATATAAAACCTTCTAAAAACCTTCCAAAGAATCAAGTTTTGGTAACAGACTCCAGCTTTATCACTTGAATGTTAGAGGGTACATCATAGCCTTCCTTCAACACCATCAAAAGAGCTACACAGAAGATATCTTAGCAATAAAGCTGAAATACAAAAAGTTGGTATCACATAATTGATCTTGGAAACTGCTTTTTTACTCTACATTTTGTATTACTATAAAATATAGATATAAGATGCCTTTTTATACAAGATTGAACTTTGACTGACATTTAAACATTAAAAAAAAACCTAATTCTTTTGTGGGGAATAGAAAGCCTACCTTCAGTCTAATTAAGCACTGAAAGTAAAGCACTGACTCCATCAAACTGTCAGAAAAAAGTTAGAAACTCCAATTTATTTAAAACACTATCAAGGAAGAGAATTATTTTCTTTTTTTTCTGTCAGCTCTTTTATTTTCAGCTGTATAAATGAACAGAAGGAAAGATGATTTTTCAGAGTTGCTATCTCTGCTCAATTGTATGGTGATGGATGAAATGATGTGTCTATGTCAGTAAAGCACAGCCTAGGAAAAGCAGTATAATTTGAGATATTTAAAAGAACACGCTACTGAAGTAAAGGAGGTTTGAAGTGATAATTAAATGCTGTGTTACATACACTTGTACATTACAGACAAGGACACATTGTGCAACCCTTATTTGCTCTGGTGAACACTTACAGGAGTAGTCCTATTGACGTCAGCGAGACTACTTATGTGGCTAAGAGCTCACTAACATGTGAAGGGTTGTGCAACAAAGCCCCAAACACGTCTCATTCCACACATTGTTCCAAGCTTTGTTCCTCAACCACAGTTTTCTCTCTAATAGTGTTAATAATATTATTTCACTAATATTACCACTTAGAAAAATATGTGAGAGCATACAACTTGTTTAGTGGTATCTGACATACTCTGGTTTTTCAACTAGACACCAAAGCAGAGGCACACAAGAATTGCAGAGTCACTGAGGATGGCAGGCACCTCTAGAGACTACCAACAAAGTGACCCACTGCCACCAAAGCTGCAGTGGGTTTCTCAGGGTCCTGGTCTGCCAGCTTTGACTATCTCCACGGATGGAAGGAGACTACAACCCTCTCTGTGCAGTCTGTGCCAGTGTTCAGGCAGAAATCCATGTATTTCAATTCATACCCAATGCATTTTTTCCTCTTGCTGGGAACAGCCAAGAAAAACCTGAACTGGCTCCATCATTTACTTCCCCCTCCATAAGATGCTCATATAAACAGGTAAGGTCCCCTGTGATGCTTTCTTTTCTTCAGGCTGAACAATCCATTCCCAATCATCTTTATGGCCGTTTGCTGGACACAATTCACTACATCCATGTCTCTTGCACTAGGGAATACAAAACTGGGCTCAAGATGTGTCCCACCAGGGCTGGGTAGACGGGCAGGATTCACCCTCTGACCTGCTGGCAATGCTCTTCCTAACGCTGGGATGCTGCTGGCCTTCTCTGCTTTGAGAGCACACAGCTTGAGCAGGTTCAATAGATTTGCAGGAAGAAATGCTACAGGGATTTCTATTTCCTGGCAGGTGAAATAAACGAAAATACCTTCTACTGACTTGGATGTTGGCACCACAGAATAAAAAACAACATATGGTGTTGGCTGCTTTTCCAAAAGCTTTCACTGCTGTGGCAATGCTCTACACATGCAAGCTCATCTGGCAAAACATCTTCTATCGATACTATTTTAGACAAGAATTCAAATAATCTATTTGTTACTATTTTAAGAATTTCTTGTTGGCAACCACAGTAGAACAAAGACACAGTGTTTCAGTCATGCCCCCAGTTTTTATTATAAAGCTTAAGCAAATGCCAAGAATTCAAGGCTAGTTTCAAAAATTAAAAATGAGCAGCTGCATCTTTTCCCAGTCCTCCTCCCCTCCATCATCTCCCCACCCTCTTTTGTTTGTTTTGGAGACAGTGTAGCTCACAAACACGTGTTTACCTCTAAAAAGCATCCTTAGAAAGGAATGGAATGGGGGAGGGGGAGAAGAGTTGGAAAGAGCAGAAGTAAAAGGAAAACAGGAGAGATGAAAACTGAGGGCTTGTATTTGTACAGGACTCAGGAAACATGTTTTTAAAAAATTCCCACATTCACAGGATGCATATCCTGCCCTGTGCCTTTGCTGTACAGTTTTTATAAACTTTCCACAGGCAAAGATGATAAAGTACTCAATGAGAAAATAATTCTGGTAGAATCGCTTCTACTAAGTGCTTTATAACAGCTTTGTCTAAAGCCTATTTGAACTTGGTCATTGACTGCATTCAGAAAAACCTTTTAAAACTATAAATAATTCCATATAAGACAGACACTATAACACATGAAATTGAGGCACATTTCCACAAGGCTGGCCATAAATTCTCACTTTAACATGTTACAGTACTGACAGCTGAGATTCTGATTTCAGTCCAGCTCACTGACCAATAGTTCTCATGAGCCCATGACAGGTCCCTTACAATATCGCACAATGACCAAAAAAAAAACCAAAGCCATACCTAAAAAAACATGTTGATAGCACATAAACAGACTGATCCACTCCAAAACTAGCCAATTAAAAGCTGTATCATAAAATATCCAGTAGGAGAAGAGCACAAAAGTACTTCAAAATTTTTACATTAGACAAAATAAAGAGATTTAACAAATAGGTAGCTTTCAACATTTTTAAAGTCCTTCAGATTCACTCTGGGAAAGCCTCCAAGACTGCAACTTCTGTAGGCTGCAGAATATAAATTTTAATACTATTCAATTTAACTGACAGTGACATGAAAGATCTGGAGAAAATCCAGTGCACCCAAAATCACTAAAAAAATGACTCCACGTTGTACTGCAAGAAAAATGGCAGCAGGAGGTCTCTCAAGGATATAGTATCATTGACAAAAAGCAGTCATAAATATCAGTACATTACTCTTTCTCCTTTACTATCTGTCACATTATTTTACAGACTAATGGCTTAGTAATTTTGTGAACAGCAGTTCTGAGGACTTAATAGTGCTGGCACTGCTCACATTACTACAACGAGCTAACAAATGTACCTGGTAGCAAAATTCATCCAAGACCCTGGCACGTCTTTCCAGCAAACAAGCAATCCTGCAGTGCTTCTGTTTAAGCGCCTGTGACACACATACTCTAACTTTGTTGCAAGAAATACAAGCAATTCAAAGTCAATAGACAGCAAATATTTTCATAAGTAAGTTGAGCACACTCAGCACCCGGTGAAATTTTAATATGTATGGATTTCTAATTGGGCAGGGGGGATTGGTGGTGGTGCAGAGATTAGTAAAAAGAACAAAGAGGGAAGCACAGGGTAATTAAAAATGCATCAACTCAAATTCTTTAGGCACAGTCATCTTCTCATGTGATACAAAGGCTCAAGAAACACTGAATATATTATCAGCAGGAAAAGGCCACAGGGCTGCATAGATGGCTACATTTTCACCATGGATAAATGGACAGAGTAAAGCTGGGAGAAACACAGAAACAAAGAAAATGCAGAAGAAAACTTTAGAGGCACAAGGATGAACATAGGTCAGAGAGTACAAAGACTACTCAAGAAGTATAGCAATGACTAACTAAACTAGTACAAAATTAACCAGGAAAAAAAAACCAAAACCAAACTAACAACAAAAAATTAAAAAAAAAAAAAAAAAAAAAGGAAAAACCCAAGCCACAAATTGACAGCTCAGCTTTTGGCAAAATCAAGTCATCCTGTCTACCTGTGTGAACCTTCATGTTGTAGCAAAGAGTGATGAGGATAGGGATAGGAAGTCCAGGCTGAGAGAAGGCAGATCTCCACACAGCAACATTGATAACCTCCCCTGGTCTACAGTGACTGGGGATTACAGCCTAAAATGTGGAAGAATGAATGCATGCCATTCGAGAGCCCACATAACTACACTAATTTGCAAGTGCATAATGTCTAGAAAAGATCAGCTAGCACACTTTTTGGATTCAATAAACAAGTACGTTTTAAAACTATCCATAACCAATCAATTAGTTTCTTAGAAGAAGCTGGTAAGTAGAATTTCCCAAGAAACGTAAATATTTCAGTATTTTGAAATTGTTTTTTATTTGTAAGCAGTATTAAAAAGAACTTTATAGGAGTATGAAAACTGGGGACGTTTTTGTATGTTTTTCATTTTACTGCTTTGTACTTTTATTTTTTCTTTAGAATTCTGAAAAATGTAAACTGAATTATTTCCTCATAAACCTTCTATCAGAACTAACATGTTTGTACCTTTCCTTTCAACAAATCTGCATTTTTCAGAATGTACAAGTGAGAGCTTACATCTCTATGCCACTCAAAATTCCTCTATTCCACAATCTGCACACATGTGCTCCTTTCTTTAACTTTCCTTACTAGAAGCACCGAAATGAGCTAAACCTTACTAATTTATTTATTTGGCAAACCATTAAGGAAAAGGCATTACAAGTAACATGACCTTCCTTAGAGTCAGGCAAAGAAAAAATACAGTGAAATCAAGCAGTGTTTTTCAACCCAAGAAGGCTATCTAGTCAGTCTAAAATACCACCAGAGACACAGATAAAGTGGAGTAAAACTGCTATTCAAAAACTGTTTTGTGCATAACCATCCCTCACTGAGCACTTATGTGTTTAATTAGGATCTTTTAAAGCTATAGTCAATATGTCTGTAAAAAAACCATGGATTAAAAATATTAGAAAACTGGATTAACATTTGCAACTTTTCTTCAGAACAAGAACAGTATAATACACACACAAAAAAAAAAACCAAAACCAAAAATAACAACCCAAACCTGCCTATAAGAACCTTTTTTGGAAGATTAAATCTCAAATATCACAGGCGATACATGAAAAATCATGGCTTTACTAGCATAAAAAATAATTACCTTGAATAAAGAATTTAGAGAAGAATATAATTTTCCATAAGGTTTAATACCTGCTAGGTAACATTAATTCTTATTGTTTTAATTTTGCAATTAAGCATAGAAGTGGAAAAGCACAGGGTAATTTTTTTCAGTGAAGGAAATTAGCAAATTTTATTTGTAGGAGTTCAGTTAATGTCAAATCCATTTTGACATGAAAGTGTTCTGACAGAGTATTAACCTTATGTCAACTATAAAATATGTAGAGCATACTTTCCAAACTTACAATAACTTCAAAAGGTGAATGAAATATCTGGAGCCTGGTGGAGTTTTGGAGGGTAGGGGTAATTTGATTTATAGGGGGTTTTATGGTAGCAGATAATAAGAACTTGAAATGTCTTCTTTAGAAATCTGTTGTATTCATTATCATTTTCTTTATCCTAGAGAAATTATATTCAAAATGTTCATAAAATATAAATATAGTACACACTTTTTACAGAGTGACAAAATCCAAAAGAATCAGCTGTAATTTAAGTAATCTCCATAAGAAAAGTTTTACTTAAGCAAAAGCAGTAAACCTAAGGTACCAGAGTGATATTCTGCTTCCTCTTGACATTGTGTGTCATGTATTTGACTTGTAAAAGACAATTTAAAAGAATGGCCAATAGTTCATTATTTCAAATTATCATACATACAACATAGTGACTTAACAAGCTTCTGGTTTTTTGCCTCTCCATTAAAAAAAAAAAACCGAAAGAACAAACAATGAAAACTCTTGGTGAGAGATAATTGCTAAGAGACTCCTTGAGATTTATCTGGGAATACATATAGATGAAATGAGCACCTCTCCTGTTATCCAAACTGAAAAAAAAAAAAATTCTCCTCCAGTATTCAGGAAAAAAATGTATTTGGGCTTTGCTTTCCTTCATGCTCAGAGCATGCATCTACAACATATTCTGAACTATCTTAATTTCTTCTAAATCAAAGCAACACACATGAAAAATCTCAGGATACACTGTCATTGCTTCTGTGACCAGAGGGGTGCAAAGGGGTGCCTTAACATCCAAGAGTCTCTAACTCTGGATGTGATCAGTATATCGCTAACACAAGCCAAAAGGAACCACCAAACAATATTTCATACAACTGCCCAGTGGCAGAAACACCAGCACAGAAGATAAACTGTGTACTATGTTACCCTCCACGGCCAAAGTTCTTTGAACCCACAACTTTTAAAGCCCAGCAGAGCGCCTTAGCCAGCAGACAGCAAGGAGCTCTGGCTGGAAGCAGACGGAGGAGGGAGGGAAGCTCCTGCAGCAGGTCACAGGTGTTAGAGATACTGAGAAGTGATGAAGCCAGAAGCAGAATGAGCAGCAGTGTTCCAGCACAGGGACCACAGCACTCAGGTGGCAGCAGGAGAACACCCTGATCCAAGTTTGTTCTCATGAAACCACTCCTAGTTCCCATTCAGTAAAATTCTACTATACAATATGCATGCATGATAACAATAAGGAAGTGTTTTGCTTTGGTTTAAGTACATCTCCTAGAACAACTCACATCCATCCACAAGCACATTTTTTTGCTGGGCTTTACTTTTAACATGTGGAAGCAAATGCTACTAAAATGTTGTATCAGTTAAGGACTTGTGCTTTCCACTTCAAGATTGCAAATCCTGAGATAAAATATTATTACTTTGTTACCAGAACCTAGGGATCCCCTTCACCACCCACAAAAAGAGAAATCCACTGTAGAAGGGCATTACTTCAAAAAGTTCCTGTACCAAGATCTAGTGTGCAATCATTCCACACACATGCTAGAACAACTATTCCCTTGACGGAGCTTTAATTAAATTGATAGAAATCTATCATAGCTTCCCCCCTACTACCAAGGATACATAATTACATTTGCCAAAATAATATTTTAAATTTTTATAGATTTATCTGTTTATTTTATAAGTATGCATAAAAGTAATTTCATTTGTTAAGTAAAAACATAAATGAAATATTTCAGCTATGGTTATAATGTAATGCATAAGCCAAACACATACTTGTACAGTCATTTGAGGATGACCATAGGAATAGAAGTATTGTAGCTAGTGTGATGGTTAAATTATGGCAAGTGAATGAACAATTGGAAGAGTTCCCATGTCAGAGAACTGTTTGAGATGAAGTAGTAGCACATATACAACTGGCCTTGGGAGCATCAGGAAGCAGATGAACAGCGGAATTCATTATACTAAAACATGCTCTGTTTTGCTCAGAGGAGAGACCTCACCCACAATAGCAGCACTTTTGTTGAGTCATGAAAAGTGAAATTCTTCTTTCCACCTAATTAGAAGAGTGAAAGAACAACACCAAAAGATGCACACTACTCTTATGCCCAATATAGCACTGGTTTTACCTTGCTTTCATATTTCTTGGTTTCTTTAAAGTAGCATCATGAGAAAAAATGTACTAATTAATTAAAAGAAAAAATTACAGATGCACCACATGGACTCACAAGAAAAAAGCCAATGTCACGGTGCCTTGATGCTGGAAATTCTTTTCTAGTTCAGAACAATGATACTGAATTTAAGAGCAGCGGAATGGCTGGATTATTAGAAGCACAATCTTCAAAACATCCTCAGCTTTTATTTGCAAAAAAACAGATTGCTTCTGAAGATAGAAAAAAAACAGTGATGCAGAGGTTTGCATGCTCTTTAATGTCACTCCTCCTTAAACACGAATCTTGCCATAAAAAATAACTAGTTTAAATTTGTTGTTCTCCCACATTTCCTAAAACTGAACTCTATCAGGCTGTAAATAACACTGGGTAAACTTGGATTTTAGTGCACACAGTCACTACCTTGTTATCTGAAGACAAAACAAAGACTTGTCTTTAAAAAAAAAATACAATTTTTATTATGTTTACATAACAAATTTCAATTTAAATATCACCCCAGGTATTAAAAACATTGATTAATTAAACCCAGAGACATTCAATACCAGTTTTTTCAATACCAGAAAAATAAGTTAAATTATTCTTGTACTTTTTTTCCTCTATGTTTAGAGGAGTCCAAATTACTACCTCATTATATGTTATAAACTCACAGAACTTTAAAATCTCATAATATTCCCAGCACTTAAAGATTAACTCAGGTCAGTATTTTAGTCTTAATGTTATAGCTATAAACTCACAGAAAAATATTTCATCATCGATGTCTCTTAGTGAAAACCTTGTCTATTATTTACAACTCCTGTGAAAAGATCTAACAGTATTTATACTCCTGCGAACAATGACTTTGCAGTACATACCCTGCATAAATATTTTCAAATGCAATTTGTGTCAGGCCCTTTTAATCATCTGAAGTACTGTCTTCCACACTGCCAAACAAATAGTTGCTTACAAGCAGCCAACGTTTCAGCTGCACAAACTATCTCCATTCAATTAAAGACACACTGCTGCTGGCAACAGAGAGAGGGAAAAGATTCTGTTGGTCATTTTCTCCTCCTTACCAGAGTACTACACACAGAGCAATCTATCCTGAGGGCTCAACACTGATCAAATTATCAGTATGGACAAAAGAATCTCAATAATAGTCACATGAAAATAAGTATCTCACACAAGAGGAATATAGAGTTTGAAATGCTTTGTGGGGAGCCTTACATTTATGAGCCTAGCATTGTAAGACCTTCATCTAAATAATCTTATTTTCAGAAGCACGAAGCTTTGCCATTAACTTTCGTTGAACTCAGTGGGAGTTAATTATAATGTTGCCATGTCCTGAATGTGCAGTCACCTTTTTCAGTTATACTTACAAAAAAAAAAAAAAAAAAAAAAAAAACAGAGCAATTGAAAGTGATTTTTCAGACCAACCATAAACTCTGAGAACAGCAACAAGTTTTCACACTTTCCAGTTCACCCTAAAAAGCATAAAGATCACCAAATCAATGCAGTTTGAAATACTGCAATGATTCTGTGGTATTTTTAAAACTGTACTGTATTAAATAGAGACACAGAACAATTTTTAATCATTTCTAAACTCAGGAAGTAATTTATAAGTCCTATTAAATTGTATACTTGCAGAAGGTACACATTCTCAGTGAAAGACCTCTTGGACGTGATAAAGGAATATTAATTAAATAACTTACACTAAGGGAAATGTCACTGTTTCTGGAAAAAAGGATTTGTTCTCACAGATGTCAAAAATCACTAGAAAGTATCCCAATGCTTTTCATAAACATAGGTAGCAGAACAGTAACAGGAATTTAATTTGGAACTTGAAAACATTGAAAAGGACAACAAGTCAAATATGCAGAGAGTACACCCACACAAAAACCTGGCAGGTGCTTTAATAAGCTTTTTTAATGAGGTCTAGTCCCATCAAAGCCACAACAGCATTCATTTCTATGATAGTTACCCAATATACTTCAGCTCTTTTGTAAATCCTACCACCAAGTGGAAAGAAAGAATTTGCATATTTGGATAATTCAAACCAAGTTAAATAAACTCTTGGAATAACATTGTGGCTTTCAAGTGATGCAAGGAAAATTGTCAGTTTTAATGACTATAAATCAAGGATGTCCAAACTTTTCTATTTGATGTGCAGGCGGTGCAAAACACAACCACAGGCTCTAGGCAACAACTGTCCCATCACTGCTTCCCTCTAATCCACATGCTGCATTCCTTCAGTCCATGAAGTCTGAGCCTGCCTGCTTATAATTGTAACCTCACACCACCTTTCAAACTGAAATCTCCTATAACTCATTCTTTTTCTTTTAAGGTATTTTCTTCAATACTTAGAAAGAACGAACACGTTTTGCCATCCACTGCAAAAAAATAAAAAAATCAAAAAAAAAAAAACAACAAAAACAAAAAAAAAAAAAAACCCAACCAAAAAAAAAACCAGGATAGAACTGCACAGTCAGCACAGATTCATGAGCAGAAAGTCTTCCTTATCAAACTTGATTTCCTTCTATGACAAGATAGATCACATAGGGGAAGCCAGTTGATGTACTCTTTTTGGATTTCAGTAAATCTTTTGATACTATCTCTCACCAGATCCTTCTGGACAAAATGCCCAGCATCCAGCTGGATGAACACATCATGGGATGGGTCAGCAGCTGGCTCATGGGTCAGGCACAAAGGGCTACAGTGAATGAGGTGTCATCAGGCTGGGGACCTGTCACTAGTGGGGTTCCACAGGGTCCATCCTCAGGCCTGTGCTCTTCAACATCTTCATAAATGACTTGGACAAGGACTGGAAGGGATACAGAGCAAGTTCAGAGAGGATACAAAACTGGGAGGAACTGTTAAGTCCCTTGAGGGCAGGGAGGCCCTGCACAGAGATCTCAACAAACCAGAGAGCTGGGCAATCACCAGCTATATGGAGTTCAACAAGGAAAAGGGTCAGATTCTGTACCTGGGATGGGACAACCCTGGCTGTATGGACAGGCTGGGGAATGGGATGCTGGAAAGCAGTGCCACAGAAAGGGCCCTGGGGATCCTGCTCAATGGCAAGTCATAAATGAGCCAGCAGTGCCCTGGCAGCCAGGAGGGCCAGCCCTGTCCTGGGTGCATCAGGCACAGCATCACAGCCAGGCAAGGGAGGGGATTGTCCTGCTCTGCTCTGAGCTGGGGCAGCCTCACCTCCAGTGCTGGGGCCAGCTTTGGGTGCCATAATATGAGACATTAAACTGTTAGAGAGTGTCCAAAGGAGGGTAACAAGGATGATGAAGGGCCTTAAGGAGAAGACATATGAGAAGGGGTTGAGTCTGTTCAGCCTGGAGGAGACTGAGGGGAGCCCTCACTGCAGTAACACCTTCCTTGTGAGGGAGGAGGAGGGGCAGGCACTGATCTCTGCTCTGTGTGACCAGTGACAGGACCTGAGGGAATGGCCTGGAGCTGTGTCAGGGCAGGTTTAGGTTGGGTATTGGGTAAAGGTTCTTCACCCAGAGGGTGACTGGGCACTAGAACAGGCTCCTTACTGAAGTGGTCACAGCACCAGCCTGGCAGCACTCAAACATTTGGACAATACTCTGGGACACAGTGTAACTCTGGAGATGGGCCTGTGAAGGGCTAGGAATTGGACTTGATAATCCTTCCAACTCATCATATTCTGTGACTCTGTGATTCATCTGCTGCAACTTAGCCTAAGCTCTCCATGGAACACTTACCATCTGAAAACATCAACCCCTTTGCTAAATTGAAGAATATTATTTTGAGCAGTTGCATCATAAGCAGTGGTGACCTTTTCACCATTTTCACCTACCATTTTCACCAAGATCATACCCAAAACATACCTGTTCTTTCCAAAGCTTGTGTCCTACATTTACAGCCATCACTTTGTATCAGAATAGAAACAATAATGCACCACAAATGTGCAGTTCAATATCCCTTATGACAGGCTTCCGCAATACACCTTTATTCACACCTAAATTATTTCCTGCCCAGACCTCTGTAATTCCCCATATACCATATTAAACACATAGATTTTTCACAAAGCTTGAACACTGTGGCTATATTTTGCTGCCACACTATTTAAGCTTTTATCACCTCTCTTCTCCCTCCACCCCCACCCCTCCTTTGCCACCTCCAGCACAGACTTCCTACAGTCACCTCAGGGTAATAGTTTGAAAATTACATGCTAGTTTCCAGAATTGCCATAATCAACTTCTCTCATATTCTGAAACGCAAATATTCACCTAATCTCTTTGCCTGATCACTTTGCTTCTTCTGTCTTGGCTCCTTACTGTCTTCATCTTACATTTTTCTACAGCTGAGACAGAGATATTGACCTTTCAGTTGTCTTTAGTCTACATACACATCAGGAATATTTTGTTCCTTCTGTAAACAAGAGGTTTATATCTGAGGTAGCATTTAAGCAAATCCTGCACAAATTCTTGCCCTCTCCTAGACTATAGGTGCCTTCTAATGGATTTTGGAAGAGATTTAGAAGAGATTTACAAGAGATTTGGACTTTATAAAGAGCAGAAAGTAAAAGCAAACAAAACTGCTTAATTACATGAATTTAACAGCATAGTGTTCTCATACCAAATTATGTTTTGGAAGAAATAAAAGAGCTGTGAAAGACAGCTTTAAACTATTGTTCTCTGTGAAAGAAAAAGCAGAAGGAGATTTCTAAAATCTCATAAATCTTGCATTTTCCTAATTGCTGCCAAGATTCAGGGGAAAGACTAAAGGGTTAAATGCAAGTCATTCACTTATTGTCTGTTCTCTCTCTCTTTATTTTTTTTTTTTAATTAGCATAAACTAACTGTAATTTTCACTATTACAAAGCTTCTGGATTTAAATCCTTATATTTATACATTCAAATTTACATGATAGAGGTTATTAAAAATAAAAGGATCCAATTACACAGTAAAAAGCACAGAAACACAGAATATGAGAGAATCTTTAGTTCTTTCTGTGATCTGAAACAAGATCAAGTAAGTATTTTTAAGTGTACCCCTTCTTAGATATCATTTGAAAGTTCTTCCCAAAAGTCTGTGGTAACAAACATTCCAGCTTATATTGGTTAACTGTCAAACTATTTCTTATTATTTAGTGTCTCCCTGAGGGTCTCTTATGATACCATGACCTCCTATAGAAAGCAACTGTCTTGCTTCATGTACCAAGTTCACTCAAACTGATGCCTATGTTCTACATTGCTCTCTTCAATCCATCTTCTCTATTTTAGATGGATCAAAATTTATTATGTTTTCTCAGTCTCCAAGTCTGTTGCTTTCCTCTGGCTTCTAACTCATGGTACCACAGAGATTTGTCTTTCAACATATGTGTTATTTTGGCTACAGCCTCACCAGTGGTGAAGAGAGGGAAATTACTTTTCCACATTTCCATATTTCTGTTACTAAGATTTGTGCCATACTTTTACTCATTTTGCTACCCACTACTATCCCCATATCTGATTTTGCATTACTTATACCGACCTATTTCTGATTCAACATTTACATAGGTTGAATTTGGTTTTATTTATCATGCTTTACTTGGTTCATTACAGATAACTGCTCCAGTTGATCAAGATTTTTGATTCATATAATCTCTTTGCAGCTTCTCTCTTGCCTGGTGGCAAAAATCCACTGATTTTTTTTTTTTTTTTACATGTATAGTCATGTTTAACACTATTTTTCATGAAAGATGAGAGATAAATTAGCCCAAGAAGAGGCTTGTATGCACCGTTAAGTTCAAGAGAAAAATTATTTTTTGAGTAACATGGTTCACTTTTTAATCTCAGCATTATATCAGTGAGAACTTCCTGTTTTATCTGTGCTAATGCACAGAACAGCATTAAAGTTGAGATAGAGTTCTATAGCTCACTACAGCAGCTCCCAAACCAAAAAGCAGAAAAGCCTGAAGTAGTACAAGAGAAGGAAGGAGGAGATTAAAAAAAAAAAAAAAAAGCACAAGAGCGATTCAGTTTATCATTAGAAACCACTACCACATATAAGTCACAGTAATGATGGACACCTATTATTGGTATCTCTTCTGAATCACCAAGAGATGAGAACTTGGGAGAGGCTCTCAGAGCCACAGAGGAAGCACACAAGGGCACGGAGGGAAAATGCACATCCTGTTCCCAAGCAGTGTTGCCACACTGCAAACTGATTGCTTCACAGAAAGCAGCTCTTCTCTGCCCAGGACAGCAACACAGCACACCCAGGCACGGGTGCAAGCACGCCTGCTGGGTCTGGGAGAAAGTCGGCAGCAGGCAGCCAAAACCCCACACTGACTGGGAGAGAGAGGGCAGCCCCAGAGAACTAAAGCCTCCAAAAAGAATTCAACGCAAATTTCATCAAATACTGCTGCCTAGGCTGCAGCTAACTTCCAGAAATGTTCCTGCTCACAACTTTTAATATAGCTGTATAAAGTGTTCAGTCATAGCTTATCATCTTACAGTCATTAGATCAGCCTTCAGTGCACATTTCAACTTCATTTACAACTTCCCTGTGGCTCTAATAGCTAGGCTTTTTGTAAGAACATTTTGGGGGCTGCTTCACACAAGCTGTAACTCATTTTGCATCTCACTATTTCTGATTATTTGATTAAGTGGCACATTTTCTCAGTTACTCTGCATTACACAACCTTCATACTCCTCCTCTCACATCATGTTCTATATCCTGTATACAGATCTTAAATAATCTAGAATGTCACAAATATATTGCTAGACTACTCTTCACACAAAAACCTGTCTTTAAAAATAAAGAACTGATTGAATGTAAAAAGGGTTTGATCAGTAAGATTTGGGATCTGTTTTGAAGTTAATTTTACTCAGAAGAAAATTATTTCATTAATTTTAACTAATAAAAGCAATAAAAAAACCATGGTAGCAAAAGAAGCTTACACAGCCTGGTGCTCTCCTTAAAAACAGTGAGATCATGCTGCTGACTATTTCAGCCTCCAAATTGCTAAAGGACAAAAATTATACAATTCCTCACATTGAAACACAATTATCTTTTCACGCCATTATTAAAATGATTCCAACTGATAAAACAAGAATTTAAGCTATTTTGTAATTTATAAATATTAACATTTCATGAGTATAAACTACTTAAAGTCACATTACATAGGAAATTAATACTATGTATGATAGCTTCCACTGCGGATTTGTGAAATGTTTTTGATTTCAAAATAATAATTACAATTCTTTCTAAAATTATCTGGGGAAAATTATTTTTGAATCCCTAGGGTGAAACATCATCCTGCTGAAGTCAGCTGACAAAATTTGGTCTTTATTAATTACAGTATATATCCGTAGTTTTTCTTGCAAAGTATAAGCAAAGATTTTTCAGACAAAAGTTTTTTATAAATGTAACTATTTTGAAACTATACAGGTATGTGTACAATATCTGGATCTCTTTTTTTTGTATTTTTGTTCTTAATGGTTAACCGAACACTAGCTATTTAAGTCATGGTTCATAATATGTTCTCTTTAAAAGCATTCTAGAGTTAATAAGGTCTCCAGAAACCAGCAGTAGAGAACTATGGGAATAACTCTTTTCCATCAAGATTCACAACACACTTTTTGTAGACTTTATTTTGAGAACTAAGTATACAATAATCAGATTAAGAAGGGAAAGAGAGCTGAGGGAAACCCTTCCATACAATTAGAAAACAACCTACTATCATATGATAGAAAAGCATAGTGCATTAATGAAATTCACTTGATTTGTTTCTAGTAATAATTCCTTGAAATGTCAGAGTTGCACTTAATTTAAACCACATTCTGTTCATTTTGACTTCTTATGCAGTCAAAAAGTAGATAATGGATCACTTTAGGATAATTTAAAACAACTACATACTCAGTAACTTTTATAAACATAGAATGGTTTAGGTTAGAAGGGAGATTAAAGATCATGGAGTTCCAACTCCCCTGCCATGGACAGGGACACCTTCCACCAGACCAGGTTTTCTAAGCCCCACCCAAACTGGCCCTGAGTAAGAACTTGATGCTGTGCATCCAATACAACTCAGAACAACCCAGGCACAAATCCTGCAAGCTCCTCCTGACTGGAGATCTAGCTGAATTTTGCAAGCAATGGCTATATAGCCAGCAAAGTGCTAGTCCCAAGAGAAATTACACTTTCAGATACCCAAAACAGTACTTTGAGCAGCACTAAGCATTAGCATAATCCTATGCAACTGTGAAAAGCTGTTTTGCAGTAAACCCTCATGTTTGGCATTTTAAACATTTACAGACACACACACACACACTAACTTTTGATCCTATGATAAAAGGAAGAAATTCTGCAAATAGATTAACAAGTAAGATATATGGCTTTATACACAAAGCAGCCCAAAGTAAATCTAAATATTTTAATAACACATGTAAGAAGGCACATATAAAACATACATTGATGTTCACTTAATCATTACTAAAAATGACACATTAAACTTGGCATCACCCTTGTGCCTAATAACACATAGACATATCTCCTTTGGTTCAGGTAGTAATAAAATAGAGCACCAAAACAGTCACGAGGTATTTCCTGAAACCAAGTAGCTTCCCAAAAAAGCTTTGGATAAGGATTTGAATTATTAGCCCAGGATAACCATGTTAGTGCCATCATGCCACTGCTTGATTACAGCAGCAACACTTCAAAGGCTATCAGCCTCACGGGGGCTTCAACAACAGTAGCTGCTGCAGAGGCTACTCGGGTCCTTGAGACCTGTGATTAATTGGGTTGTCTTGGCATGTCTGTTTTGGATTTGGCTTTACAGCAGTGGGAAATAAAACCATGACTGTATATTCCTATAAATGCATCTGCAAGAACACTGAAGTGTGGAAAAATCGGACACGCATCTAGAAATTCCAAACAGCAATGCAAATTTTGAAACATCTGTACAGATGAACCTGCCATTTGCAAACAACAGGCTTGAATAAATATACAAAAATAAGTACATGACTGAAACACATTCAATTAACTATGAAAAATATTGCACATACAGCTTTGAAGCAAGTCATGTAAGCTCATGACCTCATATTATTTCTAAAGGTTTTAACATCCTGCACTATTTGGCCCAAAGCTACTTTGTTAAGAAAAATTAACAGGAGAAAATGTAATCCTTCTAAAGCAGGAGCACATCTTTCAAAATCTGAAGCACTAAACGTACAATTTAGTACAGAAAAGCAAGCAATAAGAACTATACAGATGAACAAAACCAAGAAGAGCTCAAGGACTTCAAAGAATACTGTTCTATTATGGAAGCATTCTGACAACCAAGTCATTTTTTTAAATCATTAGTGTAGTCTTAAAGTTGTAATTTTTTTTGCTGTTGCTCTGCTTCACGATCAGATACTGGACTCCTGAAAAGTAAGTTTTGTATAGCTTTAAACAGCACTGTAGTGTGGGCTTGGTTATCATGCTTTATAAACACTGCATGGTGTATTGTGTGTCTGATGCTGCAAGTACAGTCAAATATACATCACACATGATGAATTAAACACACTTTTTTGCGTGGACATCTATTCTTGCCAAACAATTCAGGAATAATACTAAATAGTTTAAACAGACAGAACTCTGGCCTGAATTCAAGAAAAGTAGCAAGATGTTAAAAAAATATCTCAACAGAGTTGCCTTTTCCAGACAAAGGGCTTTTTTTTCCCCTCTTGGCACAGAGGTTTGGGATTGGAGCCAAGGTGCTACTTATCAGCTGTTTGACATCAGGGGAGGACTGCGTGCGTCAGTGGACCCAGTAGGGACCCTCGGCTTATGGCATGCACCATGTGGTTCTTATCTTATCAGTTTGCAGGGTCTGGCACTTCAACCTCTGCAGCGTGAAAAGAGGAAAAAAGGGGGGGGAAGGAAGGAAGGAAGGTGTGTATAACTGGGAGGGAGGAGGTCAAATGGGACTGGTGAGCCAGGCTGGACTGCAGGACAGAGCCCTGATTATACTCTGGCCTCCTGCGCTGTGTATGGTTGCAGAAAATCCCAACAGAAATTTCTCCTGCTTTCCCCACACACTCGTAGAAGAAAGGAACTTCTTCCCATCCAGTTTCAGAGAAGGCAGAATAATGTGTGTGTCGGAGGGACAATGCTCCCTTTCACATACAGCTGATAGAAGGGCTGCCAGAGAAATGAGGAATACGATATACTCATGAAAAAGCTTATCAGGGTAAGCGTGTCCTCCAGGAAACCTATGAACGGGTGCAGTTTCTTATTGCAAACAAGATTTAAACAGCCCAGATTATTTCCCAAATGCATAGCTTCAGCAGGACTTAAGAGCTTTTGCTATTTATTATAGCAAATTATTCTCAGGATGAAATGAGTCTTATGGTACCAAACAACTCCAAGCTTAAAACTTGATTGCACAAATGATCCTTTGTATTTAGTAGTTAGAAAAACATACACCACAGAAGACAATCCTCAAGTAAAGCATCTGCTTTCCAAGGTTCATTCCAACTGCAAAATTAATACAATTACTCAGAAAAATATTATTTGTCTTACCCTACGCTTCCTACACAGTGTGTATGAATCAGACAGCAAAAGAAAAAGTCACCTCCTTCAGATTAATTTCCTTAACCTATTCTACCTCTAAAGATGCATCACAAGATATAAATTACAGGAGAACACAAAAAACTGTTAAAGTATCTGTGGAAATTAGTAGGTTTGCACCCTTGAGCAATCTTTATAATTACTTCCAGGTATTTCCATACAAAAACTTTTTGTCTTATACTGCAGTGACCAGACTAACATCAGTAGAGGACAAAAAAAATAAAGGCTCCATGCTTGCACAAAACCTTGCCTGCTAAGGATTCAGGAGAGCTCTGGGAAGACCTACTGGCTGAGGACCAGGACTGGGCAGCCTGTCACAAGTTCTGTTCAGTTTAACGAAGATTCTAGGTTTTTTTTACTTCAAAACACTGTTTTCATAAACTGCATAATCAAAAATTGCAATGTTTGGTGCAAGTAGCCATACAATGCTGCAAGTTTCATTATTCATGTTGTGTCAACTTAGTGACCCACAACAGTACTGCATAGTCAGGGGGACAATCACTCATCTGAAGAGGCAATTCCAGTACTAGTACCCTTTCTTCTCCAAATACAACCTCCTTTTTAGGTAAATACCAATAATGTATTCTTTCACAAAAATTTATGACCAAGGATCCTATAATTTAAAAAACTGTCTACAGAGTGAAACACATAACCACTGGTTTGCAATGGAACTCTACAAAATTGCCACAATATATATATTTTTTTAAATTCATATTTTTCTTTTCTTGTTTGTTACTTTATTTTGGTCAGACAAGTTGTTGCTTTATCAGGCTTAGGACACAGAGACAAGAGAAAAATAAATGAGAAGCCTGAAGAGAAACATCACCTGTAGACACTATTCTGTGTCCTAACTTCTATGGATTAATTTCTGCACTTGGAAGAAGCCACGACTGCACTCATCTCAAACACCTGTGCATAGGGACTGGGATATGGAATTGGTGGAAGAGTGTGCTGGTCCCCCCTGAGTTAAATGATAAATATAGAAGTTACTGGTAGTGATCAAGGATCACTCCATGTGGAACCATGTGTTCCCATGAGGCCCGTGACTTACAGAAGTTATGTTTCTCAAAGTGTGTGATTTATCACTCTCTCTACTTCAATTTGAAAACACAATTGACAAATGAATTATAAATGTAGCTACAGATCTATGACACACAAACATAAACACGGGATGTGATGCTTCACTAGCCAAGAAAAACTCACACACGAAAAAATAATATGTATCATCTCTGCTATCAGTCCCATTACATGGCTGCTTCAGTACAAAGAAAGGTCTACTTTCTATCTCCATTTTGCAATTCCCCCTTTGCTTCCTCCTTCATTTTTTTTGAACAAGTGTCAAAATCTCAGTGCAAATATACAATACCTAGTAATTTTATGTAAGTCAATTTAAGCACTTGTATCTCAGTTACATGACAATGCTTTGTCAGCTGTTTCTTTAACACAATTAACTAAATTTTTTGCATAAATAAATTGGGTCACAGGCCCTACACAGTGAGTATATAAACTGTGTACTATTCCAGTGTGTATTCCTTCAAATAACAAGCCAGATTTGTTTGTATTATAACAAAAGAACAAAGCTACATCAAATTAAGTCAATGACCAATTGTATGTTCACCTAAGACTCTCCCCCCCACCCTTCACATCCAGTGGAACCAATATTCCTTGAAGAATGAACCACATGCATGGTGCTCCTTGCACAATCTTATTCAATTTTTATGCTTGCTATTTGTACTAAAATATTTAGTACAATGAAGCCCGTGGGAGCTCTTCATACACCTAAAGACAATCATATTTGTACATTTGTAGTCAGCAAAAGGAAGGACATTTGTTAGTACCCTGCACATGCTGAATATCCTTTAGAAGTGTTGCCTTGATCTTGACCATGTCCTCTAAAAATACTCTAATTAAAAAAACCCACCTTGCCACACTTCTATTGATTCCTTTACTTGCCTGACCATTTTTTTCAGTTTTCAATCTCCTACATAAACAACAGATGAAATCTGAAAATAAGATTTCCAAACTCCATGTGAGATGGATAAAGTGATCTCCAAATTCTCTGGTCTTAATAGAGAAACTCCATATTAAGGGGTTAGAGAAACCAGATATTAAGGCAACACTGCTTCTTTTGACATTCTGATGTGATTCTGTCCAACAGCTTTACGTATGAAAATGTTTGGAAACCAAAATTGCACATAGTATCTAAGTCAGAAGTAAAAAATTGAGAGTGCTAAAACTGCAAAGCAAAGGATTAACATATCACAGTTAATGAAGTGCCACAAGAGTGTTAACAATCCTATATAGCATGAATTGTTATCTTATCCAGAGATAAGACATGTCCATAGCTAGAAAAATGATTTAGCACAGACTGAAGGAGAAAATTGTTTTGTTAACCACATGAAATTTCTCTAAATACTCCTTGATATGAGCTCCCTCAAATGATCATAGCACAAAAGGTATGTGCTTGGGCAAATAATCTCAAAAATCCATAAAATATGCTTAAAATTTATAAAGATAATGAAATATAAGCACATGTTCTCTTTAAAACTGATGTAGATTTGGGTCTTCATTTTTACCTGGAGAGATTTTGGTTAGCTTTCAAACAGCTTTAGGAGTGAACAAAAAATGAGAAAATTATTTGTGTATAGAAGGACATTCAAGTCTCTTATTACCAAGTGTACTTTTAAAAAATTTAAGTTTATTTTAAATATCAGTGATGTAAAAGTATCTAAGATATAGAATTATTGAATGTTTTATTCTTCTTTCATTACATTGTGGGCAGTACTACAGAAATAGCAGAAAAGAGTCTACTGTGCTAGTATGTTAACAGCTCTGATAGCATGAAGATTCATGAGAAAAAAAAACCAAAAAAACCAAAAAAAAAAAAAAAAAAATCAAACCACAGCCAAACCTCAAATCTTTAAATAAAAGGAAGTCTTTTATGTAGGCTCAGTAGTAGCCATATAATTATATATTTTGATTCCATCAAACTAGTAAGACTGTCCCACAGGAAATTAGTATGGGAAATTAAGCACGTTATAAGGTACATTTGGATTATGCAATCATCTGTTTATCACTGTTAAGACAAAATGTTAATTTCTCCACTGAATTCAGTAAAACTACCTGGATAGGTTACTTTTTAGAAAACATCAGACTTACATAATTTTGACTATTATTTTTAGTTCTAACTGAAATGAAATTAGAGAAATTTTAGCATTCATTCCTATTTTCTCAAGAGAAATACAGTTTATAAAGTTAAAAGTCCAAACTCAACATCTTGCTTCAAGACAAATGACTCAAAGAGCACTCATACCAAAATCATTAGCTGTTCAGCCTTTTGGCAACTTGTTTTTCACGTTAATGAAACCCCTTCTAAAATGACAATGCTGCCATTGCTTCACCACTGCCCAGTAATAGAAGCAGTTTTGAGACCTACACACTATATTATCTGACTTTATAATGCATGTCAAAATTAATTTTTTCTTGAAATTTAGACCTTGCACACCCTAAAATGTTGGGGAGAGGGTGTATGGGGGAGAATCAAGTAGACTCTTGCTAGCAACCAGAGTGCTTGATCAGAGGATTCCAAGCCTGCTTCCTTTGCCTGGGCAGTTTTGACAACCTCAGCTCAGCTGATGAGATCTGGCCTTGTTTGTGGGCACCTCTTCATCCCACAAGCTTGGAGACAACATTTCCCTTCAGGGAAAACTGCCAGGACAACCAAAGCTGATGCAGCACACTGAAAAAGATGCTTATACCCTCCCAGAGAACTGTAACCATTTGCAGCCAAATGCCACAAAGTTCTGTTTCAACTTGTTACTTTTTAATCTTTTTTTTTTTCCTAGATATGTAAAACACCACGACAGAAAACAAACTCCCAAGGAAAAGTCTCTAGACAAACATTCCCTATGCAGAGAGAAAATAACAAACTGTTTAGCATTAGTAAAGCAACTCTATTAATGGTCCTCTATTAATTTTATCAATTACTTTAATTATGCAGGAACATGTGTTCTACCTGATTCCTTGGAGTTCTCCATGATTTTTTTTTGCCAATTTTATTTATAAGCTTTTGTCCTGAAGCTCCAGTACAACTATAACATATCACCCAGTACCTTACTGGATGTACACAGGTGATAATACCATCATAATTAAAATGACTGGACTGCTCACTTCAGAGGCAAAGTGCAATGTTACAATTCACTCATTTAATTTTTTTTGGAAAACACACAGGGATTATACTGTTCATAGTGCTCTCTGGACAGAGTTTTAAGATGTATCCAGAACACTAGAACACTCATCTCTGCGAGGAGCCTTTTTGCCTGCTCATCACTGGAGAAAGGGTCTCTACTGGCACAGGTACATAAACACTCCCAGACCTGGTACACCAGAAAAGGCTTTGGTTTGGTCACAAACCTGTCAGCAGGTTTTCCAGTAGACTCCAATTTTTGAGTGGAGAAACACATGAGATTATGCTTACAGAATAAAATTTTTGCTCAGAAAATGTTTTCTTTGCTGAAGCCTAGAATTCAAACATGTCCAATTTTACATACTACTGACTTCAGTAGGTATATTCACACACCTAAGGAATTTTAAGTTACTCTCACACACAAATGTCTACAGCAGCACTAAAATAGTAAAAGGGATCAAAATTGTTGTACAAAGACTACTCTTCGCCTACAAGTTTTAAAATATGCAATCTTGAAAGCTCTTTAAAGTATTTTTAAAAGGAAATTTAAGAATTTCACGTAGTGAAACAGACCATGAAAGTTTAACATTGTAGTTCTGTAGTAATACCAGAGTTTTTTTGGTTTAAAAAGCAGCCTCACCCTTAGAGGAAACACTTGGGATTTCCCCTCATTTTGTTTCTTATTCAGTCCCTTCCTCATGAATCAGGCAGGGGCAGATTATCCAAAAGGATGACTGCAAGGATTTTTCTCTGAAAGGTCTGGCTCCCCTCGCACTGCAGCACTGCCCCGTGCTTCTCCAGACAGACAGTAAGTAAGGCCTTGCCTGCATGAGGCTTTGAAAAGTGTCAACCTTCCAGCCACTAAATAAAACTAAATAACCCTTAGCCTTTCAGACATTAAAGTTCTGGTGGTTTGCCTTTGGTTTGTGGGTTGTTTCTTCAGCTGAATGACAACTAGGTAGAAGTAACCAACAGATTTGTCATGCATGTTTCAAGCAGTAACCCCAGGCTCAAGTGTCTGTGGTTTATCCAAAAGGATTTCAAGGCAAGCCACAAGTGCCTGTAGCTGGGAACATTTGAAGAGTGTCTAGATGATCCTTTCAAATGTGTTGACAGCCTTGAGAAAGCAGCATGTAACTACTCAGATTGCAGGTCTGGTGAGGACAAATGTGCATGGAGTCATTATGAGAGAGACACCAGTAACTGCTTTGGCCTCTCTCTCTAAGGGACCACAGCCATGCAAGTGGCACGACCCAAGGAGCCCCCAGAAGTTCATGTAAACTTTTAATGGATGCTTCAAGCTGTTCAGTCTTGACTCCACATACCAACTCATTCATCCACTGAGACACAGTTCTGTACAGATAGATCTATTTCTGCCTGTTATAAGGGGCAGACAGAGCTTGGATGTTCGGCAAAACCGACAACAGAAAATCCTGGTAAAAGGGGGCAAAGCAAACATACAACATTGTTGCATGTGAGTGTAGCCATGGTTGGCATGGACTTCAGTGTCTGGAACAGTGAAGAACTAAGAGAGAGAGCTGTATTTCTACTGTGTGCAGGCATTTTTACACATAAAATGGTGAATCAAATGAAACACACCGAAAATAACTGTTTGTAAATACAGCTCAAATATTATACAGCATATTTTCTGCCTAATTCGAAAAACTCACTCGTTTGAGATTTGTCTCATCATCCTCATTGTAAAATGGTTTAAGGAGTCACAAGAAAATCATCTCTGAATCCTCCCTTCACAGTTCTATTAATACAGAGAACACAGCAAATACCAGAATTTTAAGTGGCAAATAGATTTAACTGATATAGTATGAGCAAAGGTCAGATCCTTAGAACACACAAGCAGCTTTTACTTTCAACCAAGTTGCATACTCTGTCCTTCCCAGGCCCAAAATGTTAATGCAACACACATACAGCAAATTCTGTGCTTTATCCAAAACAGCTCAGTTTGAGTTTATATAGTATCAGTAATAACTTTCAATTCCAAGTCTAGGCTGACTCCAGTCTCCAGGAAGGAATAGAAAGCTGTTTGTTACACATATTTAAGTTTACTAAGTACTAAGCATAAGTGCTTAGCTACACTTTGAGACTTTTAGATTCCTGTTAATCAACCTTCTCCTACATAAATGTTCCCACTTGCATACAAAAAGTTATCACCAGCAGTGTACGTTAAGAGACAAAGATTATGCCTAAATAAAACTGTGTTTTGTTTTATGCATTTTAATAATTACAAGGAAATGTACATAAAGTTATATTGTTACTTAGTCTGTATTTGACACCAATTATGCTTCAGTTTGCATTCTTACAGCTTACTATTAATCAGTCCTATGACACATTCTGATAATGCTTGCAAAAAAAAAAAAAAGGTAAGAATAACATATAGAAATTAAAAACACAATTAGCATACTAAAAAAAAAACCTATTTCTATCTATTACTATTTTGTGGATGTGAATCTGTGGATGTTTTGTCATTAATAGGATAATTAAACAAATTTAGCTTTGATAAATACAAAGTCAGAGTCCACCTTGACAGCAGTGTCTGAAATAAATCACAGTGTGGTAACATAACCACAAAAGCCAAGTTCTTAAGGCCACAATTTCTTTTGCTCATATTTGTACATAATAAATAATTATAGCCTCAAACTCACATGCTCTCCACTTAATCATACCATATTTTTAATTTTACCCCAATGCTCAGTCTCCAAATCTGAAAATCATACATTTTAAAACCCAAATAAACTTTCTTCTCTGATCCACAAATCTAAACCATGATGTTTTAATCCACAATCCCATAGAGAAAAACAACTGGCCTACACTTCTTGGAAGAAATTGCCAACAAATCCCAAGAAATTGAATAGGAATGCTCTTTAAATAATTATTCAAAATGTAAAACAAGAGCTCAAGTTATGTTTCCACATTAAAGGAAAAACTATATTACAAAGAAATTAATTAAAACATAGTAACTTCTGACATCAATTGCTGTCAATATTCACAGTTGAGTCTCTCTGCTGCAACTGGCAGCATTGGGAGAACTTAAATCAGCAAAAGGAATGCAAATCTCCATCCTCTAGGTAGGAGTGATGTGAGCAGCTGTTAGAGGAAAGCAGTAACCCTTCAGGCATTGCTCATGTAAGGAAAAAGCCTTTCAATTAGCATTTCAAAATTAAAAGCTGCAACATTATTTAATTAAAATAATGTGGCTATTTGGCTCCACTCCCGCTATAGTTTGTAGAAAATCCTCTCCTTGAAGTAGTCAGAGGCCTTGCAGAAGGAGAAGGCAGAAGCACTTAAAACACAGTGAGTGAGAAACAAACCCTACAGTCTGCAGGAGGATCCAGTATTTTCAAGTCTTTTGGGAGAGATGAAATTATTTTCAACTCATTAACTTGAAATTAGATCCCTGACTGACAATTTGGAAGATTACTTGTGTCAGAAAAAGCCTTTTTCTGTTAATTGCAATTTCCACTGTTCAAGACAAGTTTATCAAAACCTTTGCAACCTCCAAAGACACGACTTACAGACAAATAGCTCAATTTGTTTCAGAAACAGTAAAATAAAGCACACTTGCCTTTGGAAAAAGGGGAGAAGGGAGCAGATACCCAAAAAACAAACCATCACAACAACTACCAATACTGTCAAACTTAATGGAACCTCAAGTATTCAAACAAATGATTATCAAAACAAGTTTTAGTTTCTAGACACAGCTTCACTAGTGAGATTTTTCCTCTGCATTTAGTCAAGTTGGTTTTAAAAAAAATACAGAATATTTACATGTACACAATTTTTTCTGTAAGACCTCAACTAATCAAAAAGGTAATATAATTTTAGACCATGCTAGCTTAATGTTATCCTTTTTTAATGCCTTATCATGTGATGTGATATAGGAAAACACATGGTTATTGAAATATGTAAGCAGCAGACCCTCTCTAGCTACTCACTTCATACACCTAATAATTTTTCAAAGGAAATCCTGCACATAAAGTAGTTTTCAAAGTCAGTGTAGTGGGCAGACCTAAAATACTTCAGCAGCATATCCTTAGTAAGTTCAAGCTTCAACAGTAGACAAAGTTCTGCTTAAATTTAAAAAAAATAAAATTAAAAGGTCACTGTCATCCTTCCCTGTTTTAACTCTCCCTCAGAAAACTGTATTAATGCAAAATCCCAAAATAGCCATTCTCAGGCACTAGAAAAGCCTGGGAATTGCTTACCTAAAGAACACTAAGCTTTACAGGGCAATGAGCATTTAAACCAGAAATTCTGAGTGGAAATCATGATGAAGCCTCAATTATATTTTTGTTAATAAAAATAGATTTGTTCTAAAGAAAAAAATTCCATTTCCCCATCTGACATTGTTTTCCCACGAGATCTCGAGGAAGTTCTAAAGGCCAAACCACTCAGTAGGAACCAGCAATTCCACATGTCCCTTTCTGGTACCCATCAGAGACTGCTTCAGACCCAGTCAGGAGGGACAGTTTGTTTTCCATTTAGGTTCATTTTGTGCTATGAAAGTGATTGCATAAAAAATTTAAAACTGAATTCTGAGGAGAGACATCCTAGCACAGAGAAATGTGACATTTGTGGCTACATTTCACCACGTGGATTTAAATGCCTCCAATTTTCCTCCTTTAAAATAGTCTTTGTGTTAAAAAACAATAGTAGTAAACCAGAAAATTGTGTGTAACAAGTGAAGAGTTATGATCTTTACTGCCATTCATTTATTTTTACATTTTTTTGTTGCTTTTCTTTTTCTTGGAAGGTCTTTCACATGGAGGAGTGACTGTTGAATATTGAGATGAATCTACAGTGAGTTCAATCTAGCAAGGAAGACATAAAAGCAAAGCAGACAGTCTCAGTTATTTAAGTGAGAGTGATCAAATAAGTCATTACTGTGTCAGGTTACAAAAACCCCTATCATACACAGGCTAAAGACAGTTGAATTATTTCATTGCCAGGAATTCACTCCTTTTTTTAATCATTAGCCTTT
Source organism: Muscicapa striata striata (assembly GCA_030060385.1). NCBI lineage: Eukaryota > Metazoa > Chordata > Aves > Passeriformes > Muscicapidae > Muscicapa > Muscicapa striata. The sequence goes on along the minus strand of JAREIS010000067.1, from coordinate 342,508 downwards.
TAAACTGAGGATATTTTTATAAGTAGACAATGACCAATTGCTACTGTCTTACAGCACAGACCATTTCTGTCAAAAAAGCTGCATGCTTTATTCAGACTCCTCTAAGACACTAAATAAAAACTTTTTAAATACATATTATCTTATTCAAGGTAATCCCCTCATACAGTTATTGAAAGCTAATCAGACTCAAACATTTAATATATATAAAGTTAGCAATAAAAAAGGAATCAGAACTACCCAAATTCCACAAATGTTATTTAAAAGCACTTAACATAGAAATGTCATTAAAAACATGGGAAGTGTTTTCCCTCTTCACTACTTATACGGTTTACAGAATGCATAAATTGTTATAAATTTTAAGCAGCTGCTTAAGCTGTAATTGTCTGGCTACAAGCTTTGCCTTTGTTTTTTTTTTCCTTTTTCAGCACATGAATACCAAAGCTTATCACTAATCTGCTAGTCTGTACACTTGCTGACTGAAAAGAAACAACATTTTACAAAGACGATGCATCTGTTATAAACACTTCAGATCAATGTTTAACTGTGAACAGTAACCAACAGGTTTTATATTTCACTTACATTTCTTTGGCTTAACCAATACTCCTTCAACAACAGAAACTATTCTATCCCAGGATTTCTATTTTCTTTACTATTAACATTAGCAGTACACATTGCTGCACACAACTCATAAAATACCAACATATTCAGCAGATTCATATGAAAGCAGCTATACCTATTTCAGTTTCAGTATGTAAACAACATTCCCTGCTCTTTTCCTACCTTTTGTTCCAAAGTTGTTGTTAGTATTGAAAGCGTCACTCAGGCACAATTTATGACTGATCTTGCAACGAGCTGCCTATGAATGATCCAAGTATGAATTCAGAGTTAATTCTGGCTCTCTGGAATTTCAAGACCTGCCTATGCAGGGCTGTTCAATTCTGAATATTATTTAGTCTGTGGTCATCTGTAATTAATTTAATGATGCAATGCTGTGGGAGTGAACTGTGCCATCAGACTCTCACTGAACTGTTTTCACAGAAGTAATACTGAAGAGAGGCCAAAAAAGGAAAAAAATTAATGCACATTCATACAGGTGTTACTGTGCAATTACCAGGACAAACATATCCCACATAAAGTGTCATGGGATCTCTGAAGCCTGTTTCAAGACAGTTCTGGAGCACACTGATAAACCAGGTTGGGAATCCTGAGAAATGGTACACAAGTTCTAGCAACAGAGAAGAAGCTGAGGCTCTGACTAGTAGATTTGTCTCCTCTTGAATTAGCTCTGAATCAAGTATGCTGATTTAGTTTGCACAGATGTGCATATCATTTAAGCTTTAAAGTAGTTATCTGTGAAAAGCAGTTAAAATTCTCTCCAAAAATATCAAAAAGGATTAGCATAGAACTAACACAAGGAAACAAAAACAAAAAGGAATTTCATATGTACATCTAGTACAGTAACTCTGGATAACCAAAGGACACCAATTACAAATATTTATAGTTCCTCTGCTCCAGTTGTAGATTCAACAGCACTAGATCCAGTCCAAATAAAACATAAGCTTACAAAAACCATGTATTAATACTCTTGTTAGTAAGGCTGAGCAAAACATTCAACATCTGTTATAAACTGCAAAATGTATAATACTAAAATTTAAAGAACCTCTATAGATACATCTGTTAGTAAAGAAAACACTGCCTCTAACCCTGCATCATATTAGATATGCAGTAGTGCCCCTGGCAGTGGCAAACTGCCACTGAGCATGTAATTTGATGTGTAATCTTAGTGGCAACGTCTAGAAGCATTTATTCAGTCATCACAGAAAAACCAGAAAAACCAAAAACATATATGAAAGGCATCTATTTTCTACATCTTCTCATCTATCCTCCACCTCTTATTTTCAAGTGATGCAGGCTTCGCTCTTCTTGGTTCTGTTTGTCAATTCACAATAGATCATCTTTTCCTCTCACAGCTATGTGACGCCCACTATCCTTTCAGGAACATTAGAATAACTATTACTGTAGTGGTGGGTCATTACACTGCTCATAGCACTCAAATCACTTCTAATAGCTCAACAACAAAAAAAAAAAAAAAAAAAAAAAAAAAAAAGAAGACCATAGCTGAAAAAAAAAAAAAACCAAACAAATAAAACAAAATAAAACCAAAAAACCCCCATTACCTAAAAAAAAAACCCCAAACTTCTTTTTTAAATAAAATTTATATCCTGCTTTTGTATCTGTACATGCAGAAGGTGACCAAATGAAAATATTATGAAACCTCAGGCATAGTATTCAAAAAGTATGGAAATTTATTTTTCATCTGGCCTGCAAAATACCATCTTGTCTACATACTTTCTCATATCCATCTTTTTTTTCTCATATATTTGATACTGTTGCTGTAAGTTTATGAAAGAAAGCATTATAAACTGAAACACCAGCAGCATTCACATTTGACCAGAACAGTATCTGAAATCAATAAGCTGGTAAAAAAGATTGTTTCACAATCCCCTCAATTATTAAAAATTTTTTATTAGATCAGTTTTAAAATAATAGGCTAGGGGGCTTGTTTTCACAGCTGGATTTGCCTTATATTTTATCATCTATCTCAGGAGTGCAATAAAATCCCTCCCGAGGCATCTATATAAAGCATATAATGTTACTCTGGGAGCAAAACTTACAAAAGGAACAAAACTCCCCAGACTGGACAGACCTAGGGAGAGAAAAGGAAAAAAAAAACAAACAAAAAAACCACCACAAACAAAAAAAACCAGTTGCTTCATCACTCTAATACAAATAGTACCAATTAATTCTCCTGTGCTACTCCTGAGCAACACACACTGAACAGTGAATTGTATTCAGAGGATTTACTTTACTGCCAATTTTTTCTGCCTTCAGCCAACAAACAAAACTGGAATAAGGAATTTAAAATTTCTTAGTCAACATTTAAAGCTGTTGCCATTGTCAAGCTGATGATGCTAATTTGTTGTATTATTACTAACCTGCCAGACCCCAGCTGTTGTCTTAGTCAAAACCTGAGTTTTCCAATAACTAGGAACTGCAGCTGCTCAGAATGGGTCACCAGGGATTTGCACCACCACAAACATTACTCATCTGGTCCTGCCCTGATCAGACTTCTTGGGCCAAAAGGCAGGGTCAGGCCTGCCTGAGATTTGAGACATAACAAATTTAAGGCTTTCTTTTTTCCCCCATCTTCAGAAAAATAATATTTCTCATTCAGTTTTTAAAAAATTACCTATGATTCTCACCAAACATGGATCCAACATGGCAAAGCCTACTTTTTCCTGGACACTCTAGTAATTGGCCTTTGAAATAAAAACTATGAATTATAACTTCAGACATTACCTAAATTACTGTTCCCATCTATCATCCCATTTCTGCAAAAAAAAAAAAAAAATCAAGTAAGTATTATTTATTTCAAATACTTTTACTTTAAACAATTGAGAAACAGTTTCTACACGATTCATCTGCCAGCTGCTGCATGTAACAGGTGTAACCATAAACATTAGAAAATGCTGCATTTTGATGTGCAAACAGCTGAAGTACTGCCTGATTAAAACATCCCAAACTGGAATAATTTTTGTTTAGCAAACACTGTCACATGAAGTACCTTCAACAGAGCCCCAGAACATATGGGAAATGACTATTTAATGTTTAGCATTTCACTGATATTTATTATTGGTTTTACTCCCATATATCAGTTTCCAATGGGAATCTTTGCCAAAAAAACACTAATTGTCCATTTCTCCAAGTCTTAACTCCTTCTGTTTGGATTGCCAACACCACACATCCTGATTTCTTCCTCTCCTTTCAGCAAGTCTCTCTCCAAAACACAATCAAGCTGTCCTGCACCCTGAGCTCTGTGGCCCTCTACTGCTCCTCCAGAATTTCTTTCCTGTCATTCTGGCTTTCCAGAGTATCACTCCCTCTCCTTGCACTTTTGTACCATTTCTGCATCGTACAGCCAAAGTAGAAGCACTTGCTTATGAGCAACTGGAGAAGTTGATGTAGCTTTTCACAGTCACTGAACACAGAAGTGTTTTAACCACAGAGACAGCACAAACAGGTACTTTCTCCATAGCTCTCGACGTACATATACATGAATTGCACACAGTACAGGCTAGAGAGCACCCAACAACTGGGGCCAGTTTCCTGCACAGGAGTGAGGAACAGTTCCCACAGATGAAGAATAACGAGTACAGGTTAGAAGAGCACAAGAAAAGCCACACTGATGGACTGAGCCCTCAGTTTTCACCCTTGTCACTTCCATATCCATAGGCACACTTGCCTCTGATATTATGCTAGGCTTTTATGCTGTCTTAGAAAGCAAGAGAAATCAAGCCATGCAATGGCCAAACCAGATCCCACCACTTCAGTGGAGGATCATCTCATCAGCATTACAAGGGTTTCCATGTACAAAAGCTGCATGATTATGAGCTTAGAGTGTCCTTTGCACCTCCAAGGCTTTCAAGTTTGACAGAAGAAATAAAAAAATATTCATTAGTCTCCACATGAACGTGGAGAACTGTCAGTGATGGAAATGACAGGTCATTTGGGTGAGTAGGTAGAGTTCCCTCTTGTCTACAGGCAGCAGGAAGAAAAGTGTGCAAGGATAGAAATCTCTTTTGGAGCAAAAGTTTCAAGGCCATCTACTAACTTTATCTCCCCCTTTTTTTTTTTTTATTTGGGTTTTTTTGAAGTGGAAAAACATGAAGAAGCAAACCTTCAACAGCAGATTTTGAAATACACCTTTCACTGACCTTGTAGAAATTGAAAGAGAAAAATTTATAAATTCCAAAGCCATTGAATTTCTCCTGCAAATAGCAAGAACTGAACCCTTTTCAAAAAAAAAAAAAAAAAACAAAAAAAAAAAAACACAACTAACCAACCAAAAAAAAAAAAAAAAAAAAAGAGAGTCAGTCACAAATGAATCCATAAAGCATTCTTATTAACAAAGATTTCTCACTTTAAATCCCACAGTCACTACATGCAATGCCTCTCACTTTAAATCCCACAGTCACTACATGCAATGCCAACATTTTTAATCCTAGAAAAGTGGATAATTCATCATGTTCAACAGACCAGCTCTACCCTTCACAACAGGAGCTCTCTACACAGAGCTAGGTAACCTCTCTCTAGGAGAGACCACAGCTATGAATGGACGATTTTTATTTTTTTTGGTGTCTTCTTCCAGTTGTAAATATCTGCCAAAACCTATCATTTGGTTGCCATTATAGTTTGGGACTACCTTGGCTGCTGAGTGCCACCCACCACTGACACTCATCTTTGGCTTCCTTACAACTACCAAAATTTGGAACTTTTTAAAACAACTACATTTCTTTTTTAGAAAGGTTTCAAAGTGCTCTTTAAGCACGTTAGCAGCACTGCCAGAGGCACCCTATGGGGGGCCTATCCATGTTAACATCACGCTAGCAGGCTACTAACTGGAAGTTTGCTTCCAAAGTCACTCTCCCCAAGTACCCCACTCATGGCATCTTGGTCTCCAAGGCTGAACAGACTCAGAGCACCTGGATGGCTGTAGGCTGAGCTACATCAGAAGATGCACTCCAGGAAGACCAAGGGTATTACAATGCACAGAACTGACACAGATCCACGCTGAAATAAACCTCACTAAAATGCATAGGATCCATGCTGAATCCTTAGCACAAAACTCTTTTCCCCCTACAAACCCACTTTGTACTCATCCTCTTTTCCACATCTCCTTCCCTGCAACACATTTCCCTTCCACTGCCTCATTTCTGTGGTTAACACTGTACAGCATCCTGAAAAGGGTTAGACTCCCAGGCACCTCATTCCATTAGCTGTGCGCAGTGTGATTCTCTGTCATCAATATATCAGTAAACTTAGCACATCACCAACAGCTTTTGCCTGAAAGAGCACTTCTTCACTAACACAAAATGTCCTGAAACAACAGTCTGAATGGTGAATGAAAACTGGACTGCAGACTCACCTCTCAAGCTAACAGAAATCCAGTTCATTTGCTCCCATGCTATACAAGTCCTCAGAAAGTCACATGCACCCCCTCTCAATACACTGGGTCGCACATCATGAAGGATAAGTGCATTTTTGACCAGTTATGCTGCATCAAACTCACATCCACACAGCGCCACAGGAAGTCAGTCAGGCTGCTGACCTGCAGTTTGCCACAGTACCTTCCCAGGCAGGAAGGCAGTGACTACATTGTGCCCGCAACTTGAGATCAGAGATTTGAATGCTGAAACATAGGAGTGTTGAATGACAAAACATAGGAGCAGAGACAAGAAGAATGAAATTTGACTTCACCCCAGTAGACTTCTGCCAGTCTGGAAACATCCTGTGCAAGTCAGAGCCACTGCAAGCAGAAGCCTAGGGCAGAAAACATCTAGGCTCCACAGTGTTCACACCTTCAGTCCTGACTGGCCAGTCAGCCACTTCTCTGCCTTTTTCCCATAACAATTTCTGGACTTATGAGCCAATTTCAGCTGAAACCAGCACAGGACAAGAATTATCCAAAAATAACTACATTTCTGAAAGTTTTATGATCACTGGCAACTGGGTAAACTGGCATGCCCATGGTTAAACGAGCTTCAGATTTTCTCTTGCATGCCCAGGATTTAATCAATCAGCACACTGGAAGCCAGTCAACCCACACCATCAGTCACATCACATCTTCTCCACATGGCTGCTGAGACCCATGGGAGAAAAAGTATTTGGGGACACAGGCCAAAAGCATTACAGTGGGGAAGAGGTACCTCTAGAGATATTAAGTTCAGAACATGCAATCCATGTGAAACAACACTAGTTTTGTATGATTTCCAAAACAAATGAGCAAATTTGATAATGAAAATATAGATGCAAATGTACACATGAATGTGAAAAATATTTAAAGTTCTGCCCATTTGCAACAAAAATATTCATCTCTTTCAGGGTGTTAACACATCTGAGATCACTCCAGAACAGCCTGGTAAAAAAGAGGATTTATCTGTACCTCCACAGAGAAAACGGCTGCAGCATTGGTTAAATCCTTAAAACATATTAAGGTATTTATAGAGGGGGACCATTCACCAGACAAAACCAGAGAGGAAGAAAGTTTTATCAGTCCCACGGGGCTAATTAACCACTTATAGTCTCATTCAGGATCCAATCAACACTAACTTTGCCCAGCCTGAGGCCAGTTCAACAGATGTGATCTGACATAAATCAGCACCTCTTCTCTCTACTATTCACTTCTTTCCCCACAGTCTTCCCTGTAGTTTCAAGGTACATCAATGCATCCTCTCCTTGGGGAAATGTTTTCCCTTGCTCTCCCTTGAGCTAGCAAGCAGAAGATCTCAGAAACAGCAGTGCCAAATCTTTCAGCAGCCATGTTGGCATACGCTAGTTTGAAGTACTTCTCAAACTGCCTTAAAACATCAAAGCACGAGGTCTCAGTGGTCCAGCTGCTGTCTAGCTCTTTTTTCTTTTCTTTTTGATATTTGTCCTCACAGACCTTAATGAAAACAAGAAAGCATCACATGCAATTATTACTACTGTAATTACTGCTAAATCATTAGGCAATTTATCAAAGTAAAAATGAAATCTACAGTTAATAAATTTTCCAAAATGGTTAACTGGATAACAGCATTCTGTCTTTATAGTTAAGACTGCCCAACACCATTCTTTAAAATCATCGCTTCAGAAATCACAAAGTTGAAATAAAAGTTTTCTGTGACTCATTTTAATTCAGTGGAACTTATATTGAACACAAAACCAGCAAAGAATTCTTTCAGGAAACAATAGGAAAAATTGTACAGATTTACCCATATTCAGTAAATTCTACTCATTTGCACATTTATCTAATTAGTTCTAGTGACTCATGGAGTTAAAAACAGGAACAGGGATCACAACATAAATGAGAGTGATACCCAGCTTTGCAAGAAGACTTCACCAAATATGGTTAAACAGTAACCAATAGACATTCTTAATTGATTATGCTCAGAACACTTGTTCCAGAACCTTCGTGTTCCACCTGTATTAAATATGTTCCCAAGGTATGGCTAGTCTCAGGAAAAAATGAGACTTATTTCTGTGGAACTGAAACAGCAGTTCCACAGAAATAACACTGAAATTGGTAGCTCTCCATTTTATAAGCATGTTATCTAGCCTCAAAGGGTGGTCGAACAAGTTATTTTTGAAACCCTCACTTTATAATGTTCTGCTCAGCTTCCCCTCACTTTTGCTTGGGTTGAAGGTTCACAACCTTTATTAACAAACAGTGCCACATGCTGCTAATTCAAGAGGCCCCATTTTGCAAGTTGGGTAGCTGATTATTTTTTACAATGGGAAAATAATGAAATTTTGCTAGTTCATCTTTTTATTATTATTATTTACTTTTTAAAGGGAAGTTTAAGAAAACAAGTCACAATCTTACGTCATCATTTCTCACTTGAGAAATGCCAGAATTCAGAAATTAGAGTAAATTGAGTCAGTGTCATCATTCAAGCCTTTCCTGAGCCAATATGCTATCATTACTTGTAACCTAACCACATACAACACGATCCTAAGGGCTGTCTTAGCCAGCCCACAAAGTACACTTTTCATGTGGAGAGAAACAGCAGTGCACACCTACTAATCTCTATGGAACCTCAACATCTGCCATGCAACAGTTAAACTACGCAAGTGTGTTAAGCAATCCTTTCTTTTTAACTACATTTAAGGAAAACAATATTAAGATTTCCATATAAATGCAAATCAGTCAAGTGTTATAACCATGTATTCTACTGTCTTTATAAATTATTTTCTTTAAATGTATAATTGATGTTATATAGAACACTGTTAAAAACAGCAGCCTCCCTTTTATCTGATAAATTTATAGCTGTATACTTCCAAATTTCTACTGGAAATGCCATCATAGCATGCTATCTCAGGTAGAGCTTTCAGATCTTGTCTGAAGAGCACGAAACTGAGCTTTACACCCTTCCAGAATTAGAAAGCACACAAAGTATATAAATCACCAAAATATATAAACTGTCAAGACTACATTACAAGTTAAATATTATTATCCTGGAATGATTTATGCATGCATTTATTCCAGCAAACTCCTTATACAATAATCAATCTGCTTCAAAATCAGCATGTGCAAAGCACACAAGACCTGAAGTCAGACTGAAATAAGTATCTACCATCTCCAGGTAACCTAACCTCCCTCCTGCCTCCTTCCCAACACTCCAGCCCCTCAGTTAAAACCAGTTTTAATGGGGGTAGGGGCATAAATAACAACCTAACATTCCAGTGGCTATTTCTTCTATAATTGCTCACAGAGAAACAACATATATTTTGTGCAGACATTTATTTTCATGAAAATGGTCAACTGCAGCCTAGTAGCTCTATCTTCTGCAGTTGACAGCAAGAATGGTGTTGCCTCAGGAATGGCTTAAGAATAATGAATAAAACATGAGCCCTAGAGAAATGTACATTAAACAACACCAAACACAAATCCTTCATATTGGTGTGGTTTACGTCTGCTATATGCACATGTATGTTCATGTTCAGTGTTGCATCACATTTGTTGCTTCACATGAATTCCACTCTGTTATTTTTCCAGCAAACAGCCCAGAACCTTGTACAACAAACCACATCCACGACAATTCCATATCTGTACTTTTAACATGCTTTCAACATATGCAAACAGCCAAGACAGCACTCTAGTTAAAAAGTACCAGCATGGTATCATTGTAAACAATGTTGTGCAAAAGATGAATTAATAAAATCATCTATCTGTGTTAAAGCATTGCTGCCAGTGTCCTCTATATGAGCTATAGGGCACCACTAAAATTCAAAACTTCGTAGCTACTTAGCTTATATTATTTGAGTCAAAGAGAGCCTTGGATAACTCTGCTGATGTTGGTATAGGTACAGCTTTTATCACATAAGTGTTTGCACAGTTTACTTCCTAAAGCAACCTCATATCACAATCTCTGGATACTAAAACCAACTAACAAACCACTAATGTTGCTACAGTAGAAGTGCTTGGCTGAAAAGAACAAAACAACAAAAGCCACAACACACACACATTTACTTCCTAATGTTACTAAACACAATACAAATGTCAGTGTACATGATACTCCCTGAATTACATCAAGAAAAAGTGAGATAACACCACACTTTAATATGTTTCTGTTATTGCAGTGTTAGTGCTAGAGATGATTATAGTGTTAGCAATGAAATACATAAAATTGCAAGACAGAAAAGTAACTTGTTATCACTCAATAAAACACTTGCAAATAACTGTGACCATGGCTACATAAAACAGCATTAGGAGAATGTGCTGCACCTGCTGAAGGTAAAACCAGTGATTTACTAAGAAGGGGAAAAGACAAACAGTATTTAGGAATAAGTCAATTACAACGCATGCATAATTTTTTTTGGCCTTATTTGACTTTCCAACAAATCTAACAAAAAGGCTCATCATCAAAACACAAGTTATTAAATCCCAAGCAAGCACCATCCTATTTACGTCTATCTCCCCATGTCACGCAGAGAAGTAAGAATGGCCCCATTGCATCAGACCTGGAAGCAGGCACCAAAGTATTCATCCCAGCTCCTGAGAGTCAGGGAAACCTTCACTAAAAACTTCAGTGAGGAAAAGGTTCAGCTCATGCTTTTTGTAATAATGGTTTTGTATTCCACTGCTGAAATGCACGTCTTCTTGACAGCAAATATAAATCCTTGTTACACTTGAAAAATGTTACATGGATCAATAGCATAAGACATCAAATCAGATTGGTCTTAGCACAAATAGAAACCTAACTAAACTGGTGTCAGCACAGACCTCAAGAGAGGGTGCATTATTCAGTTTCCTTTATTTTCACAAATATGGATGCTCCTATGAACTGCCAGTGACAATATGCACTGCTAAACAGGAAGTTTGAAGCTCAAAGTTGGCCTCTTGCTGTTCTACAGCACACTCACTCTCTTCCAGCAGCAAATTTAAGAACCAGACAAATTTGAATGATTCTCATTTAGCTTACCTAACCAGAAACTACACTAAAAAACAAAGATGAGAGAAAGCAAAGTGAACCACAAAGGACAGTCTTAAGATAACAAAATATCTAGCCACAATTAAAACATACCACTGGAATTACATTCTATGTGAGGAGTACAGAATTGGGATCACACAGATCACAAAGTATAGTCTTTCAGTTCTTTCTGACTAAGGCTATTTTAACTAGGTTAGATTATCAGAAAAGGGATAAGTTTGTCCATTAGTCATTATGAAACTAGGAAAATATACACTTGTCTAGATATAGGAGAACAAAGGAGAAAAAATTCACAAATTTTGTCAAAAAGGTTATACAGTTTAAATTAGGACTTTTCTATAAGATTCAGTATTGATACAAACACAGAAAAGAACCCAAACCAAAGGATTAGTCTACAAAATGAGTTATAAACTAGAACAGTGGCACACTAGTATTTAAGTGTGGGGAAGAATGTAATGCTCCTCTCTTGTCATTTGTGTTTTTTAAGTAGAATGGATTTTTTTGTAACCACACTTACTCACTTTCCCTAGTGCATAATGCTGCTCCTCAGAAGAATAAAAATTCTGATTTTCTTTGCAAGTCAGACTAGTTCGGCAGAATCAAATTTATAACGTTAATAAATCACCAAAACCCAAGACAGCATCTCAAAACAGTGCAATATATAAGCCTTAGCTATGTTTTACAAACGCATTAATCATGAACAGATTGAATAGGCCCATAGTAAAACAATTCTTCATCTGCATCTGAGTTCCTTTCAATGGGTCACAAAACATTCTTACATCAATATTTCACATTACTTCCACCATGTTTTGCTAAAGCTGTTCAGCAGACTCTGGTCTTCAAAGTAATTTTTCAGACAGTTAGATGCATGCAAAACATCACTCAATGCATGACATACATCTTGGGTCCCCCATTTTGCTACCACCATAACCACTGTAAAGGATTCCTGTGGTACTGCTGAATTTTCAAAGATGAGCTGCAAATCAGGTCTTTGCGTACATTAGCACAGCTTGTCCAGGAGTGGATTTCCAGACCAAAGTAGGTGATTATAGCATTGACACTTTTAATATTTAGGTTAATTTCATTTTGAACTCTGTCTAATCTGGTCCTATAAACCAAACCTCCTTCTTAAGAGAAAATGCTGTGGTGCACATCCTCGTTTTGTTTAGTCTGAAATAATCTAGTTAAGGATGGACGCACTGTTGGGCCATTTTCTGATGTGATCCAAACTAGGAGAGTCACCCTAAAAATCACATTTCTGACCTGAATATACTAATGTGGACGTGGACTCAGTCACAGTACTTCACTTAATGTTAAATTTCATCTCAGGCATGGAAGAACAATACAGCAGATAGAAACTTCAGCAATAGGCAACCTAGTACCCCATCACCATATATCAGACAGAATAGAGCTTCTAATAGGAGAAAATTGACAGTGGTTTTTCCTAACCTGACCAACTAAATCTTCCCCAAATGCCTGCCCTTCTCTCCACTTGATCGTACTCTTCCTTTGACCGAGGCTGAAACCATTTCCTCAATGACCCAATTTTTACCCTTTCTCACTCAGCCCACCATCTGAAATGCTTTTCCTGAACAACCTCCCTATGACTTTGTTCCTTTTCTCCTTAAGCTAGCTGTGAGTAAACATTTGGAGTAATTTGTCACGCAGGCAATCTGCACCACTATCTAACTCTCCAGCAGACCTGCACACAGAGCCATCAAGTGCAGCAATGATGCCAAAAAACAGATGAAGAAGAGGAGGAGTCAGCCTGTGGCAGCCTGGAAAGGAAAAAGTTCTCAAGCTAACTTAATAAAGAAAAACCTCATACAAGTTCAACAGCCAAGGAATAGAATACACTTCAGGGGAGACATCATTAGAAAGAAGACAGTCAAAAAGAAATCTTAAAAAATAGAAGAGGAGAGGGATCATAGAGAGTAAAAATTGCCAGAGACAGAATAAAAATGGATCTTAGAAAGTACTACATGCAATGAAGAAACATAAGAAAAAATGAGAAAATATACATATAGGACAGATGCAGATAATTAATATGGCTACTTTTTCATCAGAAAAAAAAAATTTAAATCATATTATGCTCTCCTTCAACATATTCTTGCTAACATGCAACAAAATCTTATATTTCATGCTAAATAAAAGCATGTTTTTATTGCAGAGCATGCTTTTCATTGCAAAGCTCAGGCTAGGGGTAGAAAGAAAACAAGCTACTGCTCAGTATTGGTTAACACACTATTTAATTGAGCTAACTAATGCAAGCCAAGTATTAGCACAGTTTCTGAAAAAAAGCCAAAAATAAGTGAAATATAAAAATAAAATTGATTTACACCTTGTTTTACTTTTCTTCACATATGTTTTCTTATTTATTCTCCTTGAAAAATTGTTATTGTAAATTTCACATCTAACAAAATTGTTTAAATAACAAGTAAAGAAAATCATTTCATTTTATCTGGCTCAGTCCATTTCTCTCAGCTAAACCTAACCTAACCCCAACCTTTCACCTAGTAAAAAAAAAAAAAAAATAGTCCTGTGTTTGCTATAGATCCAGATTGGGATCTTGCCCTCAATAGGGCATTAGGTATTTCTGAAAGCAGGTGGTAGTAATAAGAAACTACCTTGCAGCACCGTCTCTTGGTTTCAGCAAAAACTGTAATAGGAAAAACAGGAAACAGCTTAAACTAGCCCAACTTAATAAGAAATACAAGAAAATGCAATAATAGTTTTCACAGCTGAAGATCTGTGCAAAGGTTCTAAGTCAGCTCTGTAAGAGGAAAGCACCGTAAGATGATCAGGAAATTGAACCACTCACTGCTAAATTTAAAAGGCAAAGAGAAGCAACCTTTTTTTTTCCCCTCCCCAATTAAAAAAAAAAAAAAAAAAAAAAAACCCACAAAAATTATTCTTTTTCAGAATAAGGATATAAAAAAGCTAAATACTTCCCTCACAGCATGGAAAAAATGTAAGGTTAAAAACTTAGGGCAGTGAGGTCACATCAATCTCCCGTTGATTGAAGATCATTAAGTTACAAAATCCCACATATTTACAGACATATTATGGAAAGCCAATTATTACATTATTTGATGTCCTGCCCAGTAACACATTCAATCCAGATACTGTTTCTTGATAACACTTAACACACCCTAGTCTCAAAGATAGGATGATTGTTCCTGTCTTGACCTAGATTCATTCCTTCCTCCCTCCATTGTAACCCTAATACTTTCTTGTAGCTAAAGATATTTTCACAACCTTTTTTGACCTAATCCCTAATAAAGGGCATCTCCCTACAGTCAAAAAGGGAATTATTCCATTTCAAGCATCTGTCAAATCTGAGCAATCTACTGTACAATGCTTTCTGTGTAAGAAGTTCAGCTGAAACTTTCATTAATACCTAAAGCACATGAGCTGCTTTTTTCCCCACTACCCTATAAAAAAATGTTGTCTTCTTTTGTTGTCAGCCACTCCTCAAACAGGGCACCATCCACTGGTAGTCCCATGACTGCTGCAAGCATCAGTCCCTTTACTTTCCTAAAATTCTTCATACTTTTCCCCCAACTGACAGTGGGCTCAATTAACTGACACCAAAGATGGCAACAAGAATCAACCTCTTTTTAATCACACAGTAAATCTTCCATACCTTCTCTCTGCAAACTCCCCACCAGCAGCTCCACACAATGCTAACTTCTTCTTTTCCTTCTTTCTCCTCCAGGACTGCTCAACCCACTCTTTTATAGCTCCCATCCTTATTGGACATAGCTGTGACCTATTAAGGGCAAGGCTGCTTCCACTCTTTGGCAACTAGCACAGCTGCAACTTACCAGGGGTGAGGTTGCCTGCCGTACCATCTCTATTCTTGTACGGTCCATTCTCCAGCATTCTTTCTCTTATTTAACTTCCCCTTACAAGTACAACAGTTAGGAGGAAAAAAGTTAAAGCTTTATTGAACTACAATGTGCAAAAACGTAATCATTTTCAAGACTGTCAACAACTCTAAAAGAATCTCGAGATCAATGTAACAAAATTTGCTATCCTGGAATCTGTGGAATCTCCCTTAGGTCAGAAGTAAACCAGGGTGCCTTTGGTCTTGAGTACACAGTCATTGGGACAAGTCTTAAACAAAGTCCGGTACTAGAAATCTAGGACTCTTTCTACAGTGCCTATTCTTTAGAAATCAATGTCTCTTCAACTACACCTGGAACAAAGATATTGCCTGTAAAATATTCTAACCAGTTCAAACTGGATTAGGAGGTAAAACAGAATCCTTCAACCGTGAGTTTGATGTATTCCTCCCCTACCCGCTTCCTGTCCTCAAGTCTGTCACATGACAGAATGCAGAGATAATCACTGCTTACACACACAGTCTGTATTTCAGAATAAAAATGGGGGGACCCCACATAAACCCCTTTTGAGTGAGTAGAAAATAACAACAAAATTCTGCAGTCAACTCAAGAATTATTCAGCTATTCTTGGATCTCCTAAGTGATGATGATCAGCTTGATTCTCCAAATCATCAAGGGATACTCTTAAAGGTCTTCACATGATAAACGAGCATAAAACTGAGCCACGATGGTGAAAGACTCAAATAATCTTTCTTGTATTTAACTTCACCTTAAATGTCTTCTTTGTCTCTAATCCACATCTAAATAAAAAGGCAGTGAAAGTCTGCAGGTCACCTACACCAACATCACCATCGGTCCTTCTCAATGCAAAGGCTGCCAAACAACTCGGGTAAGCTTAACATGTAGAGCTGTCATGCTCTGAAACACTTCCAGGATACAAACCTGAGCCTGTGCCGGCCTGAAGTGCATTGAAGCAAACTGTCTTCCATTATTCTAAGCTAGATCTCTGCTTATAAAACGTTTATTTCCTAAAATCCTGTAACATTCTATTCTTTCCTGAAAGATGACTGTTTGCACTCAGCCCAGCAAAAGATTTGTCCATATATGGACAACCCTGAAGACAACAAATGGCTCTTTTCCCAGTCCATTATCAAGCCAGGAAATTAGACTGCCTGAGGTACTCTGCCTTACTTACTGGGTTCAGAGCCGAGAGGAAACATTCTTGAGTTCGTTAATCATCCATTTTCACACGAAGGTGAACGGATGCTTTTCCTTTACGGCTTTAGCAGCAATCGCCACCATCAATTACATGGAAGATTAAAGTCCTCTCACAGCCACGGGAGATAACGGAGCGCTAACGATGACAGCCAAAGTTACAGGGCAGACAGCTGAGTCCCCGAGGGCTTGGTGGAGAGAAGAAGAAAAGCAATACAAAAATTTAAAATAAAATAAATATCACACATCAAGAAATTCTGCAACACTGAAAAAATGGAAACAGGAAAAAAGCAAAATCCCTGTGTTTTCAGTACAGTCTCAGATATTTTCTTGCCATTATTAATGTTTAAATGCAGCTCTACCTTCAGCCTGAAGAACACTATGGATATGAAACACTATTCCCCCTGATACTCAAGGGCCTGTAAAACTCTTTTACCTTTCCATGCACAACTTGCAGCTGAAGTCACTATCTTTAGTAAGGAAAAAACGCATACATGTGAGGAATCTATAGTCTGAATAGATCTGAAAAATAAGTTCAAGGTCCAAAAAATTGAAGACTTTCTAAATGGCCAAGAAACTTCCTCCTCCTTTTACACTGGAAACCCTGCAAAGAAATCCCTCTCATAGAGTCAGCTCAGCTACCCAGAAACCTAGAGGCAAGCCAGTCTTGCCTTTTTAAGCTGCAACAAAGGAAATGATTGAGGAAGCATTAAAACCCAAGTGCACCATAAAAGGCATCTACCAGAAAAATAGCTGCTATTTGCAATGAAGAACGTGCCCTATTTAAATGATAACAAATCACCACAGTCCCTATGTCCTATTAAGATATAAAGAATGTATCACAAGAAATATGAGCAAAAGATGGTATTTCAGCTCCTCAGAAGCTGGCATATTTCTTTCAGAAACTTGAGTAGGTGGGACTGTATTTTCTCAATGGAAAAATATGAACTGATGTGTCATAATCTATTTATGTTTTGTTGGTATTTTTTAAATCTTTCTGCCAGAAAATTCCTTATTGCCCCTTCCACTTCTTGGTGTCCCAATTGTCTTTTCAGCTATGTTTATTTTCTAATTGGCAAGGAAACTACAGAATTCTATCTTGGGTTTTTTTTAATATGCTTTCTTGTTCTCTTCCGTTTTCCTCCTATGAAGACATCCTGCGCACGTTAATCTTTCAAAGTGTGTTTCACAATGGAGCCAAGTAGCTCTTTATGCTGCCAGCATTAGTCAAGGCAACAAACAGCTAAAAAATGGCTACTTAAAGCAGTCACAGAACTGTAACTGCTGGGTATCCATCCCTAATACTTCTCAAAAAGATTATGGGTATCTATAAAACTGCCCGTCTCACTCATTTGACAGCTGTTCTCGCTTGGTAAAGCTGCCAGCATGGGGGCTGGTATTTGGTCTTTCTGTGGAATGTATCTTCTGAAATGAAGAGGTGATGAGATAATAAATACCCACCCTCCCCCAAAAAAAAAAACCAACTCTTCCTGATGATACTGCATCTACTGAAAGGCTGTGGTAGGAATCAATTAACAATGACAAGTTTTGGAAGGAGGAAAGACCACTGAAAGCACTTCACCATTTCAGCAGGTAGTCCTAATAGGGGAAGCACCAGGAATGCCACCTCTGTATTTTAGGAAGATATGAACAGATCCGTTTATGTTGTTAAAAATACTGCTATAAGCACTTGATAGTACTCTATTTCCTTCCCTAGCTTCCACTAGCTGCCCACCTTCTACATGTATAATATATGGGAATTTTACTAATGTATGGTACCTTTGTCAAGAAAATATACTCACCATAAATCTAAATTTAAACCATGCATACCTTAAAATCATCAAGGGAAGAGAGCAGATGACTAAGTGAAACTGCAACAATTCTAGTAGTTTGCCATTTAACAACAGCATCTAAAAGCATTATTTCCCTTCCTCCTTTTGTCCATTAAATCAGATGAAGGGTTATTTCATCCGTCCAGCACAGTACTTCACTTCAAAATGCCACAGCAGTGAAAAACAACTGCTGTCTGCATGTAACTACGAGAATACCAAAAGAAAAGCTGTAGAATGGAAATCTAGTTCACATATACAGTTTGGACTCCAGTCTCTCCCCCATTGTTAACAGCATTGTTTCCTCACCACAGCCTCAGAAACAGCAACTACCACTTATTTTCATAAAGCCTCCTGCTTTTCAAATATGTCACAAGCCTATCTGTTGAGTCAAAGAAAGGGATGTATCTAAAACTTTAAAAAAAAAAGTCCAAAAAATTAAGCTGAATTCAAGCCAAACGTAGCAAGTGTAAGAAGTATTGTTGTGAGCTCAGATAAAAGGGCAAATGGACTTTAAATATGCTGTAAACCAGATAATAATCTCCTGAAACAGAAACTTACTGCTCTTCACTTTCGATAGAGAAAAATTTTGCTAAATATAACAAAGTAAAACATAATTGGATGTCAAATATTCATGTTCAGGCAGTTCCACTGTGCTCTTCAAAACCTGGAATTAAGTTAATTGAATTAATTATCCTTATCCAAATCATTATCCCAGCAGCTTTTAAGTGTGTTTTTTAGGGAGCTTTGGTAGTCTGATCCACAAGTGTCCCAAAAAAAAAAAAATTATGTTGACAGATTTTCAGCCCTGAATATTGCACAACTGGCTGGAGGACAAAGTAGGGAGTTGCCTGTCTGCAGCATCCGATCAGGACAACCATCTCTTTGCTCTAAAATTCCAGCTGCTACAGGACTAACATTATCCTTACCATTTCACCTCTTAATACTTGTCACAAACACTGTGGGAATGAAAATTATGTTTCAAGTCCAAAATGCAAGTTCCAATTCAGAAATACACCTCTAGTGTATTTCACAGCTGGTGTCCCTTAGTACAATAGCTATTTAACGTTTTGTTTTCTTAAAAAGCTCCACAAAAATATCACAATCCTTTCATAAGTAAAACACAAGCTGCCATCTCCACTCCCATCTTCAGACCAGCAGAGAAAAAACCCTACTTTTTATTTTGGGGGAGTTAGTGAAGGAAAGCTGCTTTTCATTTTCTGTCAGACATACAAATAAGGAGAAATCAGCAGCAAAGCCATGCAGAAGTTTCATTAGAAAAGTACATCATGGCTTGCAATTCCCTCCTTTCCCTTGATTCCTATTTTTTTATACACAAAATGCAGGTCATGCCCTTGAGCTTCTGCCAATGTATGATTTTACAGAAAGGCCATGTGAATAGCTAAGTGGTTTAATATGAAGTAAATGATGAAAAAACAAAACAAGAGACTGATAGTTGTTTCAGATGAATTCGCTCTTTAGCAGGAACTGAGTGCACCAACATTTGAAAAAGGAAACTTTTACCAACTTAACATACCTTACTCATTAGTTCAGATCATATGAGAGTATCCTTCTAAGTTAATTTTCCTGATCACTCCACTTAAAAGAATAAAGGTCTATTTGGAAAAAAAAGTTAAAAAAAAAAAATCTCTGTACATTTTCAGCTGTGGATCCAGCTCTTGCTTAGAGTTTTATTGGGATTTGAGTTGAAAATTTATCTTTGGCCTGGCAAAAGGAACAGCCACAAAGCAACCATAAACAAAGTATCTTCCAGCTGTTACAAAAACATACTTTGCTTTACTTTACAAAATAATTTTATCCTACTGTTTTTAAACCATTTGCAGAAGTTTTCTTCAGTGAGATTTATGCAGAGTTAAACAAATAAAAAAAACAACCATTGAGTCTTCTATGCTACAGTATATTGTCTGTCTAGCTGCCTTTGCCTTCCTGTCAAAGCAAACACGAGGTTCAGCCCATGCCTTTTAAGCCTCCTTGAGATCAGGGGCTAGAATTGGAAATTACCCATAACACAATTCCATAACACAATTACTATTATTTTTAATAATACAGAGCCATCAGAGTGCCATTTGCTTCCACATCTGCATGCATAAGCACTGGTTAAGAGTGCCGAGAAAGTTCCACAGAACTTTTCACAACAACATCACACAGTCTGGGTGAAGCAAAAAGTAGAATCTTGGTGATGTCTGTGCACAGGAGGGACTGTTTTTAAACCATTTGCACAGGTTTTCTTCAGTGAGATTTATGCAGAGTTAAGCAAATAAAAAAAAAAAAACAAAAAAAAAAAACCCAACAAAAAACCAACAAAAAAAACCCCCACTGAGTCTTCTATGCTTCTATACAGAAAGAACAACTGTATATATTTTTTTAATTGACTATATGCTTTCTGAGCTTCTATACCATCATTGCCTTAAATACAGCAAAAACCAGTTAGAGTTACTAAACATCAAACCTCTCCTCTAATCCTCTCCCCACCAAAACCAGGGCTATATAAGAATAAATTAAAAAATGCTTTTTCCTTTGGAGCATTTTTGAAGATTTTTCTGGTTGCAAATTTGATACACAGTTATTCACTCTACAAGTTACCACTCAGATAAATCTCTGTGTGCTGTTTTTTACTGTGATCAGATAAGAATATCTGGGCACCCCAAGTATTCAAATCAACCACTTGTATGTCACGGAGCTCATGTCCTTCCACATATTGCCGTAACTTTTTCTCAAGTCAAGCAGAAGAAGCCACATCAAAAAATAGCAAGACAAGTCACTGTGTTCCATAGGTCAAAACACAATATTCAGTAGTAGACACTGAACACTCTCTAGCGACAAAATGTAATGTGTTTCCACTTCAGACTAAATGAGATTTTAGGCAAAATAGAAAAAAATAACACATCAGACAGAAAAGTGATTTGGCTTAAACATATACTGTGGCAGCCAACAGGAACCAAGTGATACTGTTTCAACTTAATGCATTTTAGTTTCCAAGACAGACTGAGAAGAAAGAATGCATCTTCATCAGAAAATACATTCCTGACAGGGGAAATACACACCACACAGATCTTGACAGGAGTAAAACGCATTAGGTAAATATTTAGTCTGTTTGAAGAATTTATCAAGTCCATCCAGCTTTATGCATCTAGCCACAGATGCATAAGAGGCTTTATGCCTCTTGCCATATCAATTATTTTGATCTCCTGTTTTAGCATAGTCTGCAGAGAAAAAGAAGTTTTGTTGAAATATGATTTAGTTACATATTTCAAAATATTTTGTAAAAATAGTCCTCATGAATAAAAACTTTCAACACTGCTTTGGGGGACCAATGTCAGGAAATCAGATTCATAAAGCACGAAAAAACACACTACAACAAAAAGATCAAATTATAGGAGTAAAAATGATAAATAAATAGTGGTGTTTAATCTCCAGCTGGGCTTAAAACCACGACACATGGCAACAGAAATCAATGACAAATCTCACATTAAATGAAGCAGAGCTGTGATTTTTGCTCTGTTTCCAGGAAACGCAAATGCATTACATCAGTTGAGATGCACTTCCCATCACGATGACTCGACTGCAGAGTCCCTTGGTAAATGACACTTGAGAAGGAAAAAGCTACTGAAAACATCATTGACCTCTCCCGCAGAAGCTATGTATCTCTGCCTTGTACATAAAGCACTAAACATCTTAGGAATCCAAAGAAATTAGAGTCATCATTAACAGAACCTCAATGCTACCCAGAGAAGATACAACAAGAAGAAAAGCCCAACAGATTCTTAAAAAGTCAAAAGTAACAAAACATGCAATTGCCTAACTGGCTTGTCAGCTACAAAATCTGCCCATACAAATAGATCTTGACCTTGTGATTAACTGTAATCAAATCTGACCCTACCATGCATGTGTCAGATGAGTTCATGAAAACCAGCGGCTGGGAACACCACAGAGACGTGAACAAGTGTCCTCAGTAACTCTGCCTTTTAATGAGATAACAGACATTCCAGGCAGCAAGAAAGCAGGGGAGAAAGAAGGAAAAAAGAAAAAGCTTCCAGACTTCAGATCAGATCTAGTGACTGCTGAATTGATTGGGGTTTAAGGGTTATTGGACTTTGTCCTACTAAATTTGAATTGAACAGGTATAGAGTTGAGCAGATTTATGGTGTTCCAGCAGAAAAACCTTGGCAGCTTCTCTAGAGTGAATTCTGTTTTGGAACACAGCTCTCTTAGCTGTCCTTTCTTTGCGTGTCTTTCTTTCAGTTATATTGTAATTTCAGTTTTATATTACTTCCCCCTTGTCCACCCATAAGCTTATTTTAACTGATGTTGCTTTCTTCATTGCTGAATTGGGCTGATTTTGTTTCTTGCTGCAGAGGTCTGGTGTCTTATACTTTTTAAAGTTTTTTTGTTTTCCCCAACTACTTCTGTTGTGTGAAGGCACTATGGTGCTATTATTCTTCTTTGGTGTGGTTCACTTAAACAATGTTGTCTGTATTTTTTTTTTTTTTGTAAGAAGAAATTTTGCATGGTAGTTTGAAAATGCTCACGATGTATTCGAAAAACCAAGCAAAGTTGGTAAAAAATGAGGACCCACAAAACAGAAGAGCAGCAGTTTGGGTGGTACCCAAGTTATACACTGCTCTAAAAAAAGAAAGCATTATGTCAGTAATATGACAATATTTGTATTTTAGTATTTTACCAAAATAACTCATAAATACATAATTTCTTTTTCAGAACAAGATTATCACCAAACAAGTCTGAGATAAACTGCTAAAAACTAACTAAATAAATCCCAAGTCTTAATTCAAAAGTTTCACTGAACTGCACTTCAGGTGATTGTTCAGTTGACAAAACTGAAGGACTAAAGCTTCACAGGCTTTACAGCTGCACAGATTTTGACAGTCAAACAATATAAAAGACATCAGTAAGTAAAGTAAACATTTAACCTCCAGCACTACAGGACAGGAAGTGACTGCTATCCGTGCTTCTGTATGCAAATGACAAAGTGCACATTGAATAGCAACATAGGAAAGTATCAGTAAGCATCATTTAGACTAAAGATATATTACTTTACAGTCACTTTACTATTTTAAAGGTATTATCTATTTCTCCTTATTTACACCCTTTACTGATACTCCTCCCAAAATCTAATAACTAAACTGCAGTTAGGAGTTCTGATATAGCTTCAGGAAGATTCCCCTATTGATGCAAGGATGCAGGTATGAAAACATCTATGGAAAACATTATATTACTGACTGAAGTTCTCCCTCAGCAGGCTTAATCTTTCACTTTTTCAGCAACAGCACTGAATGTAGCACATTTAGTTGTGGCCAGACCACACCAGTAAATATATAGGAGGAAGAAAGTATGTTCTGAAACACAGAGCAAATTCATCACAAAAGGTGAAGTAAAACTGCCTCAAGTTCTAATGATCAAGATCAATAAATGAGGCAAAAATAGTAAGTGCCCAGCAAACTATGAATTGCAAATACAGTTGAGAAGCATCTAAATAATATCTTCTAGCATGTTTTGTCTTCCCTTCCAGTTTTTTCTCCCCCAGACTTTTTGGTGATGGTGAGGTAATTTTGTCATCCTTCTTGTTTTTACCATTTCCCACTATATATTATATATAATGCTATATTCTAAAATACAAATTCTTCCCTGAATTAAAATGTGACTTGGAAAAGTGGCAGTAGAAGAAATAGATCTAATCAAAACTAATAATTACCTCACACTTCATTCTTTCAATGCAAGAAACATTTAAAGTGATTTCACTTGCCCTTAAAGAGAACTATGTTTTTCATCCAAAGCTCCCAGATCCCCAGCGTGTGGGAGCTGTTTACAGAAAAAAAAAAAAAAAAAAAAAGACACAAACACAAATTAAGTCACAGGAAGTAAGCTAAAGCAACATTCTGCTGGGTCATTGAAACAATGAGGTATGACAGGGATCCCCAGACTAGAAGTCACAGTGGCTCTGCCATTTTTCTACTTTGTAGCCACTCACCTATGTGGTAAGGTTTCCCCACCTACTTGTAAAGACTACAGTGTTTCCCATTGCAACTTCCTGGTTTTGCAAACTTCCAGGTCTGTTAAGAGGACTCCTCTGTGCCCGCTCAGTGCTTGGGGCAGGGGCTGGGTAGGGGTGGTGGATATAATTATTTCAGGTTATCTCCAACCATTGACTAAGAAAATCAGTGAATATTCTTGTACATCTACCTAATCCCTTTCTTTTTCCATTCTTCAGTAATATGCAAGTGACAAGAGATTATTACTGCCTCATAGCACCAAAAAGGATATAAAGCTATTAAAGAGCATCCAAAGGAGGGTAAGAACGATGATGAAGGGCCTTGAGGAGAAGACATATGATGAGCAGCTGAGGTCCCTTGGTCTGTTCAGCCTGGAGGAGACTGAGGGGAGCCCTCACTGCAGTAACACCTTCCTTGTGAGGGAGGAGGAGGGGCAGGCACTGATCTCTGCTCTGTGTGACCAGTGACAGGACCTGAGGGAATGGCCTGGAGCTGTGTCAGGGGAGGTTTATGTTGGGTGTTAGGAAAAGGCTCTTCACACAGAGGGTGATTGGGCACTGGAACAGCTCCCCAGGCAAGTGGTCACAGCACCAAACCTGACAGAGTTCAAGATGGGTTTGGACAATGCTCTCAGGCTCATTATGTGATTCTTGAGGAGTTCTGTGCAGGGTCAGGAGTTGGATTCAATGGCCTTGCAGGTCCTTTCCAACTCAGGATATTCTATGAAAAAACAAATTATTTCATACCCAAAAACCTTCACGCAACCACCACCAGCAAAAAAAAAAAAAAGAAACTAGCAATTCCACCTCTGTAAAATGTCTTCACAGTAGAATTAGAAGGATTTAGGGGTTGCTACAAAACAAAAAAAAAACAAAAAAAAAAGCCAAGTAACACTTCCTTATCAACATCATAACATCATACACATTCTGGGCTGGGGAAATTACTGGGCCAAAGAAACAAAAGTCCTGTGAAGAAAAAAAAAAACAAACACCAAACCAAAAAATAAAAATAAAAAACATGAGCTTATAAGCAGAAAGCTTCATAAAGCTGACATCCAAGATGGCAAAGTTTACATTAAATAGATCGTGCCATAGCCTCATCTTTCATGTTAAATAACGAATTTTAAACATACACTTCCAGCCTGTAAACCTGCCTGCAGAAGGGGAGGACCACTCATGTATAGAAAGAGCAGCCTTAGGAGGAAGGATTAGGACATTTATTTAAACAGGAGGGTTAGTTTATGTGAACTTCAAGTAACCATGAAACTATGGCGTAAGTGTACCAAGCAGAGCCAAGCTGATCTACGATGAGCTGCTGATGAAAGGGGTTATCCTGTCATCAGCTCCCAGCAACAGGCTGACGTGTCACCAGGCTTCCCATCAGCACCAGTGACCCTTTGACTCCACAAATTCAACTTCCTGAACTTATTCAGGAAGTGAGCTATTAGAAAACTTACTCTACACCAGAGAGAGTCAACAAGCACCTAATACATCCCAGCCCCCTGAAAGAGCCTGCTTTGGGATCAGACACGTTCCAGAATTAAGAGACAGAAAGGGGAATGAAGGCAGACGGTGTAACAGTTTATGTCCTCATTGCTCCTAACAGCCTTTTGCAATCTGCTTCTGGAGATTACCAGCACACGAGTAGGAGCCAAGGTCACCTTTGCAGTTCTTCATCCATCACAGCAGCCTACAGTTCACTAAGTCAGCAGACCTTCACCTCTGCATGTATTACAGGTTAGGAAGACAAACAATGTGCTTGAGCCTTTTTCCTGCTACCTCTGCTGAGCTGCTAGTGACTTCAAGCAAAGAAGCACAGGTTAAGTATCTCAGTTGCCACTAGTAGACATTATTTCTGACATCCAAAACATAACAAAAATCATATGGGTTTGAGCCAATATTAAAATCTTTATAGGGGATTGAAAATCAGTTTGTCAACTCAAGTTTAATTTCCAAAGTGAAGTTCAGAACAGAACTATATTTAAACAAAGCTTAAACAATTTCTGTTCTGGCAAAAGAATTCAAAAATTCCAATATTGCTCAATATAACTGTGTAATTGTTTTCATGTTCTCTTTTCAATTTTGATATATATAGCAAATTTCAACTTCCTTACCATTCCTCCCTTCAGCTCCATAAACAGCAAAAGAATTGTGAAACAAGAGAAACAAAAACCTCCTTTTTAGAAGTGCTTGGGAAGAAGTGTTTCTTGGCACAGCAGCATGGCTAGCTGCTTTGATTCAAACGCAAGTTGTTAAAACAAGATGTTGCAAAGTGCTAAGAGAGTAGTTCAACATATTTTTTAAAGAAGTACAGGCAGCTGAATGAAGAAAAACAAACAAAAGATTAGCTTTGCAGTCAAATCAGAAGGTAACACCTGCAACATCATCTTGTAAACAAGAACCAAGGCTTGTCATGGACAAGTACGAGGTCACCATCATCAAAGCAGCCAACAACAGTGATGTCAGCTATACTCACAATATATCCACGGCCACAGCCACCCAAGGCCATTCATGTTAAGAGACAGAGAAAGGCATGTGCTCTACGTGTAGCCAGAATTACAGTTTAATAAACTGTTGGAAAAAAAAAAAATCAGGAGCAAGATGGATCAGTTATTAAACTACAATTAAAACATTAAAAAAAAAAAAAAAGAAAAGAAAAAAAAAAAGAAAAAGAGGAAATAAAAACCACATGAGGTAGAACAGTAAAACTTTCAGAGCGACCTTAAAAAACAATGGTAAAGGACATTCTCAGCTGGCATAAACAAAAGGTTGTCAAATAGCAGCTGGCCTATTCATGAAGATAATATTAAACTGGAAAAAGTAAGGAAATAAATTAAAATATTATCTATCAGCACATTCATAAAGTATATAAGATTCACCATGCACACTTATGTTGTTACTAAGGAGGAAAAAGTTAATAATTAAGCAGAAAGAAAGTATTAAAAAGAAAAATAACACTCACTTATAAAACAGTAATCTTTTACTTCAGTCAAATCTTATACATCATTGAAGAAATTCCCTTGAAATTTGATATTTTGCTGGGAGATATTTACATATCAAGTCTTTCATCTACCCCAAAAGAAACCTCTTAAAGTTTATAAATAGCTTTCCCTATAAGGATGAACATTTTCTTCTGTTGTAATTGCATTCCTTTGAGCAATAAAAATGTTAAACTCCTCTTACCATTCCAGTCTTTATTCTATTCCTGATTTTCGTCCCTCCAATACTGCTATCATAGATGGACAAATCTCCACCAACTTTCATTAACTTAAGATATGTAATATCACCACACACACTGTCAACTGACCAACTTTGTGTCTTCTTGTTCTCCTATGAACATTCATATACACATTTTGGTCACAACTTCCAAAGACCCTTTCAAAGCAGGAAGTTTGGGAAAGAAAGACAGAAAATATAAATAATTGTGCTGAATCAGGCAGCAAGCCATGTCCTCCAATATGGTCCCTTACTCACTGCATGCATCTTTCATTCAGAACTTTGTAGAACCTGCGGTTCATTCCCTAGGAGAACTTGGTAGAATCAAGGTCTGCTTACTGCCACAAAGAGTTTAAACTGTGGTTCCTTTGCTGCTCCATAGAGCTATGTCCCTAAACAAGTAATTGAAACAGCCTAGAGCCTGATCTTTAACCACAAAGTACAGGGGCATGACATAGCTTGTGTCTGCAAAGCTAAACTCTTCTCCTTTCCCAAGGTGGAGAGATGCAAGTAATTCCCAGTGCTTTTTGGGAACAGTCTGCATTTGCTTACTCCCAACACATACGTAATTAGGCATCAGTCTAAACTGGACCAAGGAGCTCACTAAAAATTAAGCAGAACAGACAGGACTAAAGGTTGAGCCGATATCCTCTGTGCTTAGCTCAAAAGGAATGAGCATTGCATATAGCTCCAACAAAAGTCCAAAAAAGGTCTGGAAGAAACACACAATATACAAGCACATTCCTACCCCCAAAAAGTCTAAGAAAGTTCCTGCAATGTCCAAATGATCCTGCTCTCTCTACCATCACAAGAGCTAAGCCAGAAGTTGTACTGTTCTATAAACACTGGAGACTGCAGGTCACCCATTCTCTCTGATGTCTTCAAAGCACTTCTCAAAATGACACCTCTAATCCCAAGACCTTCTTGCATTCAAAATCATGAGCTGAAGGCCACAAAACTACATTTAACACTTAACATCCATGAAAAAGGAGCTTCCAAGAGCAGTTGTCTCAGGAGTCTGTACTGGTGAAAACTGAAGAAACAGAACATTGGGACACATCCACACAAAAGCAATTTGCTCTCAAGAATGAGACACAGAAGCCTGGCACGGTGAAACCTGAGCATATTAGCTAAGGCAGTGCTTGTTTTGAGAACAGATGAGTTCAGTTTCCTGTTACATCAAACAGCAACTTTCATCAGTCCTACGTGTGCTCAAAAAAAAAGCAAGAAGAAAAAACTTTTACTGACATCACACTTAGGGCTGGGCAGACAGTGGGGGATTAGGAAATACAGTGAGTCACAGCAAATACCGAATACATCGTGAGTATTTTCAAACTACCATGCAAAATTTCTTCTTACAAAAAAAAAAAAAAAAAAAAAAAAAAAACCAGACAACATTGTTTAAGTGAACCACACCAAAGAAGAATAATAGCACCATAGTGCCTTCACACAACAGAAGTAGTTGGGGAAAACAAAAACACTTTAAAAAGAAAAGTATAAGACACCAGACCTCTGCAGCAAGAAACAAAATCAGCACAATTCAGCAATGAAGAAAGCAACATCAGTTAAAATAAGCTTATGGGTGGACAAGGGGGAAGTAATATAAAACTGAAATTACAATATAACTGAAAGAAAGGCACGCAAAGAAAGGACAGCTAAGAGAGCTGTGTTCCAAAACAGAATTCACTCTAGAGAAGCTGCCAAGGTACCTGTATATGCATGAAAGAAAACTAAAATATAAACACAAAAAAAAACCCAGTGTAAGTAAAAGAATGAGTTACCAGAAACTCAACTGCTATGTGTTAGTGAAAAAAAAAAAATTAGTGAAATACTGAAACGCTTTCTTTTATTTTAAGACTAAGTCAAAGACCTTTAGAAGAAAGGGAAGTAGCTTTACCCAGTTTGAAAGCAAATTAAATAAGACACTATAGAAAAAATACAATGGAGATATAAAAACTAGGCAGTGAGGAAAACTACAAAAGAATAAAAAGGATGCACATTTAGCCACCATAATTCAGGCTAAGCATCTTATTCTCTGAACCACAATGTTGCAGAAATACCACTAAAATATACATGACAAAGAAAGTGGCTTCTTTCCTGCCAGCATGGGAACTTCCCCACAGGGTGAACCAAAGCAAGCAGTATTACTAAGGTAAGCACAGCAGAGCTTGTCAGCAGCTACAAATACCTGCTATTTTGGTATGTATGGGTCAGAAGAATTAGAGATGTGATGTTTCTGTACAAAGTTATTAGAACTTCAGATGCAAAAGTTTTCCTTTCTTTAGGAACTATTTTTGGCTTGACATTCGGGGATTTCTTTTTGATGCAAGTGGAAGGAAAGAGGAAGGAAGAATGTTGAAATTATTATCAGCTGAATAAACTTCGTTAAGAGAAATACAGCTCTGGTACATGGAGTTGGCTGATAATGCAGAAACAAGGAATCAGATCAGTAAGTGCTAATGAAAACTTTTAATGTTTTCAGATGGGAGGCAGATTAACTGGTCTCTGACCTGACAATCTATTCTTTGGGTCCCAGCACCAAAGAAGGTGAGATCACTACTGCTGCTTCTACACTGAGGTTTTTTAATTATTATTTTCATTATATATTAATAACATTACTATGGGTTCCCTGAAGGCAGTGAATAATATTCAAAAGCCTTCTCTTTTAGTATTCCTGAGCCAAAACTACTTCAGAAAGTCTACAAGTTGATATACTGACCACAATTCTGATAAGATTTGCTATCTCTTAATGATGTAGCATTTTATTGTTAAAAATCTCACACGGACTAAAACTTGCTATCAATGTGTTTTCCAAAAGAATACGAAATTTGTAAAACCACTATTTTTTGTTCTTAATGCCACCTGTGACAAGATGCTTAAGAGCTGGAATTAAGAAAGCTTCCTGGGGCAACAAATCACCATGAAAAGATATATTAAAAATTTTTTGAAATAAAGGAGTTCTTTGTAAGTATGTAAATGATATCTTTTTAACTAATTAATATTCTTGCCAAGTTTGTTTTTTTTAAAGACATAATTAGCATACTTGAATGCTGAAATAAAGCATTCTTAGAGGACACTAAACTAAAGATTGCATGACTTTCCTGTAAAAAATTAGAACTTGTTAACCAAATTGTCCTTCTTGCCTGCAAAAACAAACACATCCTGAGCATTCTGTAATGTTCATCTCTTAGCAAAGTCATGGTGGCGAGTCTGTTACCTGCCTTTTGAAAGGCCTCATTTGAGTGTGCAACACATCGTTACATTGTCTGGCATAGCAGGAGCCCAAGTCTTCGATAAACACCAGCCAGGCTGGTTCCTCCCACACTAATTATGACAGTTTGACAAGAAGTGATGAAGAAACCACAGAAATATGACACTTTCTCAAAAGCTTTTAAAAGGGGACAAAGATGGCAAGGGAAGCCCACCTGCCAGGATGAAAATCCTGTGTCCTCACCTTGAAACAAATTAGGGGGGGGAAAAAAAATAAGTGCATCATTTAATAGCAGAGCTCAAAGCTGAGACTTGATTCCACACAGTTTCCAGGTTCAACTGCATCAGCTTGTCACACCCAAAGCCAGAGCCTTGAGATGGCAAAGGCAGCAGTGCTCCAGAGCTGTCAATCAGTAGGTGGCACTCTCCAAACTCCGGCCGGGGGAAGCCAAGCACCAGCACAAGTGAGGACACACTACTGAGCAGCCTGAACGCCAGCAGAAATACCAACAAGAAATACTGAACTGCTTTAGTCATAACTGACACCCATGGGGAATGCAACGGCTTCATTTCTACAGTGTGTAAAGCAACCCTTGTATATAATCTCTGAAGTTCCTAGATATTACAATATTCTGGATGAACACTATTGTACACTACTAGAACAAAACCAGTACCTTAAGAAATTATCCCTTACATCAGCAGAACACTTGAGTGCAGCATTGTAGCTAATTATACTGAAGTAAGTCAAACTCATGACTGCATTTTATCTTTTTTATAGTATAATTATTTACCTTTTATCACAGTCGTTCTTCAAAGCTGGACAATAAATTTGTTACAACAAATGAAACAGATAAACAAATCATTTGGAACAATATATGAATTTTTATTTCTGTGAAATTTACTAGTGAAGATGTGACCAACACACCCAAAGATTCAGCTGTTTTTAGGACAAGAGTTGAAATCAATACAAGGTATAACAAAGAACGCAAACACTGTTCAATTTTTAAAAAGTGTCAGACTTCCCATTCTTGCAGACTGTTTTTTCATTTTAAAAAATTACACTTTTCTTAAAATTTTAAAAAATCATTTATTTGATAAAACAGTAAAAGGAAAAGCAGACTTAGGAACAATGTTCAAGTACAGGTACTTGTAATTGAAACAGCCAGCAGAGGGAGTATAAAAACAATTTTAAAACTCTCAAACAGCTTTTTTCCTTTAAATCTGTGTTTTTACTTATTATTTTAGCTTTCTTTTAGTATATGATAATAGTGCCAACAGTTCAAAAATTGTAATATTATGAAACAAACAAAAATCGAATGCTCAAGTATTAAACAGAATGACTTGAAACTCAATTAATTTCTAAAGTAGCATTAAAAAATAAGCTGATGCTAAACTCAATCTGAAATTCAGTTAACAAGCTAACAAGCAAAGTTAGCATCAATCAACAAGCTGCATAAGCCATTTTCAAGTTAAAAATCCACTCACAGACTCTCATTCTTAACTTTCTGAATCTAAAACCAAGTCCATGATTTCATAATATTGAGAGAGACTGCTGGTTATAATCTATCTGTATGAGAAAACAGCACAGAATCTTAAAACGAAACAGAAGTTACTGTTGTATGATCTGTACGAAGGATGACATAAGAGCAACTCAGCCAGGAATATGCCCTAGATCATTAGTGCAAATAAGCACTCACATGACTGTTTCAAAATCAAGTCACTAAGTCACATACACATTGAATAAAAACTCATCTTTACACTTCAGGTTTTCACCATGTTCAGCTGATGAGAGTGGCTTAAACATGAGCAAAAGGATGAAGGACATGAATGGAGTGAATGAAGCTGCTGGCCTTGTGTTAGAATATTAAAAAAGCTGCCATCCTCCTCACACAAGTGGCAAAAAGAAACCATCTCCCAACTCATCTAAACTATCCCATTGTGCATAATCACACCTTCCACAGTCCATCTCACAGGAGGAGCAAGGTTACTGAGTTAACAGGGAAGGCGTCACCTCCTCTCTCAAGGCTAGGTACTCCCAAACCATCAGGCACAGGCAGCAGAGCTGAGGAGTCAAAGGGACAGAATATTAGATATTCCAAATGCAAACTGTATGTTTTACAGACAACCATTCTTAAAAATACCTGACTTGGAAAAGCAAGCCTTTCTCCACTGTTAACTGCTTGTGCTTGCATGCACAAGGTTTTCGTTACCTTTCCATACCATTCCATGCCATTCCTTGCTGTCTACCCTATGTATTGCAGTGCTGCAGACCAGGTTACATGGTGTTCCTATACATTAATGCAAAATGTGAAACACCTGTCCTGATAGGAGCTGTTGAATGACATCACTTACCATAACTATATCCTACTTTAGTGATAATTCTGCTTTCAATTAACCTGGAGTCAGAATCCATGGGGTGAAAACCAGAGACAATTTCATTTCTTACATATTCTAAATCTTAAGCATGATCTAATTGGGAAACCAAATTCTGTCCATCTTCACACAAAGGATTCATTGCTGAAGATCAGCATTTAACTCAGAACACCCTGACTGCAGAAAAATTAATACCCAGACCAGGAAAAAACAAGAGTCAAGATTAACTTTTCCATTAGATCAAGTAACAGGAATACTTTTGACATTATTTAAATTCTAACTGCTGTTTTCCTCCTGAGCAACAGATCTTACTACATGTATTTTTTCTCAGAGTTCTGCTTAATCAGAAAGTCTTAGCATCTAGCATGTGAAGGTATGGACTAAAACATCCAGAAAAAGGATAACAGTATATAACAAAAATACACAGGTAATTAATTCTCTAACAAGCAGAAAGCCTGCATACTGTAAAGAACTCATACCTGCCAGTAGATTCATGGGACACAGATGACATATGCTTAACATGCACCATGAGAGAAGACCTTGAACATGGAAGGAAGATGGCATGCTCCCCTAAAGGAAAGACATTTCCCAGAAACCTGAAATGCTGGAATACCTGGCAACTTGCAGTACTCTAAATATGATAGGACTCCAGTGGAGTATTGATCCAGGATGTTCAATACTAAAAGTTTTTTAAAACACTTGGTGTTACGCACCAAGATTTTAAACAGTTGAGAAAAACAATAAACCACACAAAGTTCATATAAGCTTCTGCAGTCCAGTGCTTCATTAGGAATTTTAATATGAAAAATTTCCAGATATGGCACAAATCGAGTATTGCAGAACCAACCTAAAATTTCAATAGTAAAAACCTTTTAACAAAATCTTGACTGGAGAGCAGGCAAGTCAAAAAAGCTCAGAGATAAAAGAAGAATACATCTCTAGCAATTTCACTGTTTTCCACTCTTGAGGATTCTGTTATGTCACTTTTAAATCTTCTTTCCAGAAGGACTCAACTCAATTCTCTTCCCAACAGAACTCCTTATGTTCTCTGCAAAAATATTTAGGCTCTTATTTTTTTTGTCTTTAAAGTCAAAGAGCATATATATGTGCACAGATATTATTTAGAACTTTAAATACAATTCAGGAAACAAAAGCTATGAGACACAGCACATTATCTTCGTTATTTTACATGATCTCATCCTCTTCAAAACAATGATAGCCTTCCGGCTGCACTGCAACCAGGACTGTGCACAGCACTCCAAACAGTTGGACAAGTGCTCTTTGCAGTAGCTGCACTGGAACTGAATAGCATCTTGTTTCCCTCCACTCCTTTTTTCAGCCTAGTTTCCTAAGGAAATCAGATTTATGCAATCACTCAGGGAGGGAGGAAAGGGTACACATATGTACCTATGCACCCACCACATATGTCTGTCTGTCCATCTATCCAACCTCATTAATACCTTTAGAGCCCATTGGTCAGTTTCAATCACATTCAAAAGAGAGGCAGAGAATATCAGACTTTCAACTACTTGAAAGTTTTGTGAGGACAGGCTGCAAACCGTGGAAAAGTGTTTCCACAGAGAGAGGCTGCATGTCTTCTCAGACGTCAGTAAACTCACAGGGGAAAGAATAGCTCTGCTCCTTTCCTGCCTGCCGGAAAATCTTCAGTCAGAGGTCACAATCAGTGAAAGATGACCAAATTTCTTGTGTTCAAGAGTTCATAAAATAGCTGAAGTTGAATTTGCTACTGCTTTTAAAGCTGTTTTGAACAAATCTGATGTTTTCCACATCATCTTTTTCCTGGTCTAGCACAGGAGTGGACTGCCCTACACGATACTCATTCCCTGGTTCAGTTCCTTGCTTCCAAGACCACTTATTTTAAAACACCAGCGTCGTACCACACTCATGGCAGCATTCTACCCCTCTCAAACACAAAGAAATTAAAATTGGGAGAGTTTAGGATTCCTTTCAGGTCTCAAGATTAAACAAGTATGTGTCTCTGTACCGTAAGCAACTATTGAATAAAGTTGTGAAAAGACAGTGTAGCAAATGCAATAATCATCTTTATTCACCACTACTCTGGAACACAAGTACTACCACACCTTCAGGCTCTTCTGCTCAAGACAGCTGTAAGTAATAAAACAGATAATGAGGTTTCAGTGGACATCCCCCCAATGAACCATACAGGTTCACCTGTATCCAAAAAGCCACTTAGATCAAAAGATACTAATAGACAAAAATTCGAATCTAGGTACACCTTAAGGCATAGATCCACAAACTAAGGAGCTGTCACAAAAAGAAAATATAGCCACAGCTGATAGAAATCACCCTAAGCGTCAAAACGACAAAAAAAAAAAAAAAAAAAAAAAAAAAAAAAAGTTCATTACATATGTATACACATATATGTATTATATATATATATATATATATATATATTCATATATCAGCCCTGATACATGCTCCGCTTGTAAATTCTTTAGTCCCGGCACCACACCGAGCACATTTCCCGGCGGGGCTCTGGAACTGAGGGCTGGTGGGGACAGGGCCATGCGGACCCGGGGATTTCGGCCCGAAGCCCCGGCCGCTCCGGGGCCATCCCAGCCCCGGGGCGCGCACCCGGCGGGGCCCGGCGTGCCGGGGAAGCGCCTCGTCGGCGGGAGGGCGAGACACCCGAGGGGCAGCCGGGCCCTCGTCCCTGCGAACCGGGAGTTCGTGCCACGCGAAGCCTCCTCCCCGCTCCCACACGCCGCCGCAGGGCTGGGGCCGCTCCCGCCGGGCTCTCCCGAGGGCGGGCACTCGCCGAGCCCGCACGGCGAGGAGGCCGAGCGGCTGCTCCGGCCCCGATCCCGCCCGCCGGCACGGGCGACCGCGGCCCCGGCCCTCACCGCGTTCGGGCTCGGGGCGAGCCGGCGAGGCTTTGGGAACGGCTGGCTGCGGGGCGCCTTTGTGGAGCGCCTCAATTCCCCCTTTATTCCGCCCTCCCCGCCAGCCGGTCACTATCCCCGCTCCTGCGCCAGCCCCTCGTAGCAAGGAGCACATGTTTCCTCTCGGGCTCCTGGCCCGCCTTACAACGAGCCACGGCCAGGGAAAGGCGGCACCCGGTACCTAAGCCGAATCAGAAATATGGAATGCGAACGCGCGTGGCAGATCTGACGGGGGATGCAGAAAGAAGCGATCCATTTCACCCTTTTCGGTCCCCCGCCGCCGCTTCTCTGTCAATTGCCGATATACCACAATGCTTCCTTATTGCCTGTTCAAGTAAGTAGGGGGGAACGGTCTCCATTCCCCTACGTGTCATTCCTGAACAAATTAAGCATGTACCAGGCAAAAGGCTGACATACATATACGTAGAGTTGTCTAATCCCGGAATGATGCCGAAATCCTCGAGGCGTTAACAGCCAGCTCCCACAAAGAGCACTCAATTACATCGAGCATCCCCTTTGTCCGTGCATCCTCAATACACACCCGGCCGCTCCTCCATGCGTCCACACACGCCCCACGTATACGGCCCCTTTGTGTCCTCGCCTCCCCCCCACTCACAAAGAAATGCCCTTTCCACAAGGCATGCACCCAGCCTCGGACACAGCCCTTCGCCTTCCCCTGAGACACGCGCGACCCGCCGCCGGGCGCAGCGCTCCGGTACCTACTTGTATTCAAGAAACAGTCCGTAAACCTCCTAAAGCAGCTTGCAGAATTAGATCCATCTTCCATGTCTGGCCCTGGGAGCAGGGGAGACGAGAAGGAGAAGAAGGCGCCTCTCTGCCGCTGCTGCCGCCTAGGAGTCCTGCTCCCGCCGGGGCCGTCGCCTCCTCGGATCCCGTCGCCGCGGGCTGCTGCTGCTGCAGCACCGAGGGAATTGCAGGACCACGGGCGAGAGGCGGCTGGGGAGAGGAGGAGCCGGGAGTGGTGCTGCCGGGGGCCGCCGGCTGCAGAACGGAGCAGCAAGCCCTGGATAGAGGAAGAACAGAAGAGTCTCCTCCTGCCGCTGCCGCCTGGATGGGCGATCAAGTGAGCTGCTGCTGCTGCTGCTCCGCCAACATCTCTTCCTCCTCCTCCTCCACCTCCTCCTCCTGCCGCTCTCGCTGCCTCTCCTCCTCCTTCCCTCCCTTGGAGACTTGTGAGGTTAAAGGAAAATGAGGAGGGGAAACGAGGAGGCGGCGGCAAGAAATAAAAAGAAGATGGAGAAGCGGAGGAGAAGGAGGGGATTGGAACGAGGAAAGGAGCCGCTGCCGCTCTAGAGACGATGCTGGCGGAGACGGCGGAGGAGGCTGTGCCTGTAGCGCGGCTCCTGCTGCTGGTGGCGGTTGTTAGGAGGAGAGAGAGGGAGCTGCAGGCAGGCGAGTCGCCTCCAGGAGCGGGGGGAGGAGGAGGAGACCCGCCGCTGCCTCCACCTCCACCGCTCTGGCCATGGGAGTGGAGCGGGCGGCTGCCGGAGCCGGGCTTTTCCCCGGGTGCTGCAGCCAGGGGGGCTGAGGGGCGGGATAAGATCCGCTTCTCCGGGTTGGACATGCTTCCGCTCTTCCCTCCCTTTCCCGATAGTTTAAGGCAGGACGTCTAGCAGAGATACCGGAGTTAAGCGAAAGGGGAAGCCGAAAAGGTCGGAGCCAAACGAGGGGCCACCGTGGATCGGTCCTGCGTTCCCTCTGGCAACTCCCGGGCAGTATTTCCTCCGCACCCCGGCTCCTCGCCCTCATAAAATCCTCACATTTCCGTTCCCCCTTTAGGCCAGAGGGGACAGGGTGCTATTGACCGCCAAGCGGTTTCAATCCCCTTTAAAGTCCGCTTTTCCCCATGCTCCCACCTCGCATTCAAAGCACGAAAACGGCAACAATCTGTATTTTCTTCGAGGGAGGCAAATATTGCCCCGTATGTGCGCGCTCGCCTGCAAAGAGGCAGATACAGTCACTGCAGTGCCGCTTCCAGCAGCAGCCCCGGCCGCCAGAAAACGCCCACTGGCGGAGCCAGCGCTTCCCAGGCTCCCTCCCTCCCTTCTCCCTCCCTTCCTCTCACTGCTAGGCGCGCACACGGGAGCTACGGCACAGCGGTTGCCTAAAGGAAAAGCGGGGAGAAACACGAGGAAAAGATCTCCCAGTGCGGTGTCATTATTTTAAACATATATTTGCAGCTGCTGAGATCAAAAGGCGCCCTGCTCTGCCTGGGCTGGAGACGCCAGAGAGTTGCCCTGCCGTTTCTGTGGGGCATCCAACACCATTTCTACGCCAAGATGCTCCCCGACGCTCAGCATCACAGGCGTTTGCTGTGGCTGCCCCCCGCCTTTCCCACCACTTGGCACACTGACAGCCACCCACCCTTCACCCCCAGCCCTCCGGCTCCCCGGAGCTTGCCTCAGACCCTGCTCTCAGGTGCAGCGTGGCCCCGGGGCTGCCACCGGCCTTGCTCCGCAAGCACAGGCACCGTCGCTCGCCAGTGGAGCCTGTCGCGCTGGCCAGCCGCCCCCTCGGCCCCGCGCTGAGTCCCTGGCCATTCGGGGTCCCGCCCCGCCGCCTCACCCCGCCAGCCCGGCCGCAGCCCGCCCGCCCGGGCGCCCCGGCGGTGCGCGCTACGGCGGCTCTCAGCGGGGCAGCCGCCGGCAGAACGCCCGGCCAAGGGAAGCCCAGAGGCCGGCTCCCATTGGAGCGGGGCCGATGACCGGGCTTAAAGCCCCCGCTGCTTGTATTTCGTTTTCGCCCTAAATTCTCTTCTACTCTGGTCGTCAGCTGTCGAGAGGAGGGAGGAGAGGTCCGAGCCCACCGGAGTTGATCTCCAGCAGCAGGAAAAGGTGGCCAGCATCGCCAATTGGCTATGGGGTTCCCCTCAGCCCGGCCGGGCCGAGCGGGACCGCGGCCGTCGCAGAGCGGATGCCCCGCTCCGCCCGGTGGCACGACCGGAGCCACAGGGCTGCGGGCAGCCCGCCGCCGGCTCCCCTCCGGGGACAGCCGCGCTGTCATCATCGTCCATCACCCGGGCAGCCGGTGCAGCCCTGGGCGCCCTGCCCTCACCCCGAAGCGGCGGCGCTCTCCTGGGCGGGGGCTGCGCTGCCCGGCCATCGCCTCCCCTCGCCCCGCCGCAGCTGTCGGGCAGTGGAGCGACCCCTGCCCTCGGAGGGAGCGCGGGGGCGCAGGGCGGGCTGCCCGGCCGCCAGGCAGGAGCTCCCTCGGGGCACCCCGGCGCCGACAGCCAGCGCGGGGCACCTCTGGATCCCGGCAGAGAGGGACCGGTGCCTGGTGCAGTGCCACCCCGCCGCGGGGGAAAAGCGCGCCCGGGGCTCCTGCTCCGCAGCTACCGGGGCGGGGCGGAGGGAACAGCTCTCCCCAGGTGCACGACGCATCCCCTGGGCACTCCCCGCCGCCAGCAGGCGGAGAAGCGGCCGCCGCGCTGGTGCCCACCCAGGCGGGGCCGCCGCCGTGCCGCTGGCAGCAGATTTTGTTAAGGTGCGGCGGGGTCCCCGCGCAGCCGGGGCGGGCGCTGCCCCGCGGGGCGATGGAGCGGGTACCGCCGCAGCCGTTGCAGATATTGGCGGAAAAGATGTTGGTGTTGCCGCTGCCAGCAGAGCACCCGAAACGAGGGAGAATCTGTTTTGCTCCTCTACCTTCCCGGAGATCAGACCTCCGCGCCGTCCGCCGCCACTCCAGGCGCTGCATTTACCGGTCCAGGTGTCGGCGAGAATCCTCATCCAACTACCGCAGCCTTCTTATTTCCGTTCAAAATTAGGCTCGCTCTTTCGAATTTCGACTCCTGCTTTGAAAACAGTGTAAACCTACGCTTTTGGGTTTTATTTTAAATCGTTCAAGTGTTTTATATTTATCATTTCAGGATTTATTTTAATGCTAGAAAACACACCAACTCCTGTTAGAGTCTTTATGTATCAATCTCTAACGCTGAAAAAGATATTTTTCTGAAAATAGCAACGCTCTCCAATTGAAGTGCATTTCCAGCCAGCTGAATGTTCAGTAACAGTGAGAAACAATCCACAGAGTTTGAAAAAAGTTTAGAATGCAAAAACAGATTAAAGACTTTAATTAAACAAACAAAAACCCCACAAAACAAAACAAGAAGACTCAGGTTTTACTAAACTGTTTACATTTGCACGGTGCTTAAAACCTGTTGCCTAAAAATCCCAAACTAAAACGCAGAAAACTGAATCTGCTTTTGTGATTCACTTTCTCTTAGTACATTTGCCTTTACCAAAATAGTTTAATAACTATTTCATATGCCTGTTTGTGTCAGATGCTTTTATTTCCTTAAGTCAAAGCATTACATAGAGAGCTTTTCCCTGAAAAATGCTGTACAAGGACTAGAGATTCGGTGAATATCTAAATTCTCGGAGAGAAAGCTTTGTTAATGGAAACAAAATTTCAGTGAATTGTGTTTTGTTACTGTAGCGTGTTTGTTTAGCAGTTAACAATGTCTTATTAGAAAAACTCTTATCCTAAAATGTTTACATTGAAAGAGCTAATCAGATTGAAATGACTGACTAAAAGCAAGAGCCAGTCACCCGAAAAAATTAAAGCAGGTCCTTTAGATAGATTAGTCCCAAATTGTTCTGTCAATACCAACAGTAAATTACTGAAACTTTACATCGTCAATTTATAATTGTAGAAATCTTGTTTAACCATGCTAATCTATGCTAAATTCCTCAACTACTGTTCACCCAAACTGCAGTTGTTCAAATATCACTGCCTCAGATTGGATATCTGTGTATTTATACAAGGCATGTCAATTGTTCATGTATAAATATGTACCTGTATGCTCATCAAACAGGAAAAATACATTTTGATTTGTAAGAAATGATCAGATATTCCAGAAAAGCAACTTTCAGGTTAAGGGTTATTTACAAACTATTCATCTGGTTACTATTCATTGGCCATTGGCAATTCATACCTGATTGGTCACCTGCTTCTTGGCTGGGCAAGCAAAAGCAATCACAAAGAAAAGTTAGATGACAGTGAGAATAAACTTTCAAGCTCTCTACATTTGTATTTGCAAATTATACAGACTTCCAGACAAGTTAAATATGTTTCATGGCCATCTCAATACCTGGGGATAAATTAGTGGTGAATCACATTTGCTCATCAATGTCAATCTGGGTTTTCATTGCTCAGTCAGCATCAAAATTTCCATTGCCACAGAGCAGTGATGTCACTGATCCCACTGTGGTACTAACCATATACTCATGTCATTTACCAGAGAAGTCTCACCCCCACTCCAATATGAAACACTGAGATTTGCTACATCATCCCCCCACATATCCCCTCCCCCTGAAGAAAAAACGATTTTAAATGTGCAGAAACACAACAAAATGGAAGTTAAAATACATTCCCTTGCACCAGGTCCAAGGGCTCTGGTACAAATGCCCTGTGTCAATGCAACAATGAGCAAAGGATTTTAGTTGTATTTACATGGATAAATGTGATTCCACAGGGACTCAGAAGTCACAGCACAATAAAGCCATTAGGAGGTTACTGAAGCCATCAGGTGCATTGTACTTACAAGCATAGGCCTGGTTTGAAAGCAGCAAGTAAGATTGGCAATAATTTGGCAACATTAGTCAAAATGCTTGAAGAATAATTGTGGGAGAAAAAGTAAAACCAAGTTATAACAAAGGCTTTTTGGTATTAAATAAAGCTGAAAACCAAACACCTGTTCTTTCCCAATTCTGTCGGCTCCATTTTAAGAATGAGAGTGACTCATCTTTTATCTGGTCCCACTCTTTTGCCTGCTAAGTCCTCTTATCTCATCTTTATATCCTGAGTCCATTCTACAAGGTATGACCAATTCACTGAAAAAAAAGAAGAAATAGGACAGACTGTCGGGAAAGGGAGTTTATAAAAATGTAGGAAGACTAGCACAGGAGCTAACAGAACCAAACACCTGAATGTGGGTGAGACATAAGCAGCCATAATGAAAAAGAGAGAAGGCAACCTGCTGGAAAAGTGGGGTGTGGCAACAAAAGGATAAATGCAGCTAAAACCCAAACTCTAGAGTAAATACAAGTAAAAATATTTATGGAAAAGTCCTGAGCAAGTTGATAAAAATAATTGTTGTTGTTTTTTTTTTTTCCCCAGGGATTTTCTGCTAAATGATTTTACACTATTGCCAGCCAGATACTGAATTGCTATCATGAATTAGAAACCTCCAGAAAAGACATTGTTTCCTGAAGTCTTATTCTATAAATCCTTAGAGTAATTGATAGAATCTCTTACTTCATCAGAGTTTGTTCTTACAAAGGACAATTCTCAAACACCATACTCATGCAAGGAGTAAGTTTGTTTAAAGGGTATGTATCAACCATTTTCTTTGATTGCCACAAACACTCATCCAAGCCACTTCTTTTCCACGAATATTAACTGCAAGTGTTGGTAATAGGCAAATGTGCTAGCAGCCATCTTGAAAGTATTTTGGGGAATTACCTAGTCCAGGTGCAGAAGAAATAGCATGAGATAGGAAATCAATGGAAATTCTTTCAGAAAATCAAAAAAATGTACTTTTTAAAGAAGTCCAGGTCTCTTCAAAGATAATTGACATCCAGAAAAATAATAATAATTTTAAAAAGTAGCTAAGGATCTTGTTTACTTACAGTATTTCGTTCAGCTCTGCTATGTCATTTCACTTTCTGCTCAGCTTTCAACGCAGCTGAAAGGTTCTGTGGCTGGAACTATATATGATAAAAGCTTCTCTAAAAGTGCTATGCTGTGTGATGTATGATAGTGGGTACATTAATAAAGCTGTGAAGACCATGCCTTTTCCTGCCAATTTTTTTTTACTTCCTTTTAGAAACACAGAAAACTATGAAAAGTTTTCAGCATTACATTCCAGAGAAAAACTACAACTCTTTACGGAAAGAAGATACTTCATGTGACTTTTTAATCACAAAATTTTCAGGTAGATATATTACTAAATATTACATTGAAATAAAAAAAAAAAAGAAAAAATTTTATATTAAAAAAGAAAAATCTAGTATCAATATACAGAGGGAAACATTTACAATAATTGTACTCAGATTTGTTTCCTATACAAGACTATGAAAGAAGCCAAACAAAACCTTATGAAACTATCTAGCATTTTGTGCTTTACTATGCAGGACAAAGAATAGATGTTTACTGGTTTTATTTAGAGGGTTTTCAGAGAGTGAAATGACTGCTTGGGTTTAAGTTACTATTATTAAAGTAGGGGACACTCCTCCAGAAAAACTGTGCTTTAAATAAGTTAAAACTCCAGTAGCAGCTCTCTTTACTGAGAGATTCTTTATTATAAACTCAAAGCAGCATAAACACTGCAAGCTTTTTGATACAAAAAACATCTTTTGAATCCTGTCCAGAACAGGATCATGGCCTGGCATCAGGGCCTCTGAAGCAGTAATGAAACACAAACAGCAAAGGATGTAATGGGCATGGTAGGCAACAGCACTGTTGTTACCTAGTACTGTTGGAAGAGCCATTTTTATTGCAAGAAAAATAAACAACATTATCAGAATTTTTGTAGTTCTGCCTTTCTGTTTTCATAATGAAGACTAGAGTTAATTTATGATAAAAATTTGTTATAATTTGCTATATGTTACAGACAA
This sequence comes from Muscicapa striata striata, assembly GCA_030060385.1. Classification (NCBI taxonomy): domain Eukaryota; kingdom Metazoa; phylum Chordata; class Aves; order Passeriformes; family Muscicapidae; genus Muscicapa; species Muscicapa striata. The sequence continues at coordinate 299,192 of JAREIS010000067.1, read as the reverse complement.
ATAAGTTTATTCTGTACTCAACTGGAACATTAAAATTATCTTCTTTACATGATCTAAAAAATAGATTTAACAAAAATCCAAAAGGAAAGGTTAATACTAACTTATATTGTACTCATTCACCATGATTTGTGTGTGCATCTTGCTGGCGCAAACCACAGAGCATACACTGCTATTGTTACAACAGGGATGCCAGCTTTCCCCTGTAACTCTCTTGTAACCCCCTTCTTCATTTTCCCAAATATTACAACCTGTAAAATGAAGCAGACTTTTCCCCAATGTGATTCCAACAGTTCATGAAAAGTCCTACTGGCAAATTCTTTGATGCAATTAGCAATCTCAGCTCTGAGTTTAAGTGTATAACTTTGCTCTAGCCTACAGCTTGTTTGTCTTCACTATTAACAGCAGGTACCAAAAAAAAAAAAAAAAAAAAAAAAAAAATCGAGAGACCAAGTCCAATCTTTTACAATTACCTACAAACAAAACAGCTTCATGTTGGATGCAAGCCCCTGGCTGTGATGGCTAATCATTGCTCAAGAGAAATAAGTGCTTTTTTAGAATGCTTCACTCTTTTCACTTGAATTCCTCCTGCCTTCAGTCGCACTGGCTACCAAGCCACCCTCTGTGAGGGCTTTTACTCTTGCCCTTCTGTTAAAAAAGTCAGACACGAAACTGTGGCTGTTGACAGTGAAATGCAGTCATTAGCTTTCAGGGTTAACACCTTGGTAAGAAAAAAAGTGCAAAGAAATGCATACCTCTAGCAACCATGGATTATTTAAAGTGTTTCCAGAAAAGTTTGGTTTCAAAACCATGACCTGCTTCTATATAGAAACCTACCTTTGCAGTCTTGAAAACTAAAAAGCTTGACTTTGAAATTGAAAACTTGAACTCTTCAAGTTTGTTGTACAAACGTAGCTGTCCCACGTGGGGTCTCAGACTGCTGTAACATGCATTAATTCAACATCACAACTGAGCTAATAAAATTGAAAAAAGTTTATTATCTAAGTAACTTTTCTCCATCTCATCCTAATCTTAGGGACCAAGAAATTCAAACCAACTTATTTCTTTACAGCAACATACATGCACACACTATGAACATGTACTTGCTGTCTTTATATTCCACCTTAGGGCACCTATTCTACCATAGGACACATTTGCTATCTTTTTCTTGCCTGCTCTTCCCACTTCTCCCTGTATTTTTTTCTCTTTTTCTTTGCTCCCCTCTTTGTCTCTTCCACATAGACAATATTTCTTTAGCTCCAAAATAAACTTAACAGTATAGATTTTCTTTATGCAATGTTTTAACATCAGCATTGAAATGCACCACATAGAAGGCTGAGGTATTACTGCCATAATCGCAGAAGAAATACACAACCCTATATACAAATCTCACATACACAACCCTGAACTCTTGCAGATCAGCTTACTTGATTCAGTACAATTCTTCTCTAGAAATAAGAGAATTGTCATATACTTTTATTCATTGGCTTTTATCACTTTGTTTATTTATTCCCCATTATCTCGTTTTCCATCATCCAGTAGCTCCTGTTATTCACACAGCTTTCTCTCCCTCAAGCATGATCCATTCTTCTCCCCAGTTTACTGTTTGGCCCCATGCTGCCATATCTGCTACATCTCAGTAAAGATACTTCAAGCTGGCAGCCTCCCTGTTCTCTCAGCTGCAACAAGCTCTTCACCTGTTTTCCCTTTATTACTTCCACAGGCTTTCTCCAAAAGAAGCAAATCTTCCTGCCTTTCTGCTGTGCAGGTCCCACAAAAAGCCCTGGTCCTCAAAAGAGGAGGGAGATTCTTCCCAAGCCTTGGGTCTAAATAAATGTTATCTGTTAAAGTAGAAGGGGAAGGACAGACACTGCTTGTTCTCTACCAGAAGGTTGGGGCTGCCTATGGAGGAGGTTTTAGGATGGTAGAAATGAAGCAGCATTATCTTATCAGCTTGGCCACAGAGACAGGGAGTTTTTCATCTCTCCTGCTTGATACGGGTCATCTGAATGAATGGCTGGGAGACTTGAGTACAGACCACAGAGTCCAAGCAGAACAAATAGGACACATCCTACTCCTATGATAACGCAATTCCAGCAGTCCAGAAATAAAATAGGCACAAATATTTTCTTTATGCGCTCTCCTTAGAAAGAAAGTAAAATAGGATTCCATAGGTATAACTGACAAGAGTCCTATTCAGATTAGGAATCTTTGTATTCTTGCTAGGCAAACAGGGCAGGGATTTTAAAATATATTCGATTTTTTTATTATTTAGAAAATAAATATGTAACTATACTGCTGTCATATTTGGAAAGAACAGACCTGAGTATCTACAAAATTTTGGAAAAAAAAGTTTATTTGAACTTATCTATTTTTTTTTCTTTTTTTCTCTTAATGTCCTGGACCTTTAGAACAAAATCAGAAGGGAAAGCCCAGTGTAACCCACTTGAAGCAATCCCTACAGCAAACTCAGCTCTGCTCTCTCTTGTTGGATAGAGACTGTAGACATGTAAATCTGAGCCTTGGATCTGACTATTTTCAGAGCAAGGCAACCATGTGGTTCCCACCAAACCCCATAACTCAGAATCCATATACTGAGAAAGCTTCTGGCAAGCCCCCATTTTCCCAGAGCAGAAAAAGTAAATCACACAGCGGTCCCAACCCTCAAGTCAATCAGACCATCTCTACATCTGATATGGCTCATGCACACTCAGATATAATTATCTATCATTACCTTTTTTTTTTTTTTTTTTTTTCCCCTTCAGTACAGATTGACATCCAGACAAAACAAGCCATTAATGCAGGAGCAACTCTGAGTTTATTTCTGGAGGAAGGATTCCTTTGTGAGACTGCAAACTTCCCATTTAGCTAAAATTTTATGTGAGGTTTTCACCTGTGGTTACTCTAACCTAAATTGCAGATTGACTGAATGGAGCTTCATTAAATAAAATCTGATTAATTTTATTGGTAAAGTAAACTTTTTGCTTTTCCACCTTACCAGCTCATCACAATACAAACTCAAAAATGAATACCATTTTTCTCACCTAGAAAACTGTGGGAGTTAATATATTGACTATTTCAGCCCCATGGAGCTCTAAAATAACAGAATAACAATAATGCAGCTGTAAATTATCTATAGAGGAGGGCTTTAAATGAAGGGTAAAGGAAGCCACAGGAACCTTTAAATGGAGTAGGAAAAAAACTGAGACAGGCAAATTCTTTTAAAGATATCTTCCACTTTTTTGACATTTGGTATTTAAAGAGAATAGTCTTATCTTTCTCAGACCATTTTCCTTGACTAGTCAAGACACAATCTTTTAGCTCTTTCATATAACTGTTTCCTGCTGTCTCATCTTACAAGCCCTTCAATATACCTCTTCCACTTGGAATTCACTTTTCCTCAGTGCATGTGACTACAGTTGCAGACAGCTCTTGCTAATGTTTTACAGACAGTTTAAACATTTGCCAGTTCTTCTGGAGACATTTTGCCTGATACATCATGATCATAGCACTGGGTGGGTGGGAGGAGTCACTGTTGCCCAAGTCATTTTGTGATGAACATAACCATGAGGACTTTCTTTGCTCTTGGTTGTTTCCAGCTGGTGAGCTCAAAGATATCATTCATATTCGTCCCTAGGTGAATGATATTGTACTTTGAGCTGCTATGTTTCATTCTGCTTCCAGTCATACAGACTTCAGAGCTCTCTGAATCATACTAAAGTCTGCACCAGTTCCCCTCTGTGCAGAAAATGGACTCTCAAATTTTATAACCTATAAACTCTACTAACACACCCTTACTTGCATGAAGGAAACAAAATATAAAACCAGTTAAGTCCCCAAACAAATTCTTGTTAAATTCAATTTGTAACCTTCCTTACACCAACAGAGCATTTGTCTTCCCTTTGGCCATGAACACTTTGTTCTCAGGTGGTCTACAGCACCCAGTATTTCTGCAGACTTCACAAATACTCAAGACATTGCCTAACAGCTCTGCAAAACAGGGAAGCATTATTCACTAATGCTGCCTTACAGAGGAAGAATCACAAAAGTTTAACTTTTTTTTTCCCCCTGAAGTTATGCAGGAAGTTTTTAAAAAGTGTTGTAAAAGACCACTGAAAAATGACACAGATGTATTCTGGTCCCCCCTCTGCTCCTCTGCCTGCAACATCTCTGTCTGTTTTCTCCTCCATCGCACGTAGGAGGACAGAGTCCAGGCTGGGGCTGGCTTCAGGCACAGGCAAAGCAAGCAGATCCCGAAAGCCGCAGACTGCCGGAGGGCACCTGGCTGCCGGCTCTGCCTTTCCAGGAAGGCAAGCAGACGAGCTCTTCCAGCAGGGTACCCACACAAAGAGCACAACTCCAGCCCTGCCTAAAAAGCCTCCTGCTGTCTCAGCCACTGAGAGCACGATCACAATGCACGGCTTGTCCTTAGTGCCTGCTATCCTGTTTTTTTAAGCAAAACAAACTTCTGATGTCCTTTGTTTTCCCTCTTCCCATGGCCATTTTTCTTTGCTATACATGACACTAAATGGTTTTTAAAACAAACCCTTGTATTCAACAGAAGTGTAATTTTTCAAAACCACACTCATGGCTGAGACCATCCCTCCTGGTCTATGAACTGCCTGTCTTCTATACAAGGCCACTCCACCAAGCATCAAGTTACAATGTACATAAATGACCTAATTTAATCTGAGAAAACGTTTAGAAACTCCAAAGAACAACAACTGACCTGTTGTTTGATTAAAAAAACCAAACCAAAACAAAAACCCACCCAATCCCCATCAGCCTCAGTTTACTTTATGCTCATAGTGAGATGTAGAAAAACCCCCACCTCCCCAGTTAAACCTACCTTCTTGTAATTGAGAACTTGTTCTTTGTAATCAGATATCTGGCCTGGCCTGGGTGTAGAAGGAAGATTCCCACCTAGAGTTTAGTGCATTGTTAATATTAACAGCTTTCATGAGATCACTGCATTACTCTGCCAATATTTGAAAATATTTGATCCACATGAACTGTGCTGAAGCCTGACATACAATTTGAGGTGCTTCTGAGGTTTTTTCTTAGCTTTTTCCAATAGTTGAGTTTCAGGCAACAATACAAACGTAACTGACACAGCAGCAGCTGCTGCAGTCTCACTGGCCTGTACTCCTTTTTGGGACATAAATGGACCGACCCCAGCAGTATTTATTACAGCTTCTACTTCTGTGTATACTGTGTATCAGATTCAGTTTTTCAAAAGACATTTTGAAACTGATCTTGTTTTGAATAACAACAACTAAAAGTTAATTCACACTACTACTCTTCCATGAAAATCAGCATAAATACTTCTCCTTTAGAAAAGAGATATCAGTGTATACTACATTCCCAACTCTCTATAGCACTTTCAGGAAATGCAAAAATAAATGTAGGAAGGAATGAAAAAGATCTAGAAATCTCATGTAAGAAAGTACAAAAGGAAAAGGAAAAACAGCTGTGTTAATCAGACAGCATGTTAAAATTTGGAAGGAAGGGAAATGTAGAGAAAGGTAATGGAAAAGTAAATGGGGTCATCTTGGAGCTCTGGGGGAGTTTTTTGCCATTTAGATAGTAGTTATTTCAAATCTTACCACACTCTGCAGAAGTTTCAGGCAATCAGAAATATGTTTATCTAATGAACCCTTCAAGTTCTTGCTTCCCAAACCATAAAACAGTTTTCTGGGTGAGAAGTCCAAGCTAAACAATAATTCACTCATTTACGTACATGAAAGATTGTGTCCTTGCTTTGCCTGAAACTTTGCACCTGTTTTTTTCTGCTTTGTGCCAGCATAAAGCCATGGACTTCAATGGATTGGGTTATTTCTACAGCAATCAAAGAGAAGAGCCAGACCACATGTTTTTAGCCTTTTCTTCTAGCCTTTCCTGGTTTGACTGCCTTATTCATTCTTCATAATTATTCTGTTTTTCCCAATTCAAAGCCTCTTCAATTGCAGCTTACAGGGATCTTCCTGATCTTTCTTCCTGCCAAGGGCAAAAAATGCAAGAAGTTATCTAAGCCCCATGCTGCAGGTGAGTACTGGCTGCAGTTACATGGGACAGAGTAGATCCATTTGTCTATGAGCACAGGATGTGGGGGCAGTCTAGGAATCCCCATGCAGGTATTTGAACTGCACAAAATGAGAAGCAGCAAATAACTTCAAGCCCACCACTCCAATTAGATGAATCTACCAGATGGAAAATCACTTAAAAAGCTAACAAGACTGTCATATTTTGCTGATTCGTCAGCATGTGCCTTCTAAGCATATTTGAAAACAAAACAAAACAAAACAAAACAAAACAAAACAAATCCTTAGAAAGCCAGAGAAAGCAGAATTACAATTGGGCTTTTCATGCATGAGACCAAACCAAACTGCCCACATATGTAGACATAGTGTCCACTCACTATTTAGATATAAGGTACATTTTTCATGCCCTGCATTAACTGCATAATGAAAGGCATTTCTTTACAGTTCTTTGTAAGAAACACAGTTTTAAAAGAAAACCATGTGGGACAAAAGGAACAGATGCTGTATGAAAGCATCTTGTACTTAATGCACCAGAGAAATTGTTTAAAGTTCATTCTTCCTTGGTGTCACTGTCTGATTAGGCTACTTACCAAAACTTACAATGGGAATAATTCTAACTTTGCAGATAACTTCAAAACCATTATGTCCTCCTGTTTGGGAAATGCTTAATTGAAAGAGAGTTTTTCTAAATTTCTTTACTTTTGTCATAATTATTTGCATTCTATTTCCTATAAAAGCCCAGTGAAATTGTCTTTGATTTCATTCGTTCATATTATTGATATTGTTTTTTTTAGGGATTTGCATATTCCAGGTACAGGCATTGACAGAGCATCCTCAGCTGACAGGTCACTTCAGCCCATGTTTAATCCTTGGAACATTTTGTTTTTGTGTGTTTAAGGACTGTGTGAACACTTTGGTTGCACAAATGATTACTACACACACTAAATAAGTAATTCATGCTGAATGCTGAGGTATATCTAAGCACTTATGTATCTTGATGGTGCATGGTTGTTTTCAGACACTGGGGGACCTAGGGTACTGTAGTGTAGTTAATAACTGAAAAGGTTTGCTTCTTCTCCAGAAACACTAAAACTGTATAACTGATGAAAAATATTTAGAATATGCAATATGTAACCAAGCTGTGTGAATCACTGCTATTTTAAAAATCAGCCTAACAAGGTTAAGTTTGAAATTAGAATTTCACCTAAGTTTCAGAATTTAGACTGGTAATTCAATGAATGAACTAGAAAAAACCCTCTCCCATGAGCAGTTGACTTCACTGAGATTTCTTGCAGACTCTTCCAAATTTTCTAAGAGTGGACTCTCTGAAAAGCAGGACAAGACCACCAGACAGGCTTATCTGCAATGGCCTCTTCTATGTCCCTAGTAACCCTAACTTTGAAAAAATTGTTGAGGGAAAGGGGGATGCATGTTTTAACCAGAGCTTTTCACATGAAAAAGAATTTAGCAAAACAGAAGACAAATAATCATTTCAGAACAAAGCCCAACGAACAGAGTGCCTTCCCAAAGTGGTAACTGGCTGAAACAGTTGGTTTAACTTTTTCTGTGTGATAAAACAGTATCTAAGCATAGAAAGCAATCTAAAAATACTAATTTTCATATGTTAGCAATAGTGTTTTTGTAAAACATTAAAATACTGTCATAAACTAAAGATTAAAGCATGCAGCATAAATGTAGTGGTTGCCAAATGTCTCTGTCCAATATCGTTAGAAACTCTGAAACATACCTATTGCAAATTCCTTCTGGACACTGCTTTTCTGCCTTATTGTTATGCTCCTTCCCTCAGTCACCAATTTTCCTTTGCAGCTCCATGAATCACAAAAATGAACGCACTCTGAATCACCCCAACACTCATCAAAAAGGTAATTCCCCAAGCAACAATTTGCTTGATGTGGTGACAAGGAGCTGCATGTTATCACCACACAGTTTTAGTCACCAAGGCCAGCTGATCTCAGCTGGGAAAAATATTCCACCTTTTAAAAGTTTATTTTACCCTTTGATTCCCCCCCCCCCCAAATGAATGTGTTTGCAAAAACAAATGAATAAGAAAAAAAGAAAAGAGACAAAACCAAAGTTATTTTAAAGCTATCTGGAATGAAAAAGTGTAAACATGAAACTAAAGATGACTTATGGACATACAAAGATCCCCAAAATCTCTTGAAATATTAAATTTTCTTGACCCCATCTTTGTGTTTAAGAACCTGCAGTTCATATTCACACTGGGAAATATTTTTGGGACAAGTCATACAACTAAACATAGATAGCATCTTTTTCTGATCTGTTCCACAAATTGAATCAGATTTAAAATGAGAATTAAAGAAAAAAATTACTTTCTCTCCCACTAGAGCAGCCTCTCTTGGGGGAGGATGGACTAAGAAAGCATATTCAGAGGGCAGAAAGGGTACTCCTGGGTTGGGGATAGCACTCTGCTCCAAAATTAGGTCTCCCTCTGACAGCCCATCTTTTACCCCACAGGTCAGGAATTCCTCTCTCCTGCCCATCCTCCTCACTCAGATGGTATATCCTGCTGGTACCCTGCTCTCTCATCCTGCCCTCTGCTAACAGGAGGACCACAGTATTTCAGCTACTTATCCCAACTGCTATCAGTTGCTTTTTCCTCTCCTTTAATAAAGGCCTGCAATGAGAGGTGAAACTGACGACCCAAATTTACACTGCCTGCTCCTGATTCTTCATGCAGGCAGACAGGAATTGCCACTACCAGGAGACAGGAGTTACTGCTCAGCAACAGGTGATGGAAGTTCTTACATTGTTTTTGTTTTGGTTTTTTTTTGTTTTGTTTTGTTTTGTTTTTTTAATGTTGAAAATCTTTTAGGCATGTCTGCCCTCCATTTCTGCAGGTCTGAGTATTACTGAAATAATTTTTATCTACTTATCTTTCAAGTCTTTTTACATGGAGCTTTTCCTTCTTATCTTTCTGAGCTGTCCCCTTGACAGATTTTGCATGTTTGAGTTACTTGGAGCTGGTACCTTGTTCCATTTTAACATCTCTATGACTGTGCACGAATCATGGCTGCAATGCTGAGTACAATGAAGGACCCTCCAGAAAGGTCTTACATGAATCCTGTTCCCTGTATCTTTACAAAACACCATCCTTTCACTGTGCTATCACTGGAGTGATAGCCTTGGTCTCCAAGGGTCTGAGGTGGCTATGGCCCCAGGAAAAAGATTCAGTCACCTCCAGACCCACCCAAACTTGTCCAGGGTGGCAAGCTCTGCACCTTCACCTGCATTCAGCCCCCAAGGGGCTCTGCATTCCCCCACTCTCAGCCAATGCCAAACTCCTTACTTTTACTTTCCAGGGTCTCTTTACAATCATATCCCCTTCCTGCTAGCCCATCCTCCTCTTCCTCTTGCTCTATCTGCTCAGCCTGGCCCTCCCCCATCTCCATTTACTCCCTCCCTCCATCCCCTTTGTGTTCCCCTCACATGCCTGCTTACAAAATCTTTTCATGCTGTCTATGCCTGGATTTCTCTTCTAAAAACCCCATCTGGCATACATTCACTCTTTTTTCCTCCCACCTTAGTCCTCTTCACAAAATTAAATTCAATGAAACTTAAACAGTGGCCTCTGCCACATTCAGAAAAAATGCCTTGAAACTTAATCATGTTAATCTGGAAAACTCACCAGTATCAGTCATCTGAGTAAGTTTTTCCAATAAACATGCCAGTCTTGCCTCCTTTGCTCCCCTTTCCCTCTCACCCCTTCCATGCTGCCCTCCTCACTTGTTTGTTCTCCTTTTAACTTGGGCTGGAAGATTTTCAGGGCATCTTTATCTCCATCAAAAAGTGCTGTGCACGTTGATAAAAGGGAGAATTGAGATGAATGGAACCAAAACATCCTGCCAACTTCAGACACTACTGAAGATCCTACAGAAAAGCTGTGATAGTAAACACCAGCCAGAAAAGGTGAGTTAACAAATTATTTAAAACTGGTGTTTTGCTTTCCCAGCTAAAGACAGCAGAATCCACCAGGAACTTTGAGCAAGCAGAGGCAGAGGACACAGAGGCCAGGGACAAGAATGAGAGGCAGGGATAGCTCCTGACCAGCTATGAATGGGGAAGGAACCAAAAGTCTTGTGAGAGAGGCACAACTAACTCTCCTGCCTATTTCTTCAGCAGTCCCCAATGGCAAATTGAAACCATGCAATTAACGCATAACAGCATCAGCATAGTAGCCTGGCATCAAACACAAAAAGCAGCACGTACTTGCATACTGACAGTGCAATACTGAATTAGCACTTTCAGTAACAATAAAGGATATCAAAAATATATCAAAGCAACTTCCTTTACAGGGTAGAGCATCAAAATCAGTGCAATGGTACAAAACTAGAGTGGAATGGATATCTCAGGAGGCTGCTTAATAACAAGAGCATTTCACCTTGAGGCTGACCAGACTAACAATTGAGTTACTAAAGTCTTAAGACTCAACAGAGCACTCCTCACCCCTTAAGAAAAATATAATGTGCAGGGAGATATTTCTGTCAAGCACAGCTCAAACCTTTCTCTGTGCTCTGATGGCTTTCTGGTTGCCTGTAGGGCATTAATGGCTGCATTTCTATGAAAGGGGTGGCAACTACACTGAAAATACATCTTTGGGATGAAAAATTAGTAACAAGCCTTCTTGGTACTTTCAGTGGGAGAAATACTAGGCTTGCAGATTTAACTCTCTGTTTGGAAGAGTCCTTCTAGCTAGAGTAGAAGAAAATATAACACTGCTTCTGAGCCTAAATCTCTCAGTCCAGGCCTGCCACTCTCCAAGCCATTGGTGAGAAGCAGATGGGAATTTCCACAAAAAGGGTGACTTCAACATCCCAGAACAGACCCTCTGTAATCCAGGAGGAAGTAGCTAGTGACCTGCTGAGCTATTTAGACACCATAAGACCAGATGGTATTCAGCCCAGGAAGCTGATGGGAGAGCTCACTAAGTTGCTGTCCATCATTTATCATCAGTCCCTGGCTAACCAGGGAGGTCTCAGACAACTGGAGTTGGGCAATGTGATGCCCATCCACAGGCAGGGCTGTAAGGAGGATCCAGGGAACCACAGGCCTCTCAGCCTGACCCCAGTGCCTGCCAGGCTTATAGAACAGATCATCTTGAATGCGTTCACATGGCACCTATAGGACAAATAGGGATCAAGCCCAGCCATCACAGAGGCAGGTCCTGCCTGACCAACCTGATCTTCTTGTATGACCAGAGGACTCACCTAGAGTCTGTGGATGTTGTCTACTCGGACTTCAGCAGATTTTGATACTGTCTTCCATGGCATTCTCCTGGAAAATGTGGTAGCCCACAGCTTGGACAAGTCCACTCTTTGCTGGGTTAAGAACTGGCAGGATGGACAGGCTCAGAGAGCGGAAGTGAATGGGGCCACATCCAATGGTCAGATTGGACACTAGTGGTGTTCTCCAGGGCTCAGTATTGGGCCTCAGTCCTATACTTATTAAAGATCTAGACAAGGACATCAAGTACACCCCCAGTAAATTCTCATCCAAAACCAAGTTGAGTGGGTTGATCTTCTTTAGGGTAAGTAAGACCTGCAGAAGGATCTGGATTGCTGGGCTAAGGCCAAACATATGAGGTTCAATAAAGCCAAGTAACAGGTCCTACACTTTGACCACAGCAATCCCATGCAGCACTACAGGCAGGGGCAAGTGTGGTTGGAAAGGACCTGGTGGAAAAGGACCAGGAAGTGCTGGTCAACAGCCAGCTGAACACGAGCCAGTGTGTGCCCAAGTACAGGCATCCTGGCCTGTATCAGCAATAGTGTGGCCAGCAGAAGCAGGGATGTTTGTGCCCCTGTATTTGGCACTGGTGAGGTCACACCTCAGATTCTGTGTACAGCTCTGGGGCCCTCACTTCAGCAGGACAAGGAGTGAGAGAAGGGCAAAGGAGCTGGTGAAGAGTTCTAGAGAGTGTCATATGAGGAATGGCTTAGAGAGCTGGGATTGTTTAGCCTGGACAAAAGGAGGCTCGGAGGGATCCTATCACTTTCTACAACTGCCTGACAGGAGGCTGTAGCCAGGGAGGTTTGGCATCTTCTCTCAGGCAACCAGTGACAGGATGAGAGTACATAGGTCTCAAGCTGTGCCAGGAGAGGTTCAGGTTGTACATCAGAAGGAATTTCTTCATGGAAGCGGCTATTAAATATTGAAATGGGCTGTCCAGCAAGGTCAATGGAATCTGCATCCCTGGAGGTGTTCAAGAAATAAATGAACGTGGCATTTAGTGCCATGGTCTAGTTCACAAGATGGTGATCTGTTAAAGGCTGGACTCCATGATCTCAGAGATCTTTTCCAACTTAAATGAAATGATTCTGTAATTTTATTGGCATTTTCATGGCCCAGAATTTCTATCACAAAGAACAACCACAACCTTCCATCTGAAAATAAATTTAACTTTTGATTGATTATCACTAGCCAATACTGTGAGAGGAATCTCAAGACTCCTCCTTCCAGTTTATTGACCTTCAGTTACTAACTGGTTGTCAAGAATGGGATCTTTTTTCATGGAGAAGTTTTAAGAGAAGGTTTAATTAATCAAAGCATCTGACTGCAAGAAAGTGCTAACACCCACGAAAGATAATTTTTAAGGACTTGTAAAGCCTCATGCAGCTTTCTAATAGTACTACCAAATCTATTTCATCAACAATTCTTCCCTGAGTTTTTATCTCTGCTAAACCAGAAGAACCCCAGGGACAGACCTGGAGTCTGAAAGAGTGGTGAGAGCAGACTGAGTTCAGCAACCACTAAATGTTTCCTAAAAATCACCAGAATTCTACTAAATTTTTTACTCTCTTCCATTAAGAAGAGCATTGAGTTGTATCACTATGAAGTAGCAGTTGCCTGAACCTAGCTTTATTTTTTTTTTTAGACGATGTATTTACCAGTTTACTTGTCAGTGCTTTGAAGGAGGGACAATCTACTGTTCCATATTCAAGTACTATGACAAACTAGCACAAAAGACCTCTGCTCTGGGTTAGTCCAAGGTAATTCTGGAAAATTAAAATAGCTGGTAGTCAGTACAGGGGACAAAAATTAAGTACCTTGAAAAAACATTTTCAATTGACTTGTCTTCGCTGGACTTTATGAGGAACTTCTGCCCTATGTAAACAGTAGCACAGTGGTCTCCTCCCAGTGTTTACAGTGCCATAGTGACAGGGCCATGGCACAAGCAATTTTTTTGTCAGGGAAATACTAGACTGCTCACTGTGCCTCCATGCACGTACATGCAGTGTGTACTGATGTCAGGGAACAGGAGTGATTAATGAAAACCTGATCTAAAACACCTTGCTACTTTACAATAACAGTCCAAAATGTTGCAGCCATAACACAATGCTAAGATGTGGTTGATTTAGCCACTGCTGTGAAAGACCAAGTTTTATTTTGGTGTTTTTTAGTAAGAGGGAAGGAAATGCCTCACATTGCTCAGCAATGATTCCTTTGGGCAATTAGGAACGACATCAACAGGCTAGAGGGAGGTTTGCCCAGAAAAAATGAAGGGCGCGGGCCAGAAAGCAACAACAGCAGACCCTTGGAGGTTTGAAAGTAACATGAAGGATACCCAGAGGCAAGACTGGGAACATCCTAAATCAGGGAAAACAGCAGTAGCTGCATAAAACCCATGCTATTTTCTGTTTTCAGGTTTACAAAAGCTTCTGCAAATGAGCGAGCCATGTGAAAATCTTAAAAGGTTACAGATAAGACATGGAGTAAACTCAGCTGTATCTGTGTCACAACCAGCAATATGCTGCATTCCGAATGAGAAGATCCTGGATACATTTTGGAAGGGACTCAAGCTTCCAGGCTCAAAGCCAACACAATCTGTGGGTGGGTGCTGGATTCTTGCCTTGAAATTCTCTCCTTGCCAGCAAACCTACGGAGTAACAATGGCATCAGTTTTGGAGGGAGATTTCCTAGTGTTTAAAGCTAGAAGAGACCACAAGTTGATCTACTGCAGCCTCCTGCCGTTAAATTTCACTACTGCCCTTTCTATTGAGAATAATGACTTTCATTATAATAAAGCAATCGACTCTTCAGTCAACCAAGCTGTCTGCATGCTCCAAGACTACAAGCAGGAAGGAAGACAGAACTCAAATCTTTGCAACCACAGGTGTGGTACAACCACACATTCCTTGCAGGTGATCCACACACCTATCCGAAGAAAAAAATCAAGTTGATTTCCAGGTCTCAGCCAAGTGACCAGGAGAATAACTTTTTCCCCTGGCAGATCCAAATGTGATCAGCAGTTTCACATTGGATATAAAACTATGAGATACTACACAGGTATCTTAAAATGAGAACTCTCTCTACCATCTACCTTATGACATCTCTCATCTGCAAGTTTTTCCTGTCCTCGAGAAGTGAAAAAAAAGGTGAAAAATCACTCCCAGTATGCATAAATATAATTTCTTACCCCTGTGGGCAGCCAGATGAAGTCCTAGAGCATGAGACTTTATTTTAACATCAGGATGTCTTCCAGAAAGGAAATGGGGGAAAAACAACAGGATGGAAAGATGAAGTACAAAAATATGGCACTGTCTTAACTGCAAATAAACCTGCCATTTTCTGCCCTAGTACACTGTATGGGAAACTTACAGGGTAGGCATTTTTGAAGAGCACATTCAGAGGTAAAATCATATTATAAACTCCCAATCTCTTCTTCTAACCTTGCTTGCTCTTCAAAATGCAACAGCAGAAGGAATTTCTATCAAAGAAGTCAAAAGAAGGTAGAATAATCCCACTGAGATGATAGCATGAGAAATAAAGGTAATAGAAACCTGAAAAATGAGAGAACAAACTAGGCTCATCGAGAAATAACAAAGCAAGCATTAATTTGGAAGTGGAAGATTGAGCAACTTCATTCTGTGTGTGAGGAAATAAGTATTAACAATGAGACAACACTTTCAGGTGAACTAACGAGTGCAAGGAGCAGAAAAATAAGTCATGAATGAGGGGTAAGCAAGCATATTTTAGGGACAGAGGGAGATCAAGCACTATGTCAGCATGAGTTACCTAGAGATGAAAGATGAAAAATATGACTCATTCATCATTTGTGGAAGTATTTTCCAAGTATTTGGAAACAGACACCATACTTCCAGCATTTAGCAAATCAAGACTCAAAAAGGTAGGTTGACATTATCCTTCTAAAAGACTAACACCTACATTTTTTGAAACCCTCTGAGATATTTATGAGTAGCCAGGGGGTGCACTTGGAATTGTGAAATTTAATTAGTGAGTCACTACAGAATTATGAAGCATAAATCAGGTCAAGTTCATTTTTATGCAGTAGCTGATGGTCTTGATTCAGGCGAGGAACCAACAGTTCCAACCTAACAGACCTTCAAGAATATTTACTTTTTAATCATGTTCCATGTGGACTGGATTGCCAAACAATTCACTTCATTCACAGGACAGCATTTTTAAGAAATGAGCCTGATTCTGTAGCTGGCATGTTAAAAAGCCCATCAGTTATCACCACTGGGAAAGCTTTTTAAATTAAAAAAAAAAAAAAAAAATAGAAGCATAAAGGCAGATACCTAAATCTGGAGGGTTTGTACCCTGCCCTGGAGCTGATGAGGAGCAGACCACCAACAGGGCTCTATCCTCACCATTCATTAATGATTTACATCAAATACTAGAACTTCACCATCCCTGGCACTGTACTTTCCAGGCAAGGCTCCCCTGGCACTTTCCAAAGGTGGCTGTTACACATAGACAAATAGAGCTGGGAAAGGCTTGGCCATTCTTCTCAAGTCACACAGCACGAGTCTGGGTTTGTGCTGGAGAAGCAGTCAAGGTTTTCTCAGTGGGAATGATAAGAACAAACTATCAGTGGATTTCAAAGATGTGCTTGCTTCTATCAAGGTCATGCTGAGTTCTGTTGCTAGTATCTCTCCTACTACTGTGCTGGCAGGGTTTTTTCCTCAAATCCCTCTTCTGTTTCTTGTGCCTTTCATTGCGAAAAAAAAATCCATGTGGTCATGCTCTTATCAGCAGAAATACTCTGTGCCCATATTCCCTGTGCCCATCGATCTTTTCACCCCCAGTCTATCCTTCACCTGATGATTTTGGCAGGCTCTGTCTCCCATTCTCTGCTCAGACCAGAACATCATTAAAGAAGGCTAGCAGCTACTTGATCATAACAAGCATACCACGCTTTATAAGCACAAGCAATTGTGGGAATAGTGTAGAAGTAGCATCTAATCACAGTGTGCTGTGGTTGTCTGGCATAAAAAAAGGTGGGATATGAAATACCTGATCAAAGCAAGGATTATTTCAGCTTTTCATACATGTCCATTTGAACATTTTGTATCAAGTACAGAAACTCAGAATGAAGTAACTACTATCAAAATCATAGCTCTTCAGTTTCTTCATCTAATGGAGCAGATGGTGTTTCTACATGCTTATTTATTCCTCTTTTTTTTCTTTTGTCCAAAAACACAGAAAAAATTCTCTTAGGTTATTTTACTGTTCTAAAGCCATGGTAATAGTGTTTGAGCTGCAATCTAAAAGTTAATCACTCAGGTTTTAAAATCATGTTAAACTTCATGGTTGAAAGGAATTTGTTGAAAGCATAAGGTAGGGATACTGGTATATAAACTGAATCAAAGTCTACCAAAATCAAAAACCATCCAAACCCAAGAAAATATGTTATTTTACACTGAACTGTGAATAGTTAAAGCTGATGTCTCTAGCTGAATAGCAGCAAGTATTTTTACAAAACCTGGAGATCAATATAGTGTGCACCAAGAAGGTACTTGCTAGAAGCAAAAAGGCAAAATACCATCCTAGTGGATTTAACAACTTTCCTGTAGCTCTATCACCCAGCTCAGCCCTAGTCACTGGGTTATTTCACTGGGCAGAGTTTCTGTGATCGTTCTTCCAAAGATGCTCTAGACAACTTGATTTTCTGCTGATAACTATTTTACTTTTTGGCGACAAGGCAATGCCATGGGGCTCCTGCGTTTGGCTTTGCAAGGTAAAGGAAACATTTTAAAGTTTTTTAACCTACTTTCAAGCCCTTCCCCTTGAAAATGAAGACTTGAAAATAGTTTGCTTCAGACTAGTTTTGCAATCCAAGGTTATATATTAATCTGAACAAGTAAATACTAGGTCCCAAGGAAGTTGGAACTATCACCTTAAGTATTTGTAATCACTTCTCTCAAAAGAATGAGAAAATTATAAGCAATAATCTCAAATTAGAAGGTAGACTCCACACATTTGCTAAACACCATTCCAAAGCAACTTCTGCAAAGAATCCCCAGGGTATTTGCATGTGCAATCAGTAGAAGGTATCAGAATTATCTCAAAACTATTAAACAAATTGAAACAAATCACTTGAGAACCCCTGTGTTTAATGAAGACCTGTGGGGAGACTGTGTTCTATATTTTGAGTTCCTCTGAATATTTTTGTTGCAGTGAAAAGAACTAAAGGACGTACATTGCAGTTCAGCCTGTAGTGCACAAGCCTATTCAAATATGGTTTTCCCAGTGAGATATGTGAAAGATTCCCCAAACTCTTCTTAGGGCTCATCCAGACCATCCTGTTAAGAGTGGTGGAGAAAGATACTATCCACTGCTTGACCAAACACACACACACACAGATGAAAGAGTAGTAGCTTAGGTAAAGGCAATGTATTCTGAATTTGTAAAGTCACAAGGGGTTATCTTGTCTCCATCAGGACATAGAAACTCAACAATGAGCCAATGCCAGCAATAGAGGCATAGACAACAACAAGTATACTACTATACTGCCTTATACTGCAGACTTACTCTTTGTAGGAGCTGTGCAGCCTAGATCTGGCAAATCCAGGAGCAGCACACACTTCTGACTGCCAGCTCTAAGCTTGGGGGAGGAAGCTTAGAGAATGTTTTCCAGTTTTATTCCAGTGTGTATTCATATGGCTAGTATTTCCATTTCCCCTACACCATCATTAGGTGGTTTCCTCAGCTTCATCAGGTAAAGAGATCATGTTGTTAAGAGTGGCAGGCAGGTAACTTTTTCATGAGCAGTTTGGGGGAAAGTGGATTCAGAGGCAGAGCACTGAGACGACAGGTTTGATACCTCAGGCCTCAAACTGAATCCAGTTAATGGCTCTGCAAGAGGCTTTCAGCATGATTTAATCCCTCTACTGACACCCTTTACAACCCAGCTAATGCACTTCTCAGCCTTTTGACGACAATGTCAAGCCTTCAGTGCTACTCAGATTTGGCAGTGATGGGGAGCTTTAGCAACTTCCATAATGAGTGACAGTGGGCAGTACAGTACATGCACTTATCTCTTTACAGGTACAATATTAATAAAAAGCAAAATAAAACTCATTATCCCTTTGCATCCATTCTGAATCTTAAGTGATTGATTCTGGATTCCCATAATTTAAGTATATGGAGTCTAAACATGTTCCATGCAGTTTAGTAGTCATAAAAGTATAATCATTAAACACCAGCAGCAAATACTGCAACCAGAAGTGAAAAAGGAACCCTCAGAAATCTGAGCTTGCCCATAAAAATGGTAAACATCCCACCCTACTACTCCCCCACTCCAGTCTGGAAACTTCTGGACTTAGTTCTCCCTTTCCAAACTGAATTAAATTGCAAGGGCCCTGACTATTTTCTCCGCTCTTAACCTTTAATGTTATTTCCCCTTGGCTGGCAGTACTTGGATTACAGTCCCAGCAGCATATCCCACTAAACCAGCCAAATAATGACACCACATCTTCTATTTTGAGAGGATGGTGAGGGCAGTGGGGTAACAGGGATGCACACCCCAGTGCTCATCACTTCCCTGCTTCCAGGCATACAACAGATGTAGCAGGCAGAATGCCATCTGCCAGGTCCCTGCAGTGCCAGCCCCTCCTGCTCCCTCCCCGAGACACCAGCATCTTGCAAGGAGCCAGTGCTTGCTCTTTTCATCACAGCTAGCTTTTACACCCACTGAGCTTCCTTTCATGGGCAACTCTGCTTTGGCTTAGTGTCTGGCTCAGAGGAACAGCTAGTTTGGGGACACTTGTTTCGTTTCTTGAAATGAGTAACTATTTAGGTTAACACACTGCCACGTTTCCCAAACAGTTAAATAAAAGTGAGATATTAAAATATAGTGACTCACCACCTCATACAATAACTCTACAGAGAAGAAAGTGACAATGTTGAGCTTTGAGAATTTTGAGTCCTAGACTTCCAGTTAAAGAAGAAAGTTAAACAGTGTCTGGTTCGATACAGTTCCTTTAATTAATATGACTGAATGTGCAGAAAGATTTTTAAGCACGTTCAGATCTTTTGTTGAGGATTTGGAATGGCTGGAGCATTAAACAGTCATTTTTCTCCAGCTAAGAAAAGCTCCAAACAAAAACTCCAAAAACAGCCAACAAAACAGAAAGCAGTTTTTGGTGGCTCTCACTACCCAACACCTGACATTCAGGGGCAAGTTTTCCTGCCTGTGCACTCACTATTGGAGCAGCTCAAGCTGAAGGCTTTCTAAAACAAAGTACTTTCTAATAAAATCAAAATTGTAATTAAAAAGAGGAACGATAGAAAAAAGTCTTGTCAATTGAGAGATTTCCTTCTCCCTCCTTTGTCTGAAAGCTAAGTGAGCTTTATCTGCTCCCTTAAGGGGCTCCAGTATGGTTGAGCTTTTATGGTTTTTTACATGTAGCTGCAAGGAAAAAGAATAAAAAAGCCATCAGATGACAGAGGCATTTTAAAAAATCTAAGAAGGAGCTTATTTTCTCCATTTATTTTTTTACAACCTCTGACATGTTACTACATGAATCTGAAGAGATTTAAGTTTCTGGAGCTCCTACCTACAGATAGGGCATCTTCAAGGATAGGAGAGGATCTCCATGCTACTGCTCATACACGTGACAGCAACTCCTGCAGACACAGCCTGCTCAGGAACATCCATCCGAGCACTGCTGCCACCTGGCACTGATTGCTGGGAGACTGCTCAGCAGGTACGGTGCTGCACAGCCCACCTGGGGAAAAGCACTGCACAGTATTTGCCACTGGGAGTTCTAGCCAGCATGGAGAAACACAGTGTTATTACTGCTGCAGAATCCAAAATACAGATACTCATGACCTATGAACAAAATGATCCCAGGCAAAACCAGTACAATATCCTAGAAGGTGGGGAATGAACCACTGTCCTCATCTAAAGACAGGGAAAAAAGCAAATCCCCTGTATAAAATTTTACAAATCTTCCCTACTTATTGCTTTCCACCTTGAGGATACCCAGCTGACTCTAGATGACAATGTGCATTACTTGTGACTTTAGTATATAAAAAGTATATACATACATATATATATATAGAGAGAGAGAGTATAGTATATAGTATATACTTAAGTCTACTTCACATTTATTTACTGCGCACTGTGAGAACTACTGGTGAGTTCTGTGTAATAATTCTGCAGATAAATTAGGCTACCACAGGGGTAGCATGCTAATTGGCTTCATACCCTCATAAACTAGAATAATTTCCCAGTAAAATTGTTCAGAACAAAACCAACGACAAGCCTTGCTCACAACATATTAGTCTGTCTGCACATTGAGTTACTTCCCTGATATTATTTAAAATTCAGACAAATAAACTTACAAACAAAAGAATTCTGTGAGAAAATAACCTGTTATTTATGAAGATAGTTAAGTGTACAATTACTTTTTCCCACTAATGTAACAAAATACAAATCAGCCCTGGGATCACCAGACCATCACATGGGTGAGCAGAGCTCACTCACAGAGGCTGCAGTAGTGTCATACCAAAGGGAAACAGATGGACTTTAGTCTCTTTAATTCAACAGAAAGAAAGCAGATCTTAACCTGTGCGCGAGAGATTCCTGAGCCATT
The DNA here is from genome assembly GCA_030060385.1 of Muscicapa striata striata. Taxonomy (NCBI): domain Eukaryota; kingdom Metazoa; phylum Chordata; class Aves; order Passeriformes; family Muscicapidae; genus Muscicapa; species Muscicapa striata. Next base: position 278,272 of record JAREIS010000067.1, on the reverse strand, counting down.
AAGCTGTGGTTCAAATAGGAAAAACACCCACAGCAACAGTAAACAGAAGTTTACAATTAAAAAGGCCAATTGCAAATTGTGCAGGAACTGCTTTTTCATAAATACACAGAAATATGATGCTGGGGCCTGCAGCTGCATGCAATCCTGCAGACATCATGTATACAGCCACATTGCCCAGTGCCTCCTCCATAGATGGAACCAAAACATTTCTGTTATGATTAAGACTTTTGCTGCAGTTTTAAAGCTGTTTCATACATGCTTTGAATATATGGTTCCATTTGCCCCATAAGAAGCAGAACTGGAAAAGCACAGAATTCTTTTGGCTTTCATCAGTTATGAATCACCCATATGTGACAGGATGTTACTGCACTCATGACAATGCACTTTGTACAACAAACTGGACTTACACTTCACAAAGCAGCCAAGGTCATGTTCACCCTTTGTGCACACGGAGACCCTTAAAGTCAGCAGGAGTGACACCTGCACTGAAAGTTGGACTTCTGCCTGAAAGACATGCTGAATTAGGATGTGAAACCATAATAACTTTTACATGTTCATCTTCTATGCACCATACAGCAGCCAGAATGCATGTGCTTTACACACATGTACTAATCACAGGCATGTTATATTAAGATGTTGCATTATTCGGCAGTCTACACTGCTGAATCTAGCAATTCCATTTGTTCTCTTCGAATAATATTTTTTCATATGACACTTTCCCACTAGATGCTGATCTCCCTTTGGAAAACTGCATATTATTGTTTATTAGATTTCCCCCATCAACAATAAAAAGTAGAACCACAGTCTGCCTTCCATCCTGCTCTAGGATGAGCCTCAGAAAGACAGATACTGACAGAGCAGACTTTTTACAACAAGTGTTTCTAAAGGAAGTTAGAATTAGAGACAATCTTTAGTCAGATAGCACATACTATGGTTTTGGGGGAAATAAAAATAAAAGAAGATTCATGAGAAGATGCCTTTTTATTAGTAATTCTACTTTACCACAGTCCCTAACTCAACCCAGGACTGTCCTAGACAACCACAGCAGAGACAGGGTGGGAATGAAGGGAACTGCCTGTGCCATTTAGCATTGTATCATGTTAAGTTCTCCTTCCAAGGGTCTCTGCTAACTGGGGAGATGAAACTCTCATCACACCTCTGCTCCTGCTAGTGCAGCATCTTTGCCCAGTGGAGCCCACCTTGCGGATCTGCCTTTCAATAGAAGCAGGAAATTATCATTCTCTGTGAAACAACAATCTTGGTGCCTTCAGCGTTGCTAATAACCACCTAAACAATACACATTTGCTAATTGTCCAGCTACAAGTGGGTGTTATATGATGATGATACTATGAACACAAGCATCGTGAATCATAGGCCACGAATCCTAGTCTCAAATTGGTTCCACAGCAGCATCAGTTTTCCCCCACTCCAATTATCTCCTGCACACCATCCTTTGCTGCTATAATTCAGTGTTGTAGTGAGTATTTTCTACTGTTTGCCTTTTGTGTGGGGAAGAAGAAGGAGCTAGTGAAGAGAGTGCAGAAGGGCAAGTTTTCCCTCCGTTAATTAAGTGCATGGGGTTTGCAGTAACAGTAAGGGATGGACATGTGGGTGGAAGGTATGCACTGCCCTCATTTTCCAGATTCTTCCTTTTCTTTGGTTTTGTGTCAGCAATGCTGCATGTACATCAGCTTTTGATTTTTATGTCTTTGTGGCTTAGGGCCATCAGTGTTGCTATATACACACAAACATACAACATAGCTGTTTCACAACAAAGATTTTTGTGCATTAATGCTGCAAAGGATTTGCCATCAGAAAGTGTTACTGAAGATGAGAACAGCAGTTCCAGAAACAGATTGATACAAAGAAGCGTGATGTAAAACACAAAGAGAAGGAAGAATGGGAACACGAGGAGAAAGGGAATACCACATTCTTTTGCAGATATTTATTAAACAAAAGAACTGCTCACATGTATTTGTCCAAATTGTTTTCTGATGTAAATTCATAAGCTTCAGAGGAGGAGTGAGAATGAAAGTATCTGCTCTTGAAATGTATCATCTGTTCACCAGACTCATGTGGGTGGGCAGGTTACCTTTAAAACGATCAATTAGAAATTTTATAAAAAAATGAAACTGCTGGATGCAGCTCACTGAAGATCAGTTTGTCTACATCAATCTTACCTTCTCATAAATGAGTCACTACAAATGGGACTAGAAACTAATTCCAAAAATTCAGGCATGCTTCTAAAAAATCCCATGAAGTTTATTTAAATCAGTCAGACTTATGCCTGCAGCAAAGGGCTGACCTTGCCAATGGATTAACTTCCCTATGATGTCACTTATCATAACAAACAGAAGTGAACAGAACTGGGGAGGGGGAACCAAGAAGTAGTGAACCCAGTCTCAGATGCACCACCACAGATGTCACTTCCTCTCATTTGCCTTCACGAGAAAAGGTACACTAGTCACTGGATTCTACTCATTTTTTCTTTTACCCAGGTTCTCTCCTGACTTCCTAGCTCTGAGAAACCTGACTGTGGCTTAAAAAGGACTATTCAGATTAACAAATAGGCACTATAAGGACTGTCACTACAAATTTGTATTTGTTCAAGAAGTCTGTCTCACAGAAGGAAGACCACAGAAAACGTAACAACTTGGGCTACAATACAGCCTGAGATTTGGATCGCTTTTTATTTCGTTTCCACAGTGCATGTGACAATGAAAGGTTGTGACATTCTAAGTGGTTCCAGACTCCATCAGGCTGTCCACAATGAATTAAAACACAATAAAATCCAGATGCTTTCTCAAGTAAACACTTCCTTTCTCAGCAAAGTGAACCAAATGTAAAGGATACTGCTGAAGGTTTTCTTCTAGAATGTTTATTTTATATAAAGGTATCTTATACTTCACTGGCACTTAAGTATTCTCTGCTTCCAAACCAGTAAAGTCCCTGGCACTCTCCTCCTGTTTTCCAGTGTTTCTGGTGATGGAAGCCAAAGTCTTAAGAAAATATCTCAATTACATTAATGATTTCAATTTGCTTCTAGCCACTTAATGAAGGCTACATCTAAAATAGCACTGAAAAATTAAATTGGCTCCCAGAATATTGTTTGCAATGAACTGAAGTAAAATAAAAATATTAGTTCTTAAAAATATATATATATAAAAATTCAACTTTCAAAGCACAGAGTTTTTGTCCCAAACAAGGAACATGTAATAATTTACAAGTAAAAGAAAAATGTACATATTTTTATTAGCAGACTGAAAGAAGAAAAATTAATAAACCCACAAAAATTACAAAATAAATTAATTGTGTTAAACCGTCGCTGTCATCTCTAAAACGTTTTTCATAACACAGGTAAGAACTTTCAAATGAAGTATTAATATTACCCTTAAGCACGACTGCATTCTTGACAAGCACTTCAAATATGAGATTCTAACTGCAGTACCTTGCAGTTTCCTTAAAAATCCAAACCAGGGTCACCTCCAGGCCCTAGCCTGTGCATAAACACAGTCCACAGATGCTACCTTTAGTCCTTTCTTTTCTGTTTGTGAAGGTACTTTCTATTTTCACTGCCCTTTCAGTTCTCCTGGGCTATAATGAAGGAAAAAAGATGGTGACTGTTTGCACAGCCAGTCTCTTTCCATTAAATTCCACCAGCACAGCACACAGACACATCCAGCCTGTAGTAGCAACAACAGGGAATCAGTTTATCAGGAAACAGAGGCTTCACTCCTCTTTGCCATACATGTGGCTTTCTACAGATCTATCCCTGGCCCTCTCTGAGATGCAGCAGTGGCAACATGGAAGACCACTAGAGCAAATTTATTCTGAAATACAGTTCTTGTAAGGACTGTACAAGGCATTGCTTGATCCAGAAGAAGCTCTGAGAGATTAAACAATTCTATAGCTACTCATCCTCCAACATAAGAATGTATTTCCAAGCTTAAAAGATTGCTTTTGTTGGAAGTTTGTTGTTTGTTTTTGTGGTTTTTTGTTTGTTTGTTTTTTTTTTTTTTTTTTTTGGGGGGGGGTTGGGGTTTTTTTTCGGTTTTTGGTTTTTTTGTTTTGTTTTGTTTTTTTCTTTTTGATTCAGGATCTTTAGTTGATATATAGCAATCTGCCTAAGGGGAAAACCACCTCCCCTCACGCCCCGACAAAATCTGATCCCTAATCTTGTAATCTTGAAAACAACAAGAGATTTCAATATAAATTAACAAAGAGTATCCAACTGCATTTAATATAAAGCATGTACTCCTATAACACTCACAAGGTAACGCTGGCAGCCAAGCAAAGCTTTCTTTTTCATGGACTTATTTCCCCTTTGAAGAAAACAAAGGGAAAAAAGAAAAAAAAGAGAAACAGGAAAACATGAAAACCAGTAATAACAAACAAGTGGAACGAGGCAATCCTTGGCAACAACTGAAATTGTGTCTGTAGACATTGCTCCATGCTTTAAGATGTTAAAAGAGCTGAAAATATTTTTGCATGCTAAAATCTGACATCACAGTCCTGTGCTCTCTTCTGATGTAGGTGCCATTGCTCCCACTAAAAGCTGATCACTTCCTCAAACCCCTCTCACTTTCTCTAGCTTTGGGTAGCGTTGAGACAGGTTCTCTCCTCCCTTCCTTCTCTTTTAGTTCACAGTAACTCACTGACACTCGTGGAAGGGTCCTGAATGTTTACCTCTCATGAAGGTAACAACCCCACTGTCTCTTTAGAGCAAGGAGATTTTCAGATTATTTTACCTGTTAGACCATCTTAGTTCTGAGAAAAGGGGTTAGCAGTCTTGCAAACTGCTGAAAACACAGCCTCAGCTTATCACTAGTTCTGATAAAGTGATTTGGAAAGCTTTGAAAAAAACCCTTGAAAGGAAAAAAAGGGTGAAGCATTCTTTAAAGACGGCTTAGATAGAAAGAATATAAATTTCTTCTGACCAGGCCACTTCACAGAGATTTACTTGATAAAAGCAACATGTTGATTTTTTCAATTCCTTTCCCCTGCTGCCCAAGCTGTGAAATGCAGGCAGATGATGCAATCCATCCGAGGGAGAAGGAAAGGAGGGGGGACGGGGAGGTGGGGGAGAAATAGAAGAAGAAAAAGGGGGAAAAAACAAAACAAAACAAAAAACCAACAAACCAGCAAACAGTCAGTCTAAGAGACTATTTCACAGTGTAGGATATTCTGGCATGTCAGAAGTTACATAAGCCATTCCTGAAGGGACTGCAGGAGCTCCTGAGTTCACCGCACTGCAGGCAGGACTGGAACCAGGGTGTTCCAGACCCCTCCGAACCCGGAGCTCAGAGCCCACCCTGACAAGGCTTTCACCCGCCTTCAGCCTGGGAAGGAAAAGCATCCGGAAACAGACTGACAATCTTAAAAACCAAGCAAAGCTGTCATCACCATTTGTGTTTATTAAAACTGGAATCAAAGCCAACATTGGTGTTTTCTCTTAACTAAAGATTTGCAGAAAGCCTTTTGTTCCAATGTTTGAATGCATCAAACGTGCTTGCCCTTTCAAAACAAAACAAAACACAACAAGCAGAGGCAGGAATCATAGTCTCTTCTCAAGCTGTGTGTGCTCTACAATTTCTGTATAATATGTTTTCAGGATTAAATCACTGAAATTTACTTGAACTCAAGACCATTCTTTCTATTTATAAATGAGATATTAATTATGCAATGTTAATTTGCACACAAAATATCATTTTGAAATTTGGTTGACAAAATTAAAGCATTAAATGACTTTATAACATGATGGGTTCATTTTTTCAGTGTAAGAAATTATTTTTATATAACAGATGTATCTATTAGCTACACATATGTGACATGAATTTCCCTGCAAAGTCTGGAAAGGCTTGCTTTATTTCAGTGTGGCTTTGAACTCAACAGTATCTAGGGTATTGCTAAATTCCCCCACTTCTCCCATTCTCATTGTATTGCAACATGAGTCTCATGATATTTAGCCTCCTGGAAAAATTCGCTGTGTTCTGCTTCGAAAGAAATAGCTTAGGACACTGAGTTTTCATTTACATGATTTTAAATAAAAGCTACATTATTTTTTTTCATCGCTAGAGATTTACTTAAAATTTGTAGTAGTTGGATCCTTTAAAAACTAGAAGATAAACAGGGAAAAAAATAAACCTCCATTAAAAAAAAAACCCACATGAAGTTCTCTACAGTACAAGAATAATTAAGATCCAGTTCATTCAGTTATTTCCAGTTTCAAGACAAGTGCATTTATTTTAAAACTATAGTGTCTTCCTAGGTTTCATCTTGCCTGTCACGGCCAATTAGTCAAGGAAAATTATACACAAGGCTCATTATGAAAAATCAAGTGGTGGCTATAACAGCATATACACAGAAACCTAGTAATATAGAGATATCAATTATGCCTTCTTGCAGGTTCATACACTCATACAATCTTCCCACTTGGTGGATATCTGAGCTGTACTGAGCAATGGCTAGATGTACAATACAGCAGCTGCAGCAGGAAGTGAAGAAGAGCTTGGTCAGACGAAAAAGCAAAGGAAAATAAGGTAGAGGGAGTGTAGTGCTCAGTGACATTCTTGCCTTAGAGCTTCATGCCAAAAGATCATGAACAAAACACATGGGTATGTCCTAGGTCATCTGATAATATAGTTTAATGCCAGCCACGGGCAAATACTTTTTTTAGTGTGTATCTTCTGACAGAAGAGAAACTCAGAACCCTCAAAGGTCAAATCAGCACAGGAGGTGACTCAGGAGGACACTGGTACAGATGTTCAAATTTTACTGCCTGCTTCAGTCCTCTCCAAGCTTTCCCATCATAACTGCTTCTTAAAAATATTTATCGTTCATGGCAAAAAGCTTGCACTGATGAAATACCAGCTGAAGTAATCAGATCTAACTTCGCTGAACACATAAACACATAGGCTTCATATCTGCTCTCTGAACAGACCTTGTGACCAACCTCCAGACTGCTGGTAGGTGGCCCAAGTATCTTGAGGAACACCATTTGTGTTGTACCCTATTCGGGAGGAATCAGATCAACAAACAAGTAATGGTTCCTCAAGAGAATGCATGGTAGTGGCTGGGCAAGGGGAAGGTGACTTCTCTACCTATACTTGATTTGGGTTTTCTATTGCATCAGCAGTGCTGTTTAGACATTTCCAACCCTTTTTGAAAATAGTACAACCAGAAAAACCAACCAGAACTGAACTGTCGGACCTGAAAGACTACGCCTAGACTTCTGAAGCACTTTTCAGATTTGGAAAGACCAGCCCCACTGAATCCATCTGCAGACATGGCATAAACACTGTAAATTGCTCACTACCACCCTGTGACAGAAGCATCCATCATATCATCACTTGCAGCAGTTCCAAGTCTTTGGCACTGAAATTTGGCAGACACAGCCTTAACTGACCCTGGCCTGACCTCTGTTACCTCTGACAGCACCAGGAATGAAATAGCTTTTGGTTGGTGCACTGACTTGCCAATTTGAAGCAGGAGTTCTGTTCCTCTGCAAAGTCAGAGGGCAGAGGGCACTGTGTACCCAGCCCCAGCAGTCAGGAAGCTGGTGATAGTGGCAAGGACTTCTGAAGAGGCAATGTTGGCTATACACTTGCTTACGCTTTTCTTGGAGGATAACCAATCCCCTCTCCCTGTTACCTACATTTTTGAGCTAACTGTGTCACAAAACAGCAAGCAAACCTCTCTGGGATGAACCACATCTTATCACTCAGAATGAGCACTGTTACAAGCCTGAGTATTTCAGGTTCTCCCAAAACCCATGTCAAAACTTAATACTGCCCAAATCAAAAGCCGGTTATGCCCCACCTTAGGTTAAGCCCTCTCCTACTTCTCAATCATATTAAGGCCAATTCTGATTTAAATCTCCTCAAATATCAACTACAACCCAGACACCAGAGGGTGGCTTCAAGACAGAATACACTGCGGTTCTTGGGCAGCTCTGAGATCTTTACATTGATTAGTCTACAGCTAATAGACATCTGCAGCTGTCCACACAAACAAATAAATCTGCCACTGATTGCACTGCTGCCATCAGGGTGTCACTGATGGACAACAGAAATTTGGCCCCAAATGTCCTGCTTCTCCCCCTCCCTTAGGCCTTTCTAAAGCAGGATATGTAGGATAGCTCCCACCTATTACAGGATACTGTCTGAGACTGTTAATGAATGGTTTTGATAATAGGAATAAGAGAAAAAAAAGTAGATAAATAAAAATGGTCTAAACAGAAGAGTTGCTTGATATTCCAAGTCAAACCAAAGTAGAGAGGCTTAAAGAAGTTAAATCTCGAATCACTTCTGCTGTTCTTTTACAGGCCTACCACTCTAAAAGGTATACAACACACAGCACCACAGTATATTTAGACTAAAAGAAAAATAGTCTTACAGGCCTGCAAACCATGGAACCATGCATTTCTCCACGTTTTTTAGACTGAGATTTAGCCTTAAGTCTTACTTAAATAAACAAAGGAGCAAATATTTAACATTTTAATTTTGCAACCATAGCCTCACAAACATAGATGGATCAGTAGTGGTGAATGGTGTGGCTGTTTAGCCCCAGTCTCCCAGTATCTTGGAGATTGGGACACCCTTGAATAGGCACTGCTGGATGTGGACAAAGTCCCAATATTGCCATGACACTTGCAGGTAGAGTAGTTCAAACCAACATGTCTCCACAGCTAAGAAAAATAGCTTATTGCCAAGGATTTACATAACAGGTGTAAACAACCAAGGAAATACTCTGCCAAGCCTACAGACTCAGCCCAAAACCCATCACCAAGACAATAAAAACAAAGAAAATAAATAGGGGGGAAAAAATCCAGTCATTCTACAAACACACTGACTGCAATGTTAAACAAACATCCCAAATTACTTTATGAATTGCCAAATCCTGTACTACTAGGTTTCCTCCTGCACAGTGTCAGTACTGCAACCTCAGGTCTGGTTAGGATCACCACTGTGAAAAATAAAATTTGTGTGATAGGCCACACAGTTTCTTTGAACAATAAATCATCTTTGGACTGGTTTGAACAGCATTAGAAATGTATACAGAATTCAACAGGGAAGTTTCTGCCTCTCTCAAAAGTCAATGATGAAAATTTCACTTTTGTCAGCACCATCAGTTTTAACCATGACCTTGCGTTATGCTTGTTAAAATGTTAAAAATAAGGATCTTGGATAAAGCAAGTAATACGTGCATCAACAAGACAAAAAAACATCCTCAGTTGGGGAAAACTGTCCATTGGAAATGCAATATTTGTACATTGAAATTATGTTGTCCTCTATTCCCAACACTGACTTTGTACCAATCACTGCAGTTTTCTATGTATCAGTGACCACAGAGGTAACAGGGAGGTAAACCATCTCCACAAGCACTTTGTTTTTAAACCTTATCCAAACTGAGTGGAGAGGAAAAGTTCTATCCAGAACTATAATGTGATATTGTTAAGCGTTGACACTGAGTTTAATGACCAGCAAAACTTTTCCACTTCCACTGAATTCTTTTTCTTTCCTTTTGTTTTACAGCCTGCTGAAACAGTGATAGTCCACATCTGGTTAGTGTCTGGTTCAAGACAGATACCAAATAGAAAAGTCCATGTTTGGGATGAAAGAGGCAGGCATTCACTGCACAGGGCAGAAGAACCATTTAATGATTTTCTGCACAGCAGCGGTGGGGTCTGTGGGGGGTAGGGGTGGGGAGGGGAAGTGTGCTTCAATTTTGGGGGTACTGTTGTGCTTTCTGAACCCCAAATTTAGTTTTCTTGATCTTTCTTTTCTCTGAACAGAGACCGTGTCTAATAAAAAAAATGAAATACACAGTAAAGATCCAGCTGTTTCAAATGGTTCCAACAGCAAATGCATAAGTGCATACAGGGAAAGCATGAAATGAATTCTGCAGAGATAGCTTCGTCATACATAACAGCCCAGAAGACCCTCAGTGCCACGAACCAGAGATTGTAGGAAAACCAGTGGTAATATGTAGACAGGGCACTGGCAAATAATGGAAATAGTCATCATATAGGCATGCTATTATAGAGGGACATCGGGCAATGATGAATAAACCAGTGGAAAAAATAAACAGAGGTTAACAGAGGCTACAAATGAGGACAGAAACTATGCTTCCCATTAAAAAGAGTGAGAAAAGCAGTGTTAAGTGGTACTTCTGAAATGTCCATATCTCCTACATTATCAACACAAGCTCCTTAAGCATCACTATGATAAGTTTACTTGCTGCAACAACAGATGAGTAATTACTTAATGCTGTAATGGATTGTATTCAATCTCTTTGAAATGTGATGAGTCTAACAGCAACCTGGGATGTAGAAAAAGCATAAAAATCCAACATAATTAGCCTTATTGCTGGAATAAGGCATCAGAAACAAAGGCAACCTCCTCCTTAAACATGGGCACAAATTACCCCCTGAACAAAAGCACGTGCTATACATCTGAAGGGAGAGAAAAGCTATTTTAGTGACTGTTCCTGTAAGAAGAGGATGTACAGCTGAAAAAAACTGAGAGGAAAAAAAACCAAACAAACTGAAGCAAGCCCCAGAGAGGCAGACGAGCAGAGGGAGCACAGCATGACTAAGCACTGGGCTCACCTACCCCACCCCCTCAAGCAATATTTTGTTTTCCACGTAAATAACACCTATTTTGTAGGTTCTGTCCCATTCCCCCCCCATCCCTCCTTAGTGCAGCAATACAGGATTCTGCATATTCTTTGTTGACATACACATGCAGGGCAGTGGCACAGATATACAACTCACATCATCATTTGCTTATCCTCATTAGTACAGCCTGCTGCGCCTTGAAATTTTGCTCAACTGTTGAAGTCCAAGAAAAAAAATTAAATTACTTGATAACTGCACAAAAGATGCTCTGCAATTTGAAAATGACAATCAATTGAAAATGTTTCATAGCCATTATGCTAATGATTTGTTAGTGTCAGGGGCAATCTTCGATGTCGGAAATGTAGGTTCTGCATTAAAAAACCAAATGCAGTTGCATAATTCCTAATGTGCTTAGAAATGGAACTCATGATTTTAACACTTCTGCTGAAATCATTTTTCTCTAGGATGTGATTACAGGCACTTGAGGAACAAATAAGTGGTCTTAAGACATAACATCTCTTAAACCTGTCTACTGCTTTACAATGAAACATGTTGCACTGTATTCACAATTCTCCACTGTACCTGCTCACTGTGATCCTGTTAACGTCACCTTCCTCACAAAAAACAGACAATAAAATGAATTGCAAGAACAAAAAATCCTGTTACAAAAGAAGTGCATTTGTAAGAAAATTCAATATTCTGCCCATGAAGACAAGAACTGGGTCAGAGTTTCTACCAAAGATATACTTGTCAAAGCTATGTTACAAATATACAGCTATAAAATGAATTAAGCAATCAAAAGAGACAAGATCTAAACTTTGTTATCCTTGTTTCACTCTACAGTAGAGAGAATAATGAAGGAAGAGATAGATGCTATTGAATAAGGGACCCGTCATCCTCTCCCGCATTATTCTTCATCATGACATACCACGAGCAGAGATTAAATAGAAGCCCAGATAAGTTCAAATGATACAGCTATCAAACTCAGGTGTTTCTAATAAGCCTTTTACATGGGTACTTGGGCTATTAAAAAGAGGTAATGCAAAGACTGTAAAATGGATGAGAGAAGAGACACAAAGAAAAGGAACTAATCTGAATCTCTCAACAGGAAACCACAGGGAAATGGGGATAAAAAGGAAGGGGCAACACTGTGTTTAATTTTTTCTTCTCCTGGTCAGCAGTGCACATAAGAACTGATTTATCTCCCCTTTATACCGATGTAAATGATAAGGTACTCAACAGAAGACCAGAGTTACACTAGTATCAATGAATGAGGATTTTAAGGGGTCTTAGATTACTTCAGAGCATCCAAATTACATTCTTGCTGAAATGGAAGGTGCTTTTCTCCACAGGGGTGGAGAAAGCTTGGCTTTATTAACACTCCTCTCCAGTCATGATCCAAGAGGCCTCCACACAATGAAGCAGGAGGTAAGCTGGACTATCACCCTACTGGTGCTTTCCCTAAAAGCAAACATACCCTCAAAGTATAACTTTTACTACATATCTGAGAACCCACCAAGAGGCAAACGATGCCCAACGTTTCCCAAAGACACAAATCCACAGGGAAGCAGTCTTCATTATTGCAATGCTGCCTGTGGATCTGCATGACCTTTAAAGGGGATGGTGTAGGAGCCCACCAAAGACCACTGTTCTTCCTGTCCCAGTCACTCTTCATTACTGTTCCCAATCACAGGCAGCAAAATAAGGGGATGCCTCTGAGATCCTGGACGTCAGCAGAAAATTAAAAACAACCTGGTGTTTAATAGCAACCCTGATTGTAATTACAGCATACCGTTCTTTCTCTCTGAGATGGGATTTCTTTAGGATAGACATTATATACTGTTGTGTTTGTTAAAGAACAACCACAGTCATATAAACAATAGGATAATACAATCAAGCAGTAAAGATAATAGTGCCTCCTAGTCACAGATCTGAAGGTTAATGACTCAAACCTGGCAGCACCCTGGGAAACTTGAAAAGAAGAGGTTTTCCTGGCTGTTAGAAGAGGGCAAATGAGTATACACAGAAAGATTAAATCATGATCCCTTCAAAGGCAAAAGAAGAATCTGTGGCTTAGTAGGTAAACTTGCAAATTTTAGACCTGTGAGTACATACTGTCCTTCTCAGTAGAATTATTTTATCAAGGAAACTCTATTACTGGGCATCTCTATCTGTGCCACCCAGAAAAGTTATAGAAGCATAAAACAGAGAGCTGAGTTAGAAATATTCCACTATGACTACTGGACTAAAATGATATTTAATTTACTGTAGTCATTCTAAGACATATAAACTCTGTCAAATAATCATCATTTCACTGGAATAAAAGCATTTATGCAAGGAATTATGTTTCTAACCACCCTGCTATAATTATGCAAGTGTGACTGGCAAAACTTCCCTATATGAACAAGCTCCTACTGTCTCTGGTAACAAATTTAAGGAATTGAATAAATACAAATAAAACTAATTTCCATGCAAATTAACTTTTCAGCAGAGGGGCCCAAGTGTTAAATGTTTGCCATTGTTGTATTGCTCTTCCTTGATAAGTATATATTATATATACTATATATTATATATAATGCCAAAAGCCACTAATACAATGAACTTTCACCTGCACTTGCTGGGAGCCAAAGCAGGCTAAACTCATGGGGCACCTTGCTTGTCCTTGGGATTCAATAACAGTGCTGTCATAAGCTGAGCTACTCCACAGTGAAATGACAGGAACTCATTTCCAATCCTATTACACATACTAGGTCCACAATGCCTTGCTCCACCTGCGGCTCCATTTAAACTCTTCTATTTGTAGGTACCACGCTTTAACTCGAGGTGCAGCAAGTCCATCACATGCAGGGCCATCTGACAGGGAGTCTTTGTGCTTTCTGCATGTAGGAGGAAGACGTGGTAGGATATGTTACTAATAGTCTCACAGAATTATAGAATCATTTAGGTCTCAATGCATGACACTACAATGAGCCAAATTCAACAAAAAGAAAAGAAGAAAATACTTTTCTGAAGTTTATTTACAGCTGATTCACTTATCGTCTCCCACGACAGTTCAAAACCTGCACATTTTACAGTGGGAAGAAAGAAATGGTGAGGAGGGCTCCTAGGCTATCCCATGCCAGTGATGTAGCTTGGGGTTTTCAGGGCTGGATTAGAGCTTTCTGCTCTCTGTCCAAAGCTATGGCAGTCTCACTGACAGTGTGCAATGGCCATGATACAACTACAGGGACAGGAATCCCTAGAAAAATTCAAGGTCAGGCTGGATGGGGCTGTGTGCACCCTTACCTTGGCTCACTGCAGGTGTGATGGGACTAGACGACCTTTAAAGGTCCCTTCTAATTCTACCTATTCTGTGGAGGGCAGGGAGGATCTGCAGCTCCCTCTCATCATGAGGAGCACACCACAGCACGTCACACCATGCCACTGTCACCGACGCTCACTCCTAATATCCTCATTACAGCTTCAGGGAAGGGCAGCTGTGCTCTTGGGGAAAACCAGACCACAGTGCACAAAGCCAACAGCAGCGTGGGGTGCCCATTTTGATCCTACTTGTTCATATTCTGGTACTTCCTTACCAAATTTATCTGTTCAGTGGACTACAGGACAGGCAAAGCCAGACATTATTATGGGAGAGGAGGAGGTAAAATTTATAGCATTTTTAGCTCTTTTTGGCGGCTAAGTATCCTTTATGCATAATGGCAATATCTGCTGTAAAGAACTGCACATGGGCCCAACCATCACATCACATCACATTCACCTCAGCTACAAATTTGCAGGTCCAAGTCTCCTGTTGCTGGGTTGAAACCATTTAAATCCCCCAATACCAAGGGACTCAGCAACAATTTACAGTGAAAAGCAAAATCAGATCTTGGAGAGAGGAATCAATGTGAAACATTGCAAGTACAAGAAATGCATCTCAACAGATGTGTGAAACAAATTTCTGTGCTTCATTACCAAGTGGGAAGAGGTTTGGTGGCCTCCTACAGGCAGGACTTGGCTCGCAGGCAGCTGGGCATGGCACCACACCCCTGTACCATGCCTTGGGCCACCAAAGCGGTTTACACCGTCTCAGTGTTTCACAGTCAGCAGAGAGGGAGGGTGTCCAGGGAAAGAGGAGTTACAAACTCACTTTTGTGGACCAGGAAGATGTAATGTGTGGGTCAATATGGGGCACGACTGGTTTCTTTTCCCTGAAGCAGATCTTTGCTTTCAAGCACCAGTGAAACACTAATAACCAAAATATGTCATTTATAAGTACCTGGTAGCAGTATCACACCTTCTGTGGATACAGCCCTGAGGGAAGGAGGCCAAGAGTCACTCTTAGCCCAGAAAATCAACTGTCATCATAGTCAGGCAGCTGCTGAAGCCAGAGGGCCAGACTCAGCTGGTCTGCTCCCACTCCATTGCATCTTGCATCCCTCTTACTCAGAGATGATGCAGAAGCCACCAACTACCCCCTTGGCACCAGAGGAACTGATCTTAGGAGGATGAATCCCACCATTTGGCATAGCTGCTTCCACCAGGAAGCTCAAGAGCTGATTTTGGTATGACTGTGCACAGACCCCAGTACACCCCACACATGCAAGATCGGGAATTTGAGCTCTGTGTGTTACCTGGCAGCTTGGTCTTCACCAACTAGACTGCTGTCGACCTCCGAACACGTGGGATGGTAAGGCAAGGACTGGGATTTCAGGAGTCCTGGGATTCTGACACAAGAACCTTACCTTTGCCTTCACCATCCAAGCTCAGACACAACACAGTGGGAGGAACAGCAACAGGGAGACAGAGCAAAGCTCACATCCAAATAGCTGCCAACAGGGACTTTGCAATAAAAAGACTCGATACATTAAAATTACTAAGAAAACACACCTGTAACCTCTAGCCTTCGTGAAATCAGAGATGAGTAATTGTATAAACTGTTGAGTACTAATTACAGGGCCATAGCAGAAACTCACTAATGGAGTTAGAAAATGTCTATTCTTAGTCTGAATTTGGATGCTTCTCTCTTGCGCACATAGATTTGGTTGGGAAAGTTAAATAAAATCCATTTCCTTATATAGAAGAAACAATTTAGGCTACAAGCATCCCATGCCAAAAGGATTTTCAGCCTAAAAACTACATTTAAATGACAATTCAGACATTAATTCTTTGTTTAAGCCTAGCAGATTAAGTAATTCTTAAAGCACAATTCTTCTAATAAAAACTATAATGAAAAATAAATCCATGTATATATAGAAAATAATTATGGAAAAGTCTCTCTTTAGGAGGGAGAAAAAGAGTTGAACAGACTTTACTGAGAACTTACAGTATCCTGTAGTTTCTGTTGCATGTTTCTACTATTTTTCTTGAAGATAATCCTAGGGAATAGTGGAGACTCTTTTCCCTATGACTGTCCATGGTTCAGAAAAGTCTATATATAGATACACTCTGGTATATGAAAACCCACTTAGAAGAAGAAACAAACAAGAATTGAAAAACAAAGCCAGAAAATTTCTAGAGATGCAGCTGGGCGAGGAAGGTTATAGTTTCTAAAATACCAGGAAACAGAGTAACAGTAATGTTCTTCTACGGGATGTACCTACTTAAGTTCAAGTGTCAGTAAACCAAGGGAGCAAACATCCTAATTAATCTGCAGGCCACAGTCTCCACCCATTACCCACTGACTGGTTAGTCAGAGCTCTTTTAGTCCCTAACATCGATATAAGTGATGGAGAGCAACAGGCTGATGAGCAAAGGCTAACCTGGCAGAGCTGGAGGCACAGCAATCTGAAGAGGTACTCTTTCCTTCTACAACACCTTTATCCAAAAAACTAAAGCTCCTTCCAGAAGCAGCTTCTGAAGACTGTTTTAAAGAGGAGGAATCATAGAGATACTGAAAGGCTAAACCAGTTGCTCACATTTTTACACTGACTGAATAGAAATCTGAAGCTCTCTCTTCTCATCAGTTTACTTGCTGGCTTACTCAGTATGCCAGGACTCACAGATACTGACTTGTAAATGTGCATCAATAATAGCTCAACAGTGCACAAAAATGTAAAAAAATAATTACAATCAAATGAACCATGAGCACAGGACTAGCATCTCCACACAGACAAATGCATCCTGCATTTAATTTTGGGAAAAGTAATTTTTAAACAGTTCTGCTAAAAATTTTGAATCCACACATACAGTTCCTGTGATAATCTTGACCAAATACATACACAAACCTCTACAGCTCCATGCAATCACCATCAGTGCCTATGGTTCTAAACTACAGTGCCAGTCCTGTCAATATCTTGGGTGGCCAGAGAAAAAAATTGCTAAAATGGGACCTTTTCATTTGACAGAGAAGCAACGTGGAAGAGAACACTGGGAATATTTACACACACAGAGAAAGACTGGGCCAGCTCACCTGATGGAGCCACTTTGGACTGTGTAAAATTTATCTCTAGATATGCACATTTGGGGAGCCCAGGTCCACGATGACCACAGGGCATAGAAAAAGGTATTGTCTTCTGGCACACTATCATAGTGGTCACAAAAGATGCAGAAGAATCCCTTGTTTGCAGGCTAGTTTAGCAGCCTTTTTCTGGCAGGGATCAACTACACAGCACCATGCTCTGCAATGAAGTTTCTTCAGCTGCCCCTCTTTAGGAGTAGGTTTTCCCACACCAGGTATTTTTTTTGCCCAGGGGCGTGCATGAAGAAGGCAGCAAAAAAAAGATGTTGCCTATGCTTTACACTGGAAGAGACATAAAGCCAGTGTTGTGGTGTTCAAAAAATTCATCCTAAAATCTCTTCCTAATGGTTTTAAGAGGCTGCAAATCCATAGCAAGAGAGAAAGAGCCCCAGAGGACAAAGCAGGTGAGAGCACTGGAGCTGAAAGCGCTGTTACATGCTAGCATCTGCCCACATGAGGGTGGAGAAAAATGGATAGCAGCCACTGCTAAAACCCTTCATGTTCACCTGGCAATCACACAGGCAATCACTTTTTTATCACTGAGTATAAAAAAGGTGTAGTAGGAGCAGACAGAGCATAAAGTCAAACCACCAATACTAGCCAGCAACACAAGATGATGAACAGAGTTCAGACTAAATGAAAACAGAGTACAGCTCCACAATCTTCTCTAATGCTTGAGGAAGGCACATGAGAATTTTAAAGGTATTTTAGGGGGGATACAAATTATTTTTAATAATTTTCATTAAGAAAACCCTGGAGTTAAAAATTAGGAGAGCTCAAACCCAACTCTGTAGTCTATCACAGTGTATGTTAAATATACTATTAAAAAATCCAGCTAGTTCGTTACCCCAATAGCATCTGTGAGTTTCTAAAACTGACATTTCTGTCGACATCTGAATTGGTCACTGGAGGTGGTAAATAAGATGATTTGCCACAGATGCGAGGAACCGAATCCCAGAGCTGTGCAGAGAACAAATGAGAGCTCTGTTCGAGCCACAGCAGAGCCTTCTTTCCTCCCTGTTTGAGGCCAAACGCACCCACAAACAGCTGCAATAAAGCCATCGCATCAGTTACGGCCCTACCACTGCTGCGGAACTGCACAAAGTTGCATTTACTTGTTAAAAATGATTGATTTTAGCTGCCCTCCATATCCACGCTCCACGCAATTCCCCTGCACACTATACCATCTGCTGAATTCTCCCAGGTTGGCTGTGGCATACCGTGACATACAAAAATCAATCTAAATCACTCAATACGTCAGCAACCAAGGAAGAGCGGCTGCACGTCTGATCTCACCACTTGTTTTGCAGAGTACTTCTGCTGCCTGCCCAGCTAGTACGGAGACAGTACATTTCTCCCCTTTCCAACAATGTGATCTTATCTCAGGCAGCTGGCCTGCACTCTGCACTTTCATTTTTATTGTGTGGGTTCTCAAACTCTGATGCAAATAGTCTGCTGAACATCCTCCCTCCACGGCATGTAGAGGCTTTTTTTTCTCTCTTCAGCCTCCTTCCACACGGCGCACTCCAGCGTCAGGCTGGCTCCGGCCAGCTCCCATTGTTCACATTGTTATTTTCATGTCAAGGGCGTGAGAGGAATTTTTTTTTTTTTTTTTTTTTTTTTTTTTCTGCCAGAACAACCATTTAAAGCCTAGGCCTTGAAAATACACTTGCCATTTGCAGGAAAACAGTTACTGGATTCTCTGCAAGGCCAAAGGTGAGGGACAGAACCACATAGTTTAAAAAAGTGAATGCTGATACAAATAAAAAGCAGAACCAAAGAAGGAAGCCATTTGCAGAAGAAAATGAAAACACCAAAAGTTTAGTTTGTTCTGCAGTGGCCTACATAGAAGGCAAACTGCCACAGCAGATTAGACAAGTGGTCCACTGGGGCTGCCGTGCCAGCCCCGCCGTAGCTATCTCTAAAAGCGCGAGAGAAATGATGCGTGTGACCTGGAGTGACAAACGGGAAGAGGTAAGTAGCTGGCTAATTGTGCATGGCTCTGCATGAGCTCTACAGGAGGCTCCTTCCCAACACCTGCTTGGGAGCAATACCATCGCTTATTCCTTCAGGTACTATGATACAAATTCTGCATTGTGCTGCAAAATTGCCAGTCTTTCAATGGTAAGTCTGCAGCGTTTATTTCATGTGCCTCCGCCTCTTGCAAGTGCAGGCTGCAGCAGCTGACAAGGTGTTGGGAAAGGAAGTATATCCTTTGATCAGCTCTACATTTACTATACTAACTTTACATTAAGGACTGTAAAGGGGCTTCATTCAAGAAGAAAACCAGGAAGGAAACTAAAATGTTTCACTATTCCCTTCACAGGTTTTGGGGTTTTAAAAATATTTTTAGATATGATCTCCTTCACAGTTCAGAAAGCCTCAGGCCTGTCTCCTGTAACCTTGCTTTAAAATCTCTTACACACTGATCCTGCCTCCTCCTGTGACCGCTTTTATCACATCTCTTCCGACTGCTGCCACTGAAGAGATGGCAACCTTTCACATGATATTCCTGCCTGCCCTCAATTCTATGCCATGTAGGTTTACACCTTCTAGTTGAATTTTAATCCCCTCTTTAATATAACTGAGTATCCTAGCAACTCCGATGGCTATTGTGGTGTCCCTAAATACCCCCATCAGGTTAGTCATAAGAAACTGTGTTTGAAAGAAGGAAAGCTATGAGAACTCATGGAAATCCTCTGACATTGGAAGGGTTTTCAGCTAATATGGAATCTCCTACTTCTCTCTTTATCTCCAATGTTCTTCATGTTCAGAGAACCAGTTCCTAATTTACTTTCTACTCCCTCTTAGAAATCCTTCAAATCCTTACAATGTTCTTGGTTTAAGTAGCAGCTTCTCCTAATTATGAGTTCCCTCTTAACTTTTGTCTGCTCTGAGTTGCTGCCAGTCATCATTTGTTTATTCTGTGGCTTCAGAGCATTCCCCTTGTTTGGAATAGCAGATACCTACACTTCCAAATCTTACCTCATCAGCTCAGAATAGGCTCCTTGCCTAGTAGCTCTGTATTTGCTTTCAAAGTTTTTATCAAAGAGGTACACTAAAAAGGTCTTAAAAGATAGAGGCACTTTGCCAGGAACTGGTTCTTCAGGACCCTACACTGGCCTTTCATCTCTCTAATTATGCTCTAAGTGACTCAGCAAGCAGTCGATAACAGGCACTACAACAACAACAACTTCCCCTCATCACAAACAGCTAGTTATAACTGGCTAAAATACAACAATTATTCACAAGCTGTCTGATTCTTTAAAGAAACCAGCAAGTCTATTTCTTAATCACTTGGGATATCATCCTCCATCTGAGAAGCATGCTGAGATCCCTCTGGACTTCACCAGGATTGAGGTGAAGCCCATAATTCATTATTTTTTGTGACTCCACACTATTTATTCAAAAAGCCTTAGATGTTTACTGATATCTTTTAGTCCTGGTAATTTTTTAAACTTCATGTTCTCAGGAGGCTTTAGATTTTCTCCCTTAGATACTCCAGTTTCTGTTAAAGAGACACAAATAAGTGTCTCTTTAAGTAAAACAATTTATTTACAAAAGTCAGGTTTCTTTTCATGTGCCAAACAGGTACTGATAGGGTACTTAGAGGTTTAGCTCATTTTGAGCAACCCCAGGTTTCAATCATGCTCTTCTCTATATTTCTAGCCAGATTCCATCATGTCACTAAGGGTGGTCATGAGAGGCCAAACTACTGACCTTTCTCACCTCCACTGGCAACACATGCATCTGAACTACACATCCCTTTCTAAAACAGAAGCTTTTTACCTGCTCTTCCCTCACCACACATCCAGCAAACCTTCCTCTTCCACTCATGTTGCATACATCCCCATACATGTTTTCTGGACAGCAGTGGTACAAGGGCTGGTAGCAGAAATCAACACCAGCTCTGACAGGGTACAACAACTAACTAGATGGGTCCCAACTGTGCTCAAGATGGTCACCTTAGACAAACAATCAGCCTTTATTTCAGCCTTCCAGGGCTCAGCCTTTCCAGGTGGGAAGGAAAGGAATGTGAGGTACCTCCTCACTAGCACAGCATTGGGGAGCTATGTTTGGCATGACTGTTAGGTAATCCAGATGTGAGGCAGACAACTTCTTCCTCAGAGGAACTACCCACCATCAGTGTGCAGTCACAACTATTGCTACAATCATGTCTCTCAGGGAAGCATCTCTGGCTATCCTGTCCTCTCACCCCACAAAGAACTTATGGAAATTATGCCATTTTCCCCCAGAAGCATAAAGGAGCCAATGTGTGTGCACAAGTGCCTCCAGGAGTCCAGCGCTGAGCTACCAATGCTCTCTCCTAAAACCTTCCCTCATGCTGGGAGGAAGATGACCAAGAGATTGACTAGTGGAGAGGAGCAGTAGATCTTGGCAAAGTGCTTTGCTACTGGCCTGTTACTAAAAATAAGACCAGCAACTTTGTACAGGAAATGAATTCCACCAAACTTTGAAGAACTTATTTGATGTGGGAAGAGATCAGGTCATCTCCCTCAAGTAAGTGTGTGCAACACAGCGTTTGAGTGAGATGCACTGAGACAGCTAAGGAGACACCTCACTTTAAACAAAGACTATAACCACACAGTTTGTTCCTATAGTCATCAGCCTTCTAAGCACTAATACTTTTGTCTTGGGCTTTGATTAGTAAACCATTGCTTTATTTACTGCTAGGCTTGCCCAGCTCTGTGGAACAAGACGAATTATATTAGAAAAACAGTAAGGGAAGAAGACAGATACAGTGCTGAACAATGTGCAAACCAGAAGTATGCTGCAGGAGCTTGGGGGGCATGAATATGGAAGGGTAGCTGGAGCAGGATGCTTACTCTCTGCTGTAAGAATACAGATCTCATCTAACCTGTGCCTCCTCTCCACATTCTTCCAAAGCAGCTACTGGGGTGCAGTAGCTCACAAGGAACATCTTCACACCCCTTCCTTCATAGCACTTGCCACAGCACTGGCAGAGGCAAGCCAGGACATCAGTTCACTTCCAAACCTAAAAGAGGAATAGATACATTTTGGTAGGCATCAAATAAGCTGTCCTTCATGCACTTTTCCTAAGCGACATATTTCTCTAATGGAAAAATGCCAGGGACACCAGCTCTACCCCACACCCTGAACATGTCTAGACGAGGTGCAGGACTCTCCCACTCTACTCTGTTTTAATAAACTTTGCTGCTTCTTTTAGCCTTATGCTCTTTTGTGCTCATAAAATTCAGGCCACTACTGAAGTGTTAGTAATTACTTAACAGTAATTAGCCATGGTAGTAACGGGTATAGGTCCCCAAAGAGTACTCTTTTTTTTTTCATTTTCGACATGTTGGACGCTCACTGAGTATGAGTTATTTCTCAATAAAGCTGGAGCTAATTTCTCCTGCACTTTAACTCATCCCTGAATTTTGAGTATGCAATTGATAAAATTGGAGGAAAAAAACACCAAAAGAAAACAAAGAGAAAAATGGTTGAAAGGAATCAAAATAAACAGAAAAGAGCACTGGATTCTGTTTTCACAACTGCTATTAAATACTCTTTGGATTTGTCAGCCCTCTAAAATAACTTGGGCTAAAAAATTTGCATTGTTTTTATTCCACTGAGGAATTGTGCCCTTGACTACTCTTTTATGCTTTTTTTTTTTTTTTTTTTTTGAGTATTAGATGAAGAATTAGACAAATTTATGAACTATCCAGAGAACACAATCATTTGCTCAAGCAATATATAGGATACATGTAGTTAATCTGATACATTCACAGCAGACCTATTCCTGTCCAACTAGTTCTTGGGAAGCCTATTTGGCAAGGGTTCCCTATAGAGCTAGAAAGAGAGAAGACTGAGGATAGAGTGGGGAGCACCATCCCATACTTTGGAGGCAACTATTCTATATCCTTGGAGGACTGGATTTCTGACTCTCAAAAGACATAAGAAAAGTGAAGAATGAGAGTGGACCTGACTTGCCAGATTAGGAATTTCCCACAGGAAGCCAACAAACTCCCTGCAGAGGATCTGTGATTTCTACCTGACCCCTCAGGTAACACAGTGCTACCAGAGGCATAGTCATGTCTCTCACTAATTTTCTTCTGCTTTGGTAAAGAAGGCTTGTATTCTCAACCTCTGCATTTCACTAGCTGCAGAGGACAAGGAATTTTTTGTGCCAAATAATGACTTGATTTGAAAGGGTTAAGTTTAACAGATGCCAATATAATTCTTTAAAATCCCATCCAATCCTTAATTGCTGGTAACAAAGACTATTTGCAGCACACAGAGTTGCTGGGAATACTCTTCTGCTTCAGCGTTGCTGGCAAGGAAAAGGCTTGTCGACAATGCTCCTTTTTCTGTGGCACACTTTGCACACCCTGGTTTGGCTGATGCTGCCAGAGTGGTAATACTGATGAGAGGGGTACACAAAATGCCTAAAGGTAGCACAGAAGGCTACCTAATCTAACTACAAAAATAATAAGCCCGTGGCCAGAATAACCACCTCCATACACACCAACCCCATGCACTGTGGGCTGAAGAAAGCATCCAAGCAAACTGCTTAGTCCTACCTTTCACTAACCAGTTGCTAGTTAAGAGGGAGCTGTGGAGATGGCGGGAGAAGGGTGAAGAAATGAGGGGAGGTATAAGATATACAGACCAAGTGGTTAGGGCTGTCTGGAAGCACCTACTGAGCAGCCCTGCCCTTGACTCCTGCAGCTTGGGCAGGGCAATGCAACACACCAGACCTGTTGCTCAGACCATACCACACTCATCACACTTGCTACGATACCATGAGGAGTAGAGGGAGGCAGCTGACTTCTCTGGCTAGCAGGGCAACATCCAGGACGGGCAGAGCAAGTGTGCCACAGCAACAGTGCCCATCCAAGGTAACTTGCTCTATGTCTTCTTTGCCCCTATTAAGTACAAGGGCAGTTGGCCACTGAACACCTTGTCATTCTCATCTTCCCAAATTCTTCCCACTGAGATATCTCATCCAAACAGTAACAGGAAATGTTGGGCAACATAGTCTCCCCACACAATAAAGCAGAAGGTGAAAAATAAATAAATAAAATCAGTAGTTTGGCAGCATTCATTCCTTGCAAAATTTCTTCTCACTGAGGAAGTTTCCTGAGAAACACAGGAGCCACCACCTTTCATCTGTCACCCATCTTGTCCTTCAGTCCTAGTGCCACATATCCCAGCCCATACAAACAGACACTTCTTTTCAGAGCAATGTAATGCCTTGCTCTCAGGAGGCCACTCTATACTTGGAGCCTTTGGAAATGAACATTAGTCACCTTTCTTTCCCCTGGACAATGCCATGTCTTTTCATATGCTTTTTCTTGCCCTTCCTTGCTCATAATCCTAATGGCCTTCACTTTCCGCTCCCACAGCATACTAAAGGGCATCCTTGCCCCATGTGAAGGCCTCCCATTACTGACCATGGGAACCTCCTAATCCTTTGTACTCAGTTTTGAGACCATTACAGATGCAATGCAGATCAAGGCCTCCCGAGGCATCAGACTAAACATATCCTGTGACTTTCAGCTAACCTTCCACTGAGCAGCACTATAATACTCACTTACAGACACTGTAAGTGCAGAAGCACTTTTTAATAGCAATAAAAATAATGTTCTTTTCACTCTGCTGAAAACATGGAAGATTTCCAGAAGCAAGTCAGGCAGTCAGCCTCCCCTCAACACCCACTCCAGCAGGCGTGCGTAGGGAAGAAGTTCACTTTCTGACATGGAAGCCTGTCATTCCTCCAACCCCTCTCTCTTCTCTGATGCCCACATACACACTCTTACACTTTTTTCCTGGATACCTTCCCTCCCCCAGAGTTTGGATGAACCACCCAAGCAGATCATAGGCCTCTGGATTCAAGGTGCAGCTCAAAAAGTAAAAAGAGCATCTTTTTATAAGACCACAGTAATATACTAGCATCTGGCTCTATGAAAGAAGATATCTGTCACCCTCTCCACACCATCATAAATTAACTTAAAGGCATAAAATTATTCATTCAGACTTTACTGCCTCCTCTGATGAAGACTGTGTTGGCCAATTATTTCAAGGAATGCCACATTACAAATGGGAACTCATTCACTGAATTGTTTTATAGGCCAGCGTTCATCAATTTTGCATAGGCTGCTTTGTTTTTAGAGCTAATTCCTAATCCTAACTCACATCACAGACACACATCTCTGCTTGGATTAATTAAGATCTCAGAGAGAACCTTCTGCTCCATTACCCTCCGTTTCTGATTTATAAAAGAGGCCATGAAGCAATGTTCTTAATGATAATGAAGAGGATATTTTATCCCTTAATTCCATTCCTGTGCTTAAGATGCAGAGAGATGTAGTTATTTCAGGGAATAAGGAGAAAACCTTTACTAGCTGCATGGCATCCTTCATTGGCAGGTGCAATCCTTATTTTTTCTCTCTATAACAAGCACTTTGGTTAGTGACCCTTCACCCTATCAAACAGAAGGAAGAAGACAGAGACCATCACCACCCAACACTAAGGGAAAGACCATCAGGAGCAGGAACTAATTTTTAACACTAATGATGTGAAACAGCTCAACAGGACCAAAAGTAGTAAAGGTCATAGGAAACTTAGGCCAGAACTAACAGATGGAGACAGGATTGCCTATGCAATTCCTGAGAGTAAGGACAAGAGGAGCATGGAAAGCACTGAGGAAAGACACCAGACTAAGTGAGTTCTCCTACCAGCACTACGTGAGATTCTCAGCCTACTCAGATGAGAGAAATAACCTAGGTTTATTTTATACAGCCAAAGTAAAAATGTCCACATCAGCTGTGAGTCACAGAACAAAAAAATTCAACAAGGTGGGTAATGTAACATTGCGGAATTGCTCCTACCAAGCCCCCCACTCTTTGATGGGACAGAAATCCAGCTCCCGGCACGAGAAGGCACCAAAGGGAAGGTGGGAAAGTTGAATTACAGCAAGAGGAGTGGATTACTGAAGAGGTCAAATCAGCCACATTTCTGGCTCTCAGGACTTTGACTTTGAGCAGTAATCCAAAAGAATCATATTCCCACTACGAATTTCCTATAAACAGGAAGCAGCAGTGACATTGCTAAAAATGCCAGCTTCACAGCACCATGGAGGGGAATCCCAGGATGTTCCTCTCAGGGGCAGTCACTGATCTGATCTTGGGAGGACAGCCCGTATTCCCACAGGATGAGACCTTGGTAAATAAATAACACTTTTTCCCCAGCATGCCCTTCATTGCCTGTTTCTCTTCACCTCCCAGCATCCGCCCACAGCTACTTTCACTTAGAAAATTAGACTATCAAGAAAGGTTATCTTCATTTTAAATTATTTACCTAATCTCACCTAAACCCAATTTTAACTGTGTTGTTTTTGTAAAGCTGAACAAAATTGACAAAACAAATGTGTTTGTCTTTTACCTATCTACAACATCATCATACACAAAATACATTGTCAAAAGCAGGTCTGCTTCTTTCTAAAAAACAGCAAGCTAGGTGGGTAGCCCACAGAATTCATTGAAGGATTTACCTGAACTTATCTCTGCAGCATCCAGGCACTTCTTTCTCTGCATTTTATACTGCTTGGGCAGAAATATAAACCAGAATTGATTTCCCTTATATCACACAAAAAATTTAACAGAACAGATAAGCCCTGACTCCTTCAGAACCTAAAAGTGACATCAAAGAGGTGAACGGGCCATGTAGGTAGTCATGGATGCAATCAGGCATATTGAAACTATATCCCACTTGCCAGTTTGTGCAAGTCTGGTAAAAAAGGATGTTTATCTCAGAGTGTAAACTGATATTTGGCATTTTTGAGAGATTTTTAAAAAGAGATTTGGTACCATGACTCAGTTAATGCCCTTGTTTTCAGTCTCAAGAACAAGAGGCTTTATGATTTTTGTATTAAATAATTTTGGTGTACAGAGAAAATTATTCTGCTTTGCTACATTTTTTTTCCATATTTTTTATTTCTTTATACCAGGTTAATTTTGGTAAGTCATGCTAAGGGAGGCAAAAACTGAAGCATTCAGCATAGAACAAGAAAGATATAATCCATGTTGTCTAGCATTTCTCCACCAAACTGAAGGCTAATTTTACCTTTGATGAAGCTCTAATTCTTTCTGAATTCTTCAAAAGACAGGCAGAGTTGCTCTGTCTTGTACCACACTGAAGACATACATATTCACAAGTAATGTAATAAACAAATTATTTTGCACTTGAGTTTCACAGATGCAAATAGAATCACACCAATTTTGTCTGATTGGGTCAAAATAGCATTCCATTTTGGCCACTAAAAGAAAATAAAAGAATAACCTGCTTACAGAGTACTGCCTGAAGGCCAGATTTCCTTCCCACCAGTGCCAAGATGCAGAGCTCTGATTCTGTAGATGTTCAGAGCCAGACAGGACCTTTCCCTCAGACACAGTGAATGAGAGCACCACCCTGCTACAGGGCTGGCAAAAGATGATGGCCTTTATTCTACAGGACTGCTTCATTGACACTGATGGCTGTGACTTCTGCAGGCCAGTTAAGACAACAAAGACACCTACTTGTAGAATACTGCTGGCATTCATTTGCCCCCACACACTATTACTTCTTATTCACCCCCTGTCCCTGCATCTTAGCCAAGCCCTCACAGTTCCCAACATCCAGGTTTTTCCACCTGCTGCTAGCAGCAGTGACTTGTAAGAAAGCTGCTGAGTAACCAGGGGCCTCACAGCCAGGAATACTTGCAGGAACTGCCTGCAATATAAATATGCATACACATGCTAACATGTAGATGGCAAATCAGCTCACACCCTGTGAATCCTATACAGCCCATATGAAGCATCACACACCAAACACTGAACTATCCAATCTGGGAATGGAAGTCTTTTTCCAGCTTAAGGGGAATGCCTAGGCAAAATGAGGTGAGACCTAATTCTGCATCAGTGCCTCAAGCCTTTCCAGGGCAGGAAAGGCAAGGCCAGAACAACACATTGGAGAAGCCACTTCAAGGATCAGACACAGCGGCTCAATGACAGATCTATGAGCTAAAAACAAAATCAGACCCCACCCTGGCTACAGATTTCCAGAGACCCAAGGACTGCCCAGCTCCCTGGGCACAATAAGCCCAGGGAGAGAACTGCATCCACCTTTTCCAGATTCACTATAATGATGGCAATTTCTCACATATACTCTGCCATGATAGCTCAAAAGCTATGCAGCAGAGCAAGCAGAGCCGAAAACACCCTTCCTGGCTTTATTACTACATTGTAAACAATCACCTTTTCTTCCATTATGTTCCTACCAAGAATTTTTTTCGTTTTATTATTTTAAGAGGAGAAACCTACACAGTCTGTTTTCCATTATGCCCTTTATAGTATGCATTTTCCAGACATTTCTGATTATCACCATTCTGATCTTCCTTCCCAAAGACAAGGTTACAAAAAAAAAAGCCATTTACTCTCCCATATTTACTGTATTTCTAAAGCTAACATTTTTTTTCTTCAGGATTGATTGGGGGTGAGGGGTGTAGGGAAGTTGTTTGTTGATAACAGGCAGATTTGGAGAAAAGAGAGAATTAAATCTCAAAGGGCTCAAGCAGTCTTTAAAAAATTCCCCACAAGCAGTTTAATAGCACAAAAGGTTGATTCATGCAATAAATGATGCATCAAAGGCATATAATTTTTACTGCTAACTCAAGAGCCTGCATGTATGTCCTCATGCATAGTCAAGGCCTGCAATACAACTTAAAGCTGAGTCAAACTGCAAAAAGAATTTTTTATTATCTAACCTGAAACATATGTTAAGAGCATGCTCTCTTTACAAATTTCAGCATAAATTTGGAGTACATTGATTTAGATACCAACATGAATTATGACATGAACTAAAGAAGGTATCTCTATTTGAATCTTTAAAACTTGTGCTGTAAGTGGCTGCATCCCAGCAAAGAGAAAATGGGTAGCAGAGTCTAAATTCCAAGGCCAAAAGCTTAAAAGTATTTAGTAATTTTAGATGCCCCCTCTGAGATGCTTTGGGTCTGCCAAAATTGCAACAAAATAAAAGCTCATAATTTTGTAAATGTCAAACTCTCTCCAAATTCAGATATAAAAGCTTAGGTCCCTAGCCCTATATTTGGTTACATTCAAGTTTAAAGTTACATTCAAATTTAAATACTGACAGTTTCAGCTCATAGTAATAATCCGTACTCCTTCATGAGATCCTGATTCCTATAGGCAATATATTCAAGCACTTTAATGTACACAGAGTGATGTCCTACGTTTCATTTCAGTTATATTTGCTCCCCATCTCTGAAAATCATCCTATTTCTATTTAGGAGTCCTAACACACAATTAAGTGCAGCATGATACTTAAGAGCCATACAAATCTTGTTGTCACGAGGTTTCAGTATTTTGTCAGAGTAATGAAATATCACAATCCTTTCCCAGATGAGAAAACTTAAAGTGAGAAAGACATTTTATGCCAGTATCAATAGTCTTAAAAGAGTGCTGCTTTAAATGGGAAATTTATAGACTGCAGTATTACAGTGTTCTACAAAGACAACATATTAAAGACCCTAGAATAGCCAAACATGTCACTGAGGTTAGGCAAGAAATTAGCCAGATACTTAGCAGAAGCAAGGTTTTCTTGGAAAACTAAAGAAAGCTGCAATTTCATAGCAAGAGATCGGAATGTTATCAACTAAAAGCAAAAAACCCAAATGTTAAACAATTAGTCTTCTGACAAATAGTTCTAACAGGGAATTTCCATAACACAAAACATGTGGCTCAAAGAAGTTGGGCACCACTTAAGTGGTGCATTTGGGAAATTTAATCCTTTGACAGTACTGGTGTGTAACATCAATCCCCTTAGTGGCTGAATTTTAG
Organism: Muscicapa striata striata; assembly: GCA_030060385.1. Taxonomy (NCBI): domain Eukaryota; kingdom Metazoa; phylum Chordata; class Aves; order Passeriformes; family Muscicapidae; genus Muscicapa; species Muscicapa striata. The sequence continues at coordinate 248,337 of JAREIS010000067.1, read as the reverse complement.
TCCTATGCACCACCAAGGACTCTGACTTAAGAATCTAAGGAATAAAGTTACACTGGGGACTCCCTAGAGGTGAGCATTCTTCACCTCCAAGCAAAAACCCCTGAGATAGTCACGATTCAGAGAACAAATTTCCATTGCTGCATACAAAATAGCAGTCAAAGCAATATCTGTTTCAGATCTTACTTAAAGTTATGCTGAAACAGCCAAATACCAGTTCACTTACGTAGCTTGCTGACTTGCTTTCTGCATTTCCACATTTCCAGCTGAATGTGAAGATGTACTTTTCCCAATTTCTCTGCTGCTTCATCTTTTGCATAAAGGTAATGCTGGACAGCACATCACAGCAGCTGCATCCTTCTTGTTTTCAAACTCCAGGCCAAGGTTCTGTTTACACACGTCAATAAAAATTCTTTTGATAGGTATAATTTGCAATCTAAAATGAACAGAAGCCTGTCATCCTGATGAAACTTTGCAAACCATAAAACTAACAGAACTTGGTCAGAGAATCAAGGCTTACCAAACATGGCTTCCATAAGAAGCCAATAACAGCTCCATATGAAGTTGTTTGTTTTGGTTGGAGTCTTTAGAAAGAAAAAAATATTAACTTGAAAGTGGCATATTATCAACATTTTTCTGTTTCTTTTTGTTTTCTTGCTGTTTTGTGTTATAAAGAATTATTTGTCAGAGAAAAGATGCACTTTTGGTGTGAAAGATACCCAAGAGCCTGTAGACTACATAAGATGGGGAAATACTTGTCTAACTTGTAACTCTGGAGTGAGACATTAATGGGTGGTTCTGGTTTCTGTCACCCCTATTTTCTGCAGCATCACCACACCAGTGCAGGGAACCTTCATTCTTCACAGCTCCAAACAGCTCAGAACAGGAGCAAGTTTTTGCATTAGGAGGCCATCTCCCCACACAAAACGACACAGTCAGTTTTAAATTGGACTGATTAAACCCAAAATAACTCTAGGCACCTCAGCAGACATACTGAATATCCATGTTAACAAATATTAATATAAGATCTCTTGTTCTACACAGGTGAGCAATTTATTAGAGAATGGCATTAGATACAATGCCTTAATTGCATTTTTCCCACACAGGTCTCCACCCTTCACGCTAAATCTAGCCCTGGCAGCTAACTAAATACTTTTGCAACATAACTCATGTAGGTAGGTTAGTTGGTGGCTCACTGGCTGGAAACCCCTCTGCCATGTTTAAAGGTCTTTATAAATAATGTCAATATTTCACATAATTGTTTTTTCAACCTGGTCAGGTTTCTGTGCACTCTAATTGTTCTATATCAATGTGGTAAACACTTCCTGCAGACAATTTGTTAGGAAGTTTGGATTTTATATAACCCAGGAAATGAAGTCACCAGACCTGTGGGCTGCCTGGAGTGATTCAGCCCCCTGGTTCCTGCAATAAGCAGGCACTTGAAACACAAAAATTCAGAGGCAATGACAAACTAGTGGAAAGAAAAAGGGTGCATACTAGTTTCTCCATACACTCTATTCATACTTAAAAATTCAGAAAGTTACAAAGAACTTCCACAGACTTTCTGCTATCTACTTTTATCCCTGGTGCCAAAATTATAAATAAATTCTGATCCTTCTTCTCTTGTCTTCATTGCATTGGGGAACAGAACGGGACATGATGTGTAGGAGGGGATTAAAGTTTCTTTCTGTATCTTTTCACTAAGGGAGCAGTACGTTTTCTTCTTTACGTCATATTTCTGTTGGTCACAAAATACATGTGTCATTTTCTATTAACTTCCCTGTTTTTACAACAGCAATCCCTTATCAGTGCTCTGGAAAAATGCTATGTAACTACAGCTAATGCAGCATTCCCTGAAATAGCCTAAGGGCTCTGAAAAGTTCATAGCTTTTAGTTCAAAATTAACTTGGATTTGGAGCTTTCTGCTGGTTTTGATTGTTTCAGAAAGCCTGTGAGGAAACCAAGGAAAACATAAGATCTGGACAGTGGAACAGGCTGCCCAGAGAAGTTGTGGACTCCCCATTCCTGAAAGTGCTCAAGGCTAGGTTGGACAGTGCTTGAGCAACGTGGTCTAGTGGAAGGTGCCCCTGCTTATGGAAGGGGAGCTGGAATGGTATGATTTTTACAGCCCCTTCCAACCCAAACCATTCTACGACGGAATTTTCTTACTTGGAAGTTATTTTACCAGTCTTTTTGAAATGTACAATTTGTCTTCTTCACTCTGAATGGACCTCCTGGGCTATGCTCTTCAGCACGTATGGAAGTTCTTGTCTAGCTGTCACCACCATACAGCTGTGGTGTGTGACCTCAAGGCAGCCTTCTACTAAAGTCCTCTAACTATGCAAGAGGAACCAAAATATTAGCTAAGCAGAATAACATTTCCTTCCAATGTCATAACAAATGTCATTGCAAACAAGGAGGAAAAAGAGACAAAAGAGAAAATGTAAAAAGACTAAAGGAATTTCACACTGCAGACAAAGGAATAATCCTTGGCTGCATAACATCCTGGGAAATTCCCCATTTAATAAAGGTTTAAATCAGGAAATTTGTTCAATTCATATATGTTCCAGTGGTAAGATGAAACCACAAAATCATCTTCTTCTGAACTGACTGGCTTTGGGGACAGTTGCTGGAACCTGGAACTTCTGCATGTTTAAGCTTTCTACAGAGGAGCAATTACTCTGCAAATCACTGTCAGTTCTTCTTCCTATATTATTGTTGATGTGGATGGACACACTTAGCTATCTTTTCCTCTATCCTTCCAACACATAGGCAGAGTGTTGAATTGGTACAGCTTCTACCAGCAGCCATCTGGTTACTGCTATGTCTTTCTCCCACAAATACACAACTGCAATGAGTCTGTTGCTGGCATGCAGGGCTTAACAGTGCTTGTTACATTACCCTCACACTGCTGCAAACACCATCAGGGATTAACACAAGCCAGTATCTACCTGTGAACTCTGACTCCAAATTCAGCAAAATGTAGCTGTATCTGGCACATATCTTTTCTGGCAGGGACCACAGAAAAGTCTGAGTTGGAGTGGAGAAGGGGGAGAAATCTGAATGATCACACGGGGGCTAAACAACCAGAGTGGTAGCAAGCAGATGAGAAGAAAGAAGGATTTGAGAGGAGATTTGAGTCTCCCTTTGTGCACTTGAATACTGATAGGTGAGATCACACTTTGCACTATCCCCATTTCAACACTGCATACAAAGGGAATGAGTAGAAGACAAGTACTTCTGAGTTTCTTGAAAAATACCAGTAAAAGCAAAGAGCAGAAAAAAACAGGTGGGCCTCCCATATGTGGAAATAGAAAACAGTGAAAGATACAGACCAACAGTGTCAGGGGAATAAGGAAAAGAGGATTTTGGCTCCCCCATTACAGAACATAATCATGTACCATTAGTTGCCATTTAGATGTGCTTACCCTACTTTGATCAAATGTATGTAGCCACTTTCCTTTTACTGTCTTTGATAATTCAAAGCCATTATATATACTGCAGAATTTACTTTATTTTGTTCACTTTTACTCTTACTGAGGTTTTTCTCTTCAGAGGTCACTTGATCCTGGAGCCAATGATAAAATTCATCTTCAAAAGATGAGTGAAAATAAAATTTGAATTTAAAAATAAAATAAAATCCTTGTGAAGACCATCTTGCACCCAGCCTGTCTTCCTGAACTTAATGGGAATACCCCTGTAAATTAGGCAATGCTGATTTATGCCAATAAATGTCAATATTGGCATTTATTAATTCCCAAGCATAACAACAATTCTGCAAAATCTTTTTAGATATTATGCATGCACTCACGCTGCTAAGTTTTTCACAGTTGGAAAAGAGATTCAGAGCTTCAAATAGGTAAGAGAGGCAACAGTCATAAGAAAATCCCAAGGGAGAAACAAAAGGACTTAATAGCAGGCTATTATTAAACTCTATTTGATATATTAAAAAATCACAAGGAAGCCTGTCAAAAAAATTACCATGATCAAATAAATTGCAAGGCAAAGCTGCCAGTCATGTCTTGCGAACTGGTATGGCAGAGACATGAAGGGAAACAAAATGCCCAGAGACCAACACAAAATTAGCTTTGTCCTGCCAAACACGCCTGTCCTGCTTGTGGTCTCCCTGCCTTCATCCAGCCTGCACCAGCTGCCCCCTTGGCACCTCGTCCTTCATTCCTTCCTGGCCATGCAGCAGCTAAAGGTACTGCAGAGGCTCAGCACTGGGGCTGGGAGCCCCACTCCCACTTCATTCCACCTCCTCCCCAGCAAAACTGTTCTTCTCCTCAGCTCCTTGTTATCTCCTGCCTACGCACACGCTGTATTCATATGTACTTTGCCACTTTGCAGAGTGCTCTTGGGATTACTTAGGTACTGCACCAACCCAAAGTTGCTCCATTTTACAATGCTGGCTTCATAAAACTCAACCTCTCATAGCAGAGAACTGCCAGAGAGATTAACTTCAAAATGTTCCCTTTAAAGTGCACAGTGTCAAAACTCCGTGCAGTGGATCACAATCAGTGCTTCTTCAATGCAAAAGCCATTCCTCCTTCAAGAGGCTGGGTTGGTGAAACACCTAAGCTGCAGGCACAGGAGAAGCCAAGGCTGGATATGCAGCCTCCTCTCTGTCCTTTGCTCCTAGTTGTGCCACTACTGCCCAGGTGTACCTATATAACCTGAGTTTCTCTTTCTGCAGTCCTCCATACATGCATTTCCCAGGGATAAGTGACTGTGAGTTTAAAACAGCAGCAGTATTACAGCACACTGGTTTAACAGCATAGCAGGGCAAAGTTTGAAGAAAGAATCAATACTTTATCAGGTAAACTGAAAAAGCTGGAGAAAAAAGAAAAGCATCTGGGCACTAGGGGCCTTTTTCAGATTTAAGGAAGTTAAAGGATGCACCAGTGGAATTTGAGACCTAAAATACATTTTTTTATCTTCAGTTTGTCATATCATCTTAATCTCAAGTAATTTGTTCCTCTTCATTGCATTTCCTAAACCTTTCATTTGCTTTCTTTTTTCCCCAGCTGTATTTGGCAAGCTAAACATCTGAAACCCATCAAATCTCAGTCAAGAAAAAGTAGCCAAAAGCCTGTGTGGTTTCAGGAGGTGTTTGCTTGCACACCTTGGTGTCCCCATGCAGTTCTTTGTTATTACACTTAAATAGAAGTTTAGAAAGCAAAAACATTGCTCTGCTTACATTTCCAGATGTTTATTGCTCCCCGCATTCCCCCCCACCAAAAAAAACCCACAACAAACATGGCCTCAGTCTAAGAGGCACCAAGAGTTTCTGTTTGGTTGGGGATTTTCCTCCCTTAGACTGTTTAAAATCTTGATAATCTCTAACCTTGCTATCAAATCTAGTATGCTTAAGTGAGAAAACCCACTGATATCAACAGAACTACTCATATTAACAGTTACAGCTTGATTTGGCCTTAAGGCTTTAGATGTTCAGATGACCATTTAGATCAATTCTATGCCTTGGATTGATTTTGCAGTTTAAACCATTTAAAACAAGAAGCACCCCAGAGGAGGCCATAAAGGCAGCATGGGAGAGAGCAGAGCTGCTACTACTTTATTTTCCATGGTGGTTTGTGGCAGTCCAGGTACACTAACACCACCTAAGGCTTTCTGCAACTGCCTTGATAAGCCCTTCTTCAAAGGCAAAAGTCTGACAAACTGCTTGAACGTGGCTCCTGGACTCAAAAGCAATAGGGGACTTACACAATGAAAGAAAATCTGAATTTGAAAGTGTTTTTTTCTTAGACATTCATCTGGAAATTGCAGGGAAATTGCAAATTATCCCCAAACCGAACACTGCAAAGACAAGAAATGCTCAGTTATTACACTCCATGTCGAGGTACAATTATGTAAATGTATTTTACAAATATTTGGTAATAAAAGTGCAACAATATCACCCAAACTGCCCAAAGCAGGCCCTGAAATGATGCTAGGCAGTAAGTCTGAGACAATGATGTGGACATCCTTGCGTCAGTACAGGCCAGGTGACTACCTCAAAGAAAGTACAACAGCATTGGTTCAGTGTTATCTTTGACTGGACCTATCTATCATCATAGAAGCCAGGCCATGAAGCTCTATTTTAATAAGATCTCACTGAAAGGCATTCTTTTATCCACTTCCTCTTGTTTATTATTCTTTCAAATATCTGATAAGATACTTTTCAACTGTGGCTATTCACTTTCTGTTTGCGTAGGTCTTGGGTTCATCACAAGTTACAAGGTCAGCATTAATCTAAACAATGGTTGGTTATGGGTGATTTTTCCAAGTAGAAAACACTCTAAAGGCTAGATTGTTATCATCAATAGGGCAACACACAGGCAGCAGAAACAAGCCCTACTTACACGCGTGTGGACTAAGCAGAGCTACTCAGATGCCAGGTCATGGGTATAGCACATGCACCAGAGGCCACAGATCCTGCCCAGGGCTTGATAAGAAGAAAAAGCAGGGAAGGAAGGAGGAGCTTCTCTCCCTTATGCTTCACCGTGTCAGCATGGCCACCTGGTCAGGAGCATGGAGGGGCCACCCAAAAAGTGCAGAAAGCTATCTTAAACCTGCAGAGCATATTTAAGGCAAGGAAAGAGCCTGCCAAGTGTGTCTTTTCCAGCTGTGCTCTGTGCTGTCACCCAGCCCACAGCAGTATCATTTATAAGCAACACGCTGACAAAGGTGCCTGCAGAAAATTACAAAACAAAAAACCAAATTCAATAAGACAAGGGAAATAGTAAGTCTTTGTAAAAACTTTAAAACTGATTTCTTTGAGGAGTGCTGATTGATAGCTGACACAGAAGAGTAAAACTCCATTGGCTTGTAATACCAAAACACTTTAAATGTATTTATAGTTTTTTACTTGTAGAGCCAAAACCCTCCAAAATATACTCCCTGAACCTGGAATGCATGCAGCTTATCTCTTGGCTTTTATATTCCCTTCTTCAAAACACACCCCTTCCTGCACTCTCACCAACAGTGACTCATACCAACCTAATAAAAAAAATTAAAACCTCGAGAGTAAAAAAAAAAAAAAAGAAAACAACTACAGATCAAACCTTGCATATGCAAGCAATTTTATAACCCTGTTTTACACAAATACGTTTTCTGCAGGTCTCCTGTCCATGAGGTACTCTGTATTTTTGGACTGTGACTAGCACGATGAAGACCACAGCAGTAATACCCATCTATTACGATTGATGGAACAAGCTGCAAAGTGATATTTGCTCTCCATGTCTTGTTTGACCTCCAGATTGGCTGATTAACCTTTCCGGAGCAAAAGCTCTTTGCAAAGGGAAGGCAGATACAAGCACTGGCAGTAGTCAGCCCAGCCAGAGTGTTAACCCTGACTCAGGAAAACAGCAGCTCAAGAGGATAAATTTCTATGGTGATGGAATTGCTGGTCTCTTTAAGAATGGTAGCTACAACTTTTCCAGGGCTTTTATTTCGTGATGAGAGCCAGAAATCAATTAAATAATTTCTTTCCTCTGCTAAATATTCATGGTTTGCAAGCACTGCTACCTGAGATCTGATTTGGAGGCCTTCAAGGGAACCATTTCTAATTCTCTCATTAAACACCTCTTGAGATATCCTGTTCTCTATATTACTTTTATAAACACCTGAAGTAAAAATATTTACATTATGACTTAACTAGTCACTCTGATTGTGCAGTAACCTTGGGCTGACAATCCATATTGTGTTTTTTTAAAATCCCATTTTGTTCAGCAATTGTTCAACACACAATGGTTTGATGGTCCAGCTGCAGCCAAGAAGCACACCACAAAGCTGAGGAAAAGTGTAGGCACCCAAAAACTGTTTCTCTGGCCATCGTCGTGCCACTGCCCAGCCAGCAAGGCCAGTCAGTTATCTAGTCCTTTTCAGTCAGACCAGCTGCCAAAACCTCCAAAAGGTCAAAAGATCTGCTGGGAATGGCAGGGCTGAAGGGAAGTCTTCGTGACTTCAGCCATCATGAGGAGTGGAAGTACAGCAGCTGTTGAGTTAAAGCTTTACAACCATAGAAAATTTCTACATGCTGAGATAAGCCTCCAAAGCAGCCAAGGATGAGAACTCACCTCTCACAAGATCAAAGCTGTTGTATTAGGGGTGATTACTTTGAAATGGTGAACTTTGAAAGGAAAAAGGTGAGGGGCTAATTCAGTCTGTATTACAAGTAGCTCGCTGCTCTTCACTTCTGCAGCTAAATGCATTTTCACATACTTCTAGCACACTCACTAAAGCATATTTCCTACAAGGATATTTAATATTGTTTATCAAGAACAAGGTCAATGAGAGAAGCAAGATTAGATATTTCAAAAGATATGTTCCCTTCTGTTGCCATAACAAAAAAAGGTACATTAAATCAACACTGCTGAGCTGAATTCAGATTTCAGCAGCCCTCCTTGCTGAAAAATCACACACACATACATACACCCTCACCCCAAAAACCCTCTCTTGTTACAGGATGGGCTGTGGCACTCAGGCTTGCATCACAGCTATACATGGCCTTCCCTTAGCAACCACCTTAACTTTATTGATTCTATAGTTATTATGGCAACAAGCTCAATTCCGACTGTTTATAAACTTTTAAAAGGTCATCAAGAAAGCAGAAATAAAAGCTGTTTTTCCTGACTATTTTTGTGGCATGCAGACCCATGGAAGCTATTAGGAGAAAAAAAAATGCAGCAGGAAAGAAAGACAAAACTCAAAAATCCCAAACTAAAAAAGGGAGAGCATGTCTGTGGCTGTAATGGGGTTATCTGTATTCTCTTCTCTGCTCTGCCATATGCTTTCTCGGTGACTTTGGATGCAAACTGGGTCTCCCACTAACATGTGTTCTTTCAAAAAACTCCCATCCCAGGAAGAGGGAATGGATAACCTCTTTAAAAAGAGTGAAAAGAGAAAGAAGCAAATGACAGCCTAATGTTTTTTAAAAAATACACTATTTGCAGGCAAATGGTTGCAGGATTTCATCATCAGCTGGCCAAGAAACCTCTCCCCCTGCCCCGTAGCTGGGATGATACCTGAGTCAAAAGTGCATGTCCGTAGCACTCCAGAAAGCAATGATCTGGCTTTCTTCAGGTCTGTTCCATAACTCTGACCTGAAGCCAAATAAAAATTACATTGGGGAACTACAAGATCACAGATAATATTCCTGTTCCTATCACTCAAAGCTGATATTCCTTTAACAGCACTGCCTAATTATATCCTGGTCCCACCTACACACACACACAGTCCTTCTTAATCCCACAAGAAACACAACAGCAAGTTTGCAATGTAAGCAAAGAGTAGACTATGTGGTGGCCAATTTCTTGTTCAGAGGTTTTTCTGGGAAGAATTCCAGCTCATGTGATGTACAGGACCCCGTCTTATCATTAAAAGGAAATATCACTTAGCAATATTTTACATTTTGAGACAAGGAGCAGCTAACTAAATATCAACTTTTGAAAATAAAAGAACAGCATTTCCTCTGCTTTACCTGAGCTACTCAAAGGTAGCTCCTCCTATCCCTTGTGTTTTCATATAGAGTTCTCTGAAAATTATTTGATCCTATTTTAGAAATTTAAAAAACAGAGAGTTTTATACCATCATTCGAATGAGATCTGTGAGCAAACGACTGCATTTCCTGAACAGCATGAATATTATCCTTATGAATGAATCAACTATTTCCAAATATGGATTGGAAAATATTCAGCTACCAGATATTTGGAAAAGCAAGCACCAAAACAAGCTCAGAAGTTCGATACAGATGTCTAAGACTCAAGAAAGCATTCCATCCAATCAGTTGCTGGATTTAGAGTCAGTCATTTCTCTGAGTCACTCATTTCATTGCTATTCTTCACTTATTTTGGGTGTGGACTGCAAGCAGTTGCTCTTAGCTCCTGAAAACTCAATGATGCAAAATTCTCACACCCCAAGGCAAAAGAAATGAAGAAAAATATCACCGTTTCTGTCTGCAATGAGCCCATGTCCTCTGTGCACTTCCTTCTTTCCCAACTCCCCTTTTGCTGCTGATGTACATGGCAAATGGCTGCTACCAGCCCGTATTGCCCATCCTCCAAGCTTTCCAACTTCCTACTTCTCTGCTCTACTCTGCAAGAAATATTTGTCACTGGTTTTTGCACTGATGCCTGCCACCATAGACTTTGAGGCCTTGCATCTGTTAGCCATGTTCTCTCATTAAGGTTCCCACAACAAACAAAAGCCTCAAAAGTCTCTTTTCTTCCAACTCTTTTCATAATGATGCCCTTCATTCTCTGTCCATCATAGTTCATACTTCATCCATCTTATTTCCATTATAAGTTCAAAATCTCAGCATTCCAAAACAGCATCCAAACAAAAGACTCTCCAGATATGAATGCCATCTCAAATCAATTACCAGGGCATTCATCCTTCACAATAATATCTCTATTATATTCTCTTACTCTTGAATTCAAAGATTACACTGCTGACATGCTTTCAGATTTTATGGAGTTGGTGATGGGGAAACAAAAAGACATCACTCTCAAAGCTGATCAAGAGAATCATGTTTTTCAAGTTCCTTAAAACTTAAATACTGAACAAGAGGAACAAGGAGCATCTTTCTGGTTATGTGTGCGCTCTCTACATAACACAGAAACTGACACACCCACAAGGTGTTGCCAGAATCCAGTCACCATCAGGCAAAAGCAAATTCAGTGTTAGGAGAATGACACTTCCTTTGGAGAAAATTAGAACTGCACCTGCATTTAGCCCTCTTTGAATCACATTACTCCAAAGCAAATGGAGGCCAGAGATAATTCTTGCCTCTTGAGAGAAGCAGCAGGTCCAACAAACCATCAGCAACCAAGCATTACTTGTCATAATTAGCAGTTTTAAGATTCAGAGGTTTTTTTAATTAAGGGGTGGATAGTTTCAGTTATAGAAAACTAACTAGAAAGATTCAATGAAAGAGTCTAATAACTGCTTGTTCCAGGAATCTTCATCGAAGTATATTTTGACCTGTTGATTATGCTTGAAAATATGTTATACATGAAAAATGTTTAAAGCAGTCAAGTGCAAGCATGAAACCATTTAAAATAATCTATCCCCTGCTATAAAACAGAAGCAAGATTACACAATACCTCAACAATGCAGGTAACACTGACAACTAAACCCAACCTGCCCTTTTCTAAATACCTTCAAAAATGCTTAACACATGCCAGGCTGTACAGTCATGCATGTCAACTAGGACTGGGTATAAAGCACATAAAAATATATGCAGCCTCCAAAAACCACATGCTTCATGATTCATTCTCCCATATCAAACTTTATTTAATTTCTTGCCTCTTCCTACTGTTTCCTGCATCTTAAAGCAACCTGAAGCTAAAGCCCTTCCCAGCCAGAAGTCTCCCTTTATTTGTTTTGCACTCCTAATAAAGGCACCACATCAACACCAACAACATGAAAACAAGTAATAAAAAGTGCTGATTATGGGCATGTTTGTCAGACCTCTGAGCCCAACATCCACTAACCACAGCCTCCTGTGACACTGTCAGTAGCTCTTTGTAGGCAGCCAAAATGATATGGCAGAGGTGCTGCAAAGACCACACTATGAATCACTTTGCTAGTTCACACAGCTGATGTGTTTGGCAACACGGGAGTGCAGTGAAAAGTCCCACACTGAACTAGCTGACACATGGCTCATGACACTTTGTCTGTGTTAGGCCTCGTGGTTAGCACCTAGCAGTTAAGCATTGATTTATTCTGCTTTTAAGTCTTTGCTCCAGATGAAAAAGCAAGCATTGAGGAAAGGATCATGGATAATTTTCTGAACAGCACTTTACACTTCCCTCCTGAGCAGAGGAGCATGCTAAGCTCATATTGAGAATGAGTACATTGCTCCAAAATGTGCTAGCAAAAATACACTAATTCATTTATAGACTGCATTGTTCTTATCACATGGGAAAAAATTATAAAAGAGCACTAAGTATTCAAAAACTCTTTCTGAAATTTAACCTTTCAGATGAACTCTGAAGCAATTTTAAATTTGCCACATGGTATATCCTATATATTTCAGGTATTCAAAGTTCACAGATGTTCTAGACTACAAGAAGAAAAATTATTAGTCTAGCCAGCCCTCCTCCCTACCATATTTCAACAAATAGTTTTAATATATCAACTTTATTCAGTGTTATCTAATATTTAAGCTGTTATTAACTTCTATAATTTAATGTGGTCTTTAACTCACATTTCCAATACCAGCCAATAAGGTGCAGCTGTTCTATGCAAGTTATACTTTTATTCCTGTCGAATTGCAAGTTTCACTGAAAATTCCACAGAAAAAACAACTTTCTATGAGTGTCGGGAGGAATTATTTTTTTTCAGAATTTTATTTTTTTATAAATTTTAATTTTTTTTCTTTTTCTATAGTATGATGGGCATTATAGTCTACTACTATAGTCTACTTCTATATTGAACGTTTATTAGAAACTCTTCAGAAATTGAATCAGGACTTGATCTAACTCTTGATGAAGTAATACAGATTATTTTTGAAGACAAGACAGCTTTCTGCAGACATGAAAAGAGTTCAGTGTCTTTTCAATGGGCAATCTAAGCAGTAGTAAACTTAAATTTTAGCAAGAAAGATTTGGTCTTGACATCACGAAAAACTCCAAAGCTTAGACTAGTGAAAAACCAGAGTAGACTGCCTGCAAAGGTCATTGGATATTTGTCACAGAAGGCACTGGAGACACACTCCTAGCAGGATTCATTGTTCTCAGTGGTCATTTGCACTCAAAGAGAAGGCCTTGATGGCCTCCAGGTGCTCTGATGCTTTCTATGAGCCAATCTTCCTGTGAAGCTGTGACCCCAAAAAGCAGTTTTACATACAGAACTACTGAAACATATTATCTATGGATTCCTAACCTACAAGTCCAAATGCTTCCTTCCCTGTTCAGCTGACTCTCTCTGTGCCAAGTGGCTTTCCTTCTCCTTGTGTTTCCCCCAACATTCCATTCTGGACTAGCCAAGTGACAGCACATGCTTTGACCAGTCTGGAGCTACCTGTGCACACTGCTGCTTGACCAGATGATTGCTACTTCTGGGAAAACAGAGAGTGCATGATTATAACCTCCTTTGCAAATGAGAGATTATTTTGATTCTCTGTAGTTATGTGTCTTCTTTTTTTCTTTTTGTGTCATCTCTATTTCTGCTAGCCCTCCAATCAGATACGTGGAAAAGGGCTTTAAACAAATAGGAAAGTTATCTGTAGATAAGTGAAGGAACTGAAAGGCAAACATAAAGACAAATATTACATTAGCCTTGTTAAAAATGGATTTTGGATCATCCTCAGTGGGAAGAGTTTGCTAAAACTCTTTTTAATATTTTCAAACTAAAAATTAAAAAAAGCAAAAACAAAACAACAAAAACCTCACAAAAACCCAAGGAAATTTTATGACACTGGATTTCCTTAGTGAAGTTTCTGTAAAACACAGAACCTTAAGTCATCACATGAATCACTGACAATTTAATCAGCTTCTCCAAGTTTGTCATCCTCATCAAGAGCTGAATTTAAGACATCCAAAAAGTTCTTTCACTCATTTATGAACTGCTGCACCTACTGATTCAGCCACCCACGCTACACTTTAGACTACCAGAGATTCAGCTAAGAATCCAGAAAGCTAATATTCAACTTAGAGGCTAAATGAATTCCGACCAATCTATAGGTCTCAAGATGTGGGGGAGCTTTAGGAAATCTTGCTCCAAAATGGAGCACCATCAGATGAGAGCTCCTCTTGCCCAAATACAGCACACTTCACAGACATTTTTGAAAACCTTTATGGGAACAGCAGTGGGAGAACCCATACATTGCAAGAGGCAGAGCAGGTATAAAATCCAGTGCTAGATTCATCTCATCTATCCTGGAGCTATCCTGGAAAAAAACTTTAGCCTGTTAACATGCTCAGACTAGAGCTATTTTTTAAGATAAAAGTACTTTGCATGAATACATATGGCACATAATAGGGGCAGCTTTTTTAAAACTAAAGCTCTGTAGGCCACAATCTGCTCTTTTGCCAAGTTAAATGAATACTGCCATCAGTAGTAATTAACCATACAGTTCAAAGTTCTTGGGATGAGAGATCTTCAAAGCTTGTTCCATTAAGGTCTCAGATCCTCAAAAGTGTGAGTAGTACACTTCCTGATTTTTCTGCAGAATGAAATAATAGCATCAGCATTGTAGATGCCCTGGTTTTAAGTCTTATTATTATACATGTAATTTATGATATATCAGATATGCCATTCCAGAAAAGCCAGCTGAGATTTCTTTGCATCTCTGGGTAAAGAATCCTACTGAAGTACCAATAAGCGCAACAGTAAATAGCATGCTAACTATTTCTTCCGGCTTCTTTGGAAGTAGTATTTTTTATCAGCTTGAAAAAAATGGCGACCCTTTCAGGTGAAGAACATCACAGTTTGACAAGTTTTATGGTTCAGTTTTGGCTACAGTCTGAAAAAATCTTGAGACTTTTTCTAAGAAAAGAAAAGTTTTATCTGTCATTGAAAAAACAAGGGCAAAGTGTTCAGTATCCCATAATTCGAGTACCAGTGTCATTCATCTGCCTGAAAATCTGTGGATAACGATTGACATTTTTGAAAATGAGAGCAACATATTTGCAATACCTCATTTTATTTTCTGTTCCTTGACTTTTACTGACATCCAGTGGAGATACACTTAAACCTCTTTCAGGGGCTACTACCAGCTCCTTTCTTGTAAAACACCTCTAGGTTAAGTTACCAATGGAATGGAAAGCCAGCCTTGAATGTATCTGGTTTTCAGAAGGTCCTTCCATGCTCTCTTCACAATACACACTCCTTTACAAATTCAGTCCCTAAAACTGTTTCATTTCATTTCACTACGTATTTCCAAATCCATTTTCATGGTTTAACTGCTGTTGCAGTGGTACAAATCCATATCCTCCTCCTCCTTCTTCATCTTATCAACCTACAAATATAGGAAAACAGATCAGAAACAACGCCTGCTTCAAAGATTGTCCTCATCACTGTCAAATGAAGCCATCTCTGTGTTCTCATCATAGTTTGAAAGAAGGCCAGCGTATTATTTTTGAATGTGTGAACTCTGCTTACCGACTGGAGGGATTTGTGAATACCATAATTAAACTCCACATAAGTACATACAAATCTTAACAAGGGAGCATGTGGGATCCATTAACCGGAATCATCTTAAGAATAAATGGAAATTATGTTACCTGAGCTTTTTTCTTATACTTCTCAAATAACTAGCTCCTAGAATCCACCCTTATTACTGACAATTTAATCCCCAACAATCCAACAAAGTTCAGTGCAGTGGATTCAGTCATGCTGAGATGCTCAGCAGCAAAGCACAAACCTAAAGCCCACACTTCCATCTCCTATCCACACTGCTGACTGCTACTCAATATTCATACAAGAAAAGCAGAGGTGCTCTGATGTCTACAACTCTTCCAAGAGAATGAAAAGGGAATCATCTCCAGACTGGCAAACATATGTTTGCTACAAACCTAAATACACATATTTAAAGGTGCAGCATGTTCTTCCTGATTTTGTGCATGCAAATCCCACTTAGATTACAAGGGAGCTCTGGACAAGGAAGCTGGAAGCTAACACAGTCTGATATGGAAAGTCTTTACTCAACCATCTAAGAGGGAAAAGCCCAACAGAGCTCATTACCTATGGTGAGTCATGTTTTACCATGGAGGTATGTTCTTTGCCTAGGCAATTGTTAATTAACAGCAGGAGTGGGAGACACTTTTCTTTCGGAACACTTTTTTGTTTGTTTTCCAAATACATGAAATGTCTGCATATTGGAAAGAGAGGTTCAACCTCAATTTCTCAGGTAAGCGTGTTTCACCTGGAAACCTAGGTTTCAAAACATTCATATAGTTTACAGTGCTGTATGAACTGTTGAAAATCTGGATCAAGGGGCTAGCAACAATGGACATGAGAGCTCCCACAACAGTGCCTGGGAAAGATATGAGTTCACACCGTGTGAGATATAGGTTTGGTAAATGAATAGCAATAGGAAAATTCCAATTGTCCTTACTGTGAAGTTATTGTGAGTCAAACTGACAAGAGTGAGTCCCTCACTCTTTCTCTCTTAAAAATATTAAAATATAGAATAACCATAGCAACATCAAAGATGGTCTCAATCAATTAAATACTACTGATAATCTCCTCAAATTCAGGCAAAACTGATTTAATCTGTGAAGTTCAGTTGCCTCTGAAGAGAAAGTAATTTTACTAGATTCCCCTCATCTCAATTCCAGCAAGTAAAAAACAAGTGGGCAGTATAATTATTCTTGTGTGTCTCTGTAAACGCAAGAGCAAGAACATGTTCTCTGAAATACGTAATCAGTCCCAAGACAGTGTCCTGGCACGTCTCAGATAATCCATATGACCTTCTGGCCTGCACCTCAAATAGGAACGCCTTCTTCATTTGTTTTCTTTGGCATGGATCTCCCTCTTACTTCACCTCCAGTTTAAGCTTCCTGCTTCCAGAAACTGTTTCTCTGACACAGTGTGCTATCTAGCAAGGCTGGATGACAGATTTCTCTATGGGTAGAAAATAATACTTTCTGTAAAGCCCGTGGTTGCTAAATGAGGTATCTCCACCCATTGTGTTCTTCAACAGAGAGAACTCCTTTCTAAAACAGTTTCAGCAGTTGTCAAGCATCAGAAGTATCCTGATCTGTAGAAGTGCTACATCATACCTATTAATGTCAAAACAACAGCAGAATGTGGTCCTAACAAGGACTGGCCATCTCATTAGTAGTCACTAATCAATCAGATCCTTAGCAGTGTGTGGACAAGGTCCTGTCAGCCTCCCTAGGTGCTACAGCTTGCAGTCCTCACAGGAAGAACTGATACAGAAACATGTCACCAGGACAAAACCCTAATGAATTCCAGTGAATCCAAGTTTGGCTTTCTGTTGAACTGAGGAATGAGAAGCAAACAGAAGACCATTTTTTGCTGCACTGTGAGAGATCCATAACACCTTTCCACAGACATTTCACCCAGGTGCCTAATTAGGAGATCCAGTTTTAGAACCTTCATTCAGTTTCTGCAGTTCTCCAGCTCCTCCTGCTGCCCCACATCCCAGCTACAGATCCAGCCATGGCCATCTCTCCAGCAAGAACCGAGGGGGCCATCACTTGTTTTTGCTTTGGGCTGGGTTGTGCTGTTACATGCTGATCTATGGTGAAATATAACTTTTACTGCACCTCATAGCTTGAGCAGCTTAAATGATGTTTCAGCTAACAACAAGTATAAGTGTCACAGCAAAAGGAAAACCCAAGGAAATCTCTACAAGCCTTTAGCCCAAAACCTGTAGATTTAAACAGAAGTCTTACTGGAAGGCAACAGATTTGATTTTAAGGACCTCTAACACTGCCTATAAAACGTGATGTTAAACTGTGTTAAAATTCTTTAAAACTTTTAGGAAGAGAAACACCATTAGAAAGCAGTAACATTTCTCTAGTTAAAATGCAGAGAAGCAAACAAAAGCAATAACATTCAGGTTCCAACTTCAGGGCTCCATTCTCCCACATTCCATGCAAATAATTCAGTCAGCTCCACCCTTTTTATGCATTTCCAAGCCCTAACATGGATATACAGACAGGGTAGTCAAGTTTTTTTATAACAGAGATGTAAACACTTCTGAAATGCAAACCAGGAGACTATCACAGAGAGAGAGAATTACATTGCTCTGACGTGTTTGTTTGCTTACTAACCACATAATACTGAAAAAGGATGACATTTGGTCATTATTTGCTTTCAACTGCCACTGATTAAAGTGGAAGAAGGAGAAGTTTAAAAAAAATCCCAACAAAACACAAGAAGACCCAAAATAAAACACCTAAGACCGTAGGACTGTCAGAAAGCACAAAACCAAGTAGTTATTAAAATATTCATTTTATGCACAAACTGCCTTGATGTGTAACATACTTCTCTGTGTTTCAATTAATTTCAAATGCCAACTGTAAGCAGCACGTTAAATACATTGACAAGATGTCTCATTTCATGTAACATGCAGTTTTGTCTTTTGTAAGTATACTCTTCAGCAATGTCCTCAGTGAATTTTCATAAAGATGCCTTGCTAGTAAAGTTTCAATGTGGCACAGCCTAAATCAACGATTTTGTTATAAATGATTTTGTTATAAATGATTTATTAATAACACCTCTCTCTCCAGGCAGGTCTTCAACACAATGAAGCTGAAAGCAAATTGTTAGTAAGTGCCTCAGTGTATACTCTTTGAAATACAAACTGACATTTGAATTATGTTCTGTGCAATTCAGAGCACAAAAGGACTCAACCTCGCACTGGAGCTTAGATAGCGGAATATCACATGAATGTAATGTTTTATCAATAATTGTTCTGTGCACCTTGGATTTAGGGTTCCAATTTATAAACCACAACTTAGAACAGAATCTGCCTGCCTACCTACCTACCTGAAAACATCAGCTCGCCACCTTGCCTGAGGATCACGTTCTTAAAAATCAGGTATGCCAAATAATGTAGACACTTCAGTAAATATACATTCAGGTGACCTGGAAAATAATGTGCAAATTAAACACAGTGGCAGAAGAAATTCTGAACAGGCAGTTCCCATCTGATCAATCCACAGGCTGATGAAGAATTTGGCAATACCTTATGCTCCCATACTGGAATGGTGTATGTCAGGTGCAACACTACAGCTTCATGTGAATTATGAACACCAAGATTTAAGACCAGATCCTTTCTTTAAAGGACGTAACAATCTTTAATTCTTGGTATATGCAAACTGTAGTGTGATGCACAAGGGAACTCATGGTTGTTCCACATCCCTGGCAAGTTAACCGAGGAGATATTAAGCCAGCAAAGGACTACTAAAACTTCTGCTCCTGGGATGGCATCCTAGGAGGGCAGACTAGGGAAGCCATAAGTTCCACTTCACCTCATGCCTATTCTGGCTCCTCCTAAGACTGAGGCCAGAAGAGGAAGAGGAAACAAGTTGTTATATCCCCAAAGACTCCTGTGTAAACCTCTGATGAATAGCATTCTAGTGACCTCTCTCACTTGACACTGCTTCAAACTGGGCTCAGGAATACCTTGGTACGGGTGGCACAGTGAAGTTTTTTTGTATACAGACAGCATAGGTCCAGCGAGGTAAAACTACTTCAAGTCTACTGAAAACTGTGGGCACAAGCAGCTGCCCCACAAAATTCTGCTTCATGACAATCTATACCTCTGCAAATCGCTTGGAGCATCATGGCTCAGACGTAACTGAGAACCATCAAAAACTTCTCATCCATGCAAAAAATAGCACAAATTACATTAAACAATGTATCTCATGATCAGGCTTTCTTAAAAGAAACTAATTATATACACAAGATTATAAAATTCAGTAACACCTTAGCACAATAGTGAAGTGTCATTTGTGACACTTACCTATCACTCCGTTTTACTTGGGCTGTACATTATGAACCATATGTGCCATTAGTTATTAGCAAAAAAGCACAATTTTATTCTCTCTTACAATGAAAGTATAGACAAGTGCAGATTTTCCAGAAGGTTTAGGCAGATTTGAAATACCACTAGCAGAAGTGTGCAAGGAGTGCATGACTCATGTGTGATGTAGGTGCAGCCATGCCTCTCTTTAACACTCTATCCTTGACAAATTAGCATCCTCATTTTAAAAGAAACTATTAGACTTCAAGAGAAGTTTTTAGAAAAAAACTAAAATGCTTTAATTCAAGGGTAAAAAGTCCCTCACTCTCTAGAGAATATTATCATGCAGGATGTGTGGAAGCAAACCAAGTGATGCAGGAAAAACCTTCCTGACACCTAGAATGTATAAAAATACAGGACTGCAAGTAGTAACCAGAAGCATGCAAATACAAAATGTAAATTCTTTGTGTGCATCTGGAAAGCAAACAAAAAGTGAATCTTCTGTTGAGTCAATACAGATATCAACTGCAAGAAATTATACTTGCAGTACAAGTCAGCCAAGGGCATGTCATACAGGTTTTGTAACATACAAAAGCAGTGCCATTAAGATACATTTGGGGTAGATTCATATTTCACCAAGCATGTCTAAGGAATGCTCAACAGCAAAGCCAGAAAAATTGTTTCCCCTTAGCTCTTTTTCTAAAAGTAAAAAGCAAATGTTGCTTTTAATTATCACAGATTAAAGAAAAGCCTATTAAATTATTTTTCCATAGTAAAACCATTCAAAGCTAGGTCACAGCTGGCCTTTGCAAAAATATACAGTAGGTAGAAACAGAAAAAATGCAGGTCCTTCTCCTAACCTACTGCAAGGTACATTGATTTTAATTCCTGCTTTAAAGGACAGCAACATTTGGTCTATCCCAAAGCACACATAGGCATAAATACACCCCACCAAGAATTCTGCATGTATGCAAGAGCTGAAGATGTTTCACCAGAACCACTAAGATGTTTCACGATGCTCAGAGTTCAAGAGGGACAGCTTGGGTAGCAGAGAACCAGCCCTGAGCCTGAAAGCTGAAGCCAGATGCAAGTTGAAAATAAGGTGCAAAGTCTAAACAGAGGAGATGATTAATCACTGGAATGAGCTACCAAGAGAAGCAGCAGACTTGCCACCCCTTGAGATCCTTGAATCATGTCTGAGCACTTCTCTGGAAGATGTGCTTAGCCAAACAAGTGTTTCTCAGTACAGGACAGTTGAGATGGGTAACATGAAACCGCTTGCATTACAAAACAAACCAAATGTCCCTGCTGGCCTTACATCCTGGATGATTCTGTGAATCACACGTAAACATCTCCATAGGCTCAGGACCTTGGACTGCACCTTATTCATGAAAAGAGAAATGTTTCCATATTTATTTGTAACACACTATATACATGAAATATGTAAAAAACTTAATTTCCATGACCATTAGGGAAAAAACATGGTTTATCTCTTTAGTTTTTCTCTGACTTTTAAGAAGCATATTGGAAAAAAATGTCTTTAAGCAACTCAGGGAAAGATTGCTTTCCTCAATTCTACAATTTCATTTAAAATTAATGATCTCTATTTACACATAACACTATTAAAAAGCTCATTTTACTACAAAACTTTAAATTACTTCAGCTGTTAAAAGTTACACAGGTATTTCCATACCTCTGTTTTTGTACTGCTTACATGTCACAAAATTTTAAGCCTTCTACACAAAACCTGATGTATCTAAATTCTAAAGGCTTGGGAAACCCATCTTCCAATATTACAAACTGAGGGCTTCATATGGCTGTTATAAATATAAAAAAAACTACTTTCCTTGTGTACCAAAAGGCTCTTATCTTAAAATCTTTAGATACTCTCCCACTATAGCAATTTTTTCTTTCTTCCTGAAGTTTAGTCAACAGTTATCTCCAGTCACTTCTCTTAGCAGGCTGGGCTTTTTTTTTCATAATTTTGCAAGAACTTAATCCTAAATCCGTAATTCAGTTGCTGAATAATAACACAAATTTTTGTACTTGGATTAAACCAGCTTTGAAGTTTGTTTATTTTTGTGTGTGTGATAGAGAGATGATGAAAGACAAGGAAGTTTCCAGTACAATAAATGCTCTTTCTCATTTCTAGTCTGTTTCTGTATTGAAACAAAAAATATGCCACTCACACATATGATGTAATTTGTTTTGAACCGTTACAAGAGTGAAGGGCTATTAAGGGCCAGACTCACAACTTTTGAGAAGTTGTCACCCATCTCTTCACTCAATATCAAACTGGTGAGACACTGGTCAGAGCACTCACACATACACGTTGTGCTTCAATCTCAATACCCACTTCAAATGCTTTTTACTTCCCAAGGTGAATTGAATGAATTTATTTTCTGGTGAGGAAAAAATATCCAACCTCTAGCCATGGAATATCCATTAAAATGTCTTCTACCAGAGCTATTCTAAAAAAAATTAGATACACAGGGGAAATGACCATATCAACATCACTCACACATGGGAGTTGGGATCTACACATTTCAGACCTCTGTCAAACTAGGACAGCTTCTGCACAGGACAGTGCAAACTCTCTCCCCCAGAACATCCTCTGTTTGAAAAATATAAATTTTCAAACTTTAGCAGCAGAGACTCTATCTCCCATTAGACTTAGAGGTAGAAAGGAAATTCTTAATTAGTCCTGATCATTTCACTCCATCTCCTTCCGTTTCTCAGTTCCAGTGAAAACCAAGTCCAGAATTTTACTCTAATTTTCAAATTGTCCCAGGCCAAGAATTTGGAATAAAGTAGTTTAATTTCACAGAAATTTATCTTTGAAGGAAAGAAGTCAGTGTATAAAAAGTAGAAGGAAAATCTCCCTTTGTCAATTAAAAAAACCAGATTTTTTTCAGCTTTAATACAGAATTGCTGAAAATTACAATATTTTAAAATATACACATTATTGGAACCCTCAAGGGTCTGACTTATTTCTTGCTATCACTTATCTTCCTAATTTTTTTCTCCAGATGCAGCTTGGACATCCTGATCCATTTCCCATTTCAGCAACATTTAAACTCACGCTTACTTTGGGGTGTGGGTTTTCAAACCCATTCGTCCAAATGGAGGGATTAAATTCTTTGAACTCTGGCTTAGCTGTACTGAAGCAGAAGTAGAAGCAAACCTTCCTAACAAGCTTTTTACATAAATAGTCAGCTTTACCGTTTCAGTCTGACGACTGAAGGAGGGATGGATAAAAAGCACCAGGGAATGAAAAAGCAAAAACCTTAAGGCTGACGTTTATACTCTTATTTTAGATTTTTGGCAAAGTCAAGGTTCAGGAGGAGCATAAAACAGACCTCATGAAAGGTGTACAAACTGTACTGGAACATGACAGGAAAGTCATTTGTCTCCATCAATAGTTTTCTTTTGCACATATAAATCATGCTAGTTTCTTTAGGACACTACAAACTCCAAGTAATTGCATACACTACCAATCCACACATGCTTCAAAAGCCAAAGGAAAAATGCATTGTAGGAAAAACAAGTAAGAGAATAACAAGTCTTGAATTTATCACAACAAATTCTAGAGAATGGAATATATCCCTACATAGTATACCTCAAAACATGGACATGCTAGGTAAACATCTGTCTTTGAAGAGGCTGAAGAATTTAAAACAGACTAGTAATGATCCAGAACAGTTGTGCAGCATATTACAAATACTTCTTTTAAATAGTTCAAGATTTTGTAACAGAACAGCCACAAAAAACAGTATGTTCTTTTGTTTAAGTATTTGTTTCTAAATTGTTTCAAAAAGTTGAAATAATATAATGTTGCACCATTGTGAACTGAAATCAGTATGATAAACAGTCATAAATTTGCAATAGTAGGAAAGAAAATTAAAAAATACTTGTTTGCTTTCTTCAAAACCCAAAAGAAAGTCAAAATTTAAAATTTTTTTAGAAGTTTTAAAAGAGGATTGTTGCCATGAAAAGTGTTTCATGTTGTTGCCTTGTAGATTCAGTTTCCTTTCTTATTACCTAGCTGCAAAATATACTATTTAGAATAATTTTTAAAAATTTGTTTTTATTTTATTTACTTCTTTTGTTTATACTATGCATAAATATGTACAGCATCCTTGATTTTGAGCAAAGCAGTCTAATTTAAAACAGATTTAACTTTCACTGCCAGCCAGTAAGAAAAGTTAAAAGCCAAACAGAATAAAAGGAGATAAATAGCTAAAAGTACTGCAATTGGAAAGTAATTTTCCCCTTCTGGGGACAATAATCTGTATGTCTTAAATTTCTTAATAGAAATAAATTTTAAATAACCTGATTTAATATCCTTTTCTCAATATATTGTTACACAGTCAGGTGAGTCAGGTGATTGTATAAGATTGAACAGACCCCTAGGAAAATAGTAATTTTTAGTTCCAGGAGTTGCTGAGAAACAAAAAAATCCAGAAGTCTGGTTCTGTTACATCCTAATGACTCAAAACTCCAAAATATTTTATCACATGTACTGTGTTACTCCTAGATCACTTTGAAGATCCCTCTACTTAGTTACAAGCTCTTGGACAATGGCAAGTAGGCACATGGCCTTCAGCCTAATTCCCAACTGAATTTCCCAAAACCCAGGAGATTATTGTCAACACAAGAATGTAATTTCTGCAAAGAAGAAAAATACTTATAATTAGATAGACAAAAATAAAACCTATAATTTCTCTAGATGTTTATATAAATGTACAGGAAAAAAAATAGAAAATAAAGGTCTTTGCTACTTGTGACAAATTAACGGTTACAATTACTACGAGTATTTTTCTGACAGAAGTAATGTTCCTGAGAAATTCCTGTATCAGAATGGTTTGAAAATTAAGTGCATTCATCTTGCCTACTTCCCTGAACTCCTGGAAGAACTACTTTAGGTACTGGCTTCCCACCCACATACCAGATGTTTCTTCCTTTAGTTAGGGATTTGAAATCCAACAAGATTGGTATTTGACTCAAATGTGGTCACTGCATATTTTTGAAGTTACTTCATTGAACAATAACTGCATCAGGCAAAAAGAAAAGTGACAGTAAAACATGTTTCAGTCTCTAAGTGTTAAATAAAGTTGGTTTCAGTGTGCATTACAGAGGCATTTATGTATTGTTGAAAAATTACCACAGAAACTGAGTCATAAACTTCATTTACACAAGGGCAATCAAAGACAGTCCTTGATAGAAATTCCAGGGGAAATTCCAGGAGGTCTGTTCAAATCACTTAAGAACTAAGCAAGAACATAATATCCAAATATGATTTACATGAATTCTTGGCTCTGACACAGATGCTGCACATGAGAATGGCTCTAAATGATGGCCACATGATACACATTACCACAGAACTTGCTGGATCTCAAAGACCTGAACTGTCACAGTAAAAGAAGCACATTAAATTTTAAAAAAGCTAACTTGCAAAAGACTGCTCACTGAAAGTAGTAATTCCTCCATTATAAAAGAGCTATATATATTTATTATCACAGAGGGTCTTAACAGCTGTGGGGAAAGTTAAAATTATGCAACAAAAGGGAAAGCTTTTCAGAGCACAGCCAACTTGATTATTGTAATTTATATCTAGAAGTGAAAACACACATCCCTAAAACCCCTCCATCTGGCATAAGAGGTGACAGCCTGTTCAGAAATACAGATAACACTGAACATACCATCTTTATGCTCTCACTGAATTATTTAATCCCACCAGAGTGGTGACATTCAAAGACCTTCAGGCAATCTGGCCAAACAAAACCATCGTTTGATAAGACCCACATCTGTCACCTATATATTACTGAAATACATAATTATTTGCCAATAAGAAAAAGACAAAAGATTGACCAGAAAAAGGCCTGAGAAGGCAAAACAATGAGCAACAATTCTTGCTACTTCCCAGATACATGGGAGTCAGATTTATCTCTGCAAGATTTTAATTTCCTTCCCTATAAATACCTCAAAGTAATGACATTTTAATGCTTACATGCACAACAAATTAGAAACAACTGAACGTGTTCATAGTCAAAAAGTTAACATTCTGAAGAGTCCATCAGCTCCTTTCCAGTATAAATCCAACTAAAAAATCCACAATTACTACCACAATTGACAGTAAATATTACATGAGGTCTAATACAGGTAGTTTTGCTGTCATCATCAGACAGGCTGGTGACCATACCTGCAGTCTTAATTTTTGCCATTACAAGCTAATGTCTGCACCTGCTTAAAATGGATAAGGCAGACGATCTCTATGATTTCATAGACCAATGAGACATTTACATGTAATGAAGACCTGAACTGAAATACCGTATTTTTTTTATAGAAATGAAAAGAACATGAAAGAGAGAACGCCACATCTGAAATGGGAAAAAAACCCTAAGTGTGCTTACTTCAATTTGCAAAGTAAGGAAGAGGGAATCTGCATTTCAGAACACTAAAACACCTGGCATAAGAAATTGCAAATCTAGAACAATAAGTTTTTAATACAATAAAGTCTGTCTTACTGATTCCCTCTGGAATTCCCCCAATAGAAAGACATGATACTTCCTGTATGACAGGAACAAGCACAGCATCTGCATTTAAAAAATCAAAACATGTGAGAGAGGTCACTGCAAATTAAATTTAAGGCCTAAAACACTATTAGCTCAATCTCAGTAGTATAAAAATCATTAAAACCAACATAACATACAATTAAAGGCATAGACAAAACGGAAATTAATACATTATCATTTATCAAAGGCAGGTAGTGTCAGAATAGCCTATTTCTGTTGGAGTGTAGCTAATTTTCTGAGAAATAAAATGGAGTAGATCAGTTTTTAACAAAGCATTGGTAGCATGCCATGAGAGAAAGTTGGTAAAATGGAGATTGATACTGTAATATTACATGGAGGAAGACAGCTATAGCAGATACCATGAAAGCCTTACTCCAAACTGCAGAAGTTCGTGCAGTTCCTACAGACCTGATCTTGACAGCAACATTTTCTTATAATAACTTTGGCATGAAAATATGCACAAGAGGATGAAATCTGCATAAAAGACCAACACTGATATGACTGAGGTATCATTCAGGAGAGACTGGAGTGTTCAGAGACAGTATGAAATGCAGTAACATGAAACAAAAGTAATAAACTTTGGAACCCAAAAGTAGAAATTTATTGTTTGGAACTGACAGAGGAGAAGGTGGGGAGAGGTTTAATCCCAGGATCAATTCAGAGAACAGTGAGCCACCATGGATCAAGCAGCCTGAAGAGGCAAACATGATTTAAAGGTGTGCTGAATGAGACATCTGGCATACATATTTATCATCTGCAATACTGTGTATAATTCTGGTTACTTGCATATAAGAAGGAAAGAGTCAAACAGGAGAATGATGCTACAAAAAGCAGAGGAACTGAAAAGCTTACATCCCAAGAGGAGACTAAAGAGAGTTCAGCTTATTTAGCTCTGCAGAAAAGAAACAGACAGAATATGATTACAGAATCACAGGATATGTTGAGTTCAAGTGACCCACAAGGAACCTTCGAGTCCAACTCCTGCACAGCACCATCCCCAAGAGTCACACCATTTGCTTAAAGGTATTGTCCAAATGCTTCTTGAGCTCTGTCAGGCTGGTGCTGTGACCACTTGCCTGGGGAGCTGTTCCAGTGCCCAATCACCCTCTGTGTGAAGAGTCTTTTCCTAACATCCAACCTAAACCTCCCCTGACACAGCTCCAGGCCATTCCCTCAGGTCCTGTCACTGGTCACACAGAGCAGAGATCAGTGCCTGCCCCTCCTCCTCCCTCACAAGGAAGGTGTTACTGCAGTGAGGGCTCCCCTCAGTCTTGTCCAGGCTGAATAGACTAAGTGACCTCAGCTGCTCCTCACATGCTTCTCATTGAGGCCCTTCATCATACTTGTGGCTGTTTATTGGACACTGTTCAATAGTATTAAACTATTAATGCATTTCTTACATTATGGCACCCAGAGCTGCCCCCAGCACTGGAGGTGATGCTGCCCCAGCTCAGAGCAGAGCAGGACAATCCCCTCCCTTGCCTGGCTGTGATGTTGTGCCTGATGCTCCCCAGGACATGGTTGGCCCTCCTGGCTGCCAGGGCACTGCTGACTTGTGTTCAGCTTTCCACTGAGGAGGATACACAGGACCTGTTCCTGAGCACTGCTCTCCTGCCTCTCATTCCCCAGTCTGTCCATACATTCAGGGTTCCCCCATCCCAGGTACAGAATCTGGAACTTCCCCTTGGTGAATTTCATAGCTGTTAAATGCCCATCTCTCTAATTCGCACAGGTCTCTCTGCAGAGCCTCCCTGACTTCAAGGAACTCAACAGTTCCTCTCAATTTTTTTATCATTGGCAAACTTGCTTAGTATCCCTTCCAGTCCTGTGTCCAAGTCATTTATGAAGATGTTGAAGAGCACAGACCCGAGGATGGAGCCCTGCAGAACCTGAACATATATTTTTATGGAACAAGCTGGAGGGAAAGGAATAGTCTTCAAGTTAAAGAAATTCATGTGTGAAACTACTCCAAGGTGATTCTGCTTAGTCCCTAGCTGGCAAATAACACCCCTGATTTATCATGTTTAAAATAAACTAAACTTATTTTGTAAATCACCACGAGAGAGTGGAGGCCTATTTCAATTTTTGCTGGTTTTGTCTGAAGTAGAGTTAACTTTCTCTGCAGTGGCTGGTATGGGGCTGTGTTTTGGATCTCTGCTGAAAACAGTTTTAATAATATTATGATTTTTTTTTTTATTGCTGAGCAGGGCTTACAGAGAGCCAAGGCCTTCTCTGGTTTTCCTATGGCCACACTGGTGAGGAAGTGGGCAATGAATGGAAGGCTGGGTAGGGACACAGCCAGGACACAGGTGACCCAAACTGACCCAAGGGATATTCCAGGCCATGTGGCATCATGCTCAGTACATAAAGTGGGGAGAAGAAGGAAGGGGGGGGGACATTTGGAGTGATGACATTTGTCATGTGCAGTGCCAAGCAGCCCCTGCACATGACAAGGCGCTGGAGATAGCTGAACATCTGCCTGCCCACGGGAAGCAGTGAATTAATTCCTTGCCTTCCTTTTCTTGTGTGCGTGCTTTTGCTTTCCTATAAAACTGTCTTTATCTCTACACGTGAGCTTTTCAGCTTTTACTTTTCTGATTCTCTCCCCTATACTGCTAGTGGGGGAGTGAGAGAGCAGCTGCCTGGGGGTTGGCTGCTGGCTGGGGTTAAACCACAACAGAGATGAACTCTAGCCAAACCTTCAGGTATTCCTTCAGCTGATTTTGACTATTATAACTACCTCCGGAGCAGACCCTTATGCCACTGCAGTTCACCCCCACGTTTGTGCAGAAACTGCTGAATGAAGGAAGGAGCCACACCGGGGACTGCTGAACAAATGACTGTTACGAGGTTAGAAAATGCACCTAAATAACTTAGATTTACCTCAGAAGAACAGAATACTCAAAGATCCCATGAGGAACACTGCTCCAAGTCCTGCAGAAGCTCTGCTTTCACAGCACTCTGAGCTGCAGATAATAGAAAGCAAAAGAGTTTAAAAAATGTTTTACACAACAGAGAAGAGCTCAGAGTAAGGGACTGCTTGAGGATTGCAATTTACCACCTAATGCAGTGAAGGGCATTCAGCTATAAATTTGAATAAAATAAGATGTGCAATCTGAAAATTAAGAATGAAATAATCTGGCAAAGCTTATTAGTGATAACACTGGTAAGTTGTTAAAGTTCAGCTAAACTTTAAAGACATGATGAAGGTGGCTCAGGGGGAGTGTGTACCATTATGCAAAATTAAGCACAAAATTTCAAAGCCAGTAGGTCTGAGTGACAAGTTGGTTAAGTTAATTGCAAGCAAAAATGGAGCTCTAAAAATTACAGGGAGCATAAAGCTACAGCATTGTTACTTCTAAAAAGAAAAATCAAAGGAATGTAATGATGGTACTTGAAGCGCATGAAGGAATAATGAAGCACAAAAAACTAGGAATATTAAGACTAACAATAAGAGGTTTTTAAATATATTGGAGGCTTGAAAAATGCTAGAAAACATTTAGTTCCATAAATAAGGTGATGGAGTAAGGAAATATTTGCTATTTGGAAAAAGAATTACAGAATAATGCATTCCTTTTTTGTATTTGAATTTCACAAGCAGAATACTCTCAAATGTAAGACCTTAGAGAGCATACTGTGGCCATGAGAAATTCAGAAGGAAGGAAGAACCTAATACTCTTGTTTAATGCTAATAAATATCTGAGATCTTGCTTGAATTAAAATGTTGAATCTTAAGCTTGCCTTGCGTTTTTCATTGCTTTAAAAAGGTGAAGCTTCTCTGAGGAGAAAAACTTGCAACAGAAACCTCAATCTAGACAGGAGCTCCTGTTATTTCCATAGCTGCTTGCTGGCACAATGAATATTCATTCAGAAAGCAATATATTAGGAGCAGTAGTAAATAACCATTTGTTGATCACAGCATTAATCTCAGTGAATCTTGTAAAAGCTCACTGTAAAATCTCTAGACTTTCCCTCTTCATAAGCACGCATCATTGTCTGCATCATTCCTAATCAGTAACACAGGAATAGAATATAAGGACTGTATCCTTCCCCAGATTACAATTACTTCAGTTTTCCTTATCAGAGTTAGGACAACAAAACCTAACCCAAACAAAAATAAGATGAAACTCTGCTTCTTCCTGCTGTTTAGCTTCCTTCAGTGCCTCCTGGGTGCAGTCAGTCACTGCCTGCTCTCACCCATAAACTCCTGGGCTGGCTGCACATTGGCAGCACATTGGCAGAGTCAGCTGGCAGGCTCCTGTGAGGCAGGACAGTGTGCCCCAGGGATGGGGGATCCCTGTGAGGCAGGGGTGGCAAAGCAGCACGTGTGCTCAGTAACATGAGAGTTACTGTCAAACATGTAGACAAACCCAACAGAAGAACAGAAGCTACAAGTATTCTCTCCTAAATTTTTTAATATTAACTATGCCGTTACCATCAAAGACCTTGAGGGTTTGGGTTTTTTGGCTTTTCTTCCCTTTGTTTCTGTTTGACAATAAGAAATGCTTAGGTGGAAGGAACACAGTGCATCTTCCCAAGAACCTAGAAGATAGCAGAATGAAAACCATTGCCATCCCAGGGCTGAGCTGGACAAGAGAGACACTACTTAGTCTAGGGGGAAAACTCCTTCAAAAATTGGCAAATGTGCAACTATTGAACAAGGTCACAGCTTTATGATTTCTTGCTAATGAGCAAGAACACAAGGAGGTAGAGTATGGTGAGTAGCTTGTCAAGAAGAATAAACAGAGTGAAATAAACCAAACAACCTCAAACTCTAAAGCAGTAAGGGTGTGGGGTAAACACCGTTTGTATTGTTCCTCAGATGGGATGGCCCTTAGCTCCCTTCTTTCCCTACTGGGGCTTGTGGTATCAAAAAATGGCTACTGTCTGAGCCATTAGCAGCTAAAACAAAAGGAGTAAAAAATGGAGGAAACTGAGACTCTGACCCATAAACATTCCTACTTTAATGCAGCAATTCAAGCGGATCAAAGTTAGTATTCAAGGTGTAAGTGATTCTCCACATGACAAACTATGGAAAAAGTGCAGGAAAGTTATGAAATCTATGGGAATATAATCTTTATTACTTTCCTGCTACTTCTGGTCACAGTATCCTTGTAGTTTATCTGGAAGCATGTCATCAAACTCCATGACAAAATTAATCTAATGACCAAAATGCTTGGTCATCTCCTCCTTTTTAGCTCAGCTAGCATGTTAATGCACTGCAGAACAAACACAATGCACTATGCTTTGTGCCTCCTCCTCCTCCTCCAGCTTTTACTTCAGCTATCTACCCTAACACAGAATGGATAAACAGTTTTCTTGCCAAATAGTAGTGGATTAGCCACAGCAGCGGTGACGACAGCGCAGTGTACGGACGGATAAGAGTTACAATAGATATTCCCAATGCAGTAACGTGAGCTGGGATAAGACGGGAATGCAATGTCATCATCCAGATGAACATTCACACACTATGGAAATGATGACCAGTATTTGGATTGAGCCGAAGGGCGAATTCAGCGTCACATCAACTTCCAACAAAGTTCATCTGACCAAGATTATATACACTGAAATTTTATCCCATAATCCAGTTCTACATCTTGAATACAGGTTATGTTACTAAAATTTATTCTATACAGTAAAACAAAATATTAATACTCAAATAGTTTTACTATAATGCCTGTGATAGGAAATACTTTGCTTTTTATATTCTCCCAGCCTTGGCCTGATCCTGAGACCTACTGAATGTGTATTTCACATCTACCTGAAAGCCCTGCCAATTTTTATAGCCTCTCAGGACAGGAAAATTAATTGAATTTATAGTTGAGAATAATAAAATAAAAAATAATAATAAATAAAACTAGCCAGATTTCAGGATGCCTGGAATAGCTGAAGTGAAATCCCCAATTTGCTATGCATTTGATGGAAAAGCATTATGGCATTATATCCATGCTCTTTATGATTTTAAAATTAATGTAATATTTAGAAAATCAAACAGAATATTTTATGACTTGTTCAGTTCTGCTACTTCTGTATATACACATGTTTGCAGTAAAATTGTTTACCACTCTATGAGCTGAAGCATGTTCACTGCATTTTATACACAGTAAGAATAACTGAAGCACACTCAAGATTTTAAACCTTCAAGCCAGTTTTAAGTCCCACCACAAATTTTCTATGCATTCCAATGGTGAGTCCAGTTTTCTATTAGAATGCATCAGAAATGGGGACATTGCACGGAAAACTATACTTTAGACTGCATGAAGTTCTGGCATTGCTGGGATGGCAGTGGAAGAAGCTCTGAGAACTCTGTCCAAGATGTCAGAGAGATCTTCTGGACAACATGAGACCATAAGTAAGTCTACAAGTATAAATCTTGTACCTTATTAGAGCAGAAAACTGTTTCTTTCATGAAATGTCCATTGATTGATATAATCCAAATTATTTAAAAATTCTTGAGGAACTCCTGTGTCATAACATATTACAATATTCCTGAATTAACTGGCACATGGAACACTCTGGTTCACAAAACTTCTTGTGAATCTGGAAACTTATTAGGAAAAGTTTCTCAAAATGTTTTTGAAAGTCATTATTTACTTCCATTTTTCTTACCATTTTCTACCTTTCTCATTACTGGATGTCCTCCAGGTCTTTTCAGCATACCACTTATCCTCTCAGTCATTTCTGGTGCTCCTCTCTCGGACTCCAGCAAGTCTGAAGCTCTCTCTGGTTCATTGCCTGGGTTATATTTCATCACGGCGGCCACATTATCTGCAACAACCATCATTAAAAAGGCTGCTGCACTACCCCTAGAAAGGGAACATCATTTCAACAGCTTTGTGCAGCAAATGCACTTGGGGAGGGTTTCTGCCACCTCTTGCCAAGCTCCTTTTGCTTCACTTTCCCCGCAGGTTCTCCTGCTTTGTAACTCAGGTTACATAACCTGTAAAGAAATTAATGACTGCCCTGTAAGATACCAAACCTTTCCTGCAGGATTCCCCATCCCAACCCTAATGGCTGCCCAATTACCTGGATGGATTCTGAATGACAGAAGAACGATAAAAGCGTAAAGGAAAATTTTGAACTGTTCCTTATCTCCCCATATATGTTTAGTAATATATCTTGGGCAAGCTTCCACTAACTAAAATTGTTTGGGCTTAGAAAGCTAAAGAACAGCTGTACTATAAACCCAGCTCTTGATGTTTTCTTACAGATACCAGCTATGTAAATATGTCTTAAGTTCTTAGATAATAATCTTTCTATTAAAGAATAAAATCATAGAAGCATTCGATCTACCAAAAGGCAAGATTATAACTCAGAGGTATCACATCTTAATTGACAGAAGAGAGATCTGTTTTAAAATAAACACCTGTTTCTAGCTCTCCCCATATAAACCCATGATGCTGTCCTCTTCTAAGCCCAAATCTAACTGCTGCAATCTTAAAAAAAAAAAAAAAAAAAAAAAAAAAAGTGAATTTTCTCTCAAATAGTACTTAGGATAAATTAACAGGGGTGTCATTTGAAAAGTAAAGCCTGTCATGTCTGGAATGCATCCTTCTGGAGAATTTTTAGTTGCACCATTAATAGTGTGCAACTATTCCTCTTGATCAGACAATCTACAGAAAACCACCACAAGACAGCATGAAAAACAGCAAACACTATGCACTATACTACTTCAAGTAATGTGAGGAGACATGAACAAGTATATGCAGAACATCTCTTGGCTGGAGAGCTCCTCAGAAGAGGAAAGGGCAAGAATCTTTCCAAAAAGAAATGCATTATTGCTGAATAAACACAAGTGACTGATTTGGGAAGGGAGGTTCTTATTAGACTCTGTATGTTGTATTTGTGAGAGGAAATTATACCTAAAGGGCAATTCAGAGCAAGAGACTAAGCTGGAGGAGTGAAGCCTCAGGATGGTACCTAAGCTGAGGTGCAATACATCCAGAATATTCTCCCTTTTGTAGTTTAATGTCAATCAACACAATCCTTCATTAGTCAGCAACCTCTCCACAGTTCCTCTGAACTGAGTTGGTAGGACTTGTGCAAGGGAGCTCAATGTGCAACCTACTGACCAACGTGCCTATATGTTTCTTCTCAGCACTTCTGTTAATATGGATGAAACTTTTGCTCTAACTTGTCTCTTCTTTGAGAAAACACATCATATGAACACTCCGAGAATCCATGCCAGCAGTAAAGCAACCTCCTCTGTAAATCTACTTACCTTCATCTGATTACTGAACAGAGTCTAATCAAGAAAGAGTTTTTCACAATTAGCTGTGCTCAATTTTGCTTTTTAATAATCACTACCTTTCAGAGATCTAAGCTTTGACAGTTCCACGGGCCCCCCAAAAGAAAGGAGAATCAAACATGCTGCAGCTGTTTCTCTGCAGCATCTCTCTTATCTAAAAGTGTTCTGAAGTTAATTTTGAAGAGGTTTGAAAGGAGTAGGCTTGTGCTCCATGCTGAAAACGTTTTCAATTTGACAGCTCTGTCTGTGTGGGGGAGGGAGAAAGATCAGTGATATCTTTAAGTTATGCAATAAAAAGTTAGCTGTCTTCTTTGAATGCAGATTTCTATTGAAGTTTTAAATAGTCCTATTCACTAAGAAAAGTACTGAAAAGGTGGTTAACATAAGTAAGCTGAAGCAACCTGCTGCTGCTCCTGTGAATAAAGCTGACCTTCTGGAGTAGTGCAGAGGCTGTCGACCTTGTTTTTCTCCCTTGCACCAGCCACTGTGTATCCTTCCTTACATGAGTATCACATTTCCAGGCAAACAGCCAACTTTCACGTACAGCACTACAGAGTAGTACACAGCGCCAGCAATCCCAAAACGAAATTTGTTTGCTTTTGTAAAGACTTAGAGGACACAAGCTTATGCTAAGCTTTGCACTGACCAAAACTTTCCCAAGGGAAGGACAAAAGATTCCTAGGCTCTACAAGGAAAAAAGCATCAATGATTTTGCAACACATTCCAGAAATCACAAGCCCAAAATATTTGATGCTGTAACTGTAGAAGCTGTCCTGCAGAAAGAGCCATCTTTACCTTCTTTCATGTAGTGTTATGCCTCTATTTCAGAGTTGCAAGGAGAAGGGAAGGTATGCTTCTAACACATTAAAGAAAACCAGCCAAAGAGAATTCTGAAAAGATCACAAGTTTAAATTAGTTCTCTTTGACCTTTTCTCATAATCCAGTAAATTATCTTCCCTTTACAGTAATGCACTACTCCTTCAAGCAGTTTTTCTTCTTCCTCCCAAAGGTTTAGAATATAGAGCTTGTACTCCAGAAAGCAATGGGACTTCCACCACATTAATTTTGTCAACCCCATCAATGTCATATCAACACCTGAATCCTTCACACGAATGATCTTTACCTGCACTGTGCTTCAGTGAAGCAGCTATGTCTGTCACATTTCACAGGTAAGAGTTTCAAGATTATGTGATTTACCAAAATCACAGGTGAAGTTTGTGGCTGAGGTGCTGCACATGACCTTCAAGTCCAAGCCCTCTCTTTTTCTAGCAATATAAATCTAAGACCTCATATTTCTTTCTATTCTTCTCCACAGTCCACTGAGATTAATAGTCTCCTTTTCTTCCCTGCTAGAAAAAGGTCCAAACAGATAGTAATGACAGCTTCTTCTACTCCAGCAGCAGACTGTAGATCAAGGCAGGAGTCTTGCCATTTTTCCCATCACATCTGCTTACCCCCTTTCTAGGACCACAAAAAGGGAAGTCAAGGAAGAGCTGTAGGTTCCTATAGCAGTTTTCATTTTCCAAGGTCCCTTGGAAGCAGTACAGAGGTCATTGCACTACAAGTGAGTTAGACTAATTGCCGGGGGCCAGTGCTTCCCATAGACAGGGTTCCAAAGGAACTGGCCAGAGCCTATACCAGATAGTAACCAGATAGCACAGGCTGAGGAGAACAACACTCACAGCCTTAACCCAAATATTCCACCTTAGTAAACCCATGGTAAACCAATAAAGAAACAGGTCCAAGTGTGTCTCACTGCGGTGATCACTTGGATCTTTTCCAAAGCATTCAACGCTATGAATGTAATTAGGATACTAATTGATAGACTTGTGGGAGGACAACGTTTTACCCCCATCACATTTACTGCAGGTCTGGTAGAATAAGAGACATCTGCAGGAGAATAAAATATTCTCTTTCATAACAAAGAACAATATATTTTTAGGCTTTAAAAAATTATATTACTTCTACATGTCAATCTTTCAGATTTTTTCCTGTAATAGATATCTATTTTAAATGAAGTAATTTCATTTCAGAAATTATTGTATTGTGTGGTTACTTCTTTTTCTTACCTTCCTTTTCTTTTGGGCCTTTATCCTGTAGTTAAATAATATGCTGCACTAACCACATTATAATAAGAGTTGAAGTGCAATATTTCTTTGCATTTATTTCTTAAAATACTACTTCTGTACCCTAAAGCTATAGTCTTTCTTCTTGCTTACTGATCAACACCTTTGATACCTTCTGTCTTCAGCAATGTTATGGTCCAAACTTACAAAGTCTGTCAAAGGCAGAAAAGCACTGAAGAACCCCCAGAAGCATCAGAGCTCCAATAACAGAAAGATCTGCAATTATTTAAAAGTTACCAATTTATAGCACATTATTTTGTGAGTAAAAACAAGCAGTATTTTTAATGTGGAAATAATGATGCACAGAACTCTGAATGACACAACGTAATTTCCAAGTTGAGCTTTAATGAGGAGGGGTTGGACCAGCTATCCATCAGGGGTCCTTTCATATTGCAATTTCAATAATCAATATTTCACCTGAATAAGCAATAAATACTACAGATTGTTCAGGTTTTCTCAGTTTAGGGGTTTTCTTTTGCTACTTAGAAAAACATTTGGGGAGGGAGAATGTTTCCTTTAAACTATCCAGTCTAGTGGTCCTCTAACCATCACCTGTCCCTGTCAGAAAACATTTAAACAATCCACCAGTTTCTAGAAAGAAGAATTATAATTCTTGAAAGCATCTGAGATACTTTTTTCATTCATTTATGCCCCTCCAAGGAACTTCTGAAATTCACTAAAGTAGAAGTAGAGCCTTTTACAATACGCCTTGCTTGCTTTACCTTCATGGGACTGCTCTACCAGCAAGTAGCTTCACTACATATGTCTAAATAAATACAAATATAAAACATAAATATATCAATTCATCATATAAACCCATTGCTATAGTTTGATGTCTTCTGTTAAGTTTTTCTGACATCCAGAGAGATAAAATTTCAAAGGCTGTGCCCAATTATCCCATAGCCTACAAAACTAAGCAAAAGATTTCATAGTATGTAAACGAGCAGTAAAGAAGAAAGGCTGGATGAAAAAAAGGTATGCACTGATTATTAACTGTAAGCAAAGTGAGCTAATGCTTTCACTGAATTCAAGAAATAATGATAAAACTGGCCTCAGAAAAGATAAGCCCCTTCTTATGGTCCAGATATATAAAACTGACAATATCTAAGCCGTTAGTATTAGTAGAGGAAGAGGATAACAAAACCATCTGGAAACAGACAACGTTGGAATAATTCACTTGGACTGATGATGATTATAAGCTGAAGGAGAGAAAATTTTTATTTCCTAGATCTATGAGTTCAGATAGTTAAAAATCTAATTAAGACATCAGTTTTCTGTTCAGAAAGTACTTGCAGATGAAATATCAAATTTTAAACTAGATATAGAAGACCATTTTCTTATACTGTACCAGTCTGTTGAAGTACAAAAACCTAACTGAAAGAAAACCAAACCCTGCTTTTCTGAAACTCCATGTATTCATCTGCAATGTGAGAGATAAATGATCTTCACTAACATCAGTTAGTCCAATCCACTTGATCTCATTTAGGCAAGCACCTTTGGCAGCTTTTATTGTTCAATGGTCCAGAAAGTGACTGCGTAAAAATACTGTGTAAAATTACATCTTCTTCTTGCATATCCTCATACTCAAAATTAATCTGTTTTACTGTCAGAAAGCAAGTTGCTTCCAACCTGTGATTCTACACCTAGAAGGCATTCAAAAGCATTTTTATCCTGCTTTGTGCATTTAGAATAGCACCAAGTAATTACACAATTATCTAACACAGAAAAAGGACACAATTACTTTCCATAATTCTGCTGAAGATGGACAGGAAAGAAACAACAGTTTTGTGTGTGCACACGTAACTATTAAGCTCTACTAAAGCAGAGAGAACAGCAACCCATACCCATATCTTTAATGTTGAATATGTCAAATAACTAGAAAGTCTAGCTGGGAGCTATTTTCAAAGAGGAGTATGTCTGCAAACATCAGGTGTAGCTCACAAATAATTTTTGGAAATCCAAATTCAAAGAAGAAAAATCCCATATTCTATGAATACAAGTCAAAGAGAACCCCTGAAAAATGTATTTTCAGAATTAAATAATACTTTAAAAGCATCAGGAATTTTTTCTTCACAACTTACAAAGACAAATAAAAGAAAATGCATTTTAAAATCCTGAATTTGCACTTCCTCATTTCCATGCCAAAGCATGCTATTAAATCACTTTAATTAAATTAATTGTGTGTTGATTTAATAATAAACTTTGGGATATTCAGTTATACCTCCTACATACAGAATATTGTGTTGCACAGGCAGTTTTATGTCAGAAATATATATTTAGAGCTGATCTTGGGAATATAACAAACAAGCTACATAAGAAATATGTATTTAATTAGCCAGGACTAAAAGTTTCTTCATGTGGGAAAAAGAGTCTGCTGCTTAAACCCCTGTTCTAATGACAATTACAAAATAAAATCTGAGTAAAATGTATTCAGTGGCACATAGGCTCTGACGA
Organism: Muscicapa striata striata; assembly: GCA_030060385.1. NCBI lineage: Eukaryota > Metazoa > Chordata > Aves > Passeriformes > Muscicapidae > Muscicapa > Muscicapa striata. The sequence goes on along the minus strand of JAREIS010000067.1, from coordinate 209,490 downwards.
GATAATACCACATCTACAAATGTCATTCTTTTCAGCCTATTTGCAAAATGAGGTGGGATTTTGAGTTCTTTCTCAAAAGTTCAGCACCTTTCTTATAAACAAAAAAAAAAAAAACCCAAAAAAAAAAAAAAAAAAAAAAAACCAAAAACAAAAAAACCCTACAACTTCTATCAAGCCAGTGTAACTGGGCTATGAAGAAACACGATGGAATAAAAAATACTATTGAACATTACTTCCTTCACGTTCTGTTCAAAAGTCTTTATGATGAGATTACATAAAAGCTGTACTTTAGAAACTCAGAGAAGGGCTTTAATCAATCTCTTTATACCTCTGACAGGTTTGAATATAACTTTCTTCAACCATGCAGCCCCTTCAAATCAGCCTTCCAAGCAGATTTCTACTGCCTACACCCTCCAACTAGGCCTCTACTAAAAATAGAAAAAAAAAAATTTAGTGTTTCTGAGGTAAAAAAAATAATAGAGAAGCAGAAATAAATACAAAAAGAAAAATGTGGCTTTTATACATCATGGAACAGCTCACTGATGTACTCAGTCTCTCAAAGTAAAAGTCCCACTTGCAGTTCCTTCTGTCAACCACTATATGCTACAACTGCATCTACATATGTTCCAGACTCAAAATCAAGATGTTTGGATGTTTTCAAGTGACTCTACTAGCTGTTTTTTTTTCATTTCCTGTCTGTCTTCTCCTCTCCTGCAACGTGCTGTCATGTACATTCACATTTTTCCATTTCTCAAATGAAATATTCATATTTCAGAGCAATCTCCTGTCTGGGGAACTTTACTGACAAGTTCCCCAAATAATTTCTAACTTGCTATATACCTATGATTAAAACAAGATATTTATTAAAACTTTCTTATAATTCTTCTGAAACAACAAAGAATAATGTAATCAAGGAGTCACTATGTCAGACTGAGACAAATTTTGTACTTGGTTATTTTGTTATTAGCTACTCTTCATAAAAAATTTGGGAAACTAGCTTTCCTTTGGAAAAAGCCAATGATTCCCTCTAAGCAGCGTGTAACCAGACTGCTGCTACAAAACATTTAGTAAGTATTCATAAGCTCTCTGCTCCAGAGGTATTAAACATGTTGCTCAGTACCTGGGAATGCTCATCTATGCAGGTCCAGATCTCTTCAGGATACTGAAGACCACTCCATAAATGGAATTCCCAAAGACTTTCATGCTTGTCAAAAAATGTGATACTTAAAAAAGACAGTTCTGGAGAGTATAACCTTTTCATAGAGGCTGGGAAATAGATGAACAGATAAACTTTTGCATAAGTTACCCTTACCTCTTCACACTGCAGTACATGAATCAGTTTACAATCACATTGTCTTACGACATTTGGACAAAGAGCTAAGTCTTGATCCACATTACAGAACTCCACCCCTATAATTAAATACTATATTCTGATATTATATGCTTCTCTTATATTCTCAGGTTATATAAATTCTCAGACTTTAACAACTTTTAATTTCTGAATTCTTGTCCCAGAGCCAAATGTCACTGCACATTGCTTTACTATTTCGTATGAATTTGACTCTAAGCTTTCATCTGAGTTTCAGTCAGAAGTATCAGATCCTTAAAGATATAAACATTATCTTGTTATCAACATTCAAGCAGTCATGGTATAAAATCCAGAAGAAAGATTAAATGCTTCTATTAACCCAACTGCCATCAAATTTCTTCTACTGAGCAATGAGTGGGAAAAGGCAATACAAGTACTGATACAGTACTTGTTTCCTACATTAGGCATATTCTCATATTCCCAATCAGATGGATTGGCTCTGCCATCTCATTTTCATAATTACTAAACAAAGATGCTCCTAAATAATTCCATATCATATATATTTTCTTTCCCTGACATTCACTATTAACCAGAATTTTCAGGCATTTGCTTCCAGTTATTGCTTCCTTTCCAGAAAAACATTGCAAGCATGTGAGAGAGAGAAAACATTTATACTAGAGAGTGAAAAATGATTGGAAAACCAGAGAAAAGAATTTTAGCTTACAAGTAAAGAATACCAATGATACCCTACAAGCATTAACTTGTTTCATTCTCTCTTGCTTCTACCAAGCTTCTGGCACCTCTGTGCATATCCCAGTAAAATCTACGCAAATTTGGCAGCATTCTATTCTCTTGGTGCAGGAGTTTTTCCTACCAGGAAACTGAAGATAGAAAGATTTTACAGTTACCTTGTCTGCATTCAGTGAAAATTAAATGCTTCATTCTAATAAACACTGTATTTTGAATTCATTACTCATTCCTTCTAGGTTTTAGTATTATGAAATATTTCAGGCAGCATTTTGTCAAAACAAAAGCCAAAGGATAAAACAAGACCATAAAAAATGGCACATTTTCACCAGAATTTTCAAATCATCTTATTTTCCACAGAAAATAGATATTTGGAATCAGCAAATTATCCTACAAAGACCAACTGTATTTACAGAACTGAAAATTCAATCTTAGTCTTAAATTTTCACAGCTAAGACAGTTCTACAGTACAAAATATTGCAAATACATGTGAAGGACCATATGATGACTGCAAGCCAGTTCTGAATGTCTTTCTGAAGAACTGAAGCAGTAGAAATGGAAGTTACTAACTTGGGTCAAGAGTCACTAAATTCTATCTTTGTCTTACTGCAAAAATTTGGATTAAGGTACCACCTCCTCTATTTAGTGCTAACAACGAGGGATGACAGTACAAATATTTCCCTGTATTTACAGATGAGTCACACATCAGGAGAAGAAATACATAAAAACTGGTGAAGACTCCTAGCAATAGTTTTGAACTGTGCATGGATCCTCAGGCCAGTTTGAAGGGGCCCACAAAAGCAAGTCATGGAAAGGTTGCTTAAATACCACGATAAAAGAATCTGAAGCTCTACTTGAATATCCATAGTGGTCCAAAATTAAAAACAAACAAAAAAAAAAAACTTGAAAGCCACTGATTACAGCTCTAGTAATCAGATGCACGTTTCTCCATGAAACTACATAACCCTCACGTTTTCATAGCTCAGAGATCTGGCATCCTGGACCACGTTCAACAGCTCTGCTCCCATGTTCTACCAATGCTGCAGCCAACTCGTTTAGCTGAGAAGAGCTACATGGCTGTGTTGTGTTGTTCCTCAAGAGTTTTTCCAGGGATGGCTGATGCACTTTCATTAGAAAACGTAAATATGCTGTTTTATTTCCCTACCCAGAAGAAAAAGTTGGCTTTGAACAAGATAGTTTTACAGCTAATACCTTTCCATGGGAACAAGTTGTCAAGAGGGGTTGTGCAGTGACTGGACAGAGCCCAGAATGACCTGGTCTCATTTCAGAGCTGATCCTGCTTTGACCTGGAAGCTGGACTAGGGACATACTGAAGTCCCTTCCCATTGAAGTATCCCATGATGCTACAAAAAGGCATCAAAGGTATGTAGTCAGCTGTTATTTCACTTCTTCCACTCCATTCAGATTCCTCTAGCTTTGCTTTGCTATTTACTTTTTTTTCCACTTATAATTTGTTCTGAGGCTTTACAGAACATTCACATAATATTTGCATATGTTTCTACAGAAATATAAGGGTTTCCAAAATGTTGTTTGGGTTTTTTTTTTTTTCATTCTTTTTAAAGAATGGTACAGAAAGCCTCATGGAAATTCTTGTTTTTAATAAGTCTTCAGAAAAGTCAGGGTATCAAAAATCTTGAAGAAGAAATCTCTGCAGCAGGTAAAATATTCCTGCTGAGAAATCTAGAGGCAGGTTGTGTCTCATCCCTATGATTACATCTATACTGCTTTTCAGAAGAACAGGCTAAAACTTCCACCAAAAAATTGCTGGGAAATTTGTTTGCAAATTGATTTCAAAAGTTCAATGAAAACAAAAATAGAATAGCAGGCTTCTATGTATTTATTCTCCCTGCTCTTTCCTACCCTTTCAAGTTTCAGACTGAAAGAGCACATTCTTAGTTATTAAAGAATGTGATACTGCTAAGGAAGGAACACTTACAACTGAAATATAGCATCAGAACCAGGCAACTACATAAACACTTACCAGAAATCCTTGTACTTTAACTACCTCACCCTGCATTTAGGGGACAAAAGATTCAAGAAGTTATTCTGTTTGTTTGCCATCTATTAGAGAATGAAAAACAGCCTTCTCAAAATGTTGGTGATTTGCTAAATGTCTCTGTGAAGCACAAAAGCCTGCTGTCCAGTTTGCAAGCCCAGTGGAAAAGGCACAAGCTGCCATTTTGCAGCACTCTGATTTCAAAGTCTTCTCAGAAGTCTAAATTTCTTTGTGCTTTTTATCTACATAACCTTTATTTGCTTTGTCCTTTCAGAGGCCACCTAAAGGTACCACTTCATCTTGAAGCAGCTTGTGGCTCTGTATTTCTTCATCTGAAAATATACCTATGTATTTTCCTCTGTGCTTAGTGGTCAAGCAGCTTGCTGAACTGGTTTTGATGCGTAATATCCACTCTTAATTGTTTATTTATTGCATTTCTATCCAAATTTCTCTCTGATGCATTGTAAGCAGGTCTGGTTACTTTACATATCTGAACTTTGGCTGCACAGCCCTACAGCTCTCTCGCTCGCTCACGACCTGCATCTAAAGCTGCTGCAGAAGCAGTCTGTATTGCTATTGCAGCATGCTCACCTTGCTTCTTTTGGACTGCTATGCAGTAAAACTTCAGTCTGCTGGTTGTTAAAACAGGTTGTACTTCACAGCATGGACTATGTCTCATCTACTTCCTGCAGTATCCCATTTGTTATTTTACTTGGTATTGGCATGTATTTTTTCTATTTCTACTTTTTTTTTTTTTTTTTTTTTTTTTTTAATGTTAGCAGCTATGGAAGTGTTGGATTGGCAGTTCTGAGAGAGCTAAAGCAATAATTAAGTACCATTTTCTTTCCACTGCTCCTTTCCAGCACTTTGTGGTTCCCCAAGCACCTTCACTAGGGAGGAGTGACTGCAGCTCCAGTTGCAGCTCTCACCCCTCTCATAACTGAGATGGACCAAGAGGACTTAAGGGGCCACAATACTTCTCCTGCTGAGGAAGGGCTCACCACGACTGGGTTAAGCAAGAAACACCTTGGCTACAAACAGCCAAAGCACCTTGGTGTGGCAGCAGCATTCAGTGACAGTTTGCTAGGCCAGATTCAGAAAATTGAGCCATCTGTGCTTGGAGAAGCAGGAGTCAGAGATCAGCCCCATGTTCCCTCACTGGCTCCAACAGTTGTACACGATTCCTTTCTTTGTATTGCCACTTAGCTCGCAGAAAATGAACACCAAAGCTCTTCCCTCGCTCCCTCTCCTGCCCCAATAAAAATTGTCTTCCCCACTCCAGGAAGCAACTTCGGCAAACTGGAGGGATTCGGGCAGTGGCAAAAACCTTGCTAAGCATGCAGCCCCAGCTTGAAGGAAACATATTGGGTCACTACTGCAAGTCTCCTCTTACAACACTGGAAGTTGCTGACTCGCGTTTTTAGATTACAATGTGCTATAATTTGAAGCTTTTTACTTAGGTGATTGTAATACCTTTTCTGCCCTACCCCCACACTCTTTTGAACACAGGACTAACCCCCAAAACCCTGTTTCCACAGATGAGTATTTTCTGTTCCCCTCAGCGGCCGAACGCAATTGCGGATGCAGAGCTGGGCGAGGAAGAAGGTGTCGGCTTACGTCTAAACCTGCACTCCAGATTCAATCAGAGCTAGCCGGTGGCACTTGAGCCGCGTCTCCGGGAGCCTGCCCACTTTGGTGGCAACCTGAGACAGGGCAAGGACGCGTTCGTGGGGCTGCCAATCGATGCAGAGCAGCCAGAGGCCGGGGCTCCGGGAGGGGAGAGAGGCACCTCGCACAAACAAAAGGTGCGTGCTGACGTTAATCTCCGCTAACGAAGCCTGCACAGAGCCCGTGCTCTGAGTCACCCGGCGCAGCGGCGAGCCGAGAGAAAGCTCATGAATCAAAGGGCCCTGCAGAAAGCTCATGAATCAAACCACCCTGCCGTAACGAGGGAAGCGCTGCGGACAGGGGGAGGGGAGGAGAGCAGGACAGGGCTTGCGTCAGACCCGCAGCCGCTGCCTCGGCGCTGCCCTGCCTCTGCCGGCCGGGCCCCGGGCCCTGCGGGCGTCCTCACCTGCCCCGGGGCCCCGGCCCAGCACAGCCCTGCCGGGGCAGCCTCAGCAGGGCACGGCACCCCGCGGGAGAGGAACATCCACACGGGGCATCCTCCGGGGAGCGGGGAATGGCCGGAGCAAGCACCTGGGGAGAGCGCTGCGACTGTGCGGACACGTCTCTCTCACCATTTCGTTCAATTAGGTGACTGTGTATAAGGAAGATCAGAGCAGAAGCGACCAGCTATGTAGAGCAGGCCATAAAGATAATTTTCGCAGCTTCACTGATGTGCAAAATACCAAATGGCACAAGTATATCCACCTTAACCCATTTACCATGGCACATGAGCATGGAGACTCCCTTCCTCTCCAGTCAGTTGAAGACTCAGAGGGGACAGGTGGACAACTGCTGGGGAATTGGCTCTAGTTCTTTTGTATAATCAAATCTAAGTTTACATAAAAAGCATGTCAAAGAAGAGAACCATAAACCATCCTTCTCCATAATATTTACCTGTATCTGACCGTAACGAAACAGGAGGGTTTTTTCACAACTCTAACCTGCTTTTCTGTTGGCTGATTCTCAATTCACATGCCTCAGTGGCTGGGCGGTGACGGGTTTGATGTGGCAATTCCAGGTGCTGGAGCAATTACACACATCTTCACACACTCAGAATCCTGGCTTATTGCAAGATAGACCAGGAGTGAAAGCCGAGAGCCTGCTGCAGTCTTTCCAGGCTGGCAGGAGCAAAGGCCTCCACCTCAGAGCCCAAATACTCAGGTGGCTGCTTGAGGGAAAAAAGACAAATTAAGCTGATGGAAGATGCATTCAAAGTTCACGTGCCTTGCAGAAGTGGCAGATAGTGTAGAGCAAACCTGCTCTCAATAAAGATTGCTGCTGTCAGGGTTTTGGTTTTCCTTTACTTATTTATTGGAGAGAAAAAAATAATAGAACAGCAGGCCGTTTTGCTGACTGATGCAGAGGGGCTGACTATATAAACACTGTAGTGAAACACACAGTATGGCCATCAAAATCATGGCCCTTGGGAGCAGGAGTAACTACTAGCCTCTCCTAGCAGAGTCATCACAGGGGAGCAGGAGCTTTCCTGCATGAATGCAGTACTTTGCTTAGTGCTTACCTGAAAGATGAGTGGAGATAAACAAGCATAAAAACCTTGTCTGGGGGATGTTCACTTGATAAATACCAGCTTACTAGCACTTTCAAGAGAGACAAGCAAGAAGGAAACAGACTGGCATGAAAAAACCTGCAAGCTTTTGCATGTTGTTAAGACAGTGCAGAAGATAACAGTGAGCATCTGAGATCAAAGTGAAATCAAGTGATTTTCAAAGGGGCTCTCTCGGGTGGCAGAGAAATTAAGAGTTGCTCAAGGATGACAGTCCTAAAAGCCTACTTAGAACAGCAGAGCCTGAGGAACAGCTATGCACATCAACCTTTTTTTTTTTAAAGGTCTGGTCCCAGCACATAATTTCAATAATTAATATTAATTGTAGCCATCACTTGAAGCTCAACTTATTCTGCAGACAGACATCACTTCACTCTGCCTGGTCCTGAGTTTGCTAGAGGATGCTTGGTTCTGTTACTCTAATGTCAAGCAAAAAAACCATATGCCTTGCCTCTCAGGGGCATATGTGGGGGCATTAACTGGGGCTCTGTGGCTCACTAACCACAACTATGCAGCTCTCAAGCAGAACAAGCTCATTTCTGCCCCAGGGATTCTGCAGGAAAGATGAGTCTTCTTCATTGGGGGTTTCATTATGGATAAGAAGAAGAATTGCAGGTGTCTGAAATTATCTGGACTTCATGAACCAACAGAGTTGATCTGAAGGGTTCATGCATGCCTCTAGGTCAAGCTAAATGAACACTAAGGAAGTACAGGCTGGAGGGAAGGGAAAGGCAGATAGCCTCAAGCCTGACAAAGATGTGATACAGAGAACGAAAAACTGACTACAATGGAAATTGATTTGTGCAAGGTCAAAACTGTTTCATGCAAGTTTAACTGTGAGTTTGCCAAAGTTTTGACACTCAGAGTAATTGAGCTGCACCGACTTAATAAGGAAATTAAGTATTCAGAAAGCAAAGGTAGTGAGTACCACCTTCCTGGGCTTGAAGCTTTATCAGCTTGAAGTTAATTCTGCTATTCCTCCTACAGCATAACAATTTCTACTTAGGAAATTCAAGCTCTGTGTCTAGTTCTGCACTGAACTTTGAAACTGAAACCTCTAAAACCTCTACTCTTAAAGGCTAGAGAGGACCTGCAAGTTTCAATCAGGCCAGTTTGTAGTAACCAGGTTTTGTCAGTTTTGGAGTAGAAAAAGCTGAGAGAAGAAACCAAAGCAGAATTGCCCAAATATGATTTCATGAGCTTTTTTACTTTTCTCAGTCTGACAGTGTAACTGCAAACCAGGGGCAACAGGCTGATGGGTTGAATTGCTGCTGCTAGTTTCTTTTGAGCTTTTAGTTATGGTATGTTTGGTAATTTCACACAAGCAGTTCATTAATAACCTAGAATCCCAGCACCACTGCAACAACAAAGCACCCTGCAGACTATCAGCTATAGCAAAATAACATTCCTCTCCAGCTTTCATTCTGGTACCACTGTTAGCAGGACTGGGGTGATTTTTTTCCTCCCCAGTGCAAAGAACAATAAAAAAGACACGTACAAAAAGTGTCTCCCTGGCTACAGCCTGGCTAGGAGGGGCCAGTTTTCTTTTGCCACCAATGGCAATATGCAAGGAGAAGCACCCAACTGGCAGAGTTTCACTAGCTGAAAAGGAGAGGCTACACACAGTAGTTTTAGCTCAGAACATAGGAGGCTTGCCAATACATTGACTTCATATCACTGGCATTCAAGCAGTTAAACACAACTGTGAACTCTGGAAGATTTCCCACTCCTTGCTGAAGCTTCTCCCCAGTACACTGGTAACTGGTAAACAGATGGTACAACAGATACGGTGTCAGCTCCCTCCTTGTTGGAAATGCAGATATCCAACATTTAGTCAACCTGCCTACAGTGAGAAATGACTGAATTGGAAGTAAAAACATGCTTCCATTTCCCTTTCAGTTTTAACTACTGCACATACACAGTCTGTGCCTTTTGTATCTCTAACAGAGTCCAAAATTCACTTTTCTCAAGGGATTCTCTCTCTATAACTCTCCAATCCTGGCTGTTGTGGCAAAAGGTAGTAAAAACTCCCCCTTTTTCAGTCTCCTGCAACCAGTCTAGGATAAACAGTCATTCAGACTGGCAGCATTTTCCTCCTCCAAGCTGTATCCGAGGAAGAATACAGACACCACAAACAGTGTCATGAACTCCAACACTGACCAACCAGCAAGACTGCCAGAAGCATCTGGCACAGTTTTGGGAAAAGTTTTCAATTTGTTTCTAGTTGGGCTTCCTCTGTGCCTTACTGCCATCTCTGACTCCCCTCCAGCCCTTCACTGCAGCTTCACCAAACTCTGCTTCTTGATAAACATTTCTTGCATTCTCCACCAACTCCTTTGTTCTCTCCTGTGACTCCCACATCACGTTTCCCTAGCTGTACACACTTTCATTGGCCTCCCACCACCTTTCTGTCCTCTCATAACAAGGTTTATTTCTCTTCCCTCCATGTAAGGTTTTATTTCATTAATACATTGTTGCCCACTTCCCCCAAAGCTCTGTCCCAAAGCCAAACAAAATTGTATCTTGTTCTGAATTCTGCACTTCTAGCAAAGCATACATTTTTTTTACAAATGCCTTGTATTAAGACATAACTATGATTTGGAACAACTTGCCAAGAAAATCTCCATTTTCTTTACATATCAATCTCTTTAAAAGTCACTTGACATGGATAAAAAGCACGAGGTTTTAAACAGGCTCCATTACTTTTCCCAGAAATGGATACAGCAAGGTTTGGAGAATTTTATGTGTGTGTTTTTAGTTCCAGGCTAGCCAGTATATTATGGAAAACAGACCTGCCTCCAGTTACCTAGAGACTGCATAACCGGGGGGGGTTCAAGTGACACTGTAAAACCACTCCACAGGAATACCATTCAATTGCTCAGTTCAGCAAACCTGTTGGTGGATTTTCCTCCCTTATACATTGCACTTGCTTATTCATTACTTCCCATATTGCATAAGAAAAAGAAAAGAAAAAGGAAAAAGCTTTCTTAATTTATGGAAATTTATACCCTTATTACATCCGAGATTTAAACACACAATTAAGTCAGAAAAGTCAAAATTATATTGTTTTTCTGCTTCCATTCCTTTGTCTATTATTTCCCCATCATAAAGGTGTGCTCTCTTTCCCGTGAGCCCTGACATCAAGTACATATGAACAAAAAGCTTTGTTGTTTCCAAAATGCTGCTGCAATTCCAATTTCAGCAGCTCAGCCTCACAGCCTTCTCCTGTGACATAGCAAAGTATTTATTACTACTTTTACATGAGTGAAATATGCTTACCCAAAGTGTAAAGTTTTTCTTCTCTGCTTCAGTGCCTAAAGCTTGGCTCCTTTTCCAGAGAAGCCAAATGCCTGTAAACACCCTCCCTTCTCAGGGAGTTGTACCTCTGCAAAGTAAACAGTGCTCATGTGGGTGCCTAAATACATGTCCAAGTGCCTGTCTTTAGGCACCTGAGTCGGGAAAAGCTGGTCTGAGTGAACAGACCCTGCTTGTGGCATGAATCAGAGCAAGGTTAGAACAGAGGAATACCCAAGTATTAATTTAATTCTCTCAACCATCCTGCTGCTTAAATGAGAAACCCAACTGGGAATCTTAGTTACAGTAATATACTCACCAAACATATTGTATTCATTTATTTGAATTACTTTAGGAATAGAATCATCAGCCGGGAGAACAAAAACAATCCTGACAAAATGGATAAAGGCTTCGCAGCCTAATGTAAAAGGAGTCCTCGGAACACACCACATTTGGGTCCAAGGACTCCCGAGGGTTTCCTTAGCCACAGAGAGCCCCAGCAGCAGGCAGCTGGCAAATCCAGACTGCAAACCCATTCCCTTTCTCAGACTTTTCTTAGCTAGCATCTTTTCTACCTGCATACAGATGACAAAGTATTTAAGCATGAATTATTACCAGTATGGATATGTGATTTTTATGCCCTTAGTCTCCATTCTTCTGCTGCACTCAGGTCACCTGATCATCCACTTCAGCAGAGGAGGACTGTGTCAGAGCTGACAGTCCATGTCTTTCATAATATCTTTTTTGGTATGATAGAGGGGACATATTTTCATCTTCTTCAGTCCCTGCCTTTTACCCAGCAGAATCAGACTGGGAGATAATGGTATGTAAACCAGCAGAAACACTTTGGGAAAAAAACAACTACAGCAAAAGCAGGGCTGCTCTCAAGCTTAAGCCTCTCTGCACAGCCTGGTGGCAGCCAGAGCCAGAAGTAAACTTAAATAGCAGCCACCAGACAAATATTCATGTGAGGATGCACCAGTTGTAAAAAAAACACATTTGCAAGGGAAAATATAGAGATCTTAAGTTAAGCCTAGTTTTGTTTTTCAGTTTAACCTAGCAGCTTCCCAAGACTGCCTTTTGGGACACCAACTTCCTTCTTCCCTTACATCTGCAAAGGACAACCTCAGAAAAGCGAAGACAAACATTTAGAAAACCTTTGCCTAAAACGATTCCCAGACAGAGCTCTCTGTAGAGCCCAGAAGGACAGCCGATATCATCGGTTTGCCAGGTCTGACGAAGCAACACAACTGTTTAGATGTGACTGTGTTTGTTTGTCTCACTGGTAGCACAGCCCTGAATCCTGCTGTCACATGCCTCTGAGCGCTTCAGGCCAGGGAATGTCTCTCAAGATTGTTGGTAAATTCTTATCTGTATTACAGTTGCAGAGGTGACGCTTGCAGACGTAACCCTGAGCAAATCTGAGCCAGGCGGTAACCCTGGTAATTTGGAGGGGGATGGGGAGAACAGCAGCAGCCAGCTGGGAGCTGATCAAGATGCCTCATGCACAACCATTTGCCTTCTACAGCTGCTAGGGCTCAAGCTAGGACCTGTACTCAGCAAGACAGATTATGAACACACAGAAGAAAGGTGATTGCTGCCTGAAAATGCTCCCTGAATCCTTGGTGCCACAAAATAGTACTTCTTTTAGCTCCCTTTTCTTGATCTGCACTGCTCAGTGCTGCTGCAGTGGGGCCTGATTTGTACTTAGAACTAGCTGACATATTGAATGAAAAAGCACACTTGAAAAAAACCACTCTTTTGTGCTCATTCCAAAACCTGCCGGTGTGTTCTCATGGTGGCCTTTATTCACAGCATACCTAAGGCCCTCGGTGTGTTTCACCAATAAGAAGATCCTTCTCTCTGATAATTAGGACACAATGATGTCAGCTGAGCGTGCTTGTCACATACAGGAGGTAGAACCATTAGCATTGATCATCATCAAAAGACACTTAGACAAATCTGTCTCACCTCGGGCTTGCCTCGAGCTATCAGATCAATTGCTGCTTTCTGCAGCTCTGTTCAGGTGCAACAACTCTTCCAGCTGTGGTAACTCAGCGAGACACCCGAACCCAGCTAATATTCCACTGGGTGACATATTTCAGCCCTTTCACAATAAGCAGAAAACCCACATGACTAGTCTACTTTACTCCTTTTGACTAGTTTTACTTTCCCCTGCCTACAAACTGTTCCTTGACCTGTAAAAATCTGAGGAGTAGAGGATACCATTGGGAAATGCATAAAATTTATCTTAATTTAGCAGTGAAGTCAAAGTTTATAAAAGTAAAGGAAGACTACAGCCAGACTTGGTTGTTTTTGGTTTTTTTTCTTTCTCTTCTCATAAACAGCTAAAATTAGCCAAAACTTACAACTAAAGGGGAAATGGGGGTAGCAAGGAGTGGGGGGAAAATGCAGAACTATTCCCATGTCAAGTCACATCTAGTGAAAATGTTTGGTCAGGAAGAATAGGAGTTTTTTTAAAACAATGTAAGGTCTTATATTAACATTTTCTAACTTTAATATTTTCAGAAATGCTGATATGCTTAATTTCTACATTATTACACATGTCAATGTTTTGCTATAGCACAGAATTTTTTAACTGACTAAAAATTTTTAGGAAAAAAAGTTAAAAATGTTAGATATTTTGAATGTTTCACATTTATACAAAATATTTAGAATTCCCACTACACTATTTTTATGATTTGACAACTAATCCAGGAAATCCTGGCTGTAGAAATGCCGTAATTAATGCACCCAGTCTATTTGCTGAAGTTCTAAATTGAAAATGTTCTCTCCCTCAGGTAATGTAACCTCACTTTGAACAAGGCCAGCAGAAAAACAAATTGTGGGGTGCCTACCAATTCACCCTATGTGAAAGCCTAATAACCCATTTCACTTGTAGTAGTGTTGATGTTTGCACCTGACAATAAAGTGCTCTCAAATCCAAGAGAAAACTCTTTTAGAGCACTGCTTTCTTCACGCATCTCTGGAGAACTAATCTGAGAAAACTCCTCTGGGGTTTTCAACCAAGAGACAAAAGTACAGCATTTACTAACACTTTCCTGCTATACCCGGGCACAGGACTTTTCACCAGCTGAGATACAGCAAGAATTATTACCGTCAATTGTCTTCTCAAGGAATAGGCAGTTTAGAGACAAGAGAAATCTCCATACCCTACCTAATCACCTATTCAGCTCTGCACAACGCAGGCAATGATAATATGAAATGAAACTGAGAACAGCTCTCATTTTCCTGAACAGCTAAAGTGCAGTTTTAAACATGTAATAGATATTTTACCTTTACCATTAACAAGCAGAATACATAAAGTATGACTGCCTTGATACCCGCTGGGCACTCGAGCTTAGACTTTCATTAACGACCTCGTTAGCAATAAGAGATACACAGTGTGCTGCATTATGAAAATCATCATAAACCTGTGCTTTTGGGAGCTAGTGTCTATCAGCTCTATGCCTGTTTCTTTGAACTACAGAGTCTTACTGTAGGTAATCTAATCAAAATGCTAACAAACCAGTTTTCATATGATCACAGAAAAAACCCTGCACACAAAAAAAACCCAAAAAACAATTCATAAGCAATATATACTCCTAATTGTCCTTTCAGGCATATTAGAGTGATGCTGAAGAAGACACCTGTATTCTGCAGGGAGCAACAGCAAAACCAGCAGACATGACTGCAGTCAAGAAATTGCAATCCAACACTCCCAGAGGCTGGAGTTAGTATCTCCAATAGCTCAAGTTTTGGTTATTGATCAGCCCCACCTTCATCCCCACTTATTTTGGGCAGGCTCCTTACACTGAGTAGTGCCACACAAAGTCAAACGTTAACGATTGCTGAGCATCTAAAAATCTCTCAGAGTGTTTCATTCTAGTAAACATAAAAATGTATGGAAGAGTAGAAAAAAAACCTGAGGGGGTGGGATCTCAAACCAAATGGAGTTTGAGAAAGAAGAAAGACTGCTTTTTTACTCCTCATGCCTTACCACAAGTAGCTTCTCAAATCTGTGAACCTCCCCAGCTAATTCTCATTCTGGGGGACATTGGAATAACACAGAGAAAACCAGTTATTATTGGACACTCAAAGAATAAAAGGCCCATCAGCAATTTGCTTACCAACAACAATTTGCAGTTTTCACTCTTTTGGTTGATTGCTTGAAGCTTTTTTTTTTTTTTAAATACCCACTACTCTGTCTTCCATATTTTCCTGTACCATGCATATTTTTCCTCTGGGTTCTTATATCTTCTTCGTTTTGTTCTCAGATCACCATTTGCTATCATTAAAATTTTATCCTGAAATTTAGGAAATAAGAGTTGCTGCATGCCTTGAAGCTTCAAATCCAGAAATAACTCAGTCATTGGAGGAGGAAAAGGGATACAATTTTGTTTTGTTCAGGGATATTTTTTTTTTAGCTTTTCTAGTTGAAAAGTAGCCTAAGATCCTCTTGTATATGTCACAAGTTTCCATATTTAAACACCACACTCGTAGGCCTGGGAATCAGAGGAATAAAAGCATTGAGACATTATTTTTCCACCCTAACAACATGAAGAATAAACTGTTTCTCTGAATACATTTCGGGGGAAAAAAAAATTAGTTCTTGGACGGGAATTTAATGTGCCAAGTTTAAATTCTCTGCAAAACCAGATTGCAGAATTGCACACCTTTGAAACAATAGTTCGAAAGTAATGCATCCTTCACTGAAACACTGAAAGTAATAGTGCTGGGAGAGAGACTGAACACATGTAAAATAAAGACATTTTGCAAGATTTGATCAGTCCTCTCCAGCATTTATGAGTGTCCTTAAAATATGAGATCTGAGAAGACATCATCTATCTGAATAAGTTTGTTTAAAGTTAAAGGTTGTTTATTAAATATTATTTATGCACTGTTAAACCTCAGAGGAATAAATATTAAATGTGTCTGGGATTTAGAGTACACAAAACAGGCACCAAAATTGTACAGTTTGATATATAACTTCCTATAGTGGACAAATCCATGAACATCTGCTAAATATGTAGAAGACTTATTACATTTTCATATGGTTTACTTACTATGTAGACTTCCCGATTTGGCAAACAAAGCCTGACTATGGGGAATACTTATTTCATTATTTTAAACCCTTTTGGGTTCAAAATAACCTTTGGAGGATGCATGAATATTTCCTCACTACCTTCCCTGCCACCTGATGGAGTGAAATAGTCCTTGAACTGTTAAAGTGGCTTAAATAGAGAATTTGTGTCTCATGGCCTGTTTTAGAGGATGGAATCTTTGTAATTCTCTTGGCAGTTCCCAGAACAAGGTACAATCCTGCATATTATCTCTCTCCTGAATTTTGCTGATGGATTCAGAGAGTCAACATAGATCCAAATACAGTGCAAGACCCTCCCAACCCCTGTGGGAGAACTCAGCAGGTTCTCCTCCCAGGGCACAGTGAAGTCAGACATTTATTTTGGCATCCAGAAAAATCCTTCTGAAATTTGTAAGTTCCCATAATCTGGGAAACTGATGAAATAGTGTAATTTTTTTTTTTCTTGCCACCAGGCAATAATGCTCTATTTCAGAAGTAGAAATGGAAAATTTGGGCACAGGGAAACCCTGTTTTTTGGGAAGTAAGGGAAATCCAGTTGCCTTCCCCCGCTTCATTTCTGTCATTCTTATTCATGCAAATGAGCAGTTAAGTTTCATCAGCAAGCGCAAAATCGATTTCCCTTGTTTTAGACGAACATTTGAAAGTGAAAGAAGCTCAATTCAGAAACCAGAGGAAGCTCAGATTTTCCTGTTCAATGCCAGTGATGTGCATCTCCATTATCTATCAAGAGCATGCCTGAAAGTGCATCAGTGATAGAGGGCTACTCTCCAGGAGCCTAACTAGCAGTTGCTGTCATTTACTTTATCACATGAACAATCAGGAGTGGCTTTTAGCCTAGGAATTATCATAGATAAGTAAAATATTTCTTAAACAAAAAGATAATTTACCTCCTAGCAAGCTCTTCACGAATATCACTTCTGATTTTGGGCTAATAAATCCTTCCCTTGAAATCAGACATACTTATATAAACAATCTTCCTTTTCCTTCTTTCTGACCCTTACTACATTCCTTTAAACTTTCTATGAAAATGGGGTTTAGTTTTGAGGTGAATATTTGTTATCAGGAATTTGCGAATGGTTCTGGCAAGAATGTAGGAACAGGTGTATCTTGGAAGGAATCTAGCCATACAGGATAACATTCAACAGTTTAACTGAAATGCTGATTTATCAGTACAGTACGTCAATCCAATTCTTCTTTTATACCCCTTAAATCCAGGTTCATCCCAAACTCTCAGTTGTGATTTGATGTCATAACTCACCAAGGTCTCTAAGACAGGGAGACATTTTTACATATTTTTAAAGCTTTTTCTAGGTTCTCTGTAGACTGACTAGTGGCAGAGATTGACAAACAAGCATATGTACTTATAAAATGGAGACTTTCCTGCTAACCGACTTAGTATCTCAACATCCTGGTGAAATAAACATTAATTTGAATGTTCAAAGCCCTGGGTCTGTTACTGTATTTATTATTTAACATTTGTGTGTTAGAACCACAGATGGGCGAGCAACAAGCAATAGCTATTGGGGAAAAACATTATTACTCCTTGCACAAATACATCCCTAAGATAAGTTACAATATTCTCCTGCCAAAATGGAACAGATAATGATTTTCTTGCAGTCTGAGAAGTCCCAGATCGCAGATGGCCAGCTGAATAGTGGCTCAAGTAATGCTAAGCAATGAACAGCTGCTAACAATGAGGAAATTGTGCTTATAAGGCCTGATTCAATGCCCATTGAAGTCAATAGAAATCATATACACAGCAGTGAGTGCCCTACTGGCACTATTCTTTGGCAAGAAGCCAAAAATCAGATAACAAAATATTGTTAAATTCCCCCTATGAGAATACTCACTGCTTTCACAGGGAAACAAGCTTTGATCTCCAGGCAAGCCTAGAAGCATCCTAGTGGTGCAGCTGCATTAAAAATGCTGAGGTATGTTAAAATAAAAGTATTAGATATCTTTCAGAGAATTATATTTTAATTTAGAATGACTACAGACATTAAGGGATATGGTTGATTTTCTCCTAGATCACAGGCAAATTGTAGAAAAAAATAAATATCTATTATTATCTATAATATCTGTATCTATCAATATCTAATTTTGAAATACCACTATACTTCCTTTCATTACATGTTTATTAGGAAATGACCCAACTCTTGGTGAGAGCACCACCACTGCTGTTCCTATTAACACACATCTATGAAGAATGTATAAGAGATCAAGTGTCTGCCTCAAGTGTTTTGTAGTCACTGCTTTAGCTGGATGAAGGTGGCTACCAACCAATAAGGAAGAAAGTCAGAGAGCTAGAGACAGCTCTGGTTTTGGAATACTATACAAAATAAATCTCTTGTGGGTTTTCTTAAATGAGAAAGTATGAAATGGCAGGTCTCCAGTTTCTAAAGTGCTTAGAAGGAGCAGTACTGAAAGCCTAAACATAACATTTACAAACTTTCTATCCCTGTCCTAACCACAGTTCAGTGCCCGACAAGATCATGGAGCAGTTTCTCCTGAAAATGCCATATGCTAAGGCACGTGAAAAATAATGAGGTGATTGGTGACAACTACCATGCCTACACTAAGGGCAACCCATGCCTGACAATATTGGTGGCCTTCTAGGATGGGGTTACAGCAATGGGGGACAAGGGAAGGGCAACAGACGTCAACTACCTGGACTGGTGCAAAGCATTTGACACTGTCCTGCAAAATATCCTTGTCCTCAAACTGGAGAGGCATGGATTTGATGGATGCACCACTCAGTGGATAAGGAATTGGATGGCTGGTTGTACTCAGGAAGTTGTGGTCAATGACTCAGTGCCCAAGTGGAGACCAGTGATGAGTGCCCTTCATCAGGGGTTGACACTGGGACTGGCAGTGTTAAATATCTTTGCTGACAACATGGAAAGTGCAATTAAGCACACCTTCAGAAAATTTTCAGATGACAGTAAGCAGTGTGATGTTGTCAACAGGCTGGAGAAAAAGGATGTGATCCAGAGGGATCAAGGAGAAGGATAAAGACTAGCCCTGGTGGCTGTGGACAAAAAGCTCAATATGACCTGGTCATGTGCACTTGCAGCCCAGAAAGCCAACTGTTTCCTACCACCTCTGACAAGGAGGCCAATAATTGTTGGCCAATTATTTCAAGGAATGCCACATTATAAATGGGAACTCAATCACTGAATTGTTTTATAGGGCAGCATTCATCAATTTTTCATAGGCTGCTTTGTTTTTAGAGCTAATTCCTAATCCTAACTCACATCACAGACACACATCTCTGCTTGGATTAATTAAGATCTCAGAGAGAACCTTCAGTAATAGCGGGTAATGGAGCAGATTTATGAAAGAGGCCATTTCTTTAGCTTGCTCAAATGTTCTGCTCTCCTGGGTGTCTTTTCAATCTCAGGAACAGAACAGGTACTTCTGTGTGCCTTCAGAGATTCTCTTTTCTGCTGCAGAGAGTGTGTTTATGCTCCATAAATGAATGAATGCACGGGTGAATGCCCACCTGAAGTCAGGTCGTATGAAGCAAGGAATCACTTCTGCTATTTGCATAGGCTGGAGGCAGGCATAGTGCAAATAACTCATTCCAGCTGTATCAACATTCTCCAGTCTCTACTTGCATTGTCCTAATCATTCTGTTCTGAGTCTTCAGAAAGAGACGGAAGCTGTGGCAAATCACCAGTTTTACTAACTATGTTGTTATAAAAAATGGAAAAGTTTGGACTGGGAGCACCAAGAGACTAGAGGAAGCCTCAACAATGATGAGCATAATGAAGCTCAGACTGCCCAAGGGAAATATATTAACCAGCATAAGATGGGTGCTAACACCAAGGGAGCCCTGATGGCATTTCTGACTGTCCCTGTCACTCACGGCATGCACCTGCCACTCCTGCCACCTGGGACTGACAGTTTTGGTTCAGAGCCAACTTGAAAGGACACTTCTGTTGGGGAGCTCCTCCCCAGGGATAACATTGTGTTCCTGCTAAGTGAAAGGTCTTCTGGCTGGTCTAGCACTGCCAGACAAGATCCCTACCCAGCACAGATCTGGCCTGAAGCCCTGTTGCTACCACTACTGTGCAATTATATCCTGTAGGGAGAGCAGGAGCTTTCCCAATGTGGAATAGTCTTCCACAGTTCCTGATTTTTGCCCAGGCTGCCCTGGGCAAAAAAAGACCAAGAGAATAAGACAGAAGCACTCCTGCTATAGCTACCACCTGCCACGGAGGAAAACACACCTTCTGTCATTTTGGTTGAGAGCTGGGAAGCTCCAGGAAACTCCATTTTGATTTTTCAGTCTGCCATGATCTGTCAGCAGCCTGCCATGACACCCTGAGCTAATCCCATCTGCCCCAGAGGCCAACACACAGCCTCCAGCCTATAGCATCCTAAATTAAAGTGTTTGCGAGGAAAAAAGGTAAAAATAAATAATTCAACTCCAGAAACCAGTTATGTATGGATGATGTGAATGAAGACACTGACTGATGCAGGAGGATGAAGCCTCATACACTGGCTTCATCAAATGTCCAGATAAGGGCTCTGGTGAGCAGAACAGTTCAGGTTTTCCACACCAGCACACGTTCTTACACACCCAATGCCACACAAAAACAAAGTATTTTCCTCCCACCTAAAGGAGTTTTCTGAGACGGGCTTCACCTCTTTTTGAGAGCACCAGACCAGAGGATGAGGACCCTCAATTACACTTTTAGGATATGTTTGGGTATCCTGAGCTCTGCTCTGCCCAGGTTCCTGAGAGAGTTGATCCTCTCCCTGAGGGCCTTGGACCTAAAGAACCAAGAGATTAGTGTCCAACAGGAAGCTAGTGGCACACCTAGGGACTAAATCTGGGACTCCCAAATTATAGATGTACTTTGAGGCCACTGGACCAGCCTCACTTTCTAATAATTAGAAGTTTAATGGCATTACTGAAATTACAACCAAATTTTACTCAGTTAGACTGATCAGTATCTAATTTTGAAAGTAGTTACATGTACTGACAGGATGATTACAGCTTTATTCACCCATTTTAAACTCAAATTTAAAATAAAATACACTGAGATTGTATCACATGATAAATTGCAGTCGGCTCTTAAGTCTATTTCTTTCAGATTTAATTCTAACATTGTGAAGCTGACAGCATCACACAGCTCGAAAGAGGAGTATTATACACTCCTACAACAGAAGCTTAACAAAGGGACAGATAACACTTGCTTTGAGGCCTGGAAGGTCCCAAGGTACTGGCTCCAAACCACAGTCTGGCAAATGATTCACCTTAAAAATCTGTTGAAAACTCGCATGCATCTACTTACAAATTCTCACTTGTATTCTTAGCTAGGAGAGACCGGCATAACAATAATTTTATGTATGGCTTAGAAAAGTCTTTGGACTTAGTACCAGTGATTTTCCAGCGATGCTGTGCAACTCAGCCCATGACAGCAGAAGTGCCCAATTCTGACACATAAAGAGAACCAGGCAATCAGGCAGGTAAATGGTTCCAAACTGTCCTATCTTGTTTCTAAAATGATCTTTCTACTAAGCACAACCTACAGAAAAAGAAATGCATTTTATAGAGTAATTTTGGTTGTCACCAGTTCAGAATGACCTGCTTAAGCCATGTATGTTTCCACTCATATATAAAGCAATTCTCGCATATGTATGGCAGCGACACACTGTTACCACATCTCCTTGCATTTCAATTAAACCTGTGCACACGTGTATCATACAAGTGCCCTTGACACAAGTTCTCGTAGCACAGCTGTACGCATCCCACGCGTGAAGTTTTCATCTGTGCTCTGAACCTGCTACCACATTTACTTTCCCTTTGATTATCCAGTGAAGTTTCGTGTTGGCTTTTCTAAGCCTGCTTGTACTTGGGCTTGTTTCAATGCTGGCCTTCCCGGAGCCGGGAGAGACAGGCGACTCCTAGAGAGTTTGTGCCCTCTGGTGTTCAGCCTGGATACTGGAGCCCCGAAAGCTTCCATGCCCCCCTCCCCGAGCCTCGGCTGCCTCCGCACCTCACTGCCACAGCATAAAGCACCTGCCCTCCTCTCCTTCACTGGGCTGTTCTCAGCAACATACCGGGCAGAGGTCATGGTCTCCTTTTAAGATCATTTGCACAGTTTACAGGCGAGATTTTAGCTTTGGGGATGATTTCAGCAAGATCTAGATCAACTCAGCAGTTTCCAAAACCAATGAGAACTCTGGGTGTGGCATGACTTTGCGTTTTCATTAGTTTCAATCAGCAAAAGAGTACAATGGCTAATTCAGGAAAAGCATTTATTGACCAAATTCCCTGAGTCCCAAAGCTGTGGATATACTCTATAACCTATACTAAAATACAGAAGTTTCCATCAGCATGGTTTTCAGATGGCTGGTTCACTTTTCCTGTTACCATGGCTGTAGTAAATTTTTCAAAATCCCAACTAAAATCAAATTTGTGGGCCTAACATTAACACTCAGGTAATCCCACGAGCACTAAATCTTTGCTGGAGATGACTCAATTACAGATTTAATCAGGGAAATTCTGAACAGAAAGCCAAGCTTACTCTCCTTCTGAAATCCACCCAGTTTCTAGAGTTCATTCTAAAGATGGTCAGACATGGAGTTGTTCACTTGGGTGAGATTTAAAATAGTTTGCAAAGATTTTAGTGATCACAGTCCTCAATCAGCACCACTGCACTGCCTAAGCTATATACCTGCTGTGTTGCCCTTGCTCAGGAGCTCTCATTTTGGAAGAATATTCTCACCTCAGCTCCTATGACTGATAAGGATACCACAGAAGACTACCCCCTATCATTCAGAGCGTCCACACCCAAATAACAGTAAGAGAGTTTTTGGAGGAGTCCTGTGGCATCTGTGTTCAGGACCTCTCAAACAGGCTCTTCCACCCTGTTTATACCCATGAACCTGCTACAACAGCTACAACAGCTCCTTTCTGCTTTGCACTGGCTGCAGGCAAGTGATAAAGCTAGCTTAAATTCATATTCTGACTTAATTAAGCAAGGTCCTTTTATTTATCCTTTTGGAGGAACCATTTTCCTCCAGTTTTCAAAACCTTCCCAGTGTTCTGATGGAGCCATTTATTCTCAGGGTGCTAAAGGAAAATACAGTGATGAAGATCTCATTTACAAAGCTGCATGAATCTCAGCAAATGGATCTTGCATCTTTTGATGACATTCAGAAGAGAAAGTTACCAGTTTTCACCACTATAAGAAACCATCCTAAAAAAAGAAGAAAGCTCACAAAAATGCCAAAAAACAGAAATTTAAAAAAAAAATTAAAATGTGAAAGGGCAAGAGTTAACAAAGGATCTGGATTCAATAAACTGTTTCAGTGGAAAGTTAGGAGCCTAAACACTGAATCTGAGCCTAATAGCCCTTTGCTACAATTATATTCACTTGAATGTTGAGCACTGTGTCATTAAATGAGAGCATTCAGACAGCGCACTGCAGTAATAAGTCAAAGTGTTTACATTTCAACAAAGCCTTCTCTTGTGTGTTCTTCTAACCATAACAGAAAATTTAGACATTTTATAAACACAGCAGATTTGTTTTTAATTAAGGAATTTCACAGCAGTGAACTCTGATCACTTAATATTTCAAATCTGAAAGCATCACTATTACAGCATGTTGAGAGGTTATTCTCTGTGTATATCATACTCAGTATAAGTAACATTTCCCCCCAGAAAATGTCACAGTGCCAGCAGACATTGCACAAAGAGAGTGGCAACGTTGTTCCTTCCTGCGGCTCTGCAAGAAAGCTCTACCTGTGACTCATGAGGATATGCACAGACACTCTGCTTTCAGCAATGATCATGATCAGCTTCTGCATCCCTGAGAAATTCTGTATCTTTTAAGCAAAGCATAGCTGAAATCAATACTCAGCTGCCAAGGGAAGTGGAAGGATTTTGCTTTAGTGCTGTGGGATTTGTTTTCATGACTGTCAATCATATGGTAATTTTCACAATTCCAGCACTGCAGTCTAACAAGTGCAATAATCTGTGGCCCAGAAGTGAGTTAAGCTGAAAGACAGGACACGAGAAAAGAGGAAAGAAGTGTGTGTTTCACCTGATTTGACCAGTATGCAATTTACACTTGAAAGGAAAACTGGGGAAAGCTCGATCTGGTAGAAACAGTTGGCAGCAAGGCCTGTTTGCAGCTAAGAAGCCAAAAGAAGGATTGTATGGCAACAAGGCTTCTGGTTCCTGCATGAATTTCGAATCACAGCATTATGTTTAACCTCAAAACGTCTGAAAGGAAATTATGAACAAGCATCAATCACCAATTAGTCATTATTTCTTGGGCAGTCCATGGAAAATA
Organism: Muscicapa striata striata; assembly: GCA_030060385.1. NCBI lineage: Eukaryota > Metazoa > Chordata > Aves > Passeriformes > Muscicapidae > Muscicapa > Muscicapa striata. Next base: position 185,475 of record JAREIS010000067.1, on the reverse strand, counting down.
AAGATGCTAGCTCAGATCAGGTTTTATAGCTTCTGTCAAAGCCATGAGGCTTTCCTCAGCAGCCCCTGGCTTTCTATTCCAGCTGGACATACCCAGGATGGCACATGAAGGGTGGGAAGTCTTACCCTGGACTGAACTTTCAAGTATCTCACATTAACTGGGGCACACGCCCTCTCCAGTGCCTACCTGGCTACTAAACCAGAAGGCTGTCATCAATCTCAGCATGCCCTTTGCTATTCTCAAACATTTTCTTCCCGAGTTCTGCATTGTTACAACCAGGCTTGTTCACACAACACTATGAAGTGTTTCCAGGTATTCTAAAACCAAATCAGGAACAGGACATGAAAGGCAACCTCCCTGCACCAGTTGCTCCACTGGTAACAGCAAATATGAAACAGGACAACTCCATGTAGTCTGTGAGCAGCCCACAGGCTGAAATTACAGAGAGAGTGCACCATCTCTGTAACAGCTTCTGTCATTCTCCCTCAATTTCTGTTTGCTTAAAGGCTTTAATGATACTATTGGCAAAACCCCTCCATTTAAGCTTAAACTCATCCTCTAATAACACAGATGGTTTATCTGACCTTTAGCATCTAATCTGGATTTCTGTGCCTTAGCATGTGTCCTCTGTGGAGTCCTAGCACTGTGTGGAGCAGCACAGTGCTGACTGGTGGTCAGAACTTCTTGCTTTGCCTTCTGCAACTCAGGGGTAATTGAATCCTTTCTCCTGTGAACCTTCCCTGGGTCTGAACACTGCCTGACACTGATGATGAGGACTTCAGGAAGCATGGAAAACAGGATACTGCAGAAGCACACTGACAGCAAATATTTGTGTCACTGTTCAAAATAAGCATGTAATGATTATTGTATTACAGAATTTAATAAGATATAATAAGCTATAATAAGATATTTCAGATATAATATAAAGTAAATGCATTATAAATGCTGTAGAGTAACTAGAATTGATTAAACTAGATAATGCTGTTAAATGATATTTACTGCTAAAAGCAAAGATTTTTGTTAACCTGGCATGCAAAACTGATGGCGTATTCAGAATAGTTTTGTTTGCAGACAAAATCATATATTACCATCTTTTTTCGTCGGTTAAAATGATGAAAATACACAACAGATTTTTTCCAAAATAATAAAAATTGCTAACAACTGAAAATATACAATTGTCTAATATGGAAACCACCTATGTGACTTGCTATGGCATTACCTGACTGCCGAAGCTCATGAGATTTTCCATGTCCACTGTCATTCTGGTGGTTTTGGACAGAAGTTGTTTCTGTAACACTTCAAACTAAATCTGTTCCAGGAAGAGTCTGGAAGAAGCAGTATACCATACAGTTTCCTAATCACATATTTATTAACAAAAAAAAAATAACGTAAACCACTAAGACAATCTGTTATTAGCTGCACTGGAGCACAGCAAACCTGTAGCATGGGCTGTGTACCAAGATATAAAATTGTCTGATCTGTTCTTTCTACTCTTATGTATGAGATATAGAAAATGCTTCCCACAGAACTCCACTGGCAAAATGTTACAACAAAAGAGCTTGCAAGCTAGCTGCTCCTACTCTGGCAAAACCACATGAAATAAATAATATCTGTAGAGGGTCCACACCACAAAGGCAAAAACAGATAAGCTGCGTTAGACAGGGGGTACATTATATTTGGTAACATACAACAGTTGCAAGTAGAGGATAATATCTTTTTCTCATATCTAACTGCAAAAGTTGTCCCATGAACTAGGGAAGATTAATTTTCAGTCAATTTGGTTTTTTCATCCTTTAAACCACTCTCACTCCCACAACAACATCAAACCCCCCCATATCTTGTGTATGAAAGATGCCATGTGTTGCAGTTATACTGGACTTAGGTATTTGGTTACTGACTGGTCTGAACATGGGAGGACTGACCACCTGCATGCTCGCAAGTACAGTATCACATGGTTGAATTTTGCCCAATATTTTGTTCTTTTTTTTTCCTTTGGGTCTTTATCTTCCATCTGCATTGCAATGGAAAGTAATGAAACTATCCTATTTTAAACTTCTATCCCTTTTCAAACTTCAGTTAAATTTAGCCTGAGTTCAAAAGTCAGAGAGAGAAGAAAGGGAAAGGGCAGAGGGAGGAGACCCAGACACACTGCAGCACAGCTTCCTTAAGAAACAAAGCTTTAGTGTAACTGGATTCTTCTGTGCCTGGTATCACTGCTGCACAGGGCTAGTGCACAGTCCTCTCCCTCAGATAAGTATCTCCAGGTGACTTCTAAGGGGCTCCATAATTTCTCAGCAGCCAAGTGCGTGCATCCACACACTGGACTTTCACAGCGGGACACGGCTGCTAATGATGACAGCCAGCAGTGAGTCCAACCTCAGCTCAAACTGAAGAACAGTTCAGTTCTTCAGTGGAAGTGAAGAACAAAGAGTCTGTGCTGAGCATCTTGGCAAGTTTCACTTCCTGGTGCTGTGCCCACAGGAAGGCAGGGAGGAGAGCACACAGACAGCACGCAGAAACACAGCAGAGGAGGCAGAGAATGAGCACCATTGTCTCGTCAGCTGATTGTAGAGTTTGTGATGCACGGGCTAGGCTGTGAACTGAGCTTAGCAAAGAGCATCACTGCAAGAGATGCAATTTAGCTTATCAACAAATAACAAGAAGCAAAGATATAGTAACAGGATCAATATACTAGCAAACAAAAAAGTTATCAATAAAGGAAAATGCAAAGAAAAATAAGGGGTTTGTATTAGCGTTACTCACAATGTTTTACTTTTGTTTCTCAGTCTGTGCCTCCAGATACAAAAATAAAATAAAAATTGAATTAATCAGGTCAACTGTACAGTTTGGTTTGTGCCTAAGAGTGCAGATTGATTTTGCCTGCACTGGCAATATTCCAGAGTCGTTTCTCAATCACAGCAATAAAACAGGTGTTACATTTCATAGATCTCTCCCCTTCTTACTCCCACCCACTTGATTCCTTTCCATTCTCCACTCCCCCCTTTCAAGGGGTATAGAGATCTAAGGCTCATCATTCCTTTCCACCTGTGTATGGCACTGGGGATAAAAAAAGATCAGGTGAATCTCATAATGAGGGTTCATGATGAGAGATGTTAAGAGAAAGCTCTGCTTTGTACCTCCTGGTACAAAGGAGGGTTTCAAAGCCTAAGGTGGGTCTCCAAGAGTTTGCTCTGCAATATTTTCAGCTGGCAGATAGGAAGGTAATACAGCTATGTTCTGCTGTAGGCAGCAAGCAGGGTAAAAGACATAGTAACTAATAAATAACAGAGTTAGGAACTGTAACTGTTTTCCCAAGAAACAGTGGGACGTGGCCCCTCTGCCCCCAAACAGATTTCCAGGTTGATTGTCCTTCAGTACGCTAAATAGCTGCAGAGCTTCTATTTTGCTCACAAATTAGTACATGCAAAAAAGAAGCCTTTGTCTTTCATCACTAGCATTGTAGGACATAACATAAAGACTGCAGGACTCCTCTGAGGCCTTTCTTCACTGCATTGTGTATCTTCACCATGTTTCCAGTCCACAGAACATTGAAGTAAACAAGAAGAGTCCTACAGATTTTACCAAGTTTCACCTCAGAGGCAGTTGGGGTTTTTTTTTAAATATTCATTTAAGCAAGCTTCATAGCCTCTAACTGTGAAATCTCTCTTAATTCCGAAGGGACCTACAGAAAGAAGTGTGATAGCTGTCCTATTCAAGTATGAAATAACAGAGACAAATGAAAATCGGAGATCTCTAGAACACTTGTGGAGATATATACAAAAGGTGTATTTCCACAAAAACCAAACAAACAAAAAAATCCAAACCAAACAAAACCCCCACAAACCACACACTGTCTTCCTTATCCCTTCAGCTTTTAAACTGCTCAGAGATGCACACATAAATGTTTAGTGAATGATTTCTCCACCACACATGTATGCACATTTTCTAACTTCTACAGACACCTAAATTATTTTTTCAAGTTTTTCAGTAAAATTCTCCCTTAGGGCATTGAAGTAAATGATAATAGAGAGTGAAGAATATTTATGCATTCATTACTGCAGTAGTAAGGCAAAAAATGAGCAGCCTGCAGAAAGAAAAAAAATCATAGCAGTCAGGTTCACTCATATTTCACTCTCCCAGAGCCAGAGGATCTGCCAGGAAATCTGTCTGGTGTTTTAAAACTGGTATTTCAGAATGTGAGCCTTGTACGGATTCCCCATTAAACCAGAATCTCAGCTGGCGATTTCAGTATAGCTCAACATTTGATTTCTATCATTATGATCTGAAATACATCCCAAAATGACATGACTGGGAATTGATGCAGCGTTGTCTGAACATGGCTGAAGTGACAAAGTGGTAGCATCTGCTCAGTTCTTAGATATGCTGATCTTTCTTTTTCATATTTCTCCAAAACTCAAATCTTTTTCCCCTGCCTTACAAAACTTTGGTATCTCATACCATCTGGACAGACTTCATCCTTCTGCAGGGCCACATTCTTCAGCTCTGCCGTTAGACAATGGCTATTCCTTAAATATAGCTGCACTCTCAAAATAATGGTGGGGAAGGTGATGACCATTGAATGAAATGATCATGTGGCCCTGTTCCTTGCCAGATGAGACTGAAAGCAGCAAAGAATTCAGCAGGTGAGGAAGAAATGCAAATGCATAGTTTTGGAGTACAATCTGAAAGCTTGGCCTGCCAGCAGGACTCCAACTCTTTGAGGACCATCAGCTCCACTAGAAAGGGGCTTTTTTTCTTGTGTCCAGGAGCAACTTGTGTTCCTTTTGGCTCAGACAATAAGTTAATGTAGAGGAACTACTACCCAGTGTGCCACAGCATGAGTAAAGGGTCTTCAGAAAGAGTGTTTCTTGACCTGAACAGTCTCTGCTTTTGGGATAACCAGTCCTTTGGGGGAACTTGTTTAAATGCTAAGTAAAAGAAAAGGAACAAAGCTTCCTAGAACAACTGTAGTAGCAAAGTAATGTCAAAAGAAACTGTGTTAACTGCCATATCTAGCTATACTTCAGCAGAAACAAACTGAAACAATCCCTGTATTATGCCAAATGATTTTGTCTTAGAAAAGTAATTTCTTAATCTAATTTTGGAAGAGAACATACTGTTAACCCATTCTCAAGTAAGGGAGAAGAGTCCAGGAAGCAAAACCAACCAACTACACAAGTAACCACAACATAATTCCTGTTTTCCCTCTGGAGACATTCACAGCACTGTTAAGAAGTCTGAATGGGATTTTGTGCAAATGGAATGGTTAAAACCAGCAGGAAATAGCAAAATGAACTTTGTTAGACTCCAATTTCCATGCTGACGCAAATGGTACTCTTGGTTAAAGAAGGTGCTGCACCTTTCAGCCCAGGGTTCATTAAGGTGTTTGTGCATACTCATACTGCTTTTGGAAAGAGCTAAAACTGGGCAGGTAAAACCCTGTGCTGCATTCACTGCTGCATGAGTTAGCATATCTCATTTAGGATGTCGTGACTAAATAGAGCTAATACATGTATTTGTACATGAGACTTGTGGGATACAGTACATGTAAGTTATTATCTCATCTGCTGAATTAGAGGGAAAGACAAAGGTGAAGCACTCTGTCAATTCTCCCATTTCAGAAAATAAAAACTTATTTCCAAAAAGAGAGAGGACAAAAGGGAGAAAGTGAGGAAACACCTACCAAACTGATGAAACAATTTACCAACCTTTTTCCAACTAGCTGGCTTCACCTCCCTTCTTTACGTCAATTGATACGTCAATTGATGTTGCTCATCATCTGCTCAGACTTTGCTGCCACTTTTACATATGCATTTTGAGTATCAGCCACTTCTAAAAAGCTGATTTAACATAGCTTCACAGATTGATTCAACTTTAAGGAAGTAGTAAAAACATGGTAAACTAAAAGGATGGGAAAGATAACCATGTGAATATACCTTATTTGAAAAGGATGCTTTGAATATTCAGGGAACAGCTGATTTTTTTTTTTTTTTTTTTTTAAGCTCAGTATTTTTCTAACAGTATAAAAACACATAATACAGTTGTAGACTTTCACTGTTGCAAAACCACCAGCACGCCAGCATCCTGATCTCATGTGGGGCCCCTAGAGGCTGCCAGCATGAACCAGCTAACATCCTCTCTTATATACAGTATAAAGGAAGAATAAATATATATTCTCTGTGATTTTTTTTTTTCCCTAGGAAAACAGTTACTTACTCTTGCACACAAATATGTCCCGAACTGGAGATTGGCAAGCTGTGTTGCCAGGTATTTGAGTACTAGGGGAGCTCAGGCTGTCTTAAGTATCACAGTATGGCTGATGACCAAGCTGGACAGCAAAAGACAAATGTCACTCTGGATTAATTTCAGAAAACATTAATTTCTTATTTTAATGGTTAGATAATTTTAAAATAAGAAGGAAAAAAAAACCTCTGCACATCAAAATGAAGAATTATTAGCTCCTGAAGTACAGTCTTCTGAAAAACTACTGTGGCTTATGCTTTAAACTGCCCACTCAGAGCCCCTGCTTGGTGTAGTGTCATCAAAATCACTGATAATGATGCAGAAAAGGGAATTCTTTTGCCAAAGCTGGTGTTTCCACCAATGTAACACCTTGACTGAAAAGGGAACATACAAGTCATAATTACTTGCAATTTCTATGGGTTTCTCACAAATATTTAAGTAGTACAAGCCTCTCTTGCTAAGGTGCACATACCTTTAAGCCACAATCCCAAAGTCTCTGACAAGCACAAGCACCAGCAGCTTTGGAGAGATTTGCAAATGAATGAGAAAATCTGGTAAAATTTAAGTCTTTATTTGGCTGCAGCCACCACTGCTGCTGTACAGAATAAAGCAGCTTCTGTGAATGTTATCTTCTAAATTGATGGAAGCATTATTTTACTTCATCTATAAGCCAAAACCAAGAAAAAACAGCAAAAATTTATCATATAGAAACTTGCAGAAAATAACTATCCTATAATGCAGGAAAAGGGGGATCCCCGTTTTCTGATCTAAATTACAGTACTCTCTGGACATCATGGAAACTGATTTTTACTTTTGATACAGTAAATGACAGCACTGTGAACTGCCATGGAAATTGTTTGGGATTTGAAGTGGGCCATTTCTGTACACTTCATGAATCACTAACTATGAAGAAACATCCTGGGGGCCACTAGCAGGGTCCCTTCTAACTAAGGACACCACAGCTAGAACAGAAATCCAGGGCTGCCCTTTTAATCTTAATGCTTTGAACAACTGAGAACACAGTGTCACGTCTCCCTTTCCAGGAGTAAAGGAAGAAGGAAGAAAGGGAAATAAAGAAATTAAGTGACATCAGAATTTAAGTTAAAGAAACTCCTATTGCCCCTGTGTTTTGGGAAATGTGTTTCTCTGCTGAAGGATTTGAGAGGACCACACAAGATGTTAAAACGGCAAGACCATCAGGGTGTTCAGGAACTTATACAATGAATGTATTGGCCAGACTGTGCATGCACTCCAAACATCTTTTTATTATCTAGATCTAACATAAACAAATATCCTCTCTTACTAGATAAGACAATAATGATGGGGCAGCAGAGCTTTGCCCAGTATTCTTCCTCAGAGCAAAGCACACTCTCTTCAATTAGTGTTGAGAAGGACAAAGATGAATGGTGAGCTTCCTTTGTGTGGTTCACAGGATCAAGCCCTGCTGGAATGCAAGTATCAGCCTTTACAATGACAAACTCCAGCCAGCACAGCCATGAGGATAATCAGAAGCTGTGTCCCTCTCTCATCTTCCTGCCAAGGATAGCAGAATTCAGTTCATTATGGCCAGGGCAGACATCCTCCCAATGCCTTTGCATGAATGCACATGGACTATAGTTTTACACTCATGATCAAAACCACAGGAAGCAGATTTCCAAAAGGGAAGGAAAAAGGGGCATCCAAGAGGAACAAAGAAATACATGAGAGATCTGTTTTTTCCCAGTGGGAGAGTATGAGCTAGGACAAGAATTGCCATTATATAAACTCTGAAATGATACATAAACAAGTGGGAAATGGAGAGTTCAAGCAATGAAGACAAACTAAATCACTTGAATTCAGAAAGCTTGCTTTTCAACTCTCTAATTTACTTTTAAATTGTCTTACTTTTTAGTACATTAAGATCAATTGTTTGAGCTAAGAATTCTTACTGAGCTTTAAAAGTAAGACAGAAGAAGATATACAGTGTAATGCTTCCAATTTACATTAAAGTCTATGCACTATTATCTTCTTATTATCTCCTAAAGATTTTTCCAGGCATTTAATTAACATATGACAAGATACCCAAGATAGTGAGAAAAAAGTCACCATTTAATGCACTATCTATAGCCTTTCAGAAGTTAGTTACCCATTGTTTTTTCTCCTAATGCACTACCTAGTGTGCATCTATTATTCTATTTTAATAGCAAGGCTCTGTCACAGAAATAAAAGGAACAGAGTTCTCCAGGTATCTACATTACATTTGCTAATTTGATTCCAGCACAGTGTCTTTCAAAGTCAATGAAACATAGGTAAAGCTTGGAAGGTTTCACCCAAGGACTCTGCTGTGACAAAGGGTGCTGGTATCAGCCTGCCTGCCAGAGCTCTGGCCAGGAGCTGGGTCCCTAGAAACCCCAGGGAGGCATAGTTAAAGTTAACTTTAAATGAACACAACACTAACAAACAGCTTCAGGACATCTCTAGAAAGGTGGTGGAGCCATTTCCAGGGCCCCAGGATGTGGGCACTGCCCATGGGGTCTGTCAGGGCAGGGTCAGTCCCACCACCCCGGCCAGGTGCAGGCGGCTGGGGCTGGGCCCAGGTTGGGACAGGTTGTGGGGCTGAGGCTGGGCAGGGCTGTGGGGAGCTGGAGATGGGCCCAGCTGCAGCTGCAGCATTGCTGGGGCAGGGACTGATGGCTCTGGAGGGTTGGGCAGGAGCAGGCAGGCCTGGTGCTCCCACTGACAATAAACACCCCGTGCCCCATTTTTAGGGATCCTCAGTCTTTTGCACACATTCCCTGGACACAGACCATTAGACTTTCCCACTTTCAGCCTATTCCAATTCAAACAAAATCTACCCTTGAACAAGTGGCAGGATATATTAACATGCTTCACACTTAAATTTTATGCATCCCCTTTCCACCAAACTCATGAAGCTCTCTGAGCTGCTGATCCGAGGAAGATCTGTGGGTTCTGCTTTGCTAATGTGGCAGGAAAAGCCTGCAGCAAGTACAAAAAAGCAAGACGTGCTTTAGGATGAAAAGACACTATTTAAAGGAAATTCTCCCATCAAACAAGAGTCTGTTTCTTAATAGCCCCATATCTACTGCTTTCCACTGCATAAAATTCCTCACTTTTTTTTTTTTTTTTTTTTTTTTTTTTTTTTTTTACTTTCCTTGGAGAAAGGTAGTCTAGTAGCATTTTCCTATTGCTCATCTCAGCAGTCACAGAATCTTGGTGGGAAAGAACCTCTGGAGATAATCCAGTCCAACCCCTCCACTGCTCAAGCAGGGTCAGCTACAGCAGGTTGCTCAGGGCTGCTGCATCTAGCTGAGGTTTTTATATCTCCAGGAATGGAGATTCCATAGCTTCTCTGGGCAACCTGGACCAGTGTTCAATCACCCTTACGTTTAAAAAAAGTTTTTCTAACATTTAAACAGTTTCTGTACTTTCAGTTTGTGCCCATTGCCTCTTACAGCCTTTGTGGGCACCACTGAGAAAAATTTAGCTTTATCTTCTTTACTCCACTCCATCAGGAATGGAGAGACATTAATCAGATAGCCTGAGTCTTCTGTTTGGTAGACTAAACAGTCCAGGGCTCTCAGCCTATTCTCAGGATGTCAAATGCCCCAAGCAAGAAGTCCTTAACTACCTCTACTGACTCACCCCAGCATGTCCACACCCCCTGCCTCTGAGGCAAGCTCAGAACTGTGCTTGGTGCTCCAGATGTGTCTCTCCAGTGCTGAGTGGAGGGGAAGGATCACCTTCCCCTTATCTACTGATACTGCTTTCCCTGATGCAGCCCAGGAGATTGCTGGCTTACTTTGCCACAAGCATCCCTTGCTGTCTCATGTCTATCTTGTTATTCACCACAAAACACAGGTCTGTTTCTGCAAAGCCATATTCTGACGAGCCAGCTCCCTGCCTATGCTGATGCATGGGGGCTCATCCAGGCTCAAGACATTTGCATCTGCCTTTGTCAAGATTCATGAGCATCCTGTTGGCCCATTTCTCCAGGCTGTCTGACTTGCAGCACAACCATCAGATGCATCAACCATTCCTCCCAGTTCTGTGTCATTTGCAAGCTTCTTGAGGATACACTGTCCCATCATTCAGGTCATTAATGAAGATGTTAAACTGATTTTGTCTTGGTGTCAATCCCAGTGACTGACTGAACTCCAGCTGGACTTCATCCTGCTGGTCACAACCCATCAGCTCAGGAAATCAACAGTTTTCAGTCCACCTCATTGTCCACTTATGCAGCTTGTACTTCATCAGCTTGTCAATGAGGATATTAGAAGAGACAGTTTCAACAGCCTTGTTAAAATCAGGAAAAGCATCATCTGCTCCTCTAACCACATCTACTGAGCCAGTCATCTCATCATAGGAACTTATCCAGCTGGTCAAACATGATTTGCCTTTCATGCATGAATCCATGCTAACTGCTCCAAATCACCCTCTCATCCTTAATATGCTTTGAAATTATTTCCAGGGGAATTTTCTCCTGGAATGTTTTTACTCATCTCTCTACTTACAGAACTGGCACAATGTCTCACTGCCTTGGGTCTTCTGCAGGACTGTTAACATTTACAGCATCACCAAGTCTTTGCTAGATCTAATATCAGTTCTGTTCTCCATCCTTCTCACCTAGAAGAATGGAAAGATCAAACCTTTTCCAGCCACATCATCCGATTTTCCACTGGAAAAAAAAAAGTACCTGCAACAGTCCTGACCAGAGAATAACCACATTTCCAGTTCTCATTTTTTGGTGAAGAAGGGGAAATCTGAATGCTTCCTACTTAGCAAAAAACCTGAAACACCTCACAGTCTCTCATTCCTTGAAAAGGCAAGAAGGAAAGAGCAATAAGAAAAAACCTAGATTGCCAGGTAGTTTAAACAGACAAATCTTATCAGAAAATACCAATGCCCAGTAACAAACTTGGGAGGTAGAGCCAAGCAGTTCTACATTCAAACTTAGTACCATTTCCTCACACTGTTAGGTCCAGTTCTACAAGATTTCACTTTTCTGTACACAATTAAGTATGTCTGCCCTAGGAAAGGCAACAAAATGCCACCTTGAACATCTAAACTAAGAACAGTACTATTTGTGCATTTTGGATTTTTTTTCAACCTCCAAGATCAAAGTGACCTTTGATCTCACTTTTCATATATATATAATCATTCAGTGCAAGCCCATATTAATCCACCTATTTAGTAGCCTCAAAATGCTTCAGAGGACTGGGGAATGCTGACTGGTTTATAAAATGACCCAGGAGTTATGAAGAGCTCCTCTGATCTCTGTAGTATGTGACAAACCTCTGGAAGTCCTGTCCAGGCTGGTCCCAGCTATTAGGCTGAAGGCTGGACTCTCAGAAGATGCAAAGAGGGAGCAGGTGAGCACAGGTAGAAAAGGAAGAGCCACTTCAGTTTTTCTCCAAGGCTTTTACCCTCTTTCAGATGACAAATGCCGTGTACAACTGTGAAATGATTTTATAAAGGAATATAGACACTACTTTTAAAGCTGATCTGAAGGTCTCTCATCAGACCACATTGATTTATTGAAACCAAGGCCCTCCACAATAAAGACCCAAACCATTCATCAGGAACATGTCTCAGATTCTGGGTGTTAAGAGCAATATGAAAATGTTTCTCTTCTCTTATCTTGCTAAAGAGTACCCATTTAACTCACAAAGGTAACAATTCTACAAGAAAAAGATCCAGATGAGTGCCTGACATACCAGTTGGATCTTACACAATCAATGCAAGTTCATGAGCCAGTAAGACACCAGCTAATCTAAAGCATGTCATTACCCTCTTCCTCTGTGTGTCACAAAAACTGGCTCTAGGTTTCCCTCATCACTGTGGATCAAACCAGTATGAGAACCCAGCTTTCCTTATAAGCAGCCTTTGCATGAAGCTTCCTTCTTTGTAGCACTGTGAACAATTTTTTCAAGCATCTGGCACTTGACAGCTCTTAAAGAAATTTTCAATGTAATAGCTAAGCAGTAAGGAGGAAAGGTGTTCGAAATTTTTTTCTTCCTTAAAGAAGAATTCCCAGTTTTAAAAAATCCAAATCTCAGATTTCCTTAGCACCTTCAGTGGAACTACCAGAAACTTTTCTTCATTCTTGCTGTGATACATGGGCCTTCCTTTTGATTTAGGTGAGAAAGAGATGCACACTACACTGCTCAAACTAGCAACAAGTGAAAATCACTTGTGTTTTCTCCTCTCAAGACCACAGGTTCCCTCTGCAGATTCCCTCATTCTGTATATTTAAACACTCTCCATTTATGTTACTCTATCATTTGTTTGTGTATGTGTGCCTTTCTCTGTGTACCACAGGATGGCAGCAAATGTTAGAATATATAGAAAACAGCTAGGCCAGTGACAAAATAAGAGTATTACAGTGGTTTTATATATATTATTGTTATTTCAAACAAAAGGACTAGTTCCTGAATCCAAGCTCCCAAATGCACATGCAAAAAACGTGCACATTTTCTCAGGCACATCAACACAGTATTGCATGAATTGACACCATAGCAGGTCAAAGGCATTTACAAAAATACTGTTTAAGGGAAACAAATTACATGGGATGCCATTACAAAAACTAACTCTTCAATTGACAAGATGTTTTGTTTGATACAAAGTAAATAATAATCAGCAAAATTGAGATGGAGTACAAATTTGTGTGGAATGACAGTAAGTTGCAATTGAGTAGGATTATATTGCTTAAATGTGTTAATATTGAAAAAGCATCCATAAAAACTAAGCCAGAGGGAACAAATTCAAAAATCATCTCAAGAGACAAGTACTCTTTCTGGTTCAGGTATATTAAATATGCATGCAAAATGTTTTACATAGACACGTTCATTTGATTGAGGGCACCTGCCACAGGCAAACATTTTTTAGAATTAAGTAAATTGTGTATATATCTTGCATGGAATTCCCAATTCGTGTCTCAAAATTTTTTATTAAGCCTTCTCAGAATGAGAAGCTCAAAAAGAAGAAGGAAAAGAGGACAATGTATATGGGAAAAGCACCAAATAATCTAATAGTGACATTTTCAACTATTCATGTGAGCTGTAAATTTCAAAAGTGGATATTTGAAAGTCTATATTTATCATTATTATACAATTAAAAACTAAGAAACAATGAAGAAAACGTCAAAATCCAATAAAAACATTTTAAGAATGGGGCCACAGGCAAGGTTTTAATATAATTTTTGTAGAACCACCTTTAATTGAAAATTTAGCAGTTTGAAGAGGAACTTGTTCATACAGTTTCTAGTGATGAAAGGCTTGATAAAAAAGATGCTACCACTGTGCAAAGTTATTCTCTCTAACCCTTCAAGAAGTTTAAAAAGTTTTATAGTAAATTTATTTTAAATATTTATTTTTAATTCATGCCACATCTGTCTCTGCTTCTAAATTTTTCTGCTTTCTTCCCACCTGACCATTTTGCTTCTCTGTCTGATGCCAAACTAATCAAGAGACATGCTACAATAGTTATAGGCTATGTCAATTGTTTGCAATGCACCTCTTCCCAAAAGCTTATAGCTTATTTGAGGAAGCTATAAACTGGCATGGCTCACTCTGATTTCAGGACTCCAGCTAATCAAACTTGTGACCTTTGCACTGTGACAGCTAGACTTGACACTCTATCCTAGCTGTCCCCTTAGAAAAGCATGATAAATTTTGTGATCACTGGACATAAAATCAGAGGGGGTGTGGGGTATGCATGTGGCAAAATTGTTCCTAGGGGATTAGGAAGGAATGTGAAAAGAAGAACTGGAAAAAAGGCTTATGCCTTTGTCTCAGGCACAGAGCAATTTGTTTGGCAGATATTTTGGCTAGCCAAAGAGAAATTATACCCATCTGTTTTAAACTTTCTAAAGAAACTTTTAAAAATCATCTCTGATGCATGGGGGGAAAGTGACTTCTGGATGTTACCTGCAGCTGTGCTTCTCTACTATATCTGCTTGTGTTATAGCCATGGCCTTTTCCCTCAAAAACTACAGGATAACCATTGTACTTGGCTGTTCTTTTTTAATCTGCTGCCAACTCCTGGCTGTACAATGAGGCAATTACAAGTGCACAGCTAATAGCCCAGTCTGTACAGCCTTTTCTCCCTTCAGGCCACTCTCATCCCACAAATACGAATAAAGTTCTGAAAAAATGAACCTTTCCTATAGTCTTTTTGCAACCTTCTTGCTGTAAAAATAGATTGCAACCATGCTTATGTCACATTGTTGCCGAGCAACCTTTTTACCCCCTCCCCCATAATCTCCCTGTTCTCTAATATCTTATTGGTCTTCAGCACGATCAGTCTGCAAACTACGACTCCCCAGGCAGGAGCAGCACTGCCTGCTAGGCTTGCAGGACACTCTGCCCTTCAATGATTACACAGGCTTAGGGAGATAGACTTTATAGAGTAAGCAGAGACAGGATGTTGACCTAGGGGAAAAAAGGCTAATGGAAAATATGAGGGACAAGGAGAGAAGTCAAAGTGGGGAGGGAAAGAAACAAAAAAGGTCCTTTCTCTGGAGGAAGCTTACAAAAATAAAATAAAATTTAGATCTCTAATCCCTTCCCCTTCTGTCAAGATCAGCAAAGAGCAATCAATGACTTTTTCATAGTCTCTCATTTTCCCCAATGAGCTCTGGACAAGGATCTTTCTTTGAAAGAATAAGGATTGTCAGGCAGAACAGCAAGGACTCACGGCTGAGCTTTGGAAAACCTTATTGTTTGAGAGGAAATGACCAGGAAATGAAGCTTGCAAGCACAGCATTCACCCACACAGTCATTTGTGTGAATGGGCTCAGCAGATGAACTTCCAGCAGGGCAGGGACACCAATGGGTAAAGCCTAGAGTAATAGAGCTATTTGGAGAGAAACTTAGGTGCTTTTGGAAGTCATGAGGTATTCAGCCTTGCTTTCAGCTGCTGCCCTAGAAGAAGGTGGGTTTCCTGTAAAGCCTACATCTTAGCTGCCATCTCTTTGATGATGTCTGGGGTACCACAGGAAATCTAAAACCACATTATATGTATGCCTGTGCTTTGGTCCCTAAATCACTCCTCAAATATCTGACTTCTGTTCAAATACCTTCACTATTATTTGGTTTAATGAATGATGGAAAAAAAATATATCCCTCCTAGAATGCAGATATCTGCATTTATATCCGTGCCAGAGGGTAGTACACCTTGCACCTGTGCTGTTCTTATTTTTATTGCATCATGATTCCACCTTCCCAGGCAGGTCTGTTCACTGTGACAAAGAAAGCTTACCAGGAACTAGTAGACTAGGACATCTCCAGAGAGAGAAACCTAACACCTATCACAAATTATCTCTGAGTGTTAGGCTATGGAAATACCACCAGATTCTGGGGCAAGATTTTGTACGTTCTTTCCAAAGGTTTAATCCATCTCAGTGGGCCTTGTGACTAATCTGTCATTCCATCTCTACAACCTCAAACATCTCAGCTGACTTGAGGTCACAGCCAAGAGATTACCTGACAGTGTTTAGGTTAGTCAGCACCTCCCAAATCAGCAGCTGATGGGAGTGTTGCCAGTACCAACCTTATGAGCAGAGCTAACAGTGAGGTAAGTACTGAAATACCTTTGCCTTTCCAGATAAAAGACTGCTCAAACTTCAAGAGAGAAATCCTTTGCCTGTTTAACGTTTAGTTGTTAGTTTTAGCAGAAACAGTGAAACACTGCAACAGTTCACATAAGCTTCTCAATGTAGAGGAATCACCATCTACTTTTCTTCATGTATTTGTGATTCCTAGTCGATCCAGAATGAAGTGGCACTACATGTAAGCTGTCATAGTTACAATGAGCACAGGAAAATTCAGCGAACAGATGATCATGAGCTATTCCAGACTGCTTTCTTCCAGACTGCATCAGAAGTTTAATTTCAGTATTTTACAGTGAAATAAAAACAACATATCACAGTAAAATGATAGATTTTGTTCAACAGCATTAGCAAGGAGTAATAATATTAACAATGATGAACCTTTTTTTCATGCAATTAAGAAGCTAAAGATGACAGATACAATCAGCTACTCTAACCTCCTCAGCTATTCAATGCACTAAGAAAAGCAAATTTAGATTTGCTTTCAGTGAGCAGTAAGGACATCATAAAAAAAACTAAATATAGATTATGACCTTGGACACAAGGATCGCAAGAGGTCTCTGTTTAAAATTAACTGGAAATATAAAGGAAAACTCCACAACAGATTTCTATAATTAAAACAGATAGCTCAGTTAAACTCTATTAGAAAAATCAGATGAATCGAGGATGTCAGGGACTTGAATGTGAAGTAAGTCTGGAACTTCTCCAAGTCAGAGGTACCCAGAGCATGAATTCCAAAATTGTATTTCCAGTAATTATGAGGACTTGTGTTAAGAGGCACCAGATCTGCTAGATGAATAACCACCTGGATGGAGGTGCATACTGCATACTAAGAGTAAGGTGAAAACCTACCAAGTAGTGGAAAATAGGGTGAAATGGTAAAGAATGAGATCTTCCTAATACTAGAGATCAAGAAGGCAAAGGATAAATGAAAATAATAAAAAAAATCAAGCCAATATATACTTTGCCATATAAACAAGAGAATGAAGACAGAGTAAGAAGGGGCACATTGCAGTTGGCAAAAACTAACACAAATATGGTCTCAGGTGAATGCTCTGTCTGCATTACCTGTGACATAGGGAAACAAACTTTGCAAGTAATTCAGAAGTCTAATGTACTCCAGAGGCAGGGAACAGGTAACCAGGCCAGGTTAAAAAAAATGGAAAAAAATATTGAGGAAATGCTGAAGGCAGCATATAGCAAGTGTGTCTCCATTCATACTACTGTAAAATGAAGGTTTCAATTCCCGGTTATTTATATGGTTACAAAACAAAGCTACAGTTTACAGTTGGAGACTTTCAGAGTGATTCAAACTATGTAAAAGAATAAAAAAAATTTCCAGAAGCTGACTGATGATTTAAGCCAACTGAAGTGCCATACACTTCATTAAAATTACCTTCACAGGATCTGGAACTATTTTAGGAGACAGTAGAGATTTTAAGTGTCTAAAGCATCTTGCTTTTCTTTTTTTCTTTTAAAGGTTTATTTCCATGAAGTATCTTGAGTTAAATATATGCCTTTCCCCTGACTGTTTCAGATTAAATAATAAAGTGCATTTATTAAGGAGGAAAAAAACCCCTTGGGGTGGGCGGGGGGTGATATCTGAAGAGGCCTTTTTCCAACTGTCAACATTTTGAAGCTGAGTAATAACGCAGCCTTGGGGTTGCCATGGGAACATGTTTCATTTCCTAGGTGACAGCAATGGTATGTCGTCACCAGTGAACTGCACTGACTCTGGAAGTATGTCAAGTTTCCTTCAGACGTTGGCATCCCCGTCTCTAACCTGGCTCCCACAGGACCCAGCCACTCATCCTCTCCTGGGAAGAACAGCCCGGTTTGGCCAGGGCAGCAGTAAGCTCTGAGATATCCTGATCTGAAGACCCTAGCAAGAGCAAACTCACCCATCCCCTTGGTACTGCCCCCCATTGCCTTATGAACCTTCTACAGGCACAGCTCCATTCTCACTTGAGCAGCTCCAATCTCCAACCCTTTGGCCCTGGATAAGCCCCACCAGCAAGGCTTCCAGTATCAAAAATCACCCAAATCCTTGTGTCACATTAGTAACACATTATTTAATTAACTATTGTGGAATCACCCTGTACTAATAATCAGCCTTTAAAATCTAGACTAAGATTTTTATTTTTTTTAACCTGGAACTTCAGGTTATACGACTGAAAACCCTTCTTGGCAGCACATATGTTCCCTAATACAACTTCAAGGCCAACAGCTGCACAGTATGACCAGCAGGATTCACTTGCCTGTGAACACTAGGGAGGGCAAATATAGTAAAATAACTTTTCCCTAACAGCTCCTTAGTGCTAATGCACTAGTCCAAAATAAGCAACTCTGATTCTGTAATAATTATTCTGCTCTGGAAGTAGGGTGATTATTTTATTCTGGGATAATTACTCCATTTCCAAAGTGAAATAATAGTTATAGAATAAAATCATTTTTATTTTGGAATACTTCATCCACATGTGGGAGTTATTCTAGAACAGCTAAATTATACCCTCATAGTTAGAAGGGAACAGTCCTGCCAATCAATTTTCCTCATGCAGGCGAATCCTTAAATCATCATGCTTTTGAAAGGAACAGTGCAGAAGTTGTCGTTGCACAACTGGAGACCCCTACTGTTTAATTTCAAGAAGAACCTGCAATCACCTACAGTAACTCTGGTTAATAGTTCCCCTAAATCATTTAGAGAGGAGTCAATAAAATAAATTACAAGTACATCAAGTGATTTTTAGAGCATGCAGCAAATATTACTGGTAGATGAACCTCATCATATGATTTGAAAATAATATCCATGTCATTGAATGCCTTCTCCCCACTCACATGATCAGGAATTGCTGCCAAGGATGGCCCTGGTCTACACTCAAGAGGTAAATGCGGGTAGAGGAATATACCAGCAGCTGCAGCAGCATTTGATTTCTGAAGAAACTGGGAGATACCCCAGACTGCGCAGCGACTGTGCTATTTGCTCTAGGGTAACCACCTTAGACAGAAATTTAAATTTAAAACTCTTTACTTGAGAATGCATTCAAAATCTGTTTTGACTTTGACTACTGTTTTCTATCATACACAGCTCTAAAGAAATTAAGAAAGGAGTTCAATGGGCATTAAGCTAGGCAAAGAAGTCAGAAGGCTCAAAAGTTTAGGTTCCCACAGCAACAGTAATTCAGCAACATTCAAGATACAGAGCAAGCATAAATTAACAGTTATTGGAAATGCTGCATATGTTCAGTGTGGCCATGTTAACATTGCTATGGGAACCTTAACTTTTGAATAGATAAGCATACTACTAAAATAAAAATCATACAAGGAAATCATTACAGATTTTGCTGGAAAATACTGCATCCAATTCCTCATCTGAAATCACTTGATGCAGAGCATAAAGACCCTAAACACTCAAAAATCCAAACAGGTGAGAAAATAATCTCTAAGAACAGAGGAATCAGAGGAATAACTACCACTGACACTAGTGCTGCAACTTTACTTAAAATTTGAATTTATAGTCTAGCAGTATGCAAAATCTCCAAATTTAAAAGAGATGAAAAAATAGAAGTTCATGTACAGTTATCACTCTGCCCTCTTTTCCTCACAGATTTTTCATACATTAAATATTTTGAAAGAACAGAGTGGAAATTTGCTACTGGCTTTAGTCTTTTCCAGCACATTTCAATTTAGGGAAAAAAAATGAAGCTCTATTCTGACATACACTTATTTAGTAGCTGCAAGTCTGGATTGACTCTCTCACATTATCCTAATTAAACTCAATAGCGTTCATTTCAAAACAGCTTGATTTGGTCAGGTCTTTGGTGATGAAAGTTTTGGTATTTTCAAAGAACCTAGTGGCAGTAGGCTACTACTGCGCAGCCTTACACTCCAGGAGACTGGATGTCCCTTCAGGGTTAAAAGAACCAGTTCTACCACTCCATTCAATTCTCTGTGATGCATGATCTTGGGCAAGCCAGGCTTACTTCCCTAAGCTTCATTTCCTTGAGCTGTGAAGCAGGGATAAGGACACTCACGTCCCATTTGAGGCACAGGTCCAGTGCGTTAACTAAGTGGCTTTTCTCTCCTGTTTAAAACAATAACAAAATCTTCAAGGCAGTCTTTTTACAGTATTTGAACAGAATTCCAGCAGCATCTAAAATAATGGCTCTGCTAACTTTTCATCTATAAAAACAAAAACTAAAAGCTATTTTCTGCCACTTAAGCTTTTCATTTATGCGTGGCATGTATGGTTGGTCCCATCCAAAATCCTGTTGAACAAGTTTCTTCCCCAGAGTGACTGCAAGATCATCAAATATTTTGAACCAAGAAACAGGGCAAGTTTCAGAGTTCTGGAACTGCAGAACCAAGATAAATAGTGTTCTCCAGTCCAAGTAAATGCAAAAGGCTTTCTTGCTGATAACCTGGCAAGCATGCCTGGAATTGTACTAACATCAGCAGGATTTCCTTGCTCATAGCAAAAGCAGGATATTGGCTTTGAAACAAGCCACTCAGTTCAAAGAGACCCTAATCTAAATTATTTGAAGTGACTCTGATTTCTTGGCATTTACAGCACAGACTTAATGAAGATTACATGGGCCTATCACTTGAACATGTGCTCTGTGTATCATTAAGATTCTACTCAGGCCATGAACTTGAGTTTCCCTAAAGTGATTTAGAAAAAATAGAAAACAAACTAACACTGGTTAGAATAATGGTTTTACAAACTCAGAGATGTATGTTTCAAATAGGTAGTGACATCCCTTGCTAGTACATGTGAAACAGATAGAAAATTTTGCCCAGTATACTCATGACTGAATTTCTCACAGGAAAACACTCTATTATTTGGTCAAAATTAAAGAGTTTCTACTCCTTTATATACACTGATTCCTTATGTTCTTTCTCCACCAGGCAGGGTACTGTATTTTCTAGACTGGAAGAAACAAGACTTCCGTGAAAACTGCCAAAATAACACAAAGTTTAGGTGACAGAATTATCTTTTCAAACTGTACTTAAGTTGTTGCATGAGAAGAACTGAAAGCATGGTTTAATTGAAGCCCCTGTCATTTCAAGATGTTTGCAGCTATCCTTCAACAAACTGCCAAGTGCTTTAATCACCAGCTGCCTTCTTTGTTTAGTCACCTCACATAAATGGTAACCTGCATATATTTCAACCTCCATACCTCTATGTCCAGTATTCTGAAACCACTCCTGTGCTGCAGCCAGGACCCTCACCATCTCTGCTCACTTTAGATCCAGCCCAGCCTCACAGCATGAAGGACACTTCTGTCTGGATAGGCTCCACTGGTGTCCAAAACTCTGATTTGTTTCTGAGTCAGCTCCTTTCCTAATTGCTCTTCCTATGTGGCTTCTCCAACATCCTCTGAAGCTCTACTGTTGAATCCAAATTATTTTCCTTCAAAAGTTATAGCAGCAGAAATGTAGTTGTATATTTATTCACTCAGTCCATGAAGTGAGAAAAAAAGGCATCATGGTTTCTTGTGAAACTAGTAAGTTATCTTTAAATTATTTAACATATCTTATGTTCATCAACAGATCTTCAATGAACTTTGTCAGGCATTTAGGTGGTAAATTTTTGAAAAAATATTCCCACACCTCATTAACTTAACTCTGATTTACTGTCAAATTTCTAGCCTTACTGACTCCCATTTATGACAGGTGGGAATTATTTAGTTTGGTTTTCTGAGATAGCAATGGGAGTCACCAAAGAAGAAGATCCTTCCAGGTTACTTTGTGTTTATATGACAATAGCTATCAGCTTGTCACAGTTTTATCATCACACTTCTAACTACAGAAACTATCTCTGCTGTTCAGCATGTTTTTAGCCATTACTTGCCCTCCTGATCTCCATTCCACTCTTAGAGGCATCTTCCAATTTCAGGATGTACAGAGCACTCATCTCTGCATTCTGACATACTATGGAAAGCATAGTGTACTGAAACCATTCCACTAGTCTACAAGTTCCCTATTCACTTCAGCATCTGGTGTTGGTATGAGTCAAAAATAAAAAAAATAAAAAAGAAGAAAAAAAAATTAAAAAAAAAAAAAAATCAAGATTATGTAATACATCTCTTTCAGATTCCAGCATCAACCCCAACAGTATACACAACATTCCAAATTTTGGTAAAAACTACTCCCTATTAGCTCTTGCTACCTCTAATAACCACCATACAAGCATTCAAACATTTAAATTAGACAGACAACTTTTTCTCTTACCCTTAATTTCCTCTTTCCTTTTGACCTGATCTCTTGCCAAATATAAACTAAAAGTAGTTCATGACTGGTTCAAGCTATTCTCCCACTTAATGGCCTAACATGGTAAGGACTACAGCACTAATAGTGAAGGAGTCAGGTTATTTAACCACAACAGTGCCTCCTGGCTAGATGCAGATGAGTCTCATTTATAACCTGATGCCTTGTCAAAAGATCCATATCCTGTATGCAAATCATTATGCTAATTTGTTTTATTGAATATCCAAATTCATCACACTCTAAAATGCTAGCCAAAAAATTTGTTTCTGAAATGTCAAGGAGATTAAGCTCTGCCTAGATGTTTCTGTTTAGGTAATAGTAAATGCACAGTGATAGATATCTTAATGTACACAAGTTCTAATGAATTGTGTGTCTAAGGAAACTGAAAACATCTGCATGTCAACTTTACAGGTGACTCAGTGCAGGTTTGCTTCCCTTCAGGTCTCATTTCATACTGCTTTTTTAGAGCACAGGGGTGCTCTAAAACACTTCAGAGAAAACAGCAAGGATTGTGCAAAGTCCAGGTAAAGTTTACATTCCCTGCATCATTTTACTGTATATCTCTTTTGTTAGTGAGATGTTGAATCTCCTTTTCCTTTACTACTGTGTTTGGACCTCATAAGCAAATAAGATTAATTAAATAAAGAGGACATGCACAATATCACACGAGTCAAAAGATGATACATAATTGCTGACTGAAGACTAGTCCTAAAATCCGCTACAAACCAAGTCATGGTAGTTTGTCAGCAGAATACCATCATATTTATAAAAATCAAGTTCTGCTTTAAAATGAACTATGCTGACTACCATATCTCAGACAGTTATGCCTATAGACCTGCACCTGACCCATATCTACTTGATGAGAAAAGGACCAAAAAAAACCTTCAAATATGATGTTGCTCTTTAGATACTAAATCTTTCCCCATTTCTACTGCTATTGAAGCCCTCAAGACAGTACATTTTTCTCTGTGTGAAAGCCCAACCCTCCTCTGTATTTACAGCACCTCTCAAATTCCTGTGATCACTCATCATTTCATCATTACTCCCAACTTTTGTGCCAGAGGTCAACATCAAAATATTACTTGCTGGAGGCCCAAAACCTTGTGGAATTCCCCTAGTAGGTCGTCATAGAGCAAATCGGGGTTTTCCTTCTTTGTCTCTGCCTGCCACCCTTCCAACTTTAGATCCTTTTGTATCATATAGTACCTGTTTTTTCATCTTTCCTTCTGTTCAATCAAACATTCTCTATGTGGCACTGTACTATAAATTCAGCTTTACTGTCTTTGGAGATAGCAGCAGTATTTTCCTCTCCATTTAGTGTGTACAGCTGTCTATCTAGCCACAGAAGAGAACAGCTATCAACTGGGTGAGCAGATGAGGGGAAAAGCATTCCCAGACAAGATACCCTCCCAAGTGCCACTCACTAGTGGCAGCTGTCACCTCCCTTTCCACTCTTACCAAACCCATCCTTCCTGTCCTGCCTGAAAAACAGCATGTTACAGCAGCCCTCACTAAATGGGAGGTGCAATGTGTGATTACTTTGCACCTCTCCTTCCCCAGAAACCCAGAACCCAAACCCTCAAAGCATCAGAGCTGTCTCTGTTCAGTATCAAATGATGCCAGTACTCCAGGCAAGGTCCTATTAACAGCAGAAAGTCAGATACCAATAAAGCAAAAAAAAAAAAAAAAAAAAAAAATTAACCTAAAAAGAGCTGATCCAAGCTGTCAGTAAGCAGGGGCTTTGGGCACAAGGCAGGATCGAGTCCCTGAACTGCAGTGTGAAAATAGTGAGACAGTTGGTTTTAATTATTTACCCATTCTAATCCTGCTGATTTTAACATTTAATCCAAAGAAAAAAATTAAGGATTAGAATATATGACATTGACCTAGCCATGAACTACAACACAAGTACATTGCCCATTACAGCTACATTTTCACTGCCAATGTAATTTTCTGAATCCTTAAATTTTATCAAATGTTTGGGAGATTTTACCAAGACAAAAGAGAATTTTCCACATCCATCCCATATAAGTGATTGCTCTTAATAAGGATAAGCAATCTTATCTTGCACAACTTTCCATAAAACAAAGATCTCAAAACATCTGGGTTTTTTTACAAATTAAAAACTACTAGTTGAACACACAAAATACAAAGATAAACCTACCCAAATTACAGAGATATTTCCATATGTTTCTTGAATACTTGGACTGTGAAGGCATCCCTCTTCTGATTGTGCTGAAGTAACAGGCACAGACTCCAAGCAGTCCGGCAGCATTGGTCAAAAAATTACTCTAGATCTGTCCAGTAGAGGGCAATGACATACACACACAGAGTGAAAAGCTGAATTTGAAATGTACGCTTGTAAAAAACAAAACTAATGGTTTAAGACTTATGATTTAAGAAATCTCTATAGTTCTAAAGCATTAATGACTGTTTTATCTATAATATTTATATTCAAGGGTATACAGATCAGTGCCCTCCATTTTAATGCTTCAAAGAACTTCCAAATTTAAAATTACACATTAAAAATCTTTTGATGTTTTTGCAAAATTGTCCACTGTCTATACAGAAACAAGTCAGCCTTACATAAAAGAACAATATATCTTTATTTTACGTTTGGCTACAGGAAAAATGGAAGAAAGTGTTTTTGTCCCTTCAGCAACACACATTTTAGTTGCTAAAAAAACTTCACTTTTTGTTTAAAATTTGTCCAGAAGGATACTGTTAAATCATTTTCTTCCCATCACACACCCACCTACTACAAGAAATGCTCACAGCCATTAAATAAGATACTGTGTTTGCATGGAAAGCTGCTGCTGCAGCCCAGCTGCATCTTTTACAGTTCTCAGGAAATTTTTTTTTTTTTTTAAACTACACTTAGAAATAACCCAAAACTTCACCGGGGTCTGCAGCACATTTGGACTTGTAGGTAACAAAGGAGGCTGGGGCTGAAGCACTGAACCACCCCTGCCAGCTCCTGAGGGACTCCAATTGCAAGGTAGGATTGAAAGCAGTGCCCAGCACCTCTGTCCCTCCAAGGACAAGAGGAGCCCTTCTGGAGAAAACCCACAGATGGACACAAGCCACCACAAGTGTTTGTTTATGTCTTGTTGTGACTTGTTTCAAGTGCTGTCACCTCAGGTTATCTAGGCTCCCAAAACTTTCCACCACGGTTTTGTATGATCTCAGGTTACATTCTCAGATCTCCTACCCCTGTGCTGCAGATCCAGAGAGAACACAGCTGTTAAACACACCCCCAATAGCAGGCATGAAAATGAGATGCAACTCACAAATAATGGTAAATTTTCTGATTTTTTTTTTTTTTTTTTAAGTATGGCAAAGAATAGATCATGTCAACACATGTCATCATCTGAATAGTTTTTTCCAGAGTATCCAACTTACTTGGCTGAATGTGGTAGTCCCTACGGCAGCTGGTCAGAACCCAGAATTTGCTACAAAAGTTCTGCAGTACACTCCACTCCAGGGGGGAGGAACAAGCTTCCCAAAGCCCAAGCGCACTGGCTGTTGCCAGAGTTAGCAGGCAGTGGGCGAGAACTCCTCCAGCTCCTTTTATCAAGATGTTCATCTCATGATCTACTGGTTTCCTAGCAGCTGCCACAGCTGGAAGTGCGAGAGAGTCCCCCAGGCTGAAGCAGCATGCATGGAGCAGCTGCCCAGTTCAGAGAGTGTGAAGGCCCTGGAGCCTGCAGTGCAGACAGCAAGCCAGCAAGAAACTTGGATTGTGGTGAAAGCTCATCAAAGTAGAAGCTTCTAGGACAGCTTTACACTTCATACGGTTTGGATTTGCCTGTGCAAAAGAGACTTTTTTAGAAGATCCACAACTCACTGTGATTTACACTTCAAGGGCTCACTCTTGCATGTTGTATGGTAATCCCTCCCTGCTCTGGTCACATTCACCTCAGATGTTTTATGTTTTCTTCATTACAGACACCTCAAAAGTGTTTGCTTTTATAAATCAAAACAGCTGTTTGAAGAACTTGATTGAAGTTTTAGAGAAGTGCAGTTATGACACATGTATGACAAATTATGTCAAATAGTTTATAGCCTTAGGTACAGCCTGTGTACAAAGCACTTGCAGCATTTATCAAGAGTGATGGACAGAAGAATTTTCTCATTATTAAAGGTAATTGGGGTTAAGAAGTTAACCTACTTTTTATAATTCTTTAAAAGAAGATGTCATTTAAACAAATTTGAACTCACTGAAAAATTTGCTTCGTATATTCTCAGACAGAAAAAAAGTTAACATACTGATTTTTCATGTTAGATATTGACCAAATGTGTCTATTTTAAGGGAAAAATAGATTTGGGTTTCTTTTTGGGGGGGCTTGGGTTTTCTTACTACTGTACTTTCTATGTATGTTTATGGTACCATTGCAATATGAGATATTAAAATCTTGTCATGAAACTGATATTAATGTGATTTAGCTATCAGAATACTAATTAAGTATTATCAATAATCTACCTGCTTCAAGGATGGAAACTACTAATTTTGATAGAATTAACATGCCTGTCACTATTGTAGGCTTACCTCACCAGAAAAGCAAAGTACAAGATATATCTAGAAAGGATGTATCTACAAATAGCATATCATCATCTTCCAACTTCAATCAATTTGTATCTGTCAACATACAGAGAGTTTCTGTATGCTTGGGCTTCTGTAAGCTTGACTCAGGGAAATCCCTTCATATGGAGCAAAACAAACATTTTAGCATTTCACGTCTGTATCCCAGAAGCACCTGCACATTTTGCTTATGGGTTTGATTTTTTTTATTTTTAATGCTATGAAGATCGTATCTCAAAGGCCTTTTGGCAAACTATCAGGACAGAAAAATACCCTAGCAAATAAAAATATGTCCTCTGTGATACACAGGCCCATGTCAGAAGGTAGCAATCACCACGAGCCACAACACCTAGGCTACATGAGCCAGATATGGAATTAGGGTGGTGTGAAGAGTCGGCACTCAAGAACAAAATACAGGAGGAATTTCAAGACATGCAGGTTACCCAGACAAGATGGCACAGGACAAAGCTCAAGGGTGCCTGTATGGAAGCCTGGCAAGGACACAGAAAGGGTCTGCAGCCAGCACGCTCATACAGCACACAGGACATGCCACACCAGGAAGGCAGAGAGACGCTTACACAGTTCCAGTACTTTTACTTTACAGACACAGAAAAAAATCAAAGCTGCTAGCAAGGAAAGCTATTTTGTGTTAACTAGATAGAAGTTTTTTTAATATAGTAAAATCATTCTACTGCTCTGCCATAATAAAGCATTTCCCACGAGATTTCTGTCCTTGAGTCCAGCAGCAATCATTTTTCCTAACCCAAAACCCAGTGAACCATCTGCTTCTCAAGAAAAGGTACTTCCTGCTATAATTAATATACATTTTCCATACATTCTAATGAAGCCATTTATTTTCCCTAAGGCCAGTAACACACTAATATAAACTGTTGTCAAAAAGTCAGCAGCAGCTAAACCTCACCTGCAGTGTATTTTCCTACCTCTTACAGGCAAGCATAGAGCCTGGATGAGTCCTGTTCCCTGTCTCACCTCACCCTCCCCGACTTCAATACCCCAGGGAAATGAACTAAGGAATGCAGGAATGTAAGGAGCCAAATCAAGAGATACATCCTCAGTTTCAACAGTCAGAAGGCTCAGAACATACGTGACCCATAGCTTAGAGATGTGAGCATGCTGACACTGCTCTGATGGCAGCAGAGCTCTGCAGGGCATAAACAACACAGACGTGCCTAAGGCAGGAAGCCTCTAAGCATGCAAGTGAGCAGTCACAAAGATATAATTTTGCTGAGTGATGTCCTATGAACCTAACAGGTGTGAGGAAGGCAGGCGATGCTCCAATTCCAATAGCCAGCTTGGAAGGAGTCAATCACATCTAGTACAGACCAGCTGAGGCTGAAGAGAGCCCAAGTACAGAAACTGTCTCTCACTTGCGCATTTTGTTGCTCAAGTCATGAGTGAGCTTTTAAAACTGTAAGGGCTTAGCAAGGTCTGTCAAAAGCCCCTAACAGTGGCTGCTGCAAAACATTCTTTCTGTGGCTGATTTTAGCTCTTTCAGACAAGTTCACAGATCCACTGAGCAAGGTAAAGATTTAAAAGAATAAAACCAATCCTTTTTTACTGCTCCCTACAACTCATAACCCAACTTCAAATTTGAGACACTGGATAGTTTTGCAATGAAGATCCATAGACACAGAGGTCTGCTTTGGAACAAGACAGAACCTAGAAATATGTTCATCTGGACTTCCTTTTTAAAGCATGAGATTTGCCTGATTACACCTTCCAGTGTTTTATGGTTAGCTCTGAAAATACCCTGCTAGCCTTAACCATTATTGCCTTAAGAACCTATTCAACTGCTTTTTTCTTTTTGTATCACTAAAGTTGAATCAACAAGATTGCAGAGATCTGTCTGAGATCAGAGTAACTGCAGAGCTGAATTTAGCCCAGTGGTATTTTTGTTTAAAGGAACAGCACTGAATGGAGAAACACTGTACTCATGAGTGTTTTGGAACTGCATGAAGGACAAACTCATTAGGCAAAAAAGTGGTACTTCTATCTAGATCTAGTAATTGTACGAGTAGCATTTTAACAGTTCATCTGGAGATCCCTTCAGTAACTACTGCTTTCTAAAGAGGTGTTTTTAAAAGACCTTATTACTATATCAGGGAGGAAAAAAGGAACATAGCAAATGAAATATATGGAAATACATTAAATGTGACTAATGAAATTTATGCCTAAATGTCATATTTTCATCAATTCACATAATTACTTCTTATTTCTTACACTGGATTTTAAGGAAAAAAAATAATCTCTGCACCTGCCCCCTCTCCCCAAAGGGAACAAAAAATAATTTTAAAAGGCAAGATGAAGCTGCTAAATACAATTCAATGCAAATCATAGAATAATTCACCTTGGACAGGTCTCTGGAGTTTTCTAGTCCAACCTTTTGCTTAAAGCAGGGTCAAGCCAAGATCAGGGTTTTATCAGTTGAGTCTTGAAAACCTTCAATGGTGGAAGCTGAACAACCTGTCTGAGCAACCTGCCCCACTGCTTGACTGCTTTCAGAGAGAAAAAGCTTTTCACTATAGCCAACCTAAACCCCTTGTTGCAACTTAGGTCCACTGTCTCTTGTCCTTCTGCCATGCACTGCTCTGAAGAGCCTGACTCCATCTCCTCAATAACCTCTTCTAGAATTGGTGGACTACTAGTAGCTCCAGCTGCATCACCTCTTCTCTAGGCTGAACAAGCCCAATTTCTTCAGCCTCTCTTCACCTGCCACGGGCTTCAGCCACAGCCATCTTGGTGGCCTCCTCTAAACTCTATATAAATGTCTTTCTTGTATTTGAGGATCCAAAACTGGACACAGCACCCCAAGGGCAGCCTAAGAATTTCTGAGTGGAGGGACATAACCACATAGCTCTACCTACATGCCATACTTCTTTTACTATAGCCCAGCATGCTGTTAGCTGCTGCCTCTACTGCCAGGGCATGTTCCTGACTTATATGCAGTTTGTCTTCTACCAGGCCTACAAAGTTCTTTTCTGCCAAGCTGTTCCCTGGCCTGTACTGTTCCAAGGTAGGGCTCCACCCCACGTGTGGGACTTGGCATTTGCTCTTGCTAAATTCCATAAGGCTCCTGCTGGCCCTTCCATCCAGCCTGTCTAGGTCCCTCAAGGGTGGCTCTGCCTTTAAGCATTTTGACTGGTTCCTACAGTTTGGTATTCTCCCTCAAAATAAGAGCAAGCCCTCCATCATCCCCTCCAGGTCACTGCCAAAGCTATTCATTGACAGGTGTCAGAATAGACCCCTGTGGTACTCAGTTCAAGCAGACTTATTAGTGAGAATATATCCATCTGGTACATCCAAACTGTTAGCATTTAATAAGCAGGCAGGATTTCGAGGCATAAGATCATAAGTATAGCAGCATATCCAAATTTAATATTTAATAGAATAAAAATCAGCTTTTAGATTGTAAAAGTCAAAGAAATCAGCTTTCAGATTGCTATTTACACTACCTAACTTTTAGCATTAAGCCTAGTTAGCACTGGCTTCCTTTTTAGTGAGCAGAGAAAAAAAGTCAGTACAAGCTGGGGACCAGCTGGTTGGACAGGTTAGCAGCTCTGCAAAAACAGATGTCAAACAACAGGGTGTTGACAAAAAGTGAAAGTACAGCAGTGGAGAACAAATGTTTAAGACTCTTACTTAAATAGCAGAGGGTGCTAGAAGATACCCCAGGAGAGGCTAGAGGAACTGGGCTAGGTTACTTGAAAAGGAGAAAGCCAAGAACCAATTGCTGAATTCAACAAGCTAAACGCAAGTTGTAGGGAAGGTGGCATGAGAATGTTCTCACAAGTGCACAACAAAAGAAGAGATAATTTGTAACAAATTGTGATGCCAGAAATTCTGATCCAACATAAGGAATAAATTAATCAAAGGGGTTCAGCACTGATAAAGGTGCTCAGAGAGGCTGCAAACTCTTCATTCTTGGACATTTTAAAAACTCCACTGGATAGGCCTTGAGCAATCTGATCTAACTTGGAAGTTAGCCAAGATTTGAGCAAGGGGTTGGGTCAGTGACTCTAAGAGGGCCCTGCTAGTCTAAATTTTTCTGTGATTCTGTGAGAAAGGCTCCTTCAGTGGGTGATTCATCTTGTCTTAAAATAGGTGTCTAAAATAGATTAGATGAGTCACCATCTGGTGGTGCCTGTGTCTCGCTGAAAATATTCTCCACTGAATACAAAGGCAACCTAAGCTGACCAGCTATGATTAAAAGTCTTACAGTGAGACATCTGTAAATGGGAAGAGAAGAGAATCATCATTAGTGACTTGTGCCCCAAACTGATAAAATTCTTGCCTTGTTTATATATTACCCCTTTAGGGCATTAACCACCTCCTTAATAACCAAACTCAGTTGTGGGAGAAGGTGGACAAAACCCTCACATAACACATAAAAATTAAAAATTAAAGTAACTTAGAATTGGAGCTGCACAGCTATCTTAAACACTTTGTTGTCATTTGAGCAATTCCCTTCATAATGCAACGGCTACAGTTTTATGATTAGGATTATATTATAATATAGAATATTTTTATCTTTAAAGACAGCTTACAAATTAGAAGCTGATAGGATGGTTTTCCCTAGCATGAAGATATTTCTATCTTCTATCTATCTTCACACACCATAGCAGATAAAGGAGAGTGAGTTTAAATATACAGATCATATATTTCTTTAAAAATATTGTTGGTTATTATTATTGTTGTTATTATTATTGTTGTTATTATTATTAACTGTAAATATTTAAGAACACAGTTTAGAGGTGTCTGAAATGTTCATTGAGAAGAAAAGCTACAGATATTTAACAGGAGTAAGTAGAAACCATTGAAGTTGCAAGCGTTTTTTTGGTCCTTGGAAACAGTATTTAGCTAGAAAACATTTTTTTTTTTTCCTGGAAGCTGGAAGGAAAGAAAAAAAGGAGGCAGATAAAAAAGAAAAATCAAATCTTTTTTCAGCCCTCCACATCAACAGAATGATTTTATTTTCTTTTATCTGAAAAACTGAAATATAATTAAAAATATTAAATAGATTTTAAAAGCCACTTTAAAAACAATTAAGGTCTATAGAACTGTATTGCTTACACATCTAATAAAATCAGCATAACTTTTTCCTGAGGGAGATGGTATTTTTCCTACATACACCACAGATTCTCCTAAAGCAAACTTCCCTGTTGTTTCCTCGATATCCAGCATCCATTTGTTTGGTACATCGCACAGGGGACAGGAAGTTCCTAGGCTGTAAAAAATTACCCAAAATGAGAGCAATACCACAGAAAACTGTGGTTGAAGGCAACCGGAAAAACAGAAGGAGCAAGTAATTTCTACTACATGTGCTTTGTTTGGCAGCAGAAACAAAGGTGGGTGAGCCAAGATGAAAGCAAGTACTTTCCAAAAAAGGCAGTTCTAGTTTTGCCACACAGCTGACAAAGTCTATGAAACTATCTCACAGGTCCTCCAACCAGCCCTGCCTGCAAGGAAGTCACTCAGCACATCCCTGAGCAAGACAAGAGGGGAGTGCAAGGACAGAGAGACAACTGACAAACATATTTCCTCATAAGAAGTGGTCCTGAGCCAAGCACCACCTCTCAAAGCAGCCTATCTGGTGGTTTGGAAACCAGCCCCTCTTTTAACTACTTCCCTGTCACAGTGGAACAAATTAAAACATGAGTGCTCATTCCCTCTTGTCACTTAGCCATCACTAAGAAAGAGAATGTTCCAAGCACCTTCAGAGAACATGAATCAAAACTTAAAAAAACTGTTCGCATGTATTAGGTTCAAAAACAGTCTACACTGATTAAGGAGAAAAGTCAATCCTATAGAAGTCTTTGCCAAGACCACCAAACCCAAGATTTTACATTTCACTGCTGTTTCAGAACCACTCTTGAAACTTCTAACATTTCAGCTAGGCAAATGTGAAGACTTTATTAATTTACAATTAACAGAGACCAATTCACACGTGCTTATTCTGAGAACTAGTCTTTAGTCCAAAGGCATTCTGTTAGCTAATTGTAAGATAGGAAATTACTCTGTGAACAAAAATATTTCAGATTCTGGTTTTTATTTGAGGGCATAAAGATTTCTATATTGACACATACCCAATACCATCATATCTTATTTTTCTTTTGAAGTGAGAACTATGAAATATTGAATCCTATGTGAGAACATGCATAAGATGTCTGGTTTTAAAAAAAGCTTGCCCATGCTTTTTCTACAACAAGGCCAGATCAAAAACTTCAGGGGCAAGCTCTTAGAATTTTGAATGAGTTTTAGTCTTTACAAATATCTTCCAGCATGTTCAGGCAGTCAGCTTTAATCACACATTCTGGGGAAATATCATATTTTGTCTTACCCAGAAGTGTCATCCTATTTTGCACAACTGAATTTCTGAAATCTCAAATTGATTCACTGTAACTACAGTAAAACCATCATGTATCAAGTCATTCTATGAGAAGTCCCCATCTCCCCACTCCACATAGGAAAAAGAAAAAAACAGCCATAATTATGAAAACAGAAGAGGAGAAGAGAGGTATATAAGAAACTGCCATTTGTCTGGCTTGCCTACTCAAAACTTTTTCCAACCTAATTCCACAGATCAGTAGAAAAAGAAACAGTTTAATGCTTCCTTATAACTTGTAAGGGCTAAGCATTGGCAAGATCCCGATACCTGCTTTCATGTGGGGACAAGTTTGTGATATAACTTGAAATCAAAGTCATCACTGATTTACTTCGAGCAAATTTACTAGTCCTGATTGTGACAAAAAAAAATTGGCTCAATTTGAAAGTGAAAGCACTTTTTTAATCAAGCTTTGGAACATAAGAGTGACAGAGAACCTCATTCATCAGACATATGAAAAATAGGTAACACCACTGAGCAACAGCTAAGTAAATACAACCACCATTTATCAAAAACACACAAATACCAGTCTCAATCTAGGAAGGCATTTCAGAATGAAAAAAAAAAAATACTTTGAGTTAACAGGACTTCAATATTTAAAATGCTTTTTAAAAATAATTTATGGGTAAAGGAAAAAAAAATCTTCCAGATTTTCAAAACTGGGGTCAAAACCAGTCTAACTGCATATTGACATTCACAACCAGAGTGTGTAAGCACTGCTGACATATACATAAGGAAACACTGAAAGCACCTGGAAGGAACAGACTCAAGAGAGTAACATGGAAACAGTCATTCAGTAAAAGCTCTGACAATTTTCAGACCAAGTCTCCACTCTTCCACTCAAGGTTTGCAGAAATTCAGATCTACACCAGAGCAACAGCACATCTTCAAGAGGGACAACATTGCAGCAGAGAATCTCAGAGTGAGTTAAATCCTTTAGATGTCTGATCTTAAAGGTTTACACTTAAAAACTAGGAAAATAGGACCTTTCATACTTTCTAAAGGGGAGACAAGACAGACGCCTACAGAACACCAGTCTTCTGATAGAAACATTATAAACACTACTCAAATGAGGTATCAATTAATTCTCAGGCCACATATCATTAATCACAGCAGAGCAACTAGACACAGTCAGAGAGACTGCAAGCAAGAGGACAAAAATGATGAAAAGGTACAAAACAATTTAGTGATGATACAATGAACCCTGGGGGGCGGGGGTGGGGAAGGGAAAGATGATTGAAAACCAGGTTGTTCTCTCTCAGCTTTGTCTGACTTTCCAACAGTATGGATGCATGCAAATTAAGGGCCAAAGTTAACTTCATGCCAAAGAAGTAAAATGAGAACAGCTCTTTTACCCCTCTCATGTCCTGAGGTTTACAGTGTATGAAAATCACACACTATGAATTCAGATGGATGTATGAAAACATCATGGTGCCAGGTTCACATCATTCTGCTCCAGAGTAAAAATTCATCCTCTACTGACAGACATCAGGGGCTGCTCCTCTGATTCACTTTCCCCACAGAAGAACTGTTTGCCTGTTCTTTAGGAGGATCCAAGACCACCTGAGACAGAACAGTTACATGGACAGCATCCAGCATCAACTCTTTTGTCCCTGAATAGTCAAGGCCTTTCCTCCTACCTCCCAACTACAACATAATTTTCCCAGTCCTGCTGGAACTGTTTTTCTGTTCCAAGCAGCATGCCAGGACACTCCTGAGGCACATGGTAATTATGGACCCCTCCAGGTGACTTCTCCATCGCACCCAACTCCTACCTGGCAGATTCCCACTGAATGGTTTTCCCTGCTTTGCAGGATAAAGCTGACTGGGGAGCAGTAGGACTGTGGCAGAATACATTCTCCTAACATGTCAGACTATCTAATACATTAAAAAAAATAATAGCCTAGCTTCATGCTCAACACCTCTCCCTCTGGCTGTTCTTGGCACGCTATTTTTACATATATTAGAATAAAAAAGTTTACAATGTGTTCAGTAAGCTGAGAGCCAAAGTGAGGCCATCCTTAAAATATGTTCAGTTTCCTACTCCCAACAAACTGCTCCTACACTAATGTCTGCAACTAGACTCTTAGGACTAGGATGGAATTTCAATTTTTCATAGATTTATTGTTTGTTGCAGTGAACTTGTTCTAAACAAGAAAATTCATCAAAGGCTGCCCTACAATAAGAAAAAACAAACAAACAAAAAGCAAACAAAAAAATCCCAGACCAAACCACAGGAAAAGAAAAACCAACAAGCCAGAACAATTTCTGAAGGACTGCTTGTGTTATACCTAGAAGAATATAGGGACTTGCACAGAAGATTTCCCAGAATGAGTTTAATGCTTTGACCATGAATGAGGAAAAAGAACAGAGCAGGTCTGAGACAGATGATGAAACACACAAGAAAGACTACAGGAAAATAGAATAACATCAAACTGGCTTTGCTAACACTTACTCTTAGTTTGTCCAAATTTGATATGCTTGCTTTTGCTCTTCCAAAGTATTCTGATTGAATAGCACAGCAGCAAAGCAAAGTTTTTGTACAATCTAATCATCCTCCGCCATCATTTTTAAGCCATAGTACTATTGGTCAAACCTTGATTTATATTTATTTGCTAAGTAATCTAATTAAATACCACATCAACAACAACAAATAATAATAAGATATGTATAGCTACACTTTATACCATGACTTGAAAATTCTGGATAAACCCATAATCTGACAGATTGCTGGTAATTCCAGATTCTTGTCCACTGTGCCCAATAAATGCACATGCTTGACTGCTTTCTTATTGTAAAATTAAAAGAAAAACTTAAAAAATAAGGCCTTAAAAAAACCCCAACAGTAAGAGAGTTCAGAAAGTGCGTTTCAATGTGATTACAATACTTCTTTGGTAAATTAAGCCACAGCCTTTGGCCACAACGTGACCCAAAGTATGTTGTAATGGTCCACAAATTAAGTGCCTGCTATATGTTATGACTTAGGTATGTACTGCAAAACCTGACTTCTTTGTACTTTAAAATATAGGAAGAGGAATTTTTATGTCCTATGACAGAATGCTTTATTAAAAATAAAGATGTTTCAAGAACTTGTAATATTTGCAGAAAAGAACACTTCAGCAATAAAATACATATTTGGAGCATTTCTGGTTTTACAGTGAGGCAAGTTACATCAGCTTTAAAAAAAAAAATAAATCACAACAAAACCAGCCTACACAAATATGTTCAGGTCCTCTCTTACTACAACATCAGCATGAGAATATCCCTCGTGTGTGTACACCACTAGACAAGTTCTCTCACACACACGTCCTCTGACACAAGCACTCCTGCCTTTGCATGCTTGCACACAAACACTGCACTCACATGTGGAGCTTCTCGCACGTAATCAATCCTCCGAGCTCTGGCGCTCTCTCACACAAACACAGACATGCTTCATACCTTCTCCTGCACTGGAAAACCATGTGAACCATCTGTCACTATTTAATCTCCCAACCCAAGCTAAGCAAATATGTCCCATCTCAACCCCAGAGAGCCTTTCTAGAAATACACTCTTCACAAATAAACCATTGTTTTTGCTGCTGCCTACCTAACACTAATTTTTTTTCCACTCAATCTCTTCTCTTTTTGCTGTCCTGTGCCCCACAGAAGGGTCTATTTTGCTGCTCATTACAGCAGACAGGCCTCAAGCAGTCCAGAGTTGGATATTGCATAGCCAGGGCCAAGACACATTTTGCAATAGGCAGCATACCCCAAACTACACACTGAGATCAGTGAGCACCACAGATTTCCCTTTTTGTTCATAACTTCACCCTTCACTGGTCTTTGATTGCTGAGTGTTTAAGGAAATGGACACAGAGAAATAATCTTTTTTAAAAGAGATAGTAGTTATCATCAGAAAAGAAGAAAGAAACCTACGCTTCAAAACCTTGACTGACTATACTTCCATTTCATAGGTGAAAAAGGAAGGAGCAATTGAATTGTTTGGGGAAAACCTCTCAAAATACAGTCTCAGGACAGAGGGGCTTAAAGAAGCCTGAAAGCTTTGGTGTGCCAAAGACAGGTTGGACAAAACACAGAAGAAAGACTACCTTGTTTTAGGAATCTCAGAAGTGCTGCTGAAAGCAGCATGCTGGACTTGTAAGGAACAGCATCAAAAGCAAGGCTTAAGTACTTTCAACATTTCAGGGAATGTAACAGTACCCCCCATAACCAGTGCAGAAGGTTGCTATTGCTCCCAAAGGTGTTTATTAAACTCTATGAAATATGTCTCCCAATTAAATGTCTCTTTAAACCACCGCTCCTTCTTTTCACAAATGAGAACAGAAGTTCCCATCTATCTTTTGTACCAAAGAGACCCCTCAGGACCTCTGAGGGTGATACTGCCACACTGGACCTTATAGCAGTCCTGAAGAATTGGAGCAAATTTCTTTCTGGAGACAGAGCCAAAACAAAAACCTCAGCATCTCCCATAGTGAAAAGTCTCCAAACTGAGGATTAAACCACAGAGTTTCTGGTGCACATGGTGTGGACCAAGCCCACATCCACTCCTAAGAAAGGAGCCAAAACATAGTTGACATAGCAACACGTTGCTTTCTTCTAAAGATGATTAAGTTGGCATGCACTTTAAGAAAGATTTAGATAGATGCAGATTCCAGCTTTACCAAAATATTCATTTTATTAGGGAGAAGGTGGGGGAAGTAGTGTCTGCATACTTTTAGAAAGATAAATTGTTGCATGATTTCTGTTTGTACAGCACTTGGGGTAATGTCACCTACTAGGGCTATGACTTACAGCAAAGACTTTGGGAAAGGGGGAAGCTCCCTCTTTCAGGAAACAGAGCCATAGTTGAGAAACCTCTGCAGGCAACTAAACAGTTTTATTAACAAGTGAAAGAAAAGCATCCCACTGGAGAAACTAACATTTAAAAGTCTAGGAACCATACACTTTCAGCAGAACTAGTCAGCAGACTTTAGATGTTACTGCAGAACAGGGAGAGCTTGAGCAAACAAAACCCTCAAGTGTAAGAAAGCTCTGCATATCAGCCTTTTCTGAAAACAAATTCCCTAGAACTACCTGTCTTCAGCACCTACAGCAAGTGGTACATGCAGTGGCATGAGCAGACTTCAGGATAGAGAAACCAGTCTTCTCCCGTGACCAACTGACCTCAGTGAAATGAGTTTCAATTTTTTCATCAATTTTTTCTTGATGTCAAGCTTCTTTCACATTTCACACCACACACCTCTCACATAATTGTAGCTAGTGTCTGTGCCCTAGGAGAATTCAAATCAGGACAGAAAACTTGTCCAAGTTACAAGGATTCTTAAAATGATTAATGAAAAAAAAATTATATGAAGACTGCTAGCAGCAAGTGAAAAAAGTTCCATGATATTCTACTTAGGTCTTCTTTATTTAGCTATTGTAATAACCATTACTTTTGAATTGTGTTTAAGCCTTAAAGGAAAGAGACCCTTGATTATCCGAGAGAGATACCAGCAAATGAAAGATGGTTGGGCAGTGGCTAATCCCCCAATGTTGCCCTACTGCTTTATTCCTAGAAATGTCCCCAAACCTTCTAGTGACAAATTGTATAGTAAAGGCCAGAATGGAACTACTTCAATGGAGCAGATTGCTATAGGTGGAGAGATTATTTGTAAAGGTGGCTGAGAGATTGTGGTCTTTGACTTCAACCTAAATATTAATGACAAGTGGTCCATATAATTAGCAACAATCAGGAAAAAACTTTTGCTTTTTACAAACTTAGCAGAAATTTTGCTCTCAGTTTTTTTTTTTTGTTTTTTTTTTTGGTTTTTTATGAGAACACCATGGAAGCTGGTCTTCCTACCTAAGACTTGGATGTTCAGTGAGCCTTACAGGAAACATCAGGTAACATTTCTCAGGCTGTCTTTGGTCTCTTCTTAGAATATAAGAAAGACCTAAATAACCTAAGTGGAAAAGCATCTGGTCTCCTCTTTTCCAATGCTATCCCACCATGAACCACTGACAGAACCTACTTCTTTGATACCTACAGACATGTGAAAACAAAGGGAACAAAAGTCAACACTGACTCTTTTCTTAAAGCAGCCACTGCTCAGTGCTTTAACCGTCAGTAGTCCTCCTCCAGTATACCCTAGTGCTGGGAGATAGTTCCAGTAAACACAACATGAAGCATGTCTCAAGTTTTATTTAAAACCAAACAATCCTGCCTTTTCCTCCTCTCCCCCAAAAAACAGCCCTCCCTTCACTTTCACCTCAAGGCAATCCAAAGGATTTTCCAAGGGGAAGGGTCTGTTTATATTAACTGTCTGTCGCTTAGACAAGAAGCAGGAGAAGCCAGTAACCCTGAAATAAAGCATCTGTTTAAGCTACTGTAAGATTAACAACATGCTTTGGAGGCAAAAGAAAATCTCCAAAGATAAGGAAAAAAACTTTGGAAAACTCCAAAGCCAGATTTTCAAACAGTAATTGACTCTCAGACTAATGTGCAGGTAGAACTGTTAAAGCAGAGAACATGGCTGCTCACAGCTCCTACTAAAGAAAGGAACCCACTCACAAGGATCTGGATAATTCACCTCCTGCAGTGAAAGAACACTCACAATATGTGTAACATCTTTCAAATGTGAAACTTTCATGAAAAGACAACAGAAAACATCCAAATGCCTTAACAGCTTATTAAAGAAAAACATGGGGGGGGAGGAGGGGGGGGGCGGGTATTACACACTATATTCAAATGGAAGTATTTATTTGAATAATTGTTGCTTAGAGTCTCACGCCAGATTCAAGTTAATCTCCTTAAACATCACATCAAGAATATTCATAGTAGGCCCCTGAGTAGCTCAAGCAAGGTTGAGAACAATAAATGAATGTTCATCTCAAACTTCATTTCCCAAGCAACATCATTTGTTGTTCTAGATCACTTAAGCAGAGGCCAATTGTTTTGGCCAATGCAATATTTCTAACTTTAACAATTTTCCCTATGTAAAATGTCGCTTAATTTAATGCACCATATTCTGTACCATTTCAGTAAGGATGAAGTGAGTAGCAGAAATAAGATTATATTCCCTAGCTATGCTAAAATTCAAATTATTACACTTAATATTTTAGATTTGGAGAAGAAAGCTAAATATCAATATAATATCCAAAATTTATATCACATGCAGAAGTTATCATCTTTAAGTAGTAAAAAAAAAATAATTTAAAAATCTACAGATTCCAGCAACTAGAAGCATCGCTTCTGGCAGATACAGACGGTATGGCCTGTAGTTAGCCAATACCAATCAAATAGTCAAGTTGAGGAATTCTGGGGTAAGAAAAAAGAACAAGGTCAAAAGCAGTTTTTCCACAGAGAGGTTTCAGACTTGACAAGCACAGAATTTTTTTTAAATTATTATTAAAAATATCTGTATCTCACTCCAGTCTTGTAACCATTTCCCCCATACTTTCAGTATACCTTTAACTTGCACTAACTGTCATCTCCTCCACCTGGACAATTCAGGGTTTTTTTTAGACTCCATGTTTCTCATCTTCTGCTACCTGACAAACTCCTAAGTGATATCAAAATAAAAAAGTCCAAATGAAACAAAACAGTATAATAAAATTCAGTCTACAGAATGAGACGGAGTTGACACCAAAACTCATCTCTCCTTCCTTCTTCACTCCCTAACTGTTTGCTTATCAAGTCCCAGATCTGACAAAATTTCCATGCTCTAGAAAGAAAGTTAGATTTCGAAAGAGAAGGATGAAGGAGAGGAGTTTTTACCAGGTTGAAAAAGCAGAAGAAAGCAAAATGAAGAAAGATGGGTACAAGTACAATTACATGTAGGCAGTGCAAAGAGATATTTGGGGCTATTCAGCATCACCCTGATGTCTTTGTGCTCTTCAGTGATTAACAGACTGCAAGAGATAACATCTGCTTTTTTCCAATTTCACTGAGCTGATGAAAGAGCTGAAGACATTCATAACTTCTGACCTCAGCTGAAGGCTTGGTCATAATAACATCAGACCCATCATATCTGGCCATAATTTAAATAAAAATAAGTGGAATCCTCTGAGACATAACTCAACAGTTAAGAAACAAAAAAACTACTTACATGAAAAGCACCATAAAAACACTAACAACAAAATCCATAACTTTCCCCCCCACCCAAGCCTAACCTGATATTAGTAATGTTTAGGCATACCATTGCAAGTATTAAAAAAAGGACTTCAGAAAAAACTTTTAAAGTTTTACAAATTCCATGCTCTAGACATATTCCATCTCCTGGTACCAGACCTGTACAGTTCAAGAGCACTTGTAACAGCACCACCATGGCATCTCCATTTATGCACTTACTTAATGTCTCTGATTTTCTAATAAAATGAGAAAGTTTAAGAGAGCTAAAAGTTACTGAAAATCTGAGCTGTGCCAGCAGTTTCCGGTGATTACCTGACATGATTTTTCCCCCAGCTGCTATCCAAGTAGTTAAGGAATTTATATAGTCCAGCCCAGTTCATTCATTCCAAAATTAACTTTCTGTACTATGTAATATTCGAGATACATCTGGAGGATGGAAGAAAATGGTTAAGGAAATGTATTAGTTTACATATTATTGTAGGACTTATTCAAATTTTGTAAATTAAGCATGAACAACTGGAGAGAAGGAAAGCCCAGACAGTGTTCCATAAGAAAATTTGGAGGATCATTTTAGACATAAAACCTAAAAACGTAATAATACAACTTGGAAAAATAAATATAGTGGAGGAAGCTGTAAAACAAAGTCACAGCTGATTGGATTTTTTCCTGGATTCCGATTCTCAATAAATCTGCATTAAAATCATATTTTTTTTCTTTATTGCAAGGAAGAAAACTCAACTTGTGTTTTAAGAGCCATGCTGAAAACCCCTCCACATTTTATTTAGCACCACAACCAGGAGCAAAGAGCTCCACTGGTCGAACATAACTCTATAGTAGACTTGTTCTACTGTAGACTTACCGGTGTCCTCCTCAGTAACACTTACCCAAGCTCATCATCTTTTCTAAATTGTTTTGCATGGGATGTACAAAAATTTTAAAAACTTCTGTCATTTTTATGTGTTTTATGATTAACAAAAATTACCACTAAAAAAAAAAAAAAAAAACACTCAAGAAAAAAAACAAACAAAACAATACAAAGCCAAAACAAACAAATAAACAAAAACCAAACACCACCAGTAAACCATTCTTCCTGATGACCAAGTTTTGTTTCCATTAGACTATATTTAGTGGGCAGCACTAAACAAAACCCACCCACCCTAAAACAATACTCTCTGATGCTAAACAAAAGGTGTCTCTAAATAACCCCAGGAAGATGTTTTAACAAGTGAATCACCTCCTCTTTTTAGAGGGTAGTACAATAACTTGTCACAGCAGACTAAAATACTTAGAACATTTGGTTATTTTAAAATAAATTTCGTTTCAATCAGAAAGGTTGATCAAACAAGAATCCATGCATGTCTAATATAATTACTTTTTAAAACACTGACTTTTGGTT
Organism: Muscicapa striata striata; assembly: GCA_030060385.1. Classification (NCBI taxonomy): domain Eukaryota; kingdom Metazoa; phylum Chordata; class Aves; order Passeriformes; family Muscicapidae; genus Muscicapa; species Muscicapa striata. The sequence continues at coordinate 142,867 of JAREIS010000067.1, read as the reverse complement.
TTATTAAAAGGAGATAGGATATTAAACTCAGTGAAGAGGCACCTTCAAATAGTAAGATTTGACTTACTATCAAAGACCCATCTTCCCATACCAGAAAGAGCCATGAGCTATTTCACATTTTAATTTGTATAAACTAACTGGTGCCATACAAGCTGAGTTAAGACAAGCCTGCAATGACCTGAAGTGCCTGTAGGTGCTTGAAAACACAGCTCATTGCTTTGGGGCTCACAAAACGCCACGTGAGACACTACGTGGTTTGCCATGACTATGAACACAACAAAAGGTGAGACATTTTTCCTTGGCTTTTTGGCTTGCAGGTATCCATGCAAAACACCCTGGCCAAATCCTGCTTGATTTTGTTTGACTTTGGGTACTTTCCTCTCCATCCTGCCATTTGAACAGCAACAGTGTCACAGAGCACAGATGCAGTTACCACAGAGATGGGCATTTCTGAGGAAAAGGAAAATTGCATGAGAAAAATGTAAATAAAGGAGAAGAGCAAGCAGACCAGGCTTCCTATTCTCTTTGCAGACCTACCAGAAAACACACTCTGCCCCCTTTGCTGCTTCCCTTCTGTTGATCTCGTGCTTGTCTTCACACAACTTGGTAGTACTTCGGTGAGTTAAAAAAAAGCACTTCAGACAAAACTGGCTTGCTGAACTATTAAGAGAAGACATGAGTAAATAGAGGGAGGTAAAGAAAGAAGAACACAATGACTTCAAACACACAATAAAAACAAACCCAAGAGCCAAAAAATTAGCAACTTTAAAAATACAGCCATGTATGTGTGTGCCAGATTTATTCGACTGCAGCCTCTGGAGCAGAGACCACGCAAGACAAGGTGCTTATTCAGTGATCAAGTACAAGTTTGCCATCAGCTGAGGCTGCCTTTGGACATGACCTCATTGTAAAAACATTACCCTCAATCACAGTGGTCCTTGAAAACTGCCTCCTGGCTCGTTGATTGTTATTACAGATTTCACAGTAGCTATTAGGTATATGTGTCTTTAAAATCATGAGTGAGAGAGAAAGAGATACCTGGGGAGTTGCGGGGGGAGAAATAAAAAAGCATGTCTGAACAGATGATCTTTACAGTTCCCTCCTCCTGCTGCTAGAAGCTTCCCACTCAGCTTCTGCTCTTATTTGTTCATCTTTCTCTGGCAAGAACTACTCTTAACTGTGTTAATTTTCTTTTTTGTGGGTTAATGTTGGGTAACGTGCTTGCAATTGCCCACAACTAATAGATTTCCAGTGATTGACTTTACTGCACTCCTGGCAGTAAGTACAGCATATTTCTTGAACCAGGGTCATTTTAAGAGATTCCAGAAAGTACCTTCAGACGTTTCATGGCTCCATTTAAACAGCTACTTCCTTGGTTCCATGCAGGATTTTGAGCAGGAGGACAGAATCTTCAAAGGGAGGTCACTGTCCTCTAGAATATTAAGTTAGAGCCATTTCAAGAGTTTGAACAAAGCATGAAGCATGACCTTTTTTTCATTTATTTATTTAAGGCTAAACTTGGCAGATATGAGAATATCCAACTGTAGTTAGACAGCCATGATCTCAGTCTCTGGCTGTGCAAAGACATCTTAAATCTGTAGGTTCTTTACAGATCCAGGGGATTTTTGCCAAAAAGTTTCCTGAATAAAAATTAAATATTCCTTCATGTTAAGCTTTACAATTTTCTTTTCTTCCTATCCTAGCCTATTATAATCCCAAATTAAAAATACATTACACTTTAGGATTAGCACTGCTTATATTGCACTTTCCCAGCCAAAAATTACTGCTATAATTCTTTAACAATATAAAAAAGGTTAAGTGTCACATCTCTTCTGCCTTTAAAACCAATGAGGCACAGCCTTTTCCTAATTACTGTCCAGTTACCCAGGAGTGAAAAGGGAGCAAGACGTAGTCCTGCCAAGGAAAATCTTGGGGACGCCCAGTGCCTGGGCTGCAGTTGCAGAATGAATGGCATCTGTCAAAAGTATTCTGTGAGAGTGTGGCAGCAGCATACTAAAAGCCACTTACATCATTAGCTTCTGAGGCCTAGATAAAGGATTATCTAGATGCTTTGGCCCTTCAAAAAAACCCCAGAAAACCCAAGAAAGTTGTATATATATATATATGTTTAACTACATTGGTCTCTTCCCAGTGTTAATCTACTGGTTCCTTCAACCTAGCAGCTTCACATCTTCATGAAAATCTTTCCCAAAGCTACATGTGCAGCATTAGCAGAGGTGTACATGTAGGTTTCTTTGTAAGTGCTAGCTACTACCAGCCAGGACTGTGGCTTTGTATTTCACAGAGCAAAGAGAAAATGATGACGGCCTGTAGCTTTTTAACTATCTCTGCAGACTAACTGCAGTGAGTCCCCTTCCCCCAGACGTGGCAAAAGAAGGTGTGTGGCTAGGTCACATTTATCTTCCTGTGTAGTTTTGAATCTGCAGGGCTGACTTTGTCAGTGTGTCAGCTATAGCCCCTTCATCTGGTCAGGTTCTTGTGTCTCCTGTGCACCTTCAACTCCTTGCCTAAACCTCAGCATGTGTTTCTTGCATATGGCCCTGAAATCCCAAGTACTTTTAAGTGCCAAAGTAAGCATATACAGTTTGAAACTAACAGGCTCCGTGAGTCAAAGGACAAGTAATACAATAATAGCCAACATTCAGATAGGTGCTTTTAAGAGAAGCATCTGGATATTAAGAATTAATCTTTTTCAGGTACCATGACCAAAACCTAATGCAATCCACATGATCTGCCTCAAAACCCTACACGGGCCACAGCACCATCTCCTGGAATCAGAAGTTTCATTGCAAGAAAATGCTGCAGTTCCACCAACAACTCCAAAACACTGTAGACAAGGAGCTGGAGTTAGCAAATGCAAAAACTGGCCTGCACAACATTTCTTGTGCTTCCAAGAAATTACGGAGGTTTTTAAGAAATAAAGGCAGATCAGCAAAGAAGAGAGAACTGTCCACAGCTCACTCCACTCAACTGACGTCACTCTTCATGCTCTGCAGGCATGTTAAGCTGTTAGTTATCACTTCCCAGACAAGACTTCCCACAGTGCAACTCTGGGAACCTGGTTTATGTTGGCCCTTGAAAGAGAAAAGTACTCATGCAGTTCTTATATAGATGGCACAAAGCAGCTTAAAAGCAGCAGGAAGACCACTGGTTCAATCATTTCTATACAGCCTCTAGGAGTGAATGTTCTAGTCCCACCTATGGCAAGGTTCACACAACGTTGAAGCCCACCTATAAGTCATTAGCTTTTTTGAATGGGCTAAACTCTGTTTGTTAAAACAGAGACCTACCATCTGAACGTACTAATTTGCAATCTTTAGTTCCAAAACACAACATTAGAAAGTGATTAACAACATACAGAGCAGATCTGCAAAGCCTGAATAATAATTATAGCAAAAGCCTATCTTGGCTGTATCTATACTGAAGGAAATATAACAGAAAAAATGCAGGTGAATAAACAGTAAAAGTGAGAAATAAATCAGACTTAGCAGGGGCAAAGCCTAGAAAGCCAACCTGATTGCATACAGAACAGTCACATTTGTTACTCTAACCTAACAGCTACATAAGACTAAAACAAAGGCATAATATGAAAAAAAGAGCTATTTGTGAAGATAGTGTATTTTTGATATTCAGCTTGTACTCATGCAGAGTTTGCCTTTTTCACATGTCTTCTGTGACATCTTCACTATCATTTTTCAACTTTCATCTCTAAACTTAAGTAGGCTTTTCCTTAAAGGCTGCATATCTTTGTGCTTTCTGAGGACTTTTTCCTCTTTCGTTTTTTGTAACTATTACATCATAGTGGTATCATGTATGACAACTCCACCTCTGGTCCTATTGTACTGGTTTTAACTTTCCAGTATTTTATCTGGGCCCAACAAAGACTGAAAAACAATGTTAGAATCAATCCATTACCAACTGCCCCTCGGCTCTGACACAGTACTCATGTTAGACATAGTTTGGATGGCTTTAATACAGCTTGACACCTGAAATACAGCTGCTCATTCCACATCTGATCAGACATACAAGGAATGGACTTAAGAGCACAAGCTCAATTGCCCAATGTGTGGGCACCGCCTTAAATGTCAACATTGTTACCCATCACACTGTGACTGAAGTGATAAACACACAAAGAAACTGTATTCTAGCCCATCACATCCAGACAGCATCTCTCTTCTCCTCCTCCAGCATAAAGCCACAACTGTTGCTCATTGAGTTGCCAAGCTTTCTACATCAGCATTAGTAACTTAAAAACAGGATTATGCTCAAATAGTACAGAAACTTTAGGGCCACAGGCTGAAAACACTTAATGACTTCATTAATGAACAAGTGCTTCATTAGAGATTAGAGTCTATTGTTGTGCATTAACAACACAATGCCTTGGAAAATAAGTAAGTCTGCATTTTCATGTCACTTGCCTTTTGCATCTCTTCTCCCTTCCCTCATAAAAGCACTGGACCCAGATATGCTCAGAAACCCTCCAAGATGGTATCATAAATACAACTCATCCTCCTGTCAACACAGAGTGATCCAGTGAATGTGGACACTGTAACAGGGGACCAAGACTCTCCTTCACACATTTCATGGTAAGGGTAGATGCACATTCATTTGCTGACCAGGAACAGGGAAGCAGCTTCATTTATTTATTTAATATTTATTCAATATTTATTTATTTGCAGGAGGAGGAAAACGACTATGAAAAACCAAACAGAAACCAAGCAATGCATTCCTAGTAAATCCAGGAGATTCACACACATTTTCATTCTAACAGAATTTAAAGGAAACCTGCAAAGCTTCTAATTTTTTTTGTTTCACTTCCTTTATAATCCTCTCACCTTTATGCTGCCCTATTTAGCTTTTTCTTTAAGTGTGAGGAGGCATCCCAAATCAAGGGTCTTCCTCGTCTGTCAGCCAGGGTTCTCCATTTCCCAGGCAGCACCTGACCAGTCAGGGGAGCACCTGAGGCCAGCTGAGGACCAGGTTCTCCAAAACTAGTCCTAGTCCTCCCTGGAAGGCCACTCAGGCTCAGTGTGCAGTCAGGAGGATGTTTTCATTGAAGGTCATTTTCAGAGCTGCTCTTTCCCCATTGCCTCTCTCGGTAGAGAGACAGCAACCACCAGGTATGGACTCAGCCAACTGCACAACTCTCTTCCATTTAACAGCAGCTGCTACATTGAGTTAGCACTCCCTCATATACTGGAGTATCACCATCTGCAGGCTGGGGCCAGCCAGGATGGACATCTTTCCCTCTCAAGACGGAAATGAAGCCACAGCACCGCCATCATGAGAACTACTCTGCAACTCTATGGAGCCCAAAGTGAGTCTCAAATAGTTATCACAAAGCTTCAAGATAGGTTTGTCCTTGAAATGCTGGTTATTTAACCAAAGCACCATTTTTAACAGCTGCTCAGGAGATTTCTTCACTGCTTTTTTTTTGCTGAAATTACGATTCCTGTCTCACTGGGTGTTTTTATAGCATTACCATTCATGCTACATGACCAGCATAGCTGAAATATCTAAATGCCCACAAATAATTAAAAAGTCATCTCCACTTTTTAAATGCTTGGATAAATTTATTTATAGGGCAAGTTGGCAATTCCCCCAAAGTCATACCTTCCAACCAAAGCAACTATGTCAGGTACTTCAAATATCACCCCTTTCACTACGGCTCTGCCTCTCACGTCAGCTGGGATAGCTTTTTCCCCTAGAATGCAGATAGTGACCTCAAGACTTGCTAGCAGGAGCTAAAGACCAAGCTGTACTAGGCAGTATACTGCACTGCTGGGCAGAAAAGGCCCCTCGTACTTGGAAACACCAACTCAGCTTAATGCTCAAGCATTGGCCTTTGTATTTTACTTCAAATTAGGCTCATAAACTCATACCCAGGCACACACTAGCATAGCTCACTAAAACAAGTGGGAAAAGAAACACTCCTCAACAGTCTTTACGATACAGTGGACGGAAAAGCACGTCAGCAGCAAAGCCTGAGGAAAGTATTTTTTCCAGAGAGTGCTTTCAACACTGTTCCAACAACAGCATAGATACTTGCCCCCGATCTCTCTCTCCAAACATTTTTGATACTCCATTCTCAGTTTGCAGCATCACATAAATTGAAGTAAGTTGATAAAATGGTCATCTTTTCCAGCATATTAAATATGATCCTCTGAAAAAGCTAGACCCTGTGGATTGTTCACAGCATCTGGAAGGCAGACCCCTGACTGTCTCAGAAGAAAGAGATTTTTAAAAAAATTAAACACAGGAAATTATCAGTAACTATTGAGCTAATCAGCTTTGGAAAGCATGGTTCCTTTTTCATTAACAAAACCCTTAATAAGCTGTTGATGCAATTCTTTTGTCCTTTTTTTTTTTTTTTTTTTTTTCTGGTGACATGAACTTCTTCCTGTGAATGAAGTCAAAAGGATCACTTCTTTCCATGTTATTACAGTATCGGCACAAAACGCAAGCTGTATAATAATTCCTTTCCCATGTCCTCACAAACACATAAGCCTCTGTTGCTAAACACCTTAACTCTGATTAGCAAGATCTTCCAGAGTATGATCCAGAGAGGGCTTGTTTGTTTCAGGGATCAGAAGCTAAGTGGAAAGAAAAGAATGGTCAGGACACAGAGGATGGAGAAAAGTAAGTATGTGAGAAACTGAAGCCACAAATCACACACACAAATGAAGAACTGCCAAGAGAAGAACTGCTTTGCTTTTCTACCTGCATCAGAGAAACATGAATATCAACTACAGTGTTCAGAGCTCCAATCACAACAGTCACTTGCTTAATAAAACAAAAAAGGCAATAAATACTCTAGCCAGTTATATTGAGAAGACAGTATTTGGAAATCTATAATTCAGAAGTTGGGTGAAATTCTGATTTTCATTACATCAATGTAAGCCTTCAATAACAGGACAGAACTTGGTTTCCTCTGTCTGATGATCCCGAATTAAGACTTAATAATAATCAGAACTTAATGCCAAATTTCAAGACACATGTGAATGCTAAACAGTCACACAAATCAAGTGTTAGAGAGAATGGTTTAGTATTAACTGCTCCCCCTAGTAATCACTAGTTAAGTATCCCTTGCATACAAGTGACCCTCAAGAGGGTTTTGATTAGTAGTAACTAAGACCATCAAAATCTTGAAAACATTTCCTGATGCACATTATTAACTTCTATGCAAATGGCCAGTACCACAGAAATTTAAAAAAAAAAAAAGTAATCACATCCAAAAAGCTACTTGTGGGCAGACAGGAGTTCAACTTTGTCTCTGGAAGAGTTTTGCAACAATTCTCTCTTTAGAGACCAGTTTTGTAAAGCACAGAAAACTCTCAACTATAACTCTCATTTGTGACAATGGAGACCATCTGAACACTTGGACCACAGGGGAAGTTGAAGAAACGCATTTATTTATCTTCATACAAAATGCAAATTGAGAAAGAGCAGTCCAATGAGAATTTTCAGATTACTCCTTCATTGAATCCATTATGCTCAAAAATCTCTGCAAGAAAATTTCCAAAACACTGCATTGCACTCTATCCAGAAACCACTGGAAAATTGTGAGCAGCATTACTGTATAATTCAGGCACAAGATCATATTGCATTTGGTCCTGACAACTGTCTATATTTTATTTGTTTGTTTTTAAACCAACACCCTCCATTTGCACATCTTCTACACTAGCTTTCAACACATTCATAGGAAAAAAAAAAAAAATTCACAGAAAGAGGACCCTTCTTCAGTTTTTTTGGGCTACAATTTTGAGCAAAAGGGTTATTACCAAAAGGGAAGTCCTCTGCTTCAAATTCAGCTGAAAAATATCTTTGTCATTTGACTTGCACTGAAGCCTGAATGATCTGGTCAAAAGTCAGGAGTCATCTGCTGAAATACAGCTGTCTACATCCATGCTAGATGTTTGGACTACTTTTATATTCAATTGGCAGAAAGAGCACTTCTCAGATCTGATTCTGCTGACTAAATGTAGACTTCCACTTCAGGAAGAGATTAATTGATCCCTAGAAATGTTCTGCTTCCTGACTATAAAGGGAGTGCAAAGAGCTGAGTTTCAACACACAAATCCCACCTTCTCCATGCGGGGTATCACACTGAGCAGCCATATCTGGTTCCTCTGCTAGGGCCTTATCAGCTTCGCTGGAATTTCTGACACTTTAACTGGTACAAATAAAGCAGTGTAGTTACCCTAAGATTCATTCACCATCAAGGTGCATGAAAGAAAGGAGTACCTCTGAGAAGCAATTCAGCTCAGCTGAGAACCTGAATTCTCCCCCAAAGATGCCACTGTGTCTTCAGAGATTATGGGAAAGAGTCTTATGAGCCTACCCCCTAATAAGGTGAAGGAGTGAAGTGCCTTGAATTAGACAGACAGGTTCAGGCTGTTGCTACTAAGAAGGTGGGAGGTACAGAGGAGCCTCACCCCTTATCTCCTCTCCACACCAGTGAGGCTAAAACATACGGCATCAGACCCCACAACAAAAGGCAATGTTACAGTATGGATTACAGAGTCCTTCATAAAATACTTTGAAGGAGAATAAAAACAAAGCCACACCAAGGAAGTTTGAAAAATCTGTATTGTGGCCTACATAGTGTCTATCCTCCCACAGCTTTGCCAAGTGAGGATAAACAAGAGCTGAATGAAACTCTGCAAGCGCACACTTCTGTTGGCCAAATATCCAGCACAGTCTGGAGCAGCTAAGAGTTAGTCTGCATTCTCTTAGTACTTAGAAACAGAAGTGCAGACCCTCAAAAGGGTTCAAGACTCCTCTGTTAGCAACACCTGCTCTCAGCTGACCAGGTAACATAGAAGAAGATGGCAGACCTGGATCCAGGCTCTCTCATTCATGCTTCTGTCACTGAAAGAAGTCACCTCGTTAGCTGAGGACAGCCAGGCTTCCGCATTCAGCTTCTGCAGGAATACAGGATTTGGCAGCCTCCAGAAATCTGAGCTCTCTGTTTTTCTCCCCTTGGTTTACTAATGCCCATTTCGCCTCCCCTGCCTCCCTGCTCCAAATGCACACACATTTTAATGCTAAACCCCAGGTGTTACATGGTTTCTACATACTTTCAGGCAAACACCACACACCTGCCCTCCAAACTTAGCAAGTATGCCTTCTCCACAGAGGTAGTAAACCTGCTGTAAGAGCACAATGCTTCATAGTAAGATGCTTAGACTTAATTTAAAGAAAAAAAAAATCTTCCCATCTCATGCCTTAAGAAAGTCTCACACCCAGCATCTTGCACAAAAATACATCCCCTACAAGACTGTGATACATTGCACACTCTTAATGGTTTCTACAGTTACATAGGCACAGACAATGTAATTAACAAGCAACATTCCATCTTGCAAAATAGGAGGAAAAAAATAAACAGAAGTTCACAAAAATTTATTAAAGCTCAGAAATAAAATTACATTTCTTTACCTAATTTCATTACTTACTGTGTGAGAAAAGACAAGACCCTGGATTATCTAGGTGCAAAACACAAGTTTTCAATCTGTCTGATTTACAAAATACATCGTGTCCCCTTATGAGGAAAATGATACATTATTTACTCCCTTTAGATACATATCAACATTTTTTCAAGTATTTTTTCACTTTCTATTTCATTTGTTTTGTGCATACTGAAATCAAGAAAGAGAACAACCCTGCGTTAAAGTTATATTATGTTTTCTGTTTCTTGTTACATAACCAGAAGTGTTACAGAAAATATTATTGTGGAGTTAAAAAAAAATATAAAAGGCACTTAAAAAAAAATTCTAACCAGACAAGCATCGCTGCATCATAATAACATGTAAGGTGCTTCTACACCCACTACTGGCATACATTTAAATTAAAATTATATGTAATCTATACCAAACTTTCTGAATGCTGAATCCCTGCTGAATACCCTTTCTGCATTTAACCTCCTCCATTGCTGACAAAGAGGTAAGATTTTCCAGGTTAGTAACAGCAAAATTCCACATTGTAAAAACATTGAATGCTGTCATGCATATAAACTCATTGTCAGGGTCTGAAAATACCCTTCTCATGTCAAGATTAGTCTTAAACAGAGAAATGGCAAGACAATGTGAACATGTTATTTTCTTGTGGGAGAGCCAAGCAATTAAAAACCAACAACCACAAAAACCCTAAACCATATCTTTTGAGAGAAATTGTGAATTTCAGTGTTCTTTTCTTTTCTAATGAAACCAGAAGAACACACCAACTACTGTGCTGGAAATATTTCCTTGCAAAAGCAGACACATCCATGGTGGTAAGGGAATTTCACGATGTGGGTGATTTGTGACGTTAGGATCTTTCACATCATTTACAAAAAGGGCCACAGACTCCATGTTGGAAAACACACTCATGCCATCCCTCTGTGCTGTGTACACCTGTTTTGCCCAGGCAAGAACACCGTGTTCTGAATTCCAGCATGCACAGAGACACACTCACACCGTCCTCTGAACCCACCACACAGCCACCAGCTCCCACCAGAGCCACTCGCAACAGCCTGGAACACTGCTCTGAATCCAACCGGAATTTTCCTCTCCCCTCTGCATCACAGCCACAAGCCCAAAGCCCTGTAGCTCAGCTTGGTTCATCTGGGCCCACTTGGTTAAAATAAACACAAAGGAAGGGAACCCACTGGGCTGGCTGAACAACAAGAAATTCGGCTGCAGAACTCCCTCACACTTATGCGCACAGCTGATTTTACACCACACGCCTGCTACGTTCATATTATTTTGTCAAAAAGTACGGAGCAGCTTTCACCACGAATATTTGGAGCTCGAAAACTGCAGCAAAACCAACTTCAGCTGGGTGCAAAGGGCGCTACAAGAGCGGCGCTCGAAGCCCCAACGTGACGCAACTGAAATATACGAGGCACAGGGGCTCGCTGCAGGACACCGGCCCCACGCAAAGCCACAAGGTGTGTATCAGGTGCCCACAGCTCACCTGCTGCCCCGGCTAGGAGCGCACTGCCAACAGATTTACACGAGCTACAAATCAATGAGGCACCGTGGCTGCGCCCATGCCAGTGACAAACTGCAGTGGGGAAGGGAGCCTGGGCTGCTTGGCAGAGCTGCCATTCCCCTCGGCCAGCCTCCCACCGCCCTTCCCTCGCCCCTTCCCCCTCACAAGTCCGGCTGGCTGCGGCGGGAGCAGCCCCGCAGCCCTGCGCCCGGCGCTGGAGCAGCCCGGCCTAGGCGCCCGGGCCGCCCCAGGGCGGGTGGGCTGCGGAGGCCGGCCGGGCCGCTCGTCCCCGCCGGGGCTGCCGGCAGCCCGGCCACCTGCAGGCCTCCGCCGCCCTACCTTGCTCCTCGCCGGCCCCAAAGCAGGCTCTGGGGTCCTCGGGGGGCAGCGGGGCTCCGCCGCCCTCCAGGGCTTTGCGTTTCTTCGACATCTGGTCGGTGTTTGGGAGTTGAGTTTCTCCTCTCTCTCTCTCCGGGGAGATGAGTGTATGTAGAGAGAGAGGGAGAGTGTGAGGGAGAGAGACACAGGGAGGGAGAGAGAGAGATTGAAAGAAATCGCTGCTTAAAGAGAGGGGAAGAGACTTTGGAGTGGCTGGAGAGCAAGTAGGAGGCAGGGACTAAGTGGAGAAATCCTACAAATCACAATCCCATCAATTCAGCCCCACGTCTAGAGGGGCTGGTAAGGTCTCCCCCTTCCTTGGTCATTCATCTGAGTGTGTGAGTGAAAATTAAAGACAGGGGTACTAGTCCTCTGCTGCTTTTCCAAATGTTAGCAGGTGGTGCTTTTTTTTCCTTTTATGGGGGGGTGGGGAGGGGGAGGAAGGAGGGAGCTGATTGATATTATTTTCCTTTGCTGGGATTCCTTCTGGTTAAAAAAAAAAAAAAAAAAAAAGGTAAAAGCTGAATGGATTGGGGGAGTTGGAAAGGAGGGGGGTGGAGAGCGCGGGGAACGAGAGGATTAAAAAGAAAACCAGGAGCAGAGGAGGAGGGATGAGAAGAGCCTGCAGGTGCAGGGAGACAAAATTCCCTGCAGGGGTCATGTGCTCCGGGAGCCGGAGCTCCGCGGCTCCCCGGAGGCTGCCGGCGGGCAGGGGCGCGGCGCGGCGGGGCTGCGGCCACCGCGCCCGGTACCTGCGGAGCGGCGCGGAGCGCAGCGGGGCGGGCAGCCGGCACCGCAACTCGCACCTTGCAAACTCCGCCGCCCAGCCGGTACCCCCGCAGCTGCTCTTCCTCGCTCCCTCTGTAACCCTTTCGGCTCTGGGAACAAGGTGTGCCCCTCCCCTGGGGAGTCCCGTCCCGTCCCTTCCCCCGCCGCCCCCGACCTGCCCCCTTTACAGGCGGATTTCAAAGCTTGCTAGAGGGTATTTGTTAGCGGGGGTGGGGGGGGAGGAGGGGGCGAGGACACAACTTACCCTGCAAACTATGCACAAGCTCTTCTCTGCTTTCCCCTTCAGATCAACTTTACAGAGCAGATTCTCAGTCAGTCCGGGAGGCAAACAGGCAGGGGAGGAGAGGGGAAATTGTTTAGGAATAGCTGCTGCCAAGTGGGTGAAGTTCAGGGCACAATCCTGGCTCTTCCACGCTCCAGCAGCCCAGCATCTTCCCGGGGTCTGGAGAACAAGGTGTTCAACAAGTCTTCCTTGTTACCCGAAATTGATTGATGATAGCTTTCCCGCCGGGCTGTATTTAACAAAACGATGCAGAGAGCTACTCTGACGAGCAGGAAATTTTAGAGGAGCTTGCAATATAGCTGCGGTTTTAATTTATCTTTCTCTCTATATACATACGTACTTACACACATACACATGCACACCTGTGTACGTGTGTATGTATATATAAATAAAAACATATAACTCTCTCAATACAACGTTAGGTCCACAAGGATCTTAGAAAAGCTTGCCTGTCGGCTGCGTGGAAGTTAAAGAGTTTTTCTTAAGCGAAAGGGGCTGATGCTTGGACACATCTCACGTCCAACAGGAGGCAATGACGTCTGTAGCTTCATTGCTATAACAGCACCAAGGCTGCAATTGCCATTCACTGAAATGATAAGGGGCGCTCAGACGTAAGCAGTCTGGACCTCTAGCAAGAGACTGAAGCGAAGATGATTTTTCCCCTCCCAAAACAAATAATAATGCTAAAAAACACCTAAGGAAAGAGACGGGGAAATAGGGAAAGGAATCTAGGTCTTGCAGTCACACGCTTTTGCAACATGATTCTCTAGCACCAAAAACATTTAATTTTTGCAGCTGACTAGACTTTGGGAAATTTCAATATATTATGATTATTCGGGAGGGGGAGGGGAGGGATTATTTTTTTTTTCCCCTTAGTTATTTCTGTCTCTCTTCAAGCAGGCATTGATGAAAGCCGGGTAAAAGTGCCCTCCCCCAATCTTTCCAAATATATTTCGGCTCGGGTACATGCTGAAGTGTTTATGGCTATATCTTCTTAAGTAGCAATTTCTTGCTGTATAGGGTGCAAGGATTAATTTTTTTACGTAGCACTGGAAAGCACTTGGAAAGAAATGAGAATGCAAAAAGCCGGTGCGAGGCAGACGGCTCCTTCTGGCGCGGGGTCAGCCCCGGCAGTGCCGCGGCTCGGACCGCGTGTGGGAGCGCTGCCGCGCCGCGGCGGGGCGGGCGGGCGGGCGCGGGGCGGCCGCACCTCGGGGCTGCCAATCCCGCGGGGGCGGGGGCGCCTCCCCAGCCAGCCGCTGCCCTGGGAATGACGGCTCTGCTGTGCAGCAGGAGCTCCCGAGGCGGCGGGCAGCGCACCGCGCCCGGCCCCGCCGCGGGGAGGCAGCGCCGCGCCCGCCCACGCGTGTCCGCGCCGCGCCGCAGCCGGGCGGGGATAGCAGCGGGCAGCGCGGCACCGCGCCGTGCCCCGCCCCGCCGGGGAAGGGCTGCGGGACCGCGGCCCAGCCGCTGCCTTGGTTCCCGTACCGAGCGTACGGGGCTGCGGCGGGCATCCCCGCCCAGCTGGTGATGCCAGGGGCGTTTTGTGAGCTGGCCCCTGAGTGCTGCTGTCTGGTCTCCGCATCCCCAGCCCCCCACTTGGTGTCCAGATTTTTCCTTCTGCGTCCTCTCGGGACCGGGGCAGGGCTTGTTTGGCCTCCAGAAGAGTCCAAGCACTAAGTGGCCACTTGCCCAAGCCCTTGTGCCATTCTTTGCTGGAACAATTGTAGATGCCGGTGATGGAAGTGGTAGCACTGCAAGCCCAGATCACGGCTGCTGAAAGCACCCACAGGGTACTGGATAGCAAAAAAAGGCAGCAAACTGGAGTGCCAAGCAGGGAGAGGAGGCATAAAGACTCATACTAGCATGGATGTTAAATTTGGTATCTGTGGTGGCCCTTGAAATATCTGTTATGATACTTGCCCACACAAAGCTTTGCTGAGATTGCATAGTAAAGGAGGAAATTTTCAGATCATTAGCAGGAGCTGCTTGCTTTCTTACATAGTCTAGTTAAGCAAGGTGTTTATTTTTTTGAATGGTTTGTGGAGGTTTTGGTGACCTAGTAGCGTATCCCTTCAGCAAGATACTAAAAAAAAATCTTACAGAGACCAGAACTGTACGTATTTGTCAAGCTTTAGGGGAAATCCTATGCTATTTTCTATTTAATTTTAAGTACTATATTGCTAAATAGTTCTTTTTTCCCACCCATTCAGCACACAGAATTCACAATATACCTATCACAAAATAAGACGTATTATTCTGCATCTGTGGTTTAGGAAGTTCCCATCAAGATCTGCCTTTACACAAAAGTTTCCACTAGCTTATTCGCCCTGATGACAGATCATGTTTTAACTACTGTATCATGGACATCAGGGATAGAAATACAGAATGGATCATCTCCTGTGGGAAGGATTTGGGGTGAACAAGATAAATCTACAAACAATTTCTGTGGTTGTATCCAGCCAAACTAAATCTAACTAATCCCTTTGAGATTTTATTCCATCCTCTCTATTAGATGTAACCACAGAAAAGCTTTCCATTCAGTCACTTTAGCATTTATTAAAACAATTTCTTCTCACTACATACAAGATGAGGACCCTTGCCTTTTCCATAGTTAAAAACCTTTGACATAGAAAATCATTAAGTCTGGAAAAGATCTCCAAGATCATCAAGTCCAGCCTTTGACCAAATACCACCATGCTCACTAAAACCATGTTACAAAGTGCCGTATGTACAAGAGGAAAGAAGGAGGAAGAAGTAAAGGGAATGCAGTACCAGTTTCCATGTTCTATACCAAGGCTGGCTTTCTAAGCTCACGGTCTAGAAGAGATTGTGCACTTCAAATCATTTTGGGACAGTCTTAGAGGGAAACAAAAAAAAAGGGGAGAAGATGAGAAGATGGCATGTTGCTGGTTGACTAGTGAGGCCCGGAGTAGAAAAGCAAAGACTTACGCTGTGAGGGTAGTACCACTTTGAAATAATTTACCAGTGTTTATATTTAAGAATTCTAGTAGTAATCATTCCCACCTCCAGAAGAATGCTCCTTTCCCTCCCTTCCTGGCACTGTGATTACCTATCACACCGGTAGGCCTTGAGGAAAAATGCCTAATATCATGTACATGAGACCTCTCATATTAGTTAATTTTAATGCCTTGAGAAATTACTATTTTTTATGCTATTACTCAGTAATTTCTATGCTATCCACATTCACTGACTGCAGTAACTTCACTTGGATAAAACTACGTAAACTGTTTCTTATGGCAGCCTTACATCACCAAACTGAAGTAAGTGGCATTCAGTAGATAATGCCCAAAGTCTTTTTACTAGAAGAGAAAGTGGTCCTGATCTAAAACCTTTAAAGGCAAGTAGGAATCTTTACGTCACATTTGGTCATCCCTCCCTTTGAGTTTTCAGAATTCAGCCATGGTACCTGGAGTTAAGTCACACAATTGTACACAGAGATAGACTTGAAGTATTTTCAGGTTTATTGATTTAGACTTGGGTGTTTGCCTCACATGAGTCAATAATTGAAATCATCAGGCAAATGTCCTCAATAAATATAGCTCAGTTTGCAAACACTCTACTTTTTGCTTTGGATTTTAAAGCATTGCTAGCCTAGCCTGTCAGTCATGTTCACAAAGGACCATTCATGGTGGTTTTCAGTGACCAGTCAATCTGAATGCAGTGTATTTTAAAGATACACACAATTAAAACTTTAGAGGACATAGGAATAGCAATTGGTCATGACAAACACATCTCAGTACAATACACACTGTACAGACGCAGCAAGTAACCAAACCCAATGGTCATAAAGACCAAGGGAGATCTCATATTGCAAGTTTGCTTTTTCTTACTTTTTTTCTCACATGGCTAACTCAGTTCAGAACTGTTTCGCCCAGCAATACTTAATGAGTATGTAACAAACAGCACAATGACAGAATCAGTTCTTTCATGCAGCCATACTATCACTTCTCCCAAGCAGTTTGGACTTTTTTTCTTTGTAGGTATTTATGAGATGTATTTGTAACACAACATTTCAGATATTGAAGATACCTGTATCATTAATGCCTATTTCTTGCAAAAGCCCTCTCCTAACTCAAAGCTGGTTTTTTGTATGTGCCCCTGAACTGTGAATACACTCCTGCACTTCTTGACAGAATCCTTCGCATTTGTGGAGCATTTGGGTTTGTCTTCAAAGTGATTTGCTAGCATGAGCTAATGTATCCTTACAACACTCAGAACAGTTGGTGTATTTTATTATCCTCTTTTTATAAGTTGGGGAACAGCAGCAGATAGAACAGACTTCACCTATTATCTTTATTCACATTTGATTAGTGCCCTAATCCCTAGATGGTTCCAGTGCTTTCAGTGGGAATTCTTACATAGTAAGATACTATTTGATAGAACTGAAAATTGCAGTGTGTTTCTCTAAGTGATTTGAGCAAGGCCATGGAGAGAGTTTTCATGCAGGTTTAGAACTGTAACCTCTCTCAAACAAATATTCTTTTGTTTCATCCGCTTTCCCAATTTAAAAACAAAACCCAGAACTTATCACCATATCTGTCATTTTCCCCCGCCCAAGATAATTTGCAGTAGTAATAATGATCAACTAGCCCCACTGCACTGACATTACATACAATACAAGTTGACACATAACACAAAGAAAACTCACAGGACTGACGCAGTTCCCAGTTTCTTGTGCTATGAAAATGACCACCTTTTTGATCTCCTAATTTAACAATTAATAGGAGAGAAATAGAAAGCACAACTCTTATAGAGAAGTTTCATATGAACTTCAGCACAAGAGAAAGGTAAGACTAATTCAGTTTCAAGATACAAAGCCATGTCTCTGTTTGGGGGTTTTTAATGCTGTTCTATCAGCATGAAATGTGTACTCTAATTTCACAGCATTTCTCTTTGTCTTTTCACACACAGATAAAGATAGGTACTTCTATTTAGAAAGGTCTTGCTAAATTTCCTCTGCTAAGTTAGATGGAACTGGGTGCATTCACCTTCCAGGATCAGGTTATTTTGTCCACTTTTCCTTCCAGCTTCTGCAAAGACCTCATATTTGTTCAACATATGTGACCACCAAGTCCTGTCCTGTGTCTCCTCATAAACCTTAGCTGTCACTGTGCAGTAGCCTTTTTAATTGTAAAAGTATGGTGACTTCTTTGAACTGTTACCAATTTGTAGAGCTGTGAATTTGTTGACTGGATTTTCACACACCTCTCTGTTGAGAAGAATGGAAGTGTTCAAGGCAGCAGCTGTTAAAGACAGAGGAAAGTGTACAGAAACTTCCCCACCTCTTATTGGCAGCAACTCTGATTCTCCAGCACTTTCCCTCCCATTCCCTGCCTCTTCTCCATCTCTTTCTCCTCTTCCTCTATTTCTATAGAATGAATTCCACAAATCCCTTTCTTCCAGGAGATAATATCCAACACCTACCCAGTAGAGGAAGCACCTGCCTGCCTTGTCAGTGTCTATGACTTGATGGTGATTAAACTGTAATTATGTTTCATTTTGTAAAAGAGATGCGGGGTCATTCTACTGAACTGTTTCTAGCTTCCCTAGACTCTAGCCCAGCATCAGAAGGTTGGTACTGAGTTTCTATGTTCATAGGGGTGTGTGGAACACTACATGCTTGAAAAGCAGTTTGTCACACCTTAGATAACCAAAAAGACTGGAATAGGAGAAAACTGTCTGCAAAGTTCTCTGGTCCTCAAACACTGGGCTGTGGCCCTGCCACTTTCCATCATGCTCTCTTACACAGATCCAAGACCTGTCTTTCTTTCTTCATTTATTTTATTTACTTCTATAGCCCTCTTCCTTGTAGCCTTCTTTACAGTTCAAAATCTCTATGGCAAGACACAGAGGCCCCTGCCAGGCCCCTGGGGGCTGCTGGCAGAGTCTGTGGAAGAAAAGGAGCTGCCAGCTCAGGGCTCTGTTACCTCCTCCTGGCAGCACAGCATCAGCCTGGGAGGCAGACCAGGGCAGCATCCCTGTGCAGTGAAGGACAGCCCAGACCTGCAGGGCTGCACTGGGGAGTGTCAGGGGGGTACACCAAGGTGGTTTACCTGCTCTGCCTCCCCACTTCCTTTGGCCAGCATATTTTGCAGCACAGAGCCTGTCTTGATACCTCTTGTACTCAAATGTTTTAAGCAGTGAGGTCTCAAATTCATCTGGGTAAAAACACATGTTTGATTACAAATAATTTCTATAGGAATAAGCAGAAGCAACCGAGAATCAGATTATCCTTGGTTTTCAGTAAATAATAATAAAAAACAAAACAAAACAAAAAAAAACTTCAAGACTGTAGGGGGACGACAATATTTTAGTCTAAATAAGTAGTTCCAGTATTGGAAAATCACACAATTTCCTTTTACTGTTCATTCAGCTCTCATTCTGCTTTTAAGCTATGTCATCTCAACTATCCCAGTGGTTCACAAGAATTATACTTTTAAACCCCCACCACAGTGTCCAAGCTACAGGTTTTTGTTTCTTCACAATATTCTGTGACAGATGGAGGAAAAAAAATCAATTCTAACTGCATGTTTCTGCAAGATAAGCTCTACTCTATATTTTCAATAATTTTTAACTCTTTATTTAAGGAATTCAGAATAAAGCCAAGTTCTGTGAGAAACATGCAACTCCTATTACAAATTCAATTCTGTAACAAATCTTCTAGCCTTACGGTTTTGTCTCTCAAAAGATAATTGACAGTATTTCCATCTGCATATACTTGGTAGCAGAAAGAAAAAATAAATAAATAAATCCACTAAATGTTACATACTATCAAAATACACTGTAAATTTAAAGGAAAAGGTAGAACTAAATATTTATAGTCTTTAAGAGGCAATTCAGTTACTACACACAAATTATTTTTCCCTTTTGATTCAACAGCACTAGTTTTTTCCACCCCTTTTTCTAATATAGAGCAGGATTAACTTCATCTACTCCCAGAAATGACCAAACAAGTATAAGTGAGAAAAGGAAGGATCTGGATCCTGAGATTCAAATCTGTCACTGGTGGCAGCTCTGCTCGACGTGCTCTAAAACTACTGTGCACGACAGAACAGGGCAACCTGGTCTGATTTCTCAGATTTGGCTTTGAGCAGGAGGCCCCTCCTCACCTGAACCTCTAATTCTGCTTTGTAAGTTCTTTTCACTTTCATCTTCACTACTGAATTTAATGGGAATTTACTCAGACTTTTCTAAACACACTGGGTTTTTGGATGTTTTTTGTATTGGAGATTTTTTCCAAATCCAAACATTATCCCCTCACTTATTTTTGCATGACCATTCAAGCCCACTACAACTGTCTGAAAGAGCTGTTACACTAGTTCATCCACTTCACTACTTGAAACTGTATAAAAGTGAAAATGTAAGACAGGAAGAACAAAAAACCACCACTACTCATAGTCACAACTCTAAACAATGTTTTAGATAAAACTTCTGAATTAAAACCTCCATAAAAACCTTCAGCAATCCTCATTTCTTCAAGAACGGAATTTTTTTTAGACATTTTGCTTTCACAAGTTTAGTAGAATACAGGACAGAGACCTATCTGGGGAGAACACAGAGGAGGAAAGAAAGGATTCTCCTCTTTCACTAGTGTTAATCTACACATTTGACCAGAAAAGCCCCCAAATTGCTCTGATGGTTGTGGGAAAATAATCAGGTGACATGAGCTCCTACTCATGCCCTGCCTGCATGAGGGAAAAGTAACATACTGCATGGTTTGACACTGGCTAGGACATTGACACCAGCAGCCTCCTTATCAGTTTCCTGCCAGATTCTGACACTGTATTGGGCTCTGATTTTTCCAGTCAGGGCTGTGCATCTTTTTTTTTTTTTTTTTTTTTTTTAAACTTCCCTTCGGAAATCGTCCTGCTTGACAGATGGAGAAAAACTCTTTACTCGCATGGTCCTTTTAATAAAAATGTTGTAGTGAATAGAGAGCTGAAAGTTACCAGACTCATAACCCCAACATGTGAGATCCTTTCTAAGTCATGTTTGGGAACAGCACAGCATCAGACATTAAGACAAGGAAGTATTTTCAGGGTTGCTTAACAGTCATTGGAACACTAAAGGCAGGAAACTACAGCAAAAAGTTTCTTGCCACCTTTCACCATTTTATGAAACTCTTCTGGTCCGAAATACAAGTCATGGAATCATTGAATGTCTTGGACTTAAAGAGACTTTATAGATCATCCAGTTCCAATCCCCCTACTGTGAGCAGAGACATCTTCCACTAGACCAGATTGTTCAGAGCTCCATCCAACTTGACCTTAAACACTTCCAGAAACAAGGTATCCACAACTTCTCCAAGCAACGTGCTCTACTACCACTCCACCTTCACAGTAAAGATTGTTTTACTAATGTCTAATCTAAACCTACTCTAAGTTTGAAGCCTTTCTGCCTTGTCCTCTCAGTACATGCCCTTGTGACAAGTCCCTCTCTATCCTTCTCTTAGGTTCCTTTTACATGCTAGGCAGCCACAATTTGATCACCCATAGCTGAACAAACACAAATCTGTCAGCCTTTCCTCGTAGCAGAGATGGTCCATTCCCTCTGATCAACCTGTCTCTGGACTCTATGTAACAGGCCCATGTCCTTTCTGTGATGGGGACCACAGAGCAGGATGCAGCACTGCAGAGGGGTGTCACCAAAGTGGAGCAGAGGGGCAGAATCCCCACCCCCGGCAGCCACGCTGCTTTGGATGCAGCCCAAGATACAATTGGTTTTCTGGGCTGTGAGCACATACTGCTGGGTCATGTCCACCTCTCATCCAGCAGCATCCCCAAGTTCTTAGCAGGGCTACTTTCAATCTGTTCATTCCTCAACACAGATGCCACACTTTGCCCTTAGTCTTGTTAAACTGCATGAAATTCCCATGGGCCGACCTGTCCAGGTCTCTCTGGATAACATCCCATCCTTCAGGTGTGCCAATAGCACCAACTGGCTTGGTGTCATCTGCAAATTTGCTGAGGGGAAAATGCCACTGACTACATTGTAGCTGCAGAAAAAAGCCTGGGATTGGGACTGAGTTCTCCTTTCTTAACAGAGAAAAAAGTCAGCTGCAAAGACAAGCAAACCCTAAGTGTTGGTATTATCAGCAGTACATTGATTGCTTTTCTTTGCATCTTAGAGAGACTGTACAAGAAAATCCTTGAGATACTCGCAGGAACAATTAATTTCTCATCCCTGAAGGCCACAAACCCCAAATTTCCTATAAACTGCAAGAAACAAACTCGCAGAGAGGGGATGAGCAGGCGGTTTTCATTTGCTTCCCAAGTTGTAAAGCAGTAACTCAAGACAGCCCACACTTGGTACCCACAGCCATCAGCCTTCCCCGCTCGGATCCATGAAGGCTGATGCTGTGAGCCCACGGGGCTGGGCGGGAGGGGCACAGCCCCTACTCTCCACTCAGGGATGGGGAATGGGGTGCAAAAGACAGCAACAAAAAAGCGCCGCGCAGCGAGGCGGCGATGCGCGCACCCCACCGCAGCGCTGGGCAGGGCAGGGCAGGCGGGGAGCGCCTCGGCTGCGGAGAGCTGAGGATGGGGATGGGGGGACAGAGCGCGGCGCTCCCTCCCTCTCCCTCCCTCCCTCCCTCCCTCTCCCCCCGCCCGCGGCGGCTGCTGCCGTCAGAGCTGCCTGCGTCAATGCTGCCTCAGCGACACGCACCGGGGCCCTGCGCTCCCGCTCCCCACCCCCCTGCCGCTCCCGTGGAGCCCTTTTTTATTTTTTAATTCTCTTCTGCCTCTTTTTATTCCCCCCCCATGAGATACCTTACTGGCATTTATTTATTTATTTTTTTATGATCCCCGTTCATTAAGCCGGTGCTGTTGGCACGTTTGAGGTTCCTTTGTGTGAGGGGATTTCCACCCTCCCTTTTCCTTTTATTTTAAAAATTAATAATTTGAGGAATAATTGCTGTTTTATTTATATCACGCACGTCCCGTGTCCCTCCAGGCACGGGTCTGCTCAAGTGCCGACCCCCCACGCACACCTTTCCCACCCCCGGTTTCTCCCCCTTCTCTCCCTGTCGCTGCAGCATAGACTGGGAGCAGGAGGCTGCACCAGCAGACACTCAGCTTACTATATCATAACGGATTTCCCTCTCTTCCCAGAAAAGCAAGGGTTTTTTTTCCCCCTCTTGTTTAATAGCCCACTCACTCAGCATTTGTACATTATCCGCACACCCACCGTTATTTCTTCTCCTGCCACTGCCTTCACCACCCCCTCCATTAATCATCAAGTCCTGGGCTCTGAAGAATAATGGTTTATAAAATGGTTGCTTTGTGCATGTCCTCAGTTGCACACAACCCCAGCCTCCTATGTGCCTCTTCTGCACATCAAGGTCAGAGGGAAGGCTTGAGGGCACAGTTAAACCTAAAACTTAGTTATTTGCATTTTCTTCCCAACTGTCTCCTTCCACCCCGTTTCTTTTCCTCTGGAGAATTTAATAGCAAAGCTCCCCGGATTTCTGTGGGGTCAGGCCTTGCCCTATTTCAGAATGTATCTGTGCTTAGCTCGGCGGAGAGGACAATATCCCGGTCCTATTAAAGTCAATGGCAATCAGTGAATTCAAGCGTCACCGGATTTGGCTGGCAGAGCATGCACAGCCACGCTCTGGCCAAACCCTGCCCCGTTTCAATTCAGCCCAACTGCAGCAGTGCCAAGCTGCTGCCAAGCTGGCTTGTGATGCTGGCGCAGCGCTGCCCTCTCATACAGGAATCCTTGGTGACGTTAAACAGCTGGAACAGATCCTGCACCTCCCTGCTGCCGCCATGCAGGGAGCCAGAAACTAGCTTCCACCTCCTGGCACCTCCCCAGCAGATAAAGGTCCTTCGAGGTCGAGATTGGCTGGATAAATTAGAGCAGCCTAAAGACTATATTAATTCATACCACAAACGAGTCTGGTGCTGCCCAAGTCCCAGTGGTAACAGGCACAGCCATTTCTGCATCCTCCCAGCTGCACTTACCCCTGCTCCCCTCCAGCTCAGGGCTGGGTACATTAACAACTATATGATAGCAAATATTTTTTTTCTGTCAATCCAAATCCCAAAAGTATTAGACAGTTTTTAGCTCCAGCTACTTTGAATAAGGATTGTGGTCCTAAATACAAGGAAAACCAATTTAAAAAGTCTAAGCAATTAGACCACAAACCAAATTTCTGAAGAGAGAAAGAAATCTACCAACTGAATAACTTGTGCACAGCAAGAGCTTCACTGTGCATTTGAAACTTACTATTGCATTTATTACACACAGCAAAAAACAAACAAAAACAAAGCAAAAACCTCAAAAAACAAACAAAAATAAAAACAAAAAAATTCCAAATCCAGTGTCATAAAAACAGTGCTGGATGACTACAGGGATTCCCACAGCAACAGGAATGTGCTCATAGCTTTTAATACCTGGCTTATAGATAAAACTGCATTTATATCACTTCTTTTTCAGCTGTATTTAACTTAATTGTGTCAGTGAGGATGTTCAACAGTTATCCATTTAACAGATAGACCATGAAGCTAAGCAGGACAGAGGTTTTCAGAGTCTCAATACTAGATATGAAGCAGCTCAGCAATCTGCCCCAGGACACGTGGGGAAAGACTGGCATTCAGAAGGGCTCCCATAGAGTCGCAGGGACAGCAACAAGCCTGACTTTACCCACCGTCCATTCTACCACTGTGGCTGCCCTTTCTCCTAAACTGGGGTTTTTTCCCCTTGCTTTTTTTCCTATTTCAGTGCAGCAAAACCAACCTCGGGCATTTTTCACATTATGAGGGATGCAACTCTTAATCTTCAAGTATGTAAATGGGAGATGGGACAGATAGCATGCACTAGCACATATGAATAAGGGTGACTTTACTGCTCATTTCCCCACATTAAAAGGTGACCTTGTGAGAGCAAGGATAGTGCATGCTGCATGATACTGACAGTGGAATGATGCCCACAGAGCAGGAAAGAGCTCCCTGTCTAGGCAGAAATAATCCCTGTTCCCTGTCAATGGCAGAGGGGAGTGCCTGCATGATGGACAGGGTAGGTCACTGCCTTTTGCACAGAGCAAGACACTGCACTCAATGGATCTGCCTTTGGAGAAGCAGATTTGAAACCAGTCAGCCTTTGCTTTGCCTGAGGAGTTGCTCCAAGTCTTTGCCTGCAGATTGCAATGCTAAATTGAGACCATTATCTTGCATTGAGCTATTTTCATGCTGAAGTGCCTTAAAGGCTTAGCAGATATACAGGCTATGGTGCTATATGCACAGGAATCACTCCAGCTGAATGAAATGCAGATACATATTAACCAGAGTCACATGGTGCCTGGTCCCTGGGTGTGATGACTGCCAGATTTTGCTTTACCCAGCTGAGTTGAGTCTGGCTTTCAGATAGTGAAACATTTCATGTCATTTGGAAAGGACAACTGTCAGGATCTTTACATGCAGATAAGTAGGTATAGGCAGTTACACTCAGCCCTGGAGTTTGGAACACCTCCACTGAGACAAGAGTCTCTCCTCTGGAGTCCTTCTTTGTTTCACCACCCATACGCAATATTAATTATCAAAATAGTCCTCCTTCCACTTAGTGGTACAGAGCCTGAACATCCAGAGCCTTTCACCCATGAGGTAGTTATTCAAAGGCCTCCCCAGGGCCAGATGTCAATAAAACACCACACATGCTGGTTTGGTGATCTATAGAAAATGAATTAATATTTGCACTGCAATTTCTTGGGGACTCTATGGGTAAAGTACTACAGCCACCTCTACAACCAGCTTTAACTCACACATGTCTGTCCTGTCTGTAAGAGGCAAGTGAATCACTGCATATTTACCATTACAGGCAATTCATTTTAAAATTAGAAAGCACAGTGAAATATAAACTGTGTGCCTCAAATGAATACTATAGCATCCACTCAGTACTGTACACACACCTTTGTAGAGATGGCACACACTGCATTAAATAAGCATGCTTCCCTGTCTCTAGCTAGGGTAGAGAGGGAATTGTGTGGTGAAAGACGTAATTTGTACATTAGGAAGTCTCTGTTGCCAGATCAGCAGCAGCAGCACTGACGTCTGTACTCGCTCGCTTTGTTCCTGCTGCTATAAATCAAAATGACTACAGTCCAAATGCCTCACTTGTTTAACTATAAATGCACTGTTAGTCAGAAAAATCAACACCAGGAGGGATCTAGATATACCGCATGTATTTTTAAATGATTAGAGATTTTTCAAAAAAGGAAAAGAACAAAAATTATAAATGTATGGTTTTTACAACAAAAACTTTTAAAGGGTGGAATCCAACAGAGCTATAAAAAATTTGTGTATACAGGCACTGATGTCTTTACTAAATGAACTATCAAATTTGCCTTTCTTAATGTGCATTGGGATTTTAATTTTTTCCCCCAAATTAATGCAAGCTCTTTAGAAGCCTATTTTCCCCTGTGTCCTGACGTATTTTCCTACTTGTCCAAACTACTGGAAGGAAATTTAAAAAAGGATAGATGAAATGGGTTACATTTTACTTCCCCCCTTTTTTATATGCCTTTGTGTTTAGAATAAATACAAACATATCTAGCTCAGGCTGGCTCCCATTTTTGGGAGAATTTTAGAAAGCTAACTATATCATTTGCAGATAAAATGAGCTCCCAAGGCCTAGAATACAACTTAGATCCCTTCCAAGTTCTAAAAGAGGACTCTATAGTTACATAAAAACAGTGGTGTCAGTGTCTGCTGTTGACCTGTTGCTGTGGGAGAGCAGGAGAACTCTCTTCCTAACGCCTGGAATCATTGGAGAAAAATGCAGCACAATTTCTTGACTAAAGGGAACAGAAGAAATTAAGAAGGTAACCTTCCAATACCAACATCAGCTCAGCTGAGCTGTAAATCCTGTGTATCAGGGGACCCAGCCAGAAATATGCTGAGCTGTAGTTCTGAACAGGAAATAACAGGATCAGGGAACAGCAGGTGAACACATTGTCAACACCACACTGACATTGCTGTTGGAGCTGCTGCACTACAGTTCCTGAGACCACCAAATTTCTACAGTAAGATGTTCAAGAATATTAAGGCAAGAAGGTTGAAGGTATTTGTTTCACAGAGGCTGTCTTGTTCAGACTTGGCTAATGAATTTGCAACCAGATGTTCATTTTAACATCTGATCCAAAATGCACTGAAGTCAATGGAAAGTCAATTGGAAGTTCCAGATTATTGGAAAAAGTTACTGTAGAGACAATTAAAAAAAAAAAAAATTACACAGAATGTAGCTGTTGGTCATTCAGCTTGTCGCTGACTGTAGGCAAAACTGGGGAAGGGCAACATTTTAGGATGTTGTAACTATGTAAAATAGAGGATAATAATGTTATCGATGCTAGTTACCATCACTTTTTAGAAACAGCTCAACAGGCCACACAATACTTGAATTTTTTGTTTTGTTTCACTTCAGCTGATAAATGTTAATGTTGAAAGAGAACCATCTTGAGGTAACAGGCTTCTGTAAGTCTTTTGAATTCAGTCCCATTAACACTGATTTTAAAAGCTGTAAACAATAAGCAGTATAGGACACATTAAAGAATCAGACTGGGATGCAGCGTCTGAAAAAAACAAAGCTAAACAAAGTATTCTGACTTTTAGAGAAACTAATTAGCCTTTGCTTCCCTGGACACAGTTTGTTCCATGAGGAGTCTTTGACTCCAGACTGATTGGATATATTTCTAGATATTGTAATCTTGCTGCAGAAGTTTGCAGCAGGGATTCTCTCAGCTCCACTATTCAGGAAGACATTAGTTATCCTTATGGTCCTTTTAACTCTGAACATGTCACACCTCAGTAGCTGGTGAACAGTGAGCACAGATTAGTCTACTCTTTTACCTCTAAAGTAAGGTGTCCTTTGAGAAGAGCTCAGTTCTCCTCTTGTGCACATTTGCATCTCTATGATTTGTGCACAGATCTTAAACTCTAACAAATCATGCATTGTCTTTGTATCACAAGGAGGCTGTAAGTTGGTGGAGAAGAGTTCCAACTCACAGGAAAAGAGAGAGAAAACCACAGATTTCAGAAAGGACTTTGATGTGGTCCTCCCTCACATCTACTGAATTAGGAAAGAGATGGAATTAAACTGAGAAAAAATCTGGTGAGAACTGCAGTGGAGTGGAGACATCTAGCTGCCTTCTGTATCCCAACAGCATCTGTGAATCAGGAAATCCTGGATCTGGAGAGAGGTTATAGGTACTAACTTCTTTAGGAGAAAGCAAACAAGCCCACCCTTGCCAAGAGGGAGCATAAAAGTGGGATGGAGAGAAGATTATGCATACTATTTATCTTTCCTCTTTTTCTCTCTAGACCCTTCCCTAACAAAATCTTTTTTCCTTTTATTCCCTAAGTTTGGTTTCTTATAAGGGTATTTTATTTTTCAGTTTGGGTTACATGGTCTTAAAAAGCAGCTTTGGATGTGCAAATTACCACAAGAAACAATGCTGAAAACATCTCCTTGATCCAGCACTAGACAAGCCCATGTATTCAGGCTGCACCCCATGCCTGACTACAAAGCCTGAAAGAAGAGCAGCATGTATACTGTGGTCAACTGTCCCTTACACTGTAAACAGGCTCAGTTTCTATTTCCAGAGGCACAGCAAATGCACAGGCTTCCCAGAAAGGTGGGACTGTGCACAGCCCATCCCACCTGCATCCCCACAGGGAGAGACTGAGCAAGCTGCACAGTGTCATGCTCTGTGGAGACACCATTGGAGCTCTGCCCATGAGCCACAGCCTGCTGAATCCACACACAGAAGCACAGATCTAGACACACCATGAGGGATGGAAAACTAAGATTTGGTGTGAACCTACTTGAGAGCTTTGAAACATCATGTGTGCCCCCCACTTCATATGGCCTCAAGCTGCTGCAGCCAGATGTCACAGGCTCTGGGACTGCACAGTCAGCAGCAGGCTGTGGCAGTGAGGCTAAGCCTTGCTCCTTCAGCTGCTCAGCACTTCTCCTTCCAGCTCCAGCCTGTGCCTGGCTCCCAGTGCACATAAACACAGGCACGTGCTGCTCCAGCAGTAACTAAACTTTCTAACCTCACAAACTCTGACTCTACAGCTTGGGCATGGTCCAAAATTGCAGTTGGAGCCCAGCTGTTCCGTACCATCACCCCAAAAACAAAGGCAAAGCAACTCTGCATTTATGCTTCTGCAGGAGAGGAGAACAGGGAGGCGCTGAACTGGTCTTGCGTGAAAAAGTACGGGGATTATCCTAGTTACAACTATCTAATCACAACAAAATAATCCCTGTGACCATGGAGGTGAGGCCAGCATTCAGATAATGACGTGCATCTGGAATGAAACAGGAGATTTCGGACATCAGGACAAAGGAAGGATAATAAGAATACTGGCCCAAGCTCAAACACTAATGCATACCAAATATTAATGCACCACAAACAACAGCTGCTGCAGAGGATTGGTTTTGATTTTCTAAGGGAAGAGAGATCACCAGCAGAAAGAAATCTGCAGTGTTGTTTTCTGGTGGATGCAGAGGCAGCTAGTGTTCTGAAGCCCACACCTAGAAGCAACACCAAGTCCACAATTCAGACCAAGGAAGGCATCTCTAGCTCAAAACTGGCTGAGTTTGCAGGCAACTATGACAATGTAAGCAGCAAGGTCACAGCTGCAGAAGCAAGTACTTTTCTCCCCACAAGAAATCCCCTGAGAATGAATTTGAGGTTGTCCTTATCAAGCAAAGAAATTTGCGCTGCAGCATCAACTGCTTTTCCTATCAAAGGAAGATTTCAGCCTCCAGGGATGTTGATTTTGTTGCTTTCTCCCCTTCTGCTTTC
This sequence comes from Muscicapa striata striata, assembly GCA_030060385.1. NCBI lineage: Eukaryota > Metazoa > Chordata > Aves > Passeriformes > Muscicapidae > Muscicapa > Muscicapa striata. The sequence continues at coordinate 113,594 of JAREIS010000067.1, read as the reverse complement.
CTCCTTTTGTCAGCCCAAGAGAGCAAGCAAGAGAGCGACAAGAGAGCCAAATGAAATCTGCCAGCTCATTTGGTCTTTCCAAACCAATGCTTTGCCAGGATTTTCTGTGCCTTTTGTCATTAGGATTTTCAAATGTCTCCCCAAGTCTCAGAATGATCTGAAACCTCTTAACTTCTAAGATGAAGTGTATTTACTGAAATATAAATTAAATGTAACACTTTGAATTGAAGCAAAATTTATCAAAGGAAATCACATAGTGAGCTGCTCATGAAAGAAGGAAACTGTGAACATAAGAACTAAACTTTACCCAGAAAATTTAAGCTGAACACTTCCCCCAGTGATTAGGGCAGCAGGAAATTGAGGGATATATTTTCAAGAAAGCTGTGGAGACAAACACTGGTGAAGGATTCTCACCATTCTGTTTACAGTTGCCAGTGTAAATAATTGTATAGCTTCTCAGAGAAAGAAAGATAAATGAATGAATTTGAGTTCAAGCCTTACTTGTAAGAAGCCCTCATGTTGCCATGATGAATTTTGGCAGCTCACCAAATCTGAGAAACTCAATGGACCAGCATAATCCTTGATCACTGAAGTTAATTGAGGCTGAGTCACACCCAGAACAATCTTTCCTGTTCATTCATTAATAAGAGAGAAGACTAAAACACTATATAGACAGCTTCTGCTATCAGAGGCAAGGTGTACTAAAAAAAGAGCACGAGGTTTCCTCCCAATCTCCCTAGAAGAGAAAAATGGAGTTTTGTAGTAAATTCAGACCTAGACTGCCATGTTATCCTAGAGCATCAAGGCTGGCCCCACTACCTTGGCACACACGAGTCCGTCACAGTCTGCTGTGCCATGAGTGAATCTTCACCACTGACTGAATTCACAGCACCTTTGTCCTGTACCTGCTGGACTGCATTGGACAATCAAGGTTATTTAAGCTTAGTGTAGCTTACCCATTGCTCTAATGGGGACAATGCCCATGGTAGCATCAGGGGGATATTGGAATGATGTTCTACCACTGCCTTGACTTTGAATCAGTGCTTGTGCCTGCAGGGAAAGTGCCTACTTTTTTGTTACCCTTGAAAATGCCATTACTGGTGAGGGATTCCACATAAAAGACCCTTGAAGAAATGAAATTTAGGGATCTTTTTCACACTGAGTACAAAAACAACATTCAGATTCATACATGAAAATTCCTTCAGGTATCTTAAAAAAACAAACTTATTGTTCTGATAGCAGTAAACCCCAAAGATGGATTTACAAACATACCTCAGATCTTCCCAACTGTAATTATTAGGCAGATATTCTTCCTGATAGTAGTATTTTACTACTACTGGTAGTTATTCAGTCATTTTAACTAAGAAATGGCTTTACAAAATCAGTTGAGAGCTAGCTCCAGCTTTGGGAGTCTGTAATCAATGGTGTCTTCTGAGGAAATATTTACCTGGGTTCTTAACTTTCCTGGAAAAGAGCCCCTGGGCTGGGACTTTATATCAGCAATGTAACTTCTCTGTATTCTTATCAGTAATGGAGGATGCCAAAGCCTTTGAAATAACTCATGCCCATCTTTTACTGAAGCTTGAAAAACAAAAATACAAGCATTTGTCCCTGTTTTTTACCACTGTTTATTTTTAATAAAATAACCATAATAAAGAAATGGCTGCTCCAGAAAGGATTTTAGAACAATGAAGGCAAAGACTAAATCTAAATGATCCAGTCCAGATTTTACTTCATACTTAACTGGTTCTGAAAAGGAAATTTTGGGTGGTTTATCAATTCCCTGTAGATAACCAGCCAGGATGTATGTATTGAATTTTAAAAAACTCTTAAACTTACTTGCTGCAGTGAAGTACTTTGGGTAGTTCTTTACCTAAAGTAATAAATTAAAAGCAACCCATTATCTGGGTTGCAGTGTAACTCATTTCAAAGCCTGACATTTATAGTAGAGGAACTCAAATATATAAACATTTCCCACTTTTACTAATACTAATCTCTCAATTCACTTTAACCACAAATGATTTTAAATAGCTAATAGATCTTTAGAATCACTTGTATTTGAAGTTCTGGAATAGTCATCAAATGTCCTAATACATCTACAGTAAGGTAATGCATCCTGAATATAGTTCTAAGAACAATTAATTAAAAAGGGAAAATATTTGGAACAGTTCTAGTAAGATTTCATTATAAAAGCTGTTTCTTTGGGCAGTAGTAACTGTTGTACCCAATTCTTTAAAGCCCCCTTAGAAGTATTTACATCTAAATGGAATGAAGATTTCTCAGAAGAAAGATAATGATGACAGAGCCAGCAAAGTTGTGTGCTACCTGTTTAAATGTTTTTCTTCCACAGCAGGATAGATGGATATCTCATCACAGTGTTAGGGAACACAGAGCTTTGCTGAAGCTCTAATTCCCTTAGATCTAGACAGAGGAAAAACAGTGACTATCACATACTTTCACAGACATATCCATGCATGTTGGAAGAGCAGCACAGTCACTGATAAACATCTCTGTAGCAAGATCCCACATCTCACATGTCAAGAATAGGCTGCATAGAAAGAGCAGAAGAGTTGCTCTTACAGCTAGTTAGGAACTAGAATTACAGTCTTCTGGAAAATTGTCATGTTTTCGTTGCATGTTACAAAAAAAACAGCGACTTCAGATTTTCTCATAAACCAATTGTGAAATCAGTCAATTAAGAGAGCAACCTATCATATAATGCTTCATTTCATTCCTATGTCCTTGATCAGTTGCTGTGTTTCATGGGAACATTAGTTCAGGTGACTTTAACTCTCTTTTCTTCCAGAGCCTGTGCCCTAGCTGCACCCTTCCTCACATGCCACAGCAACTGTGCCTGCACCACCACCCTTCCTCATATGTACCTGCAGCAGGAGAACCAGCAGGACCTGTGCAGGGGGAAGAAGGAGGACTAGCAACTGCAGTAGAAACAATTAGCAGGTAAGAGATTGATGACAAGTCCAAAAGCCTTCAAACAATACTCAGTCTAGCCACATGCTCGCCTTGCACTTGCAGGTGTGCAACTTTTATTGCCAAATTATCTCAAACAACAGGGTACTAGAATTGGGTTGTGGTTTAAGAAAAATGGAGGGACTGTCAAAAAGTGAAAAATGTCACTTGTTTTATTCTGGTCTTAAAACCTTATGGCTCACCACCCTGAAAGGAGACAAGGGCGTGTGCAGTAACAAAATCTTCCATTGTGAGAGGACTGACAGATCTAATCATTATTTCTGCCTCAGAAATTTTTAAAATGCAGTATATGAAAACATGCTGACCCTTGGGAAATAAGTGGGGCTGTTAAAAATAAATAGGTTCCAGCTTTTCAGGAAGAGCAGATTCACTACAGTGACGTAAAAACACCCAGCAGCTTGTCCCAGCCATTTCCCGTGAGACATTGCTGATGTAGGAAGAAACAGCAGCTCACACAGCTGCCTGGAAATTTAAATGCCAGGATGTTACTTCTTGAACATCTTATTTCTTTTCCAAACTTCACCTTTGACACAACAGCAGTACTGGCACAGTCCTCCCATACCCTCAGAAAGACCCTTTGACCTACTGAAGAATTAAAAAGAAAAAAACAAACCAAAAATAAAACCCCAAAAACCATAACAAAATATCACATTATGTCTCCAAATACATTACAAGATACTAGCAGTCCTACTAATGTCCTCTTACTGTTGAGAAAATATTTTATTTTAGTTTTCATTTTAGAGTCTTTAATTTTCTATTGAAAAGGATAATGCAACCCAAGTATATTTTGGGTGTCATGTCCATATAGTTGCCCAAAAAAAGGATCAATGCTGGGGTATGACACCTTGGTGCAGAGGTGCAGTGTGTGGTGAGCCTGAGCCAATCACAGAAAATAAAGAAGGAAGTGCTGAAACAGAAGGTTTTCCCCTGAATGGAAATACTGACTTACAGCAGACTATGTCTGCGGTGCTACAGCTGCAGGCTTGGTAGTGACAAGGAAAATACTTTCATTTCAAAGCATATGTCTGCATTTTCAGTTCAAAGTGGTTTGTTTCAGACTCATGGAGCAACTGTCTGGGTGAAGTATTCAGTCAATTTAGTTAGGAGTGCAATTCTTTCAGCAAACATTTCATGGTACCTCTGTTTTCTCTCATGTTAATTCATCAGGTTCTAGCTTCTTTTCTGTTTTCTTCTTAGATTTTCATTCACTTTTTCCACAAAAGCCCAGTTAAATCCTAACCAATGTTTTCCATAAGACAGAACTCATGAATTAGTGTTTGTTTATAAAAGGAGTGCAGGGATTACATGCTGGAAAAGGTTCTTTATACATAATCACTTCAACACGTGTCTTTCCACCCCATTTACAGTAAGACTGCAAGTCATGTTAACATCTCAATAAGAAAAAGAATCTTAGTTGGCCTGTTGTGCTGCTCCAAGAAAAGGAAGAAAAGACTGTTTGTATATATTAAAAATATATAGAAAATATAAACCCATTAAAATATGCTTATAGAAACTGAAGGAAAGCAGAATCATCTCAGTAGGTTCTTCTTTATAGATAAGGAGCCAGGTGAATAACCTCAGGCAAGATCCATGTTTTTTTCATCCTCTCATTTGCCCTGGATAGTACACAGCTGTTACTAGACCATCAGAAGCCCATTTCACAGATGAGGACCCTCAACAGAAAGTATCTCTTCTGAGAATTTCTGGTGGCAACATCTGGTAGGAAAAAGCTACAATCAAAAACTGGGAGATATAGTATAGTTTTACATCTTTGAAGAGAAAACCTATAGCCTGTAAATTTTACAGGGCAGAAATTGACACTTTTAGGCCGGTCATTATATACGTAAGGAATAGGAAGGAGCCAAACCAAACAAAATCTTGTTATTTCTACCACAAAGTGCTTCCCTTGACCACAAAAGGTCATCCTCCCCCAAAACCTTCCTTTCTCAGACCTCTTCATCATTAAAGGGAACCCCTTAAAGACAAACCCAGTTATCCCTGTCACAGGAAGGTTGATCTCAGTAATGGTTTCAAAGGCCCATGGTCCTAAAGGAATAAGACAGCAGACTTCCAATGAAGCCAAACACAGTAGGAAGGCCAGAGTTTTGCTGTTGGCTTCAGTACTAGCAAGACTGTTTTTTCTGTTATTTCAGAGTACAAGAATTACACTAGCAGCACCTCCTTCCTCAGCTCAGTTCCTGGTGTTCCTCAAATCAGGGAGTCCAATGATCATTGAAACTTTGCTTCATAGTTGGTGGAAATTAAGCATGGGGCTAAAAAAAGTCATGAGAGGGAAAGGAATGGGGATGGACAAACAGGACTGGTAGCTCACGTGCCTTGTTTTTGCAGTTGAAGCTAGAAAGGAACTTTTTATATATACATGTATAAAGGGCTGTCAACTGGCAGGATTCTCAATATCAAAAGAAGCTTGGCCCTGTTTCAAAAAACCATCAGCCTATTTGAAGTTAGCTGGTGTTTTTCCCCTGGTAATGACTTTAACAGTGCTCTTACTTTTACTAGCCACGCTGGGCACTATTCCATTTAACAGACTACAACGCTCCGTTCTCCAAGTAACTCTGCAAGCCCAGGAAGATTACTCAGGGTAAGTCAGCCAGAGATGTTCCATTTCTTCCTGAAATGTGCCTGTTGCAGGTGGAGGGGCTGACACTTTTATGAACTAAACAATCTTCTCCACAAAGACAGAAAATATGTCCCCAATTTTCCACTGCTTCAGATGGAGGCGGTCCAAAATTCACCAGGATGGACATTAATTGGAGCAGTTCTATTGCAAGGGGTCGAGGGGTGCTTGATGCCAAAGAAAAATATTTTCCAGGCCTTCAGCACAGCTGGAGCTTTGAGAAGTCTGGCTTTGATTCACAAGAGGGTGTAAGAGTCACAGCATTCACTATAGGGGCCCTTTGCTTTTTTGATAAATTAGTGATTCAAATCTCTAAGTTAGAGATGGGGGAAAATAAGTGGGTCTGGGATTTATTGCTAAAGAGAAATGCAAATAAATCAATTTGAAGATGAATATATAATGTTTATTTTATTAATTTTGAGAAGTTTATTTTTCCTGATTGCTTTACATTAGATATATTCCTGAAGAAAAAGAAAACCCCAAAATTAAAATTGAAAATTTGGTCCTTCCCTGAATTAGCTATCACTTTTTTTGAAAGAATAAAAGCTATCCATCACATTTAGTGTGACTTCACAGTTAATTCTGATGGACGCAGTCCCTACAGCATGAAAAATTTCCTATGCCATAACAAAAAGATGCAAATGGTGACAGATATCCTAAGCAAATGATATTTGTTCATCCCCAACAGTAATTTCTTTTGGAGTTGTCCTTATTAGGAATAACTGGATACAGAACCTTTCTAGTTCATTATCTGCTTTATCACATAGGCAAGAAAACAGAGTTACAACATCTGTCACAGCAATTTAACCTCAAATTAAATAAAGATTCAGAGTTGTAACTGTCAAACTGTCCAGCTTTGGTCCAGAAATTGTGATGCAAGTTTCACTCCTGGATCCAGCAGTGTTGGCATACGACCTTCATGTAACTTTTACGCCCAGCTTCCATCTTAGTAAAAGCTGATGTCACTCATTTTTATAAAGTACCCTGGTCAACAGTGCTAGAAACAGTGTTAGATGAAAGACTAGCAAATTTTTTCTACCCATGTTTTGTAGTCCAGCCCTAAACTTGCCACAGAGCGTAAAATGGCCCTCAGAAATCTGTCATTTTCTGTTTATTTTTCATAGATATACACTGAACCATTTATTTGACAAAACATTTTAACAGAATCTGTTAAATTCATACACAGTGGTTACATAAAACACTGTACTCTCATTTCAGCTTCTCTGTCTTTGGGTGAATTTGAAACCTCTGAGTTCCCTGCAACATTTTATATTTAGGGCATTCAGGAGAATGCAGGGTCTGCTCTACTGTGTTACACTTGCTGTTTAGTTTTCATTCTGTATTATATTTTCAATGCATCTGCCTCTCAGACCCTTACAGCAGACTTCCAGTACATAACATTGTTCTACAGGGAAGCTGGAGGAGAACTTCTTACAAGGGCTTGTAGTGACAGGACAAGGGGGAACAGCTTCAAATGGACAGAGAGCAGAGCTAGATTAGATATAAGGAAGAAATTCTTCACAACTAGGATAATGAGACACTGGACCATGCTGCCCAGAGAAGCTGTGCATGCTCCATCCCTGTAAGTGTTCACAGCCACATCAGACAGGCTTTAAGTAACCTGGTCTAGTGACAGTGTCCCTGCCTGTGAAAGAGGGTTGAAATGAGTGTCTTTAAGGCCCCTTCCAGCCCAAATCATTCCATGATTCCATGAAATCTGACTCATTTCTCTTCTGAATTAGTGTTATACAGACAGTGATGTCCATTTAGAATGGAAAATAAACAGATGCATTTACAATTTAAGAACTTTTACACAAGAGTTACTGCCTTACACCAGATTCATGTGCTTCTGAAGAAACATAAGAAAAAAAAGAATATTTAATAAGTAGTTTTGAAATGGCTTTTTAACTGGATTGTTTTTACATGAGTTAGCATTTAGCTCATGTCCCATCCAAATCACTCTTGCAGCTTTCAAAATTCAGTTTTGTAAACCTCAATAGAAAAAAAAAAAATCTAATTTTGTTTTAATATCAGGTCAGGAATGAAAATTTTGCTTATGGCACAGGAAACAAGCCTGTTCAATCTTACTTGAAGATTCAAAAAAAAAAATGTATTTGGCTCTGTGGTTCTGCTATTCAGTCCTCATGGGTAACAGATCATGGTCATCATATGAACACACATGGTAAAAGTGAATTCCACCAGGATACCACAGAGCAATTGACCTAATTCTATAGCCAATGTAGGCCAGTAATGACTGTAAAAAAAAAAATATTACTCAGGAAAATAAAGTCCAAACCGTACCATTTTTAAAAAAAGTTATATTCTCACATAACTAAGCACATGACTTTTCTGATATTATTGAATGAGCCACAGATCAGGCTTGGTATGAAATGGTATCAGACCAAACCTGCCTAGTAAGAGATACAGTCTCCTTTTTTTGTTATGGTCTCCTTTCAAATTGCTGGCACTTTCTTGCCTTCAAAGAGACAGCTGCTCTCCTTCTCTTACCTGAAATCCCAGCCAGATCTGATACCTAGACACACATATTACTACAGTCCTGTACTTAGAAGTCAGTCCTGAAAAGCAGCAAGGGGGCCTGCTACAGACCACCTTGAATTAAGCAATTTTTACAGATGTACATGGAGAAGCCTTAAGCTATGGATAGGCACAACGTTATCAAATCTTCCTCCAAGAATGTCAGAAATTACAAAATAATAAGAATATTTCTTAGGTGTTTGCTGTTTGGTTAGGGTTTTTTATTTTTTTCAGTTAATAGGAGACATAAGAGGTAGAGAAATACTGAATTCAAGAACTATCTACCCACTGAAAAGATTATCATTTGTACTGTCATTAACTGATTTATCATTAATCACTGCAATATGGGAAAGCACTGAGGGATGATCCCCTTCTACATCCTCACCCAGTATTCTGCTCAAAAACTGAACTGCTGACTGGATTGCAGCCCTCCTGGAAACCTCAGTTCTGGATCAGGCACCCATCAACTAGGTGTCTTTCAAACAGAAGGCTGAAAACTGTTTGCTCAATCTAATACACAAAATCCACACTGATGTTAATAATCTATACAAAGAATATGCAACTCCTATTTCTCTGGACAGATAAACCACAAAAAAACAGCTGAAGCTCAATGTCAGACCAAAACTACAGCCAGCAGAATAGTTCAGTATAGTGAGATCTGCCTCCCTGTGCTCTGATGTGGCTATGGGGTTGCTGGTCATTGCTGCTATGACACAGCCTTAATTATTTCATCACCCATGTGTGCAGCAGAAACATCAGACTGACATCTGTTTACTCTAATAAAGTGATAAACAGGTGACTGCTGTAACGAGATGGCTTATGACCATGACTGCTATGACAATGAGTGGAAATTGCAGAGCTCAATGCCATATGGCATTTGTCACCAGACAAGAGAATGGAACAGAAAGATGAGCTTCTCTCACTTCTATCAAAGCTTCTTCTGCCTCAAGACACCAAAACCATAGCCTAATACTTCCTGGCCAAAACCTGAAACACTTTCCTACTGTTCTCAAAACATGTACAATCTTCCATTATGCTGCCTTTACTTGGCCAGAATTTGATCTCATCACTTACATGGAGAAAAACTAGGCCAGAATCCAGGTCCAGAATGGACACTTTCCCAGTTTGTAATCAGGGATGTGGCTGGAAAGAGATAGACTGCAGAAATAGCTGAACCAGAACTATCACTTCCTAGGGAGGGGTTGCAAGTGGCTGCCAAGTCCCTGTGCAAGAGGTGAACATCACTTCCCTCTCTGCTGTTTTGATTGAGCATAGCATGGGCAGCAGTGTGGTTTGTGTTCCTGTGTGCTCTGAGCTCAGGGAGAGGAGCCAACAGCTCAGGAGTTTTCAGCCACAAACTCTTCCTCCACTGTGGATCCTAAGGGCCCCCAGGTTGTCACAAGGGACCCAGTTCCCCACACCTGGCTACACTGGTGGTATTTGCACATCCAACTTTATGTGCACAGCTTTTGGATTTAACAGGAACTTCCTTGGTTTTACACATCTCTAGCAAGGCAGATAATGAGTGGACTGTCTAGTTTTTGATGTCTTTCATGTAGGTGGTTAAATAGCACTGAAAGCCTGTTTTTTATGTCAAAACACTAACTCCAAGAATCTTGAATTAATGGCATTTCTTAATTTCCTATAAACTGATTTGACAGAGTCTGTCACTGAAGAAGGAAATTTTAAGGCACAGATATGTTTCTATTAGCATATATGTTACCATATGGTCTCTTGAAAATTGGCCAGTAGCTATTCCTATTTATTTCCACATACACTAGGAGTGGTTATTCAATAGATGATCATAATGCTAAGTGCTTATGCTGTATCCTACCTTCCTAAAAAGCCCACAGAACTGCTGAATTGCAGTAAGTAACTTCTGGAAATCATCTAGTCCAAACCCCCTCCTCAAAGCAAGATCAGCTATAGCAGATTGGTCAGGTCTGGTTTTGAATAATCCTAAAGATGGAGGCTGTACAGCCTGTCTGGGCAACCTGTTCAATTGCTTCACCATCTTCACATAGAAAGTGCTTCTATTTTGTTTAAATGGAATACTTTTGGTTTGCTCCCACTGCCTCCTGACCTCTGAATTTTCTTTTAGGTAAGTTAATTCAACCAGTCAAACCTGTCTGTTCCTCCTACGGGCCTCAGCACTGGAGAGGTGAGTATTAGAAGAGCACTGGAATCCATGCACACTGCAGAAAACACATTGTCCCTTGAGAAACATGCAAGTTCCCTCCCAGGACACTGCTGCAGGGCTGTCAGGACCTGCACCTCGCAGGCAGCTGCAGCCCCAGCTCAGAAGGGCTGGTCACATTTCCGTGTGACAGCGAGCCGTGAGTGCCCAGCTAAGCCATGCATCCCACAGCCCTTCCCTTTGCTCAGTGCACATGTAGAAGAGCCTTCCTCTGCAAAGGACACAGCTCTTGACTCCATGTCAGTATGACAGGACTTGAATTCCCTAGATTCCCAGGAACTGGAGATTCTGTCCATAAATGGGTACCAAAACAGTACACCAGAATATGCAAATATTTGTGCTACTTGCAGTTTTCTTCCATGCTAGAAACTCATCTAAATTCCAGTAAGAACTTCCCTAGGTAAGGCTCTAGCAGTAGGTTGAGCTTGAACATTATTTTATAACTAAAAGTGCAGCAGCAGAGCAGTTTTTCATCAACAAAATCTCCAGCTTACTTATGGAACTTCTACCAGATTTCCCTCAGCAATGCTGTTATAGTCCCTAAAGCATATTCCAACGTTTTTGTCATCTGATCAGCCCTGCATAATTTTCTTGATAGCATCTGTGTGAGGTTTTTTCATACTTTTCCCCCTAGTGCATTAATACTCTTTTTTAATTAATACACAATCTTTCCAGGGATTGTGAAAAATGGCTTTTGTTTCTTCCTTTTCTTACACTCCCTCCCACACTAACACCAGCTTATGCTTTTGCTTAATGGAAAATATCCAAGATGCACCTTTTAAAGATAAGAAGCAATCCTGAAACTTTTTTTTTTTTCCGAATTTAGAAAAATAAATATATTTGCTTTTGTTATGAGAGATCTGAGTTTAGTTTATGCTCTGCCACGAGTCTCTACTTTAACCTCAGCCGGACTTACCTACCCTATTCTTGTTCAGTTATTTTGGAAAGGTATTGGGAGAATAAAATACCTGAAAAAAAGATATATTGGGTGAATTCTTGTCATATCACAGGCATTTTTCTATTAGATACTAAAAGACTGCAATAAAATGGATTCCTTTGCATTTATGTTGTTGGGAGTTTAAATGGAAGCCAACATTATGCAGATATCTATTTTAGTGGTGCTCACAGTGGGAAAAGTCAGGGAATAACAGCAGTGGAAATGAGCACATCACCTGTAGAGTTATGTTCAGTAAGAGTCTCTCTCATAGAGGTTACACAGCTGGTGACTGAGATAAAGCAGAAAGAATATCACAAACAGTGTGTTTTGCATGAAAGAGTCACCAGATTGTAATATGGGCTATTTCTACAGCTCTTGTACATGATGAGTTCTCCAAATCATGCTGCAATTTACTAACCAGAGAGGAAGGAGAACAGTGGAAAAAAAAAAAAAAATCTTAATTTGTGACCCAAATTCCTCACACTTTTTAGACCTCCTTCCTCTTGAACAGAGTATCTGAAAGCAATATCCTGGCATGAGTTTAATCAAATTTAAAGTAACTCAGGGTAATCTTCTGGGGCCTGTTATGTCTGTGAAAAGTTATTTCTTTCCTTAAGCCCTGTTTCCCTTCTGGAAGTCTGTTAGTCATGAAATAAGCAAGCAGTAGTGTCTGAGGCAGTAAATACAGCAGTCACCCCCCATCCTACCCTCCATCCAATCTCTCCTTACTGCTTCCCAAAACAGTACATCAAATTTCACTAATGAAACAGCTACTTTTTTTTTTTCCTCTCTGAGATAAAGGGGAATGAACAAGAAAATGAACAAGAGCAGTGGCAACCATCATAATGGACAGACATTACAAGGTTTTGGCAGTCATATTCAAGTGCTGGAACCAGCAGTTAAGCATTTAATATGATTTAAGGAGACCAATTCAAACCACCATTTTCCATCTTGTTCTTTAAAAAATATTTTCTTTAGCACATGAATCCAGCACTGTTATACATCTGGATTTCTGGTTGTTGACTGAAATTTCTGGAAAGCCCCTGAAAACCTTCTTGTGTTTCTCTGTTTGTTTTTTTGTTTAAATTCGTTTGGGAGTCTTAATCTCTTTACCCACAGTGAAGTATCTAGTGTCTTCCTTTATGCTGTTTTCTGTCTTAAAGCAGTCACTATCATCAGCAGAACTTGTTTTCCTTTGCTTTTCTTTCCAGGGAAAAGGCTGAGTTCCATTAAACCCCTTCAGCACTGAAGTGAGGGTCCCACTGGACACCAACTGTATTCATGTTAAGCCTCTCCATGCTCCAAATCTCAATAAGATACTGAGAAACGTACACAGACAACTACCAAATGCAGCTGGTTCTCAGTTTTCAAATTTAAGTAGCATTTTGTATCCTGGGTCTAAGGCTGCATTCCCACAGTACTCTCAAAATTTACCTTTGATTTTAGTGTGATTACCGAGGGATGACCCTCAACACCCAAAAGCAGCATAAAAAAGAGGCATTAAAGAGAACCTGACTGGCTTCTACTAGGTTAGCTTAGAGGACTCTTCATACTGCACATTAAATCCAAGTGTAAGAAGACAACAAAGCAGGCGTGGGTCTGTGACATCTCTGAGGACAGCCTAAAACACAAAAAATCAAACAAACCCTTATTGTTTTTAACTTGGACTAGTCACAGCTCCAGGCTTAGAGCCATTTATTTTCATGCAGAGGACTCCTCATTGCTTTCCATGAGAGATCCCTATGGAAGATATTATAAAACTCAGTGTGTTGGAGATTGGAGAAGGTTGTTTCCAGTTCCTTCTCTTGAGCTGTTCTCAGTGAGTGGAACTTTCTGCACACATAGCTTTTCCTCCTCTGAAGTTTCCTTTATTCTATCAGCTCTAATTTCTGGGATTTCTGTCCTGTTATTTTCACCCCAGGCAAGATATTATTACAGCTTTTCCTTCCCTCTCCTATCCCCTTGCATGCTGTCAAGAACATTACAGAAAGAGTTACTGCCAATTCATTTGCCTGCCTGCCAATTAGCAGTATACTATGTCAGAGTCGAGTGAGTAAATACCAATAAACCATATGACAACTATCCAGCCCATCTGACCCTCTGACAGTTTTCAGTGCTTTCTACTTTATTAGAATGAGGTATTAATAGAACAGATAAATTTCACAAGACCCAGCCATGTATTACAGAACTAATTTTATAGCCAGAAATGCAGATTCTTTAGGATGGTTCTTTACGCCAAACACTGTTACATCATGTCGTTTTGAGGACTTTTTTCCTTACATTTCTGCAATAAAATAATCACACTGGTGAGTGGATATCCTCTTAACTTGCTCTATCTTTCTAATATTTGATCATAAACACTTGATACAGGGGCAAGCTCATGTTGTTTGCACAACATCCCAAGGTCCCAGGTCTAGATCAGAATAACCAGGTCCTCCTGTAAAACACTGTAGTTGAGCAGACACTTTATGTTAACAGATGCCTTGGATATAAATAGAAGGAACAGGTCTCTCCTCCAAAAAGCTGGCAATAGAAGACCTCAACTCCATATGGTGCATGGTGCCAGGGAAATTTTACTTGCCCAGAAACACTGTTATTCGAAGGCAGCACAACATGGGCATGGAGGGCAACTGTACACTTCTCAGGGAGGTGCTGGAGCATAAACAGACTACAACTTGGAAGCAGCAAGCAACCAGACATATGGTCTCATGAAAATATACCTATCTCATGCCACGTATATTTTTAATACCAGGAAACAATCTGACATAGTTCATACTCAACCAAGTTAAACTATTATTATTGATATGTACAGGTTAGTAGTTTTGAAACTGTCCGCTTGGACACTGCAATTCTTTTGCAAGAAAATAACCTTATGCTGCATCCCTTTCTTCTTTTTCCCTGAAAAGAACCATTTCAACAATTATTTCCAGCTTGCACATATTGGAATGTCCAGCCTTGAAATATGGACAGTTGAATTACTGGAGAAAGGCCAACCACAGCTCTAAACTGCAACTGAGAGTGAAGCAAGGCAGATATCAACACCCCAAACACTCACACTCGAGCCAGGGCTGTATAACAGAAGAGTCTCTTTGCAGCAGTAAACTCAGGCAAGTTTTAAAATGTGCTGGCATGAGGAAATAAAGACAAAGCCTAATGAGAGCAAGGCACAGTGCTAAAGGATACTTTGTGAGTTTTCGGCAAGTGACTGTTTTCTGAGAAAATTAAACAAGCAGCAAGTAGATAAGTCAGGATGCCTTGCTCTTACTTAGCCAGAGAATTTAGATGAAAGAAAAATTCCTTCTACCCCTTTCTTCTAAGAGGCACATGCAGCTTCTCCCATTAATAGCTCCATTCAAGTAGGATGCTAATATTGACTCGCTACTAAAAGATCAAAGTTGACCTGCAGAAACATTGTGCCTGTCCCCTCTAAGTTTCTCCATTAAAGATCTTTACATCTTTTTCCTAAGAACTTGCCCTGTGCTGTCCTTCAGCAATTGTGCCAAGAGCTTTTTCCCTTACATACCTTCAAAGATCTACTTTGAAGCAACACATTCTGTAGCCCTTCATCCCCTGCAAACAGAGCTCTGAAGTGCCCAGCACCTCAGTGAAGCATTTATTTATGTCCCCACTCAGCCATTTTTTCAAATGAAAACCTACTGAAAGTAGTAATTCACTAACAAGGTACACAATCAATATTTCCCCACAATTAATGGAGGAAAAACATGTGGCCAACAGACTTCCCTAATAAAATATACAGAAACCTACACTTAATACTACTCAACAGATGTAACTTATACTTGTGAAAAAGTTTCAAAACAATTCTCCCTGGAATAGTGGTGTATGTTTCAAAATTTCCATTTTGTCTCTGTATACATGTTAAACAGATTAAAACAAGACACTTGATAAACCATGACTGCCTCACTGTGGATTAAAACAATGCTTGCTTCCAGTTTTTTCTATTACTGCCAAAATATTTGCTTTTTCTTCATCCCTAAGAAAACAAAGCAAAACAAAAGACATTTTGTTCAGGTGAATAGTCCAAAGTATTTCTGAAGATACTATCATAGCATTTAGCTGTCTGAAAAATAGTTTACAATAAGTGAAGCTGCATAATTACTTGATCTTGGCTGAAGTTACAGCCATGCATGTAGAAATGCAAGCTACAAGTGAATTTATTCTCAGGTTTTTCAAAACTCTCAATAGCCTTTCAAAAAGTTCCATTTCAACACTGAATACTGGGTGTTAAATAACATTTACTTTAGGATATGTTCAAAAACCTACCTGGCAAATTTATTGCCTTACCCAAATTCCCATTTCCTTTCTCTCAGTATTCTCATGAACTTATCTTCCTTGGAAGCACAGGCTGGCTGAGCTCCAGCTTTGAGCTTCCTGGAGGATTTGCTTAAACAAGTACAAACTCACATCTGATCAGATGGACAGCAAGAAACCAGATTTTATTTTCCACATTCTTGCTATCAGAGCATGACCCCTGCACATCTCGGGATCCATTACCACATGTATGTACTTTGAACCTGGTTCCATCAAAAGCAGTTAAACTGGAGTTGCTATTCCATATAGTATCATTTCCAATTCTTTTACTGCAGCCTCTGCAGTATCCCAGGTTGCTTACAGCAAATACAGTGCTTATGTAAAAGCACAGACATAATCTTGTACAGAAGACAGTAGTACCTTGTGACATATTGAACACTTTGAATTGGATGCTGAACCTCTTGTTGTAGCTGGGTGTTGTTTAGTTACTTTAGTGACTTTTTACCCAAATGCAGGAGAATCAGTTATAGAGCAGTCTGAATTCTGCAAGCTGTTGTACCAGCTGAACCCCACTCCCAGGGCCTGGGATTCAAATACCTGCCATTCAAACACACCTCCATTCTAGCAAAACATCATTCCCCACACAAGCAAACAAAAGCTAATTTATCAATTAATTCCTGCCCCATCCCTTTATTGACTCAAGCTTCCATCCTCTCATCCTGGCCCTCACAAAAACAATTTACCCAAAGTTTAAAAGCATCAGTAACTTTTAAGGTGAACTGCTGTACAACTTCCAAATGCTCATCAAGAAGAGAGTACTTGATTAACAATGAAAAAGTATTATTAGATTTATCCCATGCCCTTAACAAGGCACTGAAGGGCCTAGGAAAGGCCACAAGCAGAACCTTCAGAGTGATGCAGAAAGCAGGGCAGAGGGATACAGGGAATATTTCATGAGTGCTTAAACTGAAGAGGTTGGTCTAGAAGAAATTTCTCTCTGAGACTCTTTCCTAATGTCTGTTCATTATTATTAATGTCATGGAAAAACTCAAAGAGTAGCTGACATTGTCCTCTTATGGGACGACTCTGAATTTTAACAGTCCCAACATAAAGTGATGGGATAAATATTCTCAGGAGCCATAGTAGCCCCTGAAACTCACAGGCAAGTGGGTGATCAGCATTTTCTTCAAACTGTACAAGACAATTACAGTTTTATTGGGAAAGATTAAACATCAAGGTGAAATCTTTGTGAAGGAGAAAGGAGGCGGTAACCTTGCTTAGTAGCACTCCTGTTAAAAAAAAAAAAAAATAAAATCTAAGTCTTAGCTCTCTGATCTTTGACTTTCCTATTTACTTGGATTTTGGTGAGGTCTGTGCCCTTTTGCCAGCAATTAGAACTACACATTCTCTGTGTTTGTCAGCTCCGTGACTTCCTTTCACACAGCACCGTTCCTTGTTCCCTGCCCAACAGGACTAAGCCAGCCCAGTTTCAGACAGACCCCCATGCCCTTACACTCTCCCATCACACCAGATGCCCTCCCTTACATGCTCCAACACACCCTGTGTGTGCCTGGTCTGCACACACAGGCTCAGACAGAGGGGTGGCTGAGCAAGCATGCAGCAGCCTCTGGCCAGGGAGACCTGCTCCAGATCTTCTTTCCAGTGAGAAAGTTCCTCAAGGCTCAGTTTCTACCACACCTTTGAATGCCTCTGACTTCCTGCTCACATGCAACAAACTGAGCAATAAGTTCAAAAGCTTTTGGGATAATACTGACAGTGCTGTTTCCTTAGCACCAAGAATGAACATTTGGGAAAGGTTGTGCTGGATGGCCAGAAGCACAGGGCTTGATGGAGAAGAGAAGGGAGCAGTGTGCTTGAGGGATGTTTTTTATTCTTTGATCTTGCCACTAAAAATATGTTTCTTATAGTAACTGATTTACTGATTTTGAAAACTCATCTTTTCCTAAGTTTTATACCCTCTGTCATACGAGAAACAGTAAATTAATAAACTGCAGTGACAGTAGAAAGCCAATAAAGCTTTTGAAAGCAAGGTGCTCCATTCCTAACACATGCTTTTCCTGCATATGCAAAGCATGTGTGGCTGAATCAGCTCCTTGAGGAAGCTCAAACATTGTGAGTCAAAGCTGCAGAAGGAGAGGCTACTATTCACAAAAGTATCTTCCTGTCCCCTAAAGAAAACATCTAGGACAACAACAATACATGATCACTCACTGTGAACACAAAGTCTCACTTCAGAAACATTTTACCTTGTCGTGCCTTGCTCTGGCCTGCAGCGCTCTTCCTTCAGCTCTGAAGACAGAGCCTAGCCAGGGAATTATGACAAAAGGATTGCTGAATAAATTGGTTTTGTTTCAAAACTCCAGCCTGATTTTCCAGGAAAAAGGGTTTAGTTGTCTATTTCCATGAACAACTCTCCTCCCTGGAATAGAGTTTAAGAGCTCCCCCTCAGCAGTACATGGAACCTGTACTGAGAGGAAGCATTAGAAGGACATGGGGGACAAAGCAGTAAAAAGAAAAACTAATCTAGAAAAACCAATAGCAATCATGACATGGAGAGAAGGAAGTTTCTTTGTTAATTTAAAAAACACATATCCTTAACAGCTCATGCAGTGGAGCAAGAGCAACATACAAATTTGTCTATGACAGATTTGATTTTGCCTGGCTGCCTGCAGAGGCTGGAAGCAGCAGTTCCTTGGGCAGGTTGCCACTCACACCCCCAGTGCAAGACCAGCCAGCCTGACCAGGCTGCATCAGCACGGAGCACATTCCACACCATGAAGCATCATCGTGTATTTGCTTTGGCAAGGTGGTTTTGCTGAACTTGAGCCTGCTCCACCTCAGATCACACGGCCCAGGGGCACTTGGGGATAAGTGTGTGAGGCTGATTCAGTTGCTCAGCACTACAGCCCAACCACCCAGCCCAGGGGAGCACAGAATACCCCTCATCAGGCAGGTGTCAGTGTCTCTGGGCAACCTGGCTCCCTAGACAGGCATCAGAGTTTATCCCCAATGTCCTTTCCCCTACCAGAAGGGCAATGTGACAGTGTGCTGTCAAGGACTCGATCCTAAGCTGGAGCCTGCTGTGGGTCTCACATAGCACTGATCCACATTCCAACCTCTTCCTATCCAAAAACCAGTGCTAAGGGTTGAAAGTTTCTTCCAAGAAGCTCTGAGAGCTGGCAACAGCTAATGCCCAGAAAGCTGGAGAAACACCCCAGGCATAACAGCAGATCACACTGCAGTGAAAACATGAATCAGAAATCACTGCTGGCTATGACAGTATGTGCTGTGGTTTCAGAGGAAATGTCACAAAAGGAGCAGTACTGATACAGGTTTTGCATGTGCATTCATTCCCTGGCCACCAAATGCTGCCAGTAGCCTTTAGATCAAATAATCTCTCATCTATCCTAGGTCACAAATTTCTACCTATGGCAGGTTTTTACAGTAAAGCAGCTCTCCCTTCTCCGAATGGTAAATACAAACAACAACAAAGACAACATTTGATTAGATAATCAGATTCCAGACTCCCCAAAAGATTTACTCCTCTGTCAAGGTGCTCCTTTGGAAAACCTGAGCCAGTTCCAAGAGAAGCAGCTTCTAAACTAACCACGTATCAATCCAACAAAAAGCTCTAAGTTATTAAACAAGTATTTTAAGAGTGTGTTTGATCTTACTAAGCTGGTTAGCTGTCTCTACTTTTTAAAACAGTGAGCTTAGCTTCAGAACATAGCATTGGCACTTAGTGTAAACTGGTGTATTTCCCTCTACCAGAACAGATAAAACATGCAGAAATATGCAGTGAACAATGAACACATTCATTTGAGGGTCTTTAAGGGCCAAATGCTGTATGGAGCATTTGCTAGCAGCAGAGCATAAGTCACCTTACTCCTGTGTCACTCACAAACATCATTATCAGGGCCAGCAAGGAGCCCCATACATTCTCAGAGACAGATAAGATAGAAAACTGTACTTTACCATGGACATTGTAACTGCAATGATTCATCTCTGCCTCCTGGCCACTCCAGGAGAGCCTATTTGCCTTTTGCAAGAGAAGGGTTCTTAGCTCTAAGCCAAAAACACCTAGAGCAGTGCAAAGACCCGAGTTCACTGAAGACCACACTCTTCTCATCCATCACACTGCTCTCCCCAGGCCTATAGGCTTGTTTATTATTTTTAATTATTATTTTTCTTACATAAAGTTTCTAGGATGCTTCTTTCCAAACTAGAAAAGCTTCTTTCTAGCTCTGAAGAACCACAGAGGGAAAGCCCTTGCTTTCTGGTCAGTGGTAGACTAGAGAGACCCAGTCAAAAGGGCTGGCTCACAGTCTCCTCTCCCATGGCTTTTTGCATTCCAGGCAGGCCAACAGACACAAAAAAGAAAGAATACATTTTAAGTGCACTTGATTTAAAGTAAATTACCTAAAGTGGAAAAGTTTGTGTTCATTAATAGACTTATTCAGAGATATGAGAACAAATCTCAACAGTTAACCAGGGCAAGAGTTGCCCATACTTGGTGGCATTTATGAAACCATACTGGGTAACCAGCAAAATGCCTTCACTTGTCCTTGGCTCAGCTCTTCTTTTCAAAACTGCAACCAAAAGAGGTTTAAAATTGTCAAGAACATCAACCACAGATGCCATTAAAGCAAAGAGAGAAAGAACAAGACTTTCAGCAAGGTAGATGCTCAGAGGCAGAGCAGGTGTAAAAGTAAGGGATGGATTTATTGGATTTGAACATATGTAAGACAGCACCAAAAAAAATTTACTAAAACACAGGCAAATCTGAAGTTACTATCCTTGCAGCTTTCAGATACACACTTTTAAACTAAATTTTGTTCTTCTTGTTAAGTTACCCAAAACTTACACAGCACTCTACAAATCAGTAGTATTTCAGTTGCTAAAATGCAATTTATTAGGAATAGAGGAAAAGAACAAGTCAAAATGTAAGAGGCAGCTCTAAAAACTTCAGTTCTGCTTTGTCAAATGTAAATGCAATGATGGTTTCTTTTGCAGCAGCGTTTATTTTGCAGCAGCGATTTGAGGTGGGTTCACACTACAAAGTTACACCCCCAGAGAAGGGAAACCCAGCGTGCTTTAGTAATTAGTGTACAATAGGCTTGCCTAGCAATTAACTTACAGCTCTGAGCTGTGCCAAGCCACACATCCTGCTGCAGTCTCACCTGTTCCTAGGAAGCAGAGTGAGGTCTGTCCACAAGAGGGAGATACCAGACCAGCAATGGAGCTTTTTCCTCTGGTACAGGTCCACACTAAGAGGCTGCCACAGCTCGGAGAGCTGTTCCTCCCTCCCTCCCTCAGAGCCCAGAAAGCATCCTGCGGGATGGGGAAGAGCAGAACAGGGCTAAGGGAGAGGGAAATAAGCAGTTTAGACACTAATAAAGTACTTGCTTGCTTTGAAATTCTAAAAGAGATCTGAGTAGGGAAAAAAAAAAATTGGCTCAAAATAACTGAAGCTCTGTTAGATTTCTATTTTTCTTATTTTTAGTATTTAGTCCGACAAAAAAAAATTATTATTTATCACTCATGAATGCATTATACTATCCAAAATATATCAAAGCATTTCTTTTTTTCCTGATTGAAGTAGCCCTGATGTACTGGAACCGAGGTCTGAGAACAGAAACTACCAGTTCTTCATAGGCAAGACCTTCTTGATCTTGGTCTAGGAATAAGAGTGACATTTTGGTGGTCACCTCAGGACCTTGGCAGGCCCTGACAGCCAGCAGAACTCTGGCTCCAAACATTTCAAGGTACTAGAGCCTACAGAAGGAAGTCTCTGCACCAGGTCCATTCTCCAAATCCCGATTTTTGTGCAGAGCACTTCCCTGTAGCAATCCACCAGAAAGCAGCACAGATGAGGCTGCAAGCAGAGCCAACAGAGTAAGCCTGGCAGCACAGACATCTATGCTTATGGGGACCATCTCACTGGCAGCAGTACACCAGAACCCATTCCAGAGGGGCAGAACAAAAGCTAAAGCAGAGACAAATGTGTCTGTTGGAGCCTTTGAATCTTTCTTAAGATAAAAATTAAAAAAAAATAAAGGAAAAGCAACTAAGAAATTCAAGTTTCAGGATAAAAATGGACAGTTCAGTGATAAATTTCAATCCTTGATTTGATAGGGATCACCACAATCACATGACACAGAGGTGGAATGAAACTGAGGATAAGTAACAACCATTTGATATCAAGTCTGTAAAAACAAAACAGACCATAGCAGCAGCCTTTCTGAACATGGACTTTGTGGATGTCAGGAGCCAAGCAAACTACTGCAAAGTTATACAAGGAAAAAGAGAAAATCAAGTTGTGGAGTGAATCAAGTTGTGTCTTATTTAATTACCTAACAGCTAAAATTCCACAAAGAAATGCATTCCTTAAACTGACAAATTAGCAGGCTGAGGAATGCTGTCATTTATTCAGTAACGAAAGCAAGTCAAAATTAAAAGTTAGCTTTTGTTTGCTCTCACTGGTCAGTTTAAAAACACAAATTCAGTCTTCTGACAGGTAATTTTTCAAGGGCTGTTTAATTGCTACCATTTTTCAGCAGTCAGCGTATTTGCAGAATTCCCTGGCATGCCCCAACAACAACTCTGGGGTTTGCAGAAGCAAATGCTTCCAAGATGAGTACCATTCCTCACCTACATAGAAAAATGTGCTCCTAAGTTAAAAAAAGCCATAAAAAACCTAAGTAGAGGAGGAACTGCTCATGTCCAGTTGCCAAAGTTCAACTCTGTTTATTCAAACTGGAATGGAAGGTATCACTAACCTTATATTCAAGTTACCATACAGTTGCTTGTTATTTTCAGAGTGCTAAAAAAGTAACTCCAGCTTAGGATAATCACATTAACTCTCATTAATTTTATGTTACCATCTACATAAAAACCACAGTGTGACAGCATGGCAATCCTCTATGATCTTATGATCTTTCTGTAGAAGAGATCACTATACACACTACAAATAATCCAGTCAGAGAGAGAAGAAAATTTCCATAAATGCAAAACTGGAGTAGTTTTCTCAGATTTCCTGACTCAGTGCTCCCCTTCCACCTACCTACCTTCTCAACCTACACCTAAACCTGGATTTCCCCGTTCCCAGATCCCCAGCTCCTGCCCTGCAAGCAGCTGCAGCACCACCAAAAGGAGACAGATTCTCTGGCTGCCAAGGGCATAAGAAAAGCCTACATCCAACATGCAGCTATTTTTTGGGTGTTTTTGAGAGTTTGCCTTTGTACAAACCAAAAGAACAGGAAGAAGGCAGAAGTTTCCCCTGGCACCAATAGCAAGACTGCATTTCATTCTGCAGAGATGTAAACTAACTGTGGGAACTGCATAAACCTGCTGCTGGGGTGAGTGGAAATGTCTCTGTCCCCTCCCACCCACCACAGTCAGCCTACAACTGGGCAAAGAACAGAGGATGGAAAATTATAGCAGCCATCCAGTTAAAATGGTACAACCAGAACATGTAATCCAGGATAGATATAAGTATTATAAATACCTCTAACATAGACCATACCCCTCTGAACAGTAATTAAGGCACAGGACACAGCATGGGATATCACTTCTAATACATTGAAACAAGAGCTTTCATATGGAAGTTCTCAGAATTGTTAAAGTTTCACAATCATCGCTACAAATGTTGTATTAAGGTGAAGGGTAGAGCAAGAATAAAGTTTCACACATTAGGAGCAGTGCCCAGAACCCAACTCAATAAGTCAAAACCTTTTCCAAACAGTGCCAGTGACCATGCAGGGTAACTAGCAGAAACCACCTTGAATTTAAAATAACATAAAATTAATGCAGTCAAGCTAAAGCTAAGACCAGTTACCAGCCAATTTCAGCTTAGGGGAACCTCCTTTTCTAGGAGGCAGCAGGGTTTTCTGGCACTGAGACAACCTGGTATTTCTGAAGGCTGGCAGTCTCCAGGTTCCAGCTAGCATCCCTTCCCTGGGGATCCCCTTCCCTCTCAGACTGGCAGGTCAGGCAGCAGCCAGCACCACCACCGCCTCCCTGTCCCCAGGAAAGGCAGAAAGTTCAGCATTTTTCCACCCCAGAAGCAAGAGAGGCCTTCCAGCAACTAAAGGCAGACCTCTTGGCAGAAATAATTATTAGTTAAGTCCAATTAGTGAGCACCAAGACCACGCTGGGCAAAGCTGCTGCTGTGGAGGCTGCACCCAGTGCAGCTCCCAGCACTTCCAGCTCTCTGGGCCATCCCACCAGAGCAGTAAGCAGCTGCTCTGCCCCAGCAGGACACGCTAAAGAAGACTTCACCAATCCACAGCAGAGCTCATTCCTTCCAGTGCCATCATGCCCATAGCATAACCCCAGCCCAGGAGACATTCCACACCTTACCTGCAAGGTCCAGGCTGGGTGCTTCTGAAGGAAAAAAAGACAGGCTCACCACTACCCTCCACTTCCCAAATATATCTGCAATTCCCTCTCTTCCTCACTGGTGGATCAACCTCCCAACACAGTCAGCTGTGTGCTCCAAAATCCCCACCTGTGCCAGCCCAAACCAGCATCACCTGCCTGCTCCCCCCAGAGCCCACTGAGGCCAGCCAGCAGTGAGGTGGGTCTGTGCCACCTGTGTGCCAGCCCCGTGGGCTAGGGCAGAGTCTGTGGGGCCACAAGGCCTTTTGCAATGTACCAGGAGCTCTCCAGCCTGCACACCACCCCTGCTAACCAGGGTTGGATCTGGGATCACCAATATGAACAGGCAGATATCCTTCAGGAAATGCTGAATGTTCTGATTGCCTTTCCACATTTCAGGCTTCTCTGGGTTTTCCCCATTCAGCAAATGGGTTTTTTCTAGGTTGACTGTGTATCTTTTCTTATGCTGACCAACATAACTTGGGCTTTGCATGACACTGCAAGGAGAAGTCATTGAACAATGCTGAGAGCCCAAGTGCTGCAAAGCAGAGCCCAGGCACTGCCCAAGAGTGAGGACCAGAACACCCCCAGTCCATGTGCACAGAGAGAGGAGAGAGAGGAGGGGGGTCACTGTACCATTAGAGCATGATGGAAATTCAGGATAATACAGGTTGTTTTCCCACAAGCATTCATTATCCTGCTTCTGTTCTCACTGAGGAAGAGGGGATATAATGAGGAGACAAAGGCAGAGAAGCAATGGCAGCTTTAGCACTTTGATGAATGTCTTAGTCCAAAAGTGAAGAGAGCATTGACAAAATCTCCTGGAGATGTTTGGTTAAGAGATGTCATTAATGCAGAGCAAAAGGGAGCTCTCTCACAGGACCAACCAGAAAACTGGGGAGCAATGGAAGTGCTGTAAGCTGATTGGGACAAGAGCAAAATCAGTCAAGAGACTAATATTTTCCAACAGAAGATTTAAGATCATCAGCAACAAATAGCTAAAGAAGGTTGTGGATAATCATGACCAGTCAATCGCTAATCTAACTCTAGATAATGAAAATATGTTTTTCAAAGTTATCAAAATTGCTAATTCCAGTGGAAATAAGGAAGCAGCATGCCATTTGCACAGGCTCCTCTGCAAGCCCATGCTTTGTACCACAGACACTCCATTGCTCCCTTTCTTGGAGGCAGACATGGACAGAGGGTCAGCAAGAGAGGGAAAACTACCAGGGAAGGAGAGGATTTTTATAACCTACGGACAGAGAGGCTGAGAAATTACTTTCTAACAATGCATATCAGCTTAAAGACTACCAAGGGAGAAGAATCATTTAAGCTGGGAATAGATTTTGGCTCAAGATCAGATAGTCATAAGACTATTACAGATAAATTTCAGCTGGCAATTAAAAGATAGCTCCTAGGCAATGAGAACCAAGGGGGCTGCAAAAGTCTGCCAGTCAAAAAAAAAAAAAAAAAAGCAACACCACTTGCCACAGGTACACAGGCACACACAAAAACCTCCCCAGAATCTCACCCATTGTTTTTAAGATAAACCCCAAGTGCTTTTTCAAAGGGTCTTGGTGAAGGGATTTCCTATAATTAAGGAATGAGATTCAGGAAGCTCCTTCCAACTCTCTGGTACAAGTCTGGTAATTGCATATCACAGAGGAATTATTGGCATTGACAGAGTTACTGAAGCAATTAATTAATTGACTAGCATCAAGAAACAGTAACCTACTTTTGTAGTGCTGCAAGACTGGGAGAGGAAAAGCAAGAAAAAGCTTCAAGCTGCTTGCCCAGTGAGTACAGGCTGTCATCCCTAGGAGTCCTCTGGTCACACAGCTGTGGCACCATCTCAGGTGGTGCCTTGGGAGACAAGGCTCAGAGACATGCCAGGAATGCAGTGAAGTATATTATGGTAACTGTGCAACTGTGCAATTCATTAAAAATCAGGTGGAGGGGAGGGAAGCCTTGATTGGCTTGAAATTTGAATTGCAGTGAGCTGTGTGATCATAAAGGAGATATGCAATATATGGCAGCCCCACACAGCTGCTTGCTCCATACTGACCAGCCAACATCCACCTCTGGGAAACTTTCACTGGGAATGAGCTTCAGCACCTTGCCTGCTCCTGCTGACACTGTAGATAGACTTGAGAAATTATAAACATGAAAACCACAAGCCAGCACTTCAGGTGACAAACACAGGAGTAAAACTAGTAGTGTTCACTTCGGAGAACAGGGAGAGAAATTAATTCAAAGGACAGAAGGACAAAATCTGGGAATGGCAGAGCACTGGTAGTTCCAGGAGGAGATTCCTGAGAAGCCCTGTTTACAGCACTTCCATTGCTCCCCAGTTTTCTGGTTGGTCCTGTGAGAGAGCTCCCTTTTGCTCTGCATTAATGACATCTCTTAACCAAACATCTCCAGGAGATTTTGTCAATGCTCTCTTCACTTTTGGACTAAGACATTCATCAAAGTGCTAAAGCTGCCATTAGCTTTTCTGCCTTTGTCTCCTCATTATATCCCCTCTTCCTCAGTGAGAACAGAAGCAGGATAATGAATGCTTGTGGGAAAACAACCTGTATTATCCTGAATTTCCATCATGCTCTAATGGTACAGTGACCCCCCTCCTCTCTCTCCTCTCTCTGTGCACATGGACTGGGGGTGTTCTGGTCCTCACTCTTGGGCAGTTCCTGGGCTCTGCTTTGCAGCACTTGGGCTCTCAGCATTGTTCAGTGACTTCTCCTTGCAGCAAGTCATGTTGGTCAGCACAAGAAAAGCTACAGAGTCAACCTGGAAAAAACCCAGAGAAGCCTGACAGGAAATGTGGAAAGGAAACAAAAGTTATGGTTTACAAAAGTAACTGCTGTAGCCAACCATACAATCTTGGGCTCTAAAGCCCCCAATGTCCAGACCTGGATATCACAGTGGTATGTACAGTGGAGAACCTGAGTTTGGATTGTTATCTTTTCAAAGAATTTTTGACACTGACAAAAATAATTGTGTCTGTAAGGTGCTATTAGACATTATGAGAAATACTGGACTGTACCATGCACCACTCAGACTCACTTTCTCATTTTCTTTACCTCAGTTGCCAAAGGCACAGACATCCAGGAGCAGCTAAAGTCAGAACTTCTATAGAAGAAATTATTTACTGCACAGATATAAGCCTCTGGAATGAGTCTCTCTGTGGTTTTAAAAAAAATTTAAAAAGCATGTTTCTGCTTCCATTTCATTTACACCTGTCTTTGGGGGATTTAATTTTTTTTTTACTTTTGATTTCTATTACTTTTTATTTTATTTATATTTACACGAGTGATGTAGTGCCTTAATGAGTATTAACTCATAAATCTAATTGATATCTATGGGGGAGAGTCAGGCTGGAGACAAGCATGGAAATACCAAATCTCACATTTTACTTCTGCTTGGAACTCAGCATTGACATGGCTTTTGGAAGCAAAACAAGACATTTCTGCACATCTGGGATGAAAGTTTTACAAAGATTTTTTTAGAGGCAGTAATTATTTGTTACCTAGAGGAAAATAAACATAAAAAGCATTAACCCACTGAGATGGCAAACAGTATAAGTTTCCTAAGAATTCTGAGCATTTGGTGACAGCTTTGTTCCTGGGGATTTGGACCTCTCCCAGCCTCAGAGCAGTCTGTAGCCCCAGTGTTTGTCTGGTGTGCAGCACAGTCAGGAGTGGTGAAGAGTCATGGTGGAGCTGGTAGGAAGAAACAGCAGAGCCACATTCACAGGTGGGGGCTGTCTGAGGTGAGCCATCTCACACCAGCCTTCCTCAGCATTTGGAAATGTCACCTACATTGGTGCCTCCCCCCAGCAGCCTCAGGACTGCCCCAGCCAGCAGCTGAGGAAGGCGCACAGCAGACACTGCTGCCCTGAGCCCACTGTGAGAAAAGCTTCTACAGATGGGTCACACAAAGTACATAGATATTGAAATGCTCCATCTGCTTTAAAGTCATTTTAAAATTGCACTCAGTGAAGGGTTTTGGTTTCTTTAATTTGAAAGTATGAAAGGGGAAAAAATCCCACCCCATAAAAAGCCAACTAGGTAAGACCCATCTGAGAGCAGCATGAAGCTGCTGAGCTCCTTCACTACACAGCCCAAAGGCTTTAGCTGCAGGCAGGTTAGTTCAGAGAGCCATAGCTCATTCCTATAAGTAGCCTCAACTGTTTTTGTCCACGTGGACATGGAATCACTTCTGCAGTACAAGGTCTGCAAGAACCTGAGAAATCACTGAGCCCTGTGCTGGGCAGCAGCTGTGGGCTGTCCTCCCCACAAGTCTCTGTGGGGGAAAGGGATCCACAGTGGGCTGCCTGCCAAGGGCCTTGCCCAGGGACAGGCTCCAGCCCTAGGTCTAACACCTCTCTCCTGCTCTGTGGGTCCCTTCACTGCCCAGGGAAATGGAGGAGTCACCAAGCCTGGAGGTATTGAAAAGACATGTAGATGTGATATTGTGAGACATGGTTGAGTGGTGGACTTTGCTGTGCTGGCTTAAGGGTTGGACTCAGTGATCTTAAAGGTAATTTCCAAACTAAATGATTCTACAGCAGATGGATCATGTCTGCTTTAAGGGCACAGCTCTGGGGCAAGGGATAAAGCTGGCTGGCTCTCTCCCCAACAGCTGGGCTACCCCAGCCAGCTCTCTGAAGTGGCATAAATGCACTTAGCTGCACACAGAGCCACATCAGTGCTGATCACAGACTCTTGAAACAGCTGAAAGTACCAGGCAGCATCTTGGCATTTATTACTGGGGGCAGGGACTCTGACACACACTTGAAAATCTGGTCATTGAGGTGCACAGCAGGTGCCAGGCTTGCATCCAGCCCCAGCTAGGAACTGGTCACTGTGGGAAAAGAGCTTTCACCCAGCACCACATGCAGCAACCTCCTCTGAACACCAGTCATCATGGATTTACCAAAACAAGGGAAAAACAGATGGGGGTGGAGAAAGCAGGGAGAGGTGGATGAGAACTGTTTGAACTTTCACCCACAGGCAGAAGCTGACGTGCAGCAGGAATCATTTGTGAAACTGCTCAGTGGAAGGTCAGCATTCTCTGGGTTCAATATGGCTGATGTGCATTTGTTTCACCTTTCCCACCGCCCCCACAAACTGGAAATCAAGCATGGAGTTTCTTAAGAATCTTTACTTTTTTTTTCTTAATTTAAATTATACGTCCGAAATACAAGTACAAAACCTCACAATGAAAGATGCTACTAATTTCTACAAAATAGTCTAAATAATAATGCACTTACATCATTTACACATTTTACCTTCACAATAAAATAGGAGCACTTAGATCAGTATTTACATATTGACAGAGGATGTGGCTGTGCAGCCATCCACTTCTGGTGCTGTCTCCTGCTGGAGTACCTCTGGGAGACTTGCCTCTGCAGGGAACAAGCCCTGCCAAAACCTTTCTAGGTGCAGGAACCTGCCCAAAGGGTACCAAACAGACCAAAATGGTGGCAAATATTTGCTTTTTCATCTTAAAGCTGCCACTGCAGCACACAAGCACACAAAAATGAGTTATTTAAGGAATTCCCTGATACAGAATTCTGCTTTGCTATATTAGGCACTTTGTTATACAAGTTATTTAGTATGGCTTATGCAAAAGAACTCACTTTCCTAAGGGTATGTGTTTGCCAGATTCAGTGGGAGAAAGACACGTCTAAGGGCACACTTTCAGCCAATGTTTTGGGTTAGCCTGCATTAGGAATTTGGATCACATTACTTCATATCAGTAAGGAAGGAAATATTTTATCAAGACCTGTTCCTTCCAGCAAGTCAAGCACTCAGTGTGTTTTAAATCTTAGTATATCTGCACTTTTGTGCAAAATCCTTGGCAACTACAGATTTCCCTCTTCCTATAATTTAACTACTTACATCCATGCTGTTCCATGTGCCATGGAATGACATTTCCCACATATGATTGTCTTAAAAGAATACTCTGTAGGTTGAGGGATTATTTACATGTCTTAGTATGCAGAAGATAAAGTTGTAACTTACGAAATAATAAATACAAATCGGTGTACAAGATTGAAATAAAATAAATTAGAACGATTCCCTAAGGTGTTGAATTCCTTCTCTTAAGGCCCGAGCCAAAGACTCAAAGAAAGCAAAAAAACTTGCCAAGTGATGTATTTTCAATGGTTCAAAAAGGTTTTGGATAGAGCTTCTAATTAGACACTGTCTGTTTGAAAATGAGCTGTGTAGCTAAGGTGGTGGGTATTTGAAACCTTTATGATCAAACAGCAAAATTTGCCTCTAAAAGGAGCTTTTTGGGTAAAACTTTTTAGACCAAACATTAATACTGTTTTTATTGGGAAGAACATAGTTCTCAAAGATTGTCTCGACATTAATTCAGCAGCAAGGAAATAAGTATACAGTTAAGAACACAACGTATTTCTGAAGCAAATACGTCTTAGTGCACATGATTTTCCAAAAACTTCACTCCTCAGCTACATTTGTGCATATTTCAGAATGTCTCTAACTAGATGGTTAATAAAAATCTTCTCATGACTATAGCTAAGTTTGCCATTTAAAAAATTAACTGAAAAACAGTTAGGAGCAACTTACTCAAGAACGATGCCAAATTTCAGGTCCAAATATATCAGAACACCAAGAAATTTGGAATCCAAGTAAAAATCTTAAAACATAGGTCTATCAAACTCTAAAAATGAAAAAAAAAAAATTATTAAAGCAGTGAATCTGCTCTCAGAATTGCACACTCACCAGGTTTGTAAACTCTACATGAAGTCAGTGATGCACTGTTCACTATAAGAGGTATACTGTGGATGCTCTGTGCAGAGCAGTGCAGACGCTTTTTTTGGTTGCAGTTTCCTCCACGCCTCCTCTTTCTCCTCCTTGAGGATCAAGCACATATAGTAATTCAGTAGCTAGGAGCGTCTCAGAGGAAGAGGCCTGGGTTTACATGGAGGGGGAGGTGACAGGTGTCCAGGTGGGTGCCAGCCTGGCATGTGCGTGTGCCGAGGTGTCGTACTGGCTCTCGGGCAGCTCGGCGGGCGCGGCGCCGTCGTACAGGGGCGAGGCAGAGGAGGCTGCTGGCACGGGGTGGGGCAGAGCAGAGTAGTGTCCTGGGGAGCCACGCAGGAACTGGGGGCTCAGCCCGTTGGACATCCCGCTCGGCTGCGACACCGGCGAGATGCTGCTGTTACTCACAGACCACAGGTTGGGGTACTGACTGCAAGAGGGAAAGGCACAGGTAAAACCAGTTGTTGGTGACTCTAGTGCCTGCTGGCAGCTCCTCACCTCACAACACGGCCCCCAACCAGGTCTGTGAAACTCTCTAGGCGGTTCCCAGCCACTGCGAGGTAGGAAGGACCCCCAGGCAGAACTTGTGCTCACGGTACCCCACAAATAAACTGAACTCCCCTATTTTCCAACAGATAGGAGGTTAGACAAAAGGGGTGGCAGAAACGCCTTCCTTGAGGCTCCACACTTCCAGCTCTACTGGTTTTACCTACTGAACAACTCAGTGCAGGAATTGAAATTCAGGGAACTTTGCAACTTCCTAAATACGCATCCTGGGGATCAGACAGAGAAAGAAGTGCTAGAAGAACCTCCATACTCAATCTGTGTTCAGGACTAAAACTTGTGTTCAGTAATACAGTTAATTCATACAGGGTAGTAGCACATAGCCTAATCAACAGTTCAGAATCCATGTGCAGGGTTCAAATACAAAAACACTTCCCACAAACAGAATGGCAGGTCTGAATTGCAGAGAAAGATGTCTGAATCTTGCCCCTCTGCAGGGACAAATAATAACAAATAATAGCAAATATTTTACCATCTTTTCTGCATCTTCTTCAATTTTCAAGCTTAGCTCGTGAAAGGGAAAAGTTAGTCTTCAGGGACTCACTGCAAGCTAAATTTTTACTAAAGGATCCAAAAGTTTAAGATAATAAGGACAAAAAGGAGAAAGGATTCTTTTTTTATGATCACAAAATATTAGACTTTCACTACATGTATAATCCCATGCTATGCTTGTTAGTGTAGCAGTGCTTAAGTAAAGAATTACTGCCCTAACTGTGCACTCCTTCTCCACACTAGAGTTCACTGCTCCATCATTTGTAGCACAAAAAGGGTTTATGGAGATGGCTGGGAAAGCTGTGACCAGCCAAAATGGAAGGGATAAAGAAAATAAACTTTTAAAACATTATTATGCATAATAGAGATGAAACTTGAGAGCATCCTCAAATTCAATCTATCTTTGTCTAAAGAATTTGCAATCCTTAATCTATCGAATATTGCTGTCACATGTATCTACATTTCCAGAACCAAAACATTAAAAAAAAAAAAAAATCCTGTTTCTTCAATCTGTTTTCCTTGTGGATAGTCCTTCTCAGTATCCCACAGTGTGCTAATGGCTCATACCAATGGCCAAAAGGGCTTCTAATAATGCTGGTGACTCTTTACTTCCTTTTTTAGCCTTTTCTTCCTAGAAAGTACTAATATAGGGATTTGAGAGCTGGTGAGGGATGGAACTCCTACCTGGAGCTGGTAGCTGTGCCAGTGCTGTGACCCATGGGCAGCATGGCTGTGTGTGTAGTAACTCCCAGAGAAGACCAGTTGTCAGGGGACTGCAGCATGGATAGGCAGGCAGAGGAGTTGTCAGCATAGGCTGCTGAGAAAACACATTATCACTTACAAACACTAGAATCAGGCCAAATAGCAATCAAATAGCAGGCAATGCAGAGATTTAAACCACCCTTCCCCACTACTGCCTTGGGAAAGAAAATAAAAACAAAATTACACACACAGAAAAAAACAAAGCCATTAACCAGCTATGTCAAGCCCACACCTTTACTGACATTGCCCTGATGTGGTGTTCTGCTCCAGTCATAAATGCAAAATCTTATTTCTGTGAAGAGCCTATGGCCAAAAGGCTGTCTGCAAGCCAGCTGGTAATCCAGCACATGCTATTTTACTCAGCCAGTGGGAAAAGGAGGGCTCTTTATTAACAGTGTCACCTGGAGCCCTTCCATCCCCATCACCTACACTGTCAGTAACAGACTGGCAAAGCTGGATAACAAGCCTACTACTGGGATCACACATCCCAGTTTTGAGCTGAGCATGCCACCTTGAAATCTGCCTTAGGCATCACCAGGAGTGACTGGATTGTGCCTCAGACTACTTGGCTTGTGACCCAAGCTGGCTGGCTCACACAGCAGGGGCAGCAGGAAGCTATAAAGGGAATGCCATACAGTCACTCATAGTGAGAAAGAAGCTGCTGTGGTAGCTAGCTAAGGGAAGGTGATTTTTTGCTGAGGACCAGGGAATAAGAAAGAACACCAGGTTTTGTTCTTTCATTCTTTTCCAGATCTTTCCAAGATGCAAGAAAAGTTCACAGAGAGCTACTTTTCCACTTCAAACTGAACTACAGAGCTATGTACAAGATCAGTCAGGCTGCATCTAGAAGCCCATGTATTACTTCATAATTCAAAATAATAATTTTTTTTTAAATGGGAACCTTCAGTATCTATACAGCCTGAAAGCTAAAACGGTTAACCATTCTTCTTTGCTGGAAGAAAATAAATTTTAAAAAACCAACAAAACAAACAAAAAAAACCCCTCTGTTAAAAATGCCCTTTTCACCCTTAAGGGTGAAATAGTGAATACCTAGTGCCCAAGATACTAAGTCTTAAGATATTTGGCTACTTCTGAGCACACCTTTTTTAAAAGCTCTTCAGATTACTCAGCTCCTTATTTTTGCTATCCATCCAGTGGCGGGACTTCCATAGACAGACACTGACTACAGCCACAGTTGACAGAAACAAACAAATCCAGACCCTCAGTTTAAGGCTCGGGGAACATGCCCTGGGCTGAGCCCCCCTTCTCCCAGAGCTGCAGCCAGACTCACTTGGCGAGCTGTTCCTGTGTGCGTAGGGGCTGGCGTAGGGCGCGGGGCGGTGGCTCCTCAGCGAGGAGTACCTCTCACAGCTGTGCGCAGGGGACAGCGACAGCGGCGCTCCAAACTGCCCGTGGGCATTGCCGGGGGCGCACAGAGCCCCGCTGCCAGGAAGGAGCCAGCTACCTACTGAGGGGAAGCAAGAGCTCTGTAACAGGGGCGCAGCCAGGCAGAGAATCACAAATAACTGAACGGCGAAATGAAAGGAAACTGAGTTTCAACATAGCTGAAAAAGCTGGATCTTTAAAACTTTGATAAATGCTCTTATGAAGGAAAATTAGAAAGCAGCTTAGAAAAAGTTTTGTGTCAAGCTAATTTGTTTTTTAAATTGACATTAAATCACAACCACAGTAACTAAACATGGAAATTGTTAAACCGTCCCATACGTAGGTAGCGTGTGCTCAGTAATTATTGGCATAGTGTTCAGTTTTAAATTGTTCTTTGGGGGGTCTCAGTCTATAGCTATGCTCTGAAGTTTCTCAGACTGCTAAGAATTCCTCTTCAAAATTAAGTATTTTCTCTGAAACAAAATAATTCCCACTGCAAATAACTGCCCCATCATTTTTAGGCTGCATTTTGTAGTCAATCATCTGTTAAAACAGAAATCATTAAAACACTAATGCTTTTCAATCATCAGAAAGAACATTTTTAAGTAAATGCCCATAATTTTCTTAGAGTACTTAAAACATGAGTACTTTCTCAATAAATTCTATGAAATAAACTTTTGTCTGCATGTCTATAAGAACATTGCTGTCCTTGTATAAAAGGACAGAAGTCTTTTTGGACATGAAGGGAACTCTGCATGATTCTATTAAATGGTTTTGAATGCAATAAATCCTAACCACACACAGAGATTATAGTGTTTATACAATCATAAACATGCATGAACCACAACCAAAGAGACTGGTAACATTCCCCTCTCTGTGAACTAGCAAGCCAGCTGTCAAGAACCAGTCTCAAAGCTTTGCTTAACAGAGAGTAGATTGAAGAAATCAAAGTTATGCTCATGATGTACAATGAAAGGAAACATACACTGTGAATATCCAGACTGTTGGTTGTCCCCCACTTCCTCCATCATGTCTTTGTGATCACTTCTATAAAAGAAACCGTGTTGTATTAGTTAAGAATATGCCTTCACAAATCTATCTTAAAAATCCACATTTTAGAATTAAGTTAAGAACTCTCACCTTTCTTTTGCATCAAGAAATGCCTTTGCAAACGGATTGTATTTAATTTTTAAAGCTGTGATCTAAAAACAACAACAAACATCTTTATTCACATGTACCACCATTCATTATCACATTGATATTAGGATTTGGATTAGGACTATCCACTGAAGTTGGTAAAATCACAGATCTTTGACAAAATAAAAGTAGGCCCATAATAGTAACTGATGGGCAGGAATTAAGCAGCTCCTTAAGATATGAAGTATTCAAAGCACTAGGAGTTTGTCTGTCTGCCAAATTTTAAAAGACTGAATTGCCTGAGCTCATTGATCGTCTAAGGAAACACCTAAGACAGGTAGTGAACTAAATAGTTATAAAAATCTTCACATTTCAAGCCAGAGCAGATTGGACATCAAAGAAATCACAGAAAACTTGATAATTACAACTTTATTCAACACAGACTTGCATTTGGGCTAGCAGAAAAGGGCTGCTCCAAAAATGGCACATTCAGTCATTTCACTGTGTAGCTGAAAATGATAATTGTATTTTTTAGCATAGTGGTTTGCCCCCCAGAGTCTTTTAAAAATCACTCCCCCCCTATAATGAATCTGCAGTATATATGGAGACAATGATCAGAACTTTGTTCTGTTTGTTCATTCATAGGGCTTTTACATACATTAATTTCATCTTTTATATTCAGCTCAAAACAAAAGCATAGGAAGTACTAAAAACCGCAAAAGGAGATCCATTATTTTGCTCTGTAACATGCACGCTTTGCTACTTGAAACATCCCGGTAGTGGCATCCTCTGTTCCCCGCTGTGCATACCTCCTCGTTCTGGTAGGCTGTCACAGCTATAAACTGGGTTTCTGGGAAGGAATGGCTGGTGATCATCCGCTGCGGGCCACCCACCCGCACTATGTGAATCCGTGGCTCGTACTTGTGCAGGGAGTTCAACATGATCTGTGAACAAACAGAGCCGGTGAGCAGCGACAGAGGAGTGGCGGACGCTGCCAGGCACAAAGGGCGCTCGGGTTTAAGTATCCATCATTCCACCAGAGGTGAAAGAAGCAGTAAGTACCAATAAAGCCTAAAGCAGAAGCAGCGAGAGAAGGAGAGGCACTGAGAACAGACACCACAACTTTCTGCAGTTATCCTCAGCCCTGTCACTTGACAAGACACTCGCAGAGTCACAAATGCACGAATGATAAGTCAGCCAGAAAGATCCATCTACCACATTACTGACATCAGCAGATATTCAGACCAGAGATTTCCAAGAAACAAAGTGATAAAACATCAAGGCACCCACCCTCGGTGGGACGAACAGCTCTCCTGAATGAATGAATGAATGAATGAATGAATGAATGAATGAATGAATGAATGAATGAATGAGGAGAGCAGGGAGAAGCACGACCCATCCCGGCACGGTAAGGAAAGCATGAAAATGAGCAGCAAGGAGAGAGCGAGCCCGCAGCCGGCAGGTCGCGGTGCCGGTGTTTACCTGCCCGCCGCCGTTGAGCTTGTTGGTGAGTTTGACTTTGCTGAAGGAGACGGGCGCCTTCATCCAGTGCGCGCCGAAATTGGGCGAGTCGGGGTGGATGTAGACGCAGCTGGGCGCCTGCGGCTCCGGCTTCCCGCCCGGCACCCACTCCCCGTTCACGTACTTCCAGCGGTGCCCGTCGGCCGCCACGAAGTCCAGCAGGAAGGAGTACATGGCGTTGGGGTCCAGCCCCGACACGCTCACCTTCAGCACCGGGAACATCCTCCTGCGGGGCGACACGGAGGCGCGAGGCACGGCGGCGGGCAGCCGCGACCCCCGGGCCGCCGCCGGGACCCTGCCCCGCAGCCGGGCCCCTCCCTACCTGCCGTTCTTGGTGACGATCATCTCGTTGGTGAGCTCCTTGAAGCGCAGCCACAGCTCGCTGTCCTCCAGCGCGACGCGCAGCTCCCGCTCCGTGGGGTCCCCCTTCTCGCTGCCCGCCTGCAGCTCGCTCTCCACGGCGCTCAGCAGGTGGTCCACGCGGTACTGCGGGGGCTTGCCCGCGCCCTCCGCGCCGGGGGAGCTCATGCTGGCGCCGGGGGCAGCGCCCTGGCACGGCCGCTCCCCGGCAAGGACACGGCGCCGGACCCGGCCGCTCCGCGCGCCCTCCGCGGCCGGGCCGCTGTTATAGCCCGCCATAAACGGGCCGCGGTGACGTCACCGCCGCGGCGGGGGCCGCGCTGATTGGCGGGCGGCGCCTTTGATGGGCGCGCGCGGCGCAGCCCATTGGCCGCCCGCGGCCATATCAGAACGGGGCCCGCGGGAGCCTGTGATGTTAATTGCGGCCCGCGGGATTAAACGCGGCTATTTTATGTAAATCTGCCCCCAAATGTTTGCACCTCTATCAAAGCCGCCGGGGCCGGGGCTCCGGCAGCCGCGGAGGAAATGGCCCATCTCGGCAACAGCCTCACAACCGGCCAGCGCGGCACCCTCCCGCCTCCCGGCGCAGCGAGAGCCCGGCCCGCTTCCAGGCGGGCAGTGCTGGACGGGAGGCACTCCTAATGCGGGAAAAATCTTTAGGGAAAAAACGGGAAGTCCTCTTCTCCAGGCGGCCGCAAGCTGACAGGAGCACCCGCCCCGCACGCTCTGCCCCTTGTCAGAAACTTGTGCTGCGGGGAAGGGCGCAGCTGGCAGCGCAAAACTTGCGGGAAAAGCAGCCGGGGAGCTGGAACCGCGCTGCACCGCGGCTGTGCGCACACCTGGCACTGCAGGGCACTGCCCGCCTTTAGCCAGCCCGTCAGCCCGCCCGGGGAAAAGCGGCGGAGTTTTCTCTGCCTTATAGCACCAGCACGGGCAGTGCCTTGCAGACGAGGTGCTCGACGGCGATGGTTTTGAGCCCTGCCACCTAAATAACTTTATTTAAAGTCTGAAAATCAGATCGATAGCCACCCGCCATCCCACCTAAACAAAAAACATGCTTCTGAAAACAGATCGATAGTTAAAGGCTTTGTTTCCTCTTGGAAGGAGAAACCCCCGCGAGTTCCTGCGGGCAAGAGGGGAGAAACTCATGGGTGAAAATTTGCAACGGGGTGAATTTATTTTAAAGTTATTCGACACAAAAACAAGGGCCGGGACGAAGGAAAAGAGGGATGCTCTGAAGCACTCCCGCCGGCCGGTGCTGTAATAGTTTGCATTCTCCGGAGCTGCGACGGTCTGTGGTGTGAGGGAAGTTTATTACCTTTCCGTGAGAATCCCTGGATAGAGGGCGAGGGGGAGAGAGGTGACAATGAGCAGGAAATAGTTCAATGGGGTCTCTTTAAACAATAACAAGTTCTTTTAACGGGAGCAAAGGAGAGGGAAAAAGAAGCGGAGCGGTGTAAAAATCAGAGTTGTTTTTAAAACAGGCATCTTCTCTTCCCCAAACACCGCGCACCATCGCTGCTGGGATTTTTCAAATTTTAGGAGAAAGTGCCTGGGATACCCTGTAAAGCTACCTGGCAGCAGAAGGAGATGGAAGTCAGGGCAGCACGCTGAAGGTCCCTTTTGCGAGATGCAGGCGGTGATTTTGGCTTAGTAGCTGCGGCTTAGGTCTGTATTTTCATTATACAGCACCATCAGGCTCATACATCATTCACTTACTCAACTTCGCAGAGTTTTTCCCCCCACTTCGGTCTGACCAGCCGCATTCCTCAAGCCACCTCTCTTCAACCACTGAGCAGAATCAGGCGAAAAAAATGTTATCCCTTCAGATTAATTCTTCCTTTAAAGTTTCTTGAAGCTCTTTCTGCCTGAGCACCTACTGCCTGCTTTTTTTCCTCTTCGGAAGGGGAAGGCAGCATTTGCAAATAAATTACGGGTAAAGTTTACTAAGTTGATACTTGGTCACTGCTTAGTTGGAGATGGTCATTTCGCTATCAGGTGTTTATTTCACTGAAGGCGCTCCGCTCTAAAAAAGCAATCACGACCCAACAAAACCCACGGATGCTCAAACTCAGCACTAGCCCGACACGCTGGCCCTCGGGTGGGCTGGCAGCCCCATCCTGGGGTCTGTGCTTTGAAGGAGACATTCCTAACACCTTAATCCTGAAAAAGCCGAGTACTAGGAGAGGCTAAACCCGAAGAAGGACTCGCACAGACAGTTCCTCGCTCCGTGCAGGTGGCAGGGAGAGAAGCGACTTTTCGCCCCTTGCAGAAATCCCGTTACTTTTAGGGTGCAGTGAACGGGGAAGGGAGGAGGGGAAAGGGGACAAGAGCAGTGGGGGTGGTGGGGGCAGTGGGTCCTGTCTTGCCTCGGCTTTTCCTCAGCTCGACACCACCTGACAATGAACGTGTTTAAGAGCCAAAAACAGCAGGAACAGCTGGAATTGAAAGCAACAGAGCGGTTTGGGAGGTATATGAACTGTTCCGAAAATGTATACATCAAATAATGAAAGGCTATCTAAATTTGTATTTCTGTGATCTGAGCTTTTAAAGCACCATTTAATTCTTTCAGATGGATGCTTCAAGGAAGGACCAATCCCTCCATATATATAATTGCACTCAAGGAATGAGAAGCCCTTTGGCAGCAGACACTTACCTATATGGTTAATATTTTTTGCACTGATCACTCTCTTTAGGCAAAGAGAGGAGAGCTGAAACTTGATTTGATATATCTCACATTTCACTTAATGCTTAGCAAATGAGTGAGCTGCTCACCTCAGACAAATAATGTATGCTCTCAAATTTAGCTGGTCTTAAAAAAAAAAAAAAAAAAAAAAAAAAAAAAAAAAAAAGTCTTTCCAGCTTTAAATTTTGAAATGACCATTAAAAAGAAAAAAGTTTCCAGGAGTTTATGTAAAATCTTTGGAATGCCATAAAATAAAAATAAAAACAACTAACATCCTCTCCAAAAACCAACAAAACCCAAGCCGTGAAGATTTTCCACAGGTTGGGTTCCTGTTGTCTTTATTTTATTTCCTTCCCCCTCTTTCTGATCTTAATTGCACTTTGGTTCTCAGGAGAGAGGACTCCCCACTTCCACAGTCTTTTCAGCCGGAGCTGCAGTGCATGACAGTTTACAGCCAAAAAACTTCCTCCAGCCGAACAGCTATAAAGATTCCCGATTTATAGCAATACTTTCCCTCTTGCATGGGAAGATTAGCAGCCCCCAGCTGTCACGTCGTGTTCAGAAGCCTGTCCATCATTCCCTGCCGTATTCCCCGGGACATGGCAAATCCCCAGACACCTTCCCAGCGGGAACCAGGCCGTCCCTGCGGTCCCAGGGTACCAGCTGCCCCTCTGCAGCTTTAACCACCTGGGGATGCTGTGTGAAAATGCCAGTGTGTTTAAGTATTGGAGGTATTTGTTTAAATATCTTTCAGCTTGCAGTTCTGGGGGGAGACACACGGGATTAGCACCACCTTTGGATCTGTGTCCAGCTGGGCCAGCACCCACAGAGCCCGGGGATGAAACCCACCTTCCAAAGCTAAAAACTTCCCACTTCTAATTCACTGAAGAGCCAACACCTGCTTCCCCACCACCTAGGTTTTTTATCCCTTTTCCCCCTTAAGAATAATGAACACATTTATTATTATATATCTATAACAGAGATGCGCATTTCTACTTCAGCTGCTTTCTCCCAGACATTGAGGAGGAATGTCCTACTATTGAGGCATTGATGTGCATGTAAATGCCATTTTTCTAGGAAGGTTTTGGATCTTGTTTAACCTGGCATATAATTTTCCTTATAAATATAAGATTTACACAAAGCCTAAAGATTGTGTTGGAAGAGCTCTTTATAAGAACTCACCACTTTGTGACCCCAGCGTGCTAACATATACTCACCTAGGACATGATAGCCTGTGAAAACATATAGCAGTTTTGTCCATATTTATGTAAGTATTCAGACTCTGGGATAAGTATGTTTCAGGATCTCCACTTTTAGTATTAAATAGGACTGAAATGCTCCACAAGTTTTGATGCAAACATATTTTTGAAAAACGTTTTCTTTTTCAAGTAGTCTGGGCAGAGCACAGACAGCAAGCAACAAACTTGGTTTGTTTTGCTTTCCTCCTTTAGCATTAGGGAAGGCAAGGCAAAGGCAGAGTGCCATCCTGCATTTTTGGAAGGTGGCAAAACTCCCGTTGACTTAGTCAGATCTTTGCTTGAGTACTGCTAAGTGCCCTCTCCAGCTCAAATGCTCAGATCCTGAGGTTTCCCTCATGAAAGTCAATGACCAAACCTCCAGTGACTTCAGCGCCTGCTGCCCGAGACAGCGCCAACTGGGAAAAGCCAAAACAAAATAAACTGAAACTCTCATGAAAGTCCCTAAGAGAGTGCCTGGCACAAAAATAGATGAAATCAGCAAATGTGGGAGTAGAATATCTTGACCTACAATACCTTTTTCAATATCTTAGCAATATTGTTTAGATGACAAGAGCTGTTTAAACCAAGTTTTCCTGAGTGAACAAGTGGGAACAAGGAGATGACACAAACAAGAGCCACTCACCACTCTTAACAGGCCATTTCATTTAAAGCTGCAAAGAGGGACAGGCACAACAGGGACTACAGAGGATGCAGAGAAAAGTAGAATAATAGATATTGTTTACTGTTATATCCTGGCATAAAGGGTAAATTTTAAAAACTCAAACCAAACAAAAACTAAAACAACAAAACAAATAAACAAAACCAAACCAAACCAACAGAACGAAAAACAAAAAAGCAAAAATAAAAGAGCAACCACCCAACCCCACACTGAAGACATATTCCACACTGAAGATATATTTTGTTTCAAACAGGGCCCATAGAAATCTGAGGACAGAAAGTACTAGTGTTGTCATTAATGTCCTAGCAGGAGTCCTCTTGGGAGACCCTGCCACAAACACCACCTTTTCTTATAGTTCAATCCATATAGTTCCCAAAGGGCACTAATGTAAACTCAACTTTCCTTGCTGGGATATGTTGGAGGAGGTTAAAAAGCTAGATCTTCAGTACAAAAGTCACCAGATTTGCTGACATTAATGTCCAAAACAGACTTTTACTGGAAATATTCATCTTTTCCCTAAGCATATGCCTCTCTTTGTAGAGAGTATGTAGTGCTAAGAATCAAACTTTCACAATTCTTCTAATATCAATAGAAGATTTGAGGAATTTCGAAATCTATTATTTTTCCTCTACTTTGAACATTTCATAAAGATTACTGTAAGGCTTAAGACAAACTGGCTGCTTCACAGCTAGACAATGTTAACACCTCCACATAAAGAGATATAAATGCTAATCTGTAACTGCAGAATTTGAAAAACCAAATCAATCTCTTCCATTTTTTGTGAGGATTTTTCTTCCTTCTTCTCACTAGACCACATAAAAGGCAAATACACCGTGTTAATGAGCATTATTTCATATTTCATAAGTAAGGATAACATTTTTAGTATTCATCTGTCAACTTATGTCTAAATCTAGATTATCTCATGCTTTGGGATTAGTTATTGCCTTGAATGTGGCCTCGAAGCTTACAGCCCTTCCTGAACTCTTTACTGCCAAAATTATTTCCCAATTTCTTGCTCTAGGTAACTGTCTTATCCATACGAAATAAAAGGATTTGAACAGCTTCAGCAATGAGGGGTTACTGAAAACAAATTCTTTGCCTCTCATCAGCAAGGAAGCTCTCAGATAGAGAGCTTTCTTTATCTCATTTGAGATAACCTCCACTGACTGACACCAACAGTTCTGTACAACTGATGCTGTTTTCATCATGTTGGTGCAGCAGATTCAGAGGAAAAGTCAGAAATTAACTCAGTTTTGGGATTATTTGAACTCACATGTAGCATGCTCTTACTTCAACTGAGCCACTTTCTAGGTCCCTCCATTGTACCCTTTCCTACACTGCTCTGAACACAATTAATTCATTTCTTCCAAGCTGTATGTGATGTACCTCTCTTCTCTATACCTAACTCTTCATCTTATCCACACTCACTTCACCAACAAG
This sequence comes from Muscicapa striata striata, assembly GCA_030060385.1. Lineage (NCBI taxonomy): Eukaryota > Metazoa > Chordata > Aves > Passeriformes > Muscicapidae > Muscicapa > Muscicapa striata. The sequence continues at coordinate 70,571 of JAREIS010000067.1, read as the reverse complement.
GTCTTCTCCACATCTCACTGTTTTCATATTATTGCTTCTAAGAAAGTGAAATACTCAAAATTGCTTCAAATTGAATTGATCAATTTTGATCAAAATGGATCAAGCCACCACCGTATTTCCCTGTAAATCTTTTTCCTATTTTGTGGACAGCGTTTATTCTGCACACCATGCTGGACAGGTCTGTTCAGAGGGAAAATATGTGGGAGAGGGATCCCACAGAGCAGAACAGGACTGTCACACCAACAAAAAGTTAAATTAAATTTAAATCTGGACAAGGAATAAGTAAGCGAGGCAACACTCATTGGAAAGTGGTAGTTGCAGAGAAATCAGGAACTGCTGACACCGCAGCTCCTTAAAGAAGCTCCTGTTGGTCTTCTGAGAGACAAGGGGCAAAACTAATGCCTGTCACACAGGGCTCAGACCTGGAGAGCACCTTCTGGGACCAACAGACATGCTTGTGCTTCTCTGCTTGTGGCTCCATGAAGAACGCAGAATGTTTTGCTACTTCAACCTGTTTGCAACAAATGTCCCCACCAAGCTCTGACAAATGTTTCTTATGGTTTCCTGGTTTGAATTCAGCCAAGGTTAATTGAGTCTTGGCCACTTCTTTTGGCTTTATGCCACCTAACAGGTTTAGATATGGGGAAATGGTTGATGTAATGTACAGCACAAGTGTTTTAATGCCAGGAGAGCTGATTCTGGGCTCTACTGACTCATTCTCTCCCTTCAGGCAAGTCTTCAGGATCTCATTTTAGCAACCTTCAGAGTGAAAATATTACTCAGGAAGTTTAATTGCTAATATCCCAGCCTTATTTTCTCTAGAGCTATTTGTAATGCAAGCAAGCATCCAATAGGCTAATAGTACATAATGAAGAGTAATTACATGTCAAAACAAAAATTCACAACCTTTGATGTCTGGTAATGCAAATTCAGCTTGATTTTCTAATAAGGTTGTATTTTTCATGCTGGATGTTTCTGGACCACTGGTGGTTTTATTAAACTGCTCATTTTAGTACACTTAGCTCCAGCATGCTGCAGACATTGGTTCATTTTGCACATTAAGTTTGTTTTAAAAACCCAAAACAAACAACATAAAAAAACCCCACAAAAAACCCCAACGAAACAAAAAAACACAAACAAAAAAGCCTCAAAACCAGTCCACAGAGTAAAAAGGAAGCATGTAAGCCCTACCTTTTTATATAGTGATTTGTGCTGTCAGTACCACATGCAGGTACAAGAGAGATGATGAATAAGAAGTAAATGACAAATGTGTGGGGACAGCATTGCCTGGGCCATAGGAGGCAGTGCCAGGAATAGCTAGGGGACACTGCAGAAAAGTGAGTTTCTTCATTCAGTCATGGTCTTTCACTTACATCCATGCTAATGTAGTACATTAATAAACTTGCAGGCACATTGCAAGCATTCAGCTTTGTTCATCTTGGTTTTCTTTTTTTTAACAAGATGAATTAAAACAAATAAATTAAAACCAATCTCTGTCATGCTATATTCATTGTTTTATACTAGTAAAAAAACACCACTAGTTGAAGCCTTCTCCAATTCTATCCTTAGACAGCTTGTTATTTGCATTTAACACTTTGCTATTTTTTTTTTTTAAGAAACCAGAAGGAAGATTTCAATATTGTCCAAGTCAATAATTTCAGGTGCATTTCATTTCAAAAACCTTGTGGCAGATGCCATGTATCCCCAAGAATTAATTTCCTGTTTCTGCCTGTCCAGATGTCAAGGACAGAGTCAATCTAAGAAAATAACTTCAAGGCACCTTTTTTTTCTTTTTTTTTTTTAGGAAGAAAACACTTCAAGCCTTAACACATTGACAGCTTTGATAAAAATAGGATTTAATTCAAGACTTTATCCTTGGCAGATGTCCTGTCTCACACATTAAGTTGTCTACACTTGTAGTAAATATATTTCCATTCAAAAAGCAACTGCTGGGATGCACTGAAAAGTCTTCAGCACATTTTACATCTAGAAATACAAGATTACAGTGTGCAACACTGGCACAATATTAAGTAAATAAGTCAAGTATACATTTCTAATAAAGAAATTGCAAAACTCACAAACTCATTTTATTAATGAACCCTTAATGTTAAAAAAGTTCTTAAATATGAGCTAGTTTATACAGATTTTTACCTCAGAAATATTTCTGTTGAAAGCATAGGAAATTTTCACATGAGTAATCCACACATGAATAAAACTCAAAGTATGACTATGTCCCCAGTTCTCACAATTTTTGTTCTTAGATCAACTACTGGAAGCTGAAGACTCTTGTATTTACAAAGCTGGGTAATGACTTGTGACCCTATTTGATTATTGCTTAAATGTTTAACTTTTTTTGGATTTGCACACTGAGTAATAGTGAAAAAGAAGTGTCACTTGATAGAGTGTACACATTACAAATCTTCCTTTCAGAAAACAAAGGATTTGAATTAACCTAGTCTCCAAAATTATGGCTTTGTTCCTGACTTTTCTTTTAAAACCCTTTCTCTGCCACGAGGAAGTTTCGGCAAAACATTTATTTTGGGAAGGGAGGAGGAGATAGAAAAGTGGGAGGAGGAGGAACCTAAAAATCTCCACCTTTTGGCCGTCTCAAGTCTGCCTGGAAGCTCAATATGATGCAATTAATGAATGGCAGTCCTCCACCTCCAGTGCTTCCTTCCCTGGCCCGAGACAGATGTGCTGACAGCATGGCACCTCCTTTAAAGGAGCACCGCTTTATGGAAGCTGATCTCCCAGCAAGGCACAAGTGGCTACAAGCTTTTGGCTGCCCCACGTATTTTCAAGCAAAATCACAGTGTTTCACACCAAATATTCAGAGACAATAACAGAGATTAAACCCTTTCTATCCAGGGTCCAGCAAACGTCTCTTTTTTTTTTTTTTTTTTTTTTTTTTTCCCAGAGTACTTTTGAAAGTCCATGAGTGTTAACATTTTCTTTGGTTGTCTTGAAAAACACTCTTACAGACAAATATATCTTGTTTGCAAGCTTTTTTTTCTTATATAAGGCACACATTTTACTCTGCCTAGCTTTAACCCCATTCCTTCTAGGCATCACCTGATATGCAGCCTCAAACCAGTTCTCTCCCTCCACGCTTTTACATCTTACAAGACATAAAATGCTATCCTCTCCTCACTTAGATCCAAACTCAAGAAAGAAAAGTGACTCAAAATTCAGCCTGAGTGCCTACAATTAAACACCTAAACAAGTTACCTGTTAATCAGGGGTGCTAAATACCTACAATTCCTACCAAAGTCAAGAACTGTAGAATACTAGGATAATTGAGCCCCCTCAACCTCCATTTCCCACCTGCCCTCAGACATAGAAAGCATCTTCTCAGCTTTAGTAACCAAACTCATTGTGATATGCTCAATGACACAGGATAAAGCAATTTTAAGCAGAAATTAAGTTATTTGATTAGATTCTTATGCCAAAATTTCACCACAGAATTCTGATACATTTTTAGCTTAAACTTTCTGGTTAAAAAAAAAAAAATCAAGAATATAGAAGAAAACAACTAAATACACAGAATCCCAGATTCCCTTCTAAGAGGAAGTACAGCTCCAGGAAGCCTTATGTGTATCAACCAGCCATCATGAAGGACAGAGAAGACAACTGCTCATTCCATGCTTCATTCTTCAGAGAGTCTTGCAAAAACAATCTGAAGGATGCAAACAGGATAAAATCTTACCTTGAGTCTTTCCCCCCAAAAATTAGCTTTCCTAACATTGTCAATGTTCTGACTCAAAGAAATATTAGAGGAAAATAGCAATCCCTAACATATTTAGTGTTTGTGGACATAAGTTTTGTTTCTCTCCATAAAAATTTGGATTAAACTACAAGCATGATTCAAAACAAGAGCCACAGTTTTAAAATATTTTTCCGAAAAGACAAAAATTTCTATAAATTATCTCAGAGTTAAGAAAGCAATGTGAAATTCTACAGAAAACAAATTATTTATAAGCGATGCTATGAACTATTAGAAGTGATTTTTCAACAGCCTCAGACCAATACATCATTTGAACAAAAATACTGAACAGCAACTGAACAGTAACAGTAAGGGATAGGAGAATGTTTTTAAGGGATATATTTGAGATGCCTCAATTGAGAAACTTTGACACTAATCCCAAATACTTCTAAACTATTTTCACTTTAGTGTTTTGTTACTAGGCTTCCAAGTAGGAATCCTGAAGTGGCTACAAAAATTCTATCTTCCCTTCCACTTGCAGCTGAAGAGATTTGTGCACAGCACCAGACAAACTCCTGCCACTGGAAGCCCTCAGCTGAAGGGTGAGACTCTCCTGCAAATGAACGAGCCCATGGCAATCTCAGGAAGGGAAAAGCAATTGCCCACTTTGATATCTGCTTTGAAATTACTTTTTTCATTCTACATAAATTAACAACTCTACAAGACTTCGTAGGAAAAGGAAATTATTCTTGCAGGATGCTGGAAACTTTTCATGGAAAACTGGCTGAAGATCCTGTGTAAAAAGGCTGTCAGCAGAAATACTCTGTTCTGGAAAGGGATGCTGGCTTAGCAATATACTTTAAAATAATTTAACCACACTTAACATTTCTTCTGCCTTTTTCCATCAGCTAGTTATAAAGACAGAAGCAAAAGAAATAGGTAAATCTATTTGAGAATATTTTCACCCTAAAGGAACATGGGAATAGGTAGCTTCAGAGTTTTGCCTGAAGTAATTTTGCTATGGTAACTTAATAGTATTTCCCTTGACAAAAGTGTCCAGGTTAAAGGCTAAAAGCCCATATTTGCAGTTTCTAGTTGTTTAAGCATCTCGCAGGAGGAATGCTAAGATTCAAATATTCAAGGCCTGAAAACAGCAGTGATTGGTAATGAAAGCAGATTCATTTCTGAGTCAATGCAATCTATGAGAGTCATAAGAGTTACATTAATTCAAAAGTCACTCACAAGTATGCAGATCCTGTTTTATTTGTGCTGCTTAACAGAGGCTGGCAATTTCTATGTGTTTTGCTTTGCAACATAATTTGAAACAATGATTTGAGTTTGGCACTTACTGATATACCAGCAATTAACAAGTTGTTAAAAACATCACAATCTTTTGAAGACCATATTGATCCTTGGGGTATTTTCTGGCCTTTACACTACCTGTTTTTCATCATATTTTAAATTACCTTCAGCTATACGCAGATAATAAAAATAAGCCTTTATTCGACTCTATGTAACTTACCATTTTCCGTCCAACTTTTTTTTTTTTTTTTTTTTTTTTTTTTTTTTTTCCACATTTGAGCAATTGTTCAGACAAAAATCAGCCCAGCAATGACATGAAAGAAAAAATCCTAACTCCTTCTTTAGATCTTTGCTTTGGGGTGTTAGCTTCAAAGTCCTCAGATCTTTCTCAAACTCCTAATTATGTATTTCTTTTCTTATTCCCTAAATCAACTTCTAGAGTTGGGGCAACCTAGGGTTCCAGGACCTTGCAAGGGAAACCTGCCCAGCAATTTAATTTCTGTCCTACATACAAGAAGGGAGTCACTTTTGGGGAGCAGCAGAAACCACAGTTCAGGCAGAGTGGTTTTATTTTGTCCACATAATAAAAACTCTTGGGCTGCTATTGCAGCCTAATGGGGCTGCTGGTGTGCATTCACACAGTGCTACTGAAATGCCCTCCTCATTAAATGGGTTATTCAGAAGCCAACCTCTGCACTGACTTCGGTTTCTAAATAACTTTAGATTCAATGTCAGGGTCAAAATATAGCTCCTGAATGGCTTTGGGATGGCAGAGTACCTGGTGACCCCTAGGGTGTGTGCAGTGGTGCAAGGAAAGGGGAATCAGTAGATGGAGATCTGGGTAACTAGTCAGGCTCCTTGCAATGCAAGGTCTCCTCCTTTTATACCAGTGTACTGTAAATTGCCAGGGAATTGCCAGCAAGGATAACAGCATTTTGTCACAGTTGTGATTAAGAGACTGAATCTTTAGTGCCCCTTTAAATTGCCTCTCCTGTTGTCCTAATTCAAATAGAATTTCATTGTTTCCAATGCATGGGAGGAGGATTCAGGGGGAAACACTAGCAAATTTCACTTCTGTCCCAGAGAGGTATGCAAACAAACAGCAGAAGCGAACTTCTGGAGAAATTATTTTACTGCCTATTAGTGTCTGCCAGTTCTCATAGATCCATCAGGATGCATGAGAATTCCCTTATAAAGTAATTTATGGGCTGTGCTGCAGAGCAGCACTTGACTCTTTTGATCTTTGATATTAGGGATAACAAATTTCTAGGCACCTTCATCTTCCTCAGCACTGCATTGCAATCTAAGCTGGACTGATTCAACTGCTGCTTGTTCCATTAAATCAGTTTTAAGTAACATGTGATTATTTCAAGCACAGCCTGGAAGCAGCCAGGACTTTTGAACATGATTAGAAATAAAAAAGGGCTTCTTTTCCAATCCTCCTTTTCTTTATGTCCTGGATTCTGTCAGGATAGAGATAATTTTTTAAATAGGTAAGAAGAGACATAGCACATTGTAAACGTTTTCTCTTGGTTGCTTAAACTTGTTTTTGCAGTTATTCTCCTAATCAAAATATGGTGGTGGTGAAAGTTGTTTTTTATGATTTTGATGAAAAATTTGGCATATGCCAAAGTTGGAAAAATGATAGCAGTGCTTTCTCTTCCTTTTTAAGGAGAATGCAACACTCTTATCCAGACCACCTTCATGGTAGCAGGTTAATACTGTGCACCTGAAGCCTTGCTGTACTCCACTACAGAAGGCTTAGTCCCTTGCTAAACATCTGTACACAGGTTTGAAAATATACTCATTATTTCTATGTGTAAGAGCTCTCTGAAAACCCTGTGAGGCAGCTTCACCCTACCTTCTTCACTTCCCTTTACAGGTATAAAGGTGCTTCTTAAAATGTTGTTAAACTTGTAAAGGAACGTTCTCAGTTTTGTCCAGATCACTTACACAGCAATCTGTCATAGCTGCAAGCAAGTTGCATACAGTCTTTCTTGGGACTTGTATCTTCTTCAAAAGGAAAACGTGGCTATGCTTAATGATAGCATTTTCTTAAGGTGTATGATGGTTTCTTCTTTTCTCTGCTGTCTTCTTGTATGCAGTCAGTGGGGCTTCAAATGTTCCATGTTTCCTCCCTAGGAAAAAAAAAAAAAAAAAAAAAAAGAGAGAGAGAGAGAAAGAATTAAAAAGAAAGAGCTTAGCTCCTGCTGCACATCTCCAGAGCCCTGTGGGAACAAAGAGCCAGGAGTGATGGGAGGGAGGATGGAAAAGCAGTGGGAACAGGCAGGAGACAGACAAGGCGGTGGGGGAAGGGACCGTGGGGCAGTGGGGGAATGGGAGCAGAAAGGAGCCAGACCCGGTAAGATGAGGAGAAGCCCGGTCGGAGAAACTTCTTTGTGTGCGGGGGAGAACAAAGGGGAAGGGGAAATGATGGAAGAAGCGGAGCTGTCGGGCTAGAAGTTGTTCCTACCCACTCTGCGCCCGCACCCACTAAGGGGAAAACGAAAACACAGAGGGAACTGATTAGCATGTGCAAACACGCTTCTTTTGCTCTGCTTGTGACAATTAACTGTCTCTTTTTCCTTTCTTCTCTCTTTCTTTGGCACCTTGGACAAAAACAATTACATATGAAAATGTAAAGTTGAAAATCTAATATGGCAAGTCTTAGAAAATACTGACTTCATTGATCTTGATACATTGATCTAAATGTAATTCATCAGCAGGCCAGAAGCACTGGTTTCTCTTAGAGAGCTGCAAAGAAAACTAACCTGATCAACAGTGATATGATTTTGCCCTACATCTAATTTCTAAAACTTTTTTTTTTTTTTTTTTTTTTTTTTTTTATTCTGAGAGATTTAGCAGGGAGAGGTTGGCATTGATGTCACAACTTTTGTATTGTTTGTATACAAAACTGTTTTGTTTTAGGTTAAAAAACTCCTGGGGGAAACCATTTATTTGTGGAAAAAAATTTCAAATCCTCATGAGAAATTAATATATCTATATAAACTTATCAAGCAGACCATCTAAAATATCAAAACCAGAGCATTACTCACCTTTTCTAAGTTAACTAATATCAGTTCTTCACTGTAGGACTGTTTTCCTCCTAGCAATATTACAGCAGAGTAGTCAGCATTTCAATGTAATCTGCACTACAATGCCCTATGTTAATGCAGACAGATACTTCAAAAACAGAACAACATGTTAATTGTCCCTCCCATATAACTCTCGGGCCTAACAATTAGTACCCACTTTTATTAGCAGTTAAGTGCAGAAATATACCATTTAAAAATCTTACAACCTTTGTTCTGGATTTTAGGTGACTTCCACAAAATGTGTCTCTACTAATTTCTTTTGTAAGATTGCATGTCTGTTGTAAACAGCGTTTTTATCCCCTGACTTGTTGCCTGGATAATAAGGAAGAGAAACAAGATAATTTATTTTGCTAAAACTTCAGTTTTCTTTTTAATTTTATTTTAAGAGATTAGTAAAAGCTGGAAAACTTTCTCAATTGGTCATGATCATGGATGAATTTTTTGTAAAAGTTGTGTGTTTTATCTCACGCAGCTTTCTGGTGTTTACATATTTTTTCTCCATCACAAATTCTTAACTTTTTTATTTTTTTAAACTCTTAGCTCTCGGTGGATATTTCTAGTTGAAAATAGTGACTCATCTATGAGAGACTTTTTTTTTTTTCTTCTCCACTGACCATCTTTGATTCCTCAGTGTTCTCATCTCTTCCATTGCAAGAGCTGTGCTCTCTCATACAGCTGAGGGTATCATCTCTGCTACCATGGTCTGTTTATTTCCATGAGCAGCTACCAAGAGAGTGTAAAACAGCCCACTCAAGTGTGAGGTATGAAGACTTCCATAAAATGAAACTAAAAACCATGCTTTGCAACATACCAAGAACATGAACATACTTCTAAATATGCTTATTTTTACTGTTTCCTGGAAAGGGGAATTTATTGATTCACACTCAGTTTTGTTGCTGGCCCTTACTGGTACATGGAAGGTCTTACACTTTTCCTTCCAATTTAGTTGTGGTACAAAATAAAGAAAAAAATCACTGGTATTGTGGTTTTCAGTTGTAGCAACACCAACCATTCTGAAAAATTACTTCAGAGATTTGCTGCATAAAAAGAGTGGCAAAACCTCTTGTCTTCATGTAAGGCTAGGATGATTGTTAATACCAAAAATTCTATGTATTTATAGATAGTGTGTACCTGATGTAGCTTTTGGGGAAATAATAAAAAGGTAATTCCTTGCTTCTATATTTTAGTAAGTCCTTTCCAGTTTAGGAGATTTTTCTTGATTAGTCTAATAAGTAAGTCTTGATTTAGCTACTTAAAGTTTAAAAACCAAACAACATTTCACCATTATGCTGAAGAATTAAGCCATGTAAATTAATATTATCAGTCACTCCTGAACAAGAGATGTGTAATCATTGTAGCTAGCTACATCAACTTATTTAAAAATATTTTAGTACTTTGAATCTTAATTAAGAAGGGAGACAAAAGTACGCATTTTCACAGAATATGTATAATTTGAATTGGAAAGATCAATACAAACAATAATCCAGTTTTAAGCCAAATCCGAGTCCCAGTTCTACTGTTTTTTAAGCCAGTCTAAATGTTTGGAGCCAAGTACAACACCTGCCTTGTAGGGGATTCTACATAAGGATGGTGGCTTACTTCTGATGGGGCTTTCTTGGCTGGACTGCACATCCTATTTTACATGTGGTGCAAGGAGGTTTCCCCTCTGTAAGTGAGGATTCCTGAGTGAGTGTAGCACAGGAGCATGGGGTGATGTGAGAGCCTGACAGAGGCACTGTGCGCTCTTCTTTGTTTCCTTTTTTGAGTTACAGCCCCTCTGAGTCAGAAGAATACAGGTTAACTGAGCTGACCCAGAGCACTTGGTGTCATTACAGCAAATGAAAATAATACCATGAGAGCCAAGAACATCAGTGATTTACTGAGGGACCTTTTGAGTTTTTAAGTCAAAATACGTTTTCTTATTGCCAGACTAAATCTTGAAGTGTTTTTTGTTTTGTCTTTTTGTTATGTATTTTTTTTCTTTTTTGAGTGAGATGAAAATATTTTGGTTTTCTTTGTTTGGAGGGATTGAGCTTCTTTTGTTTGTTTTTTTTTTTTTTTTTTTGGTTTTCTGTGTGGTTGGATTTTGGTTTTGTTTTTTGTTGCTGTTGTTGCTTTCTGTTTGTTTGTTGGTTTGGTTTTGGGTTTTTTTGGGTTTTTTTTTTTTTTTTTTTTTTTTTGGTTGAGTTTTTTTTGTTCGGGAAGGAGAATATGTTTCAAAATTCATAAATTCTCATTTTTAATCAGATCTACTCCTAACCAGATTCCCAAAACATGTACTTTTAATGTTCCTAGTACTGCATTTTAGGGAAAAGATATTAATAATGGTATGTGCATGCCTATATAAGCAGTAGAGTTGAAGTCTTTGTGTGTTGCTGCATTCAGACTTGAGTACAAAGTCAAATCCAAATCTCCCTTCAAATGAGACAAAGCTACTAAACTTGGTTCAAGAGACCTATGGAACCAAACACAATAATATGGAACCAATGAGGAGCAACATACCAGCACTGGATGCTACAGAGTCATGTCCTGAAGTGCTGAAGGTTTATTTCATGTCAGGCTAAAGTACTGGCACTGGGTTTCTGCAAGACATGTAAAATACACCTCTGAAAAGGCTCATTATAAACAATTCATTTCATAGACCTAATTTAAATATTTAAAACATAGTGCTATGTTTGCAATGCAATTATATTAGATACACTTTTTCTATTGTAATAAATTAATTTCCATCTCTTCTCTTTTTTTAGATCATCTCTTCTCTGGTTGGATAACATCAAACCTTCCTGACCTCAAACAAAGAGAAACTATTAGCAAAATGTTTCTCAGAACACCTAAATAAATTTATCCAAAAACAAGCTGTGAAAAAATTTATTTGCATGTATTTTTGCTTCAAGGAAATTAAAAATTAGTTTCTATTAAGGGTACCAAAGTCAGCACAAATGGCACAAATCCTTGGAAGGTAAATATATGCTTTGCTCTGTTTGAAGAAATCTTCAAAATGGCAAAGTTATAGACTTTTGAAAACATGCATCCTGGTTTGCACAGCAGGTTTTTAACATCAGAAGCAAACACCAGGATGTGATGTTCTGAATATTCACTTTCAGTATATTTGAAAGCTCACACCTACTTGTATTTGAATGTGTGATTACTTTCAGTACTGCATTGTTCTGAATCAGTTACAAAAAGAAAAGGTCGTTGGAGACCTTAGTGTTTATAATAAATCATGTTTCTGCTTTCAGTCAGAGAATGGAAGAATATAGGCATTTTACTCACAGGAACTACTATTACTCTTGTAGATATAAACTTTAGATAGAGCTTCCTGCAAGAAAGACTCTGATCTAGGAAATATGCTGATTCGAACCAATATGTGGAGAAAATATACTCACATTTCTGCTGCCCCATCATCTTAATTTCTCAATTCATAGAAAACTTTTTTTTTTTAAGATCTCTTGCAGTGCTGTGCCTGATGGTTCTTTCTGGCCAAAACTGGAATTGTGTTTTTCTCCTCACTTTCTCAGTGACACTTGGTGATTTATGCTGTCTTGGAAATAAATAATCTGCCTTGGGATAAGAGAAAAACAAAACTGAGTAACAAAAAACAATTCTGCATACTCTTAGCAAAATACTGAAGAAAGCAAAAGGGCAAAATCAATAACATGCTTGGAACTGAATGCATCTTTCAAGCTTTGGCTTGAAACTTCTGTTAGTTACTGGAAGTGTTCTCCATCTTTTTGCCTAGACCATAGTTTTAGACTGAATTTTGGAATGAATAAGAAAGTACATTTCTGCCAGTCTGGATTCATCATAAGTGACAGAGAGTAGCTGAGATAGGGAGAAGGTGAAATGCTTAAATAGATGAGTAAAAACAGGTAAGAAAAGTGCTGTCAAAATCAGCTACTATTTTATGTATGCTTCCTGTACCAGAGTAACACTTATAGTTGATGCCTCCAAGCATACTGCTTGATAAGTACATAGTATGGAGAAGCAATTGGAGGAATAATGCAAAATAAGTTAGTGAAAGAATGGTATTAAGATTTTGTTTCTCAAGAAGAGCCATACATCCCTGAATTCAGTAAGAATGTACCACAGCCTGAAATTATCATAAGCCATTCATGGATTTTGCTGGTTTTGATATTCAGTAAAGTATTAGCTAGATAAAAAAATATTTATTTATTACTTTGTTCTATTTTATTTCTTGAAATAATGATTCTTTAGTCAAATATCTCTCATTGATATATCCAAAAAATCATAAATTAATTTAAACAAAATGGGTCTGCTCTCAGATTTTCCCATGGACTTTAATTTCTTTTTATAGTGTACTACAATAATAAAAGTTTACTACTCCTGGTTTTACTCCAGTTCTAGACTCATACCTGAAAACTGGTATTCTGTAAAAGCCCTTATATGGTTTTCTTGAAAGGCTTATCTGTTGGTATTAGATATCTTGAGATATTAAACCTCATTTTCAAAGCCTAGAAGATCTAAACAAAAAAAACTTTTTAAATGGTTCATACTTGGGAATACAGCATTTCTAACCTGTAGGGTAACAAAACATGAAATGTACATCCAAAAACTATTTTAAATTTATTACTTTATGCTTGCCACCAATTTCTTTGAATTCTTTTTCTTTCAATAAAAGCCACGCAGAGGGAAAGGTTGAAAACAGATGTGAACTCCTGCCCCTCCAGGCTTCTGGGCCCACCGATCTACCAGAAGTGTACTTTTTCAAATAATTTTTAAAATAAGAATTTTTATTAGAGTTAGCTCTACCCTGAAAAAGTGCACCTCTGCATACAGGGGCAGTGTTATATAAACACTGTTATATATATACTGTTATATATATATATACTGTTAGACTTCTCTCCCAGCAGTACAAACAATCTCCTGTTTTTTGGGAAGACTGAGAGTCTTGTTATAAAAGCAAGTGCTTCATCAGAGCTCAAGTATGGAAACAGGTTTTGTTTCACAGGGGAGAACACATGGGTCAGGGTAAATTTTAAATAGCTCAGCTTTCCATCTAAAATGAAGCCTCACTGTGACTTTGTCCTTGAGATCATTAGAACACATAAGAGATCTATCAAAACACTGAGGCTGCTCTCTTTCAAGGAGCCAGCTGTATTCCTAAAGGCTCCAATGAAGCTTAAGCAAGAAGTTTGCAAGGAGGTCCATCAGCTTCCTGAAAAAGACTGGGGTTCTACAAGGTGAGGACTTTCTTTAGCAACAAAGAATGTAAGTCATCATTCTGATCCTCCAGCTCACATTCTTAGAACAAGGTTCTTTACATTTCTGTTTTATTGCTCTAGTAGCTGGAAAAGGACTTGGAAATGGGAAAACAGTGATCTGCTCTTAAGGCAACTGGGATTTTCTTTGTGCTGGTCTGGTTCTCTGTCCCCAGGGCCTTTTTCTCCAGCAGAAATGTATTCATCCATGTAACACAGAGCATGAAACAAAGTAGACTTATAACCTTCCTTTGCCAAAGTTTGTTGTTATACATGGGGAAATAAATCTGCAGTTGAATCAGCTTTTCAGGTACCTACGATGTGGCCTCTCTTTTTTTTTGAGCACATGGTTAACATGGGAGCACTAGCATCAGTTATTTTAACAATTTTTAATATTTTTTCCCATTGTTCTGGTGGTCAACAATTGCGAATAACACCCTGCCATCATTTTTGCAAATGGAGAAACGAAAACAAACACTTGTAAATCTAAAGTTAGTGTAATAACACATTTTAAAACATTACATAAATCTGTTAAATAGTGAAGCTGCTTGCTCTTCTAGATAAATCTCAGAAGACCTGAATATATCTTAATACAATATTAAATACGTTCATACATAATAACAGTAATTGACCTCCTGGACTGTGCCATAGTAAGAATACAAATAAAAAAATGTACCTTTCATGTTGAAAATATTTCTTCTTTTATAGGTTTTGCCCTGTAATTTAAAAAAAAATAGACACTGTGACTATTATAAACTGAGCTTACTCAAGGGAAATTTCATATTTAAATCAGGAGATAAACATTATCTGTATAATACTGTGTAACAATGGACATTTAATGACCTCCTGAAATTCCTAGTCACTCAATTAATTTGATGAAGCATTGTATTGGACTCAGAAACGCTATAACAAAAAAAGATCCAGTGTAAAAAAATCCTTGGTTTAATTACAGGGGTTTTTTACCATATCGAAAGAGCTGTAGAAAGATATAATTTTCTTGATAAAATATAATTTTTATATTATGTATCCAAAAATAGATAGTTTTTAACTTCCCTTTTCTGATGACTGGTCCAGCAAGAAAACATGACTTGCCATTAACACTCTCTGCTTTTCATTATTTTACTGTGTGACAGCACCCCTTCATATGCATGAAACGTATATTTACCTGCAAGTTACAATGAATAAATAAATTGTCATAAATTGTCAATGACTTTGAGTAGCAACTTTTAATCTCAACAATCTTTAATTCTTATGTATGTAAGATGGCAAAGTCATTGAGGTCTTTATTTTGCTTTTCTGTGTAAATTTGGTAGCTTGAATTATTTGCCTGCCTCTTCAAGGAAGCAAATCTAGCAAAAAAAAAAAAATTATTTATAATGAGAGTTATTTGATCTCTAAAATTCCTGGGTGACTTCAGGATCAACTGTAATCTAAGGCTCTAGAGCTTCATAAGATTTCAGGAATCGTTCTTAATACATGGTCCACTTTCAATTTATAGAATACCAGTGTGGGTGACTCACTCTAGAACACTTTCAGCATTTTGTGTTCCACTAGAGTGAGACCCAAGCAATGGGTAGGACTGTACAGAAACAGAAGCAGGGCCATGGGCTTGGTGAGCTGCTGGGCTGCTCATTTTGGAAACAACATTATGGAAAGCAACTCATACGACACTGTGGGGGATGTTTTTTTCTGTCCCATACCTAACACTAGCTACAAGTTACAGTGAACTAAACTCCTGAAACAATGAAATCAGACAGAACAGCGTAGCCTGGTGTCTTTGGAAACAATCTGCAAAACCAGTAGCCTGCTATATGTGAAATAAAGTTTAAGAACGGATGTGACATCCTTTGACACTGACCCCCAGTACATCTGTGCCTACGTGCAGCCTTTGGGACTTTGGTGACCTGTCTGTGCAGAGCTCCTCGCAGAGCCTGGTAGAAATAATTCCCTGCTATGCAGAACGACAGCAAGGGAAAGTGCAGCTTCAGCTTTCATCTGGAACTTCTGTCCTCAGGGCTTTTGATGATGTACTTGTTGAGTGGCACCTCATACCCACACCTACAGATTTAAATAGATACAATACTACTTCTCTGGGTGTATGTGAATCTGCTCATGTGCACTGGGTCTTTGGCTGACTGGGACTTAAAGAGCAAATACACCCATACCTGCTTAACTGGAATATTTGTCCCTTTGAATCCAAATTAACTTCTGTTTAAAACATCACCAAAATCCTCCCACACTTAACGAAATTAATTTGGTGTCTGCAGTAGCAGAGCACGCCCACAGTTACTAAAAACTCCTCTGCTTTTTCGTTATTGAGTCCTTTACACCTCGGGGGGGGGGGAAAGGTGGAGAAGACCAGAGTTCCCGGGAAACACGGAGTTAACACGAGCCGGTTTTGTTGCCAGGGGTAGGAAATAGCTCACCCCGGCAGCCAATTTGCCTAATTGATTAGCAGCCTGATTGCAGCGGGGAAGGAGGCGATACCCGGGGGGATGTGCATGCACGGAGGATTCACAGGAATGGGGGCTCCTGCGCCGGGAAATCATTTTCCAGCACCCATTCTGTGGTCCGGCACTTCCCCCATCTCCAGCGTGCCCGACTCGGAAAGAGGGACGCAGCAGGGCGGGGAGCCCTGGTGTCACCTCCCGGGTGTCACCTCCCGGTGTCACCTCGGGCCCCGGCGAGCACAGAGCCCATCCCGGCCGAGAACAAGCTCAGCCCCCTGCGGAGAGGCTCAAAACCTTGTTTTGGCCAACCAAGTGCTCCCCACCAGCAATCACTCGGGGTTTGCTGCTGCAGCGCTCCTGCTCCATCCCTGCTCCATCCCTCCATCCCTGCGCATGGCTCCATCCCTCCTCCATCCCTCCATCCCTGCTCCATGGCTCCATCCCTCCATCCCTGCTCCATGGCTCCATCCCTCCATCCCTGCTCCATGGTTCCATCCCTCCATCCCTGCTCCATGGCTGGAGCCGCAGAAATGCCCGAGTGACGGCGGTGCCAGGGCCTGGGTGCGTGGTTCTCTAATCCTCTCTCGGGATGCTGCCCTGGCACTCACAGGACAGTAACCCAGCCCCTCGTCTGGGCTTTTCCTGCTTGGCTTCATTACTATTACCATGATAAAGACCAGCTCCTTTTTTTCTTTTTTTTTTCTTCCCCCTCCCCAACTTCCCTTTTCAAGTCTCTACTTGCTCTTGACTTTTCTGAATTTCTCTTTGAAACCTTGACACTTCTGTCGTTCTCCCAGACAGATCTAATTACAAGAGATCAAATAAAACTTGGGGTTTTTTGTTGGGCTGGGAAGTGAGGGATTGAGGAGAAGGTATGGATAAGAGAGAGATGCTGTGAAGATTTTCTGGAAGAACTCACCTCCTCCCAAGGCTCTTCAGGTCTTCTCTGCAATTCTGAGAACCCAGAAAGGTGAAGCTGTGGGACATAATCCAACATCCACGATTAGCATGAAACAGAAAAACCAAAACCTGAGCCTAACAGGAAAAGTAGGAATTGGAGGCTGCCAACTCTTTCTGTGTGCCATACTCTGACTTCTTCCAATAAGACTTCACCATTCTTACCTTGAAAAAAACCATAACAGTTTAAATTTTAAAAAGAAAAACCCATGTAAAGGCTCATTCAAAGCATCATACTGTGAAACAGGCTTACAGTGTGCTACAGCACTCATTCAGTGCTGATGTGAACAAAAATGCTTTTTAATTTTTTCCCTCCATATCTCTAGGATTCACTGGACAGTTCCCAAACCCCAAACCAACCCACCCTCCTTAACTTGTAGGAATTACCGATCCCCATGTTGCTAGGGGTGCAAGGCACCAAAAAAATAATAAATGTATTTCTGGGGCCCTTTATGAAGAGCTCTCTATTTGATTCAGACATGACAGAGCTCAGGTCTACTTTCCTGAGAGCAGCACAATTTCAGTCATGGTTCACCTGGGGATGGTTTCTCCTTTATGTCAGTACAGAAAAATGCAGTCAGCTAAGGAGGGCAACACAGCCATCATCAAAACTCAGAGTAAAAAGGAGACCTATGACAGGGGTTGGCTTTTACCCTGCTGACATTCATAAATCACCTGGAACAAAGACACGCAGGAGAACTGAGCCTAGCCTCATCAGAATAACTATTTCTGCTACCACCAATTCAATATTTAGTTCTGTCACTAGAGGTGCTAATACATTATTAGGAAGTCAGGCTGTATTTTTATTGTTGTTTCTACATATGTATGTCTAGACATTGTTTCCTTTTCTCCTATTACTTCCCAATTCCTTTTCTTTTCCAGGCCCTAAGTCCTTGTACATCCATATGCTTCATCAGTGAGACTCCTGATTTAGTGTTCTGAGGACCATTATTAGAACCACTAGACACGGCTTTAATCCTTTTGACAAACTCTATTTGCATTCCTCTTGTATTAATCTTGGAGTCCATAATACATCATGCAGTGACAGAGTAGTGGATAATTTCATTAAACCTGTGGATGACACCAGGTAGGAGGACACAAGCAGGAAGCTGGGTTTAGAATACAAAGTGATTTGGACAAATTGAAAGCATGCTCTGAAGCAGCAGCAGCAGGCTGTCCAGCACAGACAAATGCAAGACAGTGCTCAGAGGCAAGAGTAATGCACTACATGAAGCCAGGCTGCCAAGCAGCTGCTTAGAGCGTGAGATGAAAGCTGAGTAACTACCAAGGGTTGCAAGCCTTGCAAACCCAAACACTGCAAGAGGAGCCAGAAGCATAAATCCAAGCTGGAAATCACAAAAAGATAATAATTCAGTCATTAAACTGCGTTATATCTTCAGTACCACATCCAGATATGTGTGAACTGCTTCAAGAGGGACACTGAACAGCTGAAGAGAGCAATAAAGGCCAACAGAAGTTCTGAAAATGCAAATAATTAAAATGGTGATAGCTTAAAAAAAACACCTGAAGAAATGATGATCTGCAAATCTGTGTAAAGGAATTGATAGGGGGTTTTCCTATTTATTTAGTTAGTGGGGAAAAATAATTTTAAAATAAGTTTAGTAGAGAGGAATATCTCTTGAGAAATACACATTTTAAAGGTAAGGAGATGGGGAATCTGGACCAAGTTTGATAGGGAAAGCAGGTCCCTGAGAAAAAGTTATATAAATATTAATGAGTGGGAATTATCTGAGGCTGCACTGGGAAGGCAAGTAGCTTAGATTTTCTTTTCTTTAAAAGAAAGAAACCTTCCAGTTCTACAGTTCCAACAACCTAATCAGCCTAAAGCTTTTGCAGTTAACAGAATTTTTAAGATCCAATGCCTTAAAAGTACAGGTTTTGAGAGAGTCTCATAAAAATAAACCAAAATATTTATGAACTATGCTATTGATTCACTTCTCCTTTCACCTCCTCACTTTTCCTCTACAAAAAGCTGTTATCTACTCGTATTTTATTGTAATATATTGGGGGAAAAATTGTCTTGTGCTTAACTAAGCAGAGAGTGCAACAAATCATCAACTCTAGACAGACAATTTTAAGGCCATTAGTCTATAGAAATTACTTCTGAAAACACCATGAAGTCTGTCTACAGTACCTGATCTTGACAAAATAAATTTACACTCCTAAACTGGGAGTGATTCCAGCTAAAGAGAACCATCAACCTTCAAGCTCCCTAGTATGCTTTTCTGTTAATTTTAAAGTCCAGAGATGGAAAAAAAAAAAAAATCAAGGAATGACAGGCTGATTTATTATACTAGAATATATACTAGATTACTAAAAATAAATTATGTAAAAGTAAATTAAATAATATCTTAAACTAATTTACATTTTTTTTTACCTATGATATATCAAATTATGTACTTCAATTAAAGTTTATCAATATGAATCTAAGCATTTTTAAATTTTCTGCTTAAAAATATTGTATAAAAAAAAATCACATGAGAATAATTACTCCATGCTCCAACAATTTTTTTTAATTATGCAAAGGACCCATGTATAATACAATTCAGTTTGGTGTCTGCTTTTTCCTTTTTTGAAACTTTTAAAACACACTGACACACTGGACCACATTCAACTCCTGTATAAAGCTAAATTTCTACCTGAATTTGGTGGATTTATAGTAATATCCAGTGTTACTTTTTTTTTCCTTTCAAGCAGAGAACAGACTCAAGACTACTACAGTTACACAGAACAATTAAGTTTTATGTCATTGATATTACATCTTTGGACTTTACTGTGAGGTCATTCTGCACTTTACAGCAGGACAGTAGATAATTCTGTTGTTTTTTTCCCCCTGTTCATTCCGAAGGATTTTTTGTATCCCCAGTAAATTCCCGAATTAATTTTTTGAGGCTACAGCAATACTCAATGAACTTGTTCAGGATTTGACTGTATCACCCTTTCATCACCTCACAGAAATTCTCTACCTGGTAGACAGCTCATTTAGTTCTGAATCACTAGAGTTTTATCTTTGGATCTCACCCTAACACAGATAATAAATATCAAACTACTTACTCTTAAGCCTTGTAAATTAATGCATACAGCTCCTATATGGATAACAGCAGCAGTTTACATTTTCTCCCTGAACTCACTTTAACATTCATACAGGAGTAGGGACATGCTAGTTCAAAGTGAGCTTTTTGGCCTCTTGGGGGCACAGGAAAGTTTGGTTCCTGCAGCAACCGCAATTCCTTTACAGGATCCCTCCAGCTCGGTTTTCAGCTACAATAGCACAAATCAAAAACAACCTCCTGGTGCTAGCATGGATATCGAGCAGAAGTTAGCACTATATACATATAATAAAAAAATTCAACCTGTGAGTCCTGGAGGTGTGTCCTTGTTGCTAGGGGAGTGGTAATCATCAATTTCCTGGCTAGTATGGGCTCCAAGTACCCTTCAACATAGCTTTAATGTTGTTTTTCACACTTGCAAAAGATACAGGTTTTAGCTGTTCAGGCGCTCCCAAGTGAAATAAGCTCTTTTCCCTGACATTGTGCTAGGATGTTTAACTTAACAACACAGAACAAAACAAAACAAAACAAAACAAACAAACAAAAATCCAACCCCAAACAACCAAAAAGAGAGAATAAAAAAGTTAAAAAAATAATCGTCATGTTGTGATGAAACCTTTACAGTATTACCTTCAACATTTCCAACAACCTCCCACCAGTATCCATTTAAACTGGTGGCTCATTGTACCTGAGACAGCTAATTAAAAAAGGAAGTGGTCAAAGTCATGCCTTTTTTTTTTTTTTTTTTTTTTTTTTTTAACTTCAAAGGTGATCCCTCTCCTTCCTCCTCTTTACATTTTACTGTCTGGCTCTCTGCCCATCCTGCAGCTGTTGGCTGAGCCTGTCTTTCCTGGCGTCAAACCTGCCTCCTCACGGTCCATAAAGTTACAGCAGAGCCCGGGATACGCAGGTGTGGGAAAGCCAGAAGGGCAAGATGGGCCCGTTAATGATTTTTCTGGCACCCCATGCTGAGCTGCTGAAAAAAAAAAAGAGAGCAGCTCGCAGAAGGCAAGGGACTCTTTGTTTGCAGAGGTATTTGAGATTGTATTACTTCTCCCACAGCAAAGGTGTTGGGTTTTCGCTTTAAGGGCTGTTTACAGAAATGATTCACCTTTTATACAGCTTTTAAAAAATGCTTTGAGGCTTTAATTGGACACGGGATTTCCATCACACCAGTATGAAAACTCTTACTTTTCATTTAGCCCCCCATTAAATCATTCAGTGATCTCACTCAGTGATAAGCAGCCACCTCCCTTTGTGTGGACTTCACAGTGGAAAACAGAAATCAGTCACTAGGGATTCATTTATGTCATAAACTTTCATCTAGAAATTTCTGCAGCCATTTACATTTGGCCAATGAGGGCAGAGCGGGCTCCCCAACTGCTAGGGGAGAAAAAGAGTAAAACAGGAAAAAACACAATGATTTTCTGTTGGTCTTGAAATAACTGGACAATGTAATAAACTGTATCTAAAACTCTTATCTTATAAAAGTCCCTTAAAAGTCTACTTTATTTTAAATGGCTTTTGAGCTGTGAACTGGGCCTAAAGAACAACTTTTAGCATCTCCAGCTCAAGATTTTTAGAAATGGGTGCCTAAAACTGATAGTCTACAGGAACCATTTTCCAGAACACACAAGTGACACATGATATTGCCCACCACTCAGAATCAATGGAACTTGAATTTTCAGATCATCCAAATCCAAATGCCTGGATTTCACAAAAAATATTAGTGCTCAACTTCAACTAGTGTCCCTACCTCCCTGTAGGAGAAAGAGTCTGAACAGCTGCTTGTGGGCTTTAAATCTGTCCCTGAGCCCTTAATAGGTGTGGGATGCCAGCACTTCTGCAACCTCTAGGTCCTACATTCCCTACCACCCCAAACTTTAGGCATTTGTATTTTAACCTTGGGCCTTTACACCAATGTTTTAAAGCTGGGCAGCATTTTGTGCTAAAAAAGAGTGAGCAAATAAGGACTGAGAGAAGCAGCAAGTGAGGAACATATTGCAAGGGGATGGGAGGTTTAAAAGGAGTTAGTGAGTCAGAAAAGTCTCAGCTGCACTGTCATCTCTGCTGTTTGCTCATGCAGCAAAAGTTTAGAGAGGGAGGGATTTGTCTACACAAAGTTCTAGGCATTGCCCAGATCTCAAAGGTGCACATTCAGTTCTGCAGCTGCTTATCCATCTAGACCTATGCCATGGTTTAACCCCAGCCAGCAGCCAAACCCCACCAGCCACTCACTCACTCACTCCCTCACCAGCAGGATCAGGGGGAGAATCAGAAGGGTAAAAGAAAACTCTTGGGTTGAGACAAGGGCAATTTAATAGGGAAAGGAAAAGCCACACAAACAAGTGAAGCAAAACAAGAAATTAATTCACTTCCCATGGGCCAGCAGGTGTTCAGCCATGTCCTGGACAGCAGGGCCCCATCAATGCAATGGCTACTCAGAAAGACAAAGGCCATCACTCCAAAGATCTCCCACATCCTTCTTCCCCTACTTTATACACTGAGCATGATGTCAAGTGGTCTGGAATGTCCCCTTGCTCAACTGGGGACCTGTCCTGACTGTCTCCTTCCAGCCTCCCACTCACCTCCAACTTTCTCATCAGTGTGGACCTAGGAAAAGCAGAAAAAGCCTTGGTTCCATGCAAGCCCTACTCAGCAATAAAAGAAATATCTCAATATCATCAACCTTGTGTTCAGCACAAATCCAAAACACAGCCCCATAGCAGCCGCCATCAAGAAAGTTGATTCTACTCCAGACAAAACCTGATGATGGATGTGCCCCCTAAAACAAGCAGCCATAGATGAATTTCAAGCTCCTGACCAGGTCACATATTTTTCCCTGATGTTTTTGTTCTCACTCAAAACTATTTCTGATGCAGCAATTCCTAGAAACTCAAAGCAGGACTGGGAGCAGTCACAAACCTGAACTCAAGCAGTGCCAACCATAAATGAGCTAAATCCAAGCACACAATGCTTCTGTGACTGCTTCAGCAACTGGTTGTGCCCCTCAGTGGTTTATGAAGTTCTGAGGTAGCTGGGCATCTCTTCAAGGGAGACTAGTGGGAACCAGAATGGACCTTAGTGTCTGCAACAGTAAAAAATGCAGTGTGGTCTGTGCCTGAAGTCATGGCTTTGCTGACAAGCAAATGAATGGAGCACCCTTTCTAAAGACATCAGGGAATGATATGCATGGATTTCATGCTGCTCCTAAATAACAGTTCTGTTAGCAGAATTCTAAGGGAACTTGGTACATGTAAGATGCTGTCTCTCCTATCTTCCAGTAACTGCTGTGGAAACAGTGCCAAGACCTTCAGAATGGGAATACCAAACAAACTACCCAACCCAACAAAGGACTCAACAAAGATGGTCTGTGACCTAAAAATCCAACTAAAGCTCAGAAACCTAACTCAGGAGCAGAACTGTCAGAGTACTCTTGGAGAGCAAGGAAATATGGAAAGAGACATAGAGAAGGTAACCACTCTCTATATTTTTACTAAAAACTTATTTCCCAGCTGTCAGAGGGAAGACTAAGGTGAGCTCATGAATAATTGCTTTTGCAGGTTCCCTTGACCGCCAGACTAATCTTTAGCTATCCATCCTGCAGCAGTCTGTAATAACCTTCCCACTGTGTGTCAGCAGATAGATTTTTACAGCAAAGCACAAGAAACAAAATCGTTTTTAAAGCAAAAAATCTTGATAGCCTTTGTGCTGCACTCACAAATCACCTCATAACATGAACTGGCCTTTCTCCTTATGTTTGTGATGCCTCAGAATGTCTTCCCAATTGTATGTATCATAGTTCATGACAACTGCTCTGCCATCAGCTTTTCAAGTAAGAAGCTCTAACCTTGCAGCTCTGGAGGGCTATGAGCCAGTGCTCCCACAAGAAAATATTATTTTTTTTTAAAGCGTATTAGAAACTGAAATGCTGAGGGAGACTGGATATGAAGAGGGGGAGATGTTGCAGAGTGGTAAATTATTTTCTGTGCCACAGGACTCCTCTTTAGCCACATGCATACTATAGAGTCTTTTTGCACCACAACTCTCTTCTCTGGTGATGATGACAATACAATAATAATAACTCTGTAGAAATGGCTACCACATGCAGTTCTGGTAAGGTCAATGGAAAAAAGCTGCTGAAAAACAAAGCTTTAATTTCATACACTCATCTTAGTAATTATAGAGCAAAATTTAGCTGAAAGGAGTCAGAAAGGGCTTGAGTTTTCACACTTATCATAGGAAATAATTGTTCTGTTTCTCTTTGGGGCTCTGTGTGTTTATGAGAATGAGGCAGCCATTGGCAGGGTGCTCATCCCAGCAGTCTGGCTGGGTGCTGTGGGCAGAAGAAAGAAAACAAAGTCAGAAGGATGCATTTTATAAATGGGATATTCAACTCATGATAGTTTATTTGCCCCTTGATATGCCATCCTAAAACTCATCTTCCCCTGGAAAAAAGTAGCTAACATAAAATGCAGGAATGCTTTAGAGATTATGTTTTCCTTATTGAAACCAATCTCCATTTATTTGAAAGAAAAAAAAAACTTCTGAAGAGGACCACATTACATTTTATCTATGCTTCACTCTCTTCTCATCCTATGTATTTTCTTTCCATCAAGCTTTATTCTTCACTAATCTACCTTCAATGGAAGTAGAGAATAAATGGTTTAGTGTCAACAAAACAGGTCCAGTTTTACAAGGGCATATCTGAAGTAGCCCTTCTCTGTTATGTCTCAACCAAAACAAGTGGAAATTACCAGCTACAGGAGGTTTTCCCCTCCTCCTAGTATTTGTACAGCTATGTAATCAGCCATGTCAAGAAAGCATCTTTAAGCTAACCTGAAGAAAAATTAGAGCGGAATGGGGAGATGATTTTTCTCCAGATCAGAAACAAGTTCTGTTTCCCAACACAGGGAACATGAGATCCAGCAGGAGCACAAATAGGGAAGAGCTGGAGTTACAACTTCTCTTTGCACAGCACTCTTACATCAACCCAAAATTATTGTGAAACTGAAGTCCTGGCATTTCACAATTAAAAATAAAGACACACATACAAAACAAACAAACAAAAAACCCCCCAAAAAAACCCAAAAAACAAAAACAAAAAAAAAAAGGAGAAGCACTAGGAGGAGACCAAGGACAGGAAAGGGAGGGGGGCTGACTTAGCAGCTATAGCTGTTGTGTCAGCTTAGATGTAGCACCAACCCATCATTTAGAGCTTCTGTGGCAAGCTGATCATTAGCAACACTAAAACTTGAAAACACTTGAGATTATTTTATCTCTTTTTCTTGCTGGCTAGAAAAATTACAGTGGTTCTTTCTGAGATCTGTCATAAAAGGCAATTAGTTATACATGACGATACGAAATCTCTCTGAGACACCAAGAATTGAAACAGAGATTTAAAGCTTTGCTCAGGCCACCTAACCCCTCCTTCAATAGAAAAAGAGTGGATGGTGAAGACCCTACTAAGTTCTGCACAAAGGCTGTTTTGGTAAATCTTTTAACACAGTGATTTTACTCCAAGCTGTTGTTATACCTCCAGGAGCCCTAGAGAAGTGCAATAACTTTGGTTCCCTGTTTCTCCCATATCTTCCTCTATTTGCCCCAAACACAGGCAGCTGCTCTGTGCTGCTCCCAGGGGCAGCACTCAGGCTGCACAGCACTGGTGTTTCAGAAATGCCTGGCTCTGGCTCTGCTGGAAGCAGCCTAAGTGTAAGGTATTTACACATTTTCATTTCCAGGCATGAGCCAGAGGTGCAAAGGTTCACAACTGGGGCAGCAAAGGAGACCACAGCCAAGAGGTAGGCTTGATTGGATCCACCAAAGGCAAATTTCACACAAAAACTCACATCAATGCCTCAGTCAGTTTTGAGGCTCTCAGATGAAAGAGCTTATGACAATGATTTACTGAATAAAAACAATGAATGCCATCAGCAGATTTTCATTATTTGACAGGCTAGGTTGGCAATAACTGTGTGGATGTGATACACTTGGATTTTGTAATGGATCTGATTAAAAATTTTCCAATGAGATTTTTACTTGGCAACACAGGAAGATTCAGAATGAGTATATTGGGACAGGCCAAGTTCAACTGAGAAAGATCCTGAGCAACATGACCTAGATTTGAAGTTGAAGCAGAAGTTGCATGAGAAACCTCCAGAGATCTCTTACAACTACACTTTTCAATGCTTTTATGTGCTTACAGCAGTAGATTTGATCCAGTCACTTAGTATTGTACTTCTCTTGAGTATTTAACCAAGACCACTTACAAATAGTGACAGCTATGGTCATTATCAAAACTGAGCACCTCTCTGGGCTCTCTGCTTTGGCCAAATATCAGTCACTGCCCTGTGTGACAACTGAGTGAAATATAATGGACCCTTGAACAGGAGACAGGGTCAATAATCAGATAGGCCCTCCTGGGCTTAAAAGGTAATGAATAAATACAGGATTATATGAAGAGATGTCAGGAAGAAAACACTCTTTGAAGCCTTGCATTCTTCAGACTACAAGATTATTACTCTTAGCCTGGAGAAGAGCTTGTGTACCTCAGAGACCATCTCCTTTTTTGCAGCTGGTCTAATTTAAGAAGCCCACAAACAATCATGTCTGTGTCTTTCTGACCACACAATTCAACACAAACTGCTACTGAGAGGGAGAGTGACTGCAAACATCCCCATTACAGCAGGAAGATTAGGCAGGAGGCCAGCTGAGCAAAGAGAGAAGGCAGCAGGGCAGCCTCCTGGACCTGGTGCCAGAGGTTAGCTATATGTTGTACTTTGTGAACAAAAAAGCCCTTGTAGCCCTCCTCCTGCAGAAACCCTGCAAACAAGTTAAGGCAAGGCAAAGGGAGTTATTTCCAGCAACCTCCACAAGTGTGCGCATCCTATAGCTCTTTGTCAGATGAACATTAATTTTGATAATATGAAATTTAAGGAAGGGTAAGTCTCAGAGCAAAGATATTCATCATAAGCCCCCTAGTCTTTGTTAATGTGTTACATATAGGAGCTCTGCTTTAATTCCAGTCCTGGGGAGAAGGGGAGGAAAAAAAAAAAAAGGAAAATCTTGCCACAATGCTTAACTATTGGCCTAAAAAAAGAAAATTGCTACTATCTTGTAAGACAAGTAACACTTCCATTTCCTGCATGAAGAAAACAAGGCAGAAAAGAAGAAATCCAAAGAGGGAAAGGATCAGGCATTCAGCCTAGTCTCCTGACTCAGTGAGAATCGATTTTTTAGCTGCTCACTGCATGGCCCTGCAAGTCAATGCAGATCCTGACTTCTGGCCTCAGATCTGTTTCAGGAGAGATTTTGCACCCATCAGGCAAAGTGTGCCAGCACTGGAGTGAGCAGTGTTATCGGGTGTTAGCTGCAGCACTCTGATACATCCTTGAGAACTAGCACATCATTAGGGATATTTTCACAATGGGATGTGGGGGTCTTAGGTCCATGTCAGACGAAACTGGGAATGCTTTCAAGGAGGAATTAAAAAGACTGTAAGAACTTCTAATAACTGCTCATTTAAATGTCCTTTTTCCATTAAGACTTCAGTACTATTTTTGAAATTTTGAAAAAAGTTTTGATAAAGCAATTCTGTATGCTCTTCTGTTAAAAAAAAAAACAAACAAAAACAACCACAAAAAAACCCCAAAACAACAACAAAACCCCCACAAAATACCCAAACAGTGAAATACACACCACCACCTCTTTCCCCCAGATGGAGGTATTTTTTGAAATGTGCTCTGGAAGAGAAATGAACAGGAAACACATTTCACAGTGCAATACCCACTATGAGAGATACAAAGTCTGAGTCTCTGCACTTTGGGCAGTTATTGCCACCTCTCTGAATTAGCCACAGTTTACACCTACTTGTGCTGATATAAACGACAGCACAAGAGCAAGGTGATAGGAAAGAGGTCTGCAATGTCTAGCTTCAGCCAAACACACTGGCAGCCCTCTCACAGAACAAACATATATTGAACTATGCCTAATTTATTGTATACTACAATAACACTAACAAGCTCTGTGGAATCACATGTAAAATATTAGACATTTTATACACAGCCTTACAAAAGATTTCATATTCACTGATATATACACCAACCTTGAAACACCCCTGTTCACATGTTACGTTCTAAACACATTTTAAAATAAATTAGGATTTGTTCTTTGGCACAGCTGAGGGCAGACCTGCTTCCCCAGCAGCCACCTTGATGAAAAAAACAGTGAGAGTTCACACTCACCAAGGACTTGTCAGCTCAAGGCATCACAGTTCCTGGAGAGCACTTCCAATTCCCACAGGCAGGTATCTGTCTCTGACACAGCTTCAAGGGCACACCACAGACAGCTAGGAGATTAAATATTAAACTCTCTGATCACACTGGCACACAACCTCAGCCATTATTATTTGTAAACTACATGGCTGAGCAACCCCAGATTGTCAAAGAGAGAAGTGATCCTGTGGTTCACTGTGAGTTTGCTGAAAAGCACAAAGGCCTGTGGTGCTTCCAGCCTTCCTTATCTATTCTGTTCAAAATGAACTGGCACAGGTCATTCTACACATCCATCACTCCCAGTGGGATGTCAAGAGACTACAAATATCATATCTGAGACTACTCCACTCATGAAAGAATTTGTACCTAAGAACCCTAGATGTTTTTCCTGATCAAGTTTCACTCCAGAGATAACTGGAAATGTTTATTTTGAAATAACTTCTTGAGGGACAATCGTACAGAACTTCTATTCAGATTATCTACCTGTATCCATTTTGTGTAAAGAAGCTTATTCCTTAGCATTGCTAAGTGTGTGAAGGGAAAAGCCCCTGTCAGAAGAGTCATCTGTCTATTCACAATACACCATCTGCTTTGCACCAGTTTCCACATAGAATGTTTCCCATCCATAACCGACCTGCATAATAACCAGAAAACCACTACTATGGGTAGTGGTCCCCTTGAGTACTTTTACTAAGAACACAATAAGCTCCTAGTGAAGGATAAAAATTGATTTCAAATCCATGCCTTGTCTCTGACACAGGGAAAAAACCAAATTAGTCTCTGCTGAAATATAATTTTGTTTTAGGATGAACTGCCTTAAATGTTTTAAGCAAATAATGATTTTTTTTCATTCTTAAACTCTGTTTTTAGAGATTTATCTTAGATACTTGCTTCTCATTCCTAGAAATTATATACAGTACCTGACTTTTACATAGATTCTCTGGCATCTCCCACTCCATATCCAACTCTATTTGCTGCTAGAGTTAACAGTAACTTTAGAATGAAATGCATGTTAACACATATAACTTTAGAAAGCAGAATTCCACATTAATCACAGCTGCTGTGCCTAGAGTTGAAACAGGAGCAGCTGGTTTGGGAGTAGTGGATGCCAGTGGAAGGTGGACTGGAAAGAGAAGGAAGTTTGTTTGTATGACTGATGACAATTCCTTGCCTATCAGGGCCTGCTTTACTGAAATTTCTTTACCAAGAAGCGAGGTAATTTTGGTGTGGGTCCTCATGAAATGCAGTTACTCAAAATTCCATATCAAGAAGCACAGTCTTCCTCCTGTCCCTGCACTGGGGCCATGCCCCAGCACCCACAGCCCCTCTTCTCCCAAGGCAGGTGCATTTCAGTCGTGCCTGGCAGGAGGAAAGGCCAGGCTCTTTCAGGACATCTCAGGGCACACAGAAAGTGGTACTGCTCTGGAAAGAAAGGCTGGCTGAGGCATGAAGTGCACCAATTAGGAGATTTATTTTGTTGTTATTAGAAACTAATGTGGGAGAGAAGAGAGGGGAGTCATAGTCTTCACTTGCTAAGATCCAAGTAGTGACCAGACACACACACAGGTCCCAGGACTGCAGGTCCAAGGCCCTCCTTGGTATTTAAAATTCTGCCTCATCCCTCTGAGGGCTAAATTCACAATCAGCACATCTTCCCTGATCCAACCTGGCCCCTTCCTTCTTTCCTCTTCCTCTGCTATGCTGAACACTACACAGCATAGTACTCACTCAGTTTTGTCCCCTTCTCAGCTATGTGACAGTCTGCACTAAATTTCTCCTTACTCACTCCAACTTTCCTTGTCACCTTTTTTCTCCTTTAAAACTTACCTTGGTTTTGGCCCCAACTTTTGGATTTATGTTATTCTGTAAGGAGAAGATATCCCATTTATTTTAACATGCAAACTCAAATAGTCATAAGTTTAATCTAGGCTGCAAGCAGCAGACTGTGGACACTTCTAATGCCCCCCAGTTCTTACAAATCACCCTCTATGTTCCATTGCAGCCCAGCACACACATGGATTTCCCATCACCCTGGAATGGCTCCTCATTCTCCACTATCTCTTGCCCTGTCTGTGAGAGTTCTTCAAAGCTCTATCCTAGGTGTCATTTTCTGTATCTTATCCTCAGGGAGCCTCTCCTCTTCACGCTGATATAACTATTACCTTTAGGTAAATGGCTCACAAATCTGCATCTCAATACCAAAGTGATCTCCCTCAGTTTAGCACTACACATTTAATAACACTTCTGATCTGCTGCCCTGGAAGGATGACTATTTGTTTAAAACTAAACTTTGCAGTTATTACTGAGCAGCTTGTCTTTTTCCTTTGATGTTATTTCCTTTTATGTTATTTTCTTGTCTCCATTTCTGTTAGCAGCAAAATTCTTCCCATTTCTAAAACTTCAATTTTCAATTCCTACTTTTAATACCTACTTTTTCTACCTACCAGTGCTAGAATATTTCCTGCCTTTCAAATTCTCCTCCACAATAGAAAAAAAAATCCAGACAATATGCTTGTCCACATCTTGGCCATCTTGATCTACTACAAATATTTTCTTCTTCAGTTCTTCGCTGCTTCTCTCTTTTTGAACCAGTGATGAACTGAATTATACAAATACATTACACTCCCAGGACCTGTTGTGCTTAGATATAGTAAGGTAATCACTTCACAGAAGCTTTAATTACATTAAAAATAACATGCAGCAGCAGTTACAAAAATTGTTGCTCTATCTCCTCTGTGACTTTGCTTCCTGTACTGCTGAATTTTCAATTCCTGCCCTGTTATACCTAAATTCTATAATAAAGCTGGGTAAAAGCTCTCACTTGCTGGCTTATTCAGTGCCCATGATGAGCACATCCTCAAGGTGATATTTTAAAAAGCAACTTGGCCTTGGATTGAAAATCTCCTCTTCAGATTTGTGCCTGACTCCCACTCCTGTTTCCCAGATACCAGTTTTCACAAACCTTTTTGGAAAAAACGTTCCTTTTTGGTTCCTTTTTTTTGGAACTTTGATACAAATCCATCCAGTGTGCCCAGAAGAAAGGGCAGAGACTGACAACAGAACTACAAACACATCTAATTTCATTAGAATAAGAGTGAAAAAAATATTAATTTTCAGATTTACACAATTTACTTACAATTTTAGTTGCCTTCAGCTTACTTTCAGTTAAAGCAATTACAATGGAAGAGGCAACAATCATTGTATTGAAACCATCACCTTTATGTTTCAGATCATTTTTTGAGATGCATGAAACAAAGGAAGGAATGAAATGAATGCCCCTGATTCAGGATACTCTGCCATTTCAGAAAGCCAAGACACACCTCTTTCCTCTCAGATTCTCACTGATTCCTTCACATGCCAGACCCACAGACCATTTCTCAGGGGCTGCTGGTGCTCTGCCAACACCAGGAGATCAGAGGAAGCCTTCCAGCACAGCAGCTGAGCAGCGTGAAGCAGCTGCTGCCCATGCCAGGAAACTCTCCTACCTTCAGGCTGACCTGCAGCCCTTCCCAAAGCACCACAACAGGAGTGTCTGGCACATTTCAGTGTCCAAGAACGTCAGGGTCTTCATCTAAACCAGGATTACAGACTACACTTCTGTGCCTGAGATGGGTTTTATTAAAGCTCTGACATTCAGCAGTTGAAAACATGCAATTCTGCTTAAACATAAACAGTCCCAAGTATAAGTAACAACTGAAAAAGTAATTTACGTTTTTTGCTAGTCAGTCAAATTTCATTCCCTTACAGAGTTTATCAGATTTAGTGGTATCTTACAAGAAAAAAGAAAATATCTACTCTGTACCTACCTTGTAATTATTTTAATAGCTACTTGGGATAAATTTGCAAGAATTACAGCTTTTTTTTTGTAAAATATTTTGCATATGGATTATTTTTTTGTTCATATTGATAGACAGATGATCACTCTACATCCTTTCCAGCTGAACTACTCTATTCTGTTTCGTCTTTTATTTTAATACTCAAGAGAAGTATTGAAATATGAACTCTGGATCCAGTCCTCCTGTAGTCTAGTGTTGTTCCCTGTAACAATCCCATAAAAATTCTCAAATTCTCTTTTCTCAGAATAACAAGAAGTTTGCCTTTCTGTAAACCAGAGCTGGAGCACAACAACTGGAGGGAAAAAATTATTTTAAATAATTATTTTTTTAACTTCATGAGGAAGAGGATCCTCATTTAACCAAAGCCAAAGAGCACAGCTGAATCAATTAAAAACTGAAGACTTGCCTGTCCTTTTATGATGGGAGCAGGTAATTAAAGGAAAATGCAATGGAACTAACATTTATGGAAGTTTGCACTGTGAGCATAAGCACCTAAGAGTGCAAGTTAATATTAATACAGTGGTTGAATATATTCCTGTAACCCTGATGGGAAGCAATACAGGAAATGCTCTAGGCAATGTCTATGTAAAAACCACATCAATTGCTTGTATCAGTTAAAAAAACAGAGATACATTTAAATTAGTGCTAGTTGGTGAGCAGGCCTTTGATTGAATTCCATTTGCATTTCATAGAGAAAAACCAAAGCTTTCTGGGCCTGATTCTTCATAGACTTGCACCCAGGGCTGCCTATACACTTGCATTGCATAGGTTACCACTATACAGTGGCTCAGTGTCACAAGCATTTGCAGCTTCTTGTGTGACTAGAAATATATTCCTAAAATGCAGAATAGTGGGAGGAAGGAAAGCATCCAGAAGCCAATCTGCATGCATGCCATGTTTCCCTCTTGCTTTTCCTTCCCCACTCCTCTCCTGGGACCACAGCTAAGCTGCTCCAGGCTGGACATGCCAAAAGGAGCCAACTTATTGCAACCATACCATCTAAACTCATGGCCCAAATTTTCTGTTTTCTATAGAGCATAACTGTTCTAAAAATACCTTGGCTGCTCTTCATTTCCTTGCCTTTTGTCCTGCCAGTATTACAGCCTGAAAGGCCCAGGAATTTCCAAGTAATTTCCAAGCGGCCTTTTCCCCTTTTCATGCATTAAAGGCTGCCCCTTCATTTCTCTGCTTTACTTTTCTCTCACCTGTCTGTGAACAATCACTTCAGCCTCAGCCAAGCACACAGAAACAAGCCCTGAGCCAAGGCATATTTGCCTTGGGTCAGGCAAACAGGGTCTGTGTGGCCACCCTTGGCCTGGGGCAGGATGAAAGGGGCATCCAGGCTCCCTCACGGTTTGGTGACACCCCAGCCAACCCTCCCTTCCTTTGGGAACAATTACAGAGATCACCCAAGAGTGGCTACAAATCAACCTCTTTCCATAAGCTGAGAGGCTGCTTTCTCACTGCCAGCTCTCGGGACATGTTTTCTGCTGTCACCTACACTGGTGGGAGCCCAGGGCTCTGTCACAGAGGGAAATAGCCCAGGATTTTCCCTGGGTGCATGACTTGGCTTCCTGGCAGCTAATCCAGACTTGACAGTAGTTCACATGGGGGTTTTGTCTTAAATAGTGAGAACTATTATACTTGTGTGTTTTCACTTTTGCTCTGTTAATGGGCAATTTCAACTTTCTTCCATGCTCTCCTTGCCAGCTCTGCACACTGCACAGCAGTTAATCTAAATCCTCATAAAGACATCAGCTGGTGGCTGAATTCTATGGAAAAGCAATTTTGAGAATGGATGAAGTTTATAGAGACAAGGTCTGCCTGGACAGTAAAGGTGGAAATGAAGATGATTTTAATGGCAGTGGAATAAATCTGTTTTAGTAAAACTTGGATGCCAAGCCTTCTTGTCAGCCTACACAAAATCATTAAGTAGGCTCAAGCCCCCCTCCTCTGTGTAGGATCCTCTCACCACAGAGGTTCACTGCAAGCTACTCCTGGCTCCAGCTTGGAGAATGTAGCTGTCAGGTGCAAAGAGAGAAAGCAGAGTGAAATTTGCTTATCCAAGCCCTTTTCCAGCCTACAGCCAAAAGATACCATCTGGTATTGTCCAGCATACTGTGGGCATACAAAGGCAAGAGCGCCACATTATGTAATTATGTAGAGTTCCACACAGCACATTTCACTCTAGGCTGACTGGAAGGAGAGGGACTGGGTCTTGAACTGGACAGGAGGCTGAAGCCCTCTTTTGATCAAAAGAAAAGCATTTATAATATCAAATCAGTCATCTCTTCCTCTCACATTAGAAGCCACCTTTAAAGCCTCAGCCTTATAGCTTAAATCCCTTAACTCAAATCTAGCTTGTCACCTGCATCCCTGCCCCAGGAGGAATGTGCAGCCTCGACAATGGCATCAGCTGCAAGGGACCCAGCTGAAGCTGTCCAAGGAAGAGCTGGGCATGGGCAAGCCCATTCTTCACCACTGGAGATGAGGACATCAGGCAAGAGTGGGAGCTCTGCCCTCTCTGTGGCATGGGGCCAAACCTTCTCTCTTGAGCCAAAACAGAAAGCAGCCCATGCATCATGGTTGAGTGATGGGGAGGAGAAAAGTCCTTTGCACAACCACTATTAAAATTGCTGCTGATGTTACATTGTCTATGTGATGAATACACTTCAAGTCTGGAGATGGGGCAAAAGTAATTCTGATGACCAATTACTTGATTATTTGGTGTAAACCCTTCGGAGAAGAGGAAAAAAAGCTGTATCATATCACAGCATCAAATGGAGTATCACTTAAGAACACCTGCTTCCTGTTAAGGAAACCAAAAATGTATATTAAAACTAAACTGAAAGATGACTAGTTTCATCTCAAAACACTCCCTAGCCATTTTCTTTTTTTTTTTTTTTTATTTCAAGCCCAATAACCTTCTTTGAAAGAAAAATTATCTTCTGATTCCTGTTCCATCACTAAACTCACAGGGAAAAAATGTGGGAAAATAAAAGGAGAGAAATAATTTCAAAATCTCATCTTCATTTACTGCAAAATGATCTTAGAAGACTGGGTAGACCACTCCTTATTTATACTATTTCTTTAACTTGTAGTCATACTGCCAGAATTTACCAATGCTAAGTTTTTCCAAGTGGTTCAAAGCCCAGGGTTAGTGGTTCAAAGTTAATAACACTTTTTGTGTTTACAAATACAACTTTAAGCCATATTGTCAAATGTACAAGATAAAGTCCTGGTTTCCTACTCTGTAATCCCTCCTCAGAAAAAGCATACTTCTCTTTTCTTTTGAACTGTTTCATTGTCTGGGTTATCATTTGGTAACTCTAAATTTGTAAAGGATAATAAATTGAAAATTCTAGTATGGAACTGTGTCATTATTATGTGTGTTATGTGGAAATGTGGAAATTTATACAGCAACTTATACACCCAGAGCAGGTAAATTCAAGGATGGAGTGACCACAGATATACCTACACACAGTAAAAATATCTGGATTTAAGATTAGAAGAGAATAAGGGTCACCACATTTTTGTTAAAAAATGATGTTATTTTTGTCCCTTGCAATATAAATGAGCTTAGTAGGCCCAACATGTGAAATACCTTCTGGACAGAACTGACTTTATGGAAAGATAGATGGAACCACTGAGTTCATAATCATAGGACAGCTTTTGACTTCTCTCCAGAGCATGTACTACTTAGGAAAAGAATGCAAACTGCAAATTAAACCCTCCCTTACCCTCAGCAACCTGAGAGTCTGGCCCAAGAAATTCTGCAGAGTCTGGCAGGCTGGGGAGCGATGTGCATCACACAGAGGTGTGAGCAGCGCGGCTCAGCTGGCAGGGCACAGCTGCAGGGGCATCTGTACACAAAGAGGGGAAACAAGGGGCTTTGAGGGGGAGGTGAGAAGGGGCCTAAAACATGGGGGATACTTTGGTTTCCTTCATATCCTGCTGCTATTTCAGCCAAGCATTTTTCATTGCTGATTTATATGAAAAGGGGTTTCTTACCAAAATAGTTTTCAGATTCCAGAAGGAATTCCTTTGATTAATGTAATTAAAACTGGGTGTGCTACTGAGTCTCTTCAAGCATTCTTCATCACTATCCTTTAAACCTGGACTTTTTGCATTTTCAGTTTACAGCACTTTTGCACAGGGACATAATGAGCTGGAAGGAAAGGTGTTCTAGCAAGACTAGGGCAAACACCAATGAAGTTTCTTCTAAGCATTTTCATCCCTCCTTATCTCCATGTCATTCTTCAACTTGCACACCCCCAAACATTCTTCCTGCCTTCATCCCACTTAGTCCCTATAGGAAACATCAAAAACCTGGATATTTTGATTAAAATTCTTTCCTTTAGCTCTTTGGTTTCCCTCTTAGCAGAAGCAGCAGGTCCCCAA
Source organism: Muscicapa striata striata (assembly GCA_030060385.1). Lineage (NCBI taxonomy): Eukaryota > Metazoa > Chordata > Aves > Passeriformes > Muscicapidae > Muscicapa > Muscicapa striata. Next base: position 34,264 of record JAREIS010000067.1, on the reverse strand, counting down.
ATCAGACACAGAACTTTCCTAGCCTAAAACCACTGTCTGAATAATTAATATTTCTCTCCTCCAACCTCCTATGGTCCCTTTCCCCCTTATGTTATTCCCAATGTCTGAGTTCCCTCTTAAATTTACAGTAAAATGAAAGGACAATCCCAAGCCCTCCAAGAAAAACACAAGGCTGTTAAATTTCATTCTTCACAACTGCAAAGTTACAAAGAGCTGAGACACTGGATGAGCTTGTTCCTAAACCAAGGACCAAGTTTAAGCCTTGCCAGGCAGCCATCTGCCTGAAGAATACTGCAGGGAAGGCAAGGAGCAATCCTTCCACCATGAGGCACAACTACTCTAGCAAAACCACAGTAAGCCACAGCTTGACAGGCAAAAATGCTGTTCTGCTGGAAGAACTTACTTTTTTCAGGGAGCATCTATCAGTAAAAGAATTATTTTGCCTTTGTAAAAGCATTTTGACCACAAGGAATGAGGCAGCAAGTCTCCTGCCACAGCAGATTGTGGCAGCTGCCTCCACTGCTGCCCTGTACAAGCATAGCTTAGGGAGGAATGACTTTGGATGGCACAACACAGTCTGAGTAGCACTGTTTGAAAGCACAAGGGTTTTGTTTAACTATAACATAAGTTGCTTGCCCTTTGCAGTTGCTCACATCCTTTGCTTAGAGAAACCAGGGCCAGCTGCTCCATAATGGATCTTACAAAGGCACCAGAAGGCAAACTTTTGGAAGACACCACTCTAAAGTCAAAGAAAAACCATAATTAGAATTTTACTGGTAACATGTGAAAGAAATAGAAATGGTTCCATTTTAACAGTTTTCCAACACTTGGGTACTCAGTTTGTAGAGTAGAATTTATCTCTCTCTCTTTTTTTTTTTTTTTTTTTTTTTTTTTAATTTTTAATTTTTAACATCACAGTACTCATGTATTTGTGTAAGACATTTTACACTATAGGCAGAGTAATCTGTGCTCCAGATTGACTGAAGGCATTGAGACACTTCTGTAGAAATCAAGGGAACACTTTTAATCAACTAAGACTCCTTTCTCTTATTTCATATATCTAGTAGCCTTGATTCAACAGGCAAATTCAGATTAATGGAAGAGCTGCAGTAAGCCAAGCCCATATTTGCAGGATTGTTATAAAAATTAGGGACAAACCAATGTACAGGTGCAAAAAGAATAGGGAAAAGCTAAGAAAGGAGCAAGGTAGCAAAAGTCAAGAACAAGATCTCCTTCTTTCAATGACTTTTAAGAGGATCAAAATGAGCAAGTGATACATAAATTTTCAAAACCAAAAGTCAAGGTATTTCTCATCCTAACCCAAAGAAAAATGTCCTTGAATAATCATGCTGTAGTACAGTCAGTCATGAAAACAACTCGTTCACATGTTGGGCAAATTAATCAGACTCTCTACATACTCTGGCATAAAGCCTTCTTTTTTATTTAAATAATTGAAAGATTAATTTAGATTCTGGCATTTCACATGCCTTTTCAAAATGTTGTTCAGTTTTCCTCTTTCTAGAACTGTGAGAGAAGAATTACACTAAAGGGACAGCACCATATTACAGGGCTTGATTCTCAAGTGACACAAACGAGCACTGATCCATTGATGCTGACGAGTTACACACTCCTAAAACACTTAAAGATCTGACTCCTTTTCTTGCTGCCTTTTTGCTGTCACTTTTTGCAATCAGTTCTGATTTGGGGCCTTCTTTCCCTCCTCCCCCAGACTAAACTTCCTAAATATTCAGCTACAACTAAGCATGTAAGAAACTCAAGATTTCGATTTTATATCCTCAGCTTTTCTTTTGAGATGTTAACTATTACAGCCTAGTGGAAACAGCAGCCAAAAGTTTTCACAGTCCTGTTGGTTCTGTAGTTTATTCTTTAGCCTTCCAGTCTGAGAAAGATGATATGAAAATATTACATTAGTTAATACTTAAACCCAAGAACAAATCAAAGAGAGCAAATACCTTGCTAAATCTTAGAATATGTTCTAAAGATAAAATTAGGGATGAGAATACCCTGAAATATACTAAGCTTCCCCTTGAAGATGGGACAAATCTGTTTATTCCTCCCTTTGCTGTTTTCTGAGCATCACCTTTCCACTCAGAGGAAAGCAGCACTTTTTTCTTGCTGATCAAGATCCTTCAGGAATTACAGAAAAGGGCTCCCATATTAGTTAAAAGTGCTTTTCCTGAGATCAGCCTGCAAAGTGGAAAATCTATGTTAAGGACATTTTGAACCCATCTTCCTTCCGCCTCTCTCCAGCACCTAGGTCAGCACAGAATATTAAATATTTGGAACTCTGTGCCTAAATCTTGGTCTTCTACTCTGTGTAAAGTTTCCTTGAGACCTGAGTAGCTTCCAAACTCCATGCCTGCTAAAGGAGAGCTCCAGGCAGTGTTATCTAGGTTGCTAGCACAAAATAACACAAGATAATACTCTGTGGACAGTGCACCTGCAAGGTGTATGAGCCAAATGCTCATATGGGAGAGATACGTAGGTGAAACAGAGCTGAAATGAGAGCCAGTGATAATCAAGAAATTAGATTTATGTACCCAGACAAAGTGCTTCACACTTCAAGGAGAGCTTCTCCCACATTGAATTGTCTGCCTCTGAGGGCACCCCAAACACTCTCTGAAAACTGCTAGAGACCTGGGTCTCAGACACAGCCTTAGCACAAACTGAGTCAGGTCTGCAACCATGTTATGTTTCTGCATATCAAACTGCCCATCCTTGTGAACAGAGGACAAATACCTAAACACTCTTACAGTAAGAATTAATTGCTACATTGAGATGGAGGTATTTTTTCTCTTAAGTCTGTCTGCTCTCTAAGATTACTGAAACTCAATTTCCCTTGACACCACTCAAAAGACACCCCAACACCACAACCCAGTGCAGGAGAAGCAGAGGATTTAAGATTATAGGATTAGGATGTTTTTACTATTCTAATTCCTTCTTCATGAGTAATGTATATATGTGGATATTCACCACAAACCATTCACTGTCCTAGTTAAAAACAGCAGTTTCACTCCTTTTTCCCAGCAGGGAGGTGTTCACACCATAGCTGATACAAACAGGCTCTCTTGTTAGGGAAACCAAGAACAGGATAAGCAAAGGGTCTGAGACACTGACCTGGATAGTTTTCCTTTAGAAAACAACAGCAACAACAACAAAAAAACCAGCCACCATCTGTATCACATACAGAAAGGGGACTCTTCTGTATGGAAGTTTTGAGCATGCAAGGTTTCATTCTTCTTCATCTTCAACAGACATCCCACCAAAAACATTGAGATTTATAAGAAAAATTGGTATTTTAGGAAAATAAATGCTTATAAATAAACCAGTATTATCTGAATTATTTTTCAAATGTTCAATCATGCAAAGCCTTGCAGTAGGCAAAAGTCCCAGACATGGTTATTGCATAATTTTCTGAAATAATAAATATATATTGCATATCATATATAACTTACTATATATTATATGCAAATAATATATCTTGAAAAAATCTGTTAACTTTTCAAATTCAAAAACAATATTCAAAGAAAATGTAACTTTAGAAGCCTAATAGGACTGAGGAATAGTCTCAAGTACGGGACAATTTGCAGTGTGGCAGCTGATGTCCAAGGATGCCCACTTAAAAGCAAAATAAAGTTTTGGTCAGTATTTTTTTTTCCTTCCAGTAGCTGGGAAACAAAGCACAAAACAAATGACAAGTAAACATTCAGCCACAGGAAGCCATTAACAACAGTGGGCACCAATTAGGGCCCAGCAGGTATCCTTTACACCGCCTGGTGCTCTAGCTCCTCCTCAAATACTTTGGCATAACACTCACAAACTCAGGCTTAGGAAACAACAGGCTGTTTCATTTACTCTGCAATTTGTAGCCACATATTCCTGCTGATAGGCCCATAAACCTGTTTGTAGTCTTCTTCTGTTTCCCTTCAAGTTTGTGTCATTAGAAACTACAATTACTGTCTGTCCAAAGAGAATACTCTTCAGGAAAGAAAATAAAATTGAGATACTGTGATCCTTTTCCTCTTTGTCTCTCTCTCTCACTCCTTTTCAACTTTTCTTTTGGAGGAGAATGTATAGCACAATGGCTGATATCAGGCAAATGGGCTCACTGAGAAAAATAGGTGTGAATTCTCAGATTTTTACAACATGGAAGTTATTTTTTTTTGAATCACGAATTTTCCAGTAGAACAGAGTGACAAGCACATTGTTCTCAAAAGTAAGTCAAATTTTGCAAGAATTAAAAAAGAGCAAAAAAATATATATTCTACTTCAGCCAATACCATTGTGCAAAATATATGCAGTTTTGAGATCCTTATATCAACTGTAAAATATTTTGTATCTCCTATCCAAAAAAACCTCAATAAATTACCCAAGCCTTTTAAAATCACTGTGATTAAAATCACTCATAGATTGTGCCTTACTTCTTCCTTTAGGAAGCACAGTTTTATTGAAATGCAACACAAAATAAGATTCTCACCTTTACATTGAGATTGTAAAATAGAAAATAATAAAGCAGGTTGCAATCTGCCAAACCAAGAATTTACCAGCTTGTTCACTGTTATTCTGAAACGTAAAAGTACTTTCATGGCATATAGCACTGCAAAAATAAGAGGAAAGTCAGAGTCCAGACCAGAGAACAGAGAAATCTTCTTAGAGAATGTCACAATATAAAACAATACAGATGAAACCACCTATTCAACTCCACTGAATCCACCTTTGTCTTACAACCATCCACAGCCAGGGTGCTCTCATGTGCCATCTCTGTTTCTATCTACACTGCTAGATGCAATTTAACCAAATCATCATCAGTGAAGTTTGATAATTTCTTGCTGCTTTTGGCATTACAAGGCAACAAGGAAAGCAGACTAAAACACTGCTAATTCAGAGCTCTCCACATTTCTCTTTGATTTTCCTTTGTTTTAAATAATCTTTTCCAATGTTTTTTGCCATTTGGAAAAAAAGACAAAGGAAATATTCAGCAAATGAATAGTTTACTTTCCAATGGCACAAATGTTAAATCCCCACTGTCTTTTGTCAAAGGTGTGCCCAGTTACCCATCTCTTTGCTCCCTCCACTGCCTCTGCTGAGTGTTCTCACTGAAGATCCCAGCTCCTGCTCCTACAGCAGCATCACAGAGCTGTGCAGCCTCTGCAGGCATCAGGCCCCACAACCCGTGCTGAAAATCCTCTGTCACAGAGGGATAACCTCTACAGCAGAATTCCCAGAACACCTATCCCATGAGTTTTGAGGAATAACCAGATGTATACCTCGAGCCTTGTGTCATGTGTCTCGGTGCTGCCCTACAGGTGTGTGGTACAGAAGTGTCCTCATCGTGCCCAAATACTGGCAGCCTAGAATCCAGAAAGATCATTGACAAACAACCCACAGTCCTTGTGTGTACCCAGAGCTCACCTGTCCAGTGTTCCTCTGGTGGGAAGTGTTCAGGAGCTCCATTGCCCTGGCTCCTCACTGCTGCTGCTTGGCAGCTCAGCACTTCAAGGAGACCATGTGGCCACCAAGGCAGAGGAATTCAGTACCTGTCTGATTCCTCTTGGCTCAGAAGGGAACCGGGTGCTGAAGGCTCCACATCACTGTTTCCTGGCGTGCTGGGACAGCAGCACTGTGTGACAGAAGTGAATGAAACAATCCAGGCACTGATATTCCTCAGCAATACAGAAAAATGGCACGTGAGCAAGCCTGAGTACAGGAAGCCAGACCAGCTTGCCCATTTCCACAGTTCTAGACTTATCAAAGAGCTCGACTGAGTGGACTCTGCTGATGTGCTTCTCTGTGCATACATGTGAACTCAAACATCCTCCTCCACAGCTGAAAGACTATGACTGTTGAGGATACTTATAGAATTATCAGAATGAGGTTTATGTATTTTATTTGAGATTAGCCTAGACTGGCCTTTCCCAGGTACCAGACTGGCTTTACAAAGAGAGCTTCCCTGCTCCTCTGTGGGAAGGGAACAATTGTGCCTGTGTAACTTATCTGCATACACACATTCCAGTTTTGTCCTGCTGCTTCTCTGAAAGAAATTTGGGACACAAAATAACGCACCTAAATACTGTGTGCATTTAAGTGCACACAAACCCATACACAAAACATCAACTAATAAGAAAGGTGTTATTTGCACGACTGAGTGCATATATATATAAGAAACCCTTTCAGCACTAAGAATATATCTTTGAAAACTGCATCTTATGCTCTAAGATCAAGAGAGGGAGTGCTGCTGCTCTACAGCCACCTAGAAATCAGGTGGCTCATCCAAGCCAGTCATCAAGGCTCCTTCTGTAGTCAAGCAAGAGAGATAAGTGTCTCCAGATTGCCATTTACCCCATTCTAGGATAGGTGAGTAAAACAGGTGAGATGAATCCCTGGCATGGTATCTGCTGAAGAATTACTTCCTAGATTACTCCCTTAGGAGAGACACTTAACTTTTAGCAGCTAATGTTGAGAGGAATCCCATGGGACAAGATTAGGGAGGATTATACAGATTCACACACTTGTGAAAATTCCCATTATATTGGGCTTACAAAGAAAGTAAAAATTTAAATTTCCCATGCAAACAAAACCATCTTACACTCTCCATCATTCAAAACTGTAGATCACTATATCTATTATAGTCAGAGATTTGTGGAAGTTTTGTGTGTTTTCTTAAAGAAATTATGCTGTTCTATTTCCCCAAGAAAATGAGGTTTACGTTCTGAATATTAAGAAATTGTCTGCTGAAAACATGTTAGCCATTTAAATATGTCAGAGATATACAAAAAACTTGAAACACTTAGCAGGAGCATGTTACCAAGCAAAGGACAGATCTGTCAGTGCTGCCAAAGAGGAAAGGTGGTGGGAACACGTCATCACTCCTGAGATCAGGAATGAGACTTAACCCAGAGAAGGAACTTGTTTAGCTCTCTGCTTCCATTCACCTGACACTGCAGTGTCAGTTAGAGGCAATAGTTTTTACACATCTCTGTTTTTCAAGAGTTCAAGGTTCTATTTGGGTTTTGCACAGCATCCATGCAGACAGTAAAACTAGCTCTCATCAGTAGTATTTCTCAATGGTGCCTCCTGTACTACGGAAACCAGCGGCGCCATTTATTTTTCTCCATGCTAGCATTTACTGCCTGTAAATGCAATGAATTTCACACAGGCAAATATCTCAGAACAAAAACCTGCTCAGCACAACTGGGCACTGTTTGCAAGTTCTTTTAAACCACTAATAGTTACATTAAATAGGGCAAGATATTTAATACCTCGATGAGATTCACACCTGGCATTCTTGCAAAGCTATCTTTTAAAGAAATTGAAAAATTCAGGCTCGTACTAGTAACATGTACAATCTTCAGTCATTTTTTCCCTGTATGGAAAAACTATGTGCTACTTCACAAACCCTGAATAAACTAAACTCAGAAATAGGTTGAGAAAGGGGCAGACATTGCATTTACTGTCTTTCTCTGTTAATTTTCTACTGTCATCCCCTTTAAGATTTTCCCTTCTCATGTCAATTATTTACAAAATGGGGAGAAAGCATAAAAACATGATTAAATGACATTGTGATTAAAAGTGGCTCTAAATTCTAGAAGTCAGAGCCCAGTGCCAGAAAGCAAGTAAAACACAGACATGAGATCTGCTTTTTTCTGCATTACTGTGGCCAGTTGAAAAGATCCACAGATATCTACCAGCACTATAATAATATTCAGGTGTTGAACAGCAACTGTCACAGTCACAACTGAAATGTCATCCTCCATACAGTCATTGACATCTTGCATTCCTTCAAATATAACTATAACCCTGTCATGCTAACAATCCCATGGAAATCCAAAATGGGTGAGGAGGGGAGCAGAAGCTTTCGTTTCCTACTCACTTTACAACCATTTCACCTGTCTTGTCCTGAAGTCTGGTGCTGCATTCCAGTAATGCAAGCACTGGGAAGGCTGGAGAGGTGTGAAAGGACTGTAAAACAGAAACACCAGGAGACACCATGGAGATCATCAGGTCACACACTGCAGTTTTACAGCCCCAGATTGCAGCCATGCTAGCTCACAGACAGCCAAAGCCTGCCCTTCTGCAGGCACTGAGGGTAGCAGAGCAGTGCCTCTCCCCTGGATACACCCACTTGCTTCCACTCTCCATAACCCAACTCATATGTCCATTCCCACATGGAGCAGCTGGGAGATTTGAGTTCACAAAGGGGGTGAATTTGAGGCATTAAAGCATGTCTCTTGGTGCATTGCTTCCCTGCAAAAGTACTTTATGGGGGTTTTCCTGTACTACCTGTTACATCCAACTGAGAAAAAGATGCAGGTCCTCCGTTAGATAAGATTCCAGCTCTCAGTTTCTCCTGCAGTCACTTTTCCCCTCTTCCTCTTCAACATTCTCCAAATTATTTTCTTCTGAAGAAAGCATCTGAGAAAAAATCCAAAATTACCATCCTTTAGTCCTACACACTTTCATTTTTCAATAGTCTAGCATAACCAAGCCTGAAGTCTTTAGATTATTTTAATTTTTTTTTTCCTCAAAATAAATAGCTGTCAAGATTAAAAATGAGTGATTATTTGCTAATATACCAATAAATTGCATACTGAAGCTAAAGATTATAAGTTTTACAGGTTTCGTCAGTACAAATGACCCAAGAGGACCAGGAGTTTCAACCCCATAAGATGCATTATGGGCAATTTAAGATTAATGAAACAGAATCTGGGAGCACATCTCTGTCCACATCTGCATTAGCACAGCACAGAACAGAGGAAGCTGAACCTGCACAATGAAAGTCAATGCTGAAGATCCAGCACCCACCCAGGTTTTTTCACTCTGAGCTACCTCTAGTATGGAACTGTGAACCAAAACACCCACTGTCAGCTGTAGCACACAAGGAAAAGCATGTCCATCCATCCAGCCTCAGCCCCACTTCCAGATGTGAGCCTCCAAATGCCAAAGGGGAGCAGCTGGAGGCTCACTTCAAAGTAGGTCTGAGGTAATTGGCTCTAAAGACTTACACTAAAATATTGCTATTAATATTTATGTAGCATATCTCAGGTACTTCCAGTCTAAAATAGTTGGATAAAGCCAATTTAAAGTTTGTCAGCCACCATGGCCACTTAATTAAATGTGCTTGTTTTCATCACCACTGCTGCTTTCCTGCCCTATACTCAAAACTCTCCAGGGCACATCACAGCCATGCAGACCTGCCTGCAAAGGAACATGAGGGAAATTAGACATCTACAGGCCTTTACAACAAAAGAGCCAAGCAATTCATTTCTAAAAATGTAGTCTCCCTCACAGGTAGATCTTGGGCAGAAAACAAATTGTTTATTTTTATTTTTAAATCTAATCTAATTTCCATACTTATATTAAATCATTGTGTATAGCTCACTGTGGAAAACATACAATTTAAACAAACTTAAGTTACTAGAAGAGAAGAAATCTTGAGCTGTTGTTTCTTTTTAGGCTTCAAGGTCCACATGACACAGTTGACAAGGCTACAAAAGTTCAGCCATCTTTTGGGTGCAGGCCCAGGTAGAGAAGGTCTGCATTTTCCAGTCACCCATGTGTTTATTTGGCATAACATATAAGGGGATAATAATGCTGTGGAAGCCATGAGCAATAATGTGTGAGGCACTCCTGCAAAAATAAGCATTAACATACTTTGACAAATTGTTATGACAACTTAGTAATTGGATACAGCAACTTTTCCAGACCCATTGGCACATGAGTGTGGCAAGAGCTTGCCTGGAGGCTGCTGGTTCTGCAGGACAGTAGCTGCAGGCAATTCAGGGGACACTTTCACTGGCAGCTGCAGGTCAGGAAAATAAGGGGAAAAATACTTTGGAAAAAAAAATCTCAAAGAACAAAATATAAAAATAGACTTTTGATGGTTTGAACAACATATAGCTATTGGAAACTGACTGAACTGTTACATAAGATCTATTTAAAGAACATAAATGGCTGGTTTGATTTTAAGAGCACTTCAGTCTCCATTACCAAATGAAGGTTTTCTTAGCCCTCAAGCTTTAACAAAATCACCTAAGTTTTTTTTAACAGTTCCTAACAGTTCATGAGGCATATTTGAGACTAGGCACCAGACAAAAGGGTGCATGCAAGGATCTGTCCTATTCCTTCCCCACCTGCAACTCTCAGCTCATGCTTAAACTAAACACTGAATTTTAAACTTGTGCGAACCTTTTATGCCAGATTAGTGTGATTTATGTTAATTCAGTCTAAATCCACTGCTTATTAACATAAACTAAACAGATGGAATTCTAAATTACAATGACTGTTAAAGACAAGCTTTTTCCACTGCAATATCTAAGTCAGTATGAAACTGACACGAGTTTTAAAGGTAGTTTTGTAGCATACATAAAGCCCTAAAGTGCTCAGAAATAAGTATGCTACTATTGTTTGTATAAATAAAACAAAACTTGCAACACAGAGCAGCCTTTGTAGCTCTTTCTTAATAAGGTTTGGATAAAATTCAAGTGAAAATATTCTCTGCTCAATGTTTCCCTAACCTTTACCTATAAAGAAGGAATGGCACAGATGGGTCAATACTTTTCAAATTGATTGACACTTTACACAAGACAAAATTAAGATTCATACATCATGATTAAAGCAATTCTCTCCCAATGGTGACTGTGTTGCTCCAAAAATAATTCAATGCAGTCTTCCCCTGCTAAGTATGGAGAAAAGTGTTTCCTTTAGAAGAGGAAATTCTCTTAAGGAAGTTGTTTTAAGCTAAATAAAAGTTCAGGATGAAGCCAGCAAAAGGTGTGAAGGATTTCTCTTTGATTTCCCAGCTTGTGTATTTGGGCTCAGACACAGACTACATTTTATGCACATATTAATAGGATGCTAATAAGCCTACAACTCTACTTTGACAGGGACCTGTAGAGACAACCTGATATGTGGCACCAGATATAATAGCTGTCTTAAACAGGAGATTTATTTCCCTCTCACACAGGGGGTGAATCAGACAACATATTTTTTAATCTCAAGTTCAGATGAAAATGTCATGCAAAGTTAGGCTGTTGTTTTAGTTGTAATGTTTCTCAGTTAATGTAAACTTTCAAAAGATTGAAATAGAGCCCAAGCCTTTGAGACTAACTAGGAGCAGCTTTTGCTTTTCACTGGTAACCTTACATGCAAAATGAGGCCACTCAGTTGCAAACTCTTGTAAATAACCAGGTCATGAAAACAATCCTGGTATCAAAAGCACAGAAATTGGCAGCATTTATTTCAACAGCTTGCTGCATCCCATGGAAAACTTGGAGAGAGATTCTATCTAGCTGTAAACTGCAGAGATATTTCAAAATTAAATCTTCTTGAAACAACATTGAAAAAATTATAAAATAAATAATAAAAAATAGTAGGTAAGAGTAATCCCATTCATGTATTTATCCTAATTTCTATTTACCATTTAAAAAATAGTCCAGAAAGTACATCTATTATATCTGGTGCCAGATATCCTAAACTTTAATTTCACCACACATTCAAGCAAGGCTTCCATATAATTTCTCCCCAAAAAAATTTTCAACTTGGAGATTTTCAGCATTTCAACTTGGGGATTTTTTTGTATTTCTTGAACAACAAAAAATAGATTAGGACAAATTTTCTTCATTTTCAGACACTAAAAAAGGCCTTTTGCTTGAACAACACATGCAAAATTGAATTTTAAAAAAGAAAAAGAAAGAACAACTAAAAAAACCCCACAATACACAGATGATTTTCATTTTCAATTTAAGAAAAAAATTCTGGAAAAGTGTGATTGTTCTTAACCTGTTGACACAGAAGTTTCTCCCTTTTTTTAACTGTGGCTTTGATGAAACTTAAAAAAAAAATAAGTTTTTTTTTTGTTCTTAAAATTTATATATGGCTTAAGCATTTTACATTTCTAAAAAATATAGATATAAATATATATTTTTCAATAAATTTATATTTCCAGTTTGGTCAATTGACCAGCATGTATATATACAACTACTAGTAAAACTATGTCAAATATCTTCTCTTATCCTAAGATGATCTCAGTTTCAAACTTCTTTCTATCATCTCAAGGCTCTCCTGAGAATGACTTCAACCATCAACAAAAAGAATGGACAATTGTCACTCATCAGTTGCTCTTATGTGTCAGTTTGAAGAAATTAATGGAGCCTTTCTATTTCTTAAGGGAAATAAATGAGTATAGTTCTGAAATTACAGAATAGTTTATTAATTTGAAAGTTGACTGAATGGGATTCCCCTCCCCTCTCCTGCCACTTCTGCTTAGGGAGTTTCATCTGTTCACTTGACCTTCTCCTCAAGGGAATGAGGGAGCAGAAGCAAAGTGCCACCCAAATGGCAGAGCTGGAAATGCAGATTCAAGAAGACAAGTGGGAAGGTTCAGAGCTTCAGGCACGGGCTTCTCTTGCTGAGGGAGGAGGTCTAGGGGACTGCACAGTGCCTTGATATTTGTGTATCTAGATACAGTGACTCTGAAAGAATAGCAACAAGTCAGACAACTACTATTGCCTCTTGCAAAAATCTACTTTGGTTTCCTAGCTGCAGGACTTAAAAAGCCAGGGTCAACAGAGGAATATCTAAATCTTCACACAGCAGACAAACTCATAAACCAGAGCTCAATCTATTGTACTGTTATGCAGGCTGCACACAGATATAAATGCACATGTACATGCTGGTGTACCATACAAAACAGGTATAAATGCACTGCTGGTCACATTCTGTACTGTAGGCTCTGAGATGTGAAGAGGATGTGTGCCTGCAGCCCCTGGGCAGCTGTCCTGCAGCCCTTTGGGTGATGTTCAGACAATGCTCCAAAGCCATTTTGTGTTCATGGTTCAAGCACTATCTTTGAAACAAGTAGAGCATTTATGACCCTCTGCCTAGGAGCTTCCTACATGTGTAAAATCAGGCCAGCTTTCTCCCAGTGGCTTATCAAACATTGACATCAACCTTGACAGGCTCAGTTCAAATTCTGACAATGTGGCAGCTGTTAAAGGCCACATGGGAATAACAGAATCCACTGAATGCCTTTTTGGGAAAGGTCCAAGATATTTGAACTATTAGGAAACACATTACCTGAAGGTGATGGCCAGCTCTGCAATCAAAACTGAAATGAGAGCATTTCTCTGCAAACACAAGTTAATTTTGATCTCTGCTGTCGGTGTCCCAAATATCAGAGTGGCTGCAACAATTTCACCATTTTGGAAATTTGTGAAAGCTCCTTTGGGACACTGTGTGTGTCCTACCATCACTAGCCACAACCTAAGTCCTGCTCTGCTGCTTCTCACCTGTTCTGACACCTTAGCAAGCCATCTTCACCCCCATCTTCCTCCCTCCATCTGGTTTGTAGCACAGAAGAACTCTCTCAGTGTAAACCACATACAGGCCCTGCCCCAAGGTAACAATAAACCATTACTTTTGGGAAGATGAGGTGCTGATTTACCCTGAGGTCAATGTGATGCAGTCAGCAAGGAAACTAACCTTGGCAAATTCACTGCACTGCACCTTAAGACAATGCATGTTTGCTAACTGCCCTGACAGAAACCCACATTTTTTTTCACCAGTGGAGAAAAAGTTCAGTGTCCCAGGAGAAGAACCTTACAGGATCAGTACTGGCAACTGTATTGCTCTTTCTAGGATAAAACTAAATAAATTTTTAGAAGGGAAGAAAGGGAAAAGGGAAAAGGAAAAAGGGAAAAGGAAAAAGGAAAAAGGAAAAAGGGAAAAGGAAAAAGGAAAAAGGAAAAGGGAAAAGGAAAAAGGAAAAAAAAGGAAAAGGAAAAAAGGAAAAGGAAAAGGGAAAAGGAAAAAGGAAAAGGAAAAGGAAAAAGGAAAAAGGAAAAAGGAAAAAGGAAAAGGAAAAAGGAAAAAGGAAAAAGGAAAAGGAACTCCAAGATACAACAACAGCTTATTTGATCTGGAGTTATTTAGGTTTCAACAACAACCTTGCTTTTACCTGCTCACGGAAGTACATTTTTTTCTTGTGGGAATAGTGGATAAGTGAAACCCACAAATGTAATTTTTTTTTCTGTGACGACCATCCACATTTCAATCTAACATTCAATCACAAAACCAAATCCTAAATCTATTTAATTGTCTTACTGCATCCCACAGATGTAAACCATTTTTTACTTTTTACCATTTACATTTTTATCATTTTTTACTAACCACTGTAAGGCTGCCAGTGAGAGGTGATGAATTTTGTCCAGCTTGCCCTACATTGACTGTCTTTCCTTTTATTTTTCAATTCTCCCACTGTCATGGAAAAACAGACTTGATTAGGGGAAATTAGTTTAATTTTCCTGCCAATCAGGTCAGAGTGGGATAATGGCAAATAGAACCAAATCTTAAGAACACCTTTCCCCCACCCACCTTTTCTTCCTGGGCTTAACTTTACTTCTGGCTGGGGAATGGGGGCTGTGGTCAATTCAACACATGTTGCTTCTTCCAATTCTTCCTCCTTTTTGGGAGGGCTCCTCATGCTCTTCCCCTGCTCCAGCATGGATCTCCTCCTCAGGAGACAGTCCTCCATGAACTCCTCCAAGGTGAGTCTTTCTCGTGGGCTGCAGGTCTTCATGAGCTGCTTCAGCCCTGGCACAGCCCTTCAGGAGCAGCCTGCTCCAACCTGGAGCCTCCCCTCAGTAAAGCTCTGGATTGTGTGGATACAAAGGGGGAACTCGGAGAGCTGACAGCTCTGCTGCAGCCTGTCAAAGACCCAGCACACAAATAATGCTGCAGGGTCACAAGCAATGGCAGAGCCCCACACTTCCAGCACAGGGAATGCCCCTCACCTCCTCCACTAGGGTAGTGCAGCTCTCACCTACCTCTTTGCAGTGCTTGGGCACCTGTGAGCCCCCCAAACTAGTGGGCTACTGTGAGCACACAGATGATATTACAAGATTATTCAGGCAGAATAGCCCCCAGTACAGAACACGAGCACCTGCCCACAATGAGATCACTGAGATCACCACAGAAGCCCTGGCACAGAAGCTCTGCTGTGCCACTGAGCCCTGAGCCCCACACCACAGGGGCTACTCCAACCAGCCAGGCTGCTGCCAGGATGAGTCAGCCCTCAAAAGTCAGCCAGCAGGCTGAAGAGCTTACCCTGAGGTGAAATGTGAACTCTTGTGCCAAGATATGATCCATTAATAGATGATAAGCAATAGTGTTACCTTCATGCTTCTTCCCCTCCTGTCCTAACAGGCTTGCAAGCATTTTCCAGAAACTGGTCTGGTTTTTAATCTATGTTTCAATATACATATATTTATAGCTTACATAGCTTATGTACTGGAAAAATTGTACTTCTTTTTTAAAAATAGTCTCCAAGTAACAGCACACAGCTCGATTAACTCATTTATCTATAGAGACTATGGGGTTAAACTGAATTTTCAGCTAAAGACAAAAATGACAAAGCAAGAATAAGAACATAATAATATATTGCATACATTTAGCTGTGTTATACTCAGCAGAGAAACATATTTTAGCAGATATTTAGAGCAGTTGTTTAGACTATTCCATGCCACACCCAAGTAAGGGTAAGTTTTCAAAGGAGAAGAAGTAAAATAGGGAATGAAAAGTACTGATAGAATAAACTTAAAGAAACCCAAACGAACAAACTACAACCCAATCAATAAAATAAAAAAATCACAACAAGCCTGATATTTGGATTGGGTTTTCTCTGTTTTGTTTGGGGTTTTTAATAACAATGTTGAAAGCAAAAAAAAAAAAAGACCCCAAAACCAAAAAACAAATCCCTCACAGCAAACAAAATCTAACAATAAACGTAATGTAAACTTCTAACCAAACTCTTGGCTTGGCACTCAGGAGTGCTGAGTTTGGACACTACAGTATCCAACAGCTTTGTCTGGGCCTGTTCAGGGAAGCTCTGCTCACACTGTGCAAACTTCTTCTTGTATATTCCCTCAAATATTGATACCAAAGTTTTCAGAAAGAAAAAAAGAAGAGACTGTAATGGCTTCAGACACCTAGTTAAGCAGCTTGTTTCCGAAAAGTGCTGATGACCCAGGAGCTCCCATTTACTTCAAAGTGTAGGATTTGGGAATGTTTGTTGCTTTAAGATTTATGGTCTCTCTACATCCAAACAAGAGATTCAAGAAATTACAGCAAGTAACTCATCTCCATTAAAATTAGAAAGAAGTGCTAGACTGATTTGTGGCATCTGTTCCAGAGAACAACACATTCATGTCTTCACTGATGCTACTGGAGGAATAAATGGTGTAAAGAAGTGAGGATATCCCAGGGAAAGCTTTGCTAAGGAGCAAAAGGGCACCTCAGCACAAAATCCTCAGACTGACAGGAGCCACAGCACACGAGACAGAGGAGAGGAGGAGAACTCTCTCTTCCTCCAGACTAGTTAGTAGTGAAGGAACAGAATTCAGCTCACAGCTCTGACTACATTCCTGTCAGTAAGCCAGTTTAGCAACATTGTGTAAAAACAGAATCACAAGCTGGGCAATAACAGACCAAGGCAGCATGTGGAAATCCATAGCTAAACAAAATAACACCATCAGGAGCAAAAACTTTGAAACATGGGGGGGAATTCTTATCATGCAGCAAAGCTGTTGTACAGACAAGCTGACAGACCAAACCTACAAAACCTCTACAAAATCTCCTAACATTTAGATATTGATACCCACAGGGATTTCTGGGGACTGGCAAGTCACCAAAATAAATGTGTTATTTCACTCCAGGCAGGACTGTTCCCCAGTGCTTCCTGAAAATATGGCATGTTTCACCCGTGAAAGTTTGGAAAGGCTTCCTTCTCTTCTGAGGGAAAAAAAAATAGCAACTGCAAAGGGTAAGAGTCCATAAAGGGATGTCACTGTTAGCAACCTGAGTGACAGACAGGAAGGAGATTTCCACAATTGGCATTTGGTGAATTGCAAGCTATAAAAACTGTTTGGAGATTTGCTGGGCTGTCTGCAGTTTCTGGGGACAGTAATTTAATTCTGTCTATTACTAAAATGTCTTATTTTATCTATATTATTCATTTCAGAATTTCTTCCTATACCAAAGTAAAGCAAGAAGACAGAACAAATCATACTTTTTACTAGGTTACTTTTTCAGTGATTGTATAACCAGAAAAGTGGTTTTAATATCTCAGGTTTCTTTGCACCTATCATTGGAAAAAAATAATTACTCTTGTAGTTACTTTACAAACATCTTATTTTCATTTGATTTATTTTGCTTTTTTTGGTGCTTTTTGTGCAGTCATTATTTTCCTCTTTTAAACCTGCAACTAACTATTATAATGCATTTATAATGAAGTTGCACCTTAATAATCCTAGCCTGCAGTACCAAGTGGTTTATTTTACCTGAACTGGAGAAAGAAAATCCTCTCCTCCACCAAGAAAGCTCTCAGAGAAAATACAAATAAAATCTTTCTGAAAAAAATTTCTTCTTGTAAATCAAAGAATTGCATGCAAAAATATTGGCTACCTCTCTTCCCAACATCCTCCTGCTCCTCAACTTCACATCTATTTCTTCTTTTGCTGTTCAAGATTTCATTTGATGCTAAAATCAGACATTGAGATCTGATTTTTCTGCTTTCAAACTTCCCTGTTCAACAAGTCCAGGGAGCATAAACAACATTTCTGTGTCTGTAGAGATCCTATTACATTTTAAGCTGGCACTTGAGGGGATGGGAGAAAAGAGAAGCCTCACCAATTAATTTACACTCAGCAGTTTTTTGGGTTTTTTTTTGTTAAAAAAGTGCATTTTTTGTCTTTATATATATAGCTCCATCCTGGATAGATGGGAAATAAAAGGAAAAGCTAAAGGAGTTCAAGCTCTTTAGCAAGTTGAAAGTATTTAAATAATAAGCCCTTTGAAATGTCATTTCACCAACTTGTTTTATTGTGTTTATCTTTAAAACAGAAGAGACAGTCTAGCCTTTGATATACACCTAAGAAATTTACCTGCATTATACAGTTAAAAGAAATTAATTAACGCAACAAAGAAGAGGATGCTTAACTTTCCTCAGAGTGCTATGGACCTCTTAAGAGCACAAACATACTGACACTTCTATTTGATGCAAGGTTGGCTAAATTGGACTTTGAGACATTTAGGGCACAGAGGAAGGAATATGAGCAAAAGCACCTTGTACAGAATACAATCATTGTAAAGTACAGGCCAGTAGTAACTGCATGAAGCAAATGCCCATAGCAGTGGTGGCTTTTTTACCTGGGGAAAGGAGAAGGCAACAGCAGATTCAGTCCAAGAATCCTTTTCCTTCCCCACTTTCTGGAAGCCTCTTTTCCCTAAACTAATCTTAGGACAACCTCAGCGGGAGGTTTGTATTTTTCAGCGGCTGGCACTCGCACGCACTATTATCAGCACACTTTCCAGCCCAAGACTAGGAGCACCAGGAGGCAGGATTTCCCGGGATTTCCCAGCTGCAGGCAGCTGGCAGCTCCTGCAGAGCCCCAGTAGATGGCAACGTTGACCTGAGTGTCCCTGTCCCCGCAGTGCCGCAGGGCTTTGGGAGATGCTCTTTGAGCCCCGGAGCCGGGACCAGCAGGTGCCCGCTGCGCAGAGAGCCTGCTGCTCTGCCGGAGTGTGGCAAGCAGCCATGTGTGCTCAGAGCTACGGGAGAAGGAGGAGAGAAAAGCCACAGGAGCCAGCTTTCTGAAAGAAAATACATTCGGGCCAGCAGTGGAATTGTAGAACCATAGAATGGTCCGGGCTGGCTGGGAGCTCTCAAGGTCACTTTATCCTACCCCACTGCAATGAGGGACATCTTCAACTAGCCCAGATTGCTCAGAGCCCTGTCCAGGCTGACCGGGAATGTTTCCAGGCATGGCACATCCACCACTTCTCTGGGCAGTATGTTCCAGTGTTACACCACCCTCTTTGTAAAAAAATTCCTCCTGTATCTAACCTAACCTTCAGTTTGTGTCCATTACCCCATGTCTGTCTCAACAGGCCCTGCTAACAGGTCTGAATACAAGGTGTCTCTTCAGCTGTGTGCCATTAGTGTCTCTGGCACTACAGAACTACAGCTGTCTCACTGCTGCATGCACTGTCCTGCAAGTGACATGAAGATTCCTGAAGTACAAACAAATCTCTCTCAGTTATCAGCAAGGCATGAGCTGAGACCCAGCTGTGTAAAACTGCACCCTGATGGAGCAAATACTAGAGCTGTGAGAAAATACCGAGAGTATTTCACAACAGTCACTGCAAAAGCTTTCTTGAAAAGTCTTCTGACATGGCAAGTATTTTCATATGCCATTATGCAAATAAATATTGTTGAATACAATCCATACCATCCCTCTAATGTCTAGGTTAACCAGGGTGGTTAACCATTTGATGCACAAGGGAATAGTCCATACTGAAAATGACCACAGAACTCCTTTCTGGCCTTGCTCTGCAGACTCTCCCCTGCTAGCTGATGAAAACAATGGGCACTACAGCACAGTAACAGCAAAACACCACACCTAAAATTCTCATTTCCCTTAGCACATTGGAAATTTTTTGAAGACTGTCTTCAGCATTTTAGGTTATATAATGAATTTTTGCTCTTGCCAACACAGACATAAACAAAGAATAAAAATAAATTCATTAAAGAATTAAAGGTGCCAGAAGAGCAACTACAACTGATGTCACATTTCATTCTCTTAGCAGTTAAACCAAAGTGCTTCACCAATACAGAAACTGTCTTGGCACCTTGGGCAACTGAATGATTTCCCTGTTACTTGATCAGAAGTCCTGAAATTTAGTGCTTTCCACAGTGGCATTACCTGATGCATTTGGGCTTGTTTCATCACACCTTCTTAATCTTCCTCACTAAGTGCTGATTTGACATTTATCCTGTCTTTGCTAGTCACCTTCTGTGGTTATTCTGTACTAAGATAAATTGGTGCCAAAAAGGAGAAGCTGTGCATTTGTGGCAATGGATACCTTTGGGTTGTCTTTGCCAATATATAATTCAAACCATGAATGGAGCTAGAATATAGCTGGCCATAACACACTTAACCACATACTTACACATATTAAAATACTAAGAACATGCATCTGGTTCCCAGACATCTCCAGTAAACTGGAGTGGAAGTTGTGCATCTTTCCTGATGAGTTAACACTCACCAACCACAATCTTTTCTGCACAGAACAGAATTGGATGGCCAAAATCCTACAGGCTGCACCAGCAAACCACAAAAATGCCAAAAACAACCTATAAATCCTGCTGAAATGCAAGGTTTCTTGTTCCATGTGTGATGCAATTAGTGTATCAGGGACATCCATATGAGGTAGGTAGCTGTAACTCATGACCTGCAGGTCATGGACAGCAGCTGGAGGTCTGGAGGGATGGTCTATGGCAGAGCAGCAGCTCTGGTGGCTCACAGGTATGCAAGACTTGCTCAAAGTTTTGATACAAAGAAGTAAACTTTGTCAATTGGTTGAGTGTTTATCACATATTTAAAAAGACACAGCATTTTAATGGAATATCAAAGAATCAAAGCAATTCTTATGGTATGGACTAAAAAACCCCACAAGTAAACAAAAAAAAACCCCACAGAGTTTTTAAAAATGTTTCTTTAACGTCTCACTAAAATTGGACTACTCTAGAAGAGCTGTACTGATAGAAGAGGGTATCTGCCAGACCCTCTCTAAGCTTTAGGAAATGACAAGTATTCCAGACAAGCAGCAGCATAAAACAGATCAGCTCTTTGTCCATCACTGACCTGTGATCTCAGATCTGGCTTGAGCAACTAAAGTATTTGTGTACCAGATGCAGAATAATCTTATGTTATGTATCATACTCTTTCTGTGGCATGTTGGGGTTTTTTGGTTTACTCTAACTACTGAATGCTCAGCATCCAACTCTGACTAAGCCTGATACCTTTCTGGGCTCACCAAGTTTCTAAGTGCCATTCCAAGAAATAGACCATACAGAAAGCATCCTCTCAATCCAAATCACAGAGGCCATGGCTCTTGTGGCAAAGCTTCTGAGGTGGCACAGGCTCCCTGACCAGAGGTCAAGAGGCAACACAGAACAGTTAACATGCACATTCAGTCACCTCTATCAAGTGCTATTTGAGATGAAGCCTGATAACATCTTTCTTGTTTGCAGGAGACTGACAACTGCAAAGAAAACAGTTGCTACTTCACAGAAATACCTGACATTACTGACATCATTCATGCACAACATCACTTCTCCCTCTTTCTCTCTCTGTAGTACAATCTGTTGCTATGAAATCTCAAAAATGCCAGTGATTGATTTTGAAAGTCAGTGAATATCTAATGTGTATCTAATAAGCAGCAAAATGAGGCAGATGTGACAACAAGCGGAACGACAGTACAATAAAAATGACTGGCATTTAAAAAGAAGCTCTGTTTTGTTAAAAGAAAACAACAAAAACAAAACACAAAAACATAAAGTGCCACTCCTTCCTCCTCCAGCTTATTTGCAAAATCCATCTTGCTGGTTAAACCAAAGCAGTGTTCAGGAGGCACATTGCTCACAGTGGGAAGCATCCCACTTTCATTGCAAGTAATCTTTGCTACCAAGGACACGAGCAAACATGCACAATCCTGGTGGTTCCCAGCCTGCAGAAAGGCCTGCAGGCACTCCCTGAGTGCAGAAGAGTGGAAGGCAGCCCTGGCACCCGCCTCACCCTGCAAATATGAGGCAGCAGCATTGCCTGGGGTGAAGAGCCACAGCAGTAATATCTTATGGCACTGACAGTGTTTTGTAAGTGAGAGGGCTAAAGAGACAAACTTAGTCAGTAACAGTAATTCCACCCATGCCAGTTCTCCTCTCATTTTCAAATCCAACCTCTGAAGGATGCTGAGCAGAGAAGCTCAGCAAACCTTTACAGTTCTGTCAAAAGCAGCAGGGGGAGAGGCACAGATGATGCTGTGGTTTCAGATGAATGTACACCCGAGGTACCAGGGAGCAGCACAGGGATCTCCTGCCTCAGAGAGGACGGGGCTGGCAGATGGTGCAGGTGCTCGTGGTCTCTAGAGGCAAGATGATGCTACTGAAAATTGTGTCAGCAGTGCAAGATTTATAAGAGAGAAATGGAACCACGCCACAGATTGAGGTATTTTGTTGTTGTGCCATATCCCTAAGCTCCTGTCTGCTCCTCTTCACATCAACCTTATTTTTCTTTCTCCCCCTCTCCCACCCCATCTTGCAGCAGCTCCCTGGTGACATCCCATTTGCCTTTTTCCACAGAGAGCTCCAGAGCTCCCCAGCAGCACCACTCAGACAATTCAGGCAGCTCTCTGGAGCTGAGCACACAGAACAGACATACAGATAAGCCTAGGTGAGGAGGCATTGTTGTGGGTCAGTGGCTGTTCACCTCTTCCCTACCAACACAGCTCTGAAGCTTATTTCTGATCCAACCTCAAACGGGCTTGAAGAGAGCACAGCAAGAGTGTAGAAAGAAACAAAGAAGTAATTAAACTGCCATGAGAAAACTTTCTGATACAAGACAGTCTAAGACTCTTTTAAGCTCATACAACTTGCAAAACTTATGACTTTGCATGCAGTGTTTCTTGTACCATGTGTTTCCAATCCTCCTGCAGCACCTGCCAAGGGTAATTCAGCCTTGAGAAAGGCGAGGAATAAATCAACAGGTGGTTGTTGAAAGAAGAGGAAATGACATGAGTAATACAATGCTGGCCTCACACAGGAGTGAGTTACAGTGTGCAGCATCCTGGCATGTACACAAGGAAAAGCAGAAAAAGCATTCAGCAGATGAACAATCAAAGACATCACAGAATCACAGAATATGCTGAGTTGGTAGGATCCACAAAGATCCACGTAGGCATACCCGTGCCTCCTTTGTGGGACCCAAATCTTACTCCAAGTGAACACAACTGCTGAGAAGTCACTGCAAATGTAAATCCAAGTTCATATCTCCCTATTTGTGTGCTAATGGTATCAACTGGTCATTCACTTGTTGAATTAATTGCTGGCTGTACATGAGATACTGTGTTGAACCCACTCTTCCTTGTGTCAACATTGCTTCCATCCTTCTGTTGGATTATGCATTGTCTACTTTCTCTAAAGAATTTAAACAAATTTGTGCCCACAGAGAGCACATATTATAGTCCCAACCTCAGTACTTTATCTTCTTCCCCCACACAAAAAGGTTTCTATTGTGCAAAAGCACCTGCATCACAACACATATAAATTAAGACAAGAGCCTGAATCCACAGCAGTCAGAAGAGGAATGTAGTTGCAGTGAGGCAACTCTTGGCACTGCCCCATCCTGCTGAGGCATTCAGCTCATAGAACAGCATTCACAAGTCCAAGCCAGACACCAAAAGCCAGCAGAGTCTGGGGCTTAAGGGCTGAAGTTCTGCTCTCTCACAGGAGCACACTGACTTTTTTCATACCCTGGCTGCAGAGGTGAGGAGGAAATAATTTAAAAACCCGTAAAGTAACAAAGAAGACCCCAACAAAAATATTTATCAAATCAGAACTCAGATGTTGCATTCAACAATCTTGTAGAGAATTAGCTATTAATTTGTTACTATCTATAAGAGCTGGGTTCTTTTACAAGCAGAAACATTTCACTGTCATCTCTCTGATGGTGAAAACTCTCCCACAAAGTGGCAAATTTTGCACAGCACGTTAGTAGTGGTCACTGCACTCGTGCCCTCTGTATGAAGGAGTCAACACCCACATCCCCTCACCTTCCAGGAGAGCAACAAAATAACCAGGCTGTTGATGACACTGAGGGAGAATTTTTAACTTCTCTTCTGACCTTACCACACATGAACCAGGTAAAGAGGAATCCTGCACTTCATTTGTTCCTAAAACAATCAGCTTTTTCTTTTAACTGTAGTAGTCTGTCAAGAAACAGTAATCCACAAATTTTCCCTCTTTTAATCCTTGTTTTTCTACCGCCTCATGAACACACACAAAGCTGCCCTTGAAACCCTAAGAGCTGTTTTTGAAACTGGAGTTCCACAAGCCAGATAGGACAGAGTTTCACAGAAAAAAAAAAATGTTTACTACCCATAGCCAAGCAATAAAAATACCATTCAGGCAACTGTTCAAACTGTGGAAAGAGACCAAGTTACATGATCTCTATTTGCTCCCTTCCCACACACAGGCTCCCTGGCAGACAAAACACAAGAAAGCCCCCATTAGTATGCTCAGGAGGTGAAAGCTTGTGTTTGCCAGCCTTTTACCAGGCAACACGGTCAGCATCAACCAGAACATGTCAATGTGCAGCCCAACAGCTGCATAATTAGGCAGGTTCTGGCATTTTCCAGTGGCCACTGCAGGGAGGTGTTGTAATACCCATCACAGTACAGCATAACAAACTTTTAGAAATACAACCAGGCTGCACAAGGAAGAGCAAAGCCTGAGTAGTAAGTGATGTTGAAACCACCTTTAAAAAGGCTGTGTGAGCATATAAACAAAGGGGGATGGATGAACCTAACTTCAGTGTGATTGGCCCCACAGCCACGGTGTGCAGGTGTGTGTGACATTCTTGTGTGCTTTTTTCAAAGAGGAAAAAGTGAAGGCCAGCCTTCCTCCTGCCAGCACAGGGCTGGGTGAATAAAGTGGCTCTGTCTGTGGAGCCAGTTCGTCACCTGCTACCTGAGTCAATCATGGGAAGTGTTGGAACATCCATTCTCTTTGGCATTTCACAGGGATTTGCCAGCATTCTCAGCTCAGTCCCCTGTTCTGCAAGCTCCAAGAGTGACAGCCTCCAGCTATTGCTCCTCTTGGCTGAGTCTTTCCATCCCTTCAGCCTGACTCTGACCTGAATCTGTATCATTTTCCCAGGCACCTGAGCACAGATCTCTTTCCCCAGAGCTGCTGCCTCAAGCTCTTGTCCTTATTGTAACCCCGACCCGAGGCACAAGAGGCTGGCAGTGAAGAGCACTGATGGTGTAGGAAAATCTGTTCCTGCAGCCCCTTCTGACCTCCTGATCCCAGAAGGCAGCCATGGCTGCTAGCAAAGTTCTGCTCCATGCTTCAAGCCCTCAATTTAAACACGCTTCAGACTGAGAAAGCCTTCAGAAAAGAAAACCAGAACCTGCAGCTTTCAATTTAATAAGGCCTTTGAGAGTGTGTGCAGAGTAAAATATCCTGTTTAATCTACCATTTGATCAAATACAGAAGACTTAGAAAAAAAGGCTGTTATTGGACACAAATACAACAATTTAAATCTTGCTGTAAAGCACAGAGAAGTTACAATAGTAACAGTAAATTATGTTAGTAATTATGCACTGAAATCAGTGCGCATTTTTTTCTTTCCTAATTTTTCCCAAGAGCAATTGAACTTTCCGTCTTTTCACTGAAATTTCAAAAGTATAGATTTTTTGATGCACACATCTGGAACAGAATTTCATTCTCTCTTGAAGTGGCTTAATGGTTAAAAACCAGCACCAGGATCTAGGAGACATCACACAGTTCTAAAGACATAAAATACTTTACCCACTTATATTTTAATGTGGATTAGAGCACGGCCAGTCAATGCTGCAGTACAAATATTTGGCAGTGGCCACAGCCATGCCAGAAATGTATTAAGCAGAAGAAAAGAGAGCTGCTCATTTCATGCACATTTCATGTCAAAATATATCATCTGTGACTG
Source organism: Muscicapa striata striata (assembly GCA_030060385.1). Classification (NCBI taxonomy): domain Eukaryota; kingdom Metazoa; phylum Chordata; class Aves; order Passeriformes; family Muscicapidae; genus Muscicapa; species Muscicapa striata. The sequence continues at coordinate 8,663 of JAREIS010000067.1, read as the reverse complement.
CACATCACACCTCAGCATGGCTTTGTGTGGAGGATAAACCGCTCTGATTTACAGCATTATAGATGTTTGCTAAATGCCTTAATTGCCCTGTCTTCTTTCAAAGTGGCACTTCATTATTAGCTTTCACAGTGTACTATGTAAGGCAGATAATTTTTTCCTAATTCTTTATTGATACCTTAAAAAAAAAAAAAAAATCTGTATTTTACTAATATTCCTTTGAATTAGAAGAGTGTCTGCTTTACCTCAGCATTCAGTGATGAACAGCCACAGTCAGCTCCTCGTTACTATGGCAATATTACATAGGAGGTTCAGAAACAGACTGATGCTTTTATCTTCCCCCTTTGTACCTAGAATATGCTCACTTCCCCCCTCCCCTCCTTTATTTTTTCAACAAAACAGCCACAAAAGGGATGGTGAACCATTCAGAGAATCAAAACAGAGGTTATTTTATTAACTTTGTTGTTATATCAACTGGGGATAAATTGTAGGTCTGCAAATGAGATATAAACACCAAAGACCTTCAGATACATTCTTGTAAACAAAGCGTGTTTCTTTTTCTTGAAAAAAAAATTATAAAGAAGCCTTAGTGACCCACTGCTTGCTTCTCAAGCAATGCTGAACCCCTTTGCACTTTAGCTGTACCCAGGCAACAGTGAGAGCAAGGATCACTCACATAACTGGCTGTTTCCCCTGAAAACAACTAAACCAGTCAATGTAGACACATTTGTCTGTGTCAGCTGCAATGAAATCCTATTTTTCATGTGACCCCATCCAAGAGGCAACAGAAACAGGCTCCTGCATGGCTGCTAACACCACCTCATCTCTATTCATTTGTTTCTAACCAGCACTGGTCTAAGCCCTCTGCTCTAACTCCCCCCAAGGTTTACAGCAAAACACTTCATTTGCATCTCCTCACCCCGCCCCTTGTGGAAGCTCTCCCTGCTTGTTTCAGTCAAGGCAAACCCCAGGAGGAAAGGTTTCCAGCTCAGGGCTGTGATGGGCTGGGAGGCAGGCATGTCAAACAGCTCAGTCAGCTGAGCCAAGACAGGAGCTTTGGCACAGCTGGGGATCAGCCAGTGGTGGCACAGAGTGGCTACAGCCAGTTTGTTGAGCTCCTTTTGTTCTGCTCACCATCTGTATTCATCCACCAGAGGTTAGAGATGCAGCTATTGCCTTCAAATTTCTTTTCAGATTCATCAAAAAGAAAAAAATGGAACAATTTTCCCCTAAAAAAAATCAGCTCTTCAAACAAAGAAATGAAATGTATGTTTAGGATTTCTAACATAATACACTCCAGTTGCTCATATCAGTGAAAGCACCATTTGGCTGATAACTTTTTGTAATCCATGGTTCTACTGACACTTCAGTACTGCCCTAGGCAACTCATTTTTCTTTCTTCTTTGTCCCAAGTCTATAGTTTTGATAGCTACACATTTTCAATGTATGTTCCTCCTTTCAGCATTTTTAAAATACCTTGCCAGTGGAGGTGGAGATTCCTGGTTACCACACTTAAGCCTATAGGCCATTGGTTGACTCTTTCAGAAATTTCATTAAACTCTTAGACAAAACCTGCATATTCCAAATAATCCACAAATTGCAAGATTTTTATGTCAGATATCTGAGAGAAGCAATAAAGCAGCACACGTTCCATAAGAACATCAAGGGGGAAAAAAAAAAACACAAAAAAAAAAAAAAACAACCCCACCCCTGCAGTAAACTGTCAGTATGACCCAAAACAAGGTTACCAATAGGCATGTGAATAACATATCTTGCACAGTAAATTTTCTCAGCATGCCAGGAATCAAAATACTGTCCAACAGGCATTGTAAGCATCAATACGAATCAAATATTTGCGGTTTCACAGTAATTCCACCCTGCAATATTGCCAGTTTAAATTAAAGGCATCATGGTAATCATTAAGAGTATCTGGGTCAGACTATTTCCCATTTTGGCAGAATCTTTTTGTAGCTTCACTGGAAAAAAATAAGAAGCCATGAGATTGAAAACAATAGATTAATGTTTTCCGTGTACTTGTAATTAAAGGAATTGCTTGCTAGTGACATCTCGTGCATTATCCTTCAGATACAATTGCCAAGCCAAATTATTTCTACCCTAAAATTACCTGAATGAAGTTTACAAACATTTTCCTCAAAGATAAAGAAGCTCAGTGACCACTATGAATTGAAAAATACTGATTTTCCTTAGACCACATAGTTTAATACAGTGATCAGTACAAAACATTGCCATAACAAGCACTTAAGGCTAGGGACTAGTGTTCCTGTTTAATGATGGCTGTGCAAAGCATTTGTGCCTGTCCCAAGAAGAGATCTCAGGCATTGTAAACTGGTATGGGGAGGCACGTGGATGTGTAAGACCACTTGGTTAGAGGCTCTAAATTCACTCTCAAGATCTGTTCAGCACTTCACAGGGTGGTAAAAGAATAAATCCCAGTGACACACAGCCCCACACAACAGCCTCTCAAGAACATTTATTTAACTGTTGGCTCTTTTGCTGTCTGCTTTGAAAGTTTGCACCTCGGGGTGAAGGTGAGAAGGGGAGAAAGGTTTAGCTCACTGTCAGGAGCTTCTGTATGAGAAGTTATAATAGTGGTTGCTGCAGGAGGAAAACACAGGGAGGATGGTATTATAGGAGCATCTATTAAAATGGCTGGATCTCTGTTAAGATCTTCATACACTAGGCACTAAGCAAATAAAATGCTTTCAGAGAATAGAGCCGTAATTACTGCATGGATTGTGTTCAAACAAACAAACAAAAAGGACACACACAAAAAAATATATTTAAAAAAAAATAAAAAAAAAGAGAGAGAAAATTGAAGCCACAAGTTCTTACTGAGGACTGTGATCTGTTTGCTGGTCTGGGCCACAGGGCAGAGCAGCCCCTGTTCAGTCCCTGGGGCATCTCTGTGAGGTTTGCAGAATTCTCCATTCCAGGGGAGACACCCCCACCTTGGGAAACCTTCCCCCCACCAGCCTTTCCCTTGACAATTCCTCTCAGGTGCTTCAGGCACGGAGAGCCTTTTCTGCAGAATTTTGCTTTTATTTGCTCCTATTTCTGTCCCAGTCCTAAACAGCCTCTGTTGGTTTTAATTTAAAACATTTAAAGCTCTGTTGCTCAGTGCTGTTCCCACTTGGGTTTTGCTATTCTGGAAGCTCCCTGGCAAAGCAAGGGCTGTGATTCATTTCCCAGCCCCTCACTGCGTGACACACCTGCCTGGCTGGTGGGACCATGCTGGAGGGTGAAACTCTGCCAGCCAAGAGAATGTTAAAAAAAAATAAACTTGGAATACCAGAATTTACTACAATTTGCTCTCCCCTGTGCTAATTGATAAGAAGGTAATAGCTTCAGTGCTAATTTATTTTTATGTTTAATTAGGAACTTTTTTTTCCTTTTCATTCAAAACTCAGCTTTTACCAGCACTCAGAACTGTGAAGGTGACAGGAAAAATAATGGAAAGAATTACATTCCTTTTAGTCAGAGTGCCGAGAGCTGAACATCACTTGACCCTCACTGAACAGTTCATTTAACCAAAAAGCAAAACTAATTGGGGGTGTAGAAGTAATTCTTAGAATTTTTATCACACCTAACACTTCCACCCAAAATGTGAGTGCTTGCAATAAAAAATGACCTATTGTCACTATCCTGCAGGTGGCAATTAAGCACCACAGCAGCCACTCACTCTTCACCCTCCCTGCCCCATCAGTGCAATGGGGAAGACAATCAACAGTAGAATTTGTAGGTTGATACAAGAAGAGTTAACTAAAAAAAAAAAAAAAAAAAAATAAGAAGAAGAAAAAAAGAATATATATCTAGTAATAATAACAAAACCAAACCAAAGCAAACAAGTGACATAGTATTCCTCACACGCACTAACCAATGCCAGACTCTATCCCCAAACCCAAATCAACTCTCCTTCCAGGTAACTCCCCCAGTTTATATACCGTGCATGATGCTTTAGGGCATGAAAACATCCCTTTGGTCAGTTCAGGCACCTGTCCCAGTAGTGTTCCTTCCCAGTTTTCATTTTTTGTGTCTCCTCATTCTTCCTTCTGGCAGAATGTGAGACACAAAAAAGTTCTCGACTTAGGATGAGCACAACTTAGCAAAAAGCAAAAGCTTTCAGTGTGTTATGAACATTATTCTCATGCTGAATCAAAACACAGTGCTGTACTGAGAAGAAAATAACTATTTCAACTAAAACCAGAACAGTCATTAACTCAAGACAGCTGACTGCAAAACAGACAATGCATGGGTTTTTTATACTTTTGATTTTATAAAAAAATTGAAATCCAACCCAAGAAATCTTTAAGCCATTCCAGAATTCTCAATCCCTCATTATATTTTGCAAAGAAAGGGGACAAATTGCTCTAATATAATGTTCTTCAAACATAACCTATAACAGCTCTTCCAATAAAATTAAAAGGAACTAAAAGACCACATTACATCATCTATATACTCAACTTACTGTTATCACTGGGAGCCAGCTTCTTTCTCTGGAAGTGGCTCCCAACTCGCAGCTCATCCATTTGCTGGCTTGGTCCTGCAGCAGGGTGAGACCCAGGCTGGGGCCCATCAGCTGCAGGCATTCATTCAGCGAGGCTCACAGGCTTTTCCCCATGCTCTCAGAAGAAGCAAGAGCACCTGTGAATAGCAAATTACCTATTTCCAGAGACTGTTGTTGCAGGTTTTCCTCCGTGGGAAGGGAAGGGAAAGGAAACATTCACATCTATCTGGAAGGCCATGAAGTGAACTGCAGTACCTTTGGTTATGGCAGTGACTTGGCACTGCTTTGGGCTGCCCTCCTTGCAGCAGTGTCAGCTGGGAGCTCGCACATTGCCACACCTGGTCATTGCAAAACGGTGACTGCTCTTCCAGGAAGTGCCAAAGCCAAACCTTCTCAAAAATCTCTACCCCTATTTACAAAACTACCAATGGGAAGAGGCTTTACTTAAGAGAGAATACAGAATGCCCCTTTACCTCACAAAAATCACCCACAAAATCAAAGAAAGGGATCAAAGAAAGGATCCCAAAAGGATGGTTGTGGTCAAGACAGACACTAGCCCACTGGTCCTCTCAGGGCAGCAGCCCCCAAACTGATGCCCTCACCCAGCTGTGTCAGATCCATTAGGGACAGCTGGGAAGGGTGTGAGGTGGTGGAGATGTGACAATAGCTCAGGGAATACTGTTTGTCAGGGCTTTATAAGCGTGCTGGTGAGGAGGATCACAAAAGATAAAAGCTGGGCAACAACATGCTCCCCCCTCAGCTTTGGGAAAAAAAAAAAAAAAAAAGTTACTAACTGTATCAGTGGAGTGGGAAAGCTGAGAGTTGGGCTAGAACCCAAGAGCAAACTCAGAAATGCACAGGGCTAAGGTTGTTCAGTTAGAAAAACATGGGCTTCACCTGTGTCTGGTCTCTCAGCCTTGCTGAGGAGCAGCAAGAGGGCAACTCCACTTATTAGCTACCTTTAAAAAAAAATTACCCAGACTATGTGTTGCTTCAGGGTGTTTTTCCACTGTAAATCATGCTGATATGTTTGGAGGAAGAAGCTATCAACCCCAAAGGAATTATTGATTATTTTAAGCATTGACAGCACCAGCTGCTCCTAACTCTCAACAGCTAAAAGGGTTATGAGTGGGAGGCTTAGGCTGAGGCAATTTGAAGATGGCTAATATACTGTAAAAAGCAAATGTAGTGACTTCCAGGCTGCTTGTTGGCTCTTATGGAAAAATCAGATCTATGCCACCTGAAAACTGTTCCTGAAAATACCTGATATGTCCACCAGTACAGAACCAGAAGGGTTCTTACTTACAGCAATACTTACACTGGGGTGCAGCTCCACAGGCGGAGAACTGGAGGGAGCTGGCAGTGTCCTTATCTGTCCAGGGAACAGAGCTCAGGGAAATGAGCACAGTGCAGCAGAGGGACAAGAAAGATGCTGTTTCACAGCATCCCACTTGAATTTTCCAGTCATGCCAACCACAACCTGTCCTGAGCCCACGTGTGTGAGATGGAGGAAGTTCAAGCTGACCGGGGATGAGTGGGATAGGAAGTTTTGGTTCTGAACACTTCATAAGGCTTTTCCCTCTCATCAGGCAAAGCAAGAGTGATTGGTTCATTATATGATGCCTACTGCCATATAATTAAATAATGGATCTTAGAGAGCAGTAGCTATTCTGCACTGAGACAGTGCAATGACTTATTTGAGGGTTTCCACCACTTTCTGAATTTCCACAGGCAGTTCTGTCTTGTGGAACCTGCTACCGGGCTTGTCTATTATAACACATATTAATGAATTAAATAAGAAGTTTTATTATGTTTAGCTGAAATTTTTAGATACTGGAATCCAAGAGTTTTCTTTTAAACTGAAAAAATTACCAAGAGGTAAGCAACATGCAAAGAGAACAGAAGTTACAGCTAGTTTGTAGGAATTAACTTACTCTGTCTATTCTAATACCACTTGTAAGATTTCTGGGCATTTCAGTTGAAAATATTCAGAGCACTAAGGGCATAATTTCTCATTTAGAGAGGGCAGAAAGGTGGCAATACTGAAAACAATAAATCTTGATGTTACCATTTAGGGAAGAGATATTATTCCAAGCAGACGTTAGTTATATGACTCCAGAGAATACAGTGGCTCTTAGTATCCAGCCCAAAATCAGTCATTTGGGGATGAGCTCATCTCAGGCCCACTTCCACTTACCATGTACAATGACTTACCTAACATAAAAGATAAATAAATTCTTTAGGGTAAATAAATAAATAAATATTATCCAGGTAGTTCCAAGTTCTCAAAGTCTTCATTCTAGGAGCAGGTTCTTTCTTTTTCAGAGTTGGCAGCCCTTCAGTTCCAGCCTCTCTTACTCCCAGTTCACACTGCATTTGTTGCAGCTGTGCATTCAAATTTACTGAATTTTTTGCCACACTTGAGACTATGAAAAAGCAGCTTGCAGCCTCACAAGTAAGCTTTAACATACTTCAGCCCCTAATGAGTGAACCACACCTCATTGCAACTGGAGATACTGATTGTAGTTAATATGAAACCATGGAGCAGTTTAAGGAACAACGTTAAGAGTCCAGGATGCTCATTTATAAACTCACATTCCCAAAAGTGAAACAAAAGGAAAACTCGGCTAATAGCTCAACTACTAGCATTTCCATCATTGTTAGAAGAGGGAAAATGACAACAAAAAGTGGTTCTGACATCAATCCAGCATATATTAAATTTGGCAGGAAATCTGCATTGTTGAGGCAGATTTACTTGAAAATGTTAATGAAAACTGGTAATATGACAGAACTACATGCAAACTCAGCTAAAATGATATAACAATGTATGTTTTATAGCTATCATTACAAATTACTCTACACTTGCTTAAATGAAATGGAATTAGTCTCCATAAATTTTCATGCCCCATGCTTTTGTCTCTGGCCTTTGAGCATAGCTATTTTACAATTGCCTTATATTGGTTTTTTGTTGTTTTTTTTGTTTTGTTTTTTTTTTTTTTCCAATGGAGGTATCAATGCCATTATTTAATAAATAAATATTTGCTCAAACCATCCCCCAGTCATTCCTTAAGTTTCAGGTTAAAAAAAGAAAAAAGGTACTTGAACAAACATGGAGCAAAACAAAATGCAGCACATGGCTACATCGTGCAACTAATATACAGAAGGGCTTATCTCACAGGATTTAATGGACGTCAGCACAGACATCATTTGGTATAAACAACTGACGTCTTATTGAAATTTATAATACCCAATTTGTGGCACTAAACTTTGTTTTACTGAGCTAAGTAAATGCAAATGAACGTGTTTCTACATGTTCAAACGTTCATTTGCAAAATACTAATAGAATCACAGTAAATGCTCAGGTCTGGCTGTTGTTATGGGAAGCTGGATAACAACAATACAAGAGCAACAGTAGGTGGCCGAGACACTGTAAGCCTGGTAAAGACTTACCCTTCCTTTTCCGCCCCTAATTTCTGTGTACTTGGCCTCTCAGCCCCTCTCGCCTCTCCCAAAACGCAGAGCTCGGAAGAGCACCAGGCACGGCCATAGCCCGGAGCGGGGAAGGATGCAGAGGGCCCCGGGGATGGGAGGCCGGGGGACGCTGACAAAGGATGCTGCTTCTATGCTCCCTCTCTGCCTCCTTTCTATTCCACCTCGTACACTGGCAGCAGCTCGAAAGGTCGGATGTATCTGAATTACTGCCTGGGAGGGGATGCAATCGCCAAGTCCGTGCACAGACCCAGCCGCTCCTCTGCCCACGCCGAGACCGCTCGCACCGCCCCATCCTCCTCCCGCTGTCCCTGTCTCTCTGCCCGGCAGGACCGCTCCCCGCCGCCGCTGCTGCCGTCTGCCCCCAGCACCGCGGGCTCGCCCCCGCCTGCTCCGTCCCTGCCTCCGCCGCCTCGCCGAATCCTGCGTTTCCCCTGGAGCCGAGGCGTCGGCGACTCTTCCGAGGAGCGGCACAGGCTCTCGGCACGGTGACCAGCCCGCCATCCCATCCTTACCTTATGGACACCGAGACCGCGGACACCGCCAGCCTCGGACAGCCCAACGCGAAGCCACCAAGGCGCAAAGGCTACCGCAACACAAGAGTCCTTTATTCAAATAAATAAAAATGAACTTTTATGTACAAATATACAAA